>CM055265.1:52989335-54450302 GCA_029237695.1 Conchocele bisecta | reverse complement strand
GATGCAACTACAATACATACATGGTGTCCTAGAATCCATGATAACTTTAAACACTTAACTAGGTAATTTCATAAAAGTAAATTATTTTTCTACAGCCTATAAACGGTTTATTTAATGTACATGCATTATTATTGAGGTGGTGTTTTACAATTATCGTTGGCTTCATTAATTACGCCGTAATTACGCCGTGAAATCAACATATTTATGGCGTCGGCACCGGCATTTATGATTTCTTTTCAGATGTTTTATATCGTATTGTTTAACTTTAAAACTACGTTGATGAAACATGTTTCTTCTTGGCACAGTAAAGCAATACGAACATTGGAATGCACAGTGTTGTAGTCTACGTGAAACAATGGTAGAAAGGAAGGTAGCATTAGCTCGAATTTACTATTGATTTTGCGCGACGTCAGTATATACATGTACGTTATTTTGAGTACCATATATAATATAATTTGAAGCTTCATGGCTAATGTCTACAGTCTATTGTATGTTGTTATGTTGTCATGTTTTCCGATCCGAGACACCATGTCCATGTAGGTATAAAATGTCCCGGGATTTGCTCTATACTAAGGAATGTAACTATTTGTCGGTGGTCACATGCCGACTAAAGGTCATTATTAAACCTCCGAAGTATTATTGACTTTTCTTTTATGACTATCCATGAATTACCGTGTTTTACCCGTGAAATCGAAATCCATCTTACACCCGTGAAATACCAGATGCGCCCGTGAAATATCGATTTCGAAAAGACACAGTTTTGCCGAACTACTTTCTTAGGCTCCGCCCAACTGGGGAATTTTAGTAGTTGCATGATTATATCCCTTGCACACATGCGATTAGCTCCCTTGCTGGATGCGCGCACCTGGCACGCGAGCAACATTTGTTATCTGCTACCGAAGGAGGAAGGAGGAAATCGCGGAACTGGACAATTTGCTTTCGCAAATAGATACGAATCAAACATGAGGACCCTCAAATAACACCATTGCCCTACATTTTGCATGTTTAGTAAAATAAAAAAGTAATGGTAATCAAAATAACAAATAAAACATGATGAATATCTTAAAATATCCAGCAATCTTCATTCTTGATCTTGAAATTCTCTGTGATGAATCAGGTGCTTGTATCTATGTTTGTAACACAACTGTTCTACTTTATATTCAAAAGAACAGTCGCCCCAAGAACAGAACATTTGCAACCTGTACGACAATGTTGACATTTTCTGTGTAATCCATGGAATTCCATTAGAATTGTCAATCTTCATTCTTGATCTTGAAATTCTCCGTGATGAATCAGGTGCTTGTATCTATGCTTGCAACACAACTGTTCTACTTTATATTCAAAAGAACAGTCGCCACAAGAACGGACATTTGCAACCTGTACGACAACGTTGACATTTTCTGTGTAATCCACCAGAGCGACACCGAAATATTTATACCGAATTCTGTCATTTATCCTAAATCTCTATACTACAGTAGTGAGAGAAAAACATGTCAAATTTGACTCTTTGAATGCTAGTGGTGAAAATAACCGCCAAATATATCGTGAACTTTCATTATTTTCAGAGAGCAATAAGTAAACAAACATCATTTTGACTAGTTGCGAACCATAACTTGCAATCTACTCCCGTACCGTCCGTAGCCACAGTTATGATTCCACTCACAGGCCTTCTCTGCGGAATAGCGAATCAGGTCTGATTCGCACTTTAGCAGTTAATTGTGAAAGATTTTCTATAGTTTTGAACTGAAATGAGTGTTAATATTATGAAAGTAAATTTAAGCTATTATCAACAAGTGATCCAGTCAGCGGCAGCCAAATTCCAACATGTAAAAGTTAAGATGGGGTCCATTTTTTGTAATGGCCAAAAATAATGTTCTAAACCTTCTACAATAGTAACATTTGTTTCAGAATTATTAGTATGTATTACTTTTACAATGCTAATATTTTTTTCAGATGGAAATTCCGAAAATATCTCCAATATGTCAAAATTAACTGCTAAAGTGCGAATCAGATCCGATTCGCTATTCTGCAGAGAAGGCATATGAGTGGAATCGTAACTCAGCCTACGGATGGTACAGGAGTAGAATGCAAGTTACCGTTCGCAACTAAATTTTGACAGGCTGTCTCAAAAAGAAAGATAAAATACCGAGAGTTGTCCACATACCAGTAATTTCAGTTCGACAAATTGAAACAGAGTGCTACACAAAGAGCAAAAATAATGAAAAGCAACTTGAGAATTAACAATTAATTAATTTTATTATTGTTCCTTTCAGTGCCAGAAAAAAACTGTTTCAAAAGTTGACCGATGATGGCGTGACACAAAATCAAATAATACAAATATCAACCCACAACAAAAATGCTAACAGTTTATTTAAACAACTGCAGCCATCTGAACACTTGTACAAACAAGAAACATATCCGACATACTTTGTAACCAACAAAAAACAGAATCTAAAATACAACATCTGAGAAAACATACCCCACCCACCTACTTTACACATGTCGCATGAATGAATATTACTATTAATCAAGGCGCCTCTCATCTCTCCAGGATTTTTTGTTCATCCAACATTCAATGGAAATGTTAGCTTCACGTTTTCGAACCAGTCGCTGTCCAAACAAAATACCACGAATCCGGACCCGATCGGCCGTTGTTTCTAAAATGGCGACATCAGTTTCCGCAACACGATATGATCCACTCCATTCCTCGCCTGTGATCCTTGTTAAAGACTAATGCACTACAGCGACAGTGAATAAGGAATGTGTGCAGGCATCAAATGCTGTTAAACACTGTTAAACAACTTTTTGTGACACTATTCTCGTTAGTTGGATAAACATAAAATAAAACATGGCGGCACTTTCGTTTTCTCGCCTCATTATATATTCATGTTTATATATTCATGTAACATATTATTTCGCATTTTGCTGTTGCCATGACGGTATTTTTGCGTACAAAATCCATAAAGTATACACATCGAATTGTTAATTTATGTTAAAGCGTATTTAGTTTTTCATATTAATATGATTTAGTATCTTCTATAGACACGGGATAGTTCTGTTAGTCATAAATCTTCTCCATAAAAATGTAACTACTTTGTAATGCAGCGTGTGAAAGAAGAAATTGGAATGTGAGGCACCCCACGGGTTACGATAGAAACTGGAGGTATCTAGCGGGAACATAAACTAATTACATAATGCAAAAATCGGTAAAAGAGGCGTTATATAGTCATAAAAGAAATATAATATTTGTTTTCTTCAGTGTAAGATTGATTTTATTTCATCTCGTGGACGAAAAATGTCGGATTTTCATTCTGAGACACAGTAAAACAAAAAACAAATTGGTACCATTCTTTCCATTACTATCTTGGCAGCCATCTTGAATTCAAAATGGCCACCGTTATTGTCAATAATGCTGCATAGGTGTGGGTTTTTGTTTGATAATTTTCAGAAAATTATGTTTATATTTGTCAATTATACATTTTTGGATAGTCTATGGAAACATATATCAGAATTTATTTTTATGTTGTCCAATTGACAGAGGTCCGCCATCTTGGATTTATAAATGGCCACCCAATCCAAAATATATTTTACAATAATATTGTGACATAAAACTAAGTTTTCAACACTATTTAACAGACAGCCAAAATCGGAAACTCGTATGTCTAGAGTAATAAAAACAAACATGTAAATCAGATAATTATATGTAACACACACGGCCCGAATGATGCTCTATGTTGGAAACAAATGTACACGTTAAGTTTCAATTTCACTTTCGATTCCACATTACACAACTTCCAATACAAATGCCTGATGATAATGCTGGGGATAAATAAACTACTTTATCGATGTAATATAGTAAGTAGTAACCTATGTGATTTTTGTTCTATGTATGTTCAACGCATAAAACATGTATTCTGGAAATGTACGCATACGCAACAGTTTTGGTCTCAGGGCTAAGAACTTACCTACATGATACCTACATGTATAGTGAACTCTCAAAATATTTATATAGGAATAAATGATAATGCACCTTTGGCACAACAATTTAATTTCATCGTTATTCTAGGGAAATACTTCAAATGTAAATATGAAAAACGCAATATAACGTTCGAATCATTCATAAAGTACTTGAAGAGCAGACTCCAGATATAACTGTAAATAGCAACCAAAGAAAGGATAAAAGAGAACAACACATTATCAAGTGGGGTAGGTTTATATGTCGAATAAGTTTTTAACGCTGCAAGACAATCAAGCACATAATACATATGTAAACAAACTGACAAATATTCAACTAAACATGTATATTTGATATGAACACAATCTAAGCACTTCTAAGCATTACTTTCAAATACATGTTGTATGTAACGTGTGTAGTATAATTAGATAACATTATGTTCACGTTCAATGCGATGTACCTGATGTATTGAAAAGTGGAAATAAAATATTTAATCACAAAACAAGAAGTTTTCAACACCAGTCCACTTTATACTGTTTACAAATAGTGCGTTTTAAAAGCGAGCATTGAGTAGTGCTTAAACATGACCTTATACTATGTCAAAATGGCCGCCAAGATAATAATAGTTTGGTACTTTCTCTAAGAATTCAGTGTTTATGCTTCTTTGATGGAACGGCGAACAGTGCAGATCCAGATCAGACTGTGCGGATGCACAGGCTGATCTGGATCTACACAGGTCCCAGAACACATGCATAAGCCACATTTTTCCAGTCGTAGCAACATATATGCTCACTAAATAATGTAAAGCTGTGACTGGAGAAATTGGGCTTATGGGATTTGTGACCAGTTTAGCTTGATCGGTGTTCCATTGATGCAATGGCGAACAGTGCAGATCCTGATCAGGCTGTGCGGATGCTCAGGCTGGTCAGGATATCACTAGTCTCAAAACCCATAAGCTCCATTTCTCCAGTCACAGACACAAATATGGTTACTTTAATAACTCAACCTGTAGGAATATGCTAGCTGATCAGTCGTATATGTCGTGAGCACCATTCGAACCGCCTCTCTTATATTGGACGTCCACGTATGTCATAAGCCCAATATCCCATTCACAGCCACATTTAATGCTTTCTTCGTCACGGTGTCCATCTACTGAATGACGGACGGATTTCTTATTATCTTATTATCATGCATGTTTCAAGCAATGTCATTGGATGTCAATGCCATCTATTTATTTCAGAACATACAACGTATGAACAAGTTGACGAAAGAGTGACTGATGAAAGTGCGTCCAACATGGGTAATACTTTGTCTTCATATTTATGTATATAGCATGCGATTGCACATGATCATAGTTTATTGTCTCACCCACGATAGGGGAAATGAGACATAACGGTGACCGTCACAATTCCGGCCACATCGTAGCATCAACACATTGGATGTATGTCCAAATGTTGCATATTTTATGATATGTTGGTCGGATCTTTACTCACTTTCTCACATTGGTTGCTAACAACCCAATTTAATTTGGATGGCGTTAACCTTTGTGGGTGAAACACTCGCTGGCGATCACCTTGCTATTGTATCAAATTACATTACTTATTTACCAGCTATCGAATATAAAGTCTTAGACAAATGTAATTACATGTATTAGCGTAAGATATTGCATTTATACACATGCATGTTACTTCATAGAGTATCTTCATTCGTACACAATAACACGAACAAATATGCATTATGCAAATTAATTTAACATATTTCGCTTCTGTGGGTGGTTCAATTTTATGTACATGTACATGTATGCGAAGGGTAAATTTAACGAAGTGTTTCGTCCTTAATGGAATCCTATACCCTGATTTGGACGTCGGGTACAGTTTTGGTTTCCTTGTTACTTGAGAGTTGAATCAGGTTGTTCAACCAATTATACAAATGTAGTAGTAAGATTAGTACTAGTCATATTCCTTTTAGGGAGTGGGGCTACGTGACTCTGGTGTAGTGAGAACCCTGGCACGAGTAGCATATTTCACCAACATTGCAAGGTATACTTTTCTAGCAAAGTATACTTTTTTGAGGGAGAAATTTTCAATTTTATGATAAATTTATTGTTTTTTATTATACTGAATTTATTACATTATCACAGCCATTTTGGCTGTGATAATGTAATAATTTCAGTAAATAATTATTCTTACTTTTAATCACCAAATATATGCAGCCGTTAGTTATATATGAAATAATGCATTTCAGGAAAAATAAATGATTACTCCCTCAAAGTATACTTTGCTAGAAAAGTATACTTTGCACTGTTGGTGAAATAGGCTACAGGTCTGGTTATACTAATTTCAGGGCTGAATATATACTTTATTTCTGATTTTGGGATCGCCCATCCCACTACCCCGTCCCCTCACAACAGGTGAATATGCGACCTTAAATGACCTTAGATGTTGACAGGTCGTAAAACACCATTGAATAAATGAATAAAATGTCAACATACCCTACCTCCTTCCGCCAGGTGTGTTCGCCGGCTCGGCAGCTGGGTGTGTGGTGGTGATCATACTGGTGGTTGGTGCCATTATCTTCTGGAGGTGAGTCGCTGAAATAGTCTAGTATATATGTCCTCATATGAGAAAAAAAGCATGTGATTTTGCACCTCAGACGGCGAAACCTCATGAAAGATATTTACAGAACTTACGATATTTTCCTCCATAACTGACGTCGTCGACGGGTTACGATTTGATTAGAGCAAAATTGCGGAATAGAGCAAATTGCTTTGCAACGTCAAACTTAAGACGTCATTTACAGAAAATATCACAGCTCTGTAAAAGTTAAAATTCTTGAAAAAATCGCACATCTTCTAAGGTACAACATTACGTGGCTTGCCTCAAATATATTTTCGAACACGTTACTTTGCTACGGACGGTATCAAGATGTGGGATCACCTGGTTTCCGAGTCTGAATTTCCTACGTGACGAAATCTGTGATGTCATTTTTACAGTAGATTTTCTTTAACATATTCTAACAAAACGAACGGATTGTGATATGTAGCGCACCACATACGATGGCATATACTCGAGTACCGTCTATTTCTTACATTCACGTGCTCTAGTTTTTACATTTACGGTAACCGATTCTTCGTCAAAACGACATAATTATGAGATTAAAGCTGCCTATACAATAAAGGGCAACGTGTACTTCATTTGCTGCGGTATATTTCATAAGAAATATGTAATTCCATTAGAAAGATATTAACCTACTGTAAACACATCTAAAAAACATGACGTCACGCCGTTCGAAAACACGTGAACCAACACCTTGGGTATATAGTACGGGCCGTTTTGCAGTTATAAATACATGTACATGCCAGCAACTAGTTGCGAACGATAACTCTTAAAATCTACTTCCGAACCGTCCGTAGCACGGACGGTACAGGAGTAAATTGCAAGAGTTACCATTCGCATCTAGCCCGCAGCTACTTCAAATGTGCAAAGCTGTACTCGGGATTGAAACAATTACATGGTACATGTATGTACTTGGAATTTCAGGATAACTATTATCATATGGAGAGCGAAATCCTGCACTATAGTGTGAGAAATGCTGTTTCATATGTTATACGGTTGTTCATATTACCCCAAAACCACGTTTGGTGCACAAACTTCAATAATTATGATACAATTTACCATTCGTACTCTTGTTTCATCGATGGACGGATTTGGCTTAAAAGTTAGGGACAATGAACTTATAAACCAGAGATTGCGAGTTCAATCCCCGCCATATGCGTGAAAGAATAATATTTCCACCATATGTCTCTTGTTGGGACGTTAAACATAGTTCGTCGTTGTTAGACTCAAAATGAAACAACAAGCATCACAATACAGGCTCCATCATTGTAAGCCATCACTAGCTTCTACATTGCATCAAATGAACTCACGATATTCATAATGTTTAATGGACATGATAGATGGTTCGTTTCACTGGTACTGCACTCCGTGCCAGCATAAATGTTTCAAGAATTAACCACTTTCGTGACGCCACTCAGCTGTACTTAGAGCTATCGCATAAACGCATTTATTTGCCTAGTAACCGGCGCACATGTGTTTATGCAGTATCTTCTGCATGTAGCTGAATGGGAATTCGTCAGGAACGTGAAACAGTTTACACATGCGGAGTGCCGCAGCAATGCGCGTACTGAATACTATATTAGAGGTTGATTTTTCCTATATCAGTAAACTGACCAATGACCACACATTTCACTATTCTCTGCTACTTTCATATTTCGTATGGATGTTATGTGGGACGTATTTTCCCATAACCTGCACCTATTCTGTTCTGGATATTCACTAATTATAATATAGGTTTAATTATTGTTAAGAAAGATATATTCAATCTCCTGTGACCACCCTGGTGCTGGCGTAAAAAGTCAGTGGCAAAAGTCAGTGATCCGACTTACAAAATAATCCCAAAGCATATGCTTGAAACTGATGTAAATGATTAATAGTAATGGGGCAAGCACACGAGAGAGCAAAAGCAACGACTACTTTAAATCAATGCGTTATATCATCCTGAACACGAATCCGGTGTCGGTCAATCAAATCAGGTGGGACAAGGTCATTTTTTGGGTCATTAAGTGCACATAGGTCAAATAAGTGCAAAACTCACTCTATTTTGATAATACAATATGTACTTGCATAACATTACAGAATAATCCGATAAAGTATGTTTTCTTGGTGATTATTCTTTATGAGGCATATACAAAGCAATCGGATTTGCTCGGACATCTCTATCGTTGAGAGTATCAACATATTCAAGATGGCCGCCAAGCATCAATATTTAGCCTGAAATGTGTACTTATTTGATGAATGAAAACAAATAGGCACTTGGCTCTTGATCGGACGGACGGGCGCCGTAAAACCTTTGAATACCATGCATTAATTTTAAACATAGATGGAGGCTATAAAATCCATATGAATCCAAGATGGACGCCAAATATTCATCAAGATCAGGCAGCAGTATATACATTGCACTATAATGTCATATATGTATACACTATGTATTGCGATTGGTACATATGCTATAGTTCGCCCATGTTCGCATTACAGTCATATATTTACTTGTTATATGTTGGTGTGCGGCTAAGTACCACGATAGTTCAATCACTTTAGACTTAATTATAACCAAGATAAAACAATTCATGTAAAATACAACACTTATCAAATAGTATGTATTAGAGTTTCTGTTTCCGTGAATATCCATACATTCACAAGTGGATATACCTATATGCATACATTTAAATTACACTGAAATATTTAGTAATTGTCCCATATAACCATACGTCTGTATAATGCAGATCAGTATAATCTATTTCAGCAAAACTTTCGCATGATTGTATAATCATCGCTGATAAATGGAAATATATTCTCAATTAGAATATATTCAAAAGTCCCGTTTCCTGCACTGAAATCAATATTGACAGCGTATATGCGTGTCACATATATAAAACATAATATGCTGTAACGAATGCTCATGTATTAGAGGCCTCAGATCAGGTATGTGTCAATGTTTAGCTTTACACGTTTCGCTTCCATGTTAGTTAGCTCAAACCCGGTTAGTTGAAAATCCTGTCACGGGAATTGCGGTTTTGTACTTAAACGTGGTTGCTTGGTTGATTTGTGTACATTATTTATCCATGAATCGCAATTTCAACTACCCAAATACTTGCATGTGAAAATAAGTATCTCTGGTTGGTCCCTTACGATCTTAATTTGTTGTCGTATGTTGGTGTGTATAGACACGGACGATGGAACTTTCTGATATAATTCTAGATTAGCATAGAATAATCAACCAAGTTTATTTTAATGCATTTGAAGTCTAAATTATATATTATATTACACATATGGTTGTGATATTATAATATACAGTTATGACACTTACACATACCATGTAAGGACATTATATGACTACAACATATATGATCACTGTGTATGGTATTCCCCAGAAACAGTGCCCTTCATAATTGTGATACATATACATACATATGCATTCAATATAGATGGCATTATGACCGCATACTACATTTTTATAACCTTTATTCTTTCTATGTACCTGTACAAAACAATCACATGAATGACCTCAACATATGTTCCATCATGAATTCACAATATATTGATCTATATCTCATTAAAGTTTAATATCCATACGTATGTGACTCACACATACTGAATCATTAAATCCTTCCTATTTGCAGAGTACATGCCAACCTGTTTATGACTTCTTGATAGTATAGGTCATCCAAACGCGATGCTATTAATAAACACAGCATATGCCGTTTATGAACTAAGATGTAATAGTCTGGATGACACCATGCATTTAATTCGTAGAATATAGAGTAATGTGAATATGACTCAGAAATACTGGTTATTAACTTGTTCATACATGTACTTACATGGCCTAGCATATGACTACTTAAATGATACGTCACCCAAATGTTATAAAATTGTGGGCAATAACATCATCATATGTCGTATATGAACTGAGATTCGATGACCATGATCACACCATTGACTCTACATATATACGATATGTATATGCTATATCATTCCCCAATGTCCAAGTAATTGATTTTGTCTCTTGCTACACCGACAAGCACACTCGCAGAGTCCATGTGCAGTGTTTCCAAGTTATTGGTATTCCATTGGTTATTGGTGTTCATGTTACTGTCGTCAATATTACGACTTTGTTAAAATAATAAATGTGTCGATAAAGACGTTTCAAGTAGAAATGGTTGGAATATAACATATGCAAATGCATACCAGTGTCTTCTATAGCGCACTAATTGGGACATTAGCATAATACTTATATAGCTCAAGATGCGATGGCGTGGTTTCCGTTTTCATATCCAAAAAGCTAAGCATACTTCTTCGCTATGAAAAAACGCTGCTTTCATTACGTGGGAAGTGCATAATGGTAGTTGTTACGTAGCCAGTTAAGTTCAGAATTCGTCAACTTCCCTTTGATATGTCAATCACTGTGCCTACCCTGTATTGTACCGCATTAATACATTGATTATCGGTTTTCATAGATATATAGTAGGCTTCGTGATAATGGAAAATGACACAATATCCGCATCCGCATGGAATGTACCGATATCCCATGGTTTCGATGTATGCAACAGACCTGTAACCAGACTTTTATGAAGCAATGAGTCTTTTCGAGGTCTTGAATGGCCCGAGGCAGCTATGGGGGTACGGGCCATGCTCTCCCAGACAATTTTGAAATCTAGATGGTTTGAAATACCATTTTATACATTCTCAGCAAAAACTGAGCACCTACATGTAATACAACTCTCCTGCTTGCATCAATATTATAAAATGACTACGTACTGACAATAATTCATATTTTAGTGCATGAAGGAGTGGACATCAAGGCACGACCAGGGGTGTTGGGGAGGGGGTCGTACGACCGCACCGATCCCCTGGCTACGGACCTGTTGCAATAATAAAATGCAACAGTAGTGCTCATGGTCGTGTTAAAGATAACATGATAGAGTTCCGGTTTAATGTTTAATGGCTTTAAACGGACTATCGACAGCTCATTTTACCTGCATGGATGGGGGCGTGTAACTGAATATTTGCATACAAGTTCCATCCAGCCCTGACATTAGACAAACCGGATCTATTGTCAGGTCTTCACCACACTATAATAACTTAGCCGCCCTCCCCATAAACGTAGTAGGATTATCACTTATCGTATTACTCTTATAACGGGGTTAGCCGGATTCAACCCTTGCCTACAAGAAAGCTGAACATGCGAATAATGGTCAAGCCATGGATATCGCGCTCCCCGGCAAGTATCAACCCATCATCGTTAATTATATAATAAATTAACATTCACATGCTCCCAACCTGCCACTGTATTTTATTTCTATCCGAACACAGGTATTACACACGGGCATTATATTGATTCACTCAAATGCATGAATCCAATATGTAATTGTAAATATGTTCCTGTTTCCTTTGACATTGTCAACATGTATTCAGAATTATGTTCCACTTGAAATCCAAGATCGTGACTATGTAGTCGTTTACTAACCATTACCATGTTACTGTTAGGATCTATTGTTATCCATGAGTTGCATCAATATTTTGTTGATAGCTCATATTATAAAACTACGCAATATAGTAGCCATCTTGGTAACTAAAATGGCGGTCATAAAATATTATTCTTGATGTTGTCATCGGAAACACTAAAACATTGATGTTATGGTGTGACATATGCTATGTCGTTGATGACTACCCTACTTAATACGATGTGTCTGAATTGCATCCATGTTGGCGGCCATCTTTGATTTACCTTTGTTTGCGGCGACAGATAATTCGGTACAGTTTGGAACACAAGCCTCGCACTTTTAACATATTACAAATATGATTTCCAATTATGTTTCATTTCTTTACTACTTTGTCGATCAACAGCGCCTAAGAGGGTAAGCGATACTTAGCGGCCATTTTGATTATTCGAAGATGGTCAAATAATAAGTATATTAGATGGACTCATTCATAACACATTCAATAAATGACAAAAAAGGCAAACAACTGAACTATAAATGTGCATGAAAGTGTAGCTATATATTTTTGTTATTCCACACACATTTACTGCACGTCTGTGTGAATATTTGGCGGCCATCTTATATGTATATGAATGTGTCAGTGGTGAATTGTGTTTTATAAGTTATCAAAACGTATATCCATATATGTAAACGCATAATGTAAGTACTAAACGCCATATAATAATCAAGTCAGAATATATTTAAGATAAAATGTTGATATCTGGCGGCCATCTTGAAAATCGCAAAATACACACCGGTTTGAACCACCATGCAAGCGAATCGTCTCATATATGTCCTAAGGAAGAATATTCAACAATTTAAACAACGTTATCTGATATGTCAAGCATGATATGCACGTACATGTCCATCTACTGATATAAAACATGTTTTTGAACTCATTTGACCTCTTTGCACTTAATGACCTCAAAAGTGATAATTGTCCCACCTAATTTAATTGAATGACACCGAATTCATGCTTAGGAATGTATGATGTATCAATCTAGCATAGTCGTTGCTTTTGCTCTCATGGGTTGAACAGAAATCGTTTTTAAGCCACTTCTCTTCAAAGTGCCCCTCCACTATAACATGCATGTGAAGTAGATTAGTGCATTAATTGACTGGTTTCTGCAAGCAAATAGTTTCTATGGCATAACAAATACGGCTTATTTTTTTAACGTATTACTTTTGACTACATCACGCTTGAATATCTGATGATTTAGCGTGGTTAATCCTATACCTGTCTGGACCATAATGGTCGGAAAGTAAACGTGTACACAACCGCCTGTGTTAAACTGGACAAGATGGCAACGTTTCTAAACATTTATTGACAATCACAACTCGCAATCAAGCAGTTTGATTGACTGAGCCGTTTCTTTAGCACAGCACAGGCTCGGTCAATCAATCTGCTTGATTTCAGGTAAAATATGCAAGCACTATTCAATAAAACAATTGACAGTTATTGGCAAGATTAGCGAAGACGGTGGTGTATATCCATAAACGTGTGCTCGTACATGTATATGCGTATTTCAGGCTTAAATGCCGCAAGCAATCAGCCGAGGATTACGATCCAGAGACGGATATATACATTGTACCCATAGGAGAGGCAGATATCCACGATCCGAATAAGATTACTCACGGAGCCATCGCTGACTGTGTTGGCGGCTCGATAGCATATGATGATATTGATGATGCTAGTAACGGCTACAGTACGATTAGCAGTGGTGCTCTTGAGATGAAAGACGATTCCGGAAAACAAAGCAAAGTGTCGTCACATATGTATCACGAACCTGATGAAAATTGCACTTATATGAATGTTTACATTAACCCCACGTGATGTCTCGAGACGTTGTGTATTGGTTAAAGTTTGTTTGCCGTCATTAAGGACCCGTTCCATACGTGATCATAGTTTGATTCAACGATTGTTGCTTCGTATATGTGAACACTGCCTCGTTACTGTATCCTATACAGCACATGGAGTGGCCAAGTCGGCCATATGTGTGTGTTCCAGTCATCAGCCAACAGCATACACCTGTTCTGCCGTTTGACAAAGAACGCAAAATGTTAAGCAGAACATATGATATAATGTAGCTAATCACATGTAGAAAAGCTATCAATTGTATTACACCAAACTGTAAACTATGTCAGTTGTCTCGACAGGTTTGTGCCTGTGGTATTTACAACATGAACCACCACTATAAATAGCTTCATACACAGAAAATCGGACAGTGTATCAGTTTTACCTGGCAAACCACTCAACACATACAATACATACCCACTACCATTGACTACCCTACCCTGTTATTAGCTATCAAA
The DNA here is from genome assembly GCA_029237695.1 of Conchocele bisecta. Lineage (NCBI taxonomy): Eukaryota > Metazoa > Mollusca > Bivalvia > Lucinida > Thyasiridae > Conchocele > Conchocele bisecta. The sequence goes on along the minus strand of CM055265.1, from coordinate 54,435,939 downwards.
TCCAGTTACCTGAGTGTATTGTCCCTGGTGTCTACTCGCCTAGTATCCGAGTAAATATGGCTTTACCTATGTGTAACGTGTACCCTGACATAGGCTGTGCATCAGATTGAAAAGTTTACTCATCAAAAATTATTTTGAGTTTTGATCAAGGTGCATGCTTACGTGGTTACAACAACAACAACAATTACTGAAACGGATTCCAGAAGCGCCTCCAATTCAAGGTACGTAATGTTTTATATTGTCCGTATTATGTAACTGATTTTGATGAAATATGGCGCATGAAGCGCGTCTTTTTAAGCTGCATTTCGTGATCAAACTGATGTCGTTTTTGCGAAGAATCGATTTCCGTGTTTACCATGTGACATGGAAATCGATTCTTCGCAAAAACGACATACGTATGTGCCAAAGTCCCGAGATCACCAAATGCAACTCGTGAAAACGCATTTGCGGCGCCATATTTCATCGAATCTGTTGCATACTGTCAAGTAATACTTTTTAGCGGAGTGGGCGCGTTTGAACATTTTCAGTCATTGTTGTTGTTCTAACCACGTGATCATGCACTTTGTTGATGGGCGAAATGCTCAAATATCCCGTCTTTTGCATAGTTTGCTGGCATAATATACATAGCACGCCGTTGTTATACCTGTCTATTATGTATTTCAAATTTATTTGGTTTGTTGTCATGTTACTTGCTGTACGTGTCAAACGCACGAAGTGGTGATACTGTACGATGGCTTGTACAAATATGGCGGAGATGGCAACTCAATGTACAATATAGTATACAGTAACAAGAAAATACTCACATATGATATATTCATATATTACATCACTCTTATGAAGCAATTGTCATTGAAGACAAGTGTATCTATCTATGACCCAATACCTTAATATACACGACTGTATCACTGACGCCACGGAATTGAGACAATATGACGTAAAACAAGATGTAATGCTTCGCTTAATGCCATGTTTGTACATTTTCAAATTTGAAACAATCCGAAAAGTGCAATGTAAATATAAGTAATGAAACCATGAGCTGTCTGTTACGCAAGCTTTAAATAGATCAAATGTGTTACACATGACAGTTGCAGTCAACTCAACATCCCACGGTTGTATTACTTTAGTAGAGACACATACTCATACATTGTTCTGCAGATGACTTTTCTGGTTATCATCTCAAATGAATATTGTTTCACCCTAATTGTTTTGTCCGTGCGTACGTGAACGTAGCATTTCATGTATAAATATACATTGTATCATAGCCCAAAGACCTTCAGCATTATACACGCACCTGCTATAATTTCCAATACCAAGTTGTTGTGCTGTGTATCTAAGGGGGTGGAGCTTATAATGTGGTGTAACTAAAGAGGTGGAGCCTAATTTAATGAGATGCCGTGCAATAATTGCCGTGCGTGTATCTGAAACGTATGGGCACTTACACGCACGGCAATTATTGCACGGCTGTTCCTCTCTGTGAAGGTACAGGTTATGACCACTCACTTGAATTCGGTCCCACCTGGCAGCATTGACTCAAAATGAGGAAGATTTGAGAAACTTTATTCAATTAAACCAATGTACTTTTAATAGCCTTAATTTCCAAATTAACGATGTTTTCGACACTTTATCTAACGATGTAAGTTCCAAATATTCATTTTCCAACTCTATCGCTATTTGCGATAAAATGTCGTCGTCCGATTCCATTGTAGTTCACATATAACAAACACAGCCTACAACTTTGTTCCATGAAGTGAAATGACCAAATGATGTCAACAGGAAATGTGCCAGACAACGCGTATATAGCAACGGCCTTCACGACGTAAACATGGCAGGTAAAGGGACATCCCCCCACCTGGCACTAGAATTCTGATTGGACCGTGTCGATTCCGTGGCAGGTCGAGCGATCAAAAACGGCTCCTGTCATTAATGAGCCGCGCCCACATAGAATTGCGCATGTGCCAATTTTCTTTCCATTTTGGCAAATGATACAAATCAGTTAGATCATAAAATTGCACGTGCATTTGATTTAAACTCGGCCTTACGGCCTCGTTTAAATCAAATACACTTGCAATTATATGATCTAACTATTACTTATATTCCTTGTACGTTCGAACCATTTCCATACAATGACAGTACTTTCAACTGACAGAGTTTACACAATTTGCCAGGTAACATTATTATTACTTTATCAGCCTTATATTGATATTATTACAGTTGGAAAATTGAGTTGATCTCCCAAAACTAAGAGTATCCCCTCTTAGGCTTGAAGTGGAGGCTGGAAGGTGGCACAAACCTACCAGCACACCTTTCGATATGAGAGTGTGTTCGATATGTAATATTCTGGAAGATGGGTTTCATTTTCTTATCAAATGTCCTTAAAATGCGGAAATACGTTCTACATAATTACACAGATATTATGATGATTTACGTATACATGTATAATAAACAGGTTATTTTATTTGTATGTGAATATATGCCACTCGTTCCACAGCGCAACGATATCGCGCAATATCGCACGCTGTGGAACTCGTGCATACAAATCAAATAACCTATAGAAATGTGTCACATGTCATGAACTACGTCTGTGTGAAGATACGTTCAATCGACGAATTGTAAAGATCATCAGCTACGATATGTATTAGTCGTCCATGTAGTTGTACTACAACTTGCGCGTTTAACCGATTTCCATATATTTATGTAGCTATATATATGACTGGAGAAATTGCGCTTATGGGATATGTGAACAGTGCAGCTTGTGATTGTGAATAGCCCACGCATGTAGTCTGATAACGATATAGAAGCATGCCGGGTGTTTGATTGGTGGAATGGCGAACAGTGCAGATGCTGATCAGACTGTGCGGATGCACAGGCTGATCTGGATCTACACTGGTCGCCAAACTCACGAACTTCGTTTCTCCAGCCAAAGCCACATATGACTTCGCTTAATCGTACTTGTACTAGACTACATATGTAAGCGCCGCTGCCTAAACTATGTTAAACTAATGATGTTTGTAGTTTTGTCTCTTGTATTTGTTTACTTGTATGTTTTCAATTGTGCCCAGATTTGATAAAACGTGATTTGAAACGGGATAATGGAGGAGAAAAAATGTAATCTCTCCCAGCTTATGTTATAATCCTGTATCGGCTTGAACTGTATGTATTGAGAGACATTTATATAGGAAATAAAATATAGAGTTACAACTATACGTTATAATGGTATTCATCGTCACTAGTGTATTCATTGTCCAAGTCAGTGTTACACTGAGTCTCATTATTTACAATTTGTCAGATTACCACATCCATCAATCTACAAATGTACGGAGCCCAGCAGGGGACGTAGACTGTTTTTTTTATTAACAAATTGTTATATCATGGGAACGAATTGTTAATTCGAGGGAACGAATTGTTAAATTGAAGGAACGAATTGTTATTTCGTGGGAACGAATTAATAAATAAAAATCCATGTCCCCTGCGGGGCTCCGTACAGATTTGACCAAAGTCAGGGTAGCAAACTTATAAACTGCTTTTGTTGTTCTTGCCAAATATTACTCTATGTGCCTCGGCTGCACATTACCGTGTTTTACACAAATCTAAAAGTCTAATTATTATTATTATTGCAACATTTACCTGTACATTGAACTATCATTATTATTATTAGTATATTATTATTTATGTGGAATCACTGCGAACGTGACGGCGTAAATTAACGGTAGGGGTTCCTCCTTATTGGAATGACGGTTTGCCTGGTTTGGCCCTCATATCAGGTACATTTTTATCTTTGGCTCTTTTGTTACCTGGGATTTTAATTGGGTTATTGCCCATTATAAAAGTAGTAAGATTATTGCTGATCCTACTGCTGTTGGGAGGGGGCCAAGTGATTCTGGTGTGGCGAGGAACTGGCATCAGATCAGGATTATTATGATTTCAGGGCTGAATATATATATTTGTTTTTATTGTAAATATTCAGTTCTGACTTTGGGATTGTCCCCCTATTTGTACATTTACTTGTTGTACATGTAATATATGGGATTTTTTTTACTAAACCCATCGACCCGGCCTTAAATGACCTTAGATGTTGATAGGCCGATAAACCCCAACAAACAAACACACACTCTGAACCGGACAATCTTGGAGATCCCCAGGATATCCAGTTGAGAGTAATCCACTGTTAATCAGGAATATGAACAGTCTCGAATACATGATGTGCATTTTGGTATCCATGGGGCAATTTCACTAAACTTCGTACGACTAAAATGTTCGTAAGTGCAAACTTATGAAAATCCGTAAAGGTCACATTAACAATGTTTTCTTGTAAACGTTTATTGGATGTACATGTATTGGGCATAGGCTCGTATGTAATTTCATACAATCAACAATGATAAAAACTGTCACTGAGTTTGATTGTATGAAATGTCATACGTTCGCAAATGTTTTGTATTTTATTATTTGTATTATTTATTAAAAGAATACAACATTGGCATGATTTGTGGTTTCTATATTCAGATAATGGTATTCGTTTAATCCAAAACCATGTACATTGTGGTATTTCAAAATATGGTCTTTAAAGATGTATTAATTTTAATACATTCCTAAAAAATAAGTACCAACAATGGAAATCGGTTGTATCCAAAACGTTGATTTATGGTGCGAAAAAGGGATTTTTTTGGAAAACCCCTTTGTATTTGGGAAAGCGTTTGCTGCAATGTGACATCCACAAAACATATTATCTTCGTGTTGGAATGTAACTTCCTCAGAGAGGCGCCTCCAAACTTGACACACAGAGGTCCCGTTTGGATGGGGATCACTGGACAATGATACAAAGTAATAACAGTAAATTGAGTGGATGTTGTCCATCTCATGAGCGACAACCGACACAGATATATATCGAAAGCCGAGAGCTAGAAACATCAAATATCTCACTTTATTTTTTGATTCTTTTCCCGCTTACATACATGTACTACATAGATTCATTGTTGTCAATAGTGTCTCGTAAACCCCCAAGGGCTGGCAATATTTATTTATATTGGTGATAATTTAATAAATAAACCACTCATTCATTCATTCATGCATTAATGTCGATGCAAGAATACACATGGACACTAAACTAAAGATCGGTGGAAAAGCACTGGACTGGAGATTAATCCTGTCTGGGCGCAAATGAAATATGTGGCAGGAGAAATAGGGTTTATGGGTTTGGTGACCAGTGTATATCCAGATCAGCCTGTGCATTCGCAGTCTGAGAATGCACAGGCTGATCAGGATCTGCACTGTTCGCCATTCCATCAACGAAACCGCCGTCATGCTTCTTACAAGCAACATAGATCGCTACCAGGTTACATGGGTATCTTATATTTGAACAGGACCTACAATGGCCACACATCCCATAAGCCCCATTTCTCCAGTCACAGCCACATATAACATGACGTTTTTTATGCACACACTTCCTTCATGCAGAATTTGTTCAGTGAAAACTGGACTTGCAATAATGCAGCGGTTATAAGACAGAGAGTTCGATCATTATTGTGACAAATGCTATGTGATATTCTGTGTCTCTTAGTACACAGTGATATTGATTGAATATTCAGTCATGTGGCGCATCTATCCACCATGACCACTTGGTTGTGAGAATGAGTGACCGCTGCAGTGAGCAAATGAAGGGGTCAGGTGGAGAAGCGGGATATGTCCAAGAGGGCCGTGGCCCCATTGTTTCACTGCCATATTCAATTAACTTACATAGATATATTTACACTGCCCTTAAATTCAGAATGGAAATGCCCATTCAAAGTAGGGCGTTTATATCCCAGTACATGTTTTTCATACTACAGTGAACGCAACAGCTCATAGTTTTATTCATTTAAATATAGATATGCAACACAGATATATATGCAAAACGTCAAAAGCTGTAATGACGGAGAGAATTACTGCCTGACCCACGCCATAGCTGCATAGCGACATAGCTGCGACAATTCCGGCGTAGGAGACGTAGCTCTTGCCGAAGTCATTGTCAACAATTTTGGACGTCAAAGTGTTGAAAATATCCAGAGCCGTTACACGTAGTCGAATCATTATCAACCTTGTTCACCAGCTTCCTCACATTCATTGTATACTCTACCCATGCTGCCCATGAGCTCACGGTCAAGGTCAAATGACTAAGAATTTTGTTCGTTAAATCTTACGTTAAAGTTGTTTTTCAAATTGTTCTCTGTGACCGCTTGCGATATCAACTTGAAACTTCATATACACATTGACCACCATCTACATTTTCATTGTATACCCTACACATGCTGCCCAGGAGCCCAAGGACAAATTAATTATAATTTTGTTTGTTAAGGTTTTTCAAATTGCTATATCTCTGTGACCGCTTGCGATATCAACTTGAAACATTTTATACACATTGATCACCATCTAATGTGAGTAATAAGCATACTACACCAATACCCAGGGTCAAGGACTTTGAATGTCAATCCAGGCGTCATCGGGGAGCATTTATTATCTGAAGTGAGAAGTTTATTTTTCGACATGGAGTTCTCCGTAACATATTTGCAGTTGTAGTGAGTCGAGGTGGACTTTCACAATAACACACGAATGTGCAGAATGCATTTCACAATGATTAGGTTCAAAGTGAAGTGTTTTATAATGTTGTGTAAAAGTAAATGCACGACTGTTTCGGGATGTGTGCGTTAATGCGTTTGCGCTGGCATACAAATACCATGTCTACAACATATGACGTAAACTATTTAAAAATAGCACGTGTTTACAATAATATTTACAATAATAACGCGCCAGCTCAAAGCGGTACACCTCCTATACTCTCGTATGTTACAACTGTAATGTGTATACCAATGTGCGATCATGCATTATACAAGGCAGGTCACGCGTGCCTTTATACATTCGAATTGCATTCTTCCTGGTACAGTCTATTCACCATTTCGATTAATACCGACATGACGGGATTTGGGTAAATATCTTAAATACAGTTGTTCGGCTTACAGCTATCTACATACGCGTATTATCGGAAGTTACATATTATGTTGAAGGAGATATGGACGCTCTTTTGAAGCTGATTATTGTTACCAGCTGCTTTTCAGGTAATTACTTACTTAACAGCAGCTACTCACTTATCATCAGTTACACGTGTTTAGTTCGTTAATTGAACGTACAGTGAAACCTCTCTAAACCGGACACCCTGGGAGGTCCCCAGGGTGTCCGGCTTAGAGAGGTTTCACTGTAAATTAGGCATTTTATCATTCTGAGCCATACATGTAGTTGTGCGCGATGCGACCACGAACTGACATTGTCACGTGATATAAATGACAAAGAAACTCATAACAATAAGATCACATGTGTTTTCCTGGTGTCCGGGTTACAAAGATTCCACTGTATTATACAATATTAGGTCAGTGCGCGTGCAGTTAAAATGTTATTAATAATATGTGGATTTCAACGGAATATACATGCGTTTACATCAATTCTTTAGTTCGGCGGATTGTAACAAATACTTTTTCATTCGTCAGAATATTGCAATACAGTTATTTATGTATGACTGAACTATTTACGAACGGCTCCGTCCTATACTGTGCGGTAGTGAACTTACGAATCATTCCTCATGCATATAATGCAAACTCAATATCCCTATCCCGAGCACTAGTTGATTCGGAGCTACCACTCCATTTTCTTATAACGTATTTATTGTATGATGATTGTTTTACATCGAAACATCATGTTATTTGCATGTTTATGATCCAACCACCACATCGATGGGATATATGCCGTTGACGGCGTTCTTGTTATGTAAGTATTCTGTTCTGAGTTTGAGATTTAGATGTTGACACGCCGTTACGCGCTAGTATTAAAGGTACATGCCCACTCAGTAGACACACAATGTTCTTTATAACAAAGACATGATCTGAGACATGTTCTGGCAAAATAAACATTCATTCACCATTACCCCACGTATTGATTGGCATTATTTTACATACATTTAATATCAGATGTAAATATCCACACTGATATCAAGGGCGATAACTGTGTTTCATTAAAATGTTACCAGACATTACTATTTATTATCTGTATTTATTTTTTGATGTGAAATTTAATTTAATTAGTATAAATAATGAACAAAGAGCATGCCTCATTTTCATATGAAAATAGCCTGATACCACCACGCATCACTATCAGTAAAATAAATATTACTAAAGGATTATATCTGTTTAGCAGGCACTCGTAATAATTAGAACTGGTGGGATATTGACACAATTATAAACTTAATTAATTCCTATAAAGAACAGTTTGTGCCTACTGAGTGGGCATGTGCCTTTAAACAAACGTGTGGTCCGCAATACCACAAAGCCAGTGATTGAGAATTAAAGATGGTCCCGATGCATCATGTGTCATATCTTGGAATATACATGTACATGTATGTGTGTCGTAAGGTGGTGTTTTGGAAGGTGATGTTTCATGGAAGATGCCAGTAGTTGTATATGTATATACACATGTCCATTGCATGTACCATGCTATTTACGATGGTTTGATATTTCGCGTACATTCCATGTTTTCGCATTTCAGCGACGCGAGCGATTTGCAACCAGGTGAAGGAAGTCATCTCAGGTAATATGGGTTCAACTATGGAACGCAAAATATACATAAAGTCAAATAATTATTGCTGGCTCTAATTATTTGAGTTTATGTAGATTTGGCGTTCCTACAACTCAAATAATTAAAATTGCTAGCTATTAGAGCTAGTATTAAATATTTAGAGCTAGCTCCAAATGATTTGAGAGGAGATATCTTCAAATGATTTGGAGCGAAAAACGTTCACAGACTCACGCATTTCTGTAGAATATATACGGTATCGAAGTCGATATTGAATATAGCCTACATTAATTGATGGAAGGGGTCACTATTCGAATGTGCCATTTATTGGGTCCCAGGTCAGAGTCTTCCACCTGTGGTAATGTGTAGAATACTAACGCAAACCGTTCCATACTTGCTTTAGCTGACATTGGCACGTACGTGTATACAATTTCCCGGTTATATCTACGAAAGGATGTTTTATTGTAAGGTATTACATCTCTTTTAAGTCATATTTGAGTAATTGTCAGTTCTGCATGTTAAACAGTTGGTATCCGGCATTGAACATTTTAGAATGAGAGAAGAATGCACTCTTTTGACAAGTTATGGCCGTAGTTGTGTCCGATGGTAACACGTGTATACATTACATACATGCACATTGTTATGTTACAGCGAACGTGTGCACTTTCGACCAAGTCAGCGGCACCGAAGTGTTTCTCTACAGCGGAAATGTCCCAAAGTCAGCAAACAATCTTAATTGCATGTGTAGAATTCATGTCAACCACAGCAGTGCCAACCTACGTTTCTCGTATATCCCTATACATGTACCAGCCACTGACTGTGGGATGACGATCATAGTTGCCGACATCACGTACACTTGCAACTCCACGGCCAGAGTGGAGACAACAATTAGACTGAACGCTACGGGAACGATAGACGTCCAGTATATGAAGACGATGGACACCGATCGAATATCGTGTGTCCGTCTGTCCACAGCCGGTACGTCCATAGTATCTATACCACGTGCCTTATTTATGGAATAACATTTCTGTTTCCCATACACTTATATTATATGCAATACCTGAACTGCATGTATTCAGCACAAACAAATGGTCTTAGTGGGAGATCATGTAGAAATGAATTCTACTAACACTATACATGTAGTTGATTTACAGATGCAGGTGTGCTAAAGTTATAAGATGACAATCATCAATTACCAAACGGATTTTTCAAGATGTCAATTTCAGCACTGTCAGCATTAGCCTGTATGAGAATTGTTGATTTTTAAAATTGAGGTAAATTTCAAATTGTGACATTTCACTCTCCAATTGACAGAATTAAGATGCAAACACACGTCACTGAAACTTTATTATATTGCTATTTATGTCGCAACATTTCTTAATGTATTAACCTATTTAATTTTCATTCGCCATAATTAAATGTCCATTTTGCATTGAAGTCTATGGGAATTGAACATTTATTCCATATTTAATGCACAGAGGTGTAGTTTTGGCATTTACTTGGACGTAAGTCAGGCGTTGGAACGGAGGAAATAAAACCGCTTTGAATCCGTGATGAAACTCATTATTACGTGACGTTGTATAGATAGACCAGTAGATCTACACGCTCGTATGTATACACACAATAATATACTATGCACATCTTGTATCTGAGCGCATTGGGGGTCCAACATCTGGTAGTCACGACCCTAGACTGATTCGTTAATCGTTTGAAAATGCCTGTTCGAGATCGCCTAGCACTCAACGATGGCCCAGAGTGATCAAATGTCTGATTTACAGTGAAACCAATCTAAATGGACACCCTGGGGGACCTCCCAGGGACCTCCCAGGGTGTCCGGTTTAGAGAGGTTTCACTGTAATATGCATAATTATCTTGTATCTGACATGGGGGTCCAACATCTGGTAATTTTATAAATAAAATCACGACCTTAGACTGATTCGTTGATCTATGTCTAAAATACGTTGTGTATATACAGTTGAACTCGTATACACATAAAACACATACACGCTTAGTATGTTTAATTTCAATAAGGTGTAGTGTCTATATCTCTACTGGTAATATCTGTTCATGGTTGAAAAACACACAACCATATCGGACCTGCTAACATTCCGGACTTACAGTGGAATATCTATAATCCGGACGTCCTGTAGAGAGGTTCCACTGTACATGTTTATGCCAGGCATGCATGTATTTGTTGTATTTCCAGAGAATGTTATCATCAATGCTAGCTGTTTCTCAAATGGTGTAACACCAGCAACAGCACCAACAACAGACGGAAGTAGTGTCACGCCAACAACAGGCGCAAATAGTGTCACACCAACAATAGGCGGAAGTAGTGTCACACCAACAAGAGGCGGAAGTAGTGTCAGACCAACAACAGGCGGAAGTGGTGTCACAATCACAAATTCGGGTTGGTAACTGTATGTATGTTGGTTGCATAAAGATCTCACTATCTCGGTTATGGAAGTTTCACAGTACTACCGATTCCCACGCTTAAACATAAGCTAACCGACTAAGGTCTCATTATATTATAATGATAATTGGTATGATTCATTTATCAGATAGATTCACCCATGGTACATGATATATACAGGTATAGCGACAACTACAATACATACATGGTGTTCTAGAAACCATGAAAACTTGATAGTCAAATGTTTAAACACTTAACTAGGTATTTGTCTACAGTCTATAAACGGTTTGTTTAATATACATGCATTACCATCGATGTGGTGTTTCACAATTATTGTTGGCGTCATTAATTACGCCGTAATTACGCCGTGAAATCAACATATTTATGACGTCGGCACCGGCATTTATGATTTCTTTTCAGATGTTTTATATCGTACTGTTTAACTTTAACATTACGTTGATGAAACATGTTTCTTATTGGCACAGTAAAGCAATACGAACATTGGAGTGCACGGTGTTGTAGCCTACGTGAAACAATGGTAGAAAGGAAGGAAGAATTAGCTCAAATTTACTATTGCTTTTGCGCGACGTCAGTATATACATGTACGTTATTTTGAGTACTATATATAATATAATTTGAGGCTTCATGGCTAATGTCTACAGTATATATGTTGTCAATAATGCTGCATAGGTGTGGGTTTATGTTAGATAATTCTGTGAAAATTATGTTTATATTTATCAATTACACTGTATACATTTTTGGATAGTCTATGGAAACAGATATCAGCACATATTGTTTTATGTTGTCCAATTGATAGAGGGCCGCCATCTTGGATTTCTAAATGGCCACCCAAAGCAAAATATATTTTACAATAACATTGTTCACTATTGTGACATAAAACTAAGTTTTCAAGACCATTCCACTTGATACAAATAGTGCGTTATACAAGCCAGCAATGAGTAGTGCTTAAACATGACCTTATTCTATGTCAAAATGGCTGCCAAGATAAGTATAGTTTGGTACTTTTGTAGGAATTCAGTATGTATGCTTCTTTTATGGAACGGAGAACAGTGCAGATCCAGATCAGACTGTGCAGATGCACAGGCTGATCTGGCTCTACACAGGTCGCAGAACACATACACCCCGTTTCTCCAGTCATAGCCACATATATGCTCACTAAATAATGTAAATGTGGCTATGACTTGAAAAATGGGGTTTATGGGATTTGTGACCAGTTTAGCTTATGGCCAAATAGCACACTCCTGTAGACTGATAACGATCCTTATTTCTTGTTATGAAGCATGATCGGTGTTGAATTGATGGAATGGCGAAATGTGTAGATCCTGATCAGACTGTCAGTCTGTGGATGCCTAGCCTGGCAGGATCTATACTGGTCGCAAAACCCATAAGTCCCATTTCTCCAGTCACATCCACATATATGGTTGCTTTAATAACTCTCAACATGTAGAAACTGCTAGCTGATCAGTCATTATATTGGACGTCCACGTAATGTCATACGCCATATATCCCATTCACAGCCACATGTAATGCTTGTTTCGTCATGGTTTCCATCTACTGAATGACGGATGGACTTCTGGTCATGCATGTTTCAAGCAATGTCATTGGATGTCAATGCCATCTAAATTTATTTATTTCAGAACGTACAACGTATGAACAACAACATGCCGAAAGAGTTACTGATGCAAGTGCGTCTAACATGGGTAATACTTTGAATTCATATTTATATATATACTACATGAGATTATCATACTTTATTGTCTCACCAACGATATTGGAAAGTGAGACATGCAATTCAGGAGTAGACGTCGTCGTCGTCGTCGTCGTCGTCGTCGTCGTCGACGTCGTAGACGTTGTCGTAGGCATCAGCGGCTTTGGATGTACGTCCAAATGTTTTGTATCTCCTGATTAGTTGGTCAGATCTATACTAAGCTTCACGAATAGCTTCCTGGTATTGATGGCTAACCACACTGTGTCATTCGGGTGACCTTGACCTTCGTTGGTGAGACACCCGCCGGCGATCGCTTTGCTAGTGTGACACATTACGTCACTTAATTATTCATTTCAACAATTTAACTACTGTAGCAGTATTTCTTGTAGGCAATTGCAATTATTGGCATTTTGATCGATTCTGCATTTATAAACATGTGAGTTACTTAAAAAACGTCGTTGACAATAGCACTAACGGATATGGATTATGCAAATTAATAACATACTTCACTTCTGTAAAATAACAACTTGCTGGTGGTTGGTCATATTACTTTTAGGAGTGGGGCTAAGTCAGGGCTGAATATGTTGTTTTCTGTAAATACTCTTCGCTTTTGGCAGGCTGTTAAATAAATATATAAACACATTAAATAAATAAATAAAATGTCAACATACCCTACCTCCCTCCGCCAGGTGTGATCGCCGGCTCGGCAGCTGGGGGTGTGGTGGTGATCATACTGATAGTTGGTGCCATTATCTTCTGGAGGTGAGTCGATTCAATAGTGTAGCATATGTCCTCAAATGATACAAACCATTTGATTTTGTACCTAAAACTTGCGATATCTCATGAAAAATATTTACAAAATTTACGATATTTTCCTCCGTAGCTAACGTCGAATGGTCCCTAAATGGTGAAAGCAAATTCACTATATCACAGTTTCATTGAAAATCGCACATTTTCGAAGCTAAAAAATCACATGGCTTGTCTCACATATATGGCGGCAACTACATCAAATGTGCAAAGCTTTACTAAGGATTAAAATAATGTACTTATGATTTCAGGATACATATTGCCTTATGGAGAGCGAAATTCTGCACCAGTGCGAAACGTTTTTGCGTAGTTTGTTAAACTAATATTCATATGTTTACGTGTTGCATGTACAAGCTTCAACTACAATTTAGCATTCGTACATGTACTGGCACTTATATTGTTTCAAGATTCGTATTTCATCAAGGGACGGATTGTGGCTTAGAGGTTAGGGACACTGAATATTAAAACCAGAGATTGCGAGTTCAATTCCCGCCATATGCGTGAAAAATACTTTAATAATATTTCCACCATATTTGTCTTTCGGATGAGACTTGAAGCTGAGGTTCCGTATCTACAGACATTGGCTCTTACTGGGACGCTAAACACATTTCGTCGCTGTTAGACTCAAAATTAAACAACACTCATGTCAATACAGGCTCCATCATTGTAAGCCATGACTAACTTCTACATTGCGTTAAAACGAACTCACGGTTTTCGTAATGTTTAATGGACATGATGGATGATTCGTTTCACTGGTGCTGCACTCCGCGCCGGCGTACACATTTCACGTCGAAATAGTCACCGCTTTCCTGACGCGATACCTCTCAGCTATACTTAGAGCTATCGCATAAACGCATTTATTTGCCTAGTAACCCGGCTCAAATGTGTTTAATATGCAGTATCTTCTGCATGTAGTTGAATGGGAATTCGTCAGGAATCCTGAGCCTATTTCAACATAAAATAGTTTACACCGGCGCGGAGTGCCGCACCATTGCGCATAATGAATAGTATACCTGGCAGGACAATAATGATCAGAAAGGAAACGTGTCTAGGTTCGTCCGATCTTGACGCATCTACCACATACACAATCGCCTGCGTTAACCTGGGACGGCAGCGTTTCTCAACATATATTGGCAATCTCAACTCACAATAAAGCAGCTTGATTGGCTGAGCCTGAGCTATAGCAGAGCTCAGGCTCGGTCAATCAATCTGCTTGACTTCAGGCACAATATGCACGCATTATTCAATAAAAACATTGACAACTATTGGCAGAATTAGCACAGGCGATTGTGTATATCCATAAACGTGCGCTCTTATTTCAGGCTTAAATGCCGCAAGCGGTCTGCCGAGGAAGACGATTACGATCCACCCGAGATGACAGACAACATACTGTACAACATAGATTTGACGGGCGGATATTCCGTACAGCGAGTGCCTGACAACAAGCAGGTACCGACGGCACAATACTGCATGGAGTATACACACGCTAAGGATCCTTCCGTGCTGTATTCCGTTGTAACCAAGAATAAAGGCTCCAACCAAAATACAACCGATCATGCAGCGATCAGTGATATTTCACGTACAGCTGATTCAACAGATCACCCTGACACAAATACCTATTCTCAGGCGGATGTATATAATGTACCCATAGGAGTGGAAGATATCCACGATCAGAATGAGATTACTCACGGAGCCATATCTGACAGTGTTGGCGGCTCGAAAGCATACGACGATATTGATGATGATGGCAACGCCTATAGTATGATTGGCAGTGGTACTAATGAGATGAAAGACGATTCCGGAAAATAAAGGAAAGTGTCATCACATATTTACAATGAACCCGATGAAAATTGCATTTAATAAAATCGAAACTCGCGCATGTAATACTACAGGGATCCTCCAGATTATCGGACAAAAATGGCTGTTTTGTTACGATATTTTTCTTAAAATAGCAGCTACGGGCATAACATTTTCACAGAACAATCGTCGGTTCTTGCTTTCTCAACGCATGGAAACTATTTAGCCAACTGTGCCATCTTTCTCACTTAAAATTGGGTCAGATCATCAGTCGTAACATTGCCCCAAAATTAACATCGACAATCAATTATCTGGACAAATGTATAACCGTCTTATAACTTGTATTCTCACCTTAAAATCATAATTTTATCGCCTGAAAACCAGTATAAACAGCATTGTGTTGTTTTGCAGAAAACACAATCACCATTCGCTTCTTGGAAAACATCATATTTATAGAATGTATTGTATTTATAGAACAACTCTGCAATGACGTAATGGGCGCACTCGATTGAGCTCTTCATAATTTGGTGGAAATTCCGCGGTAATGATCGTTTTCGTACACTGGTGTTTTCGCACCTGTCGATTTTATCCACCAATGAATATGGGTGTGAAATGGGTGTGTAATGGCTTGGGTCCGAAATGGCTTGGGGCGATTTGGCCTTGAAACAATTATTATTTGTTTTTGAATAAGTAGCTCTTCGTTCTTTTTCTATCATGATACATTTTCGCATTCCTTCCTATCTGCTCTGTATTGTACATTGTGTATTAAACAGTCTGAAAATGATATTGGAGGAATGCATTGTATCGTCTGCATACTTCACACAACAGAGTATTGAAACACTCTATAGGGGGCCTCAAATTATGCGCATGCGCAGTGACAGATACAAGCCCCCGCGCGACGTTTGACGTTGTAAACAACTTGTGGACATAGTGGGGGAATGTTTTCGGCAAATTTTAATAAAATGTTTACCTTGGCGATATATTATTCACACTGGCATGGAAACAGCAAGCACCTGAGTGACTTAGATGTGTCCGTTGCAAAATCGGATCAAATGAATGCGTTTAATTAACAGCTATTTTGATTTGTCCGATAAATTGATTGTCCGGATAATTGGTAGGACCCCTGTATAAGGCAACCTGTAATATACTTATATATTTACACATTCCATACATTCAATATGAAACGCCTATTCAACGTATTGCGTTCATATATCAATATTTACATAAGCCCCACGTGACGTCACAAGCCGTTGTGGATTGGTTAAAGTTTGTTTGCCGTCATTAATATCCACTACTGTATCAATGACGCCACGGTATTGAGACCAAATGACGTAAACCAAGATGTAATGATTCTTAAGCTTAGTGCAATTTTTGTTTCTTTTTCAAATTTGAAACAATCCGAAAAATGCAATGTAATAATAAGTAATGAAACCATGAGCTGTCTGTTTGGCAAGCTTTAAATAGACCAGTTGCCACTCGTTCCGCCGCGCAACGATATTGCAAGCTGCAGAACTGGTGCAATATATACACATACAAATCAAATAACCTATACACATTTGTCACATGTCATAAACTACGCCTGCGTGAAGTTTCTTGTGCGTTTAGCCGATTTCGATATATTTATGTGGCTATGACTGGAGAAGTTGGGCTTATGAGATTTGTGACCAGTGCAGCTTGAGATTAAATAGCCCACGCCTGTAGTCTGATAACGATATATAGTGCGTGTTCGAACCATGACGGATGTTTGATTGGTAGAATGTCGAACAGTGCAGATGCTGATCACACTGTGCGGATGCACAGGCTGATCTAGATCTACACTGGTCGCCAAACTCACGAGCTTCGTTTCTCCAGTCAAAGCCACATACGACATCGCTTAATCATACATGTACTAGACTACATATGTGAGCGCCGCTGCCTAAACTATTTTAAACTAATTATGTTTGTAGTTTTGTCTCTTGTATTATTTTACTTGTATGGTGTCAATTTTGCCAAGGCTTGATCAAACCTGATTTAAAACGGGATAAAGGAGGAGAACAAAATGTAATATCTCCCAGCTTATGTTATAATCCTGTATCGGCTTTAACTGTATGTATTGAGAGGCATTTATATGTGAAATAAAATATAGAGTTACAACTATACGTTATAATGGTCTTCGTCGTCACTAGTGTATTCAGTGTCCAAGATCAGTGTTACACTGAACGAGAACGAATTGTTAATTCATGGGAACGAATTGTGATATCGTGGGAACGAATTGTTAAATTGAGGGAACGAATTGTAATTTCGTGGGAACGAATGGTTAATTCGAGGGAACAAATTGTTATATCGTGGTAACGAATTGTTCATTCGAGGGAACAAATTGTTAAATTGAGGGAACGAATTGTTATTTCGTGGGAACGAATTAATAAATAAAAATCCATGTCCCCTGCGGGGCTCCGTACAGATTTGACCAAAGTCAGGGTAGCAAGCTTATAAACTGCTTTTGTTGTTCTTGCCAAATATTACTCTATGTTCCTCGGGTGCACATTACCATGTTTTACAAAACAATGCAACATTTACCAGTACTATCATTATTATTAGTAGTATATTATTATTTCTGTCGAATCACTGCGAACTTCACGGCGTAAATTAACACTAGGGTTTCCACCTTATTGAAATGACGGTTTGTCTGGTTTGGTCCTCATATCAGGTACATTTTTATCTTTGGCTCTTTTGTTACATGGGAGTTGAATTGGGTTATTGCCCATTATAAAAGTAGTCAGATTATTGCTGATCCTACTGCTTTTGGGAGGGGGCCAAGTGGTTCTGGTGTGGCGAGGACCTGGAATCAGATCAGGAATATTCTGATTTCAGGGCTGAATATATATATTTTTAGGTTTGAGGCGGCTTTCAGCTGCGCCGAAAACCTATTGTTTTCGTTGGGTTTTTTTTCTTCAAATTTTGCATGCCGATTCGGATCAAGTGTGCCACTTTCCACGAAACCGGAAGTGACGTCATACTTTCTCTAACTTCCTTATTTTCCAACCGATTTCAAAAAAATTCAAAGCTGACACAATTCTCTATCTCAGACTCGCTGACAGTTCTCGGCTATCTGGTCAAATAAGAGAGCTATAGGCATTTGAATTTGAAAAATGTACATACTTTTCAACGATTTTGCCGAATTTTTGCCGAATTTTTGCCGACTTTTTGCCGAATTTCGGCTGATAACGGGTGGTCGTTACAAACGTTTTCCAATTTGTACAGTAATGTCAGCAACATAATTTCTTGCCAGTGTGATAGGGGAGTGTCAGGCGCATAAAATATGATAATTTTCAGAGCTCTATCTTGACTACTTCCGGTTCTATTGGATGTCAAAGATGAACGTCTTTTTTTCAAGTTTTCAAAATAGAGCAAACGGATATGACGTCAGCTTCGTTATTTATCAATAGATTTCAAAATTTCTTGCTGCGGTCGATATTTCAGTACTTTAGCTAAAACTTTCCCGCTTGGTGCCCGGCCTATGGTGAAAAACAAACGAAAACTTCACTGGCGGAATATTGCACATATTTAATTTCCTTTTTATTAGGTGTATTTACAAATGACGTAAACTGCAATTTAAGGGCGATAACTATCGAAAAATAATCATCCGCTGACTTACGGGCTCCCTCCATCTACACCAAACCGCTGGTCGGATTGACTTCAAATTTTGCATGCCGATTCGGATCAAGTGTGAGCAGATATATTTTAATGCTACTTTCCACGAAAACGGAAGTGATGTCATACTTCCTATAACTTCCTTATTTTCCAATCGATTTCAAGAATTCTTTTTGCATTGGAAAGCTGACAAAATTCTCTATCTCAAACTCACGGACAGTTTTCGGCTATCTGCTCAAATAAAAGAGCTATATGCATTTGAAGTTGAAAAATGTACATATTTTTCAACGATTTTGTCGAATTTCGGCTGATAACGGGTGGTCTTTGCAAACGTTTTCCAATTTGTACAGTACTGTCAGCAACATAATTTCTTGCCAGGGTGATAGGGGAGTGTCAGCCGCATGAAAGATGATAATTTTCAGAGCTATATCTTGACTTCTTACGGCTCTATTCGATGTCAAAGATGAACGTATTTTTTCAAGTTTTCAAAATAGAGCAAACGGATGTGACGTCAGCTTCGTTATTTATCATTCGATTTCAATTGTTTTTGCTGTAGTCGATATTTCAGTCCTTTAGCTAAAACTTTGGCAGAGGATCGAACCCGGTATCCCTCGCTCCGAGTCCATCGCTCTACCTCTAAGCTAACCGGCCCCACATCGGTGTGATGATGCGAACACAATAATGTTGGACTGTTCATTCTAAAACTTCAGAAATTCTTTTTGAAACCGATAGTTTACACCTTGGGCTAAAGCTTAGTTACACATGAAATCAATGTTTGAGGCTCAAACCGTTTATGAATATTCAGTTCTGATTTTTGGATTGTCCCCCTATTTGTACATGTACTTGAACATGTACATGTACTTGTACAGGTAATATATGGGATGTATTACTAAACCCATTGACCCGGCCTTAAATGACCTTAGCTGTTGATAGGCCGTTAACAACAAACCCCAACCCCAACAAACAAACAAAGAAACACTCTGAACCGGACAATCTGGGAGATCCCCAGGATATCCAATTTAGAGTAATCCACTGTTAATCAGGAATATGAACAGTCTCGAATACATGATGTGCATTTTGGTATCCATGGGGCCGTTTCACTAAACTTCGTACGACTAAAATGTTTGTAAGTGCAAACTTATGATAGTCCGTAAAGGTCACATTGACAATGTATTCTTGTAAACGTTTATTGGATGTACATGTATTGGGCATAGGCTGCATATGCAGCCTATGCTCAATAAATGTAAATCCATCAATTTAAATTTACAGACGATCCTAAATTTGCATAATAAAGCCATACGAAGATTGTATTCGTATGAAGTTTAGTGAAACGGCCCCCTGGAGCAATTACTTCAAAATTACATGTACAAGGCAAATCATGTTTGCACACGTATCCAAGTATCCAGACCAGGGACAGTTTAAAATACACACGATTGTCTTTGAATAGCAACTTGAGAAACCTTTTTCAATTCATTAATACGTTATAATAGTTTCTTAGTTCTATTATTACGTCGTTGCGAATTATAATGGCTACATGATTAATTTAAAATGGGACATCTCTATAGCGGACACCAGGTCCCCAGGGTGTCCGGTATAGAGATATCCCACTGTCCAACTTAGAGAGGTTTCATTGTAGATAGTTGTTGGTATTGATTATTGCCATGTGACTGTTATATCCCGACTATGACAGTCATCTATATTGTAAATGCTTTCATTTAACGACGGCACTGGCATGTCAGGACCGACTATTTAAGTCCCCATCCGATAGGACTAGGCTAGCACGAAGTCTTGCCCAAGGACACGCCGAATCGGCCATTCGCAGCGGTCGAGGTGGGAAACGAACCAGGGGTCTCCGGATCCGCAGTCCGACGCTCTACCTACTGAGGCTACCACTAATCCGGCCACCATATTTATTATAAGGACACGGTATATATACATGAACAAGGGGAACATTAGACTCAGAAGACACTTTCACAAACACTCTCTACAAACATCCAATTAGTTGATTACAATCTACCACCCGCGTGCTGCTGGAACCCATCCAGCTGCCAATGTTTGTATGCACGAATGTATCTAAAGTCTGGGCACCGGGACACAAGCTGACAGAAGGGACAATCGGCATAGCCCCAGGTCATCCTCTGCACCTGCGCACTGACCAGGGCTTACATGGCACCGCCCTCCATCCTGTTACATACACTGTTATCGATAGACGCTTTTCCCTTATGTCAGTCAACAGCCCCAACATTGTCACCTATCGGGCATCCCGCATCACTCGATGGCCAGACGGTATAGACAATATTGCATACAGTCAACAATATTGCATACATGCGTTGATCAAGGGAGTATAAGCGATGGTGCATGCAAATGTGACATATTGCTTACTCAAATGTGAAAACATGTGACGTATTAAAGGATACATGTAACATCATCCTTTACTAGACGGGCTGTCGCCCCTGCGCTTTCCGGGCCAAACAATCACCAATTGAAAAACTATTATATTGACTGCGTTTGATTGTATGAAATTTCATACGTTCGCAAATACTTGTTATTTGAGACTTAAAGTTTGGAATCCATTATGAGTTTTTCGATCGTATGTAATTTCACACAATCATCAAAGGAAAATAACTGTCACTCTGACTGTGTTTGATTGTATGAAATTGCATACGTGCGCAAATGCTTGTTAAGTGAAACTCAAAGTTTTAGAATCCAGTATTATTTATTTCGATCGTATGCAATTTCATACAATCACTAATGGAAAAATTGTCACTTTTGACTGTTTGATTGTATGAAATTTCATACGTTCGCAATTATTTGTTTTCTTATATATTTAATTAAGCTGTAGAGTCCACTATTAGTTATTTTGATCGTATGTAATTTTATACAATCACCAATGATAAAAACTGTCACTGAGTTTGATTGTATGAAATGTCATACGTTCGCAAATGTTTTGTATTTTATTATTTGTATTATGTATTAAAATAATACAAAATTGGCATGATTTGTTGTGTCTATATTCAGAAAATGGTACTCGTTTAATCCAAAACCATGTACATTGTTGGGTCTGATTTGAAAATGTGGTCTTTAAAGATGTATGAAATTTCATACATTGATTCAACATTGATTTATGCTGCGATGAAGGAAACTTTTGGAAAAATCCCTTTTTATTTGGGAAAGCGTTTGCTGCAATGTGACATCCAAAAAATATACTATATTTGTGTAGGAATGTAACTTCCTCAGAGAGGCGCCTCCAAACTTAACACACAAAGGTCCCGTTTGGATGGGGATCAATGGACAATGATACAAAGTAATATCAGTAAATTGAGTGGATGTTGTCCATCTCATGAGCGACAACCGACACAGATTGATATCTAAAGCCGAGAGCTGGAAACAGCAAATCTCTCACCTTTGTTTTATTCTTTTCCCGCTTACATGCATGTACGACATATATTCATTGTTGTCAATAGTGTCTCGTCAACCATCAAGGGCTGGCAATATTTATTTATATTGGTGATAATTTAATAAATAAACCATTCATTCATGTCGATGCAAGAATACGCATGGACACTAAACTAAAGATCGGTGGAAAAGCACTGGACTGGAGTTTAATCCTCACTGGGCGCAAATTAAATAAGTGGCCGTGACAGGACAAATGGAGCTTATGGGTTTTGTGACCAGTGTGGATCCAGATCAGCCTGTGCATTCGCACAGTCTGAGCCTGCACAGGCTGATCAGGGTCTGCACTGTTCGCCATTCCATCAATGAAACGGCCGTTACAAGCAACATAGATCGTTATCAGGTTACATGGGTGTCTTATTTGAACAGGAACTACACTGGCCATAAATCCCATAAGCCCCATTTCTCCAATCACAGCCACATATAATATGACGTTTTTTATGCACACACTTCCTTCATGCAGAATTTGTTCAGTGAAAACTGGACTTGCAATAATGCAGCGGTTATAAGACAGATTCTTCCATCCTTATTGTGGCAACTCCTATGTGATATTATATGTCTCTTAGTACACAATGACATTGATTAAAATTCAGTCACGTGGCGCATCTATCCGTCCTCCATGCCCACTTGGTTATGAGAAGGAGTGACCACTGTACTGAGCAACTGAAGAGGTCAGGTGGAGAAGCGGGATATGTCCAAGAGGGCCGTGGCCCCCTTGTGCTACTGTCATCTACAATTAACTTATATATATGGGTCGCGCTCTGTAAAACCAGCCTTAATGACAACGTCATGAAAGGCTGAAAAGGACGTCGCAAAGTTACGCTTAAATTTACCAACGTCAAGTCGGATTTTGACAGTTGGAATTGTTGCGTCATTGCAATAAGTTGTCCTATATATGGCCGTACGCTTTACGGCTCACACATATTTTAATGTTGGATATGCGTGGCATAATTGTACAGTTGTTTGCATAGTGGTTCAGATAGTTGTCCTTTTTTTCTTCTGTTTCCTTCAAGGTAATTTTGTCGAGTATTTTTATACAAATGGGCATATTGCATTTA
The DNA here is from genome assembly GCA_029237695.1 of Conchocele bisecta. NCBI lineage: Eukaryota > Metazoa > Mollusca > Bivalvia > Lucinida > Thyasiridae > Conchocele > Conchocele bisecta. The sequence goes on along the minus strand of CM055265.1, from coordinate 54,412,463 downwards.
TGATTTTTATAATATATTATATGGACGACTTATAAAATGACATTTGAAACTAAATAACCCTACGACCGGCATTTTTAGATAACACATAACAAAATCACTATTATGTAATCATAATGCTAATATTTGTTTTAAACTTTATTTATATATTTATATAACAATTACAAAAAACGCGAGAAGAATTGTAGTCGGCGTAGATGGAGGCGTCTGCATGTTTCTTAATTTTTGTTGAAACCGGAATACTCAAAGAAAACAAACTTATCCTGTCTGGCGACCACCATCAGATATACATGTACTTACAACTTGAAGATCGAACCCTGGGCGCATGTGTGCGCTCTTTGCTAATTATGATATACGGTCCCGTTCAGATTATGGTGTTTTCGGCCCTTTAAGACGGAACCGTACACGCTGTACAAACCCAATTCCGATTTTGGGATTTATTTATAGATTAGACTGTAGTACGCGTTTTGATGAGTAACGCCAACTTTCATTTGAACGTGACAAGCCTTATAATACAACATTTATTTTCGAAATATGTAGACACACTCAGATAAATCTGCATTCATGTATTAATGACTTAAGTATGTGTTACGTAGATCTACATATTGCATGATCATATTTATGAAAGATCTTGGTTTACATATGTCGTTCTATGGAAAACGATTTAATTCGTATTGGCAATACTTTCTGCACGGTTTGTCGCAAATTTAAAACTCACGGGGAAATGAACATGCGCAATATAAGATATCAACTTAGGTTTAAACGTGTTTACTGACGGGGGTGGTCAGTGCCGACGGCCAGTCAGACCCGTCCCCGCTCTACGTGAAAGTGTGCTCGCAACCGTTACTTTTATTAAAGAAAATGTAAACAGTTGGCTCATTAACTGGGACACGTATTCTGGATAAATTTGGCCACGGATAGAATTGGGCATAGGTCTTAATTCATTTTATTTAATGGTTCACCTGTCGAATATTTCGAAAATCGACATAGAATAAAATTTGGAAATTAATCGTATCACAGATAAAAAATTATGGTAGTGCTAATTACGAGGCTCCTGGCATATCGCATCATGTTGACAATGGGCCAAACATGTTTTATTATTTAGTATTTAGTGTGTTGGTATTGTGTCACAGGCATATTAATGCGAGCATAATTGTAGCCACCGGGGTCCCGTTTCACTAAACTTCGTACGACTAAAATGTTCGTAAGTGAAACTCTAGGATCGTCTGGAAATTTCAATTGATTGATTTACATTTATTTAGCATAGGCTGCTCAATAAATGTAAATCCAATAATTGTTTACAGGAAAACGTTGTTAATGTGGAATGTACAGACTATCTTAATGTTGTACTTACGAACATTTTATTCGTACGAAGTTTAGTGAAACGGGCCCCAAGGACGTAGCCTACTTATTTGTATCTGTATCTGCAACCACTTGCATGTACCTTCTAATGTCACGTAATTTTTAGCGACTTTCAAAAATATCACATTGCATCAGCCGTACGATTGCCGTTTGATAACTGTTAAATATTATTTTAATTGACCACTTGTAAATATTGTTATATGAATGTATGGCATATATTTTACTATTATTTTTGCAATTATTGCAGACCCTGATCAGGCTCCAACATTTACAATTTACATATTTAAGAAGTCCTACTTTAGATGGTTGTTAATTAAATTACTACTAAACACTGGATGTCTGCGTGCTTTATTGTTTGTTTATCAAAGGGACGTTCTAGTCTACGGAGCCTCATAAAGGACATGAGAAGAGGAATAAATGTTCTGACAAATTTGATTATTTCGTTAAAACGCATTCAATTATTTCGCTCTAGCGTATTCAAATTCGTTCTAACCATTTTAATTATTTCGTTCTCTTCTCATGTCCGTTATAAGGCTCCGTACTAGTCAAGATGCGTGTACATAATATAAAGCAAATACAGGGGCGGATCCAGGATTTCAGGTTACGGGGGGGGGGGGGGGGAGAGGGTGGTGGCGGAACTTCTTAATTGAAATAGTTTAATATATTTTCGAACTAGCACCGTTTGTTCGTCGACCAAGCAGAACATAGACCTCCTACCTGCGAGTACGAGGTACATGTACATAAGACCGTCCGTCATTCATATTGGCTACACAAGAAAACGTTCCTCTCGCTTTATGAGAGATGTAAATTTAATTCCGAGAGTCGGGTATATGTACAGTCGATTTTCAATTTGTTTAAAACTCCCCGGGGGTGTCCGTCTACCCTCTAGAAGCCATTGATATGTGCAGCCATAGGCTTATGCAAATTCTAACCAAATTCAGGTCATTCATTTCTACCGAAAAAAAGTGCATTTGTTTCAATCACAGATTGTTTAAATCTCAAACACCAAGAATGTCGTTTAGTTGTTTGTGTTTGGTGAGTGACGTAATGTCTACATCCATAAATGACGTCACAATTCACTGTTATGTAACTAACGTCAATTAGATTCCGAACTAAATTCTCAAATAATGTCGGCTAATTGTAGATTTAACATTGATAGTGGTGCTTTTGGTTTGTTCACTACATGTATATATCATAGTTTTATTCTGTTCAATGTTTGATCGTATACATACTAACACTTGTAGATACATTTAGTGTAACTTATCAGCAAATACAGTTTACAGCAAGCACATTCAACGAGTATATGAACACGTATTTCTATTGTAGGCTGTTGTGTTGCATTGTTCAAACGTCAGCGTTTCAATATGACGTTACTTTTTTTTCCTTGCGTGATTCATATGGTGCTACAAAAAGTGAGATAAAACAAAAACTATGAAACATATTTGCATTTTCTTTTCAGCATATTGTTTTTGAAAGGTGTCCGCATCAAAAAATGTAAAAAAGTGCAAATTGAAATTTGTGTCATTAAGTCTGGTTTTCACAGAGCGCGGCACATATATATTTACACTGTCCTTAATTCAGAATGGAAATGCCTATTCAACGTAGGGCGTTTATATCCCAGTACGTGTTTTTCATACTATAGTGAACGCAACAGCTCATATTTGTATTCCTTTAAATATAGATATGCGACAGATATCCATACACAACGTCAAAAGCTGTAATGACGGAGAGAATTATTGCCTGACACACGCTAGTGGACAGTGAGAGATATCTGCCACAATTCCGACTTTTAATTTAATAGCTTCCGCTTCATCGAAAATATCTTCATTCTGTATACCTACCACCCATGCATGCCCAGGGTCATGATCAAACATCAAATATATACATGAACCCCTAAGCATCACATAGACATGAAACGATATATGGTTTTTAGTTATCATCTACACGTTCAATCGCTTGGCACATACTCACTTAATCATATACATGATCAATACTGCTCAAAGTGGGTGCTAATGATTGTTTGTATATTGTATGTTTACACATACATGTGTTACCTAAAAAATGAAAGTGACATATAGGTCCATAGGGCCTGGTATATTCGTCAATATTGTATTGTAAATACTTCCCGTTTAGTTTAACACATGTCACTATAACAAACTATTTATTAACTTACTCAACTCACTATGAAAGCTGCATTATTTAAGATTGCTCAAATAGTTATTGTGTCTACTCATTTGAACCGTCTTGTGGAATGTGACAGGCCTTGACACCATTGTCCACCTCTGAGTGTGCTCTCGTGTGCAGACACGTCACATTTTCTTCTTTTTCCACACTTTCAGTGCGCCGTCTGATATAATTTCATCTATACGAGTATACTATTCTGCTTCATTGAACATATGTGTACACATTTGTATATAGGGATGTGCAGTAGTGTTTACTGACCCATACATAATGTAAACTTGATTGCATTTCCGTCCTAGAACGTTGGTATACTCTCGTATGTGATAACTGTATATACATATACATATGTATATACCCATGTCGATCATACATTTTAATATGCATGTCAGGCGTGGGCTATTTTCGTATTTCATACTTCCTGATACCTTCTATTCACCATATCTACCTATTTGACATACCTATATCTACATACGCGTATTATCGGAAGTTACATATTATGTTGAAGGAGATATGGACGCTGTTTTGAAGCTGATTATTGTTACCTGCTGGTTTTCAGGTAATTACTTACTTCACAGCATCCACTCACTTATCACTTACACGTGTTTAGTTCGTTAATTGAATCTACAGTGAAACCTCCATAAACCGGACACCCTGTGAAGTCCCCATGGTGTCAGGCTTTGAGAGGTTTCACTGTAAATCAGGCATTCGATCATTCTGAGCCATACATGTAGTTGTGCGCTATGCAATCACGAACATACATTATCACCTGATATAAATGACCAAGAAACTCATAAAAATAAGATTACATGTTTTGCCTTGGTATCCGGTTTACAGCGGTTCCACTGTATAATACAATATTAGGTCAGTGCAAGTGCAGTTAAAATGGTATTAATAATATGTGGATTTCCAGGGAATATACATGCGTATACATCAAATTCTTTAGTTCGATGGATTGCAACAAACATTTTTTCATTCGTCAGAATATTCCAATACAGTTATGCATGTACGACTGTACTGTTTACGAACGGCTCCGTCCTATACTGTGCGGCAGTGAACTTACGAATCATTCCTGATGTATCTAATGCAAACTTAATATCCCTATCCCGAGTACTAGTTGATTCGGAGCTACTGCTCCATTCTCTTATAACTTATTATTGTATCATGATTGTTTTACATTGAACCTTCATGTCATGTGCATGTTTATGATCCAACCACCACAGCGATGGGATACATGCCGTTGACGGCGTTCTTGTTATGCAAATATTCTATTCTGAGTTTCAGATTTAGATGTTGACACGCTGTTAAGCGCTAGTATTAAAGGTACATGCCCACTCAGTAGACACACTATGTTCTTTATATCAGAGACATCATCTAAGACATTTTCCGACAAAATTACATTCATTCACCATTACCCCACGTATTGAGTGACATTATTATACATTTTATATCAGATGTAAATATCCACACTGATATCATGGGCGATAACTGTGTTTCATTAAAATGTTACCAAACATTACTATTTATTCTCTGTATTTACTTTTTGATGTGAAATGATCATACTTTATAATCTGTCTATTATTTTTTCAGGTGACGCATTTAATTAGTATAAATAATGAACAAAGAGCATGCCTCATTTTCATATGAAAAGATCCTGATACCACCGCGCATCACTATTAGTAAAATCAATATTACTAAAGGATTATATCTGTATAGCGGGCACTCGTAATAATTAGAACTGGTGGGATATTGACACAATTATAAACTTAATTAATTCCTATAAAGAACAGTTTGTACCTACTGAGTGGGCATGTGCCTTTAAACAAACGTGTGGTCCGCAATACCACAAAGCCAGCGATTGAGAATTAAAGATGGTCCCGATGCATCATGTGTCGTATCTTGGAATATACATGTACATGTATGTGTGTCGTAATGTGGTGTTTTGGAAGGTGGTGTTCAATGGAAGATGCCAGTAGTTGTATATGTATATACACATGTCCATTGCATGTACATTACCATGCTATTTACGATGGTTTTATATTTCGCGTACATTCCATGTTTTCGCATTTCAGCGACTCGAGCGATTTGCAACCAGGCGAGCGACGTCATCTCAGGTAATATGGGTTCAACTATGGAACGCCAAATCTACATAAACTTAAATAATTATTGCTGGCTCTAATTATTTGAGTTTATGTAGATTTGGCGTTCCTACAACTCAAGTAATTAAAATTGCTAGCTATTAGAGCTAGCATTAAATATTTAGAGCTAGCTCCAAATGATTTGAGAGGAGATATCTTCAAATGATTTGGAGCGAAAAACGTTCACAGACTCACGCATTTCTGTAGAATATATACGGTATCGAAGTCGATATTGAATATAGCCTACATTAATTGATGGAAGGGGTCACTATTCGAATGTGCCATTTATTGGGTCCCAGGTCAGAGTCTTCCACCTGTGGTAATGTGTAGAATACTAACAGAAACTAATGCAAATGCATTCATTTCTCCCATTTTGTAGATTCCGGGACGGTTCCATACTTACTTTAGCTGACGTTGGCACGTATGTGTATACAATTTCCCGGTTATATCTACGAAAGGATGTTTTATTGTAAGGTATTACATCTAGTTTAAGTCATATTTGAGTAATTGTGAGTTCTGCCTGTTAAACAGTTGGTATATTTTAGAATGAGAGAAGAATGCACACTTTTGACAATTTATGGCCGTAGTTGTGTCCGATGGTAACACGTGTATACATTACATACATGCACATTGTTATGTTACAGCGAACGTGTGCACTAGCGACCAAGTCAGCGGCACCGAAGTGTTTCTCTACAGCGGAAATGTCCCAAAGTCAGCAAACAATCGTAATTGCATGTGTATAATTCATGTCAACCACAGCAGTGCCATCCTACGTTTCTCGTATATCCCTATACATGTACCAGCCACTGACTGTGGGATGACGATCGTAGTTGCCGACATCACGTACACTTGCAACTCCACGGCCAGAGTGGAGACAACAATTAGACTGAACGCTACGGGAACGATAGACGTCCAGTATATGAAGACGGTGGACACCGATCGAATAGCGTGTGTCCGTCTGTCCACAGCCGGTACGTCCATAGTATTTATACCACGTGCCTTATTTACGGAATAACATTTCTGTTTCCCATACACTTATATTATATTCAATACCTGAACTGCATGTATCAACACAAACAAATAATCTTATTGGGAGATCATGTAGAAATGAATTCTACTAACACTATACATGTAGTTGATTTACAGATGCATGTATATGTGTGCTAAAGTTACAAGATGACAATCCTCAATTACAAAACGGACATTTCAAGATGTCAATTTCAGCACTGTCGGCATTAGCCTGTATGAGAATTGCTGATTTTTTAAATTAAGGTAAATTTCAAATTGTGACATTTCACTCTCCAATTGACAGAATTAAGATGCAAACACACGTCACTGAAACTTTATTGTATTGCTATTTATGTCGCAACATTTCTTAATGTATTAACCTATTTAATTTTCATTCGCCATAATAAAATGTCCATTTTGCATTGAAGTCTATGGGAATTGAACACTTATTCCATATGTAATGCACGGAGGTGTAGTTTTGGTATTTACTTGGTTGTAAGCCAGGCGTTGGAACGGAGGAAATAAAACCGCTTTGAACCCGCGATGAAACTCATTATTACATGACGTTGTATAGATAGACCAGTATATCTACACGCTCGTATACACACAATAATATAATATGCACATCTTGTATCTGAACGCATTGGGGGTCCAACATATGGTAGTCACGACCGTAGACTGATTCGTTAATCGTTTGAAAATGCCTGTTCGTGATCGCATAGCACACAACTATGGCCCAGAATGATCAAATGTCTGATTTACAGTGAAACCAATCTAAACCTGACACCCTGAGGACCTCCCAGGGTGTCCGGTTTAGAGAGGTTTCACTGTAATATGCATAATTATCTTATCTTGTATCTGACATGGGGGTCCAACATATGGTAGTTTTATAAATAAAATCACGACCTTAGACTGATTCGTTGATCTATGTCTAGAATATATACAGTGGAACTCGTATGCACATAAAAACACACAAACTCAGTATGTTTAATTTCAATAAGGTATAGTGTACTTCATCTCTACTGGTAATATATGTTCATGGTTGAAAAACACACAACCATATCGGGCCTGCTTACATTACCGACTTACAGTGGAATATCTATAATCCGGACGTCCGGTAGAGAGGTTCCACTGTACATGTTTATGCTATGCATGTATGTATTTGTTGTATTTCCAGATAATGTTATCATCACTGCTAGCTGTTTCAGCAGTGATGTAACACCAGCAACAGCACCAACAACAGTCGGAAGTAGTGTCACGCCAACAACAGGCGGAAGTAGTGTCACACCAACAAGAGGCGGAAGTGGTGTCACACCAACAACAGGCGGAAGTGGTGTCACACCAACAACAGGCGGAAGTAGTGTCACACCAACAATAGGCGGAAGTGGTGTCACAATCACAAATTCGGGTTGGTAACTGTATTTTTGCTGGTTGCACAATTATCTCACTATCTCAGTACTATCGATTCCCACACTTAAACATAAGCTAACTGACTACGGTCTCAGTATAATAATAATTGATTTGATTCATTTATCGGATATATTAACTCATGGTACATGATATATACCTGTATAGCGACAACTACAATACATACATGGTGTCTTAGAAACCATGATAACTTTAAGCACGTAACTAGGTAATTTCATAAAAGTAAATTACAGTCTATAAACGGTTTATTTAATATACATGCATTACTATTGATGTGGTGTTTACAATTATCGTTGGCGTCATTAATTACGCAGTATTTACGCCGTGAAATTAACATATTTATGGCGTCGGCACCGGCATTTATGATTTATTTTCAGATGTTTTATATCGTACTGTTTAACTTTAAAACTACGTTGATGAAACATGTTTCTTATTGGCACAGTAAAGCAATACGAACATTGAAATGCACCGTGTTGTAGCCTACGTGAAACAATATACGTTATTTTGAGTACTATATATAATATAATTTGAAGCTTCATGGCTAATGTCTACAGTCTATTGTATGTTGTTATGTTATCATATTTTCCGAGACACCATGTCCATGTAGGTATAAAATGTCCCGGGATTTGCTGTATAGTAAGCAAAGTAACTATTTGTCGGTGGTCACATGCTGACTAAATGTACAGATATGTCGTTATTAAACCTCAAATGTCCGACGTATTGTTGACTTATGTGATATGTGGCTGTGACTGGGGAAATGGGGATTATCGGATTTGTGATCAGTGCAGCGCCCAATCAAATTGCACACTCATGTAGCCTGATAATGACCGACATTGCTTTGTTAGAAGCATGACGTATAGTCGGCGTCAGAATGTGAAACAATATGCATTTACTGAATTGTTTGCTATAGTCTTGAATTGTATGTTTCTTTTTATTCTGAGACACAGTAAAACAAAAAAACAAGTTGGTACCATTTTTCCATCACTATCTTGGCCACCATCTTGAATTAAAAATGGCCACCATTATTGTCAATAATGCTGCATAGGTGTGGGTTTTTGTTAGATCATTTTGAGAAAATTATGTTTATGTTTGTCAATTATACTTTTTTGGATAGTCTATGGAAACATATATCAGAACATATTGTGTTGTCCAATTGATAGAGGGCCGCAATCTTGGATTTCTAAAAGGTCACCCAATCCAAAATATATTTTACAATAATATCGTGACATAAAACTAAGTTTTCAACACTATTTAACATACAGCCAAAATCGGAAACTCTTATGTCTAGAGTAAAAGAAAACAAATGTGTAAATAAGATAATTATATGTAACACACACGGCCCGAAAAAATGGAAAAACTAGTTTTCAGATGATGCTCTATGTTGGAAACAAATTTACACGTTAATTTTCAAATGCACTTTCGATTTCACATTACGCAACTTCCAATACAAATGCCTGATGAGAATTATGGGGATAAATAAACTACTTTATCGATGTAATATAGTAATTAGTAACCTATGTGATTTTTGTTCTATGTATGTTGAAAGTATACTGAAAACATGTATTCTGGAAATGTACGTATTCGCAACATTGCTGGTCTCAGCTAAGAACTTACCTAAATGATAAGGGTATAGCATGTATAGTGAACTTTCAAAATAGTTCTATATGAATAAATGATAATGCACCTTTGGCACAACAATTTAATTTCATCGTTATTCTAGGGAAATATTTTCCAATGTAAGTATGAAAAATGCGATATAATGTTCGAATCATTCATAAAGTACTTGAAGAACAGACTCCAGATATAACTGTAAATAGCAACCAAAGAAAGGATAAAAGAGAACAACACATTATCAAATGGGGTAGGTTTAATGTCTAATAAGTTTTTAGCACTGCAAGAGAATCAAGCACATACTACATATGTACATAAACTGACAAATATTCAACTAAAAATGTATATCTCATATGAACACAATTGAACATTTCCTTCCTTCTTTTCCTCTGCTTTATCTTACCTTAATTTACGCTCTTCTAAGCATTACTTTCAAATACATTGTGTGTGTAACGTGTGTAGTATTATTGTAGTATAATGTTCACGTTCAATACGATGTACCTGATGTATTGAAAAGTGGAAATAAAATATTTAATCACAAAACAGGAAGTTTTCAACACCAGTCCACTTTATACTGTTTACAAATAGTGCGTTTTAAAAGCGAGCATTGAGTAGTGCTTCAACATGACCTTATACTATGTCAAAATGGCCGCCAAGATAAGAATAGTTTGGTACTTTTCCTAAGAATTCAGTGTTGATGCTTCTTTGATGGAAAGGCGAACAGTACAGATCCAGAACAGACTGTGCGGATGCACAGGCTGATCTGGATCTACACAAGGTCCCAGAACACATGCATAAGCCACATTTCTCCAGTCGTAGCAACATATATGCTCACTAAATAATGTAAGGCTGTGACCAGAGAAATTGGGCTTATGGGATTTGTGACCAGTTTAGCTTGATCGCTGTTGCATTGATGCAGATCCTGATCAGGCTGTGCGGATGCTCAGGCTGGTCCGGATATCACTAGTCTCAAAACCCATAAGCTCCATTTCTCCAGTCACAGACACAAATATGGTTACTTTAATAACTCAACCTGTAGGAATATGCTAGCTGATCAGTCGTATATGTCGTGAGTACCATTCGAACCGCCTCTCTTATATTGGACGTCCACGTATGTCATAAGCCCAATATCCCATTCACAGCCGCATTTAATGGTTGCTTCGTCATGGTTTCCATCTACTGAATGACGGACGGATTTCTTATTATCTTATTATCATGCATGTTTCAAGCAATGTCATTGGATGTCAATGCCATCTATTTATTTCAGAACATACAACGTATGAACAAGTTGACGAAAGAGTGACTGATGAAAGTGCGTCCAACATGGGTAATACTTTGTCTTCATATTTATGTATATAACATGCGATTGCACATGTATCATAGTTTATTGTCTCACCCACGATAGTGGAAAGTGAGACATAACGGTGACCGTCACAATTCCGGCGTCATCGTAGCATCAACACATTGGGATGTATGTCCAAATGTTGCATACTTTCTGATATGTTTGTCGGATCATTACAGCATCCATAGCTTTCTCACATTGATTGCGAACCACCCTATGTAATTTTAATGCCGTTCATCTTTGTGGGTGAAACACTCGTCGGCGATCACCTGCTATTGTATCAAATTACATTACTTATTTACCAGCTATCGAATATAAAGTCTTAGACAAATGTAATTACATGTATTAGCGTAAGATATTGCATTTATACACATGCATGTTACTTCATAGAGTATCTTCATTCGTTGACAATAACACGAACGAATATGCATTATGAAAATTAATTTAACATATTTCACTTCTGTGGGTGGTTCATTGTGAGTACATGTACATGTATGCGAAGGATAAATTTAACGAAGGGTTTCATCCTTAATGGAAACATATATCCCTGGTTTGGACGTCGGGTACAGTTTTGGTTTCCTTGTTACTTGAGAGTTGAATCCGGTTGTTCAACCCATTATGCAAATGTAGTAGTAAGATCAGTACTAGTCATATTCCTTTTAGGGAGTGGGGTTAAGTGACGCTGGTGTAGTGAGAACCCTGGCACCAGTAGCCTAAATCACCAACATTGCAAAGTATACTTTGAAGGAGTAAATTTTCAATTTGGGATAAAATTATTATTTGTTATTATACTGAATTTATTACATTATCACAGCCATTTTGGCTGTATAATGTAATACATTCAGTATAATAATTCTGCATATTTTTAATCATCAAATATATGCAGTCGTTAGTTCTATATGAAATAATGCATTTGAGAAAAAATAAATGATTACTCGCTCAAAGTATACTTTGCTAGAAAAGTATACTTTGCACTGTTGGTGAAATAGGCTACAGGTTATACATATACTAATTTCAGGGCTGAATATTTTTTTTTTCTGATTTTTGGATCGCCCATTCTACTACCACGTCCCCTTACAACAGGTGAATATGCGACCTTAAATGACCTTAGATGTTGACAGGTCGTTAAACACCATTGAATAAATTAATAAAATGTCAACATACCCTACCTCCCTCCGCCAGGTGTGATCGCCGGCTCGGCAGCTGGGGGTGTGGTGGTGATCATACTGATAGTTGGTGCCATTATCTTCTGGAGGTGAGTCGCTGAAATAGTCTAGTATTTATGTGATTTTTCACCTAAGACGTGCGAAACCTCATGAAAGATATTTACAGAACTTACGATATTTGCCTACGTAACTGACGTCGTCGACGGGTTACGATATGGTTAGAGCAAAATTGCGGAATAGAGCAAATTGCTTTCAGACGTCAAACTTAAGACGTCATTTACAGAAAATGTCACAGTTCTGTAAAAGTCAAAAAATTCTTGAAAAAGCTCACATCTTCTAAGGTACAACATTACGTGGCTTGCCTCGAATATATTTGCGGGCACGTTACTTTGCTACGGACGGTATCAAGGTGTGGGATCACCTGGTTTCGGAGCCTGATTTTTTTACAGTAGATTTTCTTTAACATATTCTAACAAAACGAACGGATTGTGATATGTAGCGCACCACATACGATGGCCTATAATCGAGTACCGTCTATTTCTTACATTCACGTGCTCTAGTTTTTACATTTACGGTAACCGATTCTTCGTCAAAACGACATAATTATGAGATTAAAGCTGCCTATACAATAAAGGGCAACGTGTACTTCATTTGCTGCGGTATATTTCATAAGAAATATGTAATTCCATTAGAAAGATATTAACCTACTGTAAACACATCTAAAAAACATGACGTCACTCCGTTCGAAAACACGTGAATCAACACCTTGGGTATATAGTACGGGCCGTTTTGCAGTTATACATGTACATGCCAGCAACTAGTTGCGAACGATAACTCTTAAAATCTACTTCCGAACCGTCCGTTTGTACTCGGGATTGAAACAATTACATGGTATGTACTTGGAATTTCAGGATAACTAGTATCATATGGAGAGCGAAATCCTGCACTATTGTGTGAGAAATGCTGTTTCATATACGGTTGTTCATATTACCCCAACACCACGTTTGATGCACAAACTTCAATACTTATGATACAACTTGGTATTCGTATTCTTGTTTCATCGATGGACGGATTGTGGCTTAGACGTTAGGGACAATGAACTTCTAAACCTGAGATTGCGAGTTCAATCCCCGCCATATGCGTGAAAGAATGATATTTCCACCATATGTGTCTTTCGGATGTGACTTGAAGCCGAGGTTCCGTATATACATGACAATGTCTCTAGTTGGGACGTTAAACATAGTTCGTCGTTGTTAGACTCAAAATGAAACAACAATCATGACAATACAGGCTCCATCATTGTAAGCCATCACCAGCTTCTACATTGCATCAAATGAACTCACGGTGTTCATAATGTTTAATGGACATGATGGATGGTTCGTTGCACTGGTACTGCACTCCGTGCCAGCATACATGTTTCAAGAATTAACCAGTTTCGTGACGCCACTCAGCTCTACTTAGAGCTATCGCATAAACGCATTTATTTGCCTAGTAACCGGCGCACATGTGTTTATGCAGTATCTTCTGCATGTAGCTGAATGGGAATTCGTCAGGAACGTGGAACAGTGTACACCGGCGCGGAGTGCCGCAGCAATGCTTGTACTGAATACTATATTAGAGGTCCACAACCACCATTGAATTTTCCTATATCAGTAAACTAACCAATGACCACACATTTCACTATTCTCTGCTACTTTCATGTTTCGTATGGATGTTATGTGGGACGTATTTTCCCATAACCTGCACCTATTCTGTTCTGGATATTCACTAATTATAATATAGGTTTAATTATTGTTAAGAAAGATATATTCAATCTCCTGTGACCACCCTGGTGCTGGCGTAAAAAGTCAATGGCAAAAGTCAGTGATCCGACTTACAAAATAATCCCAAAGCATATGCTTGAAACTGATGTAAATGATTAATAACATGCATGTGAAGTAGATCAGTGCATTAATTGACTGGTTTCTGCAAGCAAATAGTGTCTATGGCATAACAAATATGGCTTATTTTGTTAACGTATTACTTTTGACTACATCGCGCTTGAATATCTGATGATTTAGCGTGGTGAACCCTATACCTGTCTGGACCATAATGGTCGGAAAGTAAACGTGTACACAACCGCCTGTGTTAAACTGGACAAGATGGAAACGTTTCTCAACATTTATTGACAATCACAACTCGCAATCAAGCAGTTTGATTGGCTGAGCCGGATCTATAGCACAGCTCAGGCTCGGTCAATGAATCTGCTAGATTTCAGGCGAAATATGCAAGCACTATTTAATAAAACAATTGACAACTATTGGCAAGATTAGCTAGGGCGGTGGTGTATATCCATAAACGTGTGCTCGTATATGCGTATTTCAGGCTTAAATGCCGCAAGCGGTCAGCCGAGGATTACGATCCAGAGACGGATATATACATTGTACCCATAGGAGAGGCAGATATCCACGATCCGAATGAGATTACTCACGGAGCCATCGCTGACTGTGTTGGCGGCTCGATAGCATATGATGATATTGATGATGCTAGTAACGGCTACAGTACGATTAGCAGTGGTGCTCTTGAGATGAAAGACGATTCCGGAAAACAAAGCAAAGTGTCGTCACATATGTATCACGAACCTGATGAAAATTGCACTTATATGAATGTTTACATTAACCCCACGTGATGTCTCGAGACGTTGTGGATTGGTTAAAGTTTGTTTGCCGTCATTAAGGACCCGTTCCATACGTGATCATAGTTTGATTCGTATATGTGAACACTGCCTCGTTACTGTATCCTATACAGCATGGAGAGTGGCCAAGTCGGCCATATTTGTGGTTCCAGTCATCAGCCAACAGCATACACCTGTTCGGCCGTTTGACAAAGAACGCAAAATGTTAAGCAGAACATATGATATAATGTAGCTAATCACATGTAGAAAAGCTATCAATTGTATTACACCAAACTGTAAACTATGTCAGTTGTCTCGACAGGTTTGTGCCTGTGGTATTTACAAACATGAACCACCACTATAAATAGCTTCATACACAGAAAATCGGACAGTGTATCAGTTTTACCTGGCAAACCACTCAACACATACAATACATACCCACTACCATTGACTACCCTACCCTGTTATTAGCTATCAAATCCAGTTACCTGAGTGTATTGTCCCTGGTGTCTACTCGCCTAGTATCCGAGTAAATATGGCTTTACCTATGTGTAACGTGTACCCTGACATAGGCTGTGCATCAGATTGAAAGGTTTACTCATCAACAATTATTTTGAGTTTGATCAAGGTGCATGATTACGTGGTTACAACAACAACAACAATTACTGAAACTTCCAGAAGCGCCTCCGATTCAAGGTACGTAATGTTTTATATTGTCCTTATTATGTAACTGATTTTGATGAAATATGGCGCATGAAGCGCGTCTTTTTAAGCTGCATTTGGTGATCAAACGTCTGTCGTTTTTGCGAAGAATCGATTTCCGTGTTTACCATATGACATGGAAATCGATTCTTTGCAAAAACGACATAAGTATGTGCCGAAGTCCCGAGATCACCAAATGCAACTCGTGAAAATGCGTTTGCTGCGCCATATTTCATCAAATTTTGCATAGTTTGCTGGCATAATATACATAGCACGCCGTTGTTATACCTGTCTATTATGTATTTCAAATTTATTTGGTTTGTTGTCATGTTATTTGCTGTATGTGTCAAACGCACGAAGTGGTGATACTGTACGATGGCTTGTACAAATATGGCGGAGATGGCAACTCAGTGTACCATATAGTATACAGTAACAAGACAATACTCACATATGTTATATTCATA
Organism: Conchocele bisecta; assembly: GCA_029237695.1. Taxonomy (NCBI): domain Eukaryota; kingdom Metazoa; phylum Mollusca; class Bivalvia; order Lucinida; family Thyasiridae; genus Conchocele; species Conchocele bisecta. The sequence goes on along the minus strand of CM055265.1, from coordinate 54,396,414 downwards.
TATCTCATCACTCTTATGAAGCAATTGTCATTGAAGCCAAGTGTATCTATCTATGACCCAATACCTTAATATACACGACTTTATCACTGACGCATTTGAAACAATCCGAAAAGTGCAATGTAAATATAAGTAATGAAACCATGAGCTGTCTGTTACGCAAGCTTTAAATAGATCAAATGTGTTACACTTGACAGTTGCAGTTAACTCAACATCCTACGGTTGTATTCCTTTAATAGAGACACATACTCATACATTGTTCTGCAGATGACTTTTCTGGTTATCATCAGTATTGTTATTATTCTCAAATGCATATTGTTTCACCCTAATTGTTTTGTCTGTGCGTACGTGAACGCAGCATTTCATGTATAAATATACATTGTATCATAGTCCAAAAGACCTTCAGCATTATACACGCACCTGCTATAATTTCCAATATCAAGTTGTTGTTCTGTGTATCTAAAGGGGTGGAGAATGTGGTGTAACTAAAGGGGTGGAGCCTAATTTAATGAGATACCGTGCAATAATTGCCGTGCGTGTATCTGAAATGTATGGGCACTTACACGCACGGCAATTATTGCACGGCTGTTCCTCTCAATGAAGGTACAGGTGATGACCACTCATTTGAACCCTCCTCTGAATTCGGGCCCACCTGGCAGCATTGACTCAAAATGAGGAAGATTTGAGAAACTTTATTCAATTAAACCAATGTACTTTTAATAGCCTTAATTTCAAAATTAACGATGTTTTCGACACTTTATCTAACGATGTAAGTTCCAAATATTCATTTTCCAACTCTATCGCTATTTGCGATAAAATGTCGTCGTCCGATTCCATTGTAGTTCACATATAACAAACACAGCCTACAACTTTGTTCCATAAAGTGAAATGACCAAATGATGTCAACAGGAAATGTGCCAGACAACGCGTATTTAGCAACGGCCTTCACGACGTAAACATGGCAGGTGAAGGGACACCCCCCACCTGACACTAGAATTCTGATTGGACCGTGTCGATTCCGTGGCAGGTCGAGCGATCAAAAACGGCTCCTGTCATTAATGAGCCGCGCCCACATAGAATTGCGCATGTGCCAATTTTCTTTCCATTTTGGCAAATGATACAAATCAGTTAGATCATAAAATTGCACGTGGCATTTGATTTAAACTCGGCCTTACGGCCTCGTTTAAATCAAATACACTTGCAATTATATGATCTAACTATTACTTATATTCCTTGTACGTTCGAACCATTTCCATACAATGACAGTACTTTCAACTGACAGAGTTTACACAATTTGCCAGGTAACATTATTATTACTTTATCAGCCTTATATTGATATTATTACAGTTGGAAAAATTGAGTTGATCTCCCAAAACTAAGAGTATCCCCTCATAGGCTTGAAGTGGACGCTGGAAGGTGGCACAAACCTACCAGCACACCTTTTGATATGAGAGTGTGTTCGATATGTAATATTCTGGAAGATGGGCTTCATTTTCTTATCAAATGTCCTTAAAATGCGGAAATACGTTCTACATAATTACACAGGTATTATGATGATTTACGTATACATGTATAATAAACAGGCTATTTGATTTGTATGTGGATACATGCCACTCGTTCCGCCACTCAACGATATCGCGCAATATCGCACGCTGTGGAACTCATGCATACAAATCAAATAACCTATACAAATGTGTCACATGTCATAAACCACGTCTGTGTGAAGTTACATTCAATCGGCGAATTGTAAAGATCACCAGCTACTATATGTATTAGTCGTGATTGTAGTTGTACTACAACTTGCGCGTTTAACCGATTTCGATATATGTATGTGGCTATATATATATATGACTGGAGAAATTGGGCTTATGGGATTTGTGATCAATGTAGCTTGTGATTGTGAATAGCCCACGCCTGTAGTCTGATAACGATCTATAGTACGTGTTCGAAGCATGACGGGTGTTTGATTGGTGGAATGGCGAACAGTGCAGATACTGATCAGACTGCGGATGCACAGGCTGATCTGGATCTACACTTGTCGCCAAACTCACGAGCTTCGTTTCTCCAGCCAAAGCCACTTAATTATGACATTGCTTAATTATACATGTACTAGACCGCATATGTAAGCGCCGCTGCCTGAACTATTTTAAACTAATTATGTTTGTAGTTTTGTCTCTTGTATTATTTTACTTTTATGTTGTCAACTGTGCCCAGATTTGATAAAATCTGATTTGAAACGGGATAATGGAGGATAAAAAAAAAATATCTCCCAGCTTGTGTTATAATCCTGCATTGGCTTTAACTGTATGTATTGTGAGGCATTTATATGTGAAATAAAATATAGTGCTACAACTATACGTTATAATAGTCTTCGTCGTCACTAGTGTATTCAATGTCCTAGATCAGTGTTACACCGATTCTCATTATTTACAAATATGTCACATTACCACATCCATCAATCTACAAATGTACGGAGCCCAACAGGGGACGTAGAATTCTTTATCTTATTAATTAGTTCCAAGGAAATAAGAATTCCTTCCACGAAATAACAATTCGTTCCCACGAAATAACGAATGGTTAATTCAAGGGAACAAATTGTTATATCGTGGGAACGAATTGTTATCATTTCGTGGGAACGAATTAATACAAAAAACTTACAAACTGCTTTTGTTGTTCTTGGCAAATATTACTCTATGTGCCTCGGGTGCACATTACCATGTTTTACAAAACAATGTCTAATTATTATTGCAACATTTACCAGTACTATCATTATTATCAGTAGTGTATTATTATTTCAGTTTAATCACTGCGAACGTGACGACGCAAATTAACGGTAGGTGTTCCTGTTTATTGGAATCACGATTTGCCTTGTTTGGCCCTCATGTACATTTCTATCTTTGGCTCTTTTGTTACCTGGGAGTTGAATTGGTTATTGCCCATTATATAAGTAGTAAGATTATTACTGATCCTACTGCTTTTGGGAGGGGGCCAAGTGATTCTGGTGTGGTGAGGACCTGGTATCAGATTAGGATTATTCTGATTTCAGGGCTGAGATATATATTTATACCGCAACCATTGCTCCATGTAGCAAAATAAAGGTGGTTGAATAAATGCTATTTATATCTGAAGTAACCTAATATACCTGAAATAGCCTACTATACATGAAGTGCCGTTTTTGCCTTTATTTGTTTACCTTTGACCCCTAATCGTGGCCTCTGATTGGTCAGTCTCAACAGTAAATTCAAGATGGCGGCGAATTTTAAAATCTAAATCGCTGTCAGCTGAGCTGATTTTTGTTTTTATTTTTTACAGTATATGCGACGTAACCAACGACATGGATATGTCCATTATGATTGCAATGCTTATTATGACAACTGTGTAGTCGAAAACCAGCCAATATTGAAGCTCATCGTAAATACATCGTAAATTTAATCAGATACAATACCGAATCTACCTAGCGTGGACGCCGCCATTTTGTTTTGAATGACGTCGCTAAATTTGTGACGCTAGATTTGTGACTGTAAAAATGAACAAAATTCAGCGGAATCGACAGCGATTTAGATTTTAAAATCAGCCGCCATCTTGAATTTGCTGCTGAGACTGACCAATCAGAGGCAGCGATTAGGGGTCAAAGGTGAACAAATAAAGGCAAAATCGGCACTTCATGTATATTAGGCTACTTCAGCTATATTAGGTTACTTCAAATATAAACAACATTTATTCAACCCCCTTTATTATGCTACATGGTGCAATGATTGCGGTATTATTTTACTGTAAATATTTGGTTCTGATTTTGAGATTTTAACCCTATTTATACATGTACTTGAACATGTACATGTAGTTGTACAGGTAATATATGGAATTTATTACAAAACCCATTGACCCGGCATTAAATGACCTTAGCTGTTGATAGGCCGTTAAACCCCAACAAACAAACATTCTGAACCGGACAATCTGGGAGAACCCCCGGATATCCAGTTGAGAGTCAGTCACTGTTAATCAGCAATATTAACAGTCCCGAATACATGATGTGCATTTTGGAATCCTGGGGGCCGTTTCAATAAACTTCGTACGACTAAAATGTTCTTAAGTACAAACTTATGATAGTCTGTAAAGTTCACATTAACAATGTTTTCTTGTAAATTGTTTATTGGATTTATATGCATTGAGCATAGGCCGCATATGCAGCCTATGCTCAATAAATGTAAATCCATCAATTGAAATTTCCAGATGATCCTAAATTTGCACAATAAAGTCATACGAACATTTTATTCGTACGAAGTTTAGTGAAACGAACCCCTGGACTAATTCCTTCCAAATTACAAGGCACATGTATCCAAGTATCTAAACCAGGGACAGTCTAAATTGCACACGATTGTCTTTGAATAGCAGCTTGAGAAACCGTTTTAAATTCATTAATACGTTATACTAGTTCCTCAGTTCTATTATTACTAATTTCCATATTTATTCTTAGGACATGAACAAGCGGAACATAAGACTCGGAAGACACTTTCACAAACAGTCTCTACAAACAACCAATTAGTTTATTACAATCTACCACCCGCGTTCTACTGGAAATCATCCAGGTGCCGATGTTTGTATGCACGAATGTATTTGAAGTCTGGGCACCGGGCCACAAGCTGATAGAATGGACCTACGATGTTGACGATAGGTCATCCTCTGTACCTGAACAGACTGACCAGGGCCTACACCGCCCGTCAATGAATTAATACATTTATGTGAAGGTGCAAACACCAATTAACCAGTATCTACACTATCGATAGACGCATTACCCTTATGTCAGTCAACAGCCCCAACAGTGTCACCTGTCGGGAATCCCGCATCACTCGATGGACAGATGGTATAGAGAAGTTAATTTATAAGTCAACAATATTGCATACATGCGTTCATCAAGGGTGTATAAGCGATGGTGCATGCAAATGTGACAATATTACTTTCTCAAATGTGAAAACATACGAACTATTACAAGATACATGTAACATCATCCTTCATTAGACTGGTTGTCACCCCTGTGATACATGAACAATATAATATATACATGAGACGATGCCGAAATTTGAAGAAGTTAACTTAAACAAGGGATAGCAATATTGCATAGCAGATACACATTGCTAGTGAGGTTGTCGCCCCTGATATGTACGAATCCACTCAGATACTGCTGCAGGCTAGCAACCACCAATTAGTTTTACTATACAACTTAACCGATTCCTCCAAATATGGCCATTCTCTCACACTTTCACTATTCGTATGGATGCTGTGGAACCTACCTGTTCATAACCTGCAACCTGTCTGCACCGGATTTTCACTAATTAAACAATATGTTCACTTACTCCTAAGAAAGAAAATTTCAACATTGTCCTGTCCGCCATATTGTTTATCATCAAAGTGTCATGTGACGTAGTGTTCACATCACGTGACAAGCAGGCTCAGTAATTTCTTTAAATGCTAGAAATATGCTGGAAACTGGTGTTAAAAACACCCCAACATGTTTCTCAAGTAAAATTGGGCTGTAATGGATCAGGATTTACAAGCAAACTGGGTCTGTGGCCTCAAAACGTCTGCACTATTTTTTTATACCGGACTACTAAAGCATACCCCCTGGCCGATGTGTACTATATTTAGCACAGTGATACCTATAAGCGCATTTTTTTGCTATAATATCTCAATAAACTGCCTACCATTGTCTGTCTGACCTATTTCGTGACAGCAAATGTAATTTGACATTATTTAGAAGACTAACTTTTCAACAGTGGCAATCTAAGAATGGTCATATAATTATGGCTGTCCAGCTGCGGAAACTTCATTTTCACCAGAATTTTCCAGAGTATTATTTTCTCATATATTTCTTAGGAAAAGTCTATATTGTTGATGCACTTGTAAAAAATTATTATAAAATAGATGGTGCTTGTCAAAAATATTGGCTGTTCCACAATTATGGGGTTAAAACGATTAAATTTATCGAAAGTCGGGTGATTTCGGAGTATTTTTGTCATTTTTTTATCATAAAAACAGGCGAAAAAGTGACTTTCGAAGTATTTAGTCAATCTACTGTTGTAATTTGCATAGAAACATTTGTCCGCATAACTTAGTGACATGCCAGAATGATACGTGTCAAATTAAATTGAAACCAGCCCAGTGTATGAGTGCTGCCAGCGAATTCAGACATAGAAGTGTTAAAATGTCACAGGAAATTGAAACACGTGTGCCCGTGTTGACACTTGTTTCCTTAGGGTATAGACACTGCCTGTTAAATGAGCAATGCTATCCCATATATATTTCTCTACCGATATGTACTGCTCAGAGTGAACTTGGTTAACCTAATGAAAACATGCCGGCCAATAAGCATAGGAGGCGGGGTAAATTGCGGATTTCAAACGGGGCGGGTAAATGAAAATAAATAAAGGTAAAAAACTTTCTTCTCACTCACCAAATGGAACAAATCATAGGTACATCAGGCTAACCAAAGACTCATTTGAATCCCGGGTTAATGTAAATGAAAATAAAACGTTTACCTGTAAAGATGTTGATGGTACGGACAATGATGTAACTGTTCTGCGCTCTCTGTCGAGGCGTCCGAAACTCATTGACGAATGCGCCGTACCGCAAAATGCATCCGTACACCCCGATCTGTTGATAAACAAATTATATCGACCGTATGAGGTCCAGAAGATGTTTAATACTGAAATAAACAGTCATCGCGCCTTCAATACGCACTGTAGTGGCGAAATGGTATTTGATGCGGCCGCATCAAGAAAATGGGGCATTTGTTGGGCTGAGCGGCTAAAATGCACCCGATGTAGATATAAAAGTTAAATATTATAAACTATATGAAGAGGTTCCGTCAAGTCAAAAGGGTAGGAAATCAGGGAAAGCTAATGTGGGTTTGCAGCTGGGCCTTATGAGCACACCAATCAGTAATTATGGTGCTTGTCGGCTGTTGGTAAACACAAACATAATTCCGCCGACGTATAACTCTATGCAAAAGCAGTCAAATAGGATAGCAGAGACTATGGTTGGCTTAAAACACTAAAAGTATGCATGAAATCAGACAAACTGTGGCCAGAGAGAATGAACTCTGTGGCAATAAACGTAGCAAGACGGTTCGAGTTGAAGGTGACTCTTGCTACAATAACCCAATATTCAATAGCGACAGTACACCATTTCAAGCGGGTACAATCGTGACAACCACTATGTGCGAGAATAATACCAAAGATAAATTAATCATTGGGGCATTTGTTGGCAGTAAGCTGTGCATAATAGGTAGTAAGCTAAGAAATCAGGGTGGAGATATCAGCTGCCCCCCAAACCATCATGGTCACTGCACTGCCAACCTCCCCGAAAATGAGTCAATAGGTAATGAAGCGAAATGGAATGAAATACTTACGAAGCAGATAAATAGTGACTTACATGTTAGTCATTACACGGGGGACGGTGATAGTAAATCACACAAAGGTGTAGATGCCGCTCAACCAGGGGTAACGGTAACGCATCTAAAAGATATCCGCCATCTGAGTAACTCCCTGAAACGAGAAATAAACAAGGCGCCATTTAGCTCGAACATGTTTCGTGGGGTCAAGAAAACAAACTTGAGAAACCGATTTGCTCTCTCTGTAAGATCCAGGTGCATTGCAGAGTTGAGGCAAGCACATGCCAAACATAATGGTAACTTAGAACAAATAAAGAGCATAATGCCAGGAATAATTTGCACAATACTCATGTGTTTCAAAGGTTACTGTGGCAAGCAATGTTCACAGTATAATTTCTGCTAAATTTAAAATTTTGAATTTTTTTCTGGAAAAATGTAGCCAAGAAGTACTGGCGTAGACCCTGATCGCGCAGCCAAATTTGGAGGTCATAATGTTTGCAAGTATCAACCGAGTCAATAAAATAATGTTTAGAAAAAACGTTGCTACCTGTTGGGGAAGCTATACACTTGATACCGGTTAGTAATCAAATACACAGTGCCAATTAAAGCGACGCGCCACTTTAATATGGCTGAACTAGTCAGTAACAGGCTCATCTGGCTCCTGATGCATCTCAAATCTGTGTAAATTAGTATGTAGACATGTACATAATGATAGGTATACAGTTAATTTAACCGTAATAATAAAACAGGAACTATCAGCAGAATACAGGGTGGATATGTGACGCCGTCGAGTGCATGGCTCAGACAGCGCTTTTCGCTATGGCAATTCTTTCGAGAATTATTTATAATTGTCGACTCAGCACTCAGGTGGGCCGGGTTAACACACAGGGAACAACCACATAAATGTGATATTTCAAGGTGCCTGGGTATTTCAAACACATTATGGTGTAACATGAATGCTACTCTATGTGTATAATAGTATTTTGTTCTTGCATCATTTGGAAATTTAACTTTAATCTTTCCATATTTGACTCGTACACCTGTGGTTATCCCGACCCACTTGATGCAACCATTTTCATTAAATAAAACTGATTTTCCAGCAATTCTGTCCTTTGTTCTCTTAATAAAACTTGCTGTAGCCATGATTAAAACCGTTTAGAATTGTTTTCAAAGAAAGCAGACGACATCCACTGATGACCCGGAAATGCTTATAAGCGCATTTTTTTTGCTATAATATCTCAATAAACTGCCTACCATTGTCTTGTCTGACCTATTTCGTGACAGCAAATGTAATTTGACATTATTTAGAAGACTAACTTTTCAACAGTGGCAATTTAAGAATGGTCATATAATTATGGCTGTCCAGCTGCGGAAACTTCATTTTCACCAGAATTTTCCAGAGTATTATTTTCTCATATATTTCTTAGGAAAAGTCTATATTGTTGATGCACTTGTAAAAAATTATTATAGATGGTGCTTGTCAAAAAATATTGGCTGTTCCACAATTATGGGGTTAAAAACGATTAAATTTATCGAAATGTCGCGTGATTTCGGAGTATTTTTGTCATTTTTTTATCATAAAAACAGGCGAAAAAGTGACTTTCGAAGTATTTAGTCAATCTACATGTTGTAATTTGCATAGAAACATTTGTCCGCATAACTTAGTGACATGCCAGAATGATACGTGTCAAATTAAATTGAAACCAGCCCAGTGTATGAGTGCTGCCAGCGAATTCAGACATAGAAGTGTTAAAATGTCACAGGAAATTGAAACACGTGTGCCCGTGTTGACACTTGTTTCCTTAGGGTATAGACACAGCCTGTTAAATGAGCAATGCTATCCCATATATATTTCTCTACCGATATGTACTGCTCAGAGTGAACTTGGTTAACCTAATGAAAACATGCCGGCCAATAAGCATAGGAGGCGGGGTAAATTGCGGATTTCAAACGGGCGGGTAAATGAAAATAAAGGTAAAAAACTTTCTTCTCACTCACCAAATGGAACAAATCATAGGTACATCAGGGCTAACCAAAGACTCATTTGAATCCCGGGTTAATGTAAATGAAAATTAAAACGTTTACCTGTAAAGATGTTGATGGTACGGACAATGATGTAACTGTTCTGCGCTCTCTGTCGAGGCGTCCGAAACTCATTGACGAATGCGCCGTACCGCAAAATGCATCCGTACACCCCGATCTGTTGATAAACAAATTATATCGACCGTATGAGGTCCAGAAGATGTTTAATACTGAAATAAACAGTCATCGCGCCTTCAATACGCACTGTAGTGGCGAAATGGTATTTGATGCGGCCGCATCAAGAAAATGGGGCATTTGTGGGCTGAGCGGCTAAAATGCACCCGATGTAGATATAAAAGTAAATATTATAAACATATGAAGAGGTTCCGTCAAGTCAAAAGGGTAGGAAATCAGGGAAAGCTAATGTGGGTTTGCAGCTGGGCCTTATGAGCACACCAATCAGTAATTATGGTGCTTGTCGGCTGTTGGTAAACACAAACATAATTCCGCCGACGTATAACTCTATGCAAAAGCAGTCAAATAGGATAGCAGAGACTATGGTTGGCTTAAACACTAAAAGTATGCATGAAATCAGACAAACTGTGGCCAGAGAGAATGAACTCTGTGGCAATAAACGTAGCAAGACGGTTCGAGTTGAAGGTGACTCTTGCTACAATAACCCAATATTCAATAGCGACAGTACACCATTTCAAGCGGGTACAATCGTGACAACCACTATGTGCGAGAATAATACCAAAGATAAATTAATCATTGGGGCATTTGTTGGCAGTAAGCTGTGCATAATAGGTAGTAAGCTAAGAAATCAGGGTGGAGATATCAGCTGCCCAAACCATCATGGTCACTGCACTGCCAACCTCCCCGAAAAATCCAATCCCCGAAAATGAGTCAATAGGTAATGAAGCGAAATGGAATGAAATACTTACGAAGCAGATAAATAGTGACTTACATGTTAGTCATTACACGGGGGACGGTGATAGTAAATCACACAAAGGTGTAGATGCCGCTCAACCAGGGGTAACGGTAACGCATCTAAAAGATATCCGCCATCTGAGTAACTCCCTGAAACGAGAAATAAACAAGGCGCCATTTAGCTCGAACATGTTTCGTGGGGTCAAGAAAACAAACTTGAGAAACCGATTTGCTCTCTCTGTAAGATCAGGTGCATTGCAGAGTTGAGGCAAGCACATGCCAAACATATGGTAACTTAGAACAAATAAAGAGCATAATGCCAGGAATAATTTGCACAATACTCATGTTTGTTTCAAAGGTTACTGTGGCAAGCAATGTTCACAGTATAATTTCTGCTAAATTTAAAATTTTGAATTCTTTTCTGGAAAAATGTAGCCAAGAAGTACTGGCGTAGACCCTGATCGCGCAGCCAAATTTGGTCATAATGTTTGCAAGTATCAACCGAGTCAATAAATAATGTTTAGAAAAACGTTGCTACCTGTTGGGGAGCTATACACTTGATACCGGTTAGTAATCAAATACACAGTGCCAATTAAAGCGACGCGCCACTTTAATAGGCTGAACTAGTCAGTAACAGGCTCATCTGGCTCCCATGATGCATCTCAAATCTGTGTAATTAGTATGTAGACATGTACATAATGTAGATGTATACAGTTAATTTACCGTAATTAATAAAACAGGAACTATCAGCAGATACAGGGTGGATATGTGACGCCGTCGAGTGCATGGCTCAGACAGCGCTTTTCGCTATGGCAATTCTTTCGAGAATTATTTATAATTGTCGACTCAGCACTCAGGTGGGCCGGGTTAACACACAGGGAACAACCACATAAATGTGATATTTCAAGGTGCCTGGGTATTTCAAACACATTATGGTGTAACATGAATGCTACTCTATGTGTATAATAGTATTTTGTTCTTGCATCATTTGGAAATTTAACTTTAATCTTTCCATATTTGACTCGTACACCTGTGGTTATCCCGACCCACTTGATGCAACCATTTTCATTAAATAAAACTGATTTTCCAGCAATTCTGTCCTTTGTTCTTTAATAAAACTTGCTGTAGCCCATGATTAAAACCGTTTAGAATTGTTTTCAAAGAAAGCAGACGACATCCACTGATGACCCGGAAATGCTTATAGGCTAGCAACCACCAATTAGTTTTACTATACAACTTAACCGATTCCTCCAAATATGGCCATTCTCTCACACTTTCACTATTCGTATGGATGCTGTGGAACCTACCTGATATAACCTGCAACCTGTCTGCACCGGATTTTCACTAATTAAACAATATGTTCACTTACTCCTAAGAAAGAAAATTTCAACATTGTCCTGTCCGCCATATTGTTTATCATCAAAGTGTCATGTGACGTAGTGTTCACATCACGTGACAAGCAGGCTCAGTAATTTCTTTTAAATGCTAGAAATATGCTGGAAACTGGTGTTAAAAACACCCCAACATGTTTCTCAAGTAAAATTGGGCTGTAATGGATCAGGATTTACAAGCAAACTGGGTCTGTGGCCTCAAAACGTCTGCACTATTTTTTTATACCGGACTACTAAAGCATACCCCCTGGCCGATGTGTACTATATTTAGCACAGTGATACCTATAAGCGCATTTTTTTGCTATAATATCTCATAAACTGCCTACCATTGTCTTTGTCTGACCTATTTCGTGACAGCAAATGTAATTTGACATTATTTAGAAGACTAACTTTTCAACAGTGGCAATCTAAGAATGGTCATATAATTATGGCTGTCCAGCTGCGGAAACTTCATTTTCACCAGAATTTTCCAGAGTATTATTTTCTCATATATTTCTTAGGAAAAGTCTATATTGTTGATGCACTTGTAAAAAATTATTATAAAATAGATGGTGCTTGTCAAAAATATTGGCTGTTCCACAATTATGGGGTTAAAACGATTAAATTTATCGAAAGTCGGGTGATTTCGGAGTATTTTTGTCATTTTTTTATCATATAAAAAAAAAAAACAGGACGAAAAAGTGACTTTCGAAGTATTTAGTCAATCTACATGTTGTAATTTGCATAGAAACATTTGTCCGCATAACTTAGTGACATGCCAGAATGATACGTGTCAAATTAAATTGAAACCAGCCCAGTGTATGAGTGCTGCCAGCGAATTCAGACATAGAAGTGTTAAAATGTCACAGGAAATTGAAACACGTGTGCCCGTGTTGACACTTGTTTCCTTAGGTATAGACACTGCCTGTTAAATGAGCAATGCTATCCCATATATATTTCTCTACCGATATGTACTGCTCAGAGTGAACTTGGTTAACCTAATGAAAACATGCCGGCCAATAAGCATAGGAGGCGGGGTAAATTGCGGATTTCAAACGGGGCGGGTAAATGAAAATAAAGGTAAAAAACTTTCTTCTCACTCACCAAATGGAACAAATCATAGGTACATCAGGCTAACCAAAGACTCATTTGAATCCCGGGTTAATGTAAATGAAAATAAAACGTTTACCTGTAAAGATGTTGATGGTACGGACAATGATGTAACTGTTCTGCGCTCTCTGTCGAGGCGTCCGAAACTCATTGACGAATGCGCCGTACCGCAAAATGCATCCGTACACCCCGATCTGTTGATAAACAAATTATATCGACCGTATGAGGTCCAGAAGATGTTTAATACTGAAATAAACAGTCATCGCGCCTTCAATACGCACTGTAGTGGCGAAATGGTATTTGATGCGGCCGCATCAAGAAAATGGGGCATTTGTTGGGCTGAGCGGCTAAAATGCACCCGATGTAGATATAAAAGTATTATAAACTATATGAAGAGGTTCCGTCAAGTCAAAAGGGTAGGAAATCAGGGAAAGCTAATGTGGGTTTGCAGCTGGGCCTTATGAGCACACCAATCAGTAATTATGGTGCTTGTCGGCTGTTGGTAAACACAAACATAATTCCGCCGACGTATAACTCTATGCAAAAGCAGTCAAATAGGATAGCAGAGACTATGGTTGGCTTAAAACACTAAAAGTATGCATGAAATCAGACAAACTGTGGCCAGAGAGAATGAACTCTGTGGCAATAAACGTAGCAAGACGGTTCGAGTTGAAGGTGACTCTTGCTACAATAACCCAATATTCAATAGCGACAGTACACCATTTCAAGCGGGTACAATCGTGACAACCACTATGTGCGAGAATAATACCAAAGATAAATTAATCATTGGGGCATTTGTTGGCAGTAAGCTGTGCATAATAGGTAGTAAGCTAAGAAATCAGGGTGGAGATATCAGCTGCCCAAACCATCATGGTCACTGCACTGCCAACCTCCCCGAAAATGAGTCAATAGGTAATGAAGCGAAATGGAATGAAATACTTACGAAGCAGATAAATAGTGACTTACATGTTAGTCATTACACGGGGGACGGTGATAGTAAATCACACAAAGGTGTAGATGCCGCTCAACCAGGGGTAACGGTTAACGCATCTAAAAGATATCCGCCCATCTGAGTAACTCCCTGAAACGAGAAATAAACAAGGCGCCATTTAGCTCGAACATGTTCGTGGGGTCAAGAAAAACAAACTTGAGAAACCGATTTGCTCTCTCTGTAAGATCCAGGTGCATTGCAGAGTTGAGGCAAGCACATGCCAAACATAATGGTAACTTAGAAACAAATAAAGAGCATAATGCCAGGAATAATTTGCACAATACTCATGTGTTTCAAAGGTTACTGTGGCAAGCAATGTTCACAGTATAATTTCTGCTAAATTTAAAATTTTGAATTTTTTTCTGGAAAAATGTAGCCAAGAAGTACTGGCGTAGACCCTGATCGCGCAGCCAAATTTGGTCATAATGTTTGCAAGTATCAACCGAGTCAATAAATAATGTTTAGAAAAACGTTGCTACCTGTTGGGGAGCTATACACTTGATACCGGTTAGTAATCAAATACACAGTGCCAATTAAAGCGACGCGCCACTTTAATATGGCTGAACTAGTCAGTAACAGGCTCATCTGGCTCCCTGATGCATCTCAAATCTGTGTAATTAGTATGTAGACATGTACAATAATGTAGATAGGTATACAGTTAATTTACCGTAATTAATAAAACAGGAACTATCAGCAGATACAGGGTGGATATGTGACGCCGTCGAGTGCATGGCTCAGACAGCGCTTTTCGCTATGGCAATTCTTTCGAGAATTATTTATAATTGTCGACTCAGCACTCAGGTGGGCCGGGTTAACACACAGGGAACAACCACATAAATGTGATATTTCAAGGTGCCTGGGTATTTCAAACACATTATGGTGTAACATGAATGCTACTCTATGTGTATAATAGTATCTTGTTCTTGCATCATTTGGAAATTTAACTTTAATCTTTCCATATTTGACTCGTACACCTGTGGTTATCCCGACCCACTTGATGCAACCATTTTCATTAAATAAAACTGATTTTCCAGCAATTCTGTCCTTTGTTCTCTTAATAAAACTTGCTGTAGCCATGATTAAAACCGTTTAGAATTGTTTTCAAAGAAAGCAGACGACATCCACTGATGACCCGGAAATGCTTATAGGCTAGCAACCACCAATTAGTTTTACTATACAACTTAACCGATTCCTCCAAATATGGCCATTCTCTCACACTTTCACTATTCGTATGGATGCTGTGGAACCTACCTGTTCATAACCTGCAACCTGTCTGCACCGGATTTTCACTAATTAAACAATATGTTCACTTACTCCTAAGAAAGAAAATTTCAACATTGTCCTGTCCGCCATATTGTTTTATCATCAAAGTGTCATTTGACTAGTGTTCAATCACGTGACAACAAAGGCTCAGTAATTTCTTTTAATGCTAGAAATATGCTGGAAACTGGTGTTAAAAACACCCCAACATGTTTCTCAAGTAAAATTGGGCTGTAATGGATCAGGATTTACAAGCAAACTGGGTCTGTGGCCTCAAAACGTCTGCACTATTTTTTTATACCGGACTACTAAAGCATACCCCCTGGCCGATGTGTACTATATTTAGCACAGTGATACCTATAAGCGCATTTTTTTGCTATAATATCTCAATAAACTGCCTACCATTGTCTTGTCTGACCTATTTCGTGACAGCAAATGTAATTTGACATTATTTAGAAGACTAACTTTTCAACAGTGGCAATCTAAGAATGGTCATATAATTATGGCTGTCCAGCTGCGGAAACTTCATTTTCACCAGAATTTTCCAGAGTATTATTTTCTCATATATTTCTTAGGAAAAGTCTATATTGTTGATGCACTTGTAAAAAATTATTATAAAATAGATGGTGCTTGTCAAAAATATTGGCTGTTCCACAATTATGGGGTTTAAAACGATTAAATTTATCGAAAGTCGGGTGATTTCGGAGTATTTTTTGTCATTTTTTTATCATAAAAACAGGCGAAAAAGTGACTTTCGAAGTATTTAGTCAATCTACATGTTGTAATTTGCATAGAAACATTTGTCCGCATAACTTAGTGACATGCCAGAATGATACGTGTCAAATTAAATTGAAACCAGCCCAGTGTATGAGTGCTGCCAGCGAATTCAGACATAGAAGTGTTAAAATGTCACAGGAAATTGAAACACGTGTGCCCGTGTTGACACTTGTTTCCTTAGGGTATAGACACTGCCTGTTAAATGAGCAATGCTATCCCATATATATTTCTCTACCGATATGTACTGCTCAGAGTGAACTTGGTTAACCTAATGAAAACATGCCGGCCAATAAGCATAGGAGGCGGGTAAATTGCGGATTTCAAACGGGGCGGGTAAATGAAAATAAAGGTAAAAAACTTTCTTCTCACTCACCAAATGGAACAAATCATAGGTACATCAGGCTAACCAAAGACTCATTTGAATCCCGGGTTAATGTAAATGAAAATAAAACGTTTACATGTAAAGATGTTGATGGTACGGAGCATTGATGTAACTGTTCTGCGCTCTCTGTCGAGGCGTCCGAAACTCATTGACGAATGCGCCGTACCGCAAAATGCATCCGTACACCCCGATCTGTTGATAAACAAATTATATCGACCGTATGAGGTCCAGAAGATGTTTAATACTGAAATAAACAGTCATCGCGCCTTCAATACGCACTGTAGTGGCGAAATGGTATTTGATGCGGCCGCATCAAGAAAATGGGGCATTTGTTGGGCTGAGCGGCTAAAATGCACCCGATGTAGATATAAAAGTAAATATTATAAACTATATGAAGAGGTTCCGTCAAGTCAAAAGGGTAGGAAATCAGGGAAAGCTAATGTGGGTTTGCAGCTGGGCCTTATGAGCACACCAATCAGTAATTATGGTGCTTGTCGGCTGTTGGTAAACACAAACATAATTCCGCCGACGTATAACTCTATGCAAAAGCAGTCAAATAGGATAGCAGAGACTATGGTTGGCTTAAACACTAAAAGTATGCATGAAATCAGACAAACTGTGGCCAGAGAGAATGAACTCTGTGGCAATAAACGTAGCAAGACGGTTCGAGTTGAAGGTGACTCTTGCTACAATAACCCAATATTCAATAGCGACAGTACACCATTTCAAGCGGGTACAATCGTGACAACCACTATGTGCGAGAATAATACCAAAGATAAATTAATCATTGGGGCATTTGTTGGCAGTAAGCTGTGCATAATAGGTAGTAAGCTAAGAAATCAGGGTGGAGATATCAGCTGCCCAAACCATCATGGTCACTGCACTGCCAACCTCCCCGAAAATGAGTCAATAGGTAATGAAGCGAAATGGAATGAAATACTTACGAAGCAGATAAATAGTGACTTACATGTTAGTCATTACACGGGGGACGGTGATAGTAAATCACACAAAGGTGTAGATGCCGCTCAACCAGGGGTAACGGTAACGCATCTAAAAGATATCCGCCATCTGAGTAACTCCCTGAACGAGAAATAAACAAGGCGCCATTTAGCTCGAACATGTTTCGTGGGGTCAAGAAAACAAACTTGAGAAACCGATTTGCTCTCTCTGTAAGATCCAGGTGCATTGCAGAGTTGAGGCAAGCACATGCCAAACATAATGGTAACTTAGAACAAATAAAGAGCATAATGCCAGGAATAATTTGCACAATACTCATGTGTTTCAAAGGTTACTGTGGCAAGCAATGTTCACAGTATAATCTGCTAAATTTAAAATTTTGAATTTTTTTCTGGAAAAATGTAGCCAAGAAGTACTGGCGTAGACCCTGATCGCGCAGCCAAATTTGGTCATAATGTTTGCAAGTATCAACCGAGTCAATAAATAAATGTTTAGAAAAACGTTGCTTACCTGTTGGGGAGCTATACACTTGATACCGGTTAGTAATCAAATACACAGTGCCAATTAAAGCGACGCGCCACTTTAATATGGCTGAACTAGTCAGTAACAGGCTCATCTGGCTCCCTGATGCATCTCAAATCTGTGTAATTAGTATGTAGACATGTACATAATGTAGATAGGTATACAGTTAATTTACCGTAATTAATAAAACAGGAACTATCAGCAGATACAGGGTGGATATGTGACGCCGTCGAGTGCATGGCTCAGACAGCGCTTTTCGCTATGGCAATTCTTTCGAGAATTATTTATAATTGTCGACTCAGCACTCAGGTGGGCCGGGTTAACACACAGGGAACAACCACATAAATGTGATATTTCAAGGTGCCTGGGTATTTCAAACACATTATGGTGTAACATGAATGCTACTCTATGTGTATAATAGTATCTTGTTCTTGCATCATTTGGAAATTTAACTTTAATCTTTCCATATTTGACTCGTACACCTGTGGTTATCCCGACCCACTTGATGCAACCATTTTCATTCATAAACTGATTTTCCAGCAATTCTGTCCTTTGTTCTCTTAATAAAACTTGCTGTAGCCATGATTAAAACCGTTTAGAATTGTTTTCAAAGAAAGCAGACGACATCCACTGATGACCCGGAAATGCTTATAGGCTAGCAACCACCAATTAGTTTTACTATACAACTTAACCGATTCCTCCAAATATGGCCATTCTCTCACACTTTCACTATTCGTATGGATGCTGTGGAACCTACCTGTTTCATAACCTGCAACCTGTCTGCACCGGATTTTCACTAATTAAACAATATGTTCACTTACTCCTAAGAAAGAAAATTTCAACATTGTCCTGTCCGCCATATTGTTTATCATCAAAGTGTCATGTGACGTAGTGTTCACATCACGTGACAAGCAGGCTCAGTAATTTCTTTTAAATGCTAGAAATATGCTGGAAACTGGTGTTAAAAACACCCCAACATGTTTCTCAAGTAAAATTGGGCTGTAATGGATCAGGATTTACAAGCAAACTGGGTCTGTGGCCTCAAAACGTCTGCATTATTTTTTTATACCGGACTACTAAAGCATACCCCCTGGCCGATGTGTACTATATTTAGCACAGTGATACCTGCAATGTGACATCTACAAAATATACTATTTTCGTGTCGAAATGTAACTTCCTCAGAGAGGCACCTCCAAACTTGACACACAGAGATCCCTCAAGGACTGACAATATTTATTTATATTGGTTAAATTTTAATAAATAAACCATTCATTCATTCATGCATTCATTATAATAGCGTACCTGTCGATACAAGAATACGCATGGACACTAAAGATCGGTGGAAAAGCATTGGACCGGCAATGTAACATTCGTGAGTTTAATCCTCACTGGGCGTAAATGAAATATGTGGCCGTGACAGGTGAAATGGGGCTTATGGGGATCACTGGACACTGATACAAAGTAATATCAGTAAATTGAGTGGATGTTGTGCATCTCATGAGCGACAACCGGCACAGATTTATATCGAAAGCCGAGAGCTGGAAACAGCAAATCTTTCACCATGTTTTCAATTCTTTTCCCGCTTACATGTATGTACTACATATATTCATTGTTGTCAATAGTGTCTCGTAAACCCTCAAGGGCTGGCAATATTTATTTACATTGGTGATAATTTAATAAATAAACCACTCATTCATTCATTCATACATTGATGTCGATGCAAGAATACGCATGGACACTAAACTAAAGATCGGTGGAAAAGCACTGGACTGGAGTTTAATCCTCACTGGGCGCAAATTAAATATGTGGCCGTGACAAGAGAAATGGGGCTTATGGGTTTTGTGACCAGTGTAGATCCAGGTCAGCCTGTGCATTCGCACAGTCTGAGAATGCACAGGCTGATCAGGATCTGCACTGTTCGCCATCCCACCAATGAAACCTCCGGCATGCTTCTTAAAAGCAACATAGATCGCTACCAGATTACATGGGTGTCCTATTATTAAACAGGAGCTACACTGGCCACAAATCCCATAAGCCCCATTTCTCCAGTCACAGTCACATATAACATGACGTTGTTTATGCACACACTTCCTTCATGCATAATTTGTTCAGTAAAAACTGGACTTGCAATAATGTAGCGGTTATAAGACAGAGAGTTCGATCCTTATTGTGGCACTGCTATGTGATATTCTGTGTCATTGACTAAGCATTCAGTCACGTGGCACATCTATCCGTCCACCATGACCACATGGTTCTGAGAAGGAGTGACCGCTGCAGTGAGCAAATGACTGGATCAGGTGGAGAAGCGGGACATGTCCAAGATGCAAATGATAAAATGTGAGCCAATATGCAATTCATATGCAAAGTCTTCACATGCAAACATATGAATTCCATATGCAATTCATACGTTTTTCACATGTTTTACATATGAACATAATATGAATTGTTTTCATTTGAATTGCATATGTGACACATGTTGCTGTGTACGGTAAGCGCAACAGCTCATAGTGTTATTCCTATAAATATAGATATGCAGCACAGATATACATACAAAACGTCAAAAGCTGTAATGACGGAGAGTATTAGTGCCTGACCCACGTTAGTGGATAGTGAGACATAGCTGCCACAATTTCGGCGTAGGAGACGTCGCTCTTGCCGTAGTCAGTGACAACAAGTTTGGACACGTTGCACGTTGTCGGATCATGATCAACCTTGTTCACCAGCTTCCTCACATTCATTGCTATCCACCCAGTGTCATTAGGGTGACTGGCATTGGCGTTGGTGACATTGACTTCCAAGAAACCCGCCGGCGATCGCTTGGGCTATATCTTTTTGCGTTAGCATTTTCATTTTCTTTTCACCAAAGGTCGATTTTCTACTGCTCTCTTTTCGGGGTATATCAATCAGTTCACTGATTTCTAGTGTTGCGAGCTGTGACGTCGCTTTCTGAAAATACTTGAACATATACTACACCAAAAACGTGCATTTTCTCACGACCGACCTTCCAAACATGTCGAAAGCTCACGTACATGTACTACATACAGGCAACGGCTATAATATACACTTTGACTTAATATAGAGAATAGTAGGTTAGTGCCGTGAATGGGAAAAAATATCTGGCAAGGCTCAGGAAACGGGATGGGCGAGGCTCTGCCGAGCACATCCCGTTTCCGTGCCGCGCCAGATATTTTTTCCCGTTCACGGCACTAACCTACTATTCTATTTATCCCGTCAACACCTACAAATGGCTGTAAATTGCAAAAATAGTATTGACTGGATATCAAAAATGTTTCACGGCACCGTGTTTCACGGCACATACGCACTGTGTTGACGGGATAAAATAAATAACTTTTCCAGGCCAAATCTTTGAATGGCGTCACAAATGACGTCACTGGGAAATGAGTTGTCCGAAGATAGATATAATGTCTAAAGTAAAAGAATTATTGTTCATGACTTAGTATAAAATACATATAATAGCCAATACCCTACCACGTGTGAATAAGAGAAACAAGTACAAGACGAAGTATAAAATCCCATGATAATCACCGAACACGAAGATCAAAAATAAATTGCAAGTGCGCTTTTATTGCACGTGTCACAGTCCATGACACAACCTCCCCTAGCACCAGCATAAGCCAAGCTCAGTGTATATCGCACACTACATATAAAAATAGGTAGTTAAAAGTGAGCGCACTTGTTAAATAGCAGTTGCTGACACTACCATACAAAATTACAATGTATTGTACATGTTAATCGAGTATGTTAAAACACAACTGGGGAGTGCATGTAAGACTGTGGGAAAATGGATTGTGTTATTAAATGTATGACAGCAGACTGTTCATTTTCGTATGATCGGAAATTATACGAGTCAGGATTACACAGCAACATCAGCAAATTGCATACACCAATACAGATCAATTACCCATGAAAGGTCTAATCAAGATTCTGTCTCAAAACAGTGCATTTACTGGCCCACTGAACACGCCTAATAATATTGACCTAAGGCCGTGACAATCACGCCCATGTTTTAACAATGTATAACTTTCGATATTTGCGATCTGTGTCGCCCCAGATCAGTCTGCGCATTCGCGCAGTCTGATCCGGGCCGGCACAGTTCGCAAGTCACAATCAATGAAAGCTCAATACTGCCGCTAAACAGGAGGTGAATAATTTATTTGACGACGTTAAACAGTATCACATTGCAAGTGACAAAGACCAACCCGTGATCGAAGATGTCATAACAACCGGTCTGTCACACGGTGGCTCGAGTGTCAGTGAGCACAGCGTACTGGGACATACCGCGACAAACAATACCGCTTCTCTATCGGGTAAATGCCTTGATTGGAATCGACATAGAAAGCAAGCAAATATATCGACTAACTATTTTACGCTACGTTATTACATTGTTACCCGATCAATTAAGTTTTTCGGACTTCTTTACAAAGGTGTCTTGTGAAATGTCAGTGTAGAAATACAATATTGACATTGGTGGGGTTGACATACATGTGAACGTGCCGATTTATGCCGGTAATGTAACGGCTGGAGAATGGACTACATTATCAGCTTTCTGCTGGTTATATGGTGCTGCATCAATTGTAAGTATTCTTCAGTTGTGTAGGATGCGCTATGCGTCTGTGTTATATATTATGATGCAACTGACACGGTCAATGGTACAATTGAACGGGTGAAATAAAACCGCGCTTTTGTGATGTATATTTTGTTGTTAGTCGTCAGTGATTATCATGGATCTTGACTTCGTCTTGTAATTTACAAGACGTGACTGACAGCAGTTATCAATAATGTCTGCGACAGTGCACCCATTTAGCAATGTTGATGTATTTTAGGAATTTGCAACTATGCTATTACGTAGTACAGTACTACATGAATTTGTTTTGTGTTGTACCATAGTCATGTGATACAGTGGAACCTCTCTAAACCGGACACACTGGGAGGTCCACAGGGTGTCCGGTTTAGAGAGGTTCCACTGTAAACCAGACTGATAACTACTCCAAGGCACGTGTGGGTGCTTTGCGATCACGAACATACAAAATCAGCGGAGATAAATGGAAATGAACCCGGTTACAATTAAGTAGAACTAACTTGTATTGTGTCCGGTTTAGAGGGCTTCGACTAGTTGCTAACCACTGTGTGTTGTGGGGCTGATGCAGGCGGTGGTTGTCTGAATATATGATCGATGCACATTTCAATTATGTATAACCATATATCCTTTGTCTTATAACAATGGCTCTAAGCTGAACAAATATATCATATGTGCGACAATTGCAGTATATAGCCTGAGTGTTGTACGTACATTTAGGATACAATGTTGTTTTTAGTTTTTAGTGTAATAACACAGTGTAATAAAGCATAATACACTCGTGTAATACTCAAGGTGCATGATCACGTGGTTACAACAACAACAACGTCGCCCACTACAAAGTAAGTATTCTTTGATATTTTCCTTAATATGCAACGGATTTTGATGAAATATGGCGCATCAAACGTGTCTTCCTTATCTGCATTTGGTGGTCTAGTGAGTTTGGCACAAACTTATGTCGTTTTTGCGAAGAATCGATTTCCGTGTCGGAGACACGAAAATCGATTCTTCGCAAAAAGGACAGAAATTTGGGCGAAAATACAGAGACCACGAAATGCAGCTTAACAAGACGCGTTTGATGCGCCATATTTCATCACAATAAAATAATACGTACTTTGAATCGGTACTTGTTGTTGTTGTTTGTACTACGTGATCATACCTTGATGCTGTATAAATGAGACCGCTTGAGAAAAAAGTCATGTGATTAATACAGCTTCATCGTATACGACACGCCTATCCCATAAAATATAATCTAGCTTTCAAGCTAATTTTGTATAATATTTATGAACATCGTTATCAACATCGCTGATTGATTTCATAAAAAACTCGACATAGTTCCTTATGATCATACATCAGTAATATCGTTCAATACATATACTATCGCATCCTCCCTATGTGTTTGCAGTGTTTGACGGTTGTCTGGTGTTGTGTTTCAGATGCTGGCAGCTGTAGCGACGGGTTCAGCGACGTCACGGGTATGTGTTCTACTGGCTACTGTCGCTGTATCTATAATATAATCTCTATAATTGATACAGCGCCCCGTCAACTGTGTACACCTGTGATTATATGTTTTAACGCCACTCTTGATTAGCTGAGTGTGAACTGTATGTCGTACCGGTGTAATTATTTCATGAAGTTAGGCGTGTTTACAGTCATTCTCTAGTAATATATAGAGGATATTTGTTGTTTTCAGTGTAAGAACGAATTAGTTTTCAGCAAGTGAACACCAACCGTAGTATTTTCACGAGTGGCGAAGCCACGTGAAAATACTACGGTTGGTGTCCATGAGATGAAAAAATAATTCGATCAGGCAACTATGCTAAAATTTGCACTTGTTCATAGACACTATTTGACTGCATCCGATAATGATGTCATGTGACGTAATTTCACTTAATTGAAGAAAAATAGCCTAAATAGCTGACGTTTGAGAAAAAATAATATAGTTCAACCGTTATACAATGTATCTTATAATGTTATGCATTTCTCTTCGTGATGCAACATCAGCAGTCTACATATGTAATTACATTTGGCGCTATTTTGACATCCACATGAATTGGTCTAAGTTACTCATTCTACTCATTGCAATGTCGTGTGTCGCATCAGTATTTGCTGTGTAGATGTATTTGAATGTTCATCAGGCATCTATGCGTTTTGGATATTCAGTTTATTGTAAAATAGAAGCTATTTTATCATATACAGACCAAAGGCTCATAGAAAATGAGAATATACATAAAAAGCATACATAAAACATGGTAAGGAGACAGTGGTTATTGCAGTCTTCAACGAAGTGTATCGGTGCAAGATGCACATAATGGCCAAGCGAACCAGACTATTTGTTAAATGGTTCATGTTGGATTTTGTTATTAGCAATATCATTTAATGCACGATAACATTGCACATACTATGGTTTGTTAATCATAAATAGCGCTAAGTGGTCCATAGCATCCGTCACAATTGCATAGCAGCTTACATGGAGAATAGTAGAGTAGGTTAGTGCCGTGAATGGGAAAACATATCTGGCAAGACTTAGGAAACGGGATGGGCTAGGCTCTGCCGAGCCCATCCCGTTTCCGTGCCGCACCAGATATTTTTCCATTCACGGCACTAACCTACTATTCTATTTATCCTGTCAACATTACAAATAGCTTTAAAATGCAAAAATAATCCCAGCCGCATCCTCAAAATCGGAGAATCGACTAGCATGACAGCCGCATATATGCATACGCAGTGGTTAGGTCGCATTGACAGGATATCAACATGTTTCACGGCACCGTGTTTCACGGCACATAAATAAGCAACTGCATCATTCGACTATGAGCAATCCGTCTCTTGTACAGTGCTTGGCTGACGATTTGTCTAAAACACTCCTCTGTATTGCATGTGTTTATCATAATGCTTCTTTTCAGGCTTCTATTCAAATCTGCGTATTCTTGCAACCATTGTCAATTATAACAGTAAAAGTAATAAACCAACGACTCCTGGGAACACGTAGACAACTAGTTGTAATACCATATAATGAGCACGATAGCGAACATTGATTATCACAGTCGTCAACGCGGCAATAAGGTGCATTCCATTATGTATTAGCGGTGCACGTACATGGGCGGATCCAGCATTTGGGGAACGGGAGGGGTTGTCTAGTTGCGAAGGTAACTCTTGTAATCTACTCCCGTACATCCCGTAGCTAGCTACGGACGGTACGGGAGTAATTGCAAGAGTTACCGTTCGCAACTAGGGGGTTGTCCTATTTTTGATCTCTTCGAAATGCACTTTCCTGTGTTATACGGCATTTAAATTCAGACTCCAACTGGTGGTAAACTGTGATCTATGTAAACTCCGTGGCTGAACGGGGGGGGGGTGCAACCCCGGAACCCCCTCCAGATCCGCCCCTGACGTACATATGTATAAGGCAATGGGGAGAAACAAACTAGACACAATTATAATCAAGAAAAGGGTGTCATGATGGCTTGGATATAATAACACGATCTGTTAAGTAAAAGCAAGGAATGACTTTTTACAGACTGACAGACGCATTGCTTTCATGAAATATTCTTTTTACATCGACCTCGTTTTCTATTAAAATGCACTCATATTTCCTTTCATGACCCATCCCAGGTATTCGAGTATGTGAAGCCCAAAGGATAAGCGGGCAGATGATAGCCATTATAGCTCAAGGCGCACCGACAGACACCACGTGCACGTGCGACGTGCTGATTCGGGGTGGCACAAATAACCTCATCCAGTACTCCAGTCCGGGCTACGACAACTGTGGAGTGCGGTTCGCCATGAATAATTATCAGTTTGCGTGTAGTGATTCTCTTATAAAGATAAATTCATCGTTTCAAGTGACATTTGAAAAGAGTGTTCACACGGAAGGTCCGGAAGCATGCTTTGCCATACTAATGGGTAAGTTAGATGTGGTATTTACTCATTTGTTAATATTATAAGGTGGATAAACATGGAGACGATGTGTTCTGTATCCCAATTGAAGCAGTCAGTGGAATAAGGGGGCTAACTCCTCCATGGAGGAGTTAGCCCCCTTATTCCACTGTCTCCTTCAATTACTAACTTAAAGGCAATTTATAATTGGTGTTTACCATATCAGATTGCATCATATCAGATTCAATTTGATGAATATAACTTTGCCGCCCAGACTGTTATTCCCTAGTTGATATATGTATCATAATGTGTACAGTGATTATGGCACATACAATACACAAATTACCTCAGTGATTGTATGTGTTTATATCAATTCATACATCCAGTTCAAATACGGTTACATATATTCTAATCAGAATTGGCAGATCGCAATATCCCAACATCCAGTTTAAATACTGTTATAGACATACTAATTAGCATGGGTAAATGCCAATATCGCTATTAGAAACATATTATTAACATTTATGGTGCATTTATACTATTACTAATTTAATTCGATTACATAACCCAACACAACGCATCTCGTATTTACTACCATATGGATTGGTTTATGTAACATTTCCGATTCATTTCCCACACTATTATGCCAATGTGATTTATTTTTTACAGATACGTCAGTGTCATCAATGGCCATTATAAAGTGCACAGCAGCAGGCCCACTGATAACGACGACCACATCCACGACAACAACGACAGCCACAACAACTGTCGTAGCTACAACTACACCGATACCTACTACGTCTAGTATAACAACTGCGACATCGCATGTAGAGCCTGTAACGTCTACTACGACTCCAACGACCACTTCATCCTCACCGTCTACACCGTCAAGTACACCATATGTTTCTATTAAAACATCTTCAGCCAGTACTACAGTTACTACACAATCAACATCAGAAGTAACTCCACCAGTATCATACGTCACCAGTACAGCACCATCTACCACGACACCAACGGTGTCCAGTACTTTTACAACGACACCAACATCTGTAACAACCACGCCATTAATGATATCGACAACCACAGTACAAACACAGAGGACAACTCCTGTGATAACTACACACACTACGATACCTACTTCGACAGTAACTGAAACTACCACTCCATCCACTCAAACCACCACTGGCTACAACGCAACTGGCTCAGACATTACAGGCCAACCTTTGACGTCCGAGACTGAGGATAAAGAATACACAGGTAGGCAGTATCACATACGGGTCCATACATAAAACAGACATATATTATTGAATATAATGGTGATTCCCAGCTAATCTATAAGATCACAGAATTTTCGACGTTGCGTTATCACCTGACGTTAATCAACAAATAAAATTAACGTTTCGAACAGTATCAATTCCTGTAAAACATCGTGTTATCGGTATGCGTGCATTTGACCATTGTGCAGCTAGACACATGACAATATAGCATCCTATAGTCTGTTTCACGAAAGCTGCCCAAATTTTACGGCTATATAAACAATTCAAAAACAAGATTTATTTTGATAATATTAAATTAAAGGAAAAATTAAGAATGAGCCTTCTTTTTAATTCATGAAATTTGGTCAAATATTGATTTTATTTCGAAAACAAAATTTCCCCATGTTAAATCCCCATAGACATCTTCACGGAGTGAAGATGTCTATGGGGATTTAACATGGGGAAATTTTTTTGAATTTCAGAAATACTGGACCGATTTTTAAAAGTTACCTTTTGTTTTCTTAGTTAGATCATTTCCAAGCTATCTAGTCAGGTTTCGGAGTCAATTTCCAAGATTTTTCGTTTTTTGACTCCTCACACACTGCCTTACCTCTTTTTACCCCATGTTAAATTCCCATAGAGAAATCAATTTTTCGTAATAAAATCAATATTTGACCAAATTTCACGAAATAAAAAGAAGGCTCATTCTTAAATTTTGCTTTAATTTAATATTATTGAAAAAAGTATTGTTTTTGCATGTTTATATAGCCGTAAAATTTGGGCAGCTTTCGTGAAACAGACTATAGTATAATTGTGATGTATACAAACTTCGGACAACGTCTCACGTTACTTAGTACCATGTTTAGTACGTATCAGGATACTGATTGCCAACTAATACAAAGATATGCAACCACTATACAGTCATATATCTTTTCTCGGGAATTCTACTGGGTGTGTGGGCTGACAATTCGGCGAGTGATATATTTAATAGCAAATTACAGTGTAATAAATTAGCTAAGCACTTTAATATACATTTTGTACTGTCATCCGATGGTTGTGTGGGAAACTGGTAACAAATTTAAGTGTTTTCACTTTCAGTGACGTACGAGCATTTATTTAGTGAATGTATCGCATGCTCCAATGATTGAGTGCAGTATGTGATATATACAGCGTATGATCTCGACATACACTATCAATTTACGGAACCTTACAAGCTCATTGACCAGTGTAGCCCCAATTACGTTACCACAACAGTGCCAACAAAATACTACTACCTTTATTCTGTCATTTGGATTATTGGATGTACGCGTATTACAGTTGAATTGTATACAGCATTTAGTAAATGTTAATAAATCATGAACGCCAATAACTTAATGTTATACTTGACAAATATACACTAAGTCAAACTAGTTTCTCATGTGGGAAAATGCAAAAACGTACAGTCAAGACGAGCGGGTAGCTAGAGACAACCTGTAGCCGACTTCACCAAAATTGCTAAGCATACTTATCTAGCTAATTATACTTTGAGGGAGTAATCATTTATTTTATGGAAATGCATTATTTCATACAGAAGTAACGACTGCATATATGATGATTAAATTCATAATTATTATACTGACATTATTACATTATCACAGCCAAAATGGCTGTGATAATGTAATACATTCAGTATAATAATTTGGTCAGAAAATATTTTATTTCATTAAATAAAAAATTATAAATTTATCCTTAAATTGAAAATTTCTCCCTCAAAGTGTACTTAGCAAGATAAGTATGCTTTGCAATTTTGTTGTAATCGGCTACTGTACAAAGTACTGTAGGTGTCTGCTTGTATGATGCATTTCAAAACCAGGGCCCGGTTGCTCAAAACCTCTGTTAGCTTAACAGACTGTTAAATCCTTAGCAATGCTAAGGATTTAACAGTCTGTTAAGCTAACAGAAGCTTTGAGCAACTGGGCCCAGGAAGACTACCCGCGATTATAATGTGCTGTTTCACTTCAATGTTACACTGGTTGCTTCTCTTAGCATAGCATATTTCTTTAACCGCCTTTGGTGACCATAATTAACAGCCACATCGATACAAAAATGAATCTCTATATACTTTTCCAACAATGCAAGTAAGTTTTCACGTTAACACAGTTAGCCCATTTCTGAGAGAGGTTACTAGATTGCCAACGGTACAGGAAATCAGGAACAATGCAATACTTTGCTTAAAACTGTGGTAGATATAATAGCCATTCATTATACCACTGTCCAAGTGCCTACTATATGTCCAACAAAGGCAAATGACTCACACATGTGTTAGTATATGAGGGTTTATAAGTAAAACATGTGTAAAACATATTCTTTACTTCAAATATAAACATTTGTCTCGTTTATTTCGAAAATATGACAATAATTTAGTTGTTACCAAATGCATTTGTTACCGTTAACAAGGCGTGTAATGACACATCAGAATAGGAACGTTTTTCTTTTGTCGAAATAATGTATCAATAATGTATCGCCGCTTTCGTGTCAAATGCAATAAACCTACAGGCGGTCACGTCTTGTTTACGAGTACTTAATGTTGTATAAGCATTTCTTATATTTCATATATCACGAAGCTGTAGTATATTTTATTGCGTTTATCTATTTGGTATTACAGTTGTCATGGATTTATGTTAATTAACTTAACATGGCATTCGTTCCAGTTGTGATCATCGTGAGCATCCTGGGTGGGTGTGGTGTGCTGGTCTTCGCCGTCGCTATCGGCATCATCTGTAGGAAACAGTGAGTAAACACACATAGAGCGGACAGAAACAAAATATTTGAAAGGAGAGCAATGTTTAAATGTTATACGTAGAACCAAATGCAATAACAACAGCACATAACAAGCCAACATAATACATGCGTTATATAATTATTTTCTAGCGAATGCGGATGTATTTAAGTGATGATTTACCTTTTTATATGCATATTTAACGTCACACATATGCCGCTGAAGCTATCGCTGACCATTCAACGATTGTTTGAGAAATACAGTCATCAATAATATATACACCATCTGATATGTATAATTGACACCGTAGAGAATTACATGGTTACACGTTTGATACTATAATGCATCCAAATAATAATCTTACAAGTGTGTTGTTATATTAACCACTAATTCTGTAATAGTAATTCTTCTCTCTTGTTCCGGGCAGTAAAGGCCCCTTATTCAATTATAATATTTTATCCCGTCAACACAGTTCGTATGTGCCGTGAAACATTTTTGATATCCCGTCAATACGACCTGATCACTGCGTATGAATATGTGCGGTGGCTGGAGTTATTTTTATTGCATTTTTAAGCTCTTCGTAGATGTTGACGGGATAAATAGAATAGTAGGTTAGTGGCGTGAATGGGAAAATATATCTGGCGCGGCACGGAAACGGGATGTGCTCGACAGAGCCTCACCCATCCCGTTTCCTAAGCCTTTCCAGATATTTTCCCCATTCAGGGCACTAACCTACTATTCTCTATATAATCATAACTCCAGATAGTCCCAAAGTCTCACACATTAAATTGACAAGTAGTGTCATACTGAGCCTGCCATATTCAATGAAATCAATTATCAAATACATTTGAATTTCATGAAACTGAGACAGTTGAAGGTTGTTTTACTTGGCGTCCGGTTTATAGATGCTCTGTAGAGTCCACTATTGTAGCCCAGCCACTAGTGTATCCGGGGTTGGCCCCGTTACACTACTGTCTGTTTCACGAAGCCTGCCCAAATTGTACGGTCATATAAACAATACAAAAAACAATCTGGTTTTGGATAATAGTAAATTTTATCAAAATTAGCCTTCTTTTTATTTCGTAAAATTTGGTCAAATATTGATTTTATTAAGAACAATGTATTTGTCTATGGGAATTTAACATGGATGGAAAGGAGGTAGAGCAGCTGTAGGAGGAGTCAAAACACGAAACAATTTAAAAATTGACTCCGAAATCTGGCTAGACAGCTGGAAATGATCTAACTAAGAAAACAAATGTTAAATTATGAAAATCGGTCCACTATTTCTGAAATAAGAAACAAATCCCCATGTTAAATCGCCATAGACATTTTCACTCACTCTGTGAAGATGTCTATGGGATTTAAAATTGGGAAACTGTTTTTTCGTAATAAAATCAATATCGGACCAAATTTCACAAAATAAAAAAAGGCTCATTCTTAAATTTTGATAAAATTTAGCATTATAAAAAAACGCATTGTTTTTGCATTGTTTATATAGCCGTAACATGTGGGCATGTTTCGTTATACAGACAGTAGTTGTTGGATTACACTACTGTCTGTTTCACGAAAGCTGCCCAAATTTTACGGCCATATAGACAATTCAAAAACAATATTTCTTTTGATATTAAATTAAAGGAAAATTTAAGAATGAGCCTTCTTTTTATTTCGTGAAATTCGGTCAAATATTGATTTTATTGCGAAAAATTGATTTGTCTATGGGAATTTAACATGGGGGAAAAAGGTAGAGGAGTTGTGGGAGGAGTCAAAAAACGAAAAATTTTGGAAATTGACTCCGAAACCTGATTAGATAGCTTGGATATGATCTAACTAAGAAAACAAAAGTTAAATTTTAAAAATCGGTCCAGTATTTCTAAAATTCAAAAATAATTCCCCATGTTAAATCCTCATAGACATCTTCACTCCGTGAAGATGTCTATGGGGATTTAACATGGGGAAATTGTTTTTTCGCAATAAAATCAATATTTGACCAAATTTCACGAAATAAAAAGAAGGCTCATTCTTAATTTTTCCTTTAATTTAATATCAAAAGAAATCTTGTTTTTGAATTGTTTATATAGCCGTAAAATTTGGGCAGCTTTCGTGAAACAGACAGTAGTGGGCCTTAACTTGCTCCAGATCTGGGGCATATTCACCTTTCATATTATGAGTTGAATGGCATTGCGTGTTTAACTAATGCCACAATTTTCCACATCATTACATGTAAACATATCAACTAAATATGTATTAACATTGGTACAAATGGTATTCTAAAATATCATTTTGCACTTACGACCTTCCTAGTGTTACGAAGTTTAATGAAATGCGCCCCTGTCACACCCTTCCAGACTGCAGTCGAAGGAGCGCATCATTGTGAGACACCTAGAGGGACTGCCCATCGATGGCTATGCAGCCGGCAATGTAGTCGTTGTCGACGACGCAGACCTATGGGACACGTCGCCAAGGTAAACTAGGCCCAACGTTACGGAGCCCCCGCAGCTGACGTAGAATTCTTATTTTTTAATTCGTTCCCACGAAATAACATTTCGTTCCCTCAATTTAACAATTACTTCCCACGAATTAACAATTCGTTCCATTAATTTAACAATTCGTTCCGACGAAATAACAATTCGTTCCCACGGGAACGAATTGTTAATTCGTGGGAACGAATTGTTAATTCGGGGGAACGAATTGTTATATCGTGGGAACGAATTGTTAATTCGAGGGAACGAATTTATACAAATAAAAAACTCTCCGTACAACGTCGATCCATCTGTGGTAGCGAACTAACATAGCTGTGGGTCGTACATCTCGCTATAATTCCAGCACAAAAATATTTACACAATTCCCTAACATTTGATTGATCCGTAGCAAGTCTCTGTCCAAAATTTATGTCCCAGTAAACTCCATGCCGAACTACTTTCCGTAAGCGTCAGGCGCAGTTAAAATAATTCTTAAGAAAACGGAAAATAAACACATTTTCTTGACGAATTTATTTCAAATGCTGGAATTATAAGGAATGAATGGCCTTTTTGTGGAATTTATTGGGGTATAAACTTGGAAAAGTCACGGGAATACTGGACGAAGGCCTTCCGGCCTTCGTCCAGTATTCCCGCGACTTTGAAGGCCTTCGTCCAGTATTCCCGCTACTTTTCCAAGTTTATACCCCGATAAATTCCACAAAAAGGCCATTCATTCCTATAAGAACATACAACAGTCGAGTTGAATTCTTGAAGTATACGATCGGTGTTTGCTTCCTCGGATTATTATTTCCTCATCACAATGTCATGTATTCTGACTGCAAACAAGTTTAAAATTAATCATTTATAAATCAGACATATATAGCAGTATAAGTTATACGGTGGCCGGATTAGCTCAGTAGGTAGAACGTCGGACTGCAAATCAAGAGTCCCCGGGTTCGCTTCCCACCGCTGTGAATGGCCGATTCGGCGTGTCCTTGGGCAAGACAACTTCGTGCTAGTCCTATCAGATGGGGACTTAAATAGTCGGTCCCTACGTGCAAGGTCATCGAACCAGTGCCCTCTTTAAATCAAACGCAGTTATATAATAAAACTGGATGGCTATGCAATATTACTTTAGAATGGTATAATGCCTTATTTTTAAAATGTCCGGCAACATTATTTAATTCTTGCCTACAATGTCCAGAAGTATTACAGTAGCTTTTGTACAGTTCGGGTTTATTTCACTCATCTCATTACTTGAGTATCATGTTCATGTATCTGGATTGTACATACACATATTGCACTACAGTTACTATACTTTACAGGGAAGTATACATACATGTAGCATGCGCGTTTCATCTGTTTACCAATCTATGAAGTATATTGGTTCTGGTAGTCATGTTCGACGATTGTCATTTGTTTCCTAACTTTGTTTTGTAACTGCATCGGTTCTTATTTTATCCCGACAACACGGTGCTTATGTGCCGTGAAACACGGTGCTGTGAAACATTTTTGATATCCAGTCAATACTATTTTTACATTTTACAGCCATTTGTAGGTGTTGACGGGATAAATAGAATAGTAGGTTAGTGCCGTGAATGGGAAAAAATATCTGGCGCGGCACGGAAACGGGATGTGCTCGGCAGAGCCTCGCCCATCCCGTTTCCTGAGCCTTGCCAGATATTTTTTCCCATTCACGGCACTAACCTACTATTCTCTATAATGCGCATGTCCAACAACACTTGTTCTAGGTATACAACCCCACAAAAGTCGATGAGCACACTCAACAAATCGATCAAGACTGGGGATATATATTCCATCGTGACACCAGTTCCCAGTGGGCGCCTCGGGACCAAGTACCCATCGCACTATCTCAGTAGGTTCCCGGCTCACGAGGCGGCCAGCCACATACAGGCACTACCATCATACGCGGACCGGGTACCAGAGGACATTGGAACCAGCGTCGAACAGACACAGTTGGAAAACACCGCTATAATAGCATCAACATAAACAGCATTACACCTGATACAGTTGTTGCAAATAATACAAGTATATTGGAAGACGTGCCAGACAGCTATAGGGAAAATCACGTCCCGTTACTGAAGATTTCTGACTACCCTCCGTTGGAATTATGAATCACGCTGGAGATGCACACGCTGGTGACAGAGCCTGGCCGTTATAAGAATATACTTTGTCTTGTAGTTTAGACAGTAGTGCGCACAATCAATACCACCATTTGCATGCCCGGGGGCCGTTTCACTAAACTTCGTACGACTAAAATGTTCGTAAGTGCAAACTTATGATAGTCTGTACATTTAACATTAACAATGTTTTCTTGTAAACGATTATTGGATTTACATTTATTGAGCATAGGCTGCACATGCAGCCTATGCTCAATAAATGTAAATTCATCAATTGGAATTTCCAGACGATCCTAAATTTGCACTTACGAACATTTTAGTCGTAATAAGTTTAGTGAAACGGGCCCCTGATGATTAAGCGGGTTCATCAAGAACGAACATACCACGGTTGTATTTTTAATTGGTATCATATTTACAGCGAAGATTTGTTGGAAGGTTTCTAAACATAAAAAATGTAAACGAAGTGAAAACGATCGTTTTTCCAACGTTATCAAAAGGCACGATAATCGTTTTTTTACGTGATAACGATATTTTCGTTTAAATAATCGCATGTCATTTCCTTCAATGACTAGTTTTTACATTAAAGGTACATGCCCACTCAGTTATGCACAACAGGTTCTTTATAGGAATTAAATACAAGTAAGTTTATAATTGTGTCACTATTCCACCTACGAGTGCCCGCTATACAGATATAATAATTTAGTAATATTTATTTTACAGATAGTGACGCGTGGTGGTATCAGGCTACTGAGTGGGCATGTACCTTTAATTTCGTTGTCTTTAATTAGAAAATGATGTTTTCCTTGGTTTAAACGTGACACGAAAACAGCGTTTGATAGGCGATCATTCGTTTGTGGAACCAGGAACAAACCCAGGGGCCCGTTTCACTAAACTTCGTACACTAAAATGTTCCCAAGAGCAAATTTAAGATCGTCTGGAAATTTCAATTGATGGATTTACATGTATTATATGCAGCCTATGTTCAATAAATGTAAATCCAATAATCGTTTACAAGAAAATATTGTTAATGTGAAATTTACAGACTATCATAAGTTTGCACTTACAAACATTTTATTCGTACGAAGTTTAGTGAAACGGGTCCTCGAATTGTAATGTACCTCATTCGAACCCAAACGTGATAAAACTGTTTCGTACTCACATTTGCTGGATGTCTATGGCCTAGGGGTTAGAACACCTGACTTCTGGGGCCCGTTTCACTAAAATTCTTACAACTAAAAATGTTCGTAAGTGCAAAATTATGATAGTCTGTAAATTTCACATTAACAATGTTTTCTTGTAAACAATTATTGGATTTACATTTATTGAGCATAGGCTGCATATGCAGCCTATGCTCAATAAATGTAAATCCATCAATTTAAATTTGCAGACGATCCTAAATTTACACTTACGAACATTTTAATCGTACGAAGTTTAGTGAAACGCACCCCTGATCTGTAGGTTGTGGCTTTAAACCTCGTCTTAGACATAAACAATTCCTTCATAGTATTTCAATCCCAGTTGTCCAAATTTCTGGCAGTATCTCTGCAAACTCCCTAACCATCCGTACGTCCGTATGGTACGGACGGTACGGGAGTACTGCATATTTACTGCCCGCAACTACAGGCATGTGTAATGCATGCATAATGAGAGACATCTTTCCTTACGACTAATGGTATATTTTCTCGATTGATAATTACAACGTGCACCACATGAAACCAACTGTGGGAATTATTATACACTAGCGAAAACATAATATTTTCAAGAGATATATTACAGGTACGCAGTAGACACAAAATGTACTTTATATTAGAGACATCATCTGAGACATTTTCCGGCAGAATAAACATTCATTCATTTTTAACTCACGTATGGATTGGCATTATTATACATTTCTAGTGACTCGCGGTGGTATCAGGCTATTTTCATATACAGATGAGGCATGGCATTTTTTAATTATTTATACTATACTTGCGTCACTTGAAAAAATAATATTTTGGACAGATTATAAAGTATGATAATTGCACATCAGAAAATAAATACGGAGACTAAATAGTAATGTCCGTTAATATTTTAAGGAAACACGGTTATCACCCCTGATATCAGTGTTGAATTTTACGTCCGATATAAAATGTATAATAACATAAACAAATACGTAGGGTAATGGTGAATTAATGTTTATTTTGGCAGAAAATGTCTCAGGTGATGTCACTGATTTTGTGTCTACTGAGTGGGAATGTACCTTTAAGGCACTGGTGTGTGCATATATATATCAGAACAAATTGACAGTAAAAAATCGGAGGCCGATTTTTGACTGTCATTTTTTCTGATATTTAATGGCCCGTAATGCGTCTCAACATATTATTTATATATAAGGCATTTCACATCTGAACGTCTTGTCCGATGTTTTCCTTTTTTTATAAATAATCCATAGCCGGATTTCGATGACTGGCTGTTACAATAATTGTTTGCGTGAAATACTATACAATGTTTCCACATATGTAAATGGCGTTGCAATGTGGGTGATATATCAGTTCGCTTTACTCACGGTAATGTCTGCTTGTCAGTACGCCTGACCCGAGACGCACGTGCTGTATTAAAATGTCTCCCTCTACACGTTAATATATATATATATATATGGGCCTTAACAAAGCAATATGACATGATCAATCATTGACTAGCCTGGTTCTCTTGTGCATCATGCATGAGTAGCGGTATCAAAACATATTTCTGAGATTGGCATCAGCTTCAGTGTCTGTGAGACTGATTGGGTGCCCAGTCTGATCTGGCTCTATGTTGGTCGGATATGTTGTGCATTGTAATTTCTCTTTTCTTCGTCAGGGCCGTATATAATACTCCTCTATAAATGCATATAGTAATTGTATGTGCCCATTCATAAACATAACCGCGTCATCATGCATTTCGATTCTGTCTACAAACACATCGGGGAATTTGGTTTTTACCAAAAATGGTTAGTGGCATTGTCAGGATATACAGACTTATACGCAGGATTGTTATTTATTGGTTCATTTTTCGTTCTAGCAGTCCCACACCATAGGTGAGTAACTTGGTTCGTGTGTTGTTTATTTGTTCATGTTGTTTGCTATATTTCTGATATTTATCGACTGTATCATATGAGTTGGTGTACGTGTATATGTCTTAACCCTTTGAGCCCGAAAGCCCGCTATAGCGGTTTATGCAAACAGTGCAGATCCAGATGAGCCGGCTCGTAACGAGCCATCTCATCAGGATCTGCACATTTTGAATGTTATTTTCATATATTTGAGAACAAAATATACCCCTTTTCATAAATGGACTAGTCTGAAAACATTTTGTGACGATTTGATTGGTTGCAACATTAACATATCAAAGTCCATTAGAATTACCTATGGGTGAAATGGTTAAATATGGACTGTAGCATATCAGTTTGTGTACGTGTATATGTCGTAATGAGTGAATAATTTGTAATGGCGTTACAATGTTTCATTTTGCTAGACGTGCTAGTCACATTTCGTAATCAAACAATGCATATGTGTAAGCAAGCCTAGCAATTACAATATCATACTGTAGAACCTTTCGAAACCGGACACCCATGTAATCTATGTCTGCGCATTTTCCATGTGTATATTGTCATTTATGTCCTTTGATACTGTCTGATCGTAAGCAACAAAAACCTGTTTAACCTGCTCAAATGCCCATTTTACAGTGGTGCCTCTTTATACCGGACACCATGGGGATGTCGCAGAGTGTGCGGTTTAGTGAGACTTCACTGTATTACACATATGTATATGTGTCAACAGGCCTCAGCAAGCAAATGTATGTTCTAAACATGTTTCAATATCGTTGCCATTTGTATGCACATATACGAAAGTCGAACTTTGTCGTGAGTATTCATACATGATGGTCAATGCATAATTAAAGCATACCATACATATACATAATGAGTTCTTTTGCTAGAATAGTGTTGACTTAATCCCAGCAATTGTACATGGAACTAGACACAGAATGCTTTAAGGATGTGGCAGTGACATAGACAGAAGTATTGGACGTACATGTATATACAATGTAGTTACATCACATCTTTGATACATTTTCTAGTTGTGTTTCTGCATTTACACAGCACACGGGCAATGTATGGACATGAGGATGTGATAACACAGTTACATCACGTTCGTCCGCATGTACGACAGATAACCCGCTCGCTAAAGCTCGCGGAGTATGTCCTCGTACATGCGGACGAACCATGATCTAACTGTGGCTTAGAGAACAGCCATAGTAATGTGTGTGTGAATATCAGAAAAGTTCCATAGAAGGAAACAGACATTATGAGAAACGTACGTTTATGACAAGTCAAGTGTTGCCATCGTGCGATGTCTGTAGCATACACATTGGGACTAGCGGGAGTCGGGGGCTCGTTTCACTAAGCTTCGTAAGACTAAGAAGTTCGTAAGTGCAAATTCAGGATCGTCTGGAAATTTAAATTGATGGATTTACATTTATTGAGCATAGGCTGCATATGCAGCCTATGCTCAATAAATGTAAATCCAATAATTGTTTACAAGAAAATATTGTTATAAATGTGAAATTTACAGACTATCATAATTTTGTACTTACGAACATTTTAGTCGTAAGAAGTCTAGTGAAACGGGCCCCTGAATGGCATGTGTGTGGGGCAGCATAATACAGGGCCAGCAACATAATGCATATGAGACATGCCATGCGATTTTGTACCTAAGAAAATGTGCGATTTTGCATTAAATATATTTACAGAAAATGTGATATTTTTTGTAAATGACGTCGAAAGATGACGAAATTTTCATAGCAAATGCGGAATACTATTTCTATTCCGCATTTTGCTATAATAATTGTGTCATTTTTTGAAGTCATTTAGGGAAAATATCGTAAAGTTTGTAAATATTATTCACGAGATATCGCACATGTTCTTAGGTACAAAATCGCATGGCGCGTCTCATATGTGAAATATCAAGCAGTTGTGTGAAAAAAACAAAGACAATACAAATTTACTTCCGTTGTTAAGTTTGACCTTGTGTCTATCCCGGTTCGCAGTGTCGTGGATTTCTCTTAACATGATGCATGTCATGAACATAATGCATGGCAGTTTTTTATTGTGTGAACTGGCAAGACGATCCTTGAACGAAAGCATAAGTTATAAGACAACTGCATCAGTATCACTACGCTAATCCCCTCGCTGATAGCATCGATAACACAAGGGAAAATAAGTCCGCAGTGACCTTGACATTGGATGTTCAGACACACATTGTTTCAAACTATTATTGAAATCGGTGTGAAGTGGTGCATTCATTATTAAGAAATAAAATGTGTTACTAAGGTACACACGCACGATCACCACGCACATAGGTTAAGACTCGATCCCCTCCTGCATATCGGTGAGGGGATATTACTTCTGTCAAAGGTAGTAGGTTCGTATATATGTATGCATATAATATAATGCGCATCAAATTGAAGGGGTCAGTGGAGAAAGGGGCTCACGGAGTTAGCCCCTGTCTTCCACGAACCCATTTAGTTGCCATCTCAAACATTCTAGCATGTACAATACATAGTCCAACTTTCCTCGTGTAGCGTTTGACACGGTATTAAAGAATATGACGAAGTACTCAATCTAATTCGGTGCCAAATATTATATGTAGTATACAGCGAGCTACGGGTTATGTGGATGCCAAATGTATACCAACTATGATTTATAAAGAGTTGCTCCATCCACGTACGGTGTGGGATCAAATGGTCTATTGTTTTGCTTTTGCGCTTAGTAATATTTACCTCTCGACTCATGGGCGCCGTCATTACGCAACTCACCCACCCCAAAGTTAAACAAATAAATAGACCACGTGATCATTCACCGTACTACTCACGGATACAATAATTAAAAATTCAATACATCTGGCATATGTAACAGTATAACAAATGCACATTAGGAATCTGGTTAATACCTTACACATTGACAATTAAATTGTGCATTCATAACGTTATGAACAAGTGGAGAATGACTCGAATAGCCAGCCTGTTGTATAGCCTGCTGGAATATATGTTCTAGTACACTGTAGCCATACTCCTACATATGGACGAAATTGTATTATACATGATGTCGTATATTTTGCTTGCTCTGTCAAACGCTACACAAGCTGAAATTGACTGATGACTTGTACATACTCAGATCTAGGGCTGACAGAGACTACATACATGCTTTATTTATCCCATCACACGTACCGAGAAATTATCATAAACTGACATTTTTCTATGAACTATATCCTTACGTTTGTTGACGGACGGGCGGACAACCGCTCTCTAGTGTTCCATGGCGCCTACATGTATCTTTTTGAGGGAGTATAATAATGACAC
The DNA here is from genome assembly GCA_029237695.1 of Conchocele bisecta. NCBI lineage: Eukaryota > Metazoa > Mollusca > Bivalvia > Lucinida > Thyasiridae > Conchocele > Conchocele bisecta. The sequence goes on along the minus strand of CM055265.1, from coordinate 54,355,244 downwards.
CACTAGTACCGCTCATCAGAAAAGTATTATATAACTGCGATCACAATAGCAGATAATTATGCGACAATCGATTGTGTCACATAGCATAAATGTCTCGAGTATAATTTATTTCTACCTCCAGTATACATTATATATATAGCATACATAGCCAGTACAATACATTATATAACCTGTACAAACAACGGTTAATATAGGACACGGGCACCGAAGTAGGCCTCGCAATTACAGTGTCTTAATTAATAGGAATTATACGATGAAATTTGATTTGATATACAAAGAGATCGGGGCGTTCGGACTATTCCAGAAATACATTGTGATATTGGGTGCCCTGGCGTATACCAATGCGGGCTTATTGTTTATAAGTTCGTTTTTTATTCTGGCAATTCCCAAGCACAGGTAAGCTATTGTGCCATTTCTGGGGGACGTTTCACTAAACTTCGTACGATTAAAATGTTCGTAAGTGCAAATTGAGGATAGTCTGGGAATTTCAATTGATGGATTTACATTTGCAGCCTATGCTCAATAAATATGAATCCAGTAATTGTTTACAAGTTCACATTGTTAATGTGAAATTTGCAGACTATGATAAGTTTTACACTTACGACAATTTAGTCTGTACGAAGTTTAGTGAAACGGCCCCCTGATGTATACATGTACATGTAACATGATGGAAAAGTCGCGGGAATACTGGACGAAGGCCGGAAGGCCTCGTCCAGTATTCCCGCCACTTTTCCAAGTTTACCTAAAGACCAACTCGTCCAGTATTCCCGCGACTTTTCCAAGTTTACCTAAAGACCAACTCGTCCAGTATTCCCGCGACTTTTTCAAGTTTACCTAAAGACCAACTCGTCCAGTATTCCCGCGACTTTTCCAAGTTTACCTAAAGACCAACTCGTACATGCTGTCTGACAATGACCTACACCGTTCGCTAGTGTGTTGACGAATCACCGCTGATGCATCTAACGAAATGTCTGTAGCAGAATACATGGTATTTACTGTCACATAACTCTTCGAAACAGCTGGTATATTTCGATACGAACTGTAGCCGATTTCACAAAAATTGCAAAGTATACTTTCTTACACATTGAGGGAGAAATTTTCAATTTAAGGATATATTTATTAATATTTATTTTCCTGAATGTATTACATTATCACAGCCAAAATGGTTGTGATAATGTAATACATTCAGTATAATAATTCTGCATACTTTTAATTATCAAATATAATTATGCAGTCGTTAGCTCTTTATGAAATAATGCATTTCGGGAAAAATAAAGTATTACTCCCTCAAAGTATACTTAGCTAGATAAGTATGCTTAGCAATTTTGGTGAAATCAGCTACTGGTCTATAAAAGTCTGTTTCACGAAAGCTGCCCAAATTTTACGGCTATATAAACAATGCAAAAACAATATTTTTTTCGATAATATTAAATTAAAGAAAAATTTAAGAATGAGCCTTCTTTTTATTTCGTGAAATTTGGTCAAATATTGATTTTATTACGAAAACAAAATTTCCCCATGTTAAATCCCCATAGACATCTTCACGGAGTGAAGATGTCTATGGGGATTTAACATGGGGAAATTTTTTTGAATTTTAGAAATACTGCACTGATTTTTAAAATTTAACTTTTGTTTTCTTAGTTAGATCATATCCAAGCTATCAAGCCAGGTTTCGGAGTCAATTTCCAAATGTTTTCGTTTTTTGACTCCTCCCACACTTCCTTACCACTTTTCCCCCCATGTTAAATTCCCATAGACAAATCAATTTTTCGTAATAAAATCAATATTTGACCGAATTTCACGAAATAAAAAGAAGGCTCATTCTTAAATTTTCCTTTAATTTAATATTATCGAAAATAATATTGTTTTTGAATATACAGTGCCTAGTTTGAGTGTCTAAACAGTTGTTTCTGCCGCCAAGTGCACAATAATTGCCCAAACCAGGGTTTATAAAAATTACCTTTTGGAATCACGAGTGGCAGTTTATTTCTTAAACTATGGTTTGGGTCCAAACTGGAATTTAGGCTTTTTATTGAATTACGATCGTAAATGACAGTTTCTGGCCAAATGCACAATAATTGCTGAAACTGGGGTTTTGTAGCCTAAACCATGGTTTAGACTCTCAAACTGGGGTTTAGTGAATTATTGTGCATTTGGTGAGCCTAAAACTAAGGCCTGGGCAGTCGAAACTGGGGTTCAAGCTCAACCCGTGGTTTAAGCTATCAGCAACCCTAGTATGAGAGTCTAAACGGTGGTTTCTGCCGCCAAGTGCACAATAGGGTTTAAGCTCCAAACCATGGTTGTTGGAATTATTATAGGAATTAATGGCCTTTTTGTGGAATTTATCGGGGTATAAACTTGGAAAAGTCGCGGGAATACTGGACGAAGGCCGGAAGGCCTCATCCAGTATTCCCGCGACTTTTCCAAGTTTATATCCCCGATAAATTCCACAAAAAGGCCATTCATTCCTTATAATTCCAGCATGTGAAATAAATTCATCAAGTAAATGTGTTTATGTTCCGTTTTCTTAAGAATTATTTTAACTGCGCCTGACGGTTACGGAAAGTAGTTCGGCATGGAGTTTACTGGGATATAAATTTTGGACGGAGACTTGCAACGGACCAATCAAATGTTAGGGAATTGTGTAAATATGTTTGTGCTGGAATTATTGTGCATTTGACTTGCTATAATAGTGGCTAAATGAGGTATTGGAACTGTACGAGTGATTTGTAGACCGTATGCCATTATACATAGGTGATGACATATTGCATATAGCATCACTACTTTACAATTGCAAGCATTTATCATGTTTATACAGGTTGTCTATCAATAATTCCAGCACAAAAATATTTACACAATTCCCTAACATTTGATTGGCCCGTAGCAAGTCTCTGTCCAAAATTTATATCCCAGTAAACTCCCACGCCGAACTATTTTCCGTAACCGTGAGGCGCAGTTAAAATAATTCTTAAGAAAACGGAAAATAAACACATTTTCTTGATGAATTTATTTCAAATGATGGAATTATAAGGAATGAATGGCCTTTTTGTGGAATTTATCGGGCATATAAACTTGGAAAAGTCGCGGGAATACTGGACGAGGCCTTCCGGCCTTCGTCCAGTATTCCCGCGACTTTTCCAAGTTTATGCCCCGATAAATTCCACATAAAGGTCATTCATTCCTATAATATGTTATTCTATAATTATGATCGGAATCATCACTGATCGCACATGTCCTACTGTCTGTTTCACGAAACCTGCTCAAAATTTTACGGCTATATAAATAATGCAAACACAATAGATAATATTCAATTTTAGCAAACTTTTAGAATGAACCTTCTTTTTATTTCGTGAAAAAGAGGAGTCGAAAAACAAAAACAAAGTGGAAATTGATTCTGAAATCTCGTTAGATAGCTTGAAAATTATCTAACTAAGAAAACAAAAGTTACATTTTAAAAATCGGTCCACTACTTCTGAAATTAGAAAAAATACCCATGTTAAATCCCCCTATCCCCATGTTAAATCTCCATAGATGGATTTAACATGTGGAAATTGTTTTTTCGCAATAAAATCAATATTGGACCAAAGTTCACGAAATAAAAAGTAGGCTCATTCTTAAATTTTGCTATAATATAATATTATCGAAATATATATTGTTTTTGCATTATTTATATAGCTGTACAATTTGGGCAGGTTTCGTTAAAACAGTAATTATCTTTTAATCAGCCGACGGTTGACGTTTAGCTTACATTTATATTATATGAAGAAGAATAGTTTATTGCATCGAGACAACTGCCTCATGAGCATACATACATGAGTATGGTATAATATACGTACGTATATTATAACACCACTACTGTCTGTTTCACGAAAGCTGCCCAAATTTTACGGCCATATAAACAATTCAAAAAACATATTTTTTTCGATAATATTAAATTAAAGGAAAATTTAAGAATGAGCCTTCTTTTTATTTCGTGAAATTTTGTCAAATATTTATTTTATTGCGAAAACAAAATTTCCCCATGTTAAATCCCCATAGACATATTCACGGAGTGAAGATGTCTATGGGGATTTAACATGGGGAATTTTTTTAAAATTTCAGAAATACTGGACCGATTTTTAAAATTTAACTTTTGTTTTCTTAGTTAGATCATATCCAAGCTATCTAGCCAGGTTTCGGAGTCAATTTCCAAAAGATTTCGTTTTTTGACTCCTCCCACACTTCCTTACCACTTTTTCCCCCATGTTAAATTCCCATAGACAAATCAATTTTCTGTAATAAAATCAATATTTGACCGAATTTCACGAAATAAAAAGAAGGCTCATTCTTAAATTTTCCTTTAATTTAATATTATCGAAAATAATATTGTTTTTGAATTGTCTATATAGCCGTAAAATTTGGGCAACTTTCGTGAAACAGACTAGTATTGTAGATGCGCTATACCGGGTCTACAGAATGACAGTTACGCCGTACAAAGCGATCGCCATGAGTACCTGATTAACCGTTCCATACCGGCGTCCGACGACCCCGACTTCCGCTACGACAGGTGTAACGTCTACAGTGACTATTCCTCCTTCGACGGCAATGGACCGCCGGTCAACGGCAGCACTGTCGCTTGTGACCGCTGGGTGTATGACCGCACGGTTTTCACGTCAACGTTGGCGGCACAGGTTAACACTTACAGTCCGGAGTTGTTCCAGTAGCCTATTTCACCAACATTGCAAAGTATACTTTTCTAGCAAAGTATACTTTGAGGGAGAAATTTTCAATTTTAGGATAAATTTATTAATTTTTATTATACTGAATTTATTACATTATCACAGCCATTTCGGCTGTGATAATGTAATAAATTCAGTATAACAATTCTGCATACTTTTAATCATCCAATATATGCAGTCGTTAGTTCTATATGAAATAATGCATTTCGGGAAAAATAAATGATTACTCCCTCAAAGTATACTTTGCTAGATAAGTATACTTTGCAATGTTGGTGAAATAGGCTACTGGTTCCATAAACGAACGATTTTCTATTGTTTACACATCGTGTTGACATCGTTTTTAAATTAAATTAGAAAACGATGTCATTTAAAAAAAGAAAAGAAAACGAAAACCATTTCGAAACAATGCGTTGAAAGAAACGATAGGTGTTTTAATAATTGAAAATCGGCATTTAAACGAAATATCGTTTCACGCAAAAGGATAATCGGTTCTCTGCATATATCATGACAAAAAACGTTGGTTTTCAATTCGTTTTTAATTTGGTCTTGTTTGTTTCGTTTGGGAACCTCAACAAATCTTCGTTATACATTAATTTTGTCTCGTTTCTTGTTTGTGTTGATGTTTCCATTGTTTTCTTATCAAATACATGTACATGGTTTGACAGCACTTGAGAATCATTTTTGTTGACTTCTAAGGGTTAACATTTACATAGGTTAACTGGCAATGGCTATGTAAAGCATGATCAATCCCCAATCCCAGTGGACATGATTCTACAATGCTGCCAAATCATGTTTCATTGTGACTCTACAGTTCTTCCAAATCATGTTTCATTGTGACTCTACAGTTTGATTCTACGCTACTGCCAAATCATATTTCATTGTGAGTGTACAGTGCTGCCTATCATCATGTTTCATTGTGATTCTATAGTGATGCCTAATCATGTTTCATTGTTATTCTATAGTGATGCCTAATCATGTGTCATTGTGATTCTATCAGTAAAACTGGCAATGGCTATGCCAACCAGGGACAGTCCGCAAACCCACAACCACCACCCATTTGCACGATCACCGACAATCATGATTATACATTTACATGTGCCGTTCCAAATATACATCGACCATTCTGTATTTTGTGTATATTTGTTTAGGTACGATCGAATTAAAACAGGTGCACATTATTTTTTTGCGTTGAGTGTATATCGGGTTAGGGTTCAGCAAATATGTGGCAGTGAAAACAGGGGCTTAGGGTTTAGCGACCAGTGTAGATCTAGGTCAGCCTGTCCATCCGCACAGTCTGATCAGGATCTGCACAGTTCGCCATTCCATCAATGAAACATGCGTCATGCTTCTAACACACAATACAGATCGTTATCTGACTATAGGAGTGTGCTATTTGATAAGAAGGTGCACTGCTCACAAATACCATAAGCCCCATTTATCTGGCCAGAGGAAATATATGCCGCCGAACTGTACGTCAGCACAATGCGAAATTACTGCTTTATATAATAACTAATCATAGCGTCATTGTTAAGTGCGGTATATTAACGTTGTCTATTAACGTCAGGTAAATAAGCCCGTGAATGTGTTACGCTTTGTATGACGCGACCCAGTTAAAATGCCCGGTGGTTAACAGCGTATCTATTTGCGATTGTTTAAGAAACCTGATTGCGGATAAATGTCCGTTACTATGATCGCTAGACCTCCATCTGTAGGCATTATTTGTTCAGTGATATTTTAAAATATGACAAACCATGACCTGCAATTGTACTGAGATGTAATATAAATTATTGTTTGTTTACTGTTTAATTTAGACGTTTGCTCTCCACTTATACAATTACATGCATGGCAGAAAAAGCGACCCTTGCATTTTAAGTCACTCCCCGTTGTCATGGTAGACTCGGAGAAGAGCGTGCTTGGTGCTTGGTGCTTGGTCTGGCATGTTTATCTTCGAGTTCACGAATACTGAAGCGTTCATTTCAAGAAATAATGTTGTGTAGAAAACATTGCATAATACGACCGTAAATATCGGATCCGGCTGAATAAATACCATTTCGGCATACATTCAGATCAACGACGGCGCTATCTCAATCAGCCAATGAAATTGCACTTGTACATGTAGCTGCCGCTGTCGGCCATCCCTATTTCTTTGAGCATAATTATGTCATGTGCGACTAGCACTGTCAAATTTAAATAGTGACTGTTCCTCATTCGGTTGCAGACAACATCTAACTAATAAACTATATATGTGTCTGTGACTGGAGAAATTGTGCTTATGGGATTTATGACCAGTGTAGTTACTGATCAGATATCACACTCACGTAGCCTAATAACGATTTATATTGTTTGATGTTTCATTTCTGGAATGGCGAACAGTGCAAGCATTGATAAGACTGTGCGGATGCGCAGGTTGAGCTGGGACTACATTCGTCGCATAGTTCATAATCCACATCTGTCCAGTCACAGTCACATATGCTTTCCAATGTTAAACGTTAAACGAACAGCCGAAGTTGACTTAAATCACATTTCTCAAGAACCAGACTATAGTTCAAGTACCTTTTTGCATACATGTACAATGTACATACTGATCGTCATATCATGAATATATTCCCGAAAAAAAGACGCAATGATGTCAGTTTCATGTGACAAAGTGTGAGATTGAAATGTATGGGGCAAATTCATCTACATATAATTCCTAACATTTGATTGGCCCGTAGCAAGTCTCTGTCCAAAATTTATATCCCAGTAAACTCCCACGTCGAACTACTTTCCGTAACCGTGAGCGCAGTTAAAATAATTCTTAAGAAAACGGAAAATAAACACATTTTCTTGATGAATTTATTTCAAATGCTGGAATTATAAGGAATGAATGGCATTTTTGTTGAATCTATCGGGGATATAAACTTGGAAAAGTCGCGGGAATACTGGACGAGGCCTTCCGGCCTTCGTCCAGTATTCCCGCGACTTTTCCAAGTTTATACCCCGATAAATTCAACAAAAAGGCCATTCATTCCTATAGTATTTTATTAACATAGATTTCAGAAGCACCCCCTTGTAAGAATGCGAGTTATTTTCATAAAAGTATAAGCTCGTGGGGCATGAACAATGTAGAAATAAAGTATGGTTTAGTAGTTTCAAAAATCACAGATTTTACACAAGATTAAGAAGTGTAGAACTCAGTAAATCTGTTAGAAAATATGCTTAACTTTATTGGAGCATGTTACCATAATTAACAAGTTATCGTATGACAAACATGAACTTGTTCGTTGGAAAATAATACCCAAATCACAGATTTTCAAAATAAAGATATTGCACAAAAAAAAACAAATAGAAGTCAGCAACATCATACACATTTTGTTGTTCATGTGTTTACATATTTGCAGAAATCAATGTCCAGTACGTGTGTAAAAATCAACTTAAGTTATCTTCAAGGTATTGGGCTATATGAATTTGAATCCGGCGACCTCAGTTGGTGCTGTCCTGTTAGAACATTTGGGCTCGTACATATAGATCGTTCTCATGCCACAGAAGTGTCACTTAGCAGGGGCGCAGGAAGCATCATAAGATTGGTCTGGCGAATCTGGTGGGTGCACCCGCTACCCACCCAACGTGTATGTTGTTACCACTCAGTTGAACCGTCTCGCCGAGACGGTTCAACTGAGTGGTAACAACGTACAATTCTGATGAGAAATTAGAAAAATTGCAGAACAAATATTTTTTATATATATATGAATACTAAATATGTCAAAACTATTGATCCGGCAGTCGCCGGACCTGCCGGACCTGCCGGACCTGTTCCGACGCCCCTGCTTAATGCCACAGAAGTGCACGGGAAGACAACAATCACAAGTTCTTCCGTCCCCGTTGCAGTTTATTCATTCGTTCATTCATGCTTAAGGACACGTTCTATAACTAAAAATCGTTTGATTCAAACATAATTGCTTCGTAATTGTGATGGAATATATATATAGCATATACAATGTCTATGAACATTGCTGCTTTAGTATATCCTATACGGCACACGGAGTGGCCAGGTCGGCCATCTTTGTGTGTGCCAGCCATCAGCCAGTTTCACCTCTTCTGGCATTTGACAGAGAATTGACATTGAGAAGTAGAACAGATGATATAATGTCGCTCATCATACAAAGAATCACCAGGACAACGGACATATATGTTATACATTATATTCCATCACATTTAGGAAGCAATTATCTTTGAATCAAACCATGATTTGGTATAGAACGGGTCCTCAATTATATAAATAATTACGTTAGTAATTTAAACTAATGTTGTAGCATATCCATCTATTTCCTGTGATGTACACTGTATACAGGTCTACACAAATCTAAAAAAACAGTTGCTTCTCTTAATATGTAGCTGAGAAATGGGTTTTGCGACCAGTGTAGATCCAGACCAGCTTGTGCATCCGCACATTCTGATCAGGATCTGCACTGTTCGCCATTCCACCAATGAAACACCTGTCATGCTTCTAACAAGCAATATAAATCGTTATCAGGCTACAGGAATGCGCTATTTGATCAGGAGCCACGCTGGTCAGAAATCTCATAAGCCCCTTTCTCCAGTCACAGCCACATTTGCATCAACATACCGGACACAGTCACGTTTCTACCATGTTGAACATGCACACCTATATCAGTCAAGTGTCCAGCATGCTGTCCATTGCAGCTGGACATCGTGTGCGACCGGAAGATCCTCAAGTCGAACGCCCAGATGGTCTTCTTCGCTGGCCTGCTACTGGGCTCGTTCATCACGGGCATGGTCTCGGACAGGTGTGTTGCTGCATACATTTAAAACGTGTTGGGGCTTTCGCACTGTAATAATACAATGTAATAACCATTTTATAGCATAAAATTGGCGCTCGCAATGTATATCACACAGTGTAATAAAAATAATAAAACACTAGTGTAATCAATATGCCAATTAGCTCGTTACAGAAAACAGGTTTGGTGACCAGTACAGCTTAAATATCTGATAATGTGCTTATGCAATAACTAAAATCTAACATTTGTGATGATTTAATATGGTATTTATTAATATCGTTGACTAATTACATAAGGAACTCGACATAGCCTGGTTTCTTATGAAATCCGTAATTTCGTTTAATACAGTCATATTAAATCATCACTCATGTAAGATCCTCTATCAACCTCACGGACCATACCGCCGACATTTGCTGCCGACCCAGATGAGCCGACTCGTAGCTATTGGCTGTTGAAACATCTCCATTGTCGCATTACCTTTTTATAAATGTTGTTGAAATTGACGAAATTATAATAATTTGTAGTATATATCATATTGCTGATATCGTAAACCAATATCAGTGATTCAGTATGATAAAACAATAGCAACTTACATAAATAAACCACATGAATGTGATATGTAAGTCTTTATGCGGATACTCCTTACCAATAGAAATGCACACACACCTGTAATATATGCAAATAATAGACACATTTTGATGTAGCAAATGTATATTTATGTCTATACACAGATGTGTAGAAGCCAAATTATACATGTAAAACATCAAACTGTCATTATTATGTTCAAACGACAGCATATGGTGTGATTTCCTTGCTGGTATCATCTGTATAACGACTTATTGAACATATATATGGTTTACTGGTGTAAGTAGCTATTGGTTTATGAGTATGTTTTTTATTAGATTTTCATATACAGGAAGAGCAAACTTAATAAAATCGTAAGTTGCAATGTAAAAACACGACATGTTCTATAACGCTATACCATATAGCTATGCTTGATACCCGGCCAGGTTCGGACGAAAGCGGACCCTCTGCACGTCGTCGATGCTGTGTGTGACGGCTGCTATCTCCATGGCCTGGGCCGCCAACTACTGGGTATACGTCCTCCTCATCTTCTCCATCGGCTTCTTCGCCGTCGGCATGTTCATGTGCGCCTTCGTCATGAGTAAGTTTTATATACTAGACATAACCCTTTGAACCAGAGAGTAAGCTATAGCGGTTTATGCGAAAAAGTGCATATCCAGATGAGCCGGCTCGTAACGAGCCGTCTCATCAGGATCTGTGACTTTTAAAAAAAAACATAATATTATTTTTGCGAACAAAAAATACCAACTTTTCATAAATGCACTAGTCTGAAAATCATTATGTGACGATTGGATTGGTTGCAAAATTAACATATCAAAATCCATTCCAATTAGGGGTAAAAGGGTTAAAACATGTTATGCGGGCAAACTCGATCAAATTTTTCCTCTACTACATTCCACCGTTTACACACGTACCGACGGAATGTGTATTCTTCATTCACAGTTCACAGGGCCAGGTGAAGAATGTGACTAACTCCCTTTATTGATATTGTTATCCTGATCATCCAATTGCGCCTACCTATTTCTCTATGGTTTTTATTCTCCATCTACATTGCTTGGCCCTAAATGATACTCTTTTGTGTTGAAGGCCGTCAAGCACCATTCCATTGAAGCCTTCAATGTGTTCAAGTTATCGAATCAATTACATCTGCCAGAACAATGTACAGTTCGTGCAACATGTCAAATGGGATATATAGATACATCTTTTTATAAAATGTCGTATTCATTGTTGGCGTTTATCGATATCTTCGGAGATTTTTACATTAGTATCACGTGTGAACAAGTTAACGCGTATCAGGGATGAAGCATGGTTGCAATTTATTTCCAGAATAAACCAACAGCAAATCAGTGACATTCAGATATTCATGACAACCAAAGCAATACTTCTCTGTCTCTCCGTCGGGTTCACAACATATAATGTAGTTCGGGAAATTGCAATTATGATGTTACCTCCGACATGTCCAAAGGTCAAATTTGAGGGGGTACACATCCAAAAGCTTACCCATCATATATATAAACAAGTATGGGTACCCATTTGTAACACAAATGCTATCAAAATTTGTGCATGCCCTGGTGGGCCGTCTAACCGTCCCTGTTACGCGTTATTCACATCATTCAACAGACATGGAGTTCGTCGGTCCGACCAAACGGCGGTTCGCCGGCACGGCCGGCAGCTATTTCTGGGTGATCGGTAACCTGATCCTGTCGGGGCTGGGGTATGCCATCCGGGACTGGTCCACACTGCAGCTGGTGTGTGGTGTACCCGGCATTTTCTTCTTACTCTACTGGGTGTAAGTTGTTGACTACAACACAAACTTATTAGATGTAAATGATGCAGGATTTAAGGATACATTTATTAATGTTTATTATACTGATTGTATTACACTATCACAGCCAAAATATTGGTACTACCATTTGTGACTACCGCACAAAACATATTAAAATCTTATTGCATGAAATGGGCGCGGTCAGTATATTATCACAGTGTAATAAATATAATAATACACTAGTATAATACAAATGCAAATTACATGTAGCTCGTTACATAAGACATCTTTGGTGACAAGTACGGTTTCAATGTATCATGATGTGCTTATGCAATAAATACAATCTAACATTTGTTATGATTGAATGTGGTATTTATTGAACTAGTTGACTAATTTCATAAGAAACTCGGCTTGGCCTCGTTTCTTATTTGATCAGTAAACTCGTTTAATACATATCATATTAAATCACGACTCATGTAAGATCCTCTATTTACCAAATAAAATGATGAAATCAATGTATTTGTTGTTGTCATCTGTCGCAAAGTCACTGTGTCTTTAGCAATGATAAATGACTGCATGTACCCATTTAAACATTACAAATCTAACAGATATTAATGTTTGCAAAAATGTAGATGCAGATGAGCCGGCTTGACATGCACGCAAGTCAATTGATTCGTTTTTCATATGTCTGGACTTTGTTTTATATTTCAAATTGGCTAATTTCTCTGCTAGTATCAGACACCCGTTGCAGTTCATATTATGTCTTACCTAGTTACATCATGCCTAATGCTTTACAGAGAATAGTACTAGTGTTCTTGTTGTATCAGTATTATGTGTCATGGAAATAAATGCATTTTCAACGAATCGAATATGGATATGTTTGCATCCCTAATCTGATATATTTGTTCGTCGGTCACCACCCGCAATAACGACACGTGCAATAATAACACTGCCTCCTTGTTTGATCCAGAATTTACCCGGAGTCGGCCCGCTGGCTGTACAGCCAGGGACGGAATGAGGAGTCGGAGCAAGTCATCAGGAAGGCCGCCAAGGTCAACAAGGTCGAGTTGCCAGAGAAATTCTTTGACAAAGTGTTCGTTCAGTCCGAGGAGATTCCACAAGGTCGCCTCTGGCATCTCTTCTCTTCTCGGGTTCTAGCTGTACGGACACTTATTATAATGTTCAACTGGTGAGTGCATTATATGTCTCCAGTCACATCCACATTTGTGGTGGCCAGGATCTTCCTCATGTAGCGGAGAATAAATTTATCGTCACAGTTCATTTATATTCTCAATTTTCTAACTATAAACGTGTTTTGAAATCGCGTGGAAGTACGATTCGCATGTGCAAACAGACGTAGTCGTATTAACCCTTTGAACCCGAAATCCCGCTATAGCGGTTTATATAAACAGTGCAGATCCAGATGAGCCGGCTCGTAACGAGCCGTCTCATCAGGATCTGCACTTTTTTAAAGTAATTTTCATATTTATGAGAACAAAAAATACCACCTTTTCATAAATGGACTAGTCTGAAATCATTTGTTGATGATTGGATTGGTTGCACAATTAACATATCAAAATCAATTCCAGTTACTTTGGGGTGAAAGGGTTAAGGGCTAACCAATAACTATATGCGGTCATGTAGCTCTGGAAATGATACTCCTGTATCATTTATCCAGAATTATAGCAGAGATCCGTGTCCATAACTAACCATATATCTCTGGCGGCAGGTTTGCGGTGTGTATGGCGTACTACGGGCTGGCCCTAAACAGCGGTAACCTGTCCGGTAACATGTTCCTCAACTTCTTCCTACAAGCGTTCATGGACCTGCCGGGCAACACGTTGGTGTTGTTGCTCCTCAACCGCACGGGCAGGAAACCACTGATGGTGGGCAGTATGGTGCTGGGCGGGCTCTCCTGTATAGTCACCATGTTCACTATACTATTTGCCGGCGAAGGTATGGGCAGATTTCATTTACATGCACTTGGCACAGTGTGTACATTGTAGGCTAACGAACATTATATAATTTGATAACTATGCATCGCGCTGATAACTTCATGAAACTGCAGATGTTTCTTATGCCATCGACATCGATTTTGATATGGCGGGTCACACCTGAAACACCGTTACAATGGTTACAGTCCTCCAGGTTCTGTCCGTTGTGTTCGCAATGCTTTGCAAGATGGGGGCCTCCACCATGAACGATGTATGTAATATACATAACTGCCTGCGTTAATTTTTCCCAGATGCCATCAGTTCCGAACATCTATTGGCAATATCAACTCGCAATCAAGCAGTTTGATTTCGAGAACAATATTTAAGTATTTTTATTTTTTTACGAATGTTGGCAAGATTAGCACTGGCGGTGGTGCAATCTACCGTTACAGACCTCCAGGTGTTGTCCGTTGTATTCGCAATGCTCGGTAAGATGGGGGCCGCCACGGGGTTTACCATGGCCCATGTATGCAATATAATCTACTGTTACAGACCTCCAGGTGTTGTCTGTTATATTCGCGATGCTCGGTAAGATGGGGGCCGCCGCGGGGTTCACCATGGTCTACATCTACTCGGCAGAGCTCTACCCGACCGTCGTCCGCAATGCCGGCATGGGCGTCAGCTCGTCGTCCGCCAGGGTGGGCGGCATGATATCGCCATACATAGCTGATATGGTACGTTATGCCGCTAGTGCGATAGGAGAATTAACTAGCTAAGTTACATTAACCGCCCCATCGCCTCCTTCATGTAATGCACACATTTAGACTGTATCGCAGATATTAGTAAATTCGGAAACAAACGGGCCAACGGCCATTGGCCTGACACATTTTGGGTTCAAATGCCCAGGTTTGGAAGGTCTTCGAGCCAATTCCTACCCTTAAATATAAGCTTACTCTAAGTTATGCCCCTATACAGTAAAGTATTTCCAACTATGGGGAAAACAAAATTTCCCCATGTTAAATCCCCATAGACATCTTCACGGAGTGAAGATGTCTATGGGGATTTAACATGGGGAAATTTTCGAATTTCAGAAATACTGGACCGATTTTCAAAATTTAACTTTTGTTTATTTAGTTAGATCATTTCTAAGCTATCTCGCTAGGTTTAGGAGTCAAATTCCAAAATCTTTAATTGTTGGCCTCCGCCCACAGCTCCTCCATTTCCTTTTCCCCCATGTTAAATTACCATAGATAAATCAAAATCAATATTTGACCAAATTTCACGAAATAAAAAGAAGGAACATTCTTAATTTTTAATAAAATGTAATATTAACGAAAACAATATTGTTTTTGCACTGTTTATATGGCCTTAAAATTTGGCCAGGTTTCGTGAAACAGAGAGTAAACTCACTGATTTCAGATGGTCAGATGGCCTATTATATAAAGTTAGTATAATAAAATCGTCACCATTCTGTCACAGCGTTTGACCAAATGCATGGGAGTATATGTTCATTTATCACATCTTTTGATACATTTTCGAGTTTGTTTCTGAATTTACACAGCACATGGACATGTATGGACATGAGGATGTGATAACACAGTTAGACCACGTCAGCTTTTCTCCTCATACATGCATACGAACCGTGATCTAACTGTGGCAGAATGATCAGGATGAACATTGTGCTGAAATTTCCTAAGGTCCTTCGTCTGATCCACTGTTACATTCAGAATCCGTGTGTTGTAGAACCAGCTGGTGGGTGGGTATTTCGGGAAGGCGCTGCCACTCATTGTGTTCGGCGTCCTGTCCGTCTGTGCTGGGCTGCTCGCCTTGTTTCTACCGGAAACCCTGCATCGTAATCTGCCGGAATCCATCGCCGACGGCGAACGCTTTGGTCGGTAAGTGGTGCCAATTTATCTTGTAACTGTTTGTATAATTTGTCACATGTTGTGTAGTTTTAAGTTTGTCGTGGAGTTTGACGTTTTTAAAGAGGGTTGTTGTGTCATGGTGAAGGCTGCGACCACAGTCATAAGCTGAGATTTGTTAGTATTGTTCATTCATAAAGTTACGCCATACCGTATCTTTTCTATGCTAAGCGTCCACCCAGTTGATCAAAACCTACTACGTATCCGGTATAAACAAACAAGGTATTGAAAGAAGAACTCATGTAATTTATATTAAACACTTCCTCAACCATATTATAATTAAACGTATTAACCCTTTCACCCCTAAGTAACTGTAATGGGCTGCGATATGTTAATTTTGCAACCAATCCAATCATCGCAAAATGATTTTCAGACTATTCCATTTATAAAAAGGTGGTATTTGTTGTTCTCAAAAATATGAAAATTACTTTCAAACAGTGCAGATCCTGATGAGACGGCTCGTTACGAGCCGGCTCATCTGGATCTGCACTGTTTGCATAAACCGATATAGCGGGCTTTTTGGTTCAAAGGGTTAAGTGTAAATTCATGAACGTATATAAAACGTGCAAACGTCCCCAATCAGTTTTCATATTACTTCACCAGTAAATAGTGTCAAATAGCATACAGAATCTTTTTTCACAGAACCACCCACACGTGGACGCTTAACAGATAAAGAACTGTCTATGGCCTTACTTTGAATTCGGCGTTCCATGTGTTAACTTTACTGAATGACGTCAGTGTAATGACGAACCATAAGCATGCCCGCGTTCATTTCAATTAAAACAGCAGTACACCTACGCATTTCATAACATAACACTTTACCTGGTAAATATATTTTACCCGACACGTGTCTATTGCTATGTGGCTGTGATTGGATCCGCACAGTCTGATCATGATCTGCACTGGTCGTCATTCCATCAATTCCATCAATTCCATCAAACGTCTGTCATTCTTCTGCCAAGCA
This sequence comes from Conchocele bisecta, assembly GCA_029237695.1. NCBI lineage: Eukaryota > Metazoa > Mollusca > Bivalvia > Lucinida > Thyasiridae > Conchocele > Conchocele bisecta. The sequence continues at coordinate 54,338,578 of CM055265.1, read as the reverse complement.
ATATGGATCGCTATATGGCTACAGGAATGTGCTATGTGATCAGGAGTTACACTGGTCACAAAGCCCATAAGCCCCATTTCTCCAGTCACAGTCACATATATCAAGTTTATCAGGCTCTGTTCGGGAAAGATAGAAATTCCTCTGCGAGCCTCACGTCACCTACGCGTTTCCTAGCATTGCCTGATAAACTTGATATCAAAATACACAAGCCTGATATTCTCTGTATACCGTATTTACCAATATTTTACAGAGATGACGACTCCCTACAAAAACAGGATGTAGAAGTCCATGTGAATAAGGCGTTCGACGGCACGGACGGCACAGTAGTGTCTGAGGCTGGCGTCAAGAAAGCGTAACAACTCTTCACCGTTCCCTCTGCTCCCCACAGTCACACATGGACGTCACGATATAACAAAAGCGGCTTTACTATGTTTTACATGATTGTAGACCCCCCCCCCCCCCCCACACCCCCCCCCCCCCGGCTGTGAAAGGAACATTTCGACGTTTGCGCTCAGCGTAGTCCCAGATCAGCCTGCGCATCCGCGCAGACTGATCTGGGACTACGTTGAGCGCCAGTGTATCTATAATAACAATTAGACACGGAATATGTTTCTAAATAGAATGCATGATCAAACTCTGATTTTTCAGTTCACATGGTGGTCGTGATCTACAGTGGCCACAAATGTCCCAGGATCTCTATGTCGCAGTAGGTGGCCAACTTATGGTCTAAAATAGTCGAATACGGCAATAAGGTTACTACTGTGACTTTATGTCAAACAGCGTAGACTATAGTCGGAATGGGCGGATGAACAGGCTGATGAGCGGCCAAGCTGTCCGCAAACATCGCCCGGCCCAATAACGTCGTCATGCAACGTTTGCAGCGTAACATAAACAATGATGATATAAGCATACAGTGCAACCTCCCTGAACCGGACACCCTGGGAGGTCCTCAGTGTGTCCGCTTTCGAAATGTTCCACTGTAGAACAGGCAAGTAAGCACATCAAGTAGTGGTTATGTGCTTTGAGAATAGGAACACATAATTTTGTATTAACATAATATATAAACTTAAACTAAATACACCATAATTAAGAACACCAATATTTCTCGGTGTCTGGTTTAGAGATGTTCTACTGTATATACAGTTATTGCGTTTAACCCTTTGAACCCGAAATCCCGCTATAGCGGTTTATGCAAAAAGTGCAGATCCAGATGAGCCGGCTCGTAACGAGCCGTCTCATCAGGATCTGCACTTTTTGAAAGTAATTTTAATATTTTTGAGAGCAAAAAATATCCCCTTTTCATAAATGGACTATTCTGAAAACCATTTTGTGACGGTTGGGTTGGTTGCAAAATGAAAATACCAAAATCCATTCCAGTTACTTAGGGGTGAAAGGGTTAATACTTATCACTATACATTATACCTGTACACTATACCCGAATAAAATATGCTACTTATGATATTCACTTTGCAAATTGTTGATCTTTTTTGTGCTGTGTGTGTATTGGACAGAGATGGACACTACATTAAAGTGCCACTCGGATGCAGTTGTGTTTCAGATGCACATTATAGTCCTTAACAATCTAAGAAGACTGGTGAAAACCGCATGCAAATATTCCATTTCTGTCAGAAGTTCTGTAGGTTTTAGTTTTAAATTAGCTTGGATTATGCAAGACTTACTGTGACGTCATAGATGACCCATGCATGGTCAGTCTTATTTGTATTGGTTTTATTTTAACACTCTGTCTTAATTAATTTCATATATACACATTTCAAAGAAAAACAAATTGTTATTCATAATACAGTGAAACTTCTCCAAACCGAACACAAGAAAACATCTGTCTTATTTTTGATGAGTTTCTTGGTCATTTATCTCAGGGAATAATGTCTGTTCATGATCGCATCGCACACTACTATGAATCAGACTGATCAAATGCATAATTTACAGTGAAACCTCTCTAAACCGGACACCCTGGGGACCTCCCAGGGTGTCCGGTTTAGAGAGGTTTCACTGTAATATTGAATTTAATGGAAAAACAAATATCGTAGTTTGCATTATTTAAATGAACGTGCTGTAATGCCACAGCTCATTTGCACAACGTATGGAAAATTCGAAACCTACAAATATAACTTGTGCCAGACCTGGAATATTTGCATGTTGTTTTCACCAGTCTTGTTATATGTCCCAGGACTATTATGTGCATGTGAAACACAACTGTATCCAAGATGACATTAATCAGTTGATGAATTACTCACTGTCTCTTAATTATGTACGTAATTGTACGAGAATGTGCCTCTTCTCTTTTAGTATTTAGTGAGGAATAATAGTACCCGACATCAATGATTTAAGGTTATATGCGTTTGAAAAATGGAGTTTAAGATTTGTGAACAGTTAGCAGACGCCCGTAGACTGATAATGGTGTATATCGCGTGTTAGACGCATGGCGCGTGTTTCAGTGATCGAATGGCGAACAATGCAGGCCCTGACAGACTGAAGATGCGCAAGCTGTTCTGGTCTGCACAGGTCGCACTGGTCCGATCACATTGAAGCTGTACTGTAGCCGACACTATGATTGGGTGTCACGTTTTGGCCGCCACGTTTAGCTGGATCAACGTGAAGAAATTGATAACGAGAATGAAGCAATACATTACGTTGATATATTGGATGTAGACTTCGTCTTTGAACTTAATTAAAATTGACAGTGTGACGTTGTGACTTGTGAAAATGGCTCTTATAGCATGTGTGACGTGTATAGACGCTGATCTACCAACACAGACCTGCAGCCTGATAGGCATCTATACATGTACCGTTTACTGAGTAGTGGGTGGTTCACCAACCTTACGTGACGAAGAATATGACGAACAGTGCAGATGCTATCTGAGTCGTGGCCTATATCATTATATTGCTGGTAAACTGGACAGAAGGCTGAGTCGGCCATAAATGAACTGGGTATATCCTTGAACGTAGAAGTTGTTGACGATTGGCAGATTATAGACCTCTCCAAATAAGTCTTCACTGGGATGTACCTACTTCATAATATTTATTTATTGTCATGTAGGCCTCTTAATTGTGGTTGTGACTGGAGTAATGGGGTTTATGGGTTTTGCGACCAGTGTAGATCCCGATCAGCCTGTGCATCCGCACAGTCTGATCAAGATCTGCACAGTTCGCCATTCCATAAATGAAACACCGCCATGTATCTAACAAGCGCTATAGATCGATATCAGGGTACAGGACTGTGCTATTTGATCAGGAGCTACACTGGTAAAAAATTATATAAGCCCCATTTCTCCAGGCACAACCACGTATTTACATATTGTCATGAAGGCCTCTTAATTATGCTAATGAGGGAATACGACGTACATTTGTATTAGTGTAGTTGACGAAGTTGCATTTAATAAGTTAACCCAGTATATAGATTTAGATCTGTCAAGGGAAATGGCTACACAGTTTGTGTCATATATCGAAAAGAAAAAGGACAAAATGTGTGCTTCAATATTGCATTGTTGTTTGCTTAACTCTTTGCATGCTGGGACACGTGTGGGCTATATATAGTTCACAACTAGCGGACAAAATTCATCATATTTTCTTGTATTTCTCCCCGTAAATATCATGAATATGTCTTGGAATGTCATTAGAATCGAGTAGGACGACTCAATTCTAATGACATTTCAAGACCTGGTTTAATGCTTCGTTAGCTCAGTGATTTCATTAACACCTTTTGTAAAACAGAATTATATTTTGTTCATTTAAATTTGATAAGATAATGTTTCTTATTTGAAAAAAGTGCTACCATTTGCATATACATCCATATCGCATGTACACATATGAAATTCATATGGTATTGATATAGGTATCAAGATACACATGCCATCAATGAGAGATTATAATTCACATGTACATGTATGTACGTGCGTCCGGTGCATAATTATGTCAATTTTCCACCACCAGTGTTTCGGAAACTTGTTTGACATACAGTGACATACAGTGAAACCTTGCTAAACCAGACACCCTGGGAGGTCCCCATGGTGTCCGGTTTAGCAAGGTTTCACTGTAAATCAGGCATTTGATTATTCCTAGTCATAGTTGTGTGCTATGCGATCACGAACAGACATTTTCACCTGAGATAAACCCATAAATATTATGATCACATATCGATGGTCTAGTAACAGAAGGTCGTAACTGCTATGCTAAAGCATAGCAGTTACGACCTTATGTTACTAGACCATCGATATGTTTCTTGTTGTCCGGTTTAGAGAGGTTCCACTGTACAAAGAAATATTATAGGCATAACTTGTAAACAACAACCGATGAATGTATTGTACCAGTGTCACAGGAAATTCTCCCCCGGGGGGGGGGGGGGGGGGGGGGGGGGGAGATATTTCCAGGGTCGAGACTGGAAATATTCCCCTCCGGTGAAGAATTTTCCTAGGAAATTAAATTCTCCCCCATCCGGGGGGAATATTTCCAGGCTCGACCCTAGGAAATTCTCCCCCCCCCCACCACCCTGAAATTCTCCCCCCCCCACCCAAATGTTTGTGTTTGAATGCTACAAAGCAGAATTATTTCCCACCAAACATGTGCACATAGGCACAATATGTATGTCATTTGGTAGTATAAGAAAGGGGAACATAAAAAATCACCTCCCTCACACCCCACCCCAATCTACCATATGCATAGTGTAAGTCCCTTGATAGACAAGAATATCACAAGATTGGGGGAAGATTTCTGATCAAGTGAAAATGTTTGTGTAGAACAGTTAGCATGTGACGCATATTGGCGGGGGGGGAGAGGGGGTGGGAGGGGGGAGATTTTCCTAGGAAATTCACCCCCAAGCATCTACCATTTGCATAGCGGATGTGAATGTCTCTTTGTAGACAAGAATAACCCCCCCTCCCTCATGATGAAATAATGTATGTTGGAGTAGAACAGATATATTTGGCATGTATTGAGGGAGGGGGGGGGGGATATTTCCTAGGAAAATCTCCCCCCCTCCCTCAATACATGCCAAATGCTATTTGTTCTACACCAACATACATTTCATTTCATCAGAAATACTCCCGCAATCACCTGCTATTCTTCTACAAAGAGACAATCACATCCACTTTGCATATGGTAGATGGTGGGGGGATATTTCCTAGGAAAATCTCCGCCCCCCCCCCCCCACCAATACATGGCACATGCTGTCTGTTCTACACCAACATACATTATTTTGTTTCATCAGAAATACTCCCCCAATCGTGGGCTATTCTTGTCTACAAAGAGACGTCCACGTCCACTATTCATATGGTAGATGGTGGCGGGGGGAATATTTCCTAGGAAAATCTCCCCCCACCCCCCCCCCCCCCCCCCCGCACCTAAATACATGCCAAATGCTATCCGTTTTACACCAACATACATTTCATTTCATCAGAAATACTCCCCCAATCGTGGGCTATTCTTGTTTACAAAGAGACATTCACATCCACTTTGCATATGGTAGATGGTGGGGGGGGGGATATTTCTAGGAAAATCTCTCACACCAATACATGGCACATGCTGTCTGTTCTACACCAACATACATTATTTTGTTTCTTCAGAAATACTCCCCCAATCGTGGGCTATTCTTGTCTACAAAGAGACAATCACATCCACTATGCATATAGTAGATGGTGGCGGGTGGAATATTTCCTAGGAAAATCTCTCCCCCCCCCCCCACCACCAATACATGCCACATGCTATCTGTTCTACACCAACATACATTATTTCATTTCATCAGAAATACTCCCCCAATCGTGGGCTGTTCTTGTCTACAAAGAGACATCCATATCCACTATACATATGTAGATGGTGGCGGCGGGATATATCCTATGAAAATCTCCCCCACCACCACCAATACATGCCACATGCTTGCTGTTCTACACAGATATACTGTTTTTATTTTCTAGACCCACCCCCACCATGTGCTATACATTTATACCAATCATATGCAGCTATGGTAGAGATTTAACCTAGAGAACTCTCTACCAGCCAACATACATAATAGTTATGGTACGGTAATGGGGAATTATTGCATATACCGGTAAATAGAATCTCTACCGCCCCACCACCATTATATTGACTATGTATAGATATTATACTAAATTGGATATTAGCTCTTTTATAGAAAATGCTGCCTCGCCTATTCACATACTTCTCCACAAGCAGACATACATTATGACTATGTTAGTTGGGTATACATGTAGGGATATTACGTCCTCTGTTACCAACAGACTGGTTCTAGCATGTGCATTTTGTATGCTCCTGAGCACAATATCAACAAAGTATATGAAAATACATTAAAAGTTTTGTGGACAGTGTCTGTGAAGGTGTGATGGGGGTGGGAGAATTTCCAAGCAATGTGGGGGGGANATATTTCCTAGGCTTAAGATTTCCTGTTACACCGGTATACCGCCCGACATTCAAGTGCCATGACCGAGACCACAAACAGATGTATGTACATATGTTAATGAAGTGCAAATATGTAACTCATCTACATTATGGCCCGCCAGCTGACAAAATGGACATTCATTGGCGAACAACATGGGTCCTGGCCAAACAGTGTTGACCGCAAACAACGTATAGGCTCACTACTTGCCGAATGGGCCTTATTTAAAGTGACTGTGACTGGAGACATGCGGCTTATGGGATTTGTGACCAGTGTAGCTCCTGATCAATTTACACACTCATGTAGCCGCTTATAACGGTATATGCTGCATGTTAGAAGCATGGCGGGTGTTTCATTGATGGAATGGTGAACAGTGCAGATCCTGATCAGACTATGCGGATGCACAGGCTGATCTGGATCTACACTGGTTGCAAAACATACAGCCCCATTTCTCCAGTCACAGCGATATTTAAATGGGCCTTATTTAAATAAGGTACCTTCATTGCGCTAAAGTAGAGCGGATAGTATAATGGACAAACACAATAAATAACGCCATGACGACAACAGTCACAGCAGTGGCTAGTCTGCTCGTTAACTAATTGTCACTCTAGTGGACACTTACAGTGATATAACCCCGGACGGATTTAGTACCCTCGGACGGTGTCTAATTTATTGTGTGGATAATTATTATGTTGTCAAAGGTTTTGCGAACTACTGATGTGGCGGACTGTTTGCGCCAGGCTTAGACCAATGCTGGAATCATATTTTGCATTTGAAGTAGTATAATATTGTTAACAATACCGTTGTTTTAAGTCTCGCATTTCTCTTCTCAGTTTCGGTATAATAAATAGTAGATGGGAAAAAAATGTGTGTATCAGGTCGGGGTTTATATGTCAGCGGATAATTAATTTAAGGAGAGCATAACCTACATATGTCATAATAACCGTCATTTACTGTTGTGCAACCGGCGGCAAAAAGAGATATTACCGAGTTAATTGCCCAGCATCTATATTGTCATTGAAAATGGTTTACCTAAGTCAGAATTAGATAAACTCATGTATATATGTGAGAACTTGTAAATTAACAACGTACATTTACAAAATATTCATGTACCAGATATTGACGTTGGTTCTTATCAGCGTCCACCCATATTCCAAAACTACTTTGGCTGATATTTCATTGATTGAAAACTGTCACGTGATGTTAACGAAGGATAGCAGGGCAATGATGCAACGTAAACAAGTCCGTGTTCTATTCAACGAAGACAACATTACACATTTTACATTTCTTAGCAGAAAACGATACCTGATAAATAAAATACAAGCCTTGTGTAGTTTGATATCAAATTACCAGGGGCACGTTTCACTAAACTTCGCACGACTAAAATGTTCGTAAGCGCAAATTTAGAATAGTCTGGAAATTTCAATTGATGGATTTACATTTATTGAGCATAGGCTGCATTAGCAGCCTATGCTCAATACATGTAAATCCAATACTTGTTTGCAAGAAAACATTGTTAATGTGATATTTACAGACTATCATAATTTTGCTCTTACGAACATTTTAGTCGTACGAAGTTTAGTGAAACGGCCCCCTGGCTCGGCATGGAAACGGTAGGAATTCCGAGGCTTTCTTGCCTCGGAATTCCTACCCGTTTCCTAGTCGTGTCTGTTAACTTTGATATCAAATGACGCTAGTCTAGGTATTTGCAATGTATTTAGTATAATGTAAAATTAGGCCAACCTAGTGTACAGATAGCAAACGAGGATCGACGGTAGCGTTGATGTTAACAGTGGCGACCCTTTGTCCGCGGACATCAACCGGATACGCCCACCGTGAACTACCGTGCTCTTCAGGAATCCGCGGGAACCGTTGAACTATAAGTTGAACATTTTATATGTGATATACCCGACCGATGAACTTGTAAATGTGTTTACTGGGATTTGGTATGGGAACAGTTTAAAATTCAACGAAGTAGTTTACGAAGAAATGCGGACATGTATCAGTTGGATCATGTGTTTTGTTCAATGCAACACAGTGACCGATTTTTTTTTGCTTACGTTTTACCTTAAACTTTATACAACGTTGACTTATATTTTGTCGTCTGCTGTTTACTTTTACATTTTTATATACGCATATATGTTTTGACAGCGCATGCGAATCGTTTCCAATACATACGATTTTTAAGAAATAAGTTAAAATTGATAAACAACAGACGACACTATCCGATTCCCGCATTTTCTGTTAACATTATTTAACCGTTTTGTAGATTTGAATTAAAACGGTTAACACATCACATGCGGAATTCCCTTCATGGGTATAAATAGCTCAAAGTAGTTTTTATATCATCGAACGTTTATTTTGTGACCACTCATTTGGACCGTCTCTACGAGACGGTTCTAATGGTGGTCGCAACACAATTATACATATGTGTAGAAATAAGAAGAATATCTATAATTGTGTGTAAACAAACAAACTTGTATACATTTAGAACGTAAAGGAATAAAACAATGAAATTTGACGAGATCACGATCGTGCTCGGCGAGTTCGGAAAGTACCAGAAGCGCCTGTATTTCCTGGGATGTATCCCCGCCATCTTCACCGGCATGCAGATGTTGTCGTCTGTCTTCACGCTCGCCATACCCGACCACAGGTACGAATTTATATAACTACAATTATTATAGTAGTAAAACTGTATCGTAACATAACAGACCACATAGGTACTAGTTTACATATTAACTACAATTGTAGTAAGTAGGACATTAGAATGCTGTGCACGCAAAGTGTCGTCTGCTGTTGTTTTGTAGTTTTGCTCTCTCTACTATTAGAATAGGATACACGAAACGTATCGTCTGCTGTTCTTTTAAATTGTGTCTTATTCTGTTGCAATGACATTGTTTCACCGCACTTTACGTGTGTATGTGCCCAATTACACTTTACGGTTGGCTGCTCTTTTGTAATTGTAACCGATATGACGAACCGGGAGTTGACATGATCTGTACAATTCCTTTTCAAGTGCTGGACTAATAACCTTAATTTAAATAAATTAAATGTTATCAGTCCGGTCCGACCGCATAGTATCGCCTTCAGATTGTTTGATTAGGGTGGACGCTGGGCAATCCAATCAATGTCGCCTTATGGTTACATGTATGTCCTTAGCGAGTTATCCAATATAATTAGAAGGTTACCTTCTAATTATATTGGATAACTCGCTGAGGACACAGACAGTCAATGCATTTTCCATAGACGTACATTCATGGCAACTGCATTTATTTGCAGAAAGTTTCATAATTTCGTTAACAGTCCTGCAACAGAGGCGCAATCCGGTTCTAGATCCATGTCGAACATGGGGATATCCGCGCTTACTTGCACCAATTATTTTCCCTTATCGACCAAACTTGATTTACAAGTACGAGATTCTACTACAGTTTCCGAACACAGATAGCACTTTTTAAACAAGTGCCTTTCTAAAACGTTGTGGTGGTTAAGTTTCTACGGAGCTCCGCAGGGGAGTTGGATTTTCTTTTATTAATTCGTTTCCACGAAATAACAATTCGTTCCCTCAATTTAACAATTCGTTCCCTCGAATTAACAATTCGATCCCATGAAATGACAATTCGTTCACTAAATTTAACAATTTCGATCCCTCGAATTAACAATTCGTTCCGACGATATAACAATTCGTTCCTACGAATTAACAATTCGTTCCCGCGGGAACGAATTGTTATTTCGTGGGAACGAATTGTTAATTCGTGGGAACGAATTGTTAAATTGAGGGAACGAATTGTTATTTCGTGGGAACGAATTAATAAAAAAACGAATTATACGTCCTCTGCGGGGCTGCGTAAGTTTCTATATAGATAGTGCAGTTTATTTTGAACTATTCATCGAAGAGGAAAACGCAGAATTTGTTTTGTAGTTAAGCGATACTGACAAATACTGTAGATCCTGATGAGACAGCTCGTTAGGAGCCGGATCTTCTGGATATACAGCGTCTGCACATGTTGGCTTTATGTTATTAGTGTCGAAAGAGTTAAGCAGCACATATGTATATTATATAATCAAATACTGAAGGTCAAATTTGGAAGGGAAAGTAGGTCAGAAGTTGTTTAGGCGACTTGTAAAGGTGTTGACACTTGGTGCTGCGACAATGCTATCTAGGAACCTATTCCAGACTCCAAATATCTACAATGAAACCTCTCTAAGCCGCACACCCTGGGAAGTCCCCAGGGTGTTCGGTTTAGAGAGGTTCCACTGTAAACATGCGTATGACGACCTCAAGACACGCGTGGGTGATTTGCGATCACGAACAGGCATTATCATCGTAGATAAATAACAATGAACCCGATCAGAATTGAGAAAAACTAACATATAGATGTTTCCGGTTTAGAGAAGTTCGACTGTATGTGGCTAAAGGTGTGGAGTTTACTACTCAGGCGCGCTCTTTCAGGGGTGCCGGAAGCATCATAAGATTGGTCCGGCGAATTTACTTGGTGCCCTCGCTACCCACCCAAAGTGTATGTTGTTACCACTCAAATGAGTGGTAACAACATACACTTCTGATGAAAAATGAGAAAATTGCAAACAAAAATATTTACATTTTTTAAATATATGAATACCAAATATGTTAAAATTAGTGATCCGGCAGTCGCCCTACCTGCCGGACCCGACGCCCCTGTATTTTATTGAATCGCTTATATGTGTTGCCCCTGGTGGGCATACACGTAGCTCGACTGAATAGTTTGTGTTTATCTTCATAATCTACATGTACATGTATGCAATCAAGTTAGATTAATTCGCACAGTAATTATTTAAATGTATATATTCTAATTATGCATAGGCATCTTCCTATCTAATCTATTTACATGGTTTATGTATGTACATTAATTACAGATACACGATTCTGAATACACACAAGTTGTACACCAAACACACATGCTTTCATTATATTCCCTTAATTAGATGTGCATGTAAACTGGCCACATATTGAAACGGTAATGACCCAACTAGTCCGGACGCCAAAAGTCGATGCTGCGCCTAACCTTGTTTTGAAAAAACAGTTTTTTATGACTGATTTTGCATTTCTAGACTTTCTAGTTTTGGAATCCGATTGATGACAAGCTTTCATCCTTCAGCGCTTTGAGAAATATTCATAAATTCAAAATGGCTGACAAACGGATATATTGTGCCATATAGGTGCATGCACACGAGGTAATTAAGCAATTTAAGTATGAGTATATCATGGATCTATTTGATAGCTTGATACAAATGAGTAACTTTAAAATTCAATTCAATAACTGTGATAAGGGTAACATCCGAGATGGCAGCCAAAAGTGACAATTTTACATAACTTGACTCGTTTTTGTCATATAAAAGAAAACACATTTTCTAATCTTGGATTGATTGAAACAATGGATGTAACAATTATATGTAATTAGATTGTAGTCTAAATAGCAGAAGTCTATTATGTCCTCCAAATATAAATATGTTACAATACACTTGCACTTTCATTTCTTGAAATAAGAAATACATATATAATTGCATTCGAACCCCATATCAGAGCAAATGTGTATACCAATATTGTATTTAGGTGTACAGTGATTTGATTACCTTAGGTATGCAATTAGATAATTGTTTTAATATCATTAATCCAAGATGACTGCCAACTATGTTGATATATCTTATAAGCAATGTGTGCATTAAGTATTATTACAATCGGATATCACATTCAGAATTCACAATCCTGGTATTAAGCCACAACGAACATTATTTTACGTTGATATACACCATTAGACAGCTGCGTCACAGACATAAGTCCAAGATGGCCGCCGCTAAATATATACCAATACAATCGTTAAATTAGTACATTTAGTTAGCTATGTTGGATATTTTTCAGTTTAATTTGCAATGTCTTCTTGTCTCGCCATTCAATATCAACATTCATGCTGGTACAGGGGCGTCGGAACAGGTCCTGCAGGCCCGGCGACTGCCGGATCAATACTTTTAACATATTTGTAATTCATGTATAATAAAAACGGAGTGTAAATATGTTTCTGCAGTTTTTCTCGTTTCTCATAAAAAGTAGTGTATGTTGTTACCACTCAGTTGAACCGTCACGGCGAGACGGTGCAACTGAGTGGTAACAACATACACGTTGGGTGGGTAGCGGGTGCACCCAGTAGATTCGCCGGACCAATATTATGATGTTTCCGGCGCCCCTGTGGTAACACTCAGACACCATTCCCAGAAGGCTATCAAAGTATGTAATTTTATCCCGTCAACACAGTGCGTTTGTGCCGTGAAACACGGTGCCGTGAAACATTTTTGATATCCAGTCAATAAAATTTTTGCATTTTACTGCCATTTGAAGGTGTTGACGGGATAAATAGAATAGTAAGTTAGTGCCGTGAATGGGAAAAAATATCTGGCGCGGCACGGAAACGGGATGTGCTCGGCAGAGCCTCGCCCATCTCATTTGCTGAGCCTTGCCAGATATTTTTTCCCATTCACGGCACTAACCTACTATTCTCTATCTATTTTCCTTATTTCTGAACCAAAGTATATGTTGTGACCACTCATTTGAACCGTCTTTGACAGTTCAAATGAGTGGTCACAACATATACTTCTGATGAGAAATAAAGAAATTATTGAGCCTTGCCGGATATTTTTTCCCATTCACGGCACTAACCTACTATTCTCTATATAACTTCAATAATGCAATAGTGGCATTGTTAGCAGGGAGATGTACTGCAGAACTTTACAGTATACTTCAATGACTTCCTAATTTGCATAAATACAAGCGGCTTTCTTTCATAACGTTGGTTCCAAACAGTTAAATGCTCAACATTTGTTATTGTGCAATACCACATGAAACTGTTCATCTGTGTAGCGCCAATAAAAGCTCGATTGTATATATAATACAATTGAACATGTACCGATGGACGATACATCTAAATATTTATGTTACAATTGATGACAAAAATACAATAGCTCATCCTTCCAGTTGGCTTATTTCAGTTTCTGGCCACAATTACTTGCTTGCAACATAGTTAACATACATGATCACTATGGACGCCCACTGATATTATTAAATTATTGCGTGTTTCGGCATATTGGCATACAGTCAGCGAAGCCACCATATATATATAGTATGCCATTATTACCAGTAGTTGGTTAAATTCAAGTAATTAATATACATGTATATTCAGACTGATATAAACATTATCATTTATGGATCCATATCACTTGCCCAAAGTTTGTTAACACGAAACATGTTTATGTGATACCACTGAGTCACATAGGGTCTAGAGGCTCGCGGATGGTCGCGAACATACTCCATATGTCAGTACCGTACGACAAGTCAACACCAGAACTGGCGTGTTACTGTCCTGGCCGTCATCCCAGCCGATAATATTTAATTTGCCTAATTTCTGTCGTTTTCCAACACCCGTGGCATGTTTCAAACGGTGAAGATTTAAAAATATACACGTAGTTTACTTTCAATTAAGCCACTATAGCATAGGTAGTACGCCGTTGACTGGAACTCAACGTGCCGGTTTGTGTATACAGTGTGTATGGGAATAACATTGCACGATCGTATATATCACCTCGCTAGGGTCTCAGATACATGTACACCAGGGGCCCGTTTCACTAAACTTCGTACGTCTAAAATGTTCGTAAGTACAACATTATCTTAGTCTGTAGGTGTCACATTAATAATGTTTTCTTGTAAACAATTATTGGATTTACATTTATTGAGCATTGAGTAACATTTTGACATACGTTGAATGTCTAGATTATGATCTACAAGCATAATTCTGGAGGCCGTTTCACTAAACTTCGTATGACTAAATTGTTCGTAAGTGCTAACTTATGATAGTCTGTAAATGTCACATTAGCAATGTTTTCTTGTAAACGATTATTGGATTTACATTTATTGAGCATAGGCTGCATATGCAGCCTATGCTCAATAAATGTAAATCCATCAATTGGAATTTGCAGACGATTATAAATTTGCACTTACGAACATTTTAGTCGTACGAAATTTAGTGAAAAGGGCCCCTGCCATGTTGTATGTACACAGGTGGGATTTATCAATTATAATGAAGGGAAGTTTCTTTGTTTGATGAATATATATGGCGGCCATCTATGATTTCTGCCATTGTCTAACATTTCAAAATAAGCATATTAATATAAAGATATCTGGTTGATGGTCACCATAAACCAGATATCTGTATATTAATACGCTTCAATTATTCAATAACCGGAGTTGTTAGTATGCAGTTTGCGCAATATAAGAAAACCTGATCTTCTTATATAGTCGGCGGCCATCTTTGATTTCTGCTATTGACACAGTTATCTAACGATATCCCTAAATTACAGAAAACGTTCATTGTATACCTAAATTCAATACATCTATACCAATTTACTACGATATGACGCCCATCTGCAGTTGTATACTTAATTATTACTATTTATGATATTCATTAAACAGCCCGGGATAATATATTTCTATATGGCGGCCATCTTGGACTTCACAAACGTATCTACTTACATAGAAAACTTACTGAAATAGTGTTTTATGTCAATATATCCACTATTTCGCTTTGATATGAATATGAGAACAGTTATATTTAAATATGTTACATTTGGTGGCAATTTTGAATGTGTTCTGTGTCACAGTGTATTGAATTGATTCTTTAATGTCAACCACTTGTTTCGATGAGCTAAGTAAATGCGCTTTAAGCGTTTACATTACAGATGCAACTATATGGCATACTATAACTGTTTGACGGCCAATTTGGATTTATGTAAATTTCTCAAAACGCCCAAGGATGACAGAGTGTCATCAGTCGAATACTTGATGTGGATGGTCTGGGCAAGCAAAATCGCCATTAAAAAAAATAAGTTATTCAAAACAAGGTTAAGCTCCCGGCTCCCGGACTAAACCACCACACCCAAACAAATAAACATGGTACATTTCGCATATGCTCTGAAAAGCGAAAAGCGATTTAAGATACCATGCAATTATTTGAACTTGGCACATGAACATCAAATGCAACACAAGACTATACATGTATTTATAAAGAGATGCTACATGTTGGTGAATTACATGTATGTATACAGAGTCAATACAAATAGTTTCGGACATTTATGGAAAGCAAAATCTAAATGAACTGAAATAATTAATGCTAGCTCTAAATAATTAGAGCTAGTATTAACTATTTAGAGATAGCTCCAAATGATTTAGAGAGTTCTTCAAATTATTTTGAGCTAGCTCTAAATATTTAATGTTAGAACCAGATCAGCTTGTTCAGTTCATCAGCATAGTCTGATCAGGATCTATACTATTCGACATTCAATCCACTAACAAGCACTATAGATCGCTCGTTATAAGGCTACAAGAGTATGCTATTTGATAAAGAGTTACACTGGACACAAGTCCCATAAGCTCCTTGTCTCCAGTCGCAGCCACACAATTGCAGATGCCGACTGCCGGGCGTTGCCAACGATACATACCACCGACAGGATGACGTGCACGGACTGCTCATAAACCGAACCATTCCGCTCGTGGAGAACGACGATGGCGATGGCATGACGTATTCGTCATGTGACCTCTACACGACCAATAACAGCACGGTGTATAACCCGGACGGCGTTCCGTACAACGCGTCACTGCATGAGTGCGGGGCGTGGGTGTATGACAAATCTCCATTCCGATCTACATTCATCTCCGAGGTTTGCTTGTTTGTTTGTTGTTTATCTGTGTTTAACGGCGTATCAACGGATTCGACCCCGCATTTAAACTGCAATGGGGGTGGGGGGGGTCCCAAAATCTGAACGGATTATATATAGAAATAAATATATATTCAGCCCTGACATTAGAATTACCTGACCTGGTGCCAGGTCCATACCACACAAATGTCACTTGGCCCCTTCCCCTAAAAGCAATACAGGTAGGATTACTCTTATATGGGGTATAACCAGATTTAACTATCCCATACAAGAAAGCCAAAGGCGGACATGAAGGCCAAACCAGGTATGCAGTCAGGATTCCGGTCAGAATGAATCCCGATAGTTAAAGTACCCATCGCATGCTCACAACCAACCACCACGTATCTCCAAGGTAACACGGTTTTCGTCATCTGCCTTGTGATTTATCAGGCAATGAGCTTTGTATTGGCAGAATAATACGTACTGACTGATAACCAATGTCATATCCGGCATTGACCTGCTACGGATATCCGGGTTACAACACATTGAAAACTGACGTTTCATTTATCGAACGGCGTCACATGACTTTACCGAATGGCGTCAGTGGAATGACGTCACCAAAACAAGTCCGAGTTATTTTCAACGTCAACGAAAATCACGCAATAATTGCTCATTATGTAGCATAAAACGTTACCTGATAAATAGAATAACATGCTAGTGTCTTGCTATAAAGTATATCAGGCTCCGCTCGGCGAGCCTCAGAATTCCTACACATTTCCTAGCCTTGACTGACGAGCCTTCTTATCAGGATCTACACTTTTTCAAAGTAATTTTCATATTTTTGAGAACAAAAAAAAACTTTTCATAAATGGACTAGTCTGAAAACCATTTTGTGACGACTGGATTGGTTGCAAAATTAACATATCAAACTCCATTCCAGCTACATATGGGTGAAAGGGTTAAAATTGTCTCCTTGCATTATTTCAGTGACTATTACATCTATGTTCACGATGATTGGTGTACACGGCTGTCCATTCGACCGTGCACATATGGAGGCTTGTCGTACCAAAATTCAAGAGATATGTGGTGCTTGTTTCATGGAATGCGACTATTCACACACGAATAGTGCAATCAAATCACAAGTGCACATATTGCATGGTAGTCAAGGTGGGCGATTATCTGTTGACTTAGTCTTATCACATAACCCGTTCAAATAACCAATGTGTGATTGTATAGAAGGTTTGAAGGAAAAATCACGTTTACCATTTTTGCTTTCGGCAACTAATGTAAATGCATTACAGACATAAACGACCCGATGGCTGACCAATGCCCTATTTCAGGAAAACCTGGTGTGTGGGCATGACTTTGCCCGTGCTAATGCCAACATGATACTAATGGGAGGTGTGCTGTTCGGTGCTATCACTATGGGCGTGTTGGCTGACATGTAAGTAAATCATGAATGGAGCAGTCCAATTCCGTCATATTTGTCTTACCAACATCAGCGAAAAATGAGACATAGCAGTCACAATTCCGACGGAGGCATCTTCGTCGTCATCGTCGTCGTTACAGGCGTCAACAATTGATCTAAATGTTGAATATCTTCTGATCCGGTAGTCGGATTATTATAGGAATGAATGGCCTTTTTGTGGAATTTATCGGGGTATAAACTTGGAAAAGTCGCGGGAACACTGGACGAAGGCCGGAAGGCCTCGTCCAGTATTCCCGCGACTTTTCCAAGTTTATATCCCCGATAAAGTCCACAAAAAGGCCATTCATTCCTTATAATTCCAGCATTTGAAATAAATTCATCAAGAAAATGTGTTTATTTTCCGTTTTCATAATAATTATTTTAACTGCGCCTCACGGTTACGGAAAGTAGTTCAGCATGGGAGTTTACTGGGATATAAATTTTGGACAGACACTTGCTACGGACCAATCAAATGTCAGGGAATTGTGTAAATATTTTTGTGCTGGAATTATTACCAAATGCCATCAATGACTTCCTCATATTGATGGTTATCCACCCAGTCCTTCGCGTGGCGGTGACCTTTGTAGGTAAATTGTCAATCATAGATAGTGACATCTGCAAATGTCCTGTTAGAGCCATGTCTTTACTACCGTAGTCATACAAGCTGGCAGGCTCTGAGTAACCAAATTCATACATGAATGCGGTATGTGTTTGGGAAATTTGTGTTGCCTTTCGACTTCATGCATGGGAATTATGACGGAATATTAAAATAAAGATCGGTAAAATGTAGCGTAGGTACAGTGGATCCTCTCCGAACCGGACATGTGACTACTTCAAGACAAGCGTGGGTGCTTGCGGTTGTGAACATATATTATCAATGTAGATACATAGAAATGAATCATACCAAAATTAAGCACATCTAACTTTAGTCTGTGTCCGGTGTAGAGAGGTTCTATTGTAGTAGCCTTACAATTGTTATGACCACGTTTCAGATTCGGGCGGAAGTCGGCCTTGATGCTGTCCGTATTCCTACACATTGGCGGTGGACTGGGCTCCGCGTTCGCGCCCAACTATGCCTCATTTGTCGCCTTCCGGTTCATCGTGGGCATGTCCAACATGGGCATCTTCATGTCCTGTTTTGTCATTGGTACGTCAATATGAATTGGCCACTGGCACACAACATTCACGTTCTGGCGTTTGCAATGACGTGGACTAGGATCTCACATGTGTTGACAACAATACGATTTCTTCTATTTCAATTATTGCACTGTGAACAGTGTAAGCCCTGATCAGACGGTGCGGTCGCAGTTTCATGTACAGTGATATAACCTTAAACAATAATGCTTATGTTTGATGACGCCATTGTAAGTATAAAGGTATATTGGTGATGTGAAATTGGAACCAATTAAATGTAGGTATACATATATATTTGTATGAACATAAGAACATTTGGCAATTAAGTTACTGATATAATTCATGGGGTAATGGTATGAATATGAACAATATTATTGTTTATGTCCATATAATAGTTACTTTATACATGTATAGTTTATTCTCATTTACTCGAACAGGTCTTCGCCGAACATTCCATAAAATTCGAAGTCCACCCCACCCCCGCAGTCCCGACAAATTTCCTGTATAGGCATACGTTGTATCTGAATCTGATGTAATAAATCATGTGTTCTGCTGTGTGCAGGTATGGAACTAGTCGGACCAACAAAGCGGGCGACAGCGGGGATTGTGATTGAGTTTTTCTGGTGTATCGGTCTGCTCGTGCTCAACCTGCTAGCCTACTTCCTGCGGGACTGGGACATGCTCCAGTTGGCCATCATCTTTCCCGCCGTCGTCCTCCTGCTCTACTTCTGGTCGTAACTTCTGAGATTCAGTGTCAGTCAACTTCGATGAACAAAGACTATAGGGTTAACTGTATTGTAATTTTCAAATTTGCGGCGTATATCAGAGAATGATAGGTCGGAAAATCTGTTTAATGGCGACGCGCTAGCGGAGCCATTCAACATATTTTCCGACCTATCATTTTCTAATATACGGCACAAATTTCGAAATTACAATGCGGTTAACCTATTTCTAATGCACTCCTTTACTACTGGCGTAAGAATACATATTGAAATAATTTGCGACCGTTCATCAACAATGCTATACCTGTAATGTATGACCATCAACCAATCAGATTGCGTGATATGTATAGAGCGCTTTAGAATAAATATTTACTCCAAATTGAGTTTACATGAAATGTGTGGCTGTCACGAAGGACTATGTACTTAAGTATATCGACCGGCTTGATAGCTTGAACATTCTGGTTGCAGCATGTTGAACCGACCATGCACATGTGACTAGAGGAATGGGGCGTATGTGCTTTGCGACCAATGTAGATCCAGATCCGCCTCAGTATGATCAGTATATGCACTGTTCGCCGTTCCATCAATGAAACGCCCGTCGTGTTCTAACAAGCAATATCGATCGTCATCAGGCTATAGGAGTGTGATATGTGATCAGTAGCTAACCTGGTAACACATCCCATAAACCCCATCCAGTCACAGTCACATATTAGCTCAAGGACCTGTTCTATATCTGATCATCGTTTGATTCAAAGATTCAAAGATAATGGCTTCGTAAATGTGAATACTGTCTCGTTACTGTATTCCATACGGCACGTTGAGTGGCCAAGTCGGCCATCTTTGTGTGTTCCATCCATCAGTCAGTTTCACCTGTTCTGCCGTTTGACAAATAACTCAAAATGTGAAGTAGAACTTATGATAAAATGTAGTTAATCACATGCAGAAAAGTCAGAAGAACGGACTGTTATCAATTATAGTACACCAAACTGTAGCATATGTCGTTTTTTCTGGACAGCGTTGTGCCCGTATTTTTAAAACACGAACCACCATTATACAAACCCTGATACATAGAAAATCGCATAGTGTATCACTTTAACATGGCCAACCACACAACACATACTCTTAGCTATCAAAACCAGTGACATGTAAGCAGTTATCTGAGTGTATTGTCCCTGGTGTCTACTCACCTACCATGCGAGTAAATATGGCTTTACATGTGAGTAACGTGTACACTAACAACAGTCTGTGCATCAGAAACGTTTACACATCAAAATTTATTTTCAGATTGATGGGAGAAATGCTCAAATATCTCGTCTTCTGTATAGTTTGCTGGCATAATACTTATAGCTTGTCATCGTCATATCTGTCTATTATGTATTGCATCAAATTCGAATACTAAATAATGTTAATACCCTCTCCTATGTTCTCATAGTCTGTCTGGTCTGTTATTTCTTCGGAAGTTCATTGGGGAGTTCTGTAGTGTTCGTTGCATTGGCTTTATATTTATAAACTTCACGTGCATTTGCTTTGACTTTGAGACCACGCATCGCTGGTTGTTTCGGGTGGCGGTAGTTACCAGTTAATTACAAATTACCAATTTCAAGCTCTCGGACAGTATGCATTTAATGCAATATTCCAAATAAGTGGGTAGATAGCAAACTGTGTTCGATATTTGTGAACACGACACACTAGAGGCTTTTACATAAACACGAATACGCTGCTCGATTAGTCCTCCTTAACTATGCAGGAATGTCAAATATCTATGTGCAGCCTTTTTAAAATTATCGAATTCCGAAGTGAAATTTCCACTTTCAGACCATGCCGTGTCACGTCTCTTGCAGAACTGGAGACTGAAAGTTGCATATTTTCTCAATAATCATCCAGAGGCAAATGTACTGTCATTGTGCAAACACATTCCCATCCATACATTTTCTCTGGAATAAATTATTGTTAATAAATGTTATTTTGATTTACTTTTGTCACAACATACCCTCAAGTCGTATTTGCCCATTTCTGACCAATGGGAACAGGTCAGGGGCCAATTTCACTAAACTTCTTACGACTAAAATGTTCGTAAGCGCAAATTTAGGATCGTCTAGAAATTTCAATTGACGGATTTACATTTATTGAGCATAGGCTGCATATGCAGCATATGCTCAATAAATGTAAATCCAATAATTGTTTACAAGAAAACAGTGTTGATGTGCAATTTACAGACTATCATAATTGTGCACATATGAACATTTTAGTCGTACAACGTTTAGTGAAACAGCCCCTTGATGACCATGTAATGAGCATTCATCAATTAATCCGATGTAGCATCTGATTACAATAATAAATCAAGTAGAAAATAATAATTAAACAATCAAAGTCAATTTTAATCAGCAGAAAGTGTAATATTTATACATTTCACCGGTGCCATTGTACGAAACTGGCGGGTAGCTGGTCACTGCTACCTGGAGTCCAAGTCTACGTCGCGCCCACCGCTTTGCGCGCGTTATGCGTGTATCATGATAATGATGTTTCTTCTGTACATGGGTTGATTGGTTTTCTTTTGGGTTCTCCTTCTCTATTACCCATACATTCCTTTTATGTGTACTATAAATGCTTGCTTTGTTCAAAGTAGCAAGGAATCAGCAGCTGCCTCGTACAGGCAGGTGAACGTCCGGATTCTCCACCAATGTATAAAGATGTGTATCGCATGTGCTAACTGAATAACAACTACATATACTGGAACTTGAGTTTCTGGTCGATATTCCTCTGAAAGTATCCCATTTTAGTGTGTTTAGTTCGCTTCAATCTCTGTAAGGTGTAGCATTAACAGTGTCAAATGATATTATTGTCACCTACACTTCATACACTTCTGTAATACATGTTTTATAATTTATCAATGCTTGTTTTGATTCGGACGAGAGGATGTCAGAAAGTGTCATAGCATATGCCTACTGGAACAGTTTAATACCCCGGTTTGAATGAAAATTCGTGTTAACACATATTTCAGAATCAAATATTCTACATACACATGCATATGGCATACATATCGATTACCGGACAGGTTGATACCCGAGTCTCCGCGCTGGCTGATATCGCGGGGGCGCTTTGACGAGGCTGAGAAGATAATCAGGAAATGTGCAGAGGTTAATGAGGTCAAATTGCCCGACAATCTGCTAGACTCATCGACGCTAGTCGAAGGCGAGCGACAGAGCGTGCTCAAGATGTTCACCTCACCGCGACTCCTGGTCCGGACACTTATCATCTACCTCAACTGGTGGGTTTGGATACACATGGGTTCCCCCCACCGGCCGCAGGTTATGCTGGGCAGAATCGTTTGTCTTGTCGAAAGCCAACCAATTCGGCCCAGCATAACTTAGGCATCTGATGTGATACTGCTCCGAACCTTTTTTGGTTGTGGTAAACTTACCAATAGCAATTCGGCCCATGAAAACTTCGGGTCCACTGTGTTTGCCAGTAAATATATGCCAGACGATATCTCATATGATAACATATTATGTTATGATGTGGTCAATACAATAATATGAAATATCGTTTTTATGCTTTTCAGATTCGCAGCGCATCACCTTGTATCACATTAGACGCAGATTCCATCTCAACTCGAGATAATTTATGTAACCATTACTGTAATTACTGTCGCAGAGATATTCCATGGTACTTCGGTAATATTTATTACACAGTCATGACCTATACCAATCGCTGCATCATCTATGTGCATACATCTCAGTATAGGTTATGTTTAGCAGTTATTGTAATTATGAACTTACTGTCTTATCCTGTGTGATGCCGCAGAGGTACTAGCTGTAGGCACTATATATTGCTTATAACCTATGCCAATGGCTACATCATATAATTGCCTAAACCCCATTCTAGGTGTGTGGTCAGTATGGTGTATTACGGCCTCGGTCTGAACGTGGGCAACCTTGACGGAGACATCTACGTGAACTTCGCCATTAACATCATTATGGAGCTGGCCGCCTATACATTGTGTATACTCACCCTGGACCGAGTGGGCCGCAAGGTGCTACACGCCGGCACCATGTTGCTCGGGGGCGTCGCCTGCCTCTGTACCATATTTACAGTGATATATGGGGATAAATGTAAGCATACCTCTGTGCCATCTTTACTGTGCTATATGGGGATAAATGTCCACATACCTCAAATTTCATATTTACTGTGATATATGGGGATACATGTAGGCATACCTCTGTACGTATCTCTGTACCAAATGTACTGTGATATACGGGGATAAATGTAGGCATACGTCTGTACCATCTTTACTGTGCTATATGGGGATAAATGTAGGCATACCTCTGTACCATCTTTACTGTGCTATATGGGGATAAATGTAGACATACCTCTGTACCACCTTTACTGTGTTATATGGCGATAAATGTAGGCATACCTCTGTACCATCTTTACTGTGTTATATGGGGATAAATGTAGGCATACCTCTGTACAATCTTTAGTATGGTATACGGGGATAAATGTACGCATACCTCTGTACCATTTTTACTGTGTTATACGGGGATAAATGTTGGCATATCTCTGTACAATCTTTACTGTGGTATACGGGGATAAATGTACGCATACTTCCGTACCATTTTTACTGTGTTGTACGGGGATAAATATAGGCATACCTCTGTACCATCTGTACCGTGTTATATGGGGATAAATGTAGGCATACGTCTGTACAATCTTTACTGTGCTATATGGGGATAAATGTAGGCATACCTCTGTACCATATTTACTGTGGTATACGGGGATAAATGTAGGCATACCTGTGTACCATCTTTACTATGGTATACGGGGATAAATGTACGCATACCTCTGTACCATTGTTACTGTGTTATACGGGGATAAATGTAGGCATGTCTCTGTAAAATCTTTACTGTGGTTTACGGGGATAAATGTACGCATACTTCCGTACCATTTTTACTGTGTTATACGGAGATAAATGTAGGCATACCTCTGTACCATCTTTACCGTGTTATATGGGGATAAATGTAGGCATACCTCTGTACCATCTTTACTGTGTTATACGGGGATAAATGTAGGCATACCTCTGTACCGTATATGTCGTGGTCTAAATGTAATGATAATATGGTAATATTTACGCAGCAATATGCCTACTGGCCATTGAGCATACAATATAATACATGTACAACATACTATTTATCACAAGACGACAAACAGTGGTGAAGTATATATTCATTCACTAGTAAATACATGCATATTCAACATGTCAAACCCTTGACATAGTGCTATAATTACATATATGAAGTAACTGTATTCTTTATATTTATGTATTTCAAAGCTGCAATAAGAATTCTGACCGTTTTTCAAACAATTTCGTAATAAATATTTCGAGATTACATACTTGGTCTTCTTAGATAACAATTACGAATATATGTGCGACGTAACTCAGTATGTAAAGGTCATTCAATAAGGAAGTGAAATTCGTCCTCTAAAACGTTACATATTGAACATGTTCTCATATCAACTGGAGTGCTTACAGGTTTATGACATCTACCAGCCTCGTTTTCTAACCTGTGTGAGGATACTATCAACTTTGTAAGACCTACACGAAATTTCCTAATAGTAATGCTATCAAGATAAGGTTGATAGTCAAATCTAGCGATACCTCTATAAAACACTGCTCTGTTAGAAAATATGTATAAAGTTGTTTATATCCCCTACCCCTTGTGCTATCCACACATTACCAAATCCTAACTGTGTAAGTATATTTCTGACTAGTGATGCCCAGTTACTTTTAGTTGGCCTATCAGTCATGTCATTTAACATCATCTTATATACCTCTAACATATTTTCATTCTGGCATGTTCATCATTCTCAGCCAATACATTAAATAATCTGAGTGTATGTAATGTTGTTCTTCAAAGTTCTCCATATATAAAATCATTTTGAGTTGATATTTTAACTCCAAATGTTCACATATTATGTACACATATCTTTGCCCGAGCGTCTTGTGTCTCTGTATCATACTTGTCGTGGCCTAAGTTTAAATGTACGCCTACCTTTGTTCGTGCGTTATATGTCTCTGTGCCATATTCTAATGAACACTACTAGGTACCATTGACAGAAAGAAAATACAAAAGTACCATATTTTTTATAGAGTTATTAAGGTAGGTGTGTTTCCATTGAAGTTCAGTGAGTGGGGTAATAAAACGTAAACATTTATTCACCTGATTTAGCAGATATTATTTAATTGAACGTTAGTCCATTGTATAGTTTGATTTTTCACAATTGCGAATAGTCCGAGGGTGGTATACTTCAAAATGGTGCCAAACATTCATTAAGTGCGTTCCAGAGCGCAGACATACGGCTTAGCACTCGTAATTGAATTTAGTTTCAGAAACAAATATGTCTGCAAAGATCCCACAGACAGGAGGGCAGGGTTTCCATTTCTGATTTACGGCCTATATATGCCATGGTGTAAGTTTTAATATAGGTACTATTATACATTTGTCTCAGAGTCAGTCATGTGTCTCCGTATTATCATATTAACTGTGGTGTGCGTGGATCAATGTACGCATACGTCATGGGTCTCTGTACCGTGTTTACTACGAACTACTGTGTTAACCGTTGTAACAGCAACATGTGCTTGTACGAGCGTCAAGTCACACTGATATCACTGTGTTTCAGCGCTGAAATGGCTCACCGTGGTTCTCGCCAATGTGGGGAAGTTCGGCATATCGGCCGCCTTCGCCGTCATCTACGTCTGGTCGGCGGAACTGTTCCCCACCCTCGTGCGCAACTCCGGGATGGGCTCCAGTTCCATGTTTGCCCGGGTTGGCGGCATGGTGTGTCCCTATATCGCCGACCTGGTCAGTAATCTGAGACATATATGGTGTCTGCATTATTGCTTTTCTACTTTCTATGCGCTGAACAATTTAACCATTTGAACGTGAAAGCCCGCTATAGCGTGGCAAACAGTGCAGATCCTGATGAGACGGCTCGTTACGAGCCGGCTCATCTGGATCTACACTTTTTTAAAGTAATTTTCATATTTTTGAGAACAAAAAATACCCCCTTTTCATAAATGGACTAGTCTGAAAACCATTTTGTGACGGTTGAATTGGTTGCAAAATTAACATATCAAAATCCATCCCAGTTACTTAGCGGTGAAAGGGTTAATGCATTATAGTGTATACATCATGTATACCAAGCAAAATGTACACCCGTGTTTGGATTCCAAGAATAACCATCAATCGCGATAGGTTTTTTTTATTAAACCCGGATTTGTGTACAATGAAACGATATGTATAGGTTATTTATTACATATGGAGACAATTAGATAAGTTATCAAGCAGTAAGATGGTGCGACGTTCAAGTTGGGAACGCTCTTCAGTACTGCGCATAGCGACTACATATTCCATAAACATTGTATTTATGCAGTACATTTCTTCAATACGAATACTACTCGCTGTTTCATGTAACGGGAAACAAGATCGGTGGCCTCCCATATACCATAATGTGTGTATTCCAGTAAGCCACGTCCATACCACGGGTTCTTGAAGAACGGTTCATATTTCAGTGTGTTATGGGTTATTTCGGTATTTCTGATGGTTTAGGTGCATTGTTACCAACATACAATTTACGTCAACTCCCGCGAGTTACACGTATACGTACGAATTTACTGTGGGTATTTTGACAGTAAGAAAGGGGCCCGAAAGTTCTGAACGGTGAATGTGTAGATAGTTGACGATTTCGGTCGTGTGTAATGAATGATTGAGCATTAATATTTGCACAAAACTATGTAAATTACCCAAAACCAAGGAAATCCACCCAAATCTACCCAAAATCCACCAAAATAGCCATATGACACCAACATTCTGACCATCTGATCAAACACATGTGGCCCATACACGAGCATAACTATGTGTGTTATACTGTGCGATGGTTCCAATGAATTGCCAGTTGTACTTGCAAATCTCGTACCAGTGTCGCTTTTGCTACTTGTGTGAACACTTAATTAACAAATGAAACATAAACACACATCAGGGACGCCGGAAGCATCATACGATTGGTCCGGCGAATCTAGTGTGTGCACCCAGCTACCCACCCAACGTATATGTTGCTACCAATCAGTTGAACCGTCTCGCCGAGACGGTCCAACGGAGTGGTAACAACGTACACCTCTGATGAGAAATGAGAAGAAATGCAGAAAAAATACATTCCGTTTTCTATATATATATATATATATGCATTCCAAATATGTCAAAAGTATTCATCCGGCAGTCGCCAAACCTGCCGAACCTGTTCCGACGCCCATGCACAAAAACAAAATCGAAATCTTCTCATTAAGGCCATTACAAATAAGTACTTTGGTTATCAGACACGGGGTTTGCGAAATGTGAAGCTGGAGGGCGGATTTTTTAAATATATTTTATTTTTATTTGTTTGAGATGTTCGTCTCTGATTTTCGTCAGACATGACTGGATTTAACATAGTTTTGCAAGGTAGTGTTTTTTATTGATCATGTTGCGAATTTATAGTACAATTGTATTTCTGCAATACGAGAAAATGCTCGACGAGCAGGGATTATTCAGACACGGAGAACCAAAGTATTGTTTTATGGCCTAATGGAGTATTCCAAACCAAAAGAAAAATAGCTTTGTAAATCGAATGTTGGTTGTTTATGAATTACAGGGTTAACCCTTTCACCCCTAAGTAACTGAATGGGCTGCGATATGTTAATTTTGCAACCAATCCAATCATCACAAAATTATTTTCAGACTAGTCCATTTATAAAAAGGGGTATTTGTTGTTCTCAAAAATATGACAATCACTTTCAAACAGTGCAGATCCTGATGAGACGGCACTTTTTGCATAAACGGATATAGCGGGATTTCGGGTTCAAAGGGTTAAACAATGGCATACATTGACGTTATCACACAATTAACCTTAGTATATTTACTAACAGGGCAAACTAGTGGACGGTGATTTCGGCACGGCGTTGCCTCTGATTATATTCGGCGGACTGTCCGTGCTAGCCGGCCTTCTCTCCCTGTTCCTGCCGGAGACCAAGGGCAAAGTATTGCCTGAGACGGTTGAGGACGCGCAACGGTTTGGAAGGTAACACGAATGTGTGGGCCGGTGGGCGTGAAAAGGGGTATACATGTATATATATATTTATATAATTAAAATGTTCAATGTTCTACCAATATCGAAATGTATATATGAGCAATAAAACAGATGCCTGTTCCATGTAGGTTTTACATCTTTATTTATATTTTAATTTGCTTATTTTATCCAACCGTTTTCATTGCCTTTGCAGACCATCAGAGATTAACGTCATGTTACCATTTTACGCTTATTTCCCATGTTAAATTCCAGTAGAGAAATAAGTTTTTGGTAATAAATTCAATATTTGACCAAATTTTATAAAAAATAAAAAGAAGGCTAATTCTTAAATGTTGCTAACAATTAATATTATCGGAAACAATATTGTTTTTAAATTTTTTATATAGCCGTATAATTCGGGCAGTTTGGTATATTACAGATTTTGATACATATTGGTGTCCAAACAGTATTTCGCTAAAGGACCATACTGTGAAGCTCGTATGATGCCCACATACATACTACATGTATATGAAAGAAGCAATGTGATTTGTACCTCAGCAGATGTGCGATATCTCATGAACAATATTTACAAACTGTACGATATATTCCGTAAATGACGTCAGAAGTTGATGATATTTTCCGAGCAAATGCGGAACAAAACGATATGGCTGTCTCATATTTCCCATATATATATATGTACGTGTTTCAGTGACCAGAGTAGGACGCCATCAAAGACGAAGTACTACATCAACGAGGCGTACAATAAGAATGAAGACAGCAACAGCCATCGCTCTGAATTCTAACATCGGCACCATAGATGTATACTATGTAGTAGCATGCTCCATTCGTCCGTGTATGTAATGCTATGTTATGTAACAGTTGTCTTTCTGAACATGCATTCATCGCTGTATTGCGTTAACCATTAGACTGCCAAGCACGAAAATTGCGGTTGCTTTATATTTTGCCTTCTTTCTCAATAAAAACATGGTTTGACAGCACTTTAGAATCATTTCCATTGGAAATGATTCTAAACTGCTGTCAAACCATGTTTGTGATGAGAAAATTCGAAAATAAAAAATAAACAGCAGACGACAACATTTAATTCGGCAGTGTAAGGGTTAAACTGTTCAACGTTCAAAGACTACAGTATATAGGTCCACCAACTCCAGTTGAAAATGTACAAAACTAGCGGTCAACATCCGCTCCGCTAAGAATGTCAATTCGAAACTCGAAGGTGTAAATTTGAAAATCGATAATTGTAATTCGAGACTTGAGAATTCTTACGAGAAACTCGAAGTTTTAAATTCGAAACACGAACATTGTAACTGGAAAATCGGGCCTTTTAACTCGAAATTCGAAAATGTCAACTGGATACTCGAAGTTTTAGACTTGAAACTGGAGACTCGAAGATTCGAAAACCTCTGTTCGGCTACTGCTCTCTCATGTTGCTTTACCCTTTCAACACCACAGGCCTACGGAGCCCCACAGGGGACGTACAATTTTATTTTTTTTATTAATTCGTTCCCACGAAATAACAATTCGTTCCCTCTATTTAACAAACAATTCGTTCCCACGAATTAACAATTCGTTCCCTCAATTTAACGAATTATTAATTCGTGGGAACGAATTGTTATATCGTGGGAACGAATTGTTAATTTCGAGGGAACGAATTGTTAAATTGATGGAACGAATTGTCATTTCGTGGGAACGAATGGACGAAGTAATGAAATAAATCCATGTCCCCTGCGGGGCTCCGTTCAGGCCTCAATAGTTGTATTGGCAAACAGTGTACATCCAGATGAGCCGGCTCGTGACGAGCCGTCTCATCAGGATCTGCACTTTTTGCAAGTAATTTTCATATTTTTGAGAACAAAAATACCGCCTTTTCATAAAAGGAATAGTCTAAACATAATTGTGTGACCATTGGATTGGTTGCAAAATTAACATATAAAATTCCATTCCAGTTACTTAGGGGTGAAAGTGTTAACTGATGTGCGTTTAACGACGACGAGATGACACGCTGCAATTTGTATTTTCCGGAATGATACATACATATATTAATGTGACTATAAGTAGCATGTTTCTTGATTAGATCCCTGCCTACCTGTCACAGGAAGTATGTACATTTACAAGTGAAGTGGTCCAGTTCCACTGACGGCTTCTTCAATTAGATTAGCATAGATTAACACACATGCAACAGTGTTTAAATGCTGACACATACAATAGGCCAATGCATTAGACCACCTTTGCGATTCTTTAGAATGGTAACTTCAACCGTTTAATCAGCATTATCTGACTTTGTAGCGTCGTCGCCCTGCGTGACAGACAGAAATGAGACACGCCATTGGATTTTGTACCTGTGGACATCTGCGTAATTTCATTAAATACGTTTACAAAATTTATAATATTTTCCGTAAATGGGGTCAAAAGTTGACAAAAGTTTCAGAGTACATGTCCGCATGTGTCAACTTTTGACTTTATTTATGAAAAATATCGTAAATTTTGTATACGTATTTAATGAAATTACGCAGATGTCCGAAGGTACAAAATCGCATGTCTCGGGTTAATACAGTGCAGTTGGAAGCCGTCCGCTTGTTAGATGTATACTTTACTAGTCATTTATACTTAGATTTTAACTGTGTGTAGCTGATCTTTTCTTCGTCGATGTACAATTAGACGTCGCATCAAGATCTTCCCAAATCATTAGGATTGCGGTCTGTACATGCTGCTTGTATGGCCAACCCTAGTCATCAAAACGGCACTCCACAATGCAGATGTGGCATTTATTAACTTTATTATTTTATTTTTAAGTTGTCCCATGTTAATCAGATGTACTTATATTATTAAATTATTTTCTATCACGTATGTGATATGGCTTTCCCAGAATTTAGTATGCACACTTATTAATTCTTGAAAAATGTAAATGTGCTTTTTCTTTATACTGTTGTAGTATTATATATTTTATCAGTTAACCTGCCCTGTATTGACCGAATACTTACTGACTGATAACATATTGTTGTATCAGGCATTGACCTGATACACACATCCGGGTTACAATTAAGTGAAAACTGACGTTCCATTGTTCGGATGACGTCACGTGACGTTACAGGATGACATCAGTGTAATGACGCAAACGTAAACAAGTCCTCGTTCTGTCCATAGATAACCACGCCATATGTGGTCATTTTCGAGCATAACACGATACATGATAAATAGAATACCAGGCTAGTGTCTTTTGATATCAAGTTTATCAGGCTCGGCTCGGAAACGGTAGGAATTCCTACGCGTTTCCTATCCTTGCCTGATAAACCTTGATATCAAAAGACACTAGCACGGTAGTCTCTATATAATAGTGGCGTTATATTAGTTGCGGACAGTAACTCTGTAAAACTCCCGTGTACCGTCCGTAGTTTCTGCTACGGATGCTATGGACGGTGCGAGTTATTTTCTGAAACTCGCATTATGTGTGACTGGTCATGACAAACATGGGTTTCATAATTTGCGATATCATCCAGCATGGGCATAAGTGCCTTACCAAGATCGGTAGTGAGTTGTAGTCGAGGGTGGCGTGGGGAGTATTGGTGACGTCTCAATATATGGTGTACGAACGGGGTCAAAACTAAAATTACAGGTGCACCTATACAATTTTACAGGTGGACCTGTAAAATTGTATAGGTTCACCTGTAATTTTAGTTTTGACCTCGTTCGTATGTGTACACCATATAAACAGGCGGTCACATCATGCCATTTAGATCGTAAACACTATAGACACACTCACTGGTGCAGCACTCCTCGTAGCCGTTATAAAATGATTCACGCCGTAAAATGCACCTGCAAGTAGCTGGATAGGAATTCGTCAGGAATATTGCGCCTGTTTCGACGTGAAACATTTTACGCCGGCTCGGATTGCAGCACCACAATACTGGACTTTACCTTTGCAATTTCGATTTAAAACACACGTAATGTATACACTTTGTATACAAACATAGTTTTCAGATTATATTCTGGGATTATAAAAAAATAAGTTTTAAGTATTTTTAGTACCATGAAAGTTTTTACCATATACTGCCATTTTAGTCATGACGGTCACAGTATTGGGGCTTGTACATATACTTGCGTGTTTATATTATCCGGAGTACATACATAGTCCAGTCAGTATATGCCAACACCCACTACGAATTGCAACAGAAGGTATCTCAGTGTGGCTCTTTGATAAATACTATTTGACATACTAAAAGTCGAGAAAAATCGGAAGATAGGAAAGTTTTGTTTTTTTCGCATGTTTAATGGCGGTGGTTTTATGAAAAAACAATTTTGACCCTCAGTACAAATCCTGTTTGAACCCGTATATGAAGTTGGTGCAGTGGTTTAATAATTCCAGATGTACAGATACATGATTAGAAACAGATTCAAACTGAAAAAAAAGTCGTTTGAAGACAAAACGCGTCATTTGTTATTAAATGTCGCTAATGTTACCCCACCCACTTTTTTACAATGTGTTTTTTCACTCGGCATAGTTTGGGCAGTGGTTTCGACTGCGATCAGGTTAGCGATTGATGTAGAGATCATATGATCAATATAAAAATACAATTATAAAATATTTCCTTGGTAGGACCAGTACTTAAAACAGTCCGAAAAGTGTAGATGCCGACACGTGATGGCATTGCCCACTTATAATAAAATAACATTTGTGCCGATAATGTAGACCACAATATCAGAACACTCTATGGTCTGAACACATTTCATGGCATGGGCATTATCGCATCGCTTACGCCAGAATCACGATCGAATAAAGCGGTACCAAACGTCTCTGTGACATTAGACGACGTAAGTGCCGTTAGTAGAATCAATATACAGCTATATAAGCCACATCGTGACGGAATGGATACTTTCAACCCTGGAAAGTCATCAGTCATATTTATGCCCATGATTGACTTGCAGTCAAGTGACGAGACCTGTATTTATTCCACTATGCATTCCATAAGTGAGCAATCAAAGCGGTATGATGTTACGTCAATTCTCACTTTCGACCAACCATTGTTGTGGAAAGCACTTGAAGTCCAACAAAAATGAACCACCATCCAGTGATATCCAAAACATGATACTCAGACTTGGCGACCTTCATATCGAAATAAGTTTCCTTGGAAGCATTGGTCATTTGATGGAACGTTCTGAGCTTCAGGATATGCTCAAAACTATATATGCTGACACGGAAGTAGGACATATGCTTAGTGGTAAGGCCATCTCAAGGGCGATACAGGGACACCTTAAAGTAGAGAAAGCACTATATGGCATCATGTTATCGAGACTTTATGATCTACCATTACAAGTGACAAATATCACTGTAACAGAAGATAATGCAGAAACTTGTCCGGCGTTGGGGAATTCAATATATGAAAATGTGAAAGGACAATCACAAAGTATACGTGACAACGCAATATTGAATGATTCCACACCGACTCCATTTGACTAGTACGTGGAGGAAACAGTTGAGACAACGGTGACACACACACTAAACTCAGATACTGATCAAGTGAATGCTATGCACGAACCTACAAAGCTATTAACTTTGTTATTGGCTGATGACCTAACTCTTGAGACAGCATGTACTGACAATGTGTGTGAACGAATTCGCAAAACAATTTCTGAATATGAGACATCTCTACACAATCACAGAACAGCAATGTTATGGTTGCAATACCTAGAAATTATAGAAATTATAAGACGCTTAATCAAAGCAGAACATACAGGAAACTGGGGTCTTCATTTACGCGCGTTATCCGAAATTCTTCCATTCTTCGCGGCCTCAGGACACAATCTGTATACAAAATTCATATGTTTGTATCTGCAGAGTATGTTACAGCTGGAAGTTAAAAACCCCACTGTGTTTATGCGTTTAAAAAAAGGATATCATGTTATTCGAAGAAGTGACAGGTATTGGGCTGGACTCTCAACTGACCTTGTCATTGAGTAAGTGCTAATGCGCAGTATTAAGACCACTGGCAATCTAACTATGGGGAGAGGTATGACAGCGTCACAGAGAGCAGTTTAGTTGTTATCTACTCCGGCATGCGCCGAAGTAAACCATGCGATGAAGAACTTTCTGCTGTACTATGTGTGTCTAGTGAACAACACAAGGACAATAGCAAAACGCGACAGTCGAGAGATATGAAAGATAGGAAAACAGTCACCGAGTACCTATTGGAAAGAACTCCTTTTGGTGATGACCCATGTCTCTGTAGCATATCCAGTGGTGTCATAGCAGATAGTAAAATTAATGTTGACAGGGCCGGTGAAATAGGTAGTGACATTATAAAGTCAATGGAAGGCAACAGTGTGAGAGTTTACATTCAGAAATAAAATTCAGGCTTTACATTGGATTCAAATGTCACCCTCAACATCGACGACGAACCGGTCGATGTTGATCCGCAACTATTATTTCAACGGCTTGTAACCGCCGCAAGAGGAACGTTATCAGCTGACGAACTGTCTTTATTATTTACCTATGAGTTATGAACCCATCCACCAGCGCTGTTTGATACAGATGGGTTGATTACACAAGCAAACAAGCCTCAGCTAGCGGAATCTAATATAGGAATGAATGCCCTTTTTGTGGAATTTATCGGGGTATAAACTTGGAAAAGCCACTTTCGCAATTGGCGATAAAAATAAACAATTGGCGATAAAAAATTACAATTTCCGAAAACAAAAAAGAATTATTTTTTTGTTTTCGAAAATTGTAATTTTTTATCGCCAATTGTTTATTTTGATCCTATTGGTTATTATTGGAATGAATGGCCTTTTTGTGGAATTTATCGGGGTATAAACTTGGAAAAGTCGCGGGAATACTGGACGAAGGCCGGAAGGCCTCGTCCAGTATTCCCGCGACTTTTCCAAGTTTATATCCCAGATAAATTCAACAAAAAGGCCATTCATACCTTATAATTCCAGCATTTTAAATAAATTCATCAAGAAAATGTGTTTATTTTCCGTTTTCTTAAGAATTATTTTAACTGCGCCTCACGGTTATGGAAAGTAGTCAGGCGTGGGAGTTT
Source organism: Conchocele bisecta (assembly GCA_029237695.1). Classification (NCBI taxonomy): domain Eukaryota; kingdom Metazoa; phylum Mollusca; class Bivalvia; order Lucinida; family Thyasiridae; genus Conchocele; species Conchocele bisecta. The sequence continues at coordinate 54,302,980 of CM055265.1, read as the reverse complement.
ACTGGGATATAAATGTTGGCCAGAGACTTGCTACGAGCCAATCAAATGTTAGGGAATTGTGTAAATATTTTTGTGCTGGAATTATTTGGAAACTAATCAGTGCAGAGTGTGCAACTATCCCCATTGGCGCTCAATATGTGCTTGACGGACGTTCGTTACTTCACCGTCTTCCGTGGCAACGAGGTTTAACATATGGCCAAATATGTGATATGTATGTTAAGTACGTACACCACAAGTATGGGATTGAGACAGTAGTAGTATTTGATGGATACTCTGAAAATCAATCAACCAAAGACAATGCACATGTCCGACGTAGCATGGGCCAGGTTGGGAAAACAGTGAATTTCAGACAATGCACATGTCCGACGTAGCATGGGCCAGGTTGGGAAAACAGTGAATTTCGTCAGTGACATGACACTAAATGCGAAAAAGTAAATGTTTCTTGCTAATGTACGAAACAACCAACGTTTAATAAATATATTGAGCGACAAACTAAATGAGAGCGGGATCACAACACGACATACAGACGATGGTGCAGATACGCTGATAGTCAGGACTGCTGTTAATATGGCGCAAAATCAAGCAACAGTAGTCGTTGGAGATGACACCGATTTATTAGTGCTTCTTTGTTATAATGCCAAGATGGACACTCAGCGCATGTATTCTCCCATGAACCAAAGAAGAACACAAGAACCAAAATAAATATATGGGACATCCGATGTACCAAGGAAAAGCTTGGCCAGAATATGTGCAAGAACATACTATTCATACACGCAATACTTGGCTGCGATACAACGTCTCGATTGTTCGGACTAGGGAAAGGATTAGCGCTGAATAAGTTCGTAGCAGATCTGATTTTCCGGGAATGTGCTTCTGTGTTTGACAGAGATGATGCAGCTGAACATGAACTTATCAAATCGGGCGAAGAAGCATTGGTTATTCTGTACAATGATAAAATCGGAGAATCAATAGATGCCCTTAGAGTCAATAAGTTCTTCCAGAAAGTAGCTTCTAGCATTTCTGTCGTCACACCTGAAACGCTACCTCCCACAACTGCGGCTGCCCGGCACCATAGCCTTAGGGTATTCTACCAAATACAAGGATGGAATGGAAATAATGATGTTTCACCAGATGTATATGGATGGAATTTACACAAAGGGAAGCTGGTTTGGGTACAAACTCACCGGCACCAGAACACTTACTGAAGGTGGTTAGATGCAAGTGTAAATCAGACTGTAAAACAGCTCGATGTACATGTAGAAAGCATGGTTTAGACTGGTATGCAATTTGTGCAGAATGTAGGGGTATCGGTTGCCTTAACTCTGTCGAAATGGACCATATGGATCATAACGAATGAAACTTGTATTACATGTATATGGAGGAAAACACTATGTGATTCTGAACTCACAATCAAACATTGCTTGCAATAATAGTGCAGCTGTTAGTGCATCAGATTTTGTTGGATTACGAATAATATGCACCGGTGGAAACGAACGAATGTTGCACATGCAGATCGTACCGTAGTTTTTGCATACATCCAATATATATATAACATGTATGGATATTCCAGATTACCATTCTAATTAGGCCATCCTATGCATGATGTATGTATTTCTTTGTGAGTTTCACAAATAATAATGCACAATTAAAACAGTTTTGACGTCAGTATTGTTTATGTTTTATTGCATTATAATGGAAGTGGGTGGGGGTAATATTAATGTTTCGTTGTAAAAAAAAATCACATTAAAGGTATACAAATTTGTCTGAACTTTGCTCAGATGGTTTATTTGCGATTTAATGTACTATTGTTAACACATAGAAGTTGTAATGTGCATATTTTTACAAGTAGTTTGTGTTTTCAATGTGTTCATGAAATTTGGTATTTTTTCAATGCATGCCTTAAATAATTGGAAAAAAATTCATATCCTTAGATTTTTCTCGAATTTTAATATGTAATTCAGTAGTCATCAAAAAACACTGAGATACCTTCTGTTGCAATTAGTGGCGGGTTGGTCCAATATATCCACAGAATGACTGGTCTAACATGTATGCATGTAGCTCCATACTGTGCAACAACTAGTGTTGTATATGTATATTATATGTGGAAATGTCTTACTGCCTTTTTTATGAACCGTCTCGTCTCTTGTATATTCTTCTTCAATAGAATGACATTTGAATATGTATACCTGTATATTATTGTTTTGTATTCTATATAATAATAATAATAATAATGATGAGACGTAAATCAATAATTTATGAGATTTTCTGACTCATCATGGGGCCGTTTCACTAAACTTCGTACGACTAAAATATTCGTAAGTGCACATTTACAATCGTCTGTCAATTTTATTTGATGGATTTACATTTATTGAGCATAGGCTGCATGTGCAGCCTATGCTCAATAAATGTAAATACAATAAATGTTGACAAGATAACAGTGTCAATGTGAAATTTACAGACTATCATAATTTTGCACTTACGAACATTTTAGTCATACGAAGTTTAGTGAAACGGCCCCCATATCTCTATGTATATTATCGCCAATATTGATTGCGAAAATAAGGCCAAAAAACGTACTTTGGTTCTCAGATATCACTGCGTCTGTAGCCGATTTCATCAAACTTGCAAAGTATACTTATCTAGCAAAGTATACTTTGAGGGAGCAATCATTTGTTTTTCCTGAAATGCATTATTTCATATAGAACTAACAACTGCATATATTTGATGATTAAAAGTATGCAGAATTATTATACTGAATTTATTACTTATCACAGCCCATTTGGGCTCTTGTTTTTATAAATCAGATGCAACATTACAAAAACTGGAAATAGCAATTTATTTTTAAAAAAAACTGGGCGAGTAACTTTTTGACCTGGGCAAGTACTTTTTTTTTATTTTCTACCTACCTTGGTTCAACCTTGGTTGAATGCCGTTTCTTGTAAGCTAGGCTTGTACTGGCCTATTTTAGCGACGTCAATTTGGATAATTGTCTTTGAAACTGGGGGGAGAGGCAACTAAATCATGGTTAAAATGTCTGTACAATATTTTCACGTGTTGAATTTGCTGGGTCTGTTCTTCCAGGCGGAGTTGAGTGAACTTTTGAAACTGTTTAGTGTGTTCGAATTTACACAATCACTAGGGAGTGCATTCCAGTCTGTGACGACTCTTTGAGAGAATACTTTTTGTCACAACTGCGAAGGAATTCAGGAATTTCAGTCCTTTGATTGTTTAAGTTGCTGGCAACTTGAAAACAATCAGAGAAGAACATATCAAACAATAAGAAATACAATATACATTTGTATTTTGAAAAAAAATCCTCCCTCCTGCTTCACATTCCGAAAACCCCGTGTCTGAGAAACAAAGTACTTATTTGTTATCACCTAATGTGTGTCAACTTTAGATGTCGGTGAGAAAGATACCGGTAACTATTCTAAACCAATTCTGCTCCATCAGTAACAATCACAGCGAAGTAGTATAGGGGGGCCTATCAGTGCATTCCCCGCCCGCCTTTGTGTCATAGAAACGATAGTTCGGTCAGACTTCGGGGTGCATCAACTATCGAAACTAAAATAATATATTTTGACGTCTTCTTCCAGCCTTGGAAATTATTTGGCCGCATAATTCCAGTTACATTAACTCAAATTCGTCACAAAGTGTGTGTTTTCTAACGTATCTTTCATCATCGTAGATAACCCGAATTTCCTGGCGTTTGTGCAGGGCGAAAAGCCATGCGCAAATGCCATCAAATTCGGGTTACTTCATATTGTTACATGGTTTCAGTTGTTTGCACATATGTGCAAACAAATAGCGCGTGCTGTTTGCACATGGCTTTAGGCACAAGGCACATGGCTTTAGTGCCTTCGTGACGCCACTACTTCATGACGTTCATGACGTTCATGACGCGGCCCCGGAATGTGCATACCGAAAATTATCTACGTGAATGGGACGATTTTATAAAAGTACTGAAAATACTGAATATAATGCTCAAATTACATCAGTTTTTTGTTGGAAATGTAACAATAACGTTTGATCATGTCCAGCCGTGTGCAAACGTTTTCTGTGGCCCTCGGGAACTGTTTGAACCCGCGGCCTGCGGCCTTGGGGTTCAAACAGTTCCCTCGGGCCACAGCAAACGTTTGCACACGGCTGGACATGATCAAACCTTATATGGTACATAACAATTTACTCGAAGATACAAACGGTCGTCATGTCTCAATTGTAAGACCAGACTAGCCTGAAATTATAAAATCGGTCCAGTATTTCTAAAATTCAAAAAAAATTACCCATGTTAAATCCCCATAGACATCTTCACTCCGTGAAGATGTCTGTGGGGATTTAAAAATGGGAAATTGTTTTTTCGCAATAAAATCAATATTTGACTAAATTTCACGAAATAAAAGGAAGGCTCATTCTTATTTTTTCCTTTCATTTAATATTATCAAAAGAAATCTTGTTTTTGAATTGTTTATATAGCCGTAAAACCAACGGAATATACTTTTACGTCTTGTTTCCGCCCTTGGAAATTATTTACGGTCGTCATGTCTCAATTGTAAGACCGAACAATGGACTAGCCTGAAATTAATATCACTGATGAGTTGTGGGCATAATGCCTGCTTAAATCCGACAATTGTCAAACTTTAATATTTTAAATAATAAGCTGTTACCTTCTTCATTTTTTAAATTGAATAAATTCCATGTACTATTTATTTTATTACGAAAATTGTTTTTCAAATAATTTTTACTATTGCACATAAATCTATATGAGTCACGCCATGTGATTTTGTACCATCGCACATCTGCGTAATTTCAATTATACGTTTACAAAATTTACATGCGTACATGCGGTATAAAATTTTGTCAACTTTTGACGCCATTTACGGAAAATATTGTAAAGTTTATTGTAAACGTATTTCATGAAATTCCGCAGATTTCCGAAGGTACTAAATCACATGGCGTGTCTCATATGGGAATTAAACATATGGCACAATGGAGGAAGAGAGCGACTACCAGATGCGAAAAAAACAACAACAGACATTTGGAAATTGGCTTCGAAACCTGGCTACATGTATATAGTTGGAAATGGTGAAACAATGGAAAATGTTGTAATTTTTTGAAAATCTTTCCTCAGAAATGCAATTATTAAAAGGAAACATTTGTTAGCCTCCATGTTTTAAAATAGCATAGCGAACTACTGTTTTCATAATAAAATCAATAGATGATGGAATGTCTTCAAACAAAAAATAACTTATTTTTTTTATTATTTAGACAACAATATGTAATTTTCCAAAAGCAATCGCCTGATATTCAGTGGCATAGACAGTAAGGACGTACACATGGCCACATTGATCCATACGTCTCGGATCCGCAATTGCTTAGTGTATAGACGTCAGTTGCCTTGGTATTACACGCGCCATTCTATGAAAATCCCCCGCTTCTGGAAGCGTCCTTTCATACGCAAATGCTACTAAATTTGATATACTCCAATTACCTTCACACCAAATCAAATTTCAGATTCACACATTTCGTTTCATCTGAGTATCCTGGTAGCAGAGACTGACGACCGCAAAGCTATTTAATTATCTAACTTTATATTAGAGCACATGTAGCTATGGCGACTGTCTGTGCCCTGATACCTAAAACACCGACTGATACAACAGTCGCGTCCCCGACATAAACTCAACCTCTCTCAACATCCGGGCAGTCGGTTCGTCGCGCGCAAACTGACAAAGAGACCGCGATTTTGATTGTGCTTACTTGGAGCAAAGATAAACCATGGAAACGGTGTTCCAACTAACGCATATAAGCTCGGTAATTCTGTTTAGATGACAAGTTGTGGTTTTGTCTAGCGCGAAAGCTGGAAATGTGTTTGTGAAGACAATTTATTTTCATTGTGAAAGGCTTACGAGTTTGCTACGATACAGTATGATAACGGGAAATGCGAATTTATTTTCCGGAGAGCGGGATCAAGTGGAATTATCGCGATAGAAAACGTATTGGTCACACATTGACGATCTCGCAGATAGCGATGACATCGTGAATGGATGCATGTGACGTGAACGCCTCTGTAACCCTTATAATGCTGAAATAAAAGTTATCATACGCCGTTTATTTTTTTATTTTCCATTTTATCATCAAAATTATGTTGTGACAACTCTTTAGAATCATTTACAATGGAAATGATTCTAAAGTGCTGTCAACTCATGCTTTCATTCAGAAAGAAGTCAAACTATAACACATTTTGCAATATTTAATTTTGGAATCGAAAAATAAATGCCCTCGTTTTTTGAAAAATGCGTGGGAGCTATTATTTTTGTCTACAAGGCTTCAAATGGACAAATCAACAATATAACGGTAGGAACATATTAGTAACAGATTCCATTGAAATGACCTCCTAGACACAATTCAATTCAACGTTTTAAAAGTTAAATCATCAAAGTCTAAGCACGTTTAAAATAACCAATGTTCGTGTCTCTCGAATTGTCGTGATTTAAAATGTATTGCCGAACGTTATATGTAAACGAGACATCAGCAACCATGCTGCTTATGCCAGACAATTGCAATTTTGTATGTTACTTCTACGCCTGAACTTGAGTTTTACATTGTAGCGCATACACATACCAAATACAGTGAAACCTCTCTAAACCGGACACCCTGGGAGGTCCCCAGGGTGTCCAGTTCAGAGAGGTTTCACTGTAAATCAGGCATTCGATCATTCTGGGCCATAGTTGTGTGCTGTGCGATGTGATGAACAGGCATTATCACCGGAGATAAATGACCAATGAAACCCATCAAAAATAAGATCACGGATGTTTCATTGATGTCCGGTTTAGAGAGGTTCCACTGTATCCATACGAATAAATACTGTTAATACACCGACTCTCAGGCCTTGCATATTCGCAGACCATGCCGCTGGTATAAGGCACACCTGGGTAGAACTAGCTAGCATAGCGGGAAATACCATTGAGATTCACAAACACGGGCTCTGGGTGAGGGGAACGAACCCGGGCCGCCGGAATCGCAGTCGCAACTTGCCTCTGTGCCACAATACCGCTCATGTATGTACACGCACATACCAAATTGCGCACTATTTATATGCTCAGTGTATACTCGGGGAAAACACAACAAATACCATCTGTTGTATCAGTCGTATCAGTGACATAGCATAATTATAGCTATGATCTTATTGTCTCAAATATAATTTATGCCCACTTTTCGTTCGCCGCAATTTAATTTGCTGTACCAGCGTATTAGTGGCTGTGACTGGAGAAATGGGGATTATGAGATTTGTGGCCAGTGTAGCTCCTGATCAAATAACACACTCATGTGGCCTGATAACGATCTATACTTCTTGTGATAAGCATGACGGGTATTTACTTAATGGAATGGCGAACAATGTAGATCCTGATCAGCCTGTGCGGATGCACAGGCTGATCTGGATATACACTGGTCGCCAATCCTATTTAATGGAATGGCGAACAGTGTAGATTCTGATCAGACTGTGCGGATGCACAGGCTGATCTGGATCTACACTGGTCGCCAATCCCATAAGCCCCATTTCCCCAGTCACAGTCACATTTGTGGACGCCGTTAAATATAATTTGGAACAGCCGGAGTGGCCCTTACAACGTCAAAATCTGCTCCACTAAATATATATATACACTCGGGTCTGGGCAAGAAAGAGCATTAGAAGATGTTGTTAAAGATACCCAATGATTTATCAGAGCAACAATATAGATGCAGCGTCCAAGTATATCATTCAAATCTGCTTAGAGTGTTGTGCAGTAGAACCTCTCTAAACCGGACACCAACAAAATACACATGCGATGCGAGTTTCTTGGTCATTTATCTCAGGTGATGATGTATGTTCGTGATCGCATGGCACACAACTATGGCTCAGAATGATCAAATGTCTGATTTACAGTGAAACCTCTCTAAGCCGGACACCCTGGGGACCTCCCAGGGTGTCCGGTTTAGAGATGTTCCACTGTATATATTATATCTACTCTACAAAATATGATGGTCACGTGGGAACGATACAGTAACAGACATTGATATAAATCGGCGTGTGTGTTTTGCGGGATTCCGCTGTAATTCGTACTAATATATGTGGCTGTGACTGGATACATTGGGCTTATGGGATTTGTGACCAGTGTAGCTCCTGATAAATTAGGATAAGTTTATAGCCTGATAACAATCTATATTCATTGTTACAAGCAGGCGGGGTGTTTCATTTATTGAATGGCGAGCAATGCAGATCCTGATCAGACTGTGCGGATGCACATCTGGATCTACACTGGTCGCAAAACCCATAAGCCCAACTTCTCAAGTCACAGCCACATACTTATATACGATTGTGTGAGTTTAAATAATGAACAGAAATTAGAATTAAAATTATCAAAATACAGTAAAATAATCCCAAGTTATTTACACTGCGGTTTTCCACTACGTTACGATACTGAGCTGAAACCATTATAGTTTATAAAACAGTACCGATGATAGTTGCACATTTTCCGCTTAATAGGTAACAGGTTGCACTATATCGCCACACCACTGTCAACGGTAACCAATTTGCGCAATAGCATTTACACTTCACGCACTAAAATATACTATTTTGTTATTCTATAGTATGACACAATAATATTACCATAAACTTACATGATAATAAAGTGTGTATTTGCAAAATTCTTAGATCACTCTCCACGAAGTAGAAACTAATCAAAGAACGCTTCAAACGCACATTTTGGAAACACTACTCCGTTATAACTCGTATGTAATGCAGTGTAATGTAATGTAATTAGAACGAGCCAAATCCCTGTACATCGAAGCCATACAAATTTAGCACGCTGGCGTGTTCAATGTGTCAGATATATATGGAACGCCAAATCTACATAAAACTCAAATAAGTAATGCTGGCTATAAATAATTAGAGCTAGCATTAAATAATTAGAGCTAGCTGCAATTCATTTGAAGAGCTCTCTAAATAATGTGGAGCTAACTTTATAACTCTAAATAGTTAATACTAGCTCTATTTAGAGCTAGCAATAATTAGTTGAGTTTATGTAAATTTGGCGTTCCAGGAACGCCAAATCTACATAAACTCAAATAATTAATGCTAGCTCTAATTATTTAGAGCTCGCAATACCTATTTGAGTTTATGTAGAGTTGGCGTTCCATATATATAAAGCGATGATACTGTACCGTACCAATGTTGCATATAAACAACATCTCGTACTTCCCGAACAATGCGTTATTTATGTGGAAGTTAATGGAAAGGTCGTGCAGAGATAGTCACTATATGGCCGCTTCTGGGACCAGACCGGTATTTAGTGTCATACCATAAGGCAACACATTCCGGCTATAAAACGATGATAGGCACATTAATGGATTATATCGCAATCAGAGGCTGCCATTACGGAGGGATTACATTGCCGGGCTATAGGATTAGCCAACATGGCGTGTCTAATATCTATTTATTGTTGAATTGAGCAATATACGGCTAAGTATGGGTTATGCCATCGCCGATTTATACCGGTTTGACATAGAAACGTACTCCCCGATTGTCTGAAGATGTATACACAACAAAATAAGAAAATAATACTATATACTATGTTTAAAGGAAAGCAATGCCGGGGCTATGCATTATGTAAACGTCTATGATAGAGGGCATTCAGGTGACCATACAATGTTATGATAACGCTGTAGACAAACTTCTAATGTTCCATTGGTGGCTATGAGGCCCGTGTGCAGGAATGTATGTAGGGGGTGGGTGTGCGTTATCGACGGTGCGAAGGGCCGGAGTTGCTAAAATAATCACATATACGAACCGGACCTCACGAACGCACCCGTCGCACTGGAAGTCAGCAATATAGCATTGAATCAGCAGTCATGCAAGGTATTATATTGATCTATGAATCGTACCGACACAGAGTCAAACGGTATAGGCTGGCATGCACCCCTGTAGCCGATTTCATCAAAATTGCGAAGTATACTTATCTAGCAAAGTATACTTTGGAGGAGAAATCATTTATTTTTCCCGAAATGCATTATTTCATATAGAACTAACGACTGCATATATTTGATGATTAAAAGCATGCAGAATTATTATACTGAATTTATTAAATTATCACAGCCAACACAGCCAAGGTGGCTGTGATAATGTAATAAATTCAGTATAATGAAAATTAATAAATTTATCCTTAAATTGAAAATGTCTCCCTCAAAGCATACTTTGCTAGATAAGTATACTTTGCAATGTTGGTGAAATATGCTGCTGTGCCAGTACCTATGAATGATAGGCTCGTTTGCATACAATTGAAACACAAGATAAAAATTGAAGAAGAAATAAAATGTTTTGTACGCTTTCCTCCGGTTTTTGCTCAGTTCGTATTGAAACCTTCAACACGTCCGTAACGTTTGGGGCTGGATCGCTACTTGGAACTGTATGTGGCTGTGACTGGAGAAACATAGCTTATGGTGTTTGCGATCAATGTAGATCGAGATCAGACTGTGCAGTCTGATCAGGATCTGCAATGTTCGCCATTCCATTAATGAAATATACGTCAATTGATATAGATCGTTATCAGGCTACATGAGTGTGCTATTTGATCGAGAGATAATCTGGTCACAAGTCCCATAAGCCCCATTTCTACTGTCACAGTCAGTAATGAGATGATTCTGAGTGGCATTGCAATTGAAATATGTCATGTTCGTGAACATTTAATGACAAAACCAGCACAATGACTGTAACAGAATATGTGTACAGGACAATTGGCGGCAGTAGAAAAGTACGGAGCCCCGCAGAGGATGCAGCATTATTTTTTTTTATTTATTCGTTCCCACGAAATAACAATTCGTTCCCACGAATTAACAATTCGTTCCCACGAATTAACAATTCGTTCCCACGAATTAACAATTCGTTCCCTCATTTGAACAATTCGTTCCCACGAAATAACAATTCGTTCCCACAGGGCAGATGAATTCATAAATCAATAATTCCAGCACAAAAATATTTACACAATTCCCTAACATTTGATTGGTCCGTAGCAAGTCTCTGTCCAAAATTTATATCACAGTAACGAACTACTTTCCGTAACCGTGAGGCGCAGTTAAAATAATTCTTAAGAAAACGGAAAATAAACACATTTTCTTGATGAATTTATTTCAAATGCTGGAATTATAAGGAATGAATGGCCTTTTTGTGGAATTTATCGGGGATATAAACTTGGAAAAGTCGCGGGAATACTGGACGAGGCCTTCCGGCCTTCGTCCAGTATTCCCGCGACTTTTCCAAGTTTATACCCCGATAAATTCCACAAAAAGGCCATTCATTCCTATATAAAAAAATTAATCCCGTATCTGAGGCCCGTTTCATTAAACTTCTTACCGCTAAAATGTTCGTAAGTGTAAATTTAAGATCGTCTGTAAATTTGAATTTATGGATTTACATTTATTGAGCATAGGCTGCGTATGCAGCCTATGCTCAATAAACTGTAAATCCAATATTTATTTACAAGAAAACAATGTTAATGTGAAATTTACAGACTATCATAATTTTGCACTTACGAACATTTTAGTCGTACGAAGTTTAGTGAAAAGGCCCCCTGTTCCGTACTTTTGTATATGTACGCACTGAAAACATAACAGGAATGTGCCTAACGTTGATGAGACTCGCTATCCCGTATATCTGGGGCCCGTTTCACTAAACTTCGTACGACTAAAATGTTCGTAAGTGAAAATTTATGATCGTCCGGAAATTGATGGATTCACATTTATTGAGCATAGGCTGCAAATGCAGCCTATGCTCAATAAATGCAAATCCAATAATTGTTTACAAGAAAACATTGTTAATGTGACATTTACATCTGAAATAATTTATATAACTATCGTAATTTTGCACTTACGAACATTTTAGTCGTACGAAGTTTAGTGAAACGCGCCCCTGAAGATAACGTTTGTGATTGCATGGCACACCAACATTGTTTAAAGTGTACATTGTTCTGAAGCACTCTCAAAATAAATGTTAATATAGGAAAGAATGGCTATATGTGTTATTTCATTATATGACTGAATGAATACTGGACGAAGCGATAAAAAATTACAATTTTCGAAAAAAAAAATGCCATTCATTCCCTATAATTGCAGCATTTGAAATAAATTCATCAAGAAAGTGTGTTTATTTTCCGTTTTCTTAAGAATTATTTTAACTGCACCTCACGGTTACGGAAAGTAGTTCGGCGTGGGAGTTTACTGGGATATAAATTTTGGACAGAGACTTGCTACGGACCAATCAAATGTTAGGAAATTGTGTAAATATTTTTGTGCTGGAATTATTGCGGTCATACACAAACAATTACAGCAGAACTTCTCTAAACCGGACACCGAGAAAACGCCTGTGATCTTATTTTTGATGAGTTTATTGGCGAAAAATGGTGATAATGTTTGATCGTGAACGCATAACACACAACTATGGCTCAGAATGAAACCTCTCTAAGCCGGACACCCTGGGATCTCCCAGGGTGTCCGGTTTAGAAAGGTTTCACTGTATAAGGTTCCTTTCATCGGCTGGCGGCCCAATATTCACGTCGGGCAGTCCGTATTCCAATACGTGCCGTGGCCGTCAGAGATAATGCTTTATTTGCATCCTACTAACCGAGGTCTATCTGATTCGTATCCCTTAAATCTCTCTTAATGTTCGCCTGATTGAAAAGCAAGAAAAATCGAATGCCTATTTGTGTCATTTGGTCACAATATACCAACCAGTACATTGTATATATGAGACACGTCATGCGCTGTTGAACCTAAGAGCATGTGCGATTTTTCATGAAAACTATTTACAGAAACTGTGATATTTTCTGTACGTGATGTCGAAAGGTGATGAAATTTTCATAGCAAATGCGGAATAGAATTCCGCATGTGTTATGTAAATTTCGCCAACTTTTGACGTCATTTACGGAAAAATATCGTAAATTATGTAAATACTAGTATGTATGTAGAGAACTATCTGTAATTTACGTAGTCCATGATCGGAAATATCCATCTGTAGTGACTGTTGCATAAAAATCGTCTACATACATAGAAAACAGTAGGTTAGTGCCGTGAATGGGAAAGAATATCTGGCAAGGCTTATGAAACGGGATGGGCGAGGCTCTGCCGAGCACATCCCGTTTCCGTGCCGCGACAGATATTTTTCCCATTCACGGTACTAACCTACTATTCTATTTATCCCGTCAACACCTACAAATGGCTTTAAAATGAAAAAGAATAACCCCAGTCATCGCACATATTTATACACAGAGATTAGGTCGTATTGACATGATATCAAAAATGTTTCACGGCACCGTGTTTCACGGCACATACGCACTGTATTGACTGGATAAATGTATTTATACGGCGAAGCATACCGAATTTGTACTTTGGGACGTCTCCGAGTATGAGATATGTGTGGAAATTGAAATACATACATGTACGTTAGTTAAAATAATTTAAAGGAACACATAGGTGCTTTTGGATATATACTAGGGTCATATACATGTAGCCGGCAGAAACATAAAGTTTATATCCGAAAAAACTGTTATTTTAATCATGATACAGGGATGTAATTCGGTCACGTTCCATCGGTAAAATTAAATCCCATCTTCATAAAATCGACAATTATATCCTATGCTCGTCACAGGATAGCAGTTCATATATACCATTTGATAGGGAAACTACAAACACTGCAGCTACAGGTTGAAGTAACGGACTAAGGTATATAATTCCAGCACAAAAATATTTACACAATTCCCTAACATTTGATTGGCCCGTAGCAAGTCTCTGTCCAAAATGTATATCCCAGTAAACTCCCACGCCGAACTACTTTCCGTAACCGTGAGGCGCAGTTAAGAAAACGGAAAATAAACACATTTTTTTTATGAATTAATTTCAAATGCTGGAATTATGATGAATGAATGGCCTTTTTGTGGACTTTATCGGGGATATAAATTTGGAAAAGTCGCGGGAATACTGGACGAGGCCTTCCGGCCGTCGTCCAGTATTCCCGCGACTTTTCCAAGTTTATACCCCGATAAATTCCACAAAAAGGCCATTCATTCCTATAATAACTGCATCAATAATTAAAAAATAAAATACTTAAAGACTTTTACACTCTATTATGAGGAATACTACTGTCTGTTTCACGAAACATTTCCAAATTTTACGGCCATATAAACAATGCAAAAACAATGTTTTCGATAATATTAAATTTTCTCAAAATTTAAGAATGAGCCTTCTTTTGATTTCGTGAAGTTAGGTCAAATATTGGTTTTAATGCGAAAAATTGATTTGTTTATGGGAATTTAACATGGGGGAAAAGAGATGGAGGAGCTGTGCGCGGAGTCAAAAAATGATTTTATTTTTGGATTTTGACTCTGAAACCTAGCTAGATAGCTTAGAAATGGTCTAACTAGAAAGACATAAGTTATATTTTGAAAATCGGTCCAGTATTTCTGAAATTCGAAAATGTCCCCATTTTAAATCCCCATAGACATCTTCACTCTGTGAAAATGTCTATGGGGATGTGACATGGGGAAATTGTTTTTTCGCCATAAAATCGATATAGGACCAAACTTCACTAAATAAAAAGAAGGCCCAGTCTCAAAGCTTGCTTTAATTTAATATTATGGAAAAAATATTGTTTTTCCATTGTTTATATAGCCGTAGCATTCGGGCATGTTTCGTGAAACAGACAGTAATTTACTAAAGGTCGTGGTCTTTTATTGCACCTTACTCAGACGGCTCCGAGTCAGCACTACCACGTACGAGTCAATTGATTTCTATCAGTCTCGTCTATTGAGTTAAGAAAATGGTACAACTCTGCAACGATATATTTCCCAAATGCGATTTTTCAACGTGTTATCGAGATATCGATTACAGTGGAACATTTCCATTGGTGTTTCCCAGGGTGTCCGGTTTAGAGAGGTTTCACTGTGATTAAGCCCTCCATGAACAAAGTATGTCATTGTCAACAATGAACAGCGATTACATTTGAAATAAAGTACAATGTATAGCGAAACCCTTCTAAATTAAGCACAATGAGGTCCACAGGAGGTCCGGTTTAGAGAGGTTCCACTGTATTTTGTTCGTTCAACAAAATATCTACAAGTTTATACTTAATATGTATGTTGTGTGGATAGCATAGTCTCTGGGGCCCGTTTCACTAAACTTCGTACGGCTAAAATGTTCGTAAGTACACATTTAGGATCGTCTGGAAATTTCAATTGATGGATTTACATGTATTGAGCATAGGCTGCATAAGCATAGGCTGCATATGCAGCCTATGCTTAATAAATGTAAATCCAATAATTGCTTACAAGAAAACTGTGTTAATGTGAAATTTACAGACTATCATAATTTTGCACTTACGAACATTTACGACCCCCAGGATACTAAACTTCGTACGACTAAAATATTCGTAAGTGCCAAATTATGATAGTCTGTAAATTTCACATTAACAATGTTTTCTTGTAAACAATTGTTGGATTTAGATTTATTGAGCATAGGCTGCATATGCAGCCTATGCTCAATAAATCTAAATCCATCAATTGAAATTTTCAGACGATCCTAAATTTGCACTTACGATCATTTTAGTCTTACGAAGTTTAGTGAAACGGGCCCCTGGTTGTTTTTAATGTTAGCACTGATTGTATGTGCCCCACCATACAGATACATGATTCCTGCAGCCGATTTCATCAACATTGATAAGCTTATTTATCTAGCTAAGTATACTTGAGGGGGTACTCATTTATTTTTTCCCGACAATGAATTATTTCATATAGAACTAGCGACTGCATATATTCTCTGATTAAAAGTATGCATAATTAATAATACTGAATTTATTACATTATAGCAGCCAGAATGGCTGTGATCATGTAATAAGTGCAGTATAATAAAAAATAATATATTTATCCTTAAATTTATTTTAAATTACTCCCTCAAAGTGTACTTAACAAGATAAGTATATTTGCAATTTTGGTGAAATAGGCTACTGATGTATTCCATTGCTGGTGAAAGTACGAAAATCGCCAATCAATCAAACTAAATCGCACAAGCAGAGTTCCAGAGCCGGTGAATGTGCAGACCACACCTGCGGCCGGGATGGTCGGCTGCGTGGACTGTAACAGAGTTCCGGAACCACAGCCGGCGAGAGGAACGTACAAAGGCAATGGCGGTACATGTGGCGGATGGAGTCTATAACCAGATGTCGGGGATGGTACAGTGTATTGCCACCTGGAGGCTGGTACGGTGTCCTGTCAGGGACACATCCATGCATTCTTCGACTTATACACGCGAGCTCGCGAGATTGCGAGAACGCGAGATCGCGAGAATGCGAGGCGAGATCGCGAGAACGCGATGTGAGAATGCGAGATTCATCTCGCATTCTCATCTCGCGTTCACGCGATCTCGCCTCGCGTTCTCGCAATCTCGTACGTAGGTCGAGAATGCGATATTACGAGAAGGCAAACATATAAAAGTAACCCTAGCAGGACACCGTAGGCTGGCGTTGATTATAAAATAAACATGTAGGTGTAACGCAGCTTTAACATTTCGCTCAAAAGGAACGGGCTTGTTATTTGTATTCGTACGAATATCGTTGATGATTTAGATTTGTCTTTATCTGACGATTTGATGTCACAAGTAAACGGTTGTAAAACATAAACCATCCGTAGTTTTACCGTTTCGGACTTAAATATCTGACATAAGCTATCCATGGCCTGTCCATGGTCACGTTTAGAGAAATCCATTACTTAAATGAGGGGAGTTTAAAGAAAATGTGAATCTGGGGGCCGTTTCACTAAACTTCGTACGACTAAAATATTCGTAAGTGCAAAATTATGATTGTTTCTAAATTTCATATTAACAATGTTTTCTTGTAAATAATTATTGGATTTACATTTAATTGATGGATATACATTTATTGAGCATAGGCTGCATATGCAGCCTATGCTCAATAAATGTATATCAATCAATTGAAATTTCCAGCCGATCCTAAATGTGCACTTACGAACAAATGAAAACAGGTAATCGGGACTGTGTAATGCCTCTTACTATAAGTAAGCTTATTGAGCACCTTTAAAACAATGAAAACTCTACTAGTCATCTAGACATGGCTGGTACCCAGAATATTTACATATATGTGACACGTCATGCGATTTTGTACCTGCGTAATTTCATTAAATGCGTTTACATATTTTACAATATTTTCCGTAAATGCCGTCAAAAGTTGACAAAATTCCGGAATTCCGCATATACTGTGAACATTGTGTCAACTTTGACTTTATTTATGAAAAATATTGTAAATGTTGTAAACGTGACTCATATAGATTTATGTGTAATCATGAGTAAAAATCATTTAAAAACAATTTTCGTAATAAAGTACATGGAATTTAATCAAGTTCACAAATAAAGAAGGTAACATATTTAATGAAATTACGAAGATGTCCGAAGGTACAAAATCGCATGACGTGTCTCATATAGTCTAAGGTCTGCACCAACCTGGACCCAGCCTGGGTCAGCCGGGGTCAGACTGGGTCAATCTGGGTCAGCTTGGGCCAATCTGGGTCAAACTGTGTCGGCATGATTGGTCAGTCTGGGTCGACAGCAGTTCAAGTTTATTTGGCAAATCATTGTGGCGTTGGCAACTGTTGCTGTAATGTGTAAGAGATGGGAAAGAGCATCGCCTTCAGGGTTCCAGATAAGGAATTTGTACTTAAGTATTTTCATTTCAAAATTTTAATTGGGTAAAATAAAATCACACTACTGTTTGCACATCAACAGACAGCAATTATTGAATGGTTTGCTCCGAAATGAAAACATGTCTTGGCATTTCATTATAATTGTCGCCCTGGAGACAATTCCAATGAAATACCAAGATGTATTTTCATGGAAAATAAAAAAAATGCTATGTTTATGGTCTGTTTATTGTTTTCTGCACAATGACAAGGTACCACAAATTTTTAATGGTTTTTTATACTCGCTACTTCTGATCTCAATTGGGTTTTTGGCAATTTTAATTGGGTATTTGAGAAAATACGCAGCTTATCTGGAGCTCTGGCCTTATATGGCTTCAAATACCGGAAATCAGACTCATCGGAAGTAGATGTACTGATAATCATATTGGCAGGAAGAAGTATAATATAATATACACAGTGGAACCACCGCAAACCGGACACCAAGAAAACACCTGAATGGTTAACACCTCTTATTTTTTATGAGTTTCGTGGTCATTCATCTCAGGTGATAATGTATGGTCGTGATCGCATAGCACACAACTATGGCTCAGTATGAACAAATGCCTAATTTACAGTGAAACCTCTCTAAGCCGGACACCCTGGGGACCTCCCAGGGTGTCCGGTTCAGAAGAGAGGTATCACTTTAATATGAGATCATAGAGTGATACTTGAGAATGTTTAACACTGTCACACTGTCACCACTAATCAACAGGCAAACAGCAGTTGGGCTACTTCATATACAGGCGAACCTCCTCAAATGACCACCGCCCTACAACAACACACTCTCTGTAACAGCCAATATATCCCAAATCATGAAATGGACAATTGGCTTTATAATTAACCTCGCTACAATAGAGCCACCCCTCTACAACAGCCAATCGTGTTTCTTCCCGTGGGTGGTTGTTGTAAAGAGGTTGTACTGTATCATGAGGATATAATTTCTGAAACTGGATCTACAGTGTTTGTAAATATGGCTTTATGGTCTCTGTGGTAGAAATATTTAATGTATTAGAGTGCCTTATCGTCATGTGTACTCATACAATTTGCAGGGATTCATTCCGCTGGGGAAAAATAAAAAAATCGCCACTTCAAAAAAATTAAATAAAAAAAGGAATAACCAATAGGATAAAAATAAACAATATAAATTAATATAATTACAATTTTCGAAAAAATAATTTTTTTTTTTTTTTTTTTTTTTTTTTTTTCGAAAATTGTAATTTTTTAGCGCCAATTGTTTATTTGTATCGCCAATTGCGATCGCCAGCGGAATCCCTGCATTTGATATATTAAACCAGTTATTAACCCTTTCATCACTGGAACTGGAATAGATATGTTAATTTTACAACCAATTCAACCGTCACAAAATGATTTTGAGACTAGTCCATTTATGAAAAGGGGTGTTTTAGTTCTTATAAATATGAACATTACTGGCAAAAAGTGCAGATCCTGATGAGACGGCTCGTCACAAGCCGGCTTATCTGAATCTACATTTTTGTGCTCATGCCACCATATACAGGCCTGTGCTGTTGAAAGGGTTAAGGGACGGAATCGTGACTACTCTGTTTCACAAAACCTGGCCACTTTTTTCGGCTATATCAACCATACAAAAACAATGTTTTTTTCGATAATGTTAAATTATAGCATGATTCGTGAAATGTTGTAAAATGTTTATTGTATTACAAAAAAAGGAGATTGTTCTAATGGAATCTAACATGTCGGGAAAGGAGCTGCAGGAGGAATACAAATTTAATTTTTGAAATTGACTCCGAAATCTGGCTAGATACCTTGGAAATGATCTAAGAAAGAGTTAAATTTATAAAAAAAAATAAAAAAATCCGCTATTTATGAAATTATATAAATGTCAGACGTTAAATCCCCATGAAGATGTCATTGGGGATTTAACATGAGTAATCGTTTTATCGTAATAAAATTAATATTTGACCAAATTTCGCGAATTAGTAAGAAGGCTCGTTCTTAAAGGTTACATTACAAACTATCACTTATTTTCTTCAAAACGAGCTAAAAACAACAACGGCGACCCTAATAACCGATTTCGGGTTCGTTTCTCATATCGCACCTTATCTGACACATATAGAGAGCCATGCAATGAATTGGTCATCGCTTATTTCTCCTGTTACCGCGACCTACTAGCGCGAGGTGGCGCTGTCACGGTAAAAATAACCGCCATGACGTAGCAGTAGAAATAGCTTACCTGATTGGTGGATGAAGGTTTCTTATATAATATCGTTTGGATTTACGGACATCATGTATTTGTTGCATACTTTCTTCGTTTAATATATACGTTAATCGTTATTTTTACCTTCGCCTAGTTATACTTATGTATACGTTGGTTGCAATCGTCGGCGACGACTATCTGTGCGGAAGTCGGTTGTAATTCACGGTCAAACAGACAGCAGAGCCAGAATCAGAAAAAATTGGAAATTAAATGTTATATTTCTATATTTTTTTTAACAAAATGCTAATCTCCGACATTTTTCGTAAATTGATTCTGCAATGCTTTGCAGAAATTTACTTCAGAATACTTGTGCTTTGACAATTTTGAGTTGAAATAATCAGTGACACGCATGTGTAGCTATGTTCAAACGGATGCCGCCGGAGGTCATTAATAGCAAACAACTTATCCGATGATTTGACCGTAGGCAAATAGGGAAGTGGATCTTGGGACAGTTGTATTCTGAATTCAATGAAGCCACACCTATTCTATGCCGATTGGTTGAATACATTTCGTGTAACTGTCCTAGTCAGTGACAGACGTGTGAAGCTACGTTCAAACGGATGTCAACAATAATGCGGCAGGTGTATATTGAATCCGCGAGGCCACACCTATGCCAAGCTGATTGGTCGAGTCCAATTTGACAGACATGGTAGAATAGATACACTGTGCACATCCGGGTGCTTTCTACAGTTCCGAAAATCCAATCTTGATGTGTTTGTTTTTGAATACTAAAATATAACTAAATCACATATATTGTTCGTTGACAGATACAAATAATTAAAAGTATATATTCAATTTTCACATGTACAGTATTCTTTACTATTTCTAATGGGGTTTGTGTGATTCGTGACTAGCGTAGGTCCTAATCAAATATAACACTCCTGTAGCCTAAATACTTTGCGAATGTACTTTGCGAATGTACAGGCTGAACTGGATCTACACTGGTCGCAAACGCCCTATAAGCCCCGTGTTGTGTTTGGCTTATTGCACCTTCTCAGTCGCAGTGTACAGTGGATGTTGACACAATCTTCAAACAACACCCCCCCCCCGTGGAAATTAGAGCGACTCATTTCCCCACTGCTGTCACCCCGGGCATTGTTTCATTGCAAGTGGACAATGGCCTGCAAGAATGACGTTATGACAGTTTGACCAGCATAGCACCAGATCCATCTATGCACCTGACAGCTCTGATAAGTGTCTACTCTGTTACCCGTCTGATTTAGCATTATATATAAGTACTATCGGGGAAAACATAGCTTGTAACCTGACGATGTAAATATAAATACATATACAGACTGGTATCCTACAGCTGTTGAAAATTGCACAGTATGTCCATTTTGTCACCCACTGTCGCATTTCAGTATGTAGTTTGTAACTAGGTTAGTTTTCATTCTTATATTTTTACATTACAGTACAGTCCCATATATTTATATCAGCGGTCTAATACACTGGAGTTCTAAGTAGTCTGTTGAACTATTACGTGTAATAATCTTATTATGCATACATTTCGGAAGTTCTTCTCACACGTCATATACCCACGTGACCGCAAAGGGAAATAACTGTGGTTAGCAAAATAAGGGGAAGTTAGTCATGCAGTGACGGCTGGAAAAACTGGTTGTCCGGAATATTAAATCCGTAAAAGAACGGCACATACTGGTCAGATTACTGTAAAATGTGTTGTATTTGATATATAATGATGAATACATATGCGTATCGCGAAAACAGAAGCTTGTTATATCTCCTTTAAATTTTACAATAATTATCGAACAAAATAATATTGAGTATGCATTGTATAGATACCCGTAAAATGTGGTACTACGCTGGACACAAACGCCGTGTCCCTTTCCTCAGCCGGCGGCGGTTATGAAAACGGACATTTCTCACCGACAGGTTGTCTGGCAACGCGTGGTCTACTAGAAGCGTTTGCCGATACCAGTAATAATCGGGCCAAGTAGAAGACGTCGCCTCGGTTTGCGCCGCCGCCGCATCTTATACATGTCTGTTGGAATCGATAGCTCACTTAGTCTAGTGCCTGAACGTTCATTTAATCAAGTAGAATGTATTACAGCATTGCAGAATGAGCAATGGCCATTGAAATTGTTTGTTTATGTCGAGCCATCGCGATTCTATTTAATACAGTAAATGTGTTCGCTTGATGAAGTATCGCCCTATTTGGCAACACACATGTACATCTATATATACATATATCGTACGTGCCCGTATACATCTGTTGGTAGATGCTAGTATCTTCCTCTGACTGGAGTAACATTTTGACATACGTTGAATGTCTAGATTATGATCTACCAGCAGAATTCTGGGGGCCGTTTCACTAAACTTCCTACGACATAAACTTATGATAGTCTGTAAATGTCAATGTTTTCTTGTAAACGATTATTGGATTTACATTTATTGAACATAGGCTGCATATGCAGCATATGCTCCAATAAATGTAAATACATCAATTGAAATTTCCAGACGATCCTAAATTTGCACTTATCAACATTTCATTCGTACGAAGTTTAGTGGAACGGCCCCTGCATCCTGATAAGTATAGTTTGTTTGATTTGTATGTGGATATATGCACGAGTTCCGCAGTGTGAGATATTTAGGAGCGCAATATCGTTGCGAGGCGGAACGAGTGGCATATATCCACATACAATTCAAATAAATTTTTATTATATACGTAAATCACTGGACATTTATGAATGTCGTAATTGAAAACAGGTCAGATATCCGTTCAAAAAATACAGTGGAACCTTTCTAAATCCTGGGGACCTCCCAGGGTGTCCGGTTTAGATAGGTTTCACTGTATATCTTTGTATGTATCAATTCGAACCAGAAATCACATGCGTTAACACTATGCGTATTTGATTCGATATCTCGTTGACAAATGTTTGGTACTTTTGACATGGGTCTCGCATGTGTTAAATAGAGAGAGAGAGAGAGAGAGAGAGAGAGAGAGAGAGAGAGAGAGAGAGAGAGAGAAATAGAGGAGTGAGAGATAGAGAGAGAGAGAGAGAGAGATGGAGAGAGAGAGAGAGAGAGGAGAGAGAGAGAGAGAGAGAGAGAGAGAGAGAGTATTGTTTAAACTGGAACTCGTTGCTCTAAAGCATCGTCTGACACACGTTGGTATGCGATACTTCAAGTGGGCGCAGTCAACATTCATACCGAAAACTTATTTCCGTTGATGCATTTGTGCTCCTGGCTATGACTGTGATCACATTATTTCAAAGTTCGACGCAAATTTAATCGCATTCGCTGTTCAAACTTATAAAGTTTATTATTAGAATGATGCGCGTCCCTGTTGCACTAGAAACGTGTCTTGGTAGAAATGAACATATACTTGGCATGTCAACAAGTGACAATTGCCTCATACGTAAATAAACATCCGCAGCAATGATTGAACACGCTACAAATAAAAGTGAGTTCATGATTGTCATACGTCTAAAACGTATATAAAATCATGAAATTACTTTTAGTTGAAAAGGTACGTGTACATAGCCGTATATATTGAACAGCAGTCAATGAAACCGTCAGTAGTTACTAGCGTCAATTAAGGAATATCAAAGTACTGAAAGTACTGAACATAGGGTACTACACGATTAAACTAGATT
Organism: Conchocele bisecta; assembly: GCA_029237695.1. Taxonomy (NCBI): domain Eukaryota; kingdom Metazoa; phylum Mollusca; class Bivalvia; order Lucinida; family Thyasiridae; genus Conchocele; species Conchocele bisecta. The sequence continues at coordinate 54,279,365 of CM055265.1, read as the reverse complement.
GATTGATTGATTGATTGATTGTTGGTGTTGCAGTTTCATTAACCCTTAAAGGTACATGCCCACTAAGTAGGTACAAAATGTTCTTTACATCAGAGACATCATCTGAGACATTTCCTGGCAAACTAAATATTCATGCGCCATTATCCCACGTACTGATTGGCATTATTATACATTTTATATCAGACGTAAATGTACCAAAGGTGCCACTGAACTGTTACAGGATCAAAAATGCGTTTGTGGCCGAGAGACTAGAGAAATGTGATTTTGTGATGTGAACACGTGATATATGTCTAGCAAAGAGTATAATATATACAGTAAAGAAGTAAGTAATACGTTTATTATAGTGACACAATTATTGGATTTACATTTATTGAGCATAGGCTGCATATGCAGCCTATGCTCAATACATGTAAATCCAAAACGAAACAGGAAATACGTGCAAATAAATATTGACGAAATCACACAGGGGCCCGTTTTACTAATCGTCTTACGATAGTGGAGCGCCGTGGCGTAATGGTTAGTGTGTCGGACTACTGATCCAAGGGTCGTGGGTTCGAGCCTGACTAGCGGCGTGCGTTGTGTCCTTGAGCAAGACACTTTATCCACACTGCTCCAGTTCACCCAGCTGTAAATGGGTACCGATAATTCGTAGTTGCTCTGTAAATACGAATTACCGGCTTCTCTCAAAAAGTCTCTACCTCCGTTCATTCTCCCGTTCTTGGGAGACGGCATGCAAGGTCCTAGAGCCAGTGCCGCCGTTAAATATAAGCAACAAAAAAAACCGTAAATGTACACACTGATATCAGGGGCGATAACCGTGTTTGCTTAAAATGTTAACGGACATTACTATTTAATCTCTGTACTTATTTTATGATGTGCAATGATCATACTTTAACATCTGTCGAAAATATTATTTGTTCAGGTGACGCATTTCTTTAGTATAAATAATTAAAAAGATCATGCCTCATTTGCATATGAAAATAGCCTGATACCACCGCGCAATAACTATTACTAAATGATTATATCTGTATAGTGGGCACTTGTAACATTTAGATCTGGTGGAATAGTGACACAGTTATACACTTATTTAATTCCTATAAATGACATTTTGGGCTTATTGAGTGGGCATGTACCTTTAAAGCGCTGGAAACGACAATTGTCGTCTGCTGTTTTAAATATTTTTACATTTTCTCCTCAAAAACATACTGAAACGATTCTACTGCGCTGCCAAAACAGGTTTTTAATGGTTAAGGGGTAAATAAACTATTGATATGGCACAACTACAGAATGCACTGCTACAGTATGTACCAAAACATTCAACAACATTACAGATTATGCATAGCAATATCAGAAAGATACGGCAACACATATTCAAGACATCATCAATTCAAGTATAAATACAGATTCCAGATATCTATGATCATTATAGATATATTGAAAACTGATTGAAGAGCAATAGTTACAAGAATTCCGCCACGGAAGCGGTGTCGCGCCTGAAAATGTCTTGTCGGTACATCGCCATGTTTACTTCTGTTTTATGAATGAAATAGTTGGCCCCGGATCGAGTATATTAAAACGTACAAATGACGTCATTGTGGAAACAGCTGACAAAATTGTCAATGTATGGAAGCCCAAACTTGTTAGAATTGTTTTCGTCGTATTTTCAGTACTTGCATTAATATGGGTATTACTATACGCTGGATGTGTTATACTGTCATTAATTTGTTCCCTGACTGTAATTTACCACTTTAAATACTGACTTATTGACCCCCTTCCCTGAACGTAGAATTGGCATACTGTTGGCGTGTATTGGCCACTATAGACAAATGTCAATCAGGCCGAATTCGGGAATGTCACTAAAATCCGCTGTAAATCCATCGATAGAATGAGGATTAACATCAATTAGACGCACACGTGCGAGTTTTGTTTCGCACAGGTGTCGGGTGAGTTTAAAAATAGACTGGCGGAAGGTCAAACTTGATGTCGTTTGTGTGTTAAACGCGTCGCGTGTTTCGGAGAGTATTCGGAGGGGAGTTAACTCTGCCGAAAATGATAGCCTGTTACTAAATTTAGCGATGACCGCACGATTTGTGCCGCAAATGGGGGCAAATCACGCGCAACAAAATAATCCGATGTATTTTTGTACGTAGAACATCCGTTGTTGATATTGTGCAGTGCAAGCAGTTTTTCATAATATTATTTTCAATTAGCGGTTGCGTATGACAGTTAAACGTTGAGTAACACAATGCATTTTGTTGTCATGGTTACTCCAAGATATCACTACGGACCATCGCATCGAGATGGGTCTGGGGCGTGGCTAACTGTCCGAGGCGATTCCAATACATAGGTACCCTATGTGAAAACCTCCTCACAAACTTTCATCCCATAAACGCAACAGCATTATTGAGAAACTGGAATATAATGGACGGGAGAGAAGCAGGGGGCCGTTTCACTAAACATCGGACGGCTGAAATGTTCGTAAGTGCAGATTTAGACCAGTCAATAAATTTCAATTGATGGCTTTCAATTTATTGAGCATAGGCTGCATATGCAGCCTATGCTCACTACATGTAAATCCAATAATTGTTTAAAAGAACACATTTTTAATGTGAAATTTTGCACTTACGAACATTTTAGTAGTATGAAGTTTAGTGAAACGGTCCCCAGATGAAGGGGTTACCAAGTTATAGTCGGGTACGGTGGTGCACACATGTACGAGCACCACTGCTTCGACCAAACACATACACTTGTCTACACATAGATAATACAATACGACACAGCACGACCGTAAATCACATCACTTCTTCGACACATCAAAATGCAAATGTTCTTATTTATGCGACACGATGTCACACGATGTCTTCGTCCAATCGGGTATAATGGTTCATTTATAAACGTCACGCGAATACACGACCATCCACCACATGACTTCGTCAACCATTCAGGAACAATGGTTCGTTTCCATAGGACATGAAAGGACACGATCGCACGGCATACATGTGCTCTTCTCCTACCAAACAGCCACTGTAGAACCGCCTATTGTTCATCAACGCTTAGTGTTCACGTGTGAAAAGAAGCCGGCAATGCAGGGTCGAGGAACTTCGTCATTTCTGGACGTTTTATTACCAGGATCTCTCCGAAGACCTCAGAAAAGTTCATAGACTTTGTAAACTGGTGAACACTAGGGGCTGACATCAACGGTTAGTGTCCACGTGTGAAAAGCAGCCGGCAATGCAGGCTCAGATAACTTCGTCATTTCAGGACGTTTTATTACCAGTCTCCGAAGAAGTTCATAGACGTTTTAAACTGGTGAACACTAGGGGTTGACATCAACGCTTAGTGTCCACGTGTGAAAAGAAGCCTGCCGGCTTCTTTTCATACGTGGACACTAAGTGTTGCTAAACAATAGTCGGTTCTACAAGGCACAACGGTTCGTTTCCACACGACCACACGCTACAACATGACACCGCATAAATAATTCCATTCCTCATCGCTCCATGCGTCACGACGCGAGCTATCATTTGTGTTGGACAAGCGAACCATGGTGTGGAATATGCCAGTATTTTGGGGATGTCCATTGTAAAGAAAATCATTCCCAGAATGATTGAATGAAATTCGATATTTGGGCCGCTGTCTGAGAGAATTGGCATAATACGTTTTTTCGACCCGCATCGCTCCAGGGGGCCGTTTCACTAAACGGCTACAATGTTAATGTGTAAATTTCGCATTAACAATGTTTTCTTGCAAACCATTATTGGATTTACATTTATTGAGCATAGGCTGCATATGTGTAGCCTATGTATGTTCAATAAATGTAAATCCATAAATTTTACATTTCCAGACGATTCTAAATTTCCTCTTACGAACATTTTATTCGTACGAAGTTTAGTGAAGTTTAGTGACCACCCTCCCTCCCCCCTGGTCTGCACTGCGTATCCTTACAGTAGTCAGTAAACCTGGTATAAGAACATCAATTTGTGTGTGTATAATGAAGGAATAAACCATTGACTGTTGCGTTTACTGTGGTCTGTACAAGTGTTGGCTTGTTTAAAGTTCGAACGCAACAGCGCATGGTTTTATTGTTTATTGTTTGTAGCTACATTCCCATTTTCTGATAAACTTTAACCAATGAACAATGGCGCTCAACGTAAATCGTAAGGTCAAACATACATTCAATCGGCGGGATAGAGACTTAATATGCAAAACGTAGTGCCAATGAAAATATTCAGGATTAACATTTGTTGCAATAATATATCGAGAGGTACCTTTCCGCAGCCGGTGGCCTATTTATATCGGAGAACATCTGTGCAGCGACAAGGAAAATATTCCAGGAGACGGACAAATATAGCATTTTATCGCAGACCACACAAATGCATATACAGGCATTTTACTTGCCGGTGATTTATTAAAAGGCTAACAATAAACACTGTTTGAACAAAGTACAATGTGATACTGAGTGTGAGATACTGTCCTCCGTAAATATGTGAACCGTGATGACAAAATGGGGCTTGTGGACGGGATAACCAATATAGCTGTTGATCAGCCGGGATACCGATGTCGATGTTTTGTTCGGTGTGGCAATTATGTTTCTCCAACGCAATAGCGAACAGCGTATGCCCAGATCAGACTGCACATCCGTGCAGTCTGATCTGGGGCTACACTGGTCGCAAAAGCAATAACCCATTGTTATTAACAATTCACGTATTGTACCAGAAATAGCTTTAACACACTGTGTCTCAGTTTTTGTATGAGATAGTCAGTATAATGTAGTTATGTATATGAAATGTAAATGACACACGTCAATCAAATGTGCCATTTTATTTGATCAATTGCCAATGAGTTTGTGTCTTATTCTGCTTATCATATCATATAAACTGTGATAAACAGTGATCCTTTGTAATATAGTTACTGTACGAGGCAGCACACTTCGTGAAACATAACGTTTTTTAGCTGTGAAACGATAATATTATGCCACATATAAAATAAATTTCATTTTTTGACACTGGTTGAATGAATTTAAGTAAAATTTAACTACATACTAACAATCGATTAAACAAAATGTAGCGTTCGGCTCGCATTGCTACTTCTATTAGAAAGATTGTTATCAAACTTTTTCAGGCGACTTATATATACAATTAGGTTCAGAAATACAATACAACTGAACAATTAAAGTATTGTTTTACTAATCACCACTTGCTGCTCATATATAAGACTCTACTGTCTGTTTCCCGAAAGCTGCCCACATTTTACGGCTATATAAACAATTCCAAAACAATATTTTGTTCGATAATATTCAATTAAAGGAAAATTTAAGAATGAGCCTTCTTTTTATTTCGTGAAATTTGGTCAAATATTGATTTTATTGCGAAAAAACATTTTCCCCATGTTAAATCCCCATAGACATCTTCACAGAGTGTAAATGTCTATGGGGATTTAACATGGGGAAATTTTTTAGAATTTCAGAAATACTGGACCGATTTTTTAAATTTAACTTTTGTTTTCTTAGTTAGATCATTTCCAAGCTATCTAGCTAGGTTTCGGAGTCAATTTCCAATTTTTTCGTTTTTTTACTCCTCCCACAACTCCTCTACCTCTTTTTCCCCCATGTTAAATTTCCATAGAGAAATCAATTTTTAGTAATAAAACCAATATTTGACCAAATTTCACGAAATAAAAAGAAGGCTCATTCTTAAATTTTCCTTTAATTAAATATTATCGAAAACAAATATTGTTTTTGAAATGTTTATATAGCCGCAAAATTTGGACAGCTTTCGCGAAACAGAGTATAGTGCCTTTAACGGCAGCCCGTTGTCGATATTTAACCATCCCGCAAATTGATACAGCGACACGGTAGCAAATGGACGCTGTATGTCCGCCTATTTATATCACACTTGCCGTATTCGGGGGATCAGGCATTAATTGCGCGATTAGCTCGATAATTTTCCGGAACAGGAAGCGGCGTCGGAATGTCGCGCGGAAACGGCGGTTCCGCCATTATTCCCGAGATATACAACATAATGAACATCTTTCGTGAGCTTTCTTATTACAGCGATCGATATACCGGTGGCTTATTGAAATCTCTGTTGTACATGTTTGGTATACTGCTACCTCTATAGTCATTTATAATATGTTAACAATTTAGTATGGTGCACTTGACCTCCTTAATTTAAAGCAATCGACTGCATTGGAACAAATACTTATTTATGAAAGAAAAACGGACCAACGGCCATTGGCTTGACACATTTTCTGGGCTCATAATACACTTGACAACACACTGCCCGTAGGATCACAAGTCCAACAAACTGTATTAACAAACTTGACCGCATTAAAACCATAATTTATTATTTAAAAGGTCAGTTGACGGAACCATGTGTTGTTGCTCGAGAAATGTGGCTTATGGTATTTGTCGCTAGACTAACACATGGTCCAGTCACAACATATTATGGTTCTACTAATGAAAATACAGTGTAACCCCTATAAACTGAACACCCTGGGGACCCCGTTGTGTCTGATTTAGATGGGTTTCAATGTAATTTATGTCATTGTCGTGTCTTTTCCTAACAGAAAATTACAAAAATATGGCCATGGAGTGCTTAATTACAGTAAAACCTCTCTAATCCGGACACCCTGGGGACATCCCAAGGTGTCCGGTTTAAAGAGGTTCCATTGTAAAATGTAATATAGGAATGAATGGCCTTTTTGTTGAATTTATCGGGGTATAAACTTGGAAAAGTCGCGGGAATACTGGACGAAGGCCCCAAATTCAACAAAAAGGCCATTCATTCCTTATAATTCCAGCATTTGAAATAAATTCATCAAGAACATGTGTTTATTTTCCGTGTTCTTAAGAATTATTTTAACTGCGCCTCACGGTTACGGAAAGTAGTTCGGCATGGGAGTTTACTGGGATATCAATTTTGGACAGAGACTTGCTACGGGCCAATCAAATGTTAGGGAATTGTGTAAATATTTTTGTGCTGGAATTATATAGAATATCTTGCAAGGGCGGATGTATATATATCCAATTACGATGTACTAAAAATTGCATTCAGAAATGAAAGGGGTCAGTTGAAGAAAAGGGTTAACTCCCTCTCCTTCGACTGACCCTTCAAGTTCACAGGTTCTTGAAGAACGGTTCTTACACATCGACTCTATTGTTTTTCAGAGGTTGGTAAGCAATGTAGAAACACCCATGCAGAAAAAATAAAAGTTTGCATCTATATTATGCAAACATGGGCACGAAAAAGCCGTGCCTCACGGCAAACCACACACGTCGTGCATCTGTGGTCATTGTGTGAAATGATATTGGTCGGCTGTCATAACTGTAGAGACAGTTCCTTTACTGTCAAATGGAAATTCAAAATTTCCACTGAATACTGCCAACGGTAGTAGGTAAGTCGATGTGTAAGTCAGTTACTGCCCTAATTCATGTGTTTAAAAAACCTAAATGTGCCCATGAAACACCTCGCCGCTTCGCGGCTCGGTTGTTAAAATGCATAAACACCTCAATTAGGGCAGTGACCATTACATATTTGGTGTTTTATGGATTATTTCGGTATCTCTGGTGGTTTAGTTGCATTGTTACCAACATACAATTTACGTCACCTTCCGCAAATTGCATGTATAAGTACGGTAATACATCTTGACAGTATAAAAGGGGTCCGAAAGTTCTGAACGGCGAATGTATAGAAAATTTACGATTTCTGCACAAAACTATGTAAATTACCTCAGAACAACGAAATCCAAAATACCCACATGGCACCAAAATAATGACCATCTGTTCAAACACCTGTGTTCAAGTATGTAGGTATTACCGATGGAACACATGTACATACATACTGTGATATTTACGCTACTGGGGCCCGTTTCACTAAACTTCGTACCACTAAAATGTTCGTAAGTGCAAACTTATGATCGTCCGTAAATTTCGCATTAACAATGTTTTGTTGTAAATAATTATTGGATTTACAATTATTGAGCATAGGCTGCATATGCTCAATAAATGTAAATCCATCAATTGAAATTTCCAGATGATCTTAGATTTGTACTTACGAACATTTTAGTCGTACGAAGTTTAGTGAAACGGGCCCCTGGTGTGTATTGTACCGTGCTACCCAGGTTCCCGACGAACGGTACATCTTTCGGTGTTTTATGGGTTCTTTCTGTGAGTTTTATCGAGTTAGGTCATCGCTACCAACATACAATACCGCAAGCAGACGGCACCTCCTGCGAATTCCACATCAGGGACTTACCAGTATAAAACTGGCATGAAAGTTGAAGTAAATATCAGAAAGATAAATGTGTAGCTAATTAACGATTTCTGTCTTGGGTACTGTTTCGGTATCAGTGGTTGCACAAAATGGTGTAAATTACTCAAATGCACCAACTAAATCCGCTAACATAACCAAATCCACCATATATAACAGCAAAATGATTACCAGATGTTCAAACATCTGTCCTGCTAATGCAGTATAATAGCAACCACATTCCATCCATTTTAATTACTCTAGTATCAGACGATAATGGTTGTTCATGATTGCAAAACACATACACTTGTGTTGGAGTGCTCGTAAGTCGGGACTATAGTGGAACCTCTCTAAACAGGACACCCTGGGGACGTTAACATCCCAGGGTGTCCGGTTTAGTGAGGTTTCACAGAACATGGAAGTGGGTGTATGTACAAAAACCACCAGTGATTGTTACTATATAGAGAATAGTAGGTTAGTGCCGTGAATGGGAAAACATATCTGGCAAGGCTCAGGAAACGGGATGGGCGAGGCTCTGCCGAGCACATCCCGTTTCCATGCCGCGCCAGATATTTTTCCCATTCACGGCACTAACCTACTATTCTATTTATCCCGTCAACACCTACAAAAGGCTGTAAAATGTAAGAACAGTATTGACTGGATATCAAAAATGTTTCACCGCACCGTGTTTCACGGCACATACGCACTGTGTTGACGGGATAAATAGTATATACCTACCCATGAAATGCATAGCAACTTGTATAATATGTATATACGAGCCCTATGTTCCGGTGAGATATCAGTATAATCGTATCTATAATAGTATGTATAATTCACCCTACTTTCTAAGCCAATCGCTGGTCAGTATGTCAGTCAGTATATCGCTACACATATTTCACATTTTACAAGATTACCCCAATAAGTTCCATCTTACCCGATTTAATGACTACTTGTTCGACAGGAAATTTAAAATCAATACTCGGATGGGGGACTGCATTATAAAACTGACTAATTATAAGTATGTTATTGTTCACATATTGGATTGTTAATGAACTTTCGCTAACTCTCCGTCGCATTTAATTCCTTAAACATCCAGTATATGAACAATAACTTATACTTATATGCGCACAAGCCAACACTGCTTATAGGCTACACATGTCAATACACATTTGTTTTACCCTTATACAGACTTCAAACTCAAGGTGCATGATCACGTGGTTACAACAACAACAACATCGCCCATTCCAAAGTAAGTATTATTTGATATTTTACTTAATATGCAACGGAATTTGATGAAATATGGCGCAGCAAACGCGTCTTCATGAGCTGCATTTGGTGGTCTAGGGAGTTTGACACAGACTTATGTCGTTATTGCGAAGAATCGATTTCCATGTCGGAGACACGGAAATCGATTCTTCGCAAAGCGACAGCAGTTTGGGCAAAAATAAAGAGACCACCAAATGCAGCTTAACAAGACGCGTTTGATGAGCCATATTACAAATATACATCAAAATCCGTTACGTAATAATGACACTATAAAAGAATATGTACATTGAATCGGTACATGTTGTTGTTGTTAGTCCCACGTGATCATACACCTTGAAACTTGACTTGTTTGGGTATATAATACATATAATGTTTATATCTTTGTTACGAATATGACAAATATTTTCATCTCGTGGTGTGAAATGTCCATATGTCACTCGTGCCTAACGGCTCTCGTTAAATACGGACATTTCACACGACTCGATGATCATACAGCGGAACCTCCCTAAACCGGACACCAAGAAAAGCTTTGTGTGTTGTAGCTTAGCAAATCTCAGCTCTACGGATGTGTTTTACTATTTCATCTGTCTTTTACATTTGCTGTATCCGTGAGAGCCGAGACCCTTATAGTGTAAACTTTAGTCACAATAGCAGCCCAATCTGTCACATGAACGTATACATACTTTGAAATTGGTTATCCTTTTATTCCCAGTTTTGTAAACCAATTGTAAAAGTATCATGTCAAAGTATTGGCCTATGAATGTTTATAACATTACTATGTGTTCAACTTCTCACTCATCCGACTGTGTAGCAAAAAGCCAGGACAGATTGGGCTGTTATTGTGACTAAATTTTACACTATAAGGGTCTCAGCTCTCACGGATACAGAAAATATAAAAGACAGATGAACTAGTAAAACACATCAGTAGAGCGGAGATTTTCTAAGCTATGTGTGTTGAAATTCGTGTGTTATAATTCCAACACAATTCCCTAACATTTGATTGGCCCGTAGCAAGTCTCTGTCCAAATTTATATCCCAGTAAACTCCCACGCCGAACTACTTTCCGTAACCGTGAGGCACATTTAAAATAATTCTTAAGAAAACGGAAAATAAACACATTTTCTTGATGAATTTATTTCAAATGCTGTAATTATAAGGAATGAATGGCCTTTTTGTTGAATTTATCGGGGATATAAGCTTGCCAAAAATTACAATTTTCGAAAAAATTTTTTTTCGAAAATTCTAATTTTTGATCGCTTCGTCTATTCCCGCGACTTTTCCAAGTTTACATCCTCGATAAATTCAACAAAAAGGCCATTCATTCCTATAGTATCTCTGCTAATAATGCATGACCATGGTTGTCAATCAAACATACATGTATTGGAGTGTTCAATTATCTGAATTACAGTGGGATCTCTCTAAACCGGCCACCAAGAAAATGTATGTGCTCTCATTGTGAGAGGTTTCTTGGTAATGCATCTCATATAATAATGCATGTTCATGATTTTCAAAAGACACAGGTATGTCCCAGAATGGTCATATGCCTGATTTACAGTGGAACATCTCTAAACCGGACACCCTGGGGACCCCCAGGGTGTCCGGTTTAGAGAGGTTCCACTATATATTCAATTTCAGGTAACGAATGTATTGTATATTTACACATACATTCGTTACCTGAAATTGAACGTGACCCGTTTCAATAAACTTCGTAGAACAAAGAAGATCGTAAGTGCAAACTGTAAGTTCAGAATAACATTTATACTGTCAATCGATGTTGGAAAATCTTTAGTGGATGTGTTCACATGTAATGATATATATACGTGTATGTAGAAAATGGTAACGTTAGTTAACAACGTTAATGTGGGAGGCAAATTAATAAATATCTTCGTACGAACATGTGTATCGTAAGACGATTAGTAAAACGGGCCCCTGTGTGATTTCGTCAATATTTATTTGTACGTATTTCCTGTTTCGTTTGTGTCACTATAATAAACGTATTACTTACTTCTTTACTGTATATATTATACTCTTTGCATATATCACGTGTTCACATCACAAAATCCCATTTCTCTAGTCTCTCGGCCACAAACGCATTTTTGATCCTGTAACAGTTCAGTGGCACCTTTTCAATTGATGGATTTACATTTATTGAGCATAGGCTGCATATGCAGCCTTTGCTCAGTAAATGTAGATCCTATAATTGTTTACAAGAAAACATTGTTAATGTGAAATTTACAGACTATCATAATTTTGCACTTACGAACATTTTAGTCGTACGCAGTTTAGTGAAACGGGCCCCAGGTGTTTGAACAGATGGTCAGTATGTTGGTATCATATTGGTATTTTGAGTAGATTCGTTGGTTTTGGGTAATTTACATAGCTTTGTGCAACTACTAATGCTCAATCATTACACACGACAGAAATCGTAATTATCTACTCATTCACCGTTCGGAACTTATGGACACTTTTTATACTATTCCCACAAACAAAACATGTACTAATAGTTACACGTGTAATTCGGTACGGGAGGTGACGTACATTGTATATTGTTAACAATGCACACAATCCATCAGATATACCGAAATAACCCATAAAACACCGAACAATGAACTGTTCTTCAGGAACCTGTGGTCCCGTTTTCACATAGGGTAAACCTATGTATTGGTATCGCCTCCGACAGTTAGCCACGCCTCAGACCCCCCTCGATGCGATGGTCCGTAGTGATATCTTGGAGTAACCATAACAACAAAATGCATTGTATTACTCAACGTTTAACTGTCATACGCAACCGCTAATTGAAAATAATATTATGAAAAACTACTTGCACTGCACAATATCAACAACGGATGTTCTACGTACAAAAATACATCGGATTATTTTTTTGCGCGTGATTTGCCCCCATTTGCGGCACAAATCGTGCGGTCATCGCTAAATTTAGTAACATGCAGAGTTAACTCCCCTCCGAATACTCTTCGAAACACGCGACGCGTTTAACACACAGACGATATCAAGTTTGACCTTCCGACAGTCTATTTTTAAACTCACCCGATACCTGTGCGAAACAAAACTCGCACGTGTGGATCTAACTGATGTTTAATCCTCATTCTATCTATGGATTTACAGCGGATTTTAGTGACATTCCCGAATTCGGCCTGATTGACATTTGTCTATGGTGGCCAATACACGCCAACATGAGTGTCAATTCTACGTTCAGGGAAAGGTGTCAATAAGATAAATTACAGTCAGGGAACAAATTAATGACAGTATACCGGTAACACATCCAGCGTAGATTAAAACCCATATTAATGCAAGTACTGAAAATACGACAACAAAAAAAGCTAACAAGTTTGGGCTTCCATACATTTAAAATGTTGTCAGCGGTTTCCCCAATGACGTCATTTGTATGTTTTAATATACTCGATCCGGGGCTAACTATTTCATTCCATAAACAGAAGTAAACATGGCGATGTACCGACAAGGCATTTTCAGGCGCGACACCGCTTCCGTGGCGGAATTCTTGTAACTATTGCTCTTCAATCAGTTTTCAATATATCTATAATGATCTAGATATCTGGAATTTGTATTTATACTTGAATTGATGATGTCTTGTATATGAGTTACCGTATCTCTCTGATTTCAGGGCCGTAGCGGCCATTATTTTGGCCTGTTTTTTCTCTCTTTTTTTCGTCAGCTTCATGCGTTGAACATCCAATAACAACGCAATAACAACGTCTTTTTTTCTGTATAACAGAAGTTATGTATTTAAACGTAAGCATAATCCATGCTCCGACGGTGACGTTAGAATGTAGGAAATGCGATTTTGAGGGTGTAAGTGGAATTTTTCCCGCTAAAAAGGCTGCCGTGGCATTATTTTACACACCGCTACGGGCCTGCTGATATTGCTATGCATAATCTCTAATGTTGTTGAATGTTTTGGTACATACTGTAGCAGTGCATACTGTACTTGTGCCATATCAATAGTTTACCCCTTAACCATTAAAAGGCTGAAAAAGAAACTTGCCGTCTGCTCATTTTGTATATTTTAATCTCTTTAAAAACCTGTTTTGGCAGCGCAGTAGAATCGTTTCAGTATGTTTTTGAGGAGAAAATATAAAACTTTTTAAAACAGCAGACGACAATTGTCGTTTCCAGCGCTTTAGAGGTACATGCCCACTCAGTAAGCCAAAAATGTCATTTATAGGAATTAAATAAGTGTATAACTGTGTCACTATTCCACCAGTTGTAAACGTTACAAGTGCCCGCTATACAGATACAATCATTTAGTAATATTTATTTTACTGATAATGACGCGCGGTGGTATCAGGCTATTTTCATATGCAAATGAGGTATGATATTTTTTAATTATTTGTACTAAAGAAATGCGTCACCTGAAAAAATAATATTTTCGACAGATTTTAAAGTATGATCATTGCACATCATACAATAAATCCAGAGATTAAATAGTAATGTCCGTTAACATTTTAAGCAAACACGGTTATCGCCCCTGATATCAGTGTGTAAATTTGCGTCTGATATAAAATGTATAATAATGCCAATCAGTACGTGGGATAATGGTGCATGAATGTTTATTTTGCCAGGAAATGTCTCAGATGATGTCTCTGATGTAAAGAACATGTTGTACCTACTAATTGTGCATGTACCTTTAAGGGTTAATGAAACTGCAACACCAACACTCAATCAATCAATCTAGTTTAATCTTGTAGTACCCTATGTTCAGTACTTTGATTATTGATCCTAGTAACAGTTCAGTGGCATCTTTCGAAAAAGTTGTCTCTATTCTACGATATTCCATTTCTGATGAAAGACAGAGTTGCGCTGTCGAGATGGGAAACTGATAGAAATGTGCAAATAATATTGTATTTCTTGTTTTTTTGTGTTCATTTCCGGAAGCCGGTGATACAATCGTGCACTGTCATGTCGGCTTTACTGGAGTGAATCAACAGGTGACCCGGGTATGCAAGTGCACCGCGGTGAAATATAGAACACGGCGCTGATCTTTGATGGTAAGGTAATGGTACAGTGAACCTCTCTAAACCGGACACACTGTAAATCGCTGTGTTTGTAATCCTGGAGGGTTTCTTTGTCACTTATCTCCGATTGTAATATATGTTCGTGATCGCAAAGCATAAACACGTGTCTTGTGGTGGTCATATTCCTGGTTTACAGTGGAACGTCTCTAAACCGGAAACCATGGGGACCTCCGGTTTAGAGAGGTTCCACTGTATTAGTACAGACACAGGCTTTGAAAAGGGGCATATAGAGAATAGTAGGTTAGTACCGTGAATGGGAAAAAATATCCGGCAAGGCTCAAGAATTTCTTTATTTCTCATCAGAAGTATATGTTGTGACCACTCATTTGAACCGTCTCGCCGAGACGGTTCAAATGTGTGGTCACAACATATACGTTGGTTCAGAAATACGGAAAATAGATAGAGAATAGTAGGTTAGTGCCGTGAATGGGAAAAATATCTGGCAAGGCTCAGGAAACGGGATGGGCGAGGCTCTGCCGAGCACATCCCGTTTCCATGCCGCGCCAGATATGTTTTCCCATTCACGGCACTAACATACTATTCTATTTATCCCGTCAACACCTACAAATGGTTGTCAAATGCAAAACTAGTATTCACCGGATATCAAAAATATTTCACGGCACCGTGTTTCACGGTACATACAGTAGGCGTTTTTCTTTTGCAGGTGGCGGGGGAGGTCAACTATACTTTGTACTATAACCACTACTATACGTTTAACTATTACTACAATACTTATACGTACTATACGTACTATACCAATGCTATACATACTATATTAAATTTTACTATACTTCTAATACCAATACTATACGTATTTAACAAAATACCGTACCTATACCAATATAACGTATACTAATTACAAATTTTTTATAGTACTATACCATACTTATACGTATACTATACCAATATATTAAAACGTATACTTATTTACCCAATTACTATTAGTACTTCTACCAATACCTAATAGGTATTTACTATACAAATTTTTTACTATTTACGTATTACTATACTTTTAATACGTACTATACCAATCCTATTTTAACGTACTATACCAATACTATTACGTATACTATATCAAAAAATACTATTACGTACTATACAATACTATTTACGTATAAAATTATTTTTTAATAATTACTATTACGTATTACTTTATTAACCAAAAATTTTTAAATTTTATACGTACTACAATATATTAGTTTTTTAAACTATTAACCAATTACTATTAGTATTACATACCAATATTATTACGTTACTTATAAACAATCCCTATACGTATCTATACCCAAATACTAATAGTAAACTTACCAAATACTATTAACCGTAACTATTTTACCCCAATTTACTTATTTAGTACTATACCAATATAACGTATACTATACCAAAATACTATTTACGTTACGATACCAAATACTATTAGTTATTTTACTTTATTACAATACTATTTTAACGTTACTATAACCAAATATTTATTTACGTATACATACCAATACTAAATACGCATATATTACCAAATTTACTATACCCAATTATTATTTACGTTTTTTACTATACCCAAATTTACTACGTTACTATACCAATACTCATACGTATTACTATACAAAAAAATACTATACGGTATACTATACCAATACTATACGTATACTTATACAATTTTTTTTTACTATACGTATTTTTACTATACCAATACTATGGTATTACTATTTACCAAAATTACTTGTACGTATTTACTATACCAATAACTATACGTATTCTATACCAATACTATAAGTTTTTTTTTTATAATTTAATTTTTTTTACAATACCTATTTACAATATTTTTATAACCAATACTTGGCGTATATACTATACTATACGTACTATACCAATACTATACGTATCTATACCAATACTATACGTATCTATACTATACTGATACGTATACTATACCTATTACTATACGTACTATAATACTATACGTACATACAATACTATACGTATACTATACCAATACTATCGTACTCATACTATACTATATTATAGTATACTATACAATACTATACCAATATACTATACTTACCAATACTATTCGTACTTTTAACAAATACTATACTATACTTATACCAATCTATAAGTATACTATACCAATACTATATAAAAAATATTATACCAATACTATTACGTATACTACAATACTATACTATACCAAATACTATACGTATATATATACCAAATATATGCCGTATATATACAATACTGTACGTATACTGATACCATACAATACTATGACTATACCAATATATCGTATACTATTACCAATTACTACGTTATACTCTATACCAATTACTATACGTGTATACTATACCAATACTATACGTTATACTATACCAAATACTACGTATACTATCCAATACTATACGTATACTATCCCAATACTATACGTATACTACCATACCAATACTATTACGCATACTATCACCTATACAAATACTATACCGTACTATACGCAATACTATACCGTTACTATACCAATACTATACGTTTTATATACCAATACTTCATACTATACGTACTATTACATATACTAATACTATACTATACCAGTATACTATACGTATACCATTACTATACCAATACTATACGTACTATACCCCAATACTGTATATACTATACCAATACTATACGTATACTTTACCAAATATATACGTAATTACTATACAATACTATACGTATACTACCAATACTATACGTATACTATACCCAATACTACGTATACACCAATACTACGTATACTATCCAATACTATACATATACCAAATACTTTTACGTATACTATACAATAATATACGTATACATACCAATTTACTATGCGTATACATACCATACTGTACGTATTCTATACCAATACTATACTATATACTATACTATATGCGTATACTATACCAATACTATGCGTATACTATACAATACGTATACGTATACCATACTATACGTATACTCTACCAATATGTGCGTATACTATACCCAATACTATGCTATACTAATACCAATACTCTACTATATACTATACAATACTGTCCAATATATCATAACCAATACTATGCGTATACTACACCAATCTTTGCGTATACTATACCAAAACTATGTATACTATACCAGATACTTTTTGTATGCTATACCAATAACTATGCGTATACTATACCAATACTTTGCGTATACTATACCAATACTATACGTATACTATACCAATACTATGCGTATACTATACCAATACTGTACGTATACTATACCAATACTATACGTATACTATACCAATACTTTGCGTATACTATACCAATACTATGCGTATACTATACCAATACGTATACTATACCAACACTATACGTATACTATACCAATACTATACGTATACTATACCAATACTATACGTATACTATACCAATAATATACGTACTATACCAATACTATACGTATACTATACCAATACTGTACGTATACTATACCAATACTATACGTATACTATACCAATACTATACGTATACTAAACCAATACTATACGTATACTATACCAATACTATACGTACTATACCAATACTATACGTATACTATACCAATACTATATGTATACTATACCAATAATATACGTACTATACCAATACTATACATATACTATACCAATCTATACGTATACTTTACCAATACTATACGTACTATACCAATATTATACGTATACTATACCAATACTATACGTATACTATACCAATACTATACGTATGCTATACCAATACTATACGTACTATACCAATATTATACGTATACTATACCAATACTATACGTATACTATACCAATACTATGCGTATACTATACCATACTACTATTATACTATACCAATACTATACGTATACAATACAATACTATAGTACTATACCAATACTATACGTATACTATACCAATGCTATACCAATACTATACCAATACTATACGTATACTATACCAATTACTGTACGTATACTATACCAATACTATACGTATACTATAACAATACTATACGTATACTATACCAATACTATACGTACTATACCAATACTATACGTATACTATACCAATAGTATACGTACTATACCATACTATACGTATACTATACAATATATACGTACTATACCAATACTATACGTATACTATACCAATACTATACGTATACTATACCAATACTATACGTACTATACCAATACTATACGTATACTATACCAATACTATACGTATACTATACCAATACTATACGTACTATACCAATACTATACGTACTATACCAATACTATACGTATACTATACCAATACTATACGTACTATACCAATACTATACGTATAATATACTAATACTATACGTATACTATACCAATACTATACGTACTATACCAATACTATACGTACTATACCAATACTATACGTATACTATACCAATATTATACGTACTATACCAATACTATACGTATACTATACCAATACTATACGTACTATACCAATACTATACGTACTATACCAATACTATACGTACTATACCAATACTATACGTATACTATACCAATACTATACGTACTATACCAATACTATACGTATACTGTACCAATACTATACGTATACTATACCAATATTATACGTATACTATACCAATACTATACGCATACTATACCAATACTATACCAATACTATACGTACTATACCAATACTATACGTATACTATACCAATACTATACGTATACTATACCAATACTATACGTATACTATACCAATACTATACGTATACTATACCAATACTATGCGTATACTATACCAATACTATACGTATACTACACCGTTACTATGCGTATACTATACCAATACTATACGTATACTATACCAATACTATACGTATACTATACCAATACTATACGTATACTATACCAATACTATGCGTATACTATACCAATACTTTGCGTATACTATACCAATACTTTGCGTATACTATACCAATACTATACGTATACTATACCAATACTATGCGTATACTATACCAATACTGTACGTATACTATACCAATACTATACGTATACTATACCAATACTATGCGTATACTATACCAATACTATGCGTATACTATACCAATACTATACGTATACTCTACCAATACTCTACGTATACTATACCAATACTATGCTTATACTATACCAATACTATACTTATACTATACCAATACTATACGTATACTATACCAATACTGTGCGTATACTATACCAATACTATGCGTATACTATACCAATACTATACGTACTATACCAATACTATACGTATACTATACCAATACTATACGTATACTATACCAATACTATGCGTATACTATACCAATACTTTGCGTATACTATACCAATACTATACGTATACTATACCAATACTTTGCGTATACTATACCAATACTATGCGTATACTATACCAATACTTTGCGTATACTATTCCAATACTATAGCGTATACTATACCATACTATGCGTATACTATACCAATACTGTACGTATACTATACCAATTACTATACGTATACTATACCAATACTATGCGTTATACTATACCAATACTATGCGTATACTATACAATACGTATACTATACCAACACTATACGTATACTATACCAATACTATGCGTATACTATACCAATACTATACGTACTATACCAATACTATACGTATACTATACCAATACTGTACGTATACTATACCAATACTATACGTATACTATACCAATACTATACTTACTATACCAATAATATACGTATACTATACCAATACTATACGTATACTATACCAATAATATACGTACTATACCAATACTATACGTATACTATACCAATACTATACGTATACTTTACCAATACTATACGTACTATACCAATATATACGTATACTATACCAATTACTATACGTATATATACAATACTATACGTATGCTATACCAATACTATACGTACTATACCAATATTATACGTATACTATACCAATACTATACGTATACTATATCAATACTATGCGTATACTATACCAATACTATACTTATACTATACCAATACTATACGTATACTATACCAATACTATACGTATACTATACCAATACTATACGTATACTATACCAATGTTATACCAATACTATACCAATACTATACGTATACTATACCAATACTGTACGTATACTATACCAATACTATACGTATACTATACCAATACTATACGTATACTATACCAATACTATACGTACTATACCAATACTATACGTATACTATCCAATATTATACGTACTGTACCAATACTATACGTATACTATACCAATACTATACGTACTATACCAATACTATACGTATACTATACCAATATTATACGTACTATACCAATACTATACGTATACTATACCAATACTATACGTACTATACCAATACTATACGTATACTATGCCAATACTATACGTATACTATACAATACTTTACGTATAACTATACCAATACTATACGTATACTATACCAATACTATACGTACTATACCAATACTATACGTATACTATACCAATATTATACTTAAGCTCTACCCAAAACTATACGGTATACTATACCAATACTATACGTACTATACAAATACTTACGTATGCGATACCAATACTATACGTATACTATACCAAATACTATACGTTACTATACCAATACTATACGTATACTATACAAAATATTATATGTATACTATACAATACAATACGTTCTTTACTATACCAATACTATACGTACTATACCAACTATACGTATACTATACCAATACTATACGTATACTATACCAATTACTATACGTACTATACATAGTATACGTATTACTATTCCAATACTATACGTATACTATTACCAATACTATACGTATACTATACCAATACTATGCGTATCTATACCAATACTATACGTATACTATACCAATACTATACGTTACTATACCAATACTATACGTATTTTATTATACCAATACTCTACGTATACTATACCAATACTATACGTATACTATAAAAAAAAACCCAATACTGATACGATACTATACTAATACGATATGTTTTCTAACGATATACATATTATATAAACGTACGGTATGTTTGTACCGTACATACCAACTAATATCGTATAGATATACCATTCAAATCGTACGTTTATACGAGTTTTATACATGTCTACAATTCTGGTACGTTTGTATCGTACAAACATACCAGATTATGGTATATTCATACCATATCCGTACCGATATATCGTATATACGAACGGATATCGTATGTTTGTATAATATTCGTATAGTACGTTTGTACAATACGACGATACGGTACAAACATACCAATATTATATGTTCATACGATATGCTCATTAAATATACCAATACTATACGATTACGATATGTATACGATATTAGTATATACAAATAGGTAAGGAGCAGAAAATCGCTACTGTATACTACGTACTGTGTTGACGGGATAAATGTCGAAAGAGTTGTTCAGGGTTTAGAGATATTTCACTGTAATTCAGTTTTATGTGAGAACTCTGTGATATGTGGCAGTGCAGGACTGGATAAATGAGGCTTATGGATTTTGCGAGCATTGCAGATCCAGGTCAGCCTGTGCCTCCGCACAGTCTGATCAGGATCTGCACTGTTCGCCATTCCATCAATGAGACACCCGAAATGAAAACATGTCTTGGCATTTCATTAGAATTGTCTCCTTGGAGACAATTCTAATGAAATATCAAGATGTGTTTTCATGGAAAATAAGAAACATATGCTATATTTGTGGTCTGTTTATTGCTTTCTGTAGCATGATAAAGGTACCACAAATTATTTTATTGCTTTTTGATACTCGCTACCTCTGATTTTAATTGTTTTTTTGGCAATTTTAATTGGGTATTTACGCAAATACGCAGCTTATCTGGAGCTCTGTCACAGGTCGTATGGGAGTTGCGTGCCGTAACGTGTATGGCAATATTTCGAGGTCCTGTTCAGATTTCGTTACGTCGAACTTCGGTTTACTCGAAGTATTTATCACAGTCCGACGGACTTCGAGTAAACGAGCGTAGGTAATATGTGTCATTTAAAGGTATTATCTCTCGAAAAGTGGTTATACAAAATAAATAACACGAAGTATGAAGATAATATTTTATCGCATTAAGAACGCGACACTACTTTGTGCATGAGGCATCGGCAGACAGAAATTAATGAGTATGAGCCTGAGTTGGACTCACTGAAGTACATGTACTGTATATGTTACATTAGAGTGAGAAATATACCAGTAGCCTATTTCACCAACATTGCAATGTATACTTTTCTAGCAAAGTATACTTTGATGGAGAAATTTTCAATTTTAGGATAATTTTTATTACACTGAATTTATTACATTATCACAGCCATTTTGGCTGTGATAATGTAATCAATTCAGTATAATAATTCTGCATACTTTGAATCATCATATATATGCAGTAGTTACTTCTATATGAAATAATGTATTTGATTGCTCCCTCAAAGTATACTGTGCTAGAAAAGTATACTTTGCAATGTTGGTGAAATCGGCTACAGGAGATAACTATTCACGTTAAGTTCGAAAAGTTGTCACTGCTACGTGTAAGCATTTAATTTCAGATCGATATTTACTTATGTATTTGTTTAATAGTTTTAACGGCGTGTCAATAGCTAAGGTCATTTAGGCATGGATGGTGGTAAAAACCCAAAGTCAGAACAGGATATTTACAGAAGACTTATATATCCCGTAATGAAATTTAGAATTACCTGACCTGGTTCCAGATCCACATCACACCAGAATCACTTACATATTAGCCAAATATTTAATTGTTAAATGTAAATATGAAAATAATGATATAGCTTTCGGTCCTTTTCTAAATTATTTAAGACATAGGATATACGTAGAGGAGATTATAGCAACAACAAAAGACAAACGGGAACCGTGAACATATTATTAAATTGGGCAGGTTTCAGACAAAGTTATATTGTAAGCAATGTAGACAGGTGTCAATCACACAAACTACACAAAAGTAACGAATATCAATCTAGTCTAGCACATATGAACACATAGGGACATAGTCCACTTTTCACATTTTGCTATCCTTTTATATTACTCCAACAACTTTCCTATTTCTATCTTTTCCCCTTTACTATTTTTCTACTAAAAACATTACTTTCGAATATATTGAGTACATGTGTAGCTGTATGTGATCACGTAAGCCATACATTGTTAGTCAATATTGTATGTATAAATGTACATGTTGTATTTAAAAGTGAAATAAAAATATTTAAATAAAAATAAAAAAAATTAAGAATCACTTAGATGTAGCCCCACTCACTAAGCGTAATATAATTAGTACTAATACTTTTGCTACTTTAATAATGGGCATAACCATACTCAAATCTGAAGTGACAAGGAAGCAAAAAATAATTATAATGCACTCAATAATATCACGCAATCCGTTAAATTTACCAAGAAATTAGTCTTATGGGATCCGCACAGTCTGTTCAGGATCTGCACTGTTCGCCATTCTGTCAATGAAACACCCGTCACGCTTTTACATATATAGTTTCAGGCTATTTTATCAGGAGCTATACTGGTCACAAATCCCATAAGCCGCATTTCGTCAGTCTCAGCCACATGTATGTGGTGACTGGTACAGTAGACTATGCTCCTGAAGGTCGTTTCACTAAACTTCGTACGACTAACATGTTTGTAAGTGCAAAATTATGATAGTCTGTGAATTTCACATGAACATTGTTTTCTTGTAAACAATTATTGGATTTACATTTATTGAGCATAGGCTACATATGTTCAATAAATGTAAATCCATCGATTGAAATTTCCAGACTATCCGAAATTTGCACGAACATTTTAGTCGTACGAAGTTTAGTGAAACGGCCCCTGAACCAGCGGCAAGCAGTACAGTTGACCTTGTCTCCTCGCCGATGTAGCAATAACGCATAATGGAAATGTATGGTATTTTCGTGTTTACTGGCACACATATATAAACAATCAATGAGCTTAAAACCGCACATGTGATGTCTTAAAATGCCGAATACGTTCCGCTATAATAATTCCAAGCTCTTCGCGCGTTTCACGAACGGCGGTTTAAATGGCGTACCGAGATCCTGACCACCATCGTCCAAATAATGATTATGTTTCCTCGGATGCATTTGATGGTTTGTCGTAAACGTCATACTACCGTTTGAATGGTGTCCAACGTACAAGGATGGTGTACCACGTACATATATCAGGTAACTTTCCCTGTATTGACCGAATACGTACTGACTGATAACATAGTGTTGTTTGCCCTGATACAAACATCCGGGTTACAACGAAGTGAAAACTAACGTTGCATTGGTCGGATGACGTCATGTGACGTTGCCGAATGACGTTAGTGAATGACGCAATGTAAACAGGTCCGTTTGGCTTGGCTGGGAAACAGTAGGAATTCCGCGTTTCCTAGCCTTGCCTGATAAACTTGATATCAAAAGACACTAGCCTGGTATTCTCTATTTATCACATGAAAACATTGTTATGCCGTGTGTTAGCCCATTTCATAAATGTGATATGACACACGTGTAATAACACCTGGAGCGTATTTGATTAGCTGGCCGCATCACCTTAATTACGTATTCATATTATGCGCTAACGTTACGCCAAATGAACAAAATGAAGACGTTCCAAATGACGTTGCAAAGGGCGCGACAAAGCAATGATGTTTTGACGTTGATGTCCTCATGTTTTAGACGTCATTAGCAGCGTCTCTGACTCATTAAAATTACGGCAATTGTCAGAATGAGCATCCGTTTGGTAACATGAAGTGTTGACAAAGAACTGGAACCTGTAATATGGCATATTTATAATAATTGGTTTGCTATGATTAAAACTATTTTTCTGTGTGGAGATTTTCAACTAAATGCGAAAATAGTCAATTGCGTCTGTTCACTGAAACGTATTTGCATATCACCAAGTTTTCTTCTCTTCGGAGGTTGAAGTCATGCGATAAACAGGGGGCCGTTTCACTAAACTTCTTACGAATAAATTGTTCGTAAGTGCAAATTAAGATTCGTCTGGAAATTTCAATTAATGGATTTACATTTATTGAGCATATGTGCAGCCTATGCTCATTAAATGTAAATCCAATAATTGTTTACAAGAACAAATTGTTAATGTGTTACTTACAGACTATCATAATTTTGCACTTACGAACATTTTAGTCGTACGAAGTTTAGTGAAACGGCCCCCTGAATCCAAAACTCGTTTCCATTTGATACGAGATTTATGAAACGAGCCGCGCATCAATTTATGCACAGATATAGAAGCTCGGTGCATAGATTGATGCGCGACTCGTTTCATAAATCTCATATCAAATGGAAACTGTTTTGAGATGCTCTATATCCGGGATGGAGATACACTCGGTTTGATGTACATATCAAAGTCTTCCCCACTCGGGGGGTGCGATTTTGCCGATTTAGACGAATAAAAACTCAACCACGTATAATCTCCGTTTCTGCGCCATTACTTGTGGATGTAGCAGCGTTTTCCTGTATACATATGTAGGAACCACAGGACGGGTGAACACTGTCTACTATAGTCCCCATGGAATTATTTGGTTTTCTAATATCCAACTTTAGTGATGTATTTGCTAATCAATTACCCTTGTATTCCGCCGCCCCAACCCACCCATACACTTGATATGAACAAAAGACAATATAGTCTGAAGAAACAACCCACCAATTGTCATTTACATTGCAACTGATGGACTTATAGTTGTAGCAAGATACCTGGGGGCGTTTCACTAAACTCCGTACGATTAAAATGTTCGTAAGTGTAAATTTAGGATCGTCTGGAAATTTAAATTGATGGATTTACATGTATTAACCATGCCTGCAGCCTATGCTCAATATATGTAAATCCAATAATTGTTTACAAGAAAACCTTATTAATGTGAAATTCATGACTATCATCATTTTGCACTTACGAACACTTTTTAGTCGTACGAAATTTAGTAGATTACTTCAAGGTAAATGTATCGACATATCACAGTTTTGCAGACGTTGATGTTACTAAATTGTATAATTGATGGATTTACATTTATTGAGCATAGGCTGCATATGCAGCCTATGCTCAATAAATGTAAATCCAATAGGGCGTCGCTTTGGTCATGGCGTCATATATGACTGTGACTGGAGAAATGGGGCTTATGCTTTTTTTTTCGACCAGTGTAGATCCAGCCCAGCCTGTGCATCCGCACAGTCTGATCATGGTCTGCACTATTCGCAATTTCATCAATGAAATACTTGATGTGCATCGAACAAGACATATATATAATTATCAGGCTTCATGAATGTTCTATTTGATATAGGTCTACACTGGTCGTAAATACCATAAGCCTCATTTCTCCTGTACAGCCACATATGGCAACACCATTTCAAAATGCCGGTCAGTGGTGGCTTCCATGGTTGACAAGCAGCATGGTGAAAGATCAGACGAGTTTAGGTGCATGCACTTTTCTATTGAAGGGGTCAGGGAATAGTCTTGGAGTTATAGGCGAATAGTATTAGAATCGGAAACAATAAGCCAAAGCTGAATTTTTCAGTACATGTTCAGAATAGCATTAGGAGAAACATATCAAAACTCCCCACGAATCCCACTGGAGTTTAATTCAGAATTCAAGATGGTGTCCAAGATGGCTGCCATAAATTGATTACATCATGATCACATTCACATTACTATTGCAGCATATGTCTGAACAATGCACATATTAACCAATACTTCCGAGTCGCTTATCCATTCAGAAATCCAAGATGGCAGACAAAATAAGAAAACCTTCATTTTCATCATAATATTTTTTCTTTAGCTTTTAATTATCTAGGAACTTCAGTTATTATTATTTAATCTTCAATACATTAATATTTGATATAATATTGTGTCTAAGATGGCCGCCGAAACCTGCTACAATACGTTGTCCAATGTGCATAACAGATGGCCGCAGCCCGCATGTTTAGCCAGTCGAGGCTTTTGATAGTCCGAGGGTGTATTGATAGTCACATCGTGTAGTGATCGTATCAGTGTGTTTGCAAGTGGTTATATGTATAACACTTAAAACGTTTAATTCAAATTCATAAAAAAGGTTTAACTGACATTGGTTAGGTAGGCCAATTGGATGGGCTACATAATGAAAGTATGAATGGAGACAAAACAAAATGTTGGATATTTGAAGTAGACGCGTCTTATCATTACGTATGTAATAACGTTAAGAGACAATTTTGTGAAAGCTGTATATAACGCAATTTAATTATGTCTGGAGAGATACAAGTGATTTGAAAATAATTAACTTAGACTAACTCTCCCACGGAAGTACAAGTGTCATTATGATCACCATGTCTCGCTTTCAACAAGTGGGCTCGACACACAATTGCATTAGCATCTGTCGTTCTTCTTGATTTAATTATTTACATTAACTATAATTGTGATAACATACATCATATTGAAATAAACATAGTATGTAAGATGCATTTAAATAAATGTTGCCTCCAATATGGCTGACACAAGTGACTATACGGTATGTATAACTATTTGAAATACTAGAATACTAGTGGTATGATGTGAAAGTGCTACACATTCATTGTTATCTCGTAGTGGTGGCTATATGTCGGGATGATTGGTCAATATTATAATTATCCCACTTCGTCCGCTTCCCTGAGAGTTGACCCTGTGCTATTATGGAAGTATCCATTGTCGGGTATAGGCTGATACAATATATGGTGTGATACATCACTTACAGCACGGGTGTTCGCATGTACCGATTATCTCCTGTAGCCTATTTCATCAACATTGCAAAGTATACTTTAGTAGCAAAGTATACTTTGAGGGAGAAATTTTCAATTTTATGATAAATTTATTAATTTTTATTATACTGAACTTATTACATTATCACAGCCATTTAATGGCTGTGATAATGTAATAAATTCAGCATAATAATTCTGCATACTTTTAATCATGAAATATATGCATTTGTTAGTTCTATATGAAATAATGCATTTCAGGAAAAATAAATGATTACTCCCTCAAAGTATACTTTGCTAGTAAAGTATACTTTGCAATGTTGATGAAATAGGCCCCTGGTGCTCGAAGCAATGCATGTGGAAGCTAATCGGATTGCGCGTACACTGTATATGTTATGCACAGGCTGATCTGGGACTACAATTATTGCAAACTCTTTTGTCAGTCTGGGACCTGTCTAACCTGGTATATTCTTAGAGGCGGATGCATCTCTTTATCATACTTTCCACAAATGGTAAGTCGAATTTTAAGAATAATGTACATTACATGAGACGGCTATTTTAATGATGCAGTTCATCCTTACCAAAATCGCGATATCCCTGATTTAGCCCTCTTGTACATTTTTCTGGTTGTCTTGTATGTCATACTTGAATTCGATTATCCCCATAGTCAGAGTAGTAAGACTACTGTTGTCTGTTTCACGAAAGCTGCCCAAATTTTACGGCCATATAAACAATTCAAAAAAATATATTTTTCAATAATATTAAATTAAAAGAAAATTTAAGAATGAGCCTTCTTTTTATTTCGTGAAATTTGGTCAAATATTGGTTTTATTGCGAAAAAATGATTTCTCTATGGGAATTTAACATGGGGGGAAAAGTGGTAGAGGAGTTGTGGGAGGAGTCAAAAAACGAAAAAACTCTAGACAGAGGATACATATATTGATCAATATATGTGGTTTGGTTACATCAATATTATGCATGGGATTAATTCGGTGCTCGTATGCATACGTTAATACCAGTTTCTGCTGATGTCAAAAGATGGAATGTCCAACTCAGGTGTGAAGCCTGCATTTATAGGTTCAGTAAAGTATTGTTGGTTTGGTCAATATGTTCATAATGAGTGTCATATTGTAAAATAAATGGATATTACAAATGGCAATACTCGATTCATAATGTTTATCAGCGCGAAGGGAACTAGCAACTGCAAGGTGTATGATCACGTGGTACTAATAACAACAAGTACCGATTCAAAGTACGTATTCTTGTATAGTGTCCTTATTACGTAGCTGATTTTGATGGCGCATCAAACGCGTCTTGTTAAGCTGCATTTGGTGGTCTCTGTATTTTCGCCAAAACTTATGTCGTTTTTGCGAAGAATCGATTTCCGTGTCTCCGACACGGAAATCGATTCTTCGCAAAAACGACATAAGTCTATGCCACACTTCCTAGACCACAAACTGCAGCTCATGAAGATTCGTTTGCTGAGCCATATTTCATCAAAATCCGTTGCATATTAAGGAAAATATCAAATAATACGTACTTTGGAGTGGGCGACGTTGTTGTTGTTGTTATAGCCACGTGATAATGCACCTTGAACTGGTAGCATAGTAGATGCATCTGCTGCCATCACCGCACGTATGACAATTTGACTAGCATGCTACCCGTCTCATCACATACACACATCGATTTCAAAGTTTAAGTATTTACAACGATTAAATGTCATGGTACCTTCAGGGGCCCGTTTCACTAAACTTCGTACGACTAAAATATTCGTCAGTGCAAAATTATGATAGTCTGTAAATTTCACATTAACAATGTTTTCTTGTAAACAATTATTGGATTTACATTTATTGAACATAGGCTGCAGATGATGCAGCCTATGTTCATTAAATGTAAACCCATTAATTGAAATTTCCAGACAATCCTAAATTTGCACTTACGAATAGCTTAGTCGTACGAAGTTTAGTGAAACGACCCCCATATAGTGATAGGCCTCTTTTAATAGACAGTGAGTGGGTTTAACGTCTCAGCAACAGCTAATGTCATTTAGGAATAATTCCAGCACAAAAATATTTACACAATTCCCTAACATTTGATTGGCCCGTAGCAAGCCTCTGTCCAAAATTTATATCCCAGTAAACTCCCACGCCGAACTACTTTCCGTAACCGTGAGGCGCAGTTAAAATAATTCTTAAGAAAACGGAAAATAAACACATTTTATTGATGAATTTATTTCAAATGCTGGAATTATAAGGAATGAATGGCCTTTTTGTTGAATTTATCGGGGATATAAACTTGGAAAAGTCGCGGGAATACTGGACGAGGCCTTCCGGCCTTCGTCCAGTATTCCCGCGACTTTTCCAAGTTTATACCCCGATAAATTCAACAAAAAGGCCATTCATTCCTATACTGAGTCTTGTCAATGGACTAATGAGTTGTGTAAACGTTGCTCATGAGTTTGCTATTTCAGCAGCACATGTCAATTAGTTCTTCCAGTGATGCTATTATTTTCCGATCCTTTGTGGTTATTGAGCCTACTTACTCACACCCGATGTACCAGACCCAACACATGAGTACATTGAATATGCCAGAGAATATTTGTTGTCACCTTATTATACAATATAATATAATATGTATTAAATTAATGGCTTTATTTAAATGGTAGCTCAAGATACATGCAACACAATTTCATTGCGCATGACCAGTAATACAACCTGGTTTGTATGCATGCAGTTACGAACGTAATGATGCGTGAGCTTGCTGCAGAGAACTAAGTCTACCAATTTGAGACATGTTTTTCACCACACTGTGCTGATTTTCCGTTTATAGATATAACTTATTTTTCGATATTTCTCTAAATTTGGTGGCCATCTTGAATTTCAATTTACATAATATAATGAATGAAGTATGCGTTAACTGTATTGCGTAGTTCATATATCACCCTATAACCCATATAACAAATTCAAAGATAGTAATCAAGGTTAATGTTATATATATATTGTAAAAACAGATTTACGTCACTTTGTGACATTTTTCGCATTTGATGGTCATTTTGAATATCACATTACATAATATTCAACATGTTAGCTCAGTTTAGACGTTGGCGGCCATCTTGGACGCAATTTTAATTGACTTACTTCTCATAATTTGGATTAATATGATTCATTAGTTATATTCTGTCCGTTTTTGGAACATTTTGTTCTGACTTGCTTTTTTCAACTGATACTTTCAATTATAGACACATTTCTTGTGGCTTGTACTTTTGTGTTTTTGATTTTTTTATTTCATTTGCAATGCTGTATTACAATACATGTATGTAACAAGCTTGACGAAGATAGACAAGGCACAATGGGTTATATTACATTATTCTGTTACTTCATTTCGTTTGGCTAAATCACATGCTGATACGTGTACCGGTTTAAGAATTATATACGTCCATGTACATGTGAAGCGAGTGTGACTTTGGGCCGCCATCGCGGTTTCTGACAGAATCACTAAAAACATTCATTGTACAGTAGTTCGCTTGAGACGATGTTCCTGCAACTCTGTTTGATTGCGATATTAAATTGGAACTGAAATCGTGGCCGACCAATCACATTGCAGAGAAAGTAATAAATGCAGGATATTGCAATTGCCTGTACTTCATAATAAATTCGTGCTGTAATGGTTTGGCGTTGGTTTTTCGTCCAAACGGTTTGTGTTTTTAGAATATAACGGGGTTCGGTATCGACTCTTGCAGAACAGTGCACTCAATGTTGAGCAAGCGCAATTGTCCGGGGATATTCAAATCGTAATGCAATAATTGGTCACGATTCCCAAAACTTCTGTACAAATGTTATATATCTGTTAGACATTGTTGAGACAGTACACACAACCGCCTGCATTAATCTTGCCCAGATGTCAACGTTTCTCAACATGTATTGGCAATCTCAAATCGCAATCAAGCAGTTTGATTAGCTGAGCCTGAGCTGTGACATAGCTCAGGCCCAGCTAATCAAGCTACTTGGTTACAAGTACAATATTCCAACATGTTGACGTAAAACAATTTACATTATTTGCAATATGAGAACAAGCGGTGATGTAATCATAGGTTGAAGTAACATACCAATGCCTATAACTACATTAAATATACCTAAACCTATCAATACGTGAAAAAAAATTAAGTTAAACTTTTGTTTACTTTTTTACATTATTGTGGGTTCTAACAGGGGGTAACCTTTTTTCATGTTTTCCACTTATTGATACTTTTAGGTATGTTTAATGTATTTATAGACCTTGGTCCGTTTCTTCAACCTGTGGATATAATATGGATGATCACATGAACAGTGTTATTCCGTGCTGTAACCCATTTCATAAATGTGATATGACACACGTGGAGCGCATTTGATTGGCTGCCCGCATCTCCCTAATTACGTATTCGTATTTTGAGCAAACATCACGTCAAATTAATGAAATGGTTCAAACGTTCCAAATGACGTCCGTAATGGTGCGACAAAGCAATGATGTTCTGACGTGCATGTCATCATGTTTGAAACGTCATTAGAAGCGGTGCGGAATCGATATGTCAGAAAATTGTGCATTTTGTGATACAAGCATGAAATTTGGTACACTGTTAGGAAACATTATTTTAACTATCTTTAGCTATAGGGACATCTCAGATTTGTCACATAACAAAAATAGCAGCCATTTTCCAAAATGGCCGCCAGCAATATTATGTGGATGTGGGTAACTGGCATAATGTTACTGAAATAGAAATAATATCATTCTTTTTTTTATCTCACCACGTATGTAATATCATAGATTTGAATGTCATTCCCATAAATATCATTTATATACCTGAAAATGGTGGCTATTTTGAAAATGGCCGCAACAATGGCGCAATTTTGTTATAAATTTTCAAGTTTAATTTATATGTGACATATTTCATAGTGATATACCACTTACGGTATACCACATTAAATGTAGATGGTATTTGGAATGATGAATACAAACAAAACATAGCAGTGATTCATGTCTTTACTATGGTAGTAAGGAAAACTGTAACATTTCCCCACCCACCATAAATTACATGTGATTTTACATTCATCATTGTGTTCAGTGTTTTCACAAGGTTAAACTGATGGGCAAGTTTGTAAACTTAATGATGTTTAATACTGGTGACTAACATGAAACATCCTGTACAGGTCTACATATATATGATATACTTACGTGCTATTATTTGATCCATGCAATCAACAAAATATGCCATCAGTTACAGATTTACTATGAAATGATGAGTTGAGTCATTACCGTTGCCTTTTGCCAACCCCAATCGCTTGGTGATGGAAGCACCGGGCAGGAATCATCATTTGACCCCAGCTGTGACCCACTTGATATACCGCCCTTTTAGTATGCTGTATAAGGGCTGTCTTTGTAGGTGGGATATAATCAAGTGTCCTACTTTTTTAGTAAAGAGTTGCTTTCGCGCATAATTGACACTATAATGACTGCTTGTCCGGTCATACAACAAAACTACAAAACGTTTGAGTGGTTGAATCCAGTCTTCTATGGACTCTGGTGCAGATGGCAAAATATAAAACAAACTGGTGTTACTTCACCATATGCCTTCCAAGTGTCACACGCAGTCCGCTTACCCCTACCACCAAAACATGACACTGTGTCGCATCCTGTAAATGAGTGACATCAAAAGCCGAATGTTCCTGTTCCTAATGATACCCACAACTCAATATCAAGACGCTGGGCTGATGTTACTGGCAAAAGGAAAATATCCGTGTCACGCATCGATATGTGTGTATATCCTTCTTTCGCGGCATCTGCCACATGACGCAAGATACGGGTATCAGCTTCCTCATGGGTACAGGGTACAAGAGCCGACACCTATCTTGCCTGTGTGCGCAAGACATCAGTATGGTATGTACTAATTACTTGTTTGTCAATTGCAAGCGTTGCTAGACATGTTGTCAGATATAGGCAAATAGTTCAAGAAACTCTTGCCAGTTTTCAGGAACTGTATTTGATGATGCTACACGTATACGTACACGTCAGCCTCTCTTGTTCGTGTGTTTGTTTGTTTGATTGTTTATGTTTAACGGCCTATCAACAGCTAATGCCATTTAAGGCCGGGTCAACGAGTTCGATCCAGTATTCAACCTGCTGAATTGGGGCGGGGGGGGGGTGGGGGGGGGGGGAATATCCCAAAATCAGAACGAAATATTTACATCGAAATAAATATATATTCAGCCCTGAAATCAGAATAACCTGGTAACAGGTCCATACCACACCAAAGTCTCTCTTGCTTCGTGTACCTGCCTTCAAACTATCTGGCTTATACTTCATCCCACACTATATCCAGCCGACTTGCATGCTGCAATTGTGAACTGATGTAGAAACAGATGGTAGAAACACATCCCTTGCATAGTCATTAAATGTCATGATAATGAGAGGTCGAAGAAAGTTGACTATGGCAGCACCGTCAATGTTTGACAGCATCAATCGTGGATATTGGATCATTCTCTAACACAGGGAGCATATCTTCCAAGCAGCCTACGAGGTCATGCGTGACAAGGATGGAGGATATGCATGGTTTTCATGCGCAAACAACTCGTCAAGATCTCCACCTCTCGTTTGAGACATTATATAAAGTCTAGAGTAGATGAACATTCATTCTTCAGAGACGAGAGCTGCAACTGTGACTTTGATTTCTCACGGACTGGAGATCGACTGAAGAGGGCGAGATTGTTTCTCTTGATAGGGTCGGCAATAGAGGTTGTTTGGCTTATTAGGCAATCTTAGACATATGCCTCACATTGCTGCTGGCCAAGTTCCTCAATATGGTGCACAGAAGATTACTCCTGAATCCATATTATCTCTGGTGTCTAGTACCAGTAGGTAATTGCTACTATCAGTGAAAGGCTTCCCCATCTCCTCTACAAGTTTCGTCAGTGAGCCCACGTCCCTAACGACTCTCTTGCAGTTCGACAGCACACCTTTTTTGCATGTTCACTAATTTCATTTATTGAGGCATGCCGAAATGACTTTACAGACGATGGTAAGTCACAAAAGAAGCACGTTACATCTTCAGCCAGTTTCAACGGTTTTTGATTGTGTTTTGTTCATACTCAGTCTACACGAATTATGGAATATAGCTTTATTACGATTGAATACTATTTCAGTGTTGTCATCGTCTCTCAGATATGACACATTAACCGCTTTCGGCAAACATTCAATATCAATAAAACCGGCAATAGTTCAGCTAACGAGGTATAACCTACTCCATGCGTTGTACGTTTAGAGTCAACTGGACGGTGTAATATTTCAGAAGTATCCTTCTAACACAGAGCACATTTATCCCAATTGGTAGACAAGTGTGTAGTTGGTGTCCCATGTTGACGAGGGTCCAACGTTTTGCGACGTTTAGTCATTTTTATCAGCGCACGACGGGAATATCATCTGAAGACAGAATGTACAAAGCTAATTGTAATCCTTGTTTAACATTCGTATTTGCCACTGCAGCGCACTTAAATCACTATACTGTTTATGTTATGGTTATTCAATGTCGCAAACTATGTTATAATCAGCTACATATAAACGAGATTATGCTGTCTGAAGGAAAGCCAAAATAGGACAAAGTTATGTCCCGAATGTGCTTCCGTTGAAAGAAATTGGACGAGAACGAATACATTTTTTTCTGAAAAATCTATATTATAATGCCATTATTATTCACAAAACAATAATATAATTACCTATTGCAACACAATAGTATAGTGTATTAGTTCTGTTATCACCATCAGCCACATTCCGTCGTCTGTAATGTCCAATTAAGCTATAAATATCTATTATACGTACCTCCTGATATGCAAAGGGCCAATTTCTAGGAGCCTGTATATTCGACAAATGAAAGAGACGTGAAATAGCGGAAAACTTCTTGTTTGCATTTTGTTCGCCAGACATGTGCAAGAAATATATTTTGGTATGGTGGGTAGAAAGTGTAATTATATTTAAATAGTTTTATTTATCGTGTTGACGTACACACATGCATCGTTTCAATCGGAAGGTTGTGAATGGGAATGTTTAAGACAAAAATAATGCAGCTATGGAACAATGTGTTTTCTTTGTTAATTACATTTATATTGTTATTCTACATATGGTACTGGAAAGTTGCATATCGGACTAACAAATATTTCAAAAACGGACCATAATTATGATATCGGCTACTAATGAGTCAGTATGTTTGACAATATGTGGTACACGGCAAACCATGCATTTGGAAGTACATGTATACACAATGTCGAGAATATTGCAAGTTTCCACCAAAATAGACACAATCAAATTCGGTTATAAGCTAATATGAGTTTTAAGTTGGTAAGGTAATATTACGTTTTCTTCATTACAACAGTAATTATTAAACGATTCACAGTAGTACTGAATTATTATATATCATTCCAAATCCCTTCCACTAACTATTTGAAAACTTTAAAAGGGATATGAAAGTTTGGAGCAATTTTAGCGGCCATTTTAAAATGGTAGACATCTTTGAAACATGTAACTAGTATTGATAGTATACTTATTCAGTTATAGAACATGTTAAATGTTGTTAGAGAAAAAAATACTTACATCATTATAGCTCCATGTCACGTGCATCAAATATTTGAAAACCTACTAAAATATATGATTTTTAGAGCTATTTTGGCTGCCATTTTTAAAACATGTAATTCGTATTGATAGTACAGTTATTCAATTATAGAACATGTTAAATGTTGTGAGAGAAAAAAACACTTACATTTTTATACCTCCGTGTCATGTGCATGAAATATTTGAAAACCTACTAAAATATATGATTTGTAGAGCTATTTTGGCGGCCATTTTAAAATGTTAGCTGTTTTTGAAACATGTAACTCATATTGATAGTACAGTTATTCAATAAAAGAACCAGTTAAAATACTTATTATATTATTATTATTCATGCAAATTAATTCCATGCACTATTATCGGCAGCCATCTTTAAAAATGGCCTCCACGAATCTGGAATGTCCCTATAGCTCAAATCCTTTATTATGGTTTCATCTACGACTGTACCAAATTGCATGCTTGTATCACACAATGCACAATTCAGCTTAAAATCACGACGTATCGATTCCGCTATAAAGAACCAACTAATTGCGAAAATAGTCAATGGCGTCTGCTCACTGAAACATATTGGATATATCCACGTTGGCGGCTGCTCTTTGGAGGGTGAAGTGATGTGATAAACAGAATCTCAATCTCGTTCCCATTTGATATGAGATTTATGAAACTCGCCCGCCAGAGGCTCGGTGCATAAACTGTGCGCAACGGGTTTCATAAATCTCATATCAAATGGGAACTCGTTTGAGATCGTCTATATGGAACAATTTACCTGGACACCACCATGGGCACGTATCAAACTTGGTCACATGACCATTATGACCATTGTGACGATGGAAGACACAGACCCGTGGACACGCCCGTGCATGCTGAACAGGGTCCGCTCTATTCGCCATGCTATCAGCGAAATCGAGCGAAGAATGTAATTTATTTTCACACTGAATTGGCAGACTGGTCATGATCTACACTGGTCAAAAACTCAAATAATCTCTGTTTTCTCCGATAGCGGTCCAAATATTAAATTTAATATAGGAATGAATGGCCTGTTTGTGGAATTTATCGTTGTATAAACTTGGAAAAGTCGCGGGAATACTGGACGAAGGCCGATAAATTCCACAAAAGCCTCATTGATTCCTTATAATTCCAGCATTTGAAATAAATTCATCAAGAAAATGTGTTTATCTTCCGTTTTATTAAGAATTATTTTAACTGCGCCTCACGGTTACGGAAAGTAGTTCGGCGTGGGAGTTTACTGGGATATAAATTTTGGACATAGACTTGCTACGGGCCAATCAAATGTTAGGGAATTGTGTAAATATTTTTGTGCTGGAATTAGTTCTGCATGTGCTCTGTAGCCTATTTCACCAATATTACTAAGCATACAATTGTACTTATCTAGCTAAGTATACTTTGAGGCAGTAATCTTATATTGTTCCCGAAATACATTGTTTCATATAAATCTAACGACTGCATATATTTGATGATTAAAAGTATGCATAATTATTATACTGAATGTATTACATTATCACAGCCGAAGTGATAATGTAATAAATTCAGTGTAATAATTTGGTCAGAAAATATTTTATTTCATTAAATAAAAACTAATAAATGTATCCTTAAATTGAAAATGTCTTCCTCAAAGTATACTTAGCAAGATGAGTATACTTTGCAATGTTGGTGAAATCGGCAAGTGTTGTTTTAAAAGCAAATTCCGACGTCATTGATATAAATTATCCCAGCTATTCGAAATCAATATTGGCGAATCACAACGATATAATTTCAGTTTTAATATATTTGCCCGTTTTCGACATCATTTAAAGAAAATAAGATTGTTTTTAATATTTAAAGAAATATCGCCGAAATACAATGCACTACGATAAACGTAATATATTCGGCAAATGATCTCGAAATTTTACAGAAAAAAAATCAACGCTCTTGCAGAATTATTCTTGTATGGAACATATGACTGATATTCGAAATTAATATCTGCGAAATAAAGTGTACAAGGATGCGGCAAGGAAGATAAGTCAACAGTATACAGTTATTTCATGGTCATTCGGGGAACAGTCGCCGTGAATTTTTACCCAAATCCCTATATAAATTGATATTACTAGTTATGACTATTTCCCTGGACTTCACGTGCCTGGGCAATAGTTCCGCGTGTCTGGGCAATAGTTCCGCGTGCCTGGGCAATAGTTCCGCGTGCCTGGGCAATAGTTCCGCGTGCCTGGGCAATAGTTCCGCGTGCCCGTGGAATATAGTCAAAACTATTTTCACCCCAGAAAATAATGATGTCATGACGTTTTGTCGAAAATTACGTCGTCTATTCTACGCAATTGATATATGTCCGCCTTCGGCCTCTGGGGGCCGTTTCACTAAACTTGTTACGACTAAAATGTTCGTAAGTGCAAAATTATAATAGTCTGTAAATTTCATATTAACAATGTTTTCTTGTAAACAATTATTGGATTTGCATTTATTGAGCATATGCTGCATATGCAGCCTATGCTCAATAAATGTAAATACATCACTTGAAATTTCCAGACGATCCTAAATTTGCACTTACGAACATTTAGTCGTACGAAGTTTAGTGAAACGGGTCCCTGGGCAATAGTGCATCGGGCCGTCCACAGCACAGAGGGACAATACATGTTGACTGTTCCCCGAATGACCATGAAATAACTGTTTTATTGCTCAACCCATAAACAGTGTTGTGACACAATGAACGTAAATTTGGCGTGCGGTGCGTCGACTGACC
Source organism: Conchocele bisecta (assembly GCA_029237695.1). Classification (NCBI taxonomy): domain Eukaryota; kingdom Metazoa; phylum Mollusca; class Bivalvia; order Lucinida; family Thyasiridae; genus Conchocele; species Conchocele bisecta. The sequence goes on along the minus strand of CM055265.1, from coordinate 54,239,597 downwards.
GATCTAAATTACGTTGAATTGTATGCCGTAATATTCGACAAAATTCATGCAGTCATGATTTATTGACCGGTCACGCGGAACTATTGACCGGGCACGTGGAACTAATGTCCAGGCATTTCAAAACCCAGGGAATTAGTCAAAACTATGGAATATAAACTTTTATACCGCAACCATTGCTCCATAATAAAGGGGGTTGAATAAATGTTGTTTATATCTGAAGTAACCTAATATACATGAAGTAGCCTAATATACATAAAGTGCCGATTTTTCCTATATTTTTTCACCTTTGACCCCGAATCGCGGCCTCTGATTGGTCATTCTCAACAGCAAATTCAATGATTTGAATGCTTATTATGGCAACTGTGGAGTCTAAAGCCAGCCAATATTGAAGCTCATCGTAAATAAATCGAAGATTTAATCAGACACAATACCGAATCTACCCAGCGTGACGCCGCCATTTTGAATGACGTCGCCAGATTTGTGACGTATGGCGATGGAATCACGTCAAAAACATGACGTCACGCACGTTCAACAATTAAGTTCAATATGCGGTATAAATTAAATATATGATTAGTGCCGTCGAATATAAAATATATTCGGTTTCGCCACGACAACTATTTTGGGGCTCGCTAAAGCTCGCCCCAATAAAGCTGTCTAAGGCTCAACCGAATATATTTTATATTCGACGGCACTAACCATATATTTACTATATATAGGGAGTCGGGTAATAATTGGCTATGATCCCTGTATCTCCAACACCAGTAGCCTATTTCACCAACATTGCAAAGTATACTTTAGTAGCAAAGTATACTTTAAGGGAGAAATTTTAAATTTTATGATAAATTTATTAATTTTTATTATACTGAATTTATTACATTATCACAGCCATTATGGCTGTGATAATGTAATAAATTCAGTATAATAATTCTGCATACTTTTAATCATGAAATACATGCATTTGTTAGTTCTATATGAAATAATGCATTTCAGGAAAAATAAATGATTACTCCCTCAAAGTATACTTTGCTACTAAAGTATACTTTGCAATTTTGATGAAATCGGCTACAGACCACGGCAGGGCCATACACGCGTTATAGACAAACTGATGTTATTTGTCTGAACAGAATAAGCCAATCAATGACTGACGTCGACTTCTCCACAATATTTTGGGAACGCGTTCGAACGAAAATATCGTCTTCAAGCAAGTGAAACCACTGCGCTAGTGCGTATATTAGACCCACGAATGATCATATCTTCGGATCGCAATCGATGGTAGCGTGGTGCCGCCGCGATGGGGAGTGATTCGGCTTTACGATCGCGTAGGACGCTGACAGCGATCGTACACACGTGCACGTGATCTGGAATATGTCGTCTGCCGTTGTTATGTAATGGATGTGTTTATTGTAGAATTAATAATATATGTTTAGGAATGTATGCAGACGCTGTCAAGTAGCACGCTATTATGTAAATTGTGATGTGATTAATGGAATAATGTGGAATAATGAAAATAATGAAAAATAATGAAAATATGCTTAGTGTGTTTACAATAACGCGAATTTTCACGGTTATTTTCGTTTTAATGGAAATTAACTCGTTGCATGCTGGGAAATGTGTGGGCTATAAATAGTTCAAAAATAGCAGATGTCAATTCATTATATTTTCTTTTATTTCTCCTTATAAATGTCATGAATATGTCTTGGAATTTCATTAGAATTGTGTCCGGAGGACACAATTCTAATGAAATTTCAAGACATATTTACAGAGAGAAATAAAACATATACTCCTAATTCGTTTGGCGGATATTTTCGCCGCTAGCATGCAAAGAGTTAACGTTATATTATCGGAAATGGACTAAATGGACTTAACATCCGTAATCAGAAGGTGAATATTTAAATACATTTCCTAGTGTTTTATTATGAAGTTTATTGCAGGAAATATGTCTGAATTTATTTTTATGTGGTGCATGTACACCATATATAATCACGCCAAGTCACTGCACAGAGGAATCTTCTCCAAACCGGACACCCTGGGGGTCCAGGGTGTCCGGTTTGTAGATGTTCCACTGTATATCACACATGTTAGCGCTTCATGGCACATTCAAGTGTTTTACAATCATGAAAAGTCACGGTAATCAGAGATACGTAACAGCGAAACACATCTAAGTTAAACGTCCATATTTTCCCGAGTTCCCGGTTTAGATGGGTTCCACTGTACTCTTTTCAGAAGTGTTACCCATCTCAAAGCATCGGCTTACACTGACGAAGTCTACACGTAGGACCCAGGGGGCCGTTTCACTAAGCTTCGTACGACTAAAATGTTCGTAAGTGCAAAATTATGATAGTCTGCAAATTTCACATTAACAATGTTTTCTTGTAAACAATTATTGGATTTACATTTATTGAGCATAGGCTGCATATGCAGCCTATGCTCAATAAATGTAAATCCATAAATAGAAATTTACAGATGTGCCAGATCATAAAGAGACGTCTCATTGGAAATGTTTATTAATATTTTACAACATCTACCATAATTCCCCCTTTTTAATGGAATAGGCCAAGACATAATACAGTGCAACCTCTCTAAAGCGGGCACCAAACAAACGCCTGTGATCTTATTTTTGATCAGTTTTTAGTCACTTACCTCGAATGATAATGTATGTTCGTGATCGCATAGCACACAACTATGGCTCAGAAAGATCAAATGATTTACAGTGAAACCTCTCTAAGCCGGACACCATGGGGACCTCCCAGGGTGTCCGGCTTAAAGAGGTGTCACTGTATCGCTGATTCAAATAAAACAAGATGGACGAGTTAGGTTTATCAGACTTATTCCCAGGCTGGGTTAGACATACAATGTTGATTGTAAATGAATCGTCCATTTATATGTAATATAGTACCTTCTTTTTCCAAGACATGATCTTACGCTACGCTTATTTAAAGGTACATGCCCATTCAGTAGGCACAACATGCCAGGTTATTGTAGGGGGGGGGGGGGGGGGGTGCAGATAGTTTTGTATATTCTGTAGATATGACATTTTCTGGCAAAATAAAAATTCATTCACCATTAACCAACGTATTGATTGGCATTATTGTACATGTTATATCAGACGAAAACTTTCTCTCTGATATCAGGGGCGATAACCGTGTTTCCTTAAACTGTTAACGGACATTACAATTTATTCCCTGTATTTCTGTTTTTGATGTGCAATGATCATACTCTATCATCTGTCGAAAATATTTTTTTTCAGGTGACGCATTTAATAAGCATAAATAATTAAAACAATCCATGCTTCATTTGCATATGAAAATAGCCTAATAGCCTAATAGCCTAATAGCCTAATAGCCTAATAGCCTAATAGCCTAATAGCCTAATACCACCGCGAGTCACTATCAGCACAATATACATTACTAAATTATTATATCTGTATAGCGGGCACTTGTAATTTTTAGAACTGGGGAAAAGTGACACAATTATACACTTATTTAATTCCTATAAAGAACAGTTTGTGCCTACTGAGTGGACATGTACCTTTAATACGGGTGGGTCAATGCACATTTAAAAATACAATAGAAATAGCCGTAGTGATCATTGTTTTGTGACCAGGGAATAATGTTCTCCTGATCCCAATTATAGTGAGGATATCACTAATACGAGTCGCTCGAAAAATCGAACGTTAGTCTATGTTTTTAGAACAAAAATAATGTTTGTTTTGTTTGTTTGTTTATTTGTGTTTAACGGCCTATCAACAGCTAAGGTAATTTAACCTGCTGCATTGAGGAGGGGGTGGAGGGCGGCGAATTTACTTTGTGGAAAATACGGTTAATATATTCTAAGTTGTTGGTAACACGAATGTTCTGGCCCTACGCAATTGCCAGAAATTCGCGTTAAATTTAAGAACGACTCGTAACGCCGTATCAAACTCGTCTGTGCGATTTCCACAAATAACGTATTATTGTTTAGCGAACTAATTATCGTCGCTGTCTTATTACTCATAAACCGCGCCACGGAATTTGGCATCGCCTAAAAGGCTGTGATATATCTGTGTCTATTCGGTTATTTGTCTATTACAAATCTGCACATGTGATCTCCATTAACACGTACGTTTAGAGAAACAACTAAATCACTCAACTGAACTGTTTGTTCTGCAAACTGTTTTTGTTCTATGGATTTATTCGCGTAAGCTATTGATGAAAGAATGTTCCTCGCTGAGTTTTAAAGTCTCTTACGCGTTGTTGGATTACCTAACATGCTGGTTTGATCACTCATATACATTCATAGGATAAACCATTGGATGTACGAGAGCCGATGAGACGGTAATATGTCACGTGTTGTCTGTGTAAACAATTCTGTTTGGGAACGGGATAACATGCGTGTTTACGAAAGCGTTGGGAAACATCTTAAAACAACTAACAGAGGATTAACAGGAATGAGAATAATCTAATAATATGCATCATATGGAGTTAAGTTAATAATATGTTTATAGTTCTATCGTATATTCGCATAACAAGTTTCACTTGACATTACCGCTGCAGTCGGTGAATCTTTACACCTTCCAACCACGGCGTACCGATGTTACATTAGAGACCAGGGGGCCGTTTCACTAAACTTCGTAAGACTAAAATGTTCGTAGGTGCATTTCAATTGATGGATTAACATTTATTGAGCATAGGCTGCATATGAAGCCTATGCTCAATAAATGTAAATCCAACAATTGTTTACAAGAAAACATTGTTAATGTGAAATTTACAGACTATCATAATTTGGCACTTACGAACATTTTAGTCGTACGAAGTTTAGTGAAACGGCCCCATCATAATTTGGCACTTGCGAACATTTTAGTCGTACGAAGTTTAGTGAAACGGGCCCCAGGGGGCCGTTTCACTAAACTTCGTACGACTAAAATGTTCGTAAGTGCCAAATTATGATAGTCTGTAAAATTTCTTGTAAACAATTATTGGATTTACATTTATTGAGCATAGACTGCATATGCAGCCTATGCTCAATAAATGTAAATCCATAAATTGAAATTTTTGACGATCCTAAATTTGCACTTACGAACATTTTAGTGCTACGAAGTTTAGTGAAACGAGCCCCAGGGAGGCGTTTCACTAAAGTTCGTACGACTAAGTTCATAAGTGCAAAATTGGAATATACAGTATCATTTGTTCTGATACTTTGGAAATATATTGTGGATGTGCTACATTTAATGACACGAACCCGTATGAACTAAACTCGTAGGATTAGAGAAACACGTTAAAGTGAGAAGCAAATTCATCTAAATCTTCGTACGAAACTAATGTTCAGTGAAACAGTGGGGGCCGTCATGAACGTCATGCCATCGTTATACCTTTTATATGTGATACCGTGCTTATGTAATTAATACAATATAATATTTGCGATAATTTAATATGATGATTAATTAACCCGTTTACGGATTTCATAATAAAATCAACATAGCCTCGTTTCTTATGAAATGAACAAGCTCGTTTAATACATATGACATATCATCACATATGTAAGACACTCATGTGTTCATAAAGGGCTGCAGATCAATAGGTTTGATTGACGATAAACTGTGATTATGATCGTATATACGTACATCTATTGTTCAAAGTAATCATGAAACCAAACATCGCGACCTTGGATCGTTTGAGCGTTGCTACATGTGCATCACACATGTGTGTTCTAAAGTGAAGTGTACATGAATTGCCTGTATTTTATAGCTATACCCACGTACACCCACTTACAAAATATGACGAAAAAGATAAAGATATTATTATTATATTATTATACTCATTGCAACTAATAAGCCCGATATGAGACAAGCCATGTGATTATGTACTTAATCAGTAGCCTATTTCACCAACATTGCAAAGTATACTTATCTAGCAAAGTATACTTTGAGGGAGAAATTTTCAATTCAAGGATAAATATATTAATTTTTATTATACTGAATTTATTACATTATCACAGCCATTTTGGCTGTGATAATGAAATAAATTCAGTATAATAATTCTGCATTCTTATAATCATCAATATATGCAGTCGTTAGTTCTATATGAAATAATGCATTTCTGAAAAAAATAAATTATTACTCCCTCAAAGTATACTTTGCTAGATAAGTATACTTTGCAATTTTTATGAAATCGGCTACAGATGTGCGATTCTTCATGAAAAATGTTTACAAAAACTGTGAATTCTTCTGTAACGGACGTCTAAAGTTAATGAAATTCTCGGAGCAAATAACCGCATTTACACAACGAATTTCTTAAACTTTTGATATCATTAAAGGAAAAATATGTCAGTTTTTGTAAATATCTTTGATTAAAAATCGCACATCTTCTTATGTACTAATCATGGGTTGTTTCATGTACTATCATACATAACGTGCATTTGTTGTCACTGTACCGTGGACACGGGATATATTGTATCTGTCATTACAGTGTCGGATGATTAATGGACATATAATTTCAGCACAAAAATATTTACACAATTTCCTAACATTTGATTGGCCCGTAGCAAGTCTCTGTCCAAAATTTATATCCCAGTAAACTCCCACGCCGAACTGCTTTCCGTAACCGTGAGGCGCAGTTAAAATAATTCTTAAGAAAACGGAAAATAAACACATTTTCTTGATGTATTTATTTCAAATGCTGGAATTATAAGGAATGAATGGCCTTTTTGTGGAATTTATCGGGGATATAAACTTGGAAAAGTCGCGGGAATACTGGACGAGGCCTCCTTCCGGCCTCGTCCAGTCTTCCCGCGACTTTTCCAAGTTTATATCCCCGATAAATTCCACAAAAAGGCCATTCATTCCTATAGTGAATATACTGTGAACATGTGTTAAACATGGATATATATGGATGAACATGAATTCGCTCAGAGAACAGAGAATAATGGGATATATACTGCAGTTTTGCCGATAACTATCAACGAATATAGTGTTTCTCGTTCGTTCAACGCATACAGTGAGTAACGTATAAAACGTGTCAGCGTTACGCCACCAACGATACATACATATTTAAATGCACGCCTATATAATTCATGCATGTCGGCTTTTGTGCACGTGCCCGGAGCACGTGGCAGCCATTCAACCATGAGCTGGCGACACCGGAAGCGGAGAGTGACGTACTTCCTGCTCGGTCTGGCCATTGTACAGATGGTCAGTTGTACGGACACGAGGAAGATCATGATCGGTAAGTGCTTTGTTACGGTGGGATAGTTAATACTTGGAGCACTGTTCGGAGATATTCGGCGAGCTACAGCGAGTTATCGATCGTAATATGCTGACCACCGTGCTCTAAGTAATGTATCCCATCCCCTTACCCATACCATGTCTGGGGGCCGTTTCATTAAACTTTCTACGACTAAAATGTTCGTAAGTGCAAAATTATGATAGTCTGTAAATTTCACATTAACAATGTTTTCTTGTAAATAATTGTTGGATTTACATTTATTGAGCATAGGCTGCATATGTAAATCCATCAATTGAAATTTGCAGACGATTCTAAATTTACGCTTACGAACATTTTAGTCGTAGTGAAACGGCCCCCTGGTTCCCCTAATAACACGGCGGCATGTTAATATATGGCGGCCATGTTGGATTTACAATACTGACATGGAACTAGTGTACCATTACTTTAATATGTATTCTTCTGCCCGTTAATATTAATGTGTGTGTATATCAACATGATGATACAAATTATTTAATGTCGGCCAATTTCCAGTGTTTTTTTTGAAAACCATTTTGAATTTACGCAACTCAGTCACTTTCCACATGTTGTTTTGTTCTAAGCTCACAAAATTGAACCTATTTATCCACAAACTTGCGCGTTATACTAAATGTCTGTGTCACCATTTTGTTTGATAGGGTAAATGTTTACTGATTTTATTGCTAGAACCGCTGCCAATACATGGTGATTTAACATTCATGTGTCTGTTGATATTGTTGATAATTTCAGCTCTAGACACATCGTTTCATTGAAATCAGGAACACAGAGCTCCAGATAAGCTGCGTATTTGCTTAAATACCCAATTAAAATTGCTAACAACCCAATTGAAATCAGAATCGAGTATCAAAAAGCAATACAAATTTTATGTTACCTTTATCATGCTGCAGAAAACAATAAACAGACCACGAACATAGCATATTTTCTAAGAAAACATATCTTGGTATTTCATTGGAATTGTATCCAAGGAGACAATTCTAATGAAATGCCAAGACTTGTTTTCATTTCGAAGCAAACTATTCTATAATTGCTGTCTGTTGATGTGTAAACAGTAGTGTGATTTTATTTTACACAATTAAAATTTTGAAATACCAAATTGCTTAAGAAATGATGGAGTGGCAATACTCAATTACTAATTCCTTATCTGGAGCCCTGGGAACAGCTAATAAAGTTGTCCTTTGCATTCATGCAAGTCGTAAAACTATTATTCAGCTGAATAATAGTTTTACGATCTGTACGAATGCGTCCATTTCTAATAACACTGTCAAAATCAACGGATACTAAAATATATAGTACTATAGTCTGTTTCACGAAAGCTGCCCAAATTTTACGGCTATATAAACAATGCAAAAACAATATATTTTTCTATAATATTAAATTAAAGTAAAATTTAAGAATGAACCTTCTTAAAATTTCGTGAAATTTGGTCAAATATTGGTTTTATTACGAAAAATTGATTTCTCTATGGGAATTTAACATGGGAGGGAAAGAGGTAGAGGACTTGTGGGAGGAGTCAAAAACATTTCTTTTTTGGAAATTAACCTAGTAAAATAGCTTGGAAATGATCTAACTAAGAAAACAAAAGTTAAATTTTAAAAATCGGTCCAGTATTTCTGAAATTCTAAAAAATTTCCCCATGTTAAATCCCCATAGACATCTTCACTCCGTGAAGATGTCTATGGGGATTTAACATGGGGAAATTTTGTTTTCGCAATAAAATCAATATTTGACCAAATTTCACGAAATAAAAAGAAGGCTCATTCTTAAATTTTCCTTTAATTTAATTTCATCGAAAAAAATATGGTTTTTGAATTGTTTATATAACCGTAACATTTGGGCAGCTTTCGTGAAACAGACTATAGTTCAAAATTCTTGTTATATTAATAGTCCCCAGCCATACTAATGCAATAAGGCATAGCGTTGTCGTTTGCCGGGCAACCCGATCCTACCTGTACGAATGTGTTGCTGCCTCTGGTATTTAAGTTTCCACCAGTGTCCATATATTTCGACAGTGGCAATGGTGTATTTGCCGGCATACCCTATTGGTTAGAGCCTTCCAATAATGTTTTACGAATACAAATCGTCCCGATCTATTATATTTTGAACCATTGACCGCACCACACGATCTAAGGCCTCATAAATATGTTCATATAACCATGTACATGTACCGATTCATGAAACGAATCCCAGCATGTATGTCGCAATTGTACAACGTACATCTAATTAACATATAATGAAGCCACACCACTTGTTACCAGAATTGATATTTCTAGAAGCAACATATTTCATAGTACATTTCTAGATATATAACTCGAGTGAACAAGTCTTGTCCCCTTTTATAATTTCATATTTTGAGATGAATTGATGACGTATAATTATAAAATTATACACACAAGATCGCACGGGATATCCATTTGCGATGCCCGGGTTTTATTGAATTAATTCGCCTGTAACGGTACGTGCGCCACGAAATTGACGTTTTATCGTTTTGGCATGTACGAGGTGCTCGTGCAGTATTCACTTCGATATTATTGTCCATTACGAAGCATACAAGTCTGCCAAGTAAGAAAAACACGAAAAAAACTCTAGGAGAATACGCGCTGTATGCAGCATTTCAGACGTAACTTGATTAACGTCATGCCGACGTCAGGAGAAAATTTAAAAGAACGCACAATAGGCATGTTGGATGCTGGGGCCTGACAAATTGATGTCGCACGTCATTTTGGAGTCCATGCGAAGACAATTCGACGATTGAGGGAGAAATTCCGGCGAACAGGCTCCGTCAAACACTTGCCACGCAGCGGGAGACCGCGTGTGACGTCACGACGCCAAGATCAGTACATACGAACTTCACACTTACGTAACAGGGTGGAAAATGCTGCGTCGACGTCGAGAAGGATTTTAGGGAGAGCCGGTCGTGACGTTAGCAGAGCCACTGTCAAAAACCGGCTGAGGGATATTGGCGTCAGAGTGCGGAGACCATACGTTGGGCCTATCCTATCACGACGGAATCGGAACAATCGCATTGTTTGGGCCAGAAATCATCTGCGATGGACTCGGAGAGACTGGAATAATGTTTTTTTCTCCGACGAACGCAGATTCAACTTGTCAACACACGACAGTAGGACGCGCGTATATCGACGCAAAAACGAACATTACGCCGATTGTTGTGTGTTAGAGAAAGACAGGCACGCCGGTGGATCGAAGATGTTTTGGGGCGGCATAAGTTTTCACCACAAGACGCGTTTGGTGCCAATTGAAGGAAATTTGAACGCAGCCAAATACAGAGATGTTGTACTGGCGCCGGTTGTTGTTCCGTTGTTTGACGTTAACCGTAACATGATGTTTCAAAGACAATACCATAAGCCACACTGCTAACGCTACTAGTACTACACAGTTCTTGGAAAGACATAACGTGAATTTTCTTAAATGGCCAGCGAGAAGTCCGGATCTAAATCCTATCGAGCATCTATGGGACAACGTCAAACGTAAATTACGTCAACGTCCACATCAGCCGAAGGACGTCAACGAACTTCAAGTAGCCGTTTTGGACGAGTGGGCCAACATTCCGCAAGGAACAATTCGCGACCTTATCGACTATATGAGGAGACGGTGCAACGCAGTGATTCGGGCTAATGGGGGACATACACGGTACTGACTTTTGTGAATTTGGTATTTCGACGTGTTCATTTGCATATCTGATATGGCATACACACGATTTTCATATCATAATGAATTTCATACCATTAACTTCGTAATGAATAAATTTCATATTAAAGTTGTGTTTTCTTTGTTTTCACCCACGATAAACCTACAAGCCGCAATCTAGTAGAGGGGACAAGACTTTTTCACTTGAGTATATATATACCTAACGTAATGAACGACACCCTCAGTTTCCGGTAAATTAGTAGTTAGTGGACCGCAATAGCCAATTGGTGGGCGCGTTGGACTGCTGATCCAACGGTCTTGGGTTCGAGACTCACCGGAGGCGTGCGTTGTGTCCTTGAACTGTATCTACACTTGTTCAGTCCACCCGGCTGTAAATGGGTACCGGCTAATTACCGGGAACCTCGATTGCATTTGAAATTGTATGTACATGTATATATGAAATAAAGTTTCATCTACATCTCTAAGTCCCCAAAAGGGGTTTGAGATTAATGGAAGATAGACGGGCACGTAACTGTACTAAGATAAACGTTTGGCTATTAAACACATTAAATTTAAACAATATTTAAATGTAAGTACTTTTTCATCAATAACAAAACAGTCACCCTCTCCAATTTGTTTTATTTGATAAAATTCCAACAAATATTGATTTTATTGCGAAAACCTTTATTTTCCTATGGGAATTTAACACGAGGAAAACGTAAGGGAAGGAGCTGGGGGATGAGTCAAAAACGAAAGAAACTGGAAATTTAAAATCGGTCCACAAATAATTATTTTTTTTAAATCTATTTTTAGCCACCATCTTAAATTCCCATTGGAATGGGGATTGTTTAGATTTAATGTGTTTAATAGCCAAAAGTTCGTCGGCAGAAAAAATGTGGAACATACAGTAGTTAGTGTATGAGCTGGCATCTCTGTTGTCTTTCATACTATATATAACTAGCCACGACATACGTCGATTGGTCGATGGATCTGTAGCCTATTTCACCAACATTGCAAAGTATACTTATCTAGCAAAGTATACTTTGAGGGAGAAATTTTCAATTTTATGATAAATTTATTAATTTTTATTATACTGAATTTATTACATTATCACAGCCAATTTGGCTGTGATAATGTAATAAATTCAGTATAATAATTCTGCATACTTTTAATCATGAAATATATGCATTTGTTAGTTCTATATGAAATAATGCATTTCAGGAAAAATAAATGATTACTCCCTCAAAGTATACTTTGCTAGTAAAGTATATTTTGCAATGTTGGTGAAATAGGCTACTGGTCAGTCTTAGAGCACTATATTTGGAGGTGTTTGTGCCCCACAATGGTCGCCATCAACTGTTTGAAAGTCATCTTACTCTTTATGTAGAACAATACCCTTACCTTCATCTTTATTTCAGTCTGACTTGTGATACTTTACATCTACAATGATCTTAAGTATGCGGTTTTCTTTTCAGCTCTCGTTTGTTGTTGTCATTGTTATTTTGTGTTGTTTGTCCACACAGAAAATGCCATGAAAGCTAATGTTACATATTTAACACTATTCGACGTTTAATACGTAACTATTAGTGTATATTGGACACGCAATGTTCGCATTTGAGTTTAGGAACAATATGTATGTTTCTATGTATGTACGGCACTCGTGAAATATGGACATTTCGCACCACGAGATGAACATATATGTCATATTCGTTGCAAAAATATGAATATCCTCTATTTATCCAGGCAGCACAGATCTGCTAGAATATCAGGAGCAACACTGGTCAACATACCAATAAGACAGTTGTATCGTATCGGGCCACATACGTTAGTTGAGTGAATAGTCTCTCAGTAGATACATGTACTATGTTTGATGCTTTGTTTCTAATGACAGTCGCTAACCCGGCCTAACGTGACTTTAGCTATTGACAGGTCGTTGGACACAATTTAATAAATAAATAACCAAGAGCGAGTTAGCTCCCTTCTTCCACTAATCTTTTCAAATGTACTAGTGAATGTTAACACTTCTTCGACATGTACATGTCTCTTTTCGTTCAGATGTTACTTTATCTGTCATAGATAATATAAGGGGTTAGTGGAAGAGGCGGGCTACGTCCATAAGGACTGAACCCCATTGTTCCACTGTATTGCAGTTAACCCCCTTCTCCCGCCGACTTCTTCTATAAGAAACGTGGTCCTTTTTATCCCACTGGCTATTAGGTACTTAGCGCCATGTATCCCACTGACCCCTTCCATAATTGATTTAGCCACTTTTGTCCCACTGACACACTGACCATAAGGGACTTAACCCTTTTTTCCCACTGACCCATACCATAAGGGACTTAGCCCATTTTCCCACTGACCGCTTCCATAAGGTACTTAGCCCTTTTGTCCTACTAACCCCTCATATAAGTGACTTAGACATTTTACCCACTGGGCCCTTCCACAAGGAACTTAGCCATTGTTCTCACTAAGCCCTTCCATAAGGGACTTTTTTTCCAATGACCACTTTCATAAATGACGTAGCTCACATCTCCCACTGACCCATTCAATTGATATTGACCTTCCGGTACTAGAAAATCACAATCACAGACTGCCGATCAGTAAACTGTAGTACTGTAACAGTGTACTGTGTGTGAATATGTTGTACTACAATACGTGACTAACAGGGGGCCGTTTCACTAAACTTCTTACTTAAACTTAAAATTCCTATAAAGAACAGCTTGTGCCTACTGAGTGGACATGTACCTTTAATACGGGTGGGTCAATGCACATTTAAAATACAATAGAAATAGCCGTAGTGATCATTGTTTTGTGACCAGGGAATAATGTTCACCTGGGGGCACTAAACTACTTACGACTAAAATGTTCGTAAGCGCAAATTTAGAATCGTCTGCAAATTTCAATTGATGGATTTACATTTATTGAGCATAGGCTGCATATGCAGCCTATGCTCAATAAATGTAAATCCAACAATTATTTACAAGAAAAAATTGTTAATGTGAAATTTACAGACTATCATAATTTTGCACTTACGAACATTTCAGTCGTAGGAAGTTTAGTGAAACGGCCCCCTGGTCAGTAGGCATTTCAGCTTACCGTTATATTAGTAAATTTATATATCCCGTGTCTCTAATAAACAAGTCTACAGTGTCCTGTACTTGTTTGTAACCGATGGCCAAATGCATATTTACAACAATGGAAATAGCCGCATTGTCTCTGTGTTCAACAATGACGTTCACAAATCCGTCATTTAAACTTAAAACTATTTCTGCACGGTAATGGTACATGTATATATGTGGCTGTGACTGGAGAAATAGGGCTTATGTGTTTTGCGACCAGTGAAGATTCAAATCAGCCTGTTCATCCGCACAGTCTGATCAGGATGTGCACCGTTCGCCATTTCATCAATGAAACTCTCGTCATGCTTCTAGCAATCAACATAGATCGCTACCAGGCTACAGTAGTGTGCTATTTGATCTGGAACTACACTGGCCACAAATTACATAAGCCTCATTTATCCCGTCAACACAGTGTGTATGTGCCGTGAAGCACGGTGCCGGGAAACATATCTGATATCCTGCCAATACGACCTCATCACTGCGTATGAATATGTGCGGTGGCTGGGGTTATTTTCTTTTTGTATTTTAAAGCCATTTGTTGGTGTTGACGGAATACATAGACTAGTAGGTTAGTGCTGTGAATGGGAAAACATATCTGGCGCGGCATAGCCTCGCCCATCCCATTGTCTAAGCCTTGCCATATATGTTTTCCCATTCACGGCACTAACCTACTAGTCTATTTCTCTATTCTCACCGCCTCATATCAGAATCAAATAAAGTACATATAATTTCAGCACAAAAATATTTACACAATTCCCTAACATTTGATTGGTCCGTAGCAAGTATCTGTCCAAAATTTATATCCCAGTAAACTCCCATGCCGAACTACTTTCCGTAACCGTCAGGAGCAGTTAAAATAATTCTTAAGAAAACGGAAAATAAACACATTTTCTTGATGAATTTATTTCAAATGCTGGAATTATAAGGAATGAATGCCATTTTTGTGGAATTTATCGGGGATATAAACCTGGAAAAGTCGCGGGAATACTGGACGAGGCCTTCCGGCCTTCGTCCAGTATTCCCGCGACTTTTCCAAGTTTATACCCCGATAAATTTCACAAAAAGGCCATTCATTCCTATAGCATACACTAAGTCATGATACTCAATGGTTGTATAGTTTGAATATACATGAGTAACGCTTGCGTTTATTACCAGGAAAGAAGAAAAAATATTCGCTGGATGTGGGTATCTAACCCGTACATATAAATGTACACAAGCTACATGTATCTGTTTAGCAGGAGCATGTATGTGTTGGCTGCAAAAACCAACGTAACATGATTATTGCGGATCCATGCATATAACATAAAATATAGAAAGTTTTAAAAAAAATGCCGAAATTTCCAATTTATTTCCTTCGTTCCGTAATGTCGTGATTTTGGCGCCAAAATAAGAAATCACTAAAGAGCCACGTGATCCATTAGCGGAATAAGTCTAGTCTAGTTTGCTATGTTTACTTATCACACAGTGATATATTATACCGTTATCTATATTTAATGTATATTGTTTTATATTTTAATGATTTCAAATATAGTGCCATTTATACGTACCACAACCGTTCCCAAGTAGCTTTAAGTGTTTCAAAGTCTGTATGCTACGGAGCCCCGCAGGGGGCGTAGAGTTCTATTTTTCATTAATTCGTTCCCCCGAAATAACAATTCGTTCCCTCAATTTAACAATTCGTTCCAACGAATTAACAATTCGTTCCCTCAATTTAACAATTTGTTCCCACGAATCCCGTGGGAACGAATTGTTAATTCGAGGGAACGAATTGTTATATCGAGGGAACAAATTGTTAGATTGAGGGAACGAACTATTATTTCGTGGGAACGAATTAATTAAAAAAATCCATGTCCCTTGCGGGGCTCCGTAGTATGCACATATGTGAACATAGTCGATCGAAAGACGCACATTCCGTTTAAAAAAATAATCCATAGCTGCTACGGGCGGTAAGGGAGCATGTGAAGCGTTACGTTTCCGCAGCTAACGACGACATTGCTGTTTCCCCATGACCTGTGTACTGGATGTGCACTCAGGAAGACATAGGTTAACAACTTCAGTTGCTGAATTATGAATGATTACATACACAATGGTGCTGCTACATGGGTGTATTGCAGTCCTTATCCGGCTCTCATATCATATATCGATTCCTTTTATCCACAGTCAAACTTCAGCCAAGCCATATATTCCCTTGACGGGAATACTTTATGCTATCGACAGATTCATATATCACGAGTTCCACTAATATAGCTTGCACAGACATCTATTCTGCACAGCCGATGTTAGTTTCCTACGCAACGTAACTACGGGTATTGTATACAATTGAAAATGCGAGAAAACATCGTTTCTCTGATACGTTTGTCTCAAAATGCACATAAGAACGTGATGAAACATGTTATTGAAACATAAACCTCTGAACCCAACTGTACCTGTGAGTCAGCTGAATAATAACACCGGGATTTGGTAAAAATACAGTGGTTATATTACCAAGGTGCATGATCCCGTGGTTACAACAGCAACAACAATAGGTGAAAGTGTTGAAAGCTCGCCCACTTCAAAGTAAGTATTATTTGATATTGTTCTTAATATGCAACGGATTTTTATGAAATATGGCGCCGCAAACGCGCCTTCATGAACCGCATTTGGTGGTCCCTGGAGTTCGGAACATACTTATGTCGTTTCTGTGAAGAATCGATTTCCGTGTCAGTAGACACGGAAATCGATTCTTCGCCAAAACGACAGACGTTTGGGCCAAAGTACAGAGACCACCAAAATGCAGCTTAACGAGACGCGTTTGATGCACCATAGTTCAATCGAAATCCGTTACTTAATAAGGAAAAAATAAAAGAATACATACTTTGAATCCGAGGGCTTCTGGAAAATTTCAATACGTGTTGTTGTTGTTATAACCACGTGATCATACACCTTGATAATAAAGGGATTTTAATAAATGTTGTTTATATATAAAGCAACCTAATATACCTGAAGTAGCCTAATATACATGAAGTGCCGATTTAGCCTTTATTTATTCACCTTTGAACCCTATTCGGGACCTTTGATTGGTTAGTCCTAGTAGCAAATTCAAGATGGCGGCGGATTTTAAACTCTAAATCTCTGTCGATTCAGCTGAATTTTGTCCAATTTTACAGTATATAAGACGTAACCAGCGACACGGACATGTCCGTCATGATTTTAATGCTTATTATGACAACCGTATAGTCTAAAGCCAGTCAATATTGAAGCTCATCGTAAATAAATCGTATACAAAGTCGCCCTGCCTTACAAACAGAAAATTCGGGTTAGTACTACATTGTATATAAAATATCCCGACTCCTACTGTCGACTTTGCTACTAATCGTCTACGTGCTGAAACTATCATCGTTTATGTTTACGGATTAAAGTGTAATAAATCAATAACATTTAAACATGCACTGTCATTATTTGGTTATAATTGGTGGTTGTCTCATAATATTTGGAGGACGTAAAAGCATCGGTTAATAGAGTCATCAACAACATGCATGCTCAAAATGCATTAATCCATTTTCCGCAATATTCTAATTCATTTCTGAGAAGTATCAAATTAGTTCTACCGCGGGACGCCGGCTCAGTAAAGGACCTTACGGCACTTCTGGCAAATAAACATCAAGTAGCCGATTTTACCAACATTGCTAAGCATATAGAACTAACGACTGCATATATTTGATGATTAAAATTATGCAGAATTATTATACTGAATTTATTACATTATCACAGCCAAAATGGCTGTGATAATGTAATAAATTCAGTATAATTAAACATAATAAATTTATCATGTGATTGAAAATTTCTCCCTCAATGTGTACTCAATGTGCAAGATAAGTATAAGTATTTTTATCCCGTCAACACAGTGCGTATGTGCCGTGAAACACGGTGCCGTGAAACATTTTTGATATTCAGTCAATACTATTTTTGCATTTTACAGCCATTTGTAGGTGTTGACGGGATAAATAGAATAGTAGGTTAGTGCCGTGAATGGGAAAAAATATCTGGCGCGGCACGGAAACGGGATGTGCTCGGCAGAGCCTCGCCCATCCCGTTTCCTGAGCCTTGCCAGATATTTTTTCCCATTCACGGCACTAACCTACTATTCTCTATAGCTCGTGACCTTGGGCTATGTTACATGTAGGCCGTAGCATTATGTAATTTCGTCAGAATTGCTTTGAATATAAATTGATTTTTTCTAACCTGAATTTGAAAATTGCTGTTGACATTTGCGGAAATTAAATTCAAATTTAAAATAACCGCCATGTTTTAACTAATCCGCAAATTTACGAGATATATATATGAGTCGAGCTACATGTATGTGATTTTGTACCTATATTCTGGTCTACATTTTTCTGCAGACGAACCTTTGGCTATTAAACACATTACATCTAAACAATATTTAAATGTAAGTACACTTTCATCAATAACACAAAATCCCCCTCCCCAAACAAATTATTTGATGAAATTCCATCAAATATTGATTTTAATGTGAACAAAAACTACAATTTTCTTATGGGAAAATTGCAACATGTGGGCTAAAACATAGATTTTTGAAACAGATTTGGAATGTGCGGACAGATTTTCAAAATCTAACTTTTGTTTTCTTAGTTACATCATTTCCAATCTGTCTAGCCAGTTGTTGGAGTCAATTTCCGTTGTTTTATTTTTTTATTTACTCAGTTTCTTTTTACAAAGTGTCATTCTTAACCAGTGCTACTGAATTTATTTATTATGTTATCGACAATTGCAATAAGTCGTTGACTTTTAAATTTTAAGTACTTCGTGAATATCAATAATGTACTAAGTCGTGTAATGTTATTCAGGAAGTTACGCATGCAATATAAATAGAGAATAGTAGGTTAGTGCCGTGAATGGGAAAAAATATCTGGCAAGGCTTAGGAAACGGGATGGGCGAGGCTCTGCCGAGCACATCCCGTTTCTGTGCCGCGCCAGATATTTTTCCCATTCACGGCACTAACCTACTATTCTATTTATCCCGTCAACACCCACAAATGGCTTTAAAATGCAAAAATGTAACCCCACTCACCGCACATATTCATACGCAGTGATTAGGTCGTATTGACAGGATATCAAAAATGTTTCACGGCATCGTGTTTCACGGCACATACGCACTGTGTTGACGGGATAAATTGCCAGGATGACCTCGTCTTGGGATGTTATGTGTTGAAAAGTCCAAACAACATATCCTACTCCCACGCTCGAAAGTTTAAACTCCCGAAAGTCAGGAAACTAACAGAAAACAATATAAATGGATGCGATGATTCAAGAAGGGACTAAAGCTTAGCCAACCTGGTGTCATGTTGTTTCATATAGGAAAATGGTGTACTCTTGACCACGTACATTGATGGTTTGAAATGAATGTTTGCACGTTTGTTTTATTTGAACCCACATACATTCTCCACATCCCAACAGTACAAGGTACAAAGAACCATAGCAACCCGCGCCAGTTTCAGGAGACACACATACTGAGATTCCGTTCAGAGCACTTCAGCTGAATTGTAGTGGCTTCGTATCCATCCACTCAGAAGCCATTGACAAGTACATCGACATACACTCAACAGGGGCGTCGGGACAATAATTTTGAAATATATTTGGAATTAATACATACATGTATATAAAAAAAAACGGAATGTAAATATTTATTTTTGCATTTTTTTTCATTTCTCATCAGAAGTGTACGTTGTTACCACTCAGTTGAACCGTCTCGGCGAGACGGTTCAACTGAGTGGTAACAACATACACGTTGGGTGAGTAGCGGGTGCACCCACTAGATTCGCCGGACCAATCTTATGATGCTTCCGGTGCCCGTGCTCAAGAGCCAATTGACAATGCTTATGTACACCAAGCTCACTCCACAGTTTCGATTAATATTACACGGCTTCACGAAAACCGCAACATGTCATCCAATAGATTGAGTGTAATAAAATTGAGAAAAAACACGTTGAAATTGATTAAATAATTGCAGCTGTCGAACAGGATACGGAATAATATATAGACGATCTTGCATGGGTGATGACTTACATTTCAATATGATTGAAATACGTCAACAAGTTACTAAATATTACATTAATCATCATGGATTGTAACATCCGTTATGATTATTGTGATATTTAGTAAACTTGTTGACGTATTTCAATCATTCATTAGAACTGCTCTAAAAATACAGCGTGTTTTAGGTTTATCTTTAAGACATGCCATGTGATTTTGTACCTTCGGACATATGCGTAATTTTGTAAAGTTTGCAACGTATTTAATGAATTTACGCAAATATCCGAAGGTACAAAATCACATGCCCTGTTTCATATATGTATTACACTAGTGTTTCATGCTTTATAACACACCGTGTAATTACTCTGCCAACTTAGCTAAAGTGTATGCAGTACGAGTTTAGTACTACTGCTCATAAAACAGTCGTTTAAATCATTGGCATAAATACAACCAATTCTGGCCCTGCCCCAATTGAAAAAACATCGGATATTCGAGTAGCAGATATTATATACCATGCAGCATAATGCATCGTCGTTTCTGCTTGCGATTATGACAGTCTGTGTAGTTGGCAACACATTATATGCCAATAATGCGACAATGACGTGTGTCACTTTTCGACCATATTCATGATTTCGTATAACTTAGTCTAGAAATTGACATTATAGGAATGAATGGCCTTTTCGTGGAATTTATCGGGGTATAAACTTGGAAAAGTCGCGGGAATACTGGACGAAGGCCGGAAGGCCTTCGTCCAGTATTCCCGGGACTTTTCCAAGTTTATATCCCCAATAAATTCCACGAAAAGGCCATTCATTCCTTATAATTCCAGCATTTGAAATAAATTCATCAAGAAAATGTGTTTATTTTCCGTCTTCTTCAGAATTATTTTAACTGAGCCTCACGGTTACGGAAAGTAGTTCGGCGTTGGAGTTTACTGGGATATAAATTTTGGACAGAGACTTGCTACGGGCCAATCAAATGTTAGTGAATTGTGTAAATATTTGTGTGCTGGAATTATTGTGCCACATCACCCACATGGATGCATTGTGTCCCGGTGTTAATAGGAACATCTGACATTGTACGGCTGACTAATGGTGACATAATAAAACAAGGTTACGCCAATGATTTCTTCGTGCAGACTGAAGAACAGTAGTGTTCTAAGGATTGAATATGTACGTGGGAATGAACATAAGTGTACGACAAGTACCTTAGAGCACAGTTGTCCGCTGGTATGGACAATCATGCTCCATGGTACTTGTCGTACAAGTACATGCATCCCATCGGACAAACAGACAGTGCCCTTCTTGTGCTGACCCTTACATTACTGTCATTTTATGAGTATGCTTCAGTCCCGAAACATTGTCAAATGTTTACACAAAATCAATTACAATTACAATTACGCTGCAGATCCTATTACAATTACGATGCTTGCAGTTAGTGAATCCGAATAACGTTGCTCATTTATTGACACTATAGTACAAGCAAGCAAATACATATTGCGTTTAACCCCTTCCACCCCACAGCTCACTATAGCGGGGTTTGCAAACAATGCAGATCCAGATGAGCCGGCTCGTAACGTAAGTAGTTTTCATATATTGTATAAGAAAAACACCCCCTTTTCATAAATGGACTGAACTGAAAATCGTTATGTGAATATTGGATTGATCGGAAAATTAGCATATCAGAGTCCATTCCAGTTACTTAGAGTTAAAAGGGTTAAGCCCCCGTGCAGTCCCTGATCAGCATGCGCATCGGCCATTTTATCATGACTACATGTAACATGTTTGGCTGTGTCATTGGCGAAACGTGCCTGATGCCAACATTGAATTAGTCACCGACGCATATCAGGCGAAATGTGTTCAATATCAGGTCTTAAGTTGCGCTGGTCAAACAGCAGTAAGCATTTACATGATAGAGAGACAACCGCGTGCTGCAGACGTCTCCATGTTGTCTATGCAGTTAGATTATTTGTTGCACGACTGCTATTCTTAAATTACATGTCTGTTTCAATTCGTTCAATTGCTAAACTAATTAAAACCTATTAAAATGTTGCAACGAAAGTGAATCACATAAACTGCTACACGGATCGCAGACGTCATATAATTAATGTACCGTGTGTCGGATTACAAGGAACATGTGTCTGAATGTGCATGTATTGTTCTTTGGCTACGATACATATGTCTGTGTATTGGTCTGCAACGTATCCAACCTTTCCTCGGTGCACAATGGACATGTATATGCCATTCGTGATGTACATGTCCTTCATTGGTCTGCAAGGTTTCAGTCTGTATTCATCGACAATGCATATGTCTCTCGTTGGTCAACTGTGTCGTTTGTATGGTAACTACACGTACTTGGAGATTACGACCCTCTCACAGGTGGAAGACTCGGACCTATGACACTAAAAAAATGCCTATTAAAACAAATCCCATTACCCCACCCACTTGGTCTCGTACAGTACTATACGTTAATTCAAGGTGAGTATAAATAGCGCTATTATAGAAAGAGCCCTCTTTTTTCCGGCTCGCACAAACACAATAAACATCGATTAAATGTATGAAATATGTCTCTGGCAATCGATAAAGGTATTAGGTGTGTGAATATACTTACTTCAAATCGCTGTTTCAAGTATTTATTGAGTTATTCGCGTTTTGATTACCCCATCCAAAGCGAAAGTTGCGTGTACGAATGAATCTCACACAGAATCGGAGGCCGTCCGGCTGGATTATCGGTCATATTTGGCCGATAGCTGATCGCCAGCTCAAACTAAAGTCGTACACCATGATCATATACATTAGAGACTCCAACCATACAAAGTTCGTCCAATTGTGATCGTTCGCCGATCTAAAAAACACTTTTTTCTATAATTTCGTTCATTATCTGGAACTGGGTCAATGCACTATCTTCCATAATACAACCACCAAAGCGTCTATGTAAGAACATCTCTGATTGGTTAAACCTAAAAATAGACGCGAGGACTTTCCCTTTTAAGGGTTTCCGGAAGACATAATCTGATAGTACGCGAATCATGAAAGAAAGTCAATAAAATTAGAAAAAAGTGTTTTTTAGATCGGCGAACGATCACAATTGGACGAACTTTGTATATTCAAAACGCGAATAACTCAATAAATACTTGAAACAGCGATTTGAAGTGAGTATATTCACACACCTAATACCTTTATCGATTGCCAGAGACATATTTCATACATTTAATCGATGTTTATTGTGTTTGTGCGAGCCGGAAAAAAGAGGGCTCTTTCTATAATAGCGCTATTTATACTCACCTTGAATTAACGTATAGTACTGTACGAGACCAAATGGGTGGGGTAATGGGATTTTTTTTAATAGGCATTTTTTTGGTGTCGTAGGTCCGAGTCTTCCACCTGTGGACCCTCTATAGAACAGGGGCCCGTTTCACTAAACTTCATATTACTAAAATGTTCGTAAGTGCAAAATTAGTCTGTAAGTTTGACATTAACAATGTTTTCTTGTAAACAATTAGTGGATTTACATGTATTGAGCATAGGCTGCATATGCAGCCTATGCTCAATAAATGTAAATCCATCAATTGAAATTTCCAGACGATCCTAAATTTGCACTTACGAACATTTTAGTCGTACGAAGTTTAGTGAAACGGGCATACCCGACTACAAGTTTCCCTTTGAAATGCACCACATTATTATACTATAAAGACAGCCATTCTGGAAACAAAATGCACCAATTCATTCACGTATAGAAGACTTCGATAGGATAAATAAGTGATTCGAAATGTCTGAATAATCAGGAATACCATTACGTTGTTTAAATTGAGTATTAGTTTGCACATGTCTGTCATTGAGATGTTTTCATTCATATTTTGTCAACATAAAGTTAAATACATATCTGTCATTGAAATATGTTCATTCATTATTTTTCAACATAATGTATTTAATACAGTATGTTGAAAACAAAAATGAATGAACATATTTCAATGACATTCACTGAACATTTTCATTAATTACAATTCATTACAATAAGGGAGGACTGTAGAATTTGTAGAATCCCCTATTGTTCACCCACCCCTATTGTTACCCTATTGTGAAACCAAAAAAAGTTATCAACTTTTTTTTGGTTTCACAATAGGGTAACAATAGGGGATGGTGAACAATAGGGGGTTCTACAAATTCTACAGTCCTCCCTTATTGTTACCCTCCCCTATTGTTACCTGGGTAACACTAGGGGAGGGTGAACAATAGGGGGTTCTACATGTGTCACCCGGACACACTGCTGGAGTAACAGTCACTGTAGCAGCCGAGAGATAGTCGTAAATACACGCTTGTACTTTATGCGGGAGATTGGCACGGTAATGTGGAAATAGCTGCAATAATTGTACCGCTTCTTCAAAGATGAATGGAGATCGGTCTCGACTACGCTGAGCTATTAAATATAATGCAGAAGATGTATTGTCATCATGGATAATTACGCTTTTTACCACAAAATTAGTCTAGGATGCGGTCTTCAATGCGGAGTTACATTTAAATGCCTCGTTTTCACACTTGCAGTCGTTCATAAACATTTCACTTGTAAATACGAAAGCTCACCAGGTCTAGTGCGTATGAATATAGGTATGTTATACAGTATACTCTATTTAAACAGGAAACATAGAATACTTAACCCTTCCTACGCTGTTGACGGAAATTGTCGTCTGCTGTTTTTCATGTTTGCTTTAATTCTTAACAAAAAACCTGTTTTGACAGCACATGAGAATTGTCTACAGTGGAGACGATTCTCATGCGCTGCCAAAACAGGGTTTCATCGAGAACCAGGAAACAGATTTATCCCGTCAACACAGTGCGTATGTGCCGTGAAACACGGTGCCGTGAAACATTTTTGATATCCAGTCAATACTATTTATGCATTTTACAGCCATTTGTAGGTGTTGACGGGATAAATAGAATAGTAGGTTAGTGCCGTGAATGGGAAAAAATATCTGGCGCGGCACGCAAACGGGATGTGCTCGGCAGAGCCTCGCCCATCTCGTTTCCTGAGCCTTGCCAGATATTTGTTTCCCATTCACGGCACTAACCTACTATTCTCTATCTATTTTCCTTATTTCTGAACAAAAGTATATGTTGTGACCACTCATTTGAACCGTCTCGGCGAGACGGTTCAAATGAGTGGTCACAACATATACTTCTGATGAGAAATAAAGAAATTCTTGAGCCTTGCCGGATATGTTTTCCCATTCACGGCACTAACCTACTATTCTCTATATTACCACCAGTTATAGTACGTTTTACTGTCAATACATCATAAAGCATCGACAACGGTTTACGGTTTATTTGAAGAAAAAAACAGGGCAATATGAAGGACATGACCCTGAAGTAAGATGAAATACAATGTACAATCGTATTATTATTTTAGTGAGCGGATTATTTCGTTATGATATATGTTTGGCAGTACAGCGAAACCTCTCTAAACCGGACACCCTGGGAGGTCCCCAGGGTGTCCGGTTTAGAGAGGTTCCACTGTAACACATACATATTACTACCTCATGACAGGCGTGGGTGCTTTGCGATCACGAACATATATTATCATCGGTGATAAATGACAATGAACTCGATCGGAATTGAGCAAAACTAACATTTATCGGTGTCCGATTTAGAGAGGTGCTACTGTATTATTGAAACAGAAGCCTCCATGTACGGCCTGGTGCTGCAACATTGACATGTAATAGTGTTATGCTACGAAGAGAAGATGTGAATTGAGTAAGTGTCTTACAAATCGCAACCCTTGTTCTGTCGTTGCAACAACAGGCGACGGCCTTTCGCATAGTATGA
Organism: Conchocele bisecta; assembly: GCA_029237695.1. Lineage (NCBI taxonomy): Eukaryota > Metazoa > Mollusca > Bivalvia > Lucinida > Thyasiridae > Conchocele > Conchocele bisecta. Next base: position 54,213,749 of record CM055265.1, on the reverse strand, counting down.
TATCGTGTATACTCTTCCATTGCGCGCTGTATGCTGAATTAAAGGTTAACCGTTTCCCAGTGTGGAGACATTCTTGCTAGCGTTCTTTGTATTTTGTTAGATACAAACGTAAGACATGCGTGTATTGAAGCCAACTAGGTCACATGCCAATTAGTTCACGCATATATAACACAAATACTGTCATTTTATAAACTAACACTGTTACTGATACGAGACGGAATCCCAGTTAATGCAATATAACACGACTCCGCAACAGCTCTGGTTCAAGATTATTACTTTTACAGTTTACTGTAGTCCCTGGCATACTTGCAAGATACTGAGTTCATGAATAAGTTATTCGACATCTCACTAAAGGTCCAACTATATTGGCTGTCACCTCGACCCGCTGCGAATGGCCGATTCGGCGTGTCCTTGGGCAAGACAACTTCGTGCTAGCCTAGTCCTAGTCGGATGGGGATGTAAATAGTCAGTCCCGACATGCAAGGTCATCGAGCTCGTGCCGTCGTTAAATCAAAACATTTACATTGTGGCTGTAAGCTGGAAGGCCTTCAACCATTATTGTTTGATTATTAAACGTTTATTTCCCCCGATAAAGTATCCAAACCTGTCGTTTATTCCTTATAATTCCAACACAAATTTGCTTCAAAATGATGGAAATGATTTGGAAGCATACTTTTCCATAGTTTGTTTTCCAAATTCAAACACAAGTTCACACCAGTGTTCGTATGTATTAATTGTGTATGACGTTTAGCATCGAAACTGGTGACGTAAAACCAACTAACAATATCGTGCACCACGGAACGTAGCTCAAAGCAAATGTCAAGTTTAACATAATGTGCGTTTTTATCCTTAGCACAATGCTGTTCATATTTCAACGTTCGAATTGATGCAAATGTGGGAAGTATTAATCTATTATAATTGACAGCATTGGCATTTACTAACTCTGACTTTTATTGACCTATAATAAAATGACTCCTGCAAGAATGGGCCAACGATGGTAATAACGACCATAGTGTTTACTCAGTGCTCTCGCTACAGCCACGTAATGCGCTGCACTAAATATTCCATAACGCCACCGGATACCATTAACTTAAGCCAGAGAGTTGGCTCGTGGATGGCCATTAATTCAATTCCGATGTATATTCCAGTGAACGCTACTTTGTCAGGGAATCCACGGATTAACCCAATTGCCGACGATTCGACGGTAATCTACGGAATCCCATTAGGGCCACTTCACTTTTTTTTCATTTCCATTTATTCAGGATCTTTTCTTGAATTTTCAAGTTCTTTTCTTGAATTTTCGAGATATTTTCTTGAATTTTCAAGTTCGTTTCTTGAATGTTCAAGTTCGTTTCTTAAATTTTCAAGATCTTTTCTTGAATTTTCAAGATACTTTCATGAATTTTCAAGATCTTTTCTTGAATTTTCAAGATCTTTTCAAAAGATCTTGAAAATTCAAGAAAAGATCTTGAAAATTCAAGAAAAGGTCTTGAATAAATGGAAATAAATAAAAGTGAAGTGGCCCTAATGGGCTCCCGTAGTAATCATACCGAGTCACTCACAAACCAGTCATAAAGACAGTGTCTCAGATAATGCCTCTTATATTCAATATGCGATTTTCACTTTAAGGTTTACTTATAACATGTCAACCAAGCATACACGTTTACTTGATCAACGTCCACTGTGTGTTATTATGTTGTATACTATCAAGGTGTATGCTCACGTGGTTAAAACAATAACAACAAGTACCGAAACTTCCAGAAACCCTCCGATTGAAAGTACGTATTCTTTTTTGTTCTCATCATGCTCATTATGTAAAGGATTTTGATGAAATATGGTGCATCAAACGCGTCTTGTTAAGCTGCATTTGGTGGTCTCGGTACTTTGGCCCAAACCTCTGTTGTTTTTGCGAAGAATCGATTTCAGTTTCTACTGACACGGACATCGATTCTTCGCAAAAGCTACATAAGTATGTGCCGAACTCCCGGCACCACCAACTGCAGCTCATGAAGACGCGTTTGCTACGCCATATTTCATCGAAATCCGTTGCCTATTAAGGAAAATATCAAATAATACTTACTTTGGAGTGGGCGCGCTTTCAACACTTTCGGCCATTGTTGTTGTTGTTATAACCACGTGATCATGCACCGTGACTATAAAGCACGGAAATAAGCAGGGACTACTAGTATACTTTATCTATTTCATCACTTTCAGCACTTATTTAAGTGTCTAGCATCCAAAATCAACCGATATGGTAGCAGTGCCTGGTTTATTTAGGTGCACATTAGTAAAGTAGTTGGCGTTATAATGTATTTGATAATGAAGATTTCGGTTTCTAGGAAATGACAAAGAGGTTATTATTTCGCAGTAACAATATCACTTTATTGCTCATATAGGAGGCATACATTTATTCACCGCCTCCAGATAAGTCAATACATCGAACATAGCTTAGTTGGTCCGTTGGTCGAGCGAATAATTCTTCTTAAGAAAACGGAAAATAAACACATTTTCTTGATGAATTTATTTCAAATGCTGGAATTATAAGGAATGAATGGCCTTTTTGTGGAATTTATCGGGGATATAAACTTGTAAAAGTCGCGGGAATACTGGACGAGGCCTTAAAAAATTACAATTTTCGAAAAAAAAATAAAAAAATAAAAACTTTTCTTTTTGATTTTTTTTTCGAAAATTGTAATTTTTTATCGCTTCGTCCAGTATTCCCGCGACTTTTCCAAGTTTATACACCGATAAATTCCATCAAAAAGGCCATTCATTCCTATAATGAATTGGCATTCATTTATTGCATTCAGCGAAACAATCATAGTATAGAACATATTGACGCTATGAGGCGTTTGTATCCTAGAAATCGACCGTAACAGCATTGGAACAGTCGGTGAATCAAATGAGCAATTACATTAAATCCTGACTGCCAATATATATACCGTATGTATTTCTGGTAGTTGTGTTTGGCGATTATTGTTGATCTCTTGACTGTGTCCTGTAATGTCGTGTCATACCTGTACATTCATTGTTCTAGCACAATGCCGTCTACAAATATTGTGACTGTCCGGAGGTCTTACCCGGACCACACGTGTGTATACACCGTGAATAACGAACAACACTAGCACATGCTTCTATCTACAACCGTCTGTAGTCCATTTCACCAACATTGCAAAGTATACTTTTCTAGCAAAGTATACTTTGAGGGAGAAATTTTCAATTTTGGGATAAATTTATATTTTTTTTATTATACTGAATTTATTACATTATCACAGCCAATTTGGCTGTGATAATGTAATAAATTCAGTATAGTAATTCTGCATACTTTTAATCATCAAATATATACAACGGTTAGTTCTGTATGAAATAATGCATTTTGGGAAAAATAAATGATTACTCCCTCAAAGTATACTTTGCTAGATATGTATACTTTGCAATTTTGATGAAATCGGCTACTGGTCCACTTCTTCCTGCATTTTTGTAAATACAGTGAACCTCTCTAAACTGGACACCCTGGAGGTTCACTGTATTTACAATCGTGTCGAGATGTTCCACGGTGCAACAGACTTATGACACGCATGTGTGCTTTGCGATCATGAACAGACATTATCATCGGAGATAAAGGGCAAATAACACTATCAAACTAACCTTTCTCGGCGTCCGGTTTAGAGAGGTTCCACGGTATGTCAGAAACATGAACGACATGGGTGCGTAACGCACAGATATACCGGGGAATTATTATATCCGATGCCCATGACACAGTCATCATAGCTTTTTATACATTTCCGAGTTATTTCAATAATTCCGAAACGTCTATAGCTACATGTATGAGGACGGTGTCATCGAATGAATATATTGTGCCACGTGTCATCGTACACGTTTTGAACTTTTCACATCGAACGTAGTTTCTGTGATACTTAAGAAAACGTGTCAAAATAGCATGTGTACCTGGCGATCTTTACCCCATGTGACCCCGTCGTCAACAATTGCGTTAGATGCACCGGTGTGTGCTTATACAAATACAATGTAGACACGAGTTCATACCGGTGTATGTTTATACAATGTAGACACGAGTTCATGTCGGTACACTATTGGATCAAAATATCCAAACACAAACACATACCACAGACTCTAAAACTGACAGTGTTTACAGTCGGTAGAAACGGTTGTGTTTTGTTCTGCATGTAACTTCAAAGTCGGTGTTTGTTGTTTCTCGACAATTGCCGCTGTTATGCATATTTACAAGGTTTATCGAATCTGTTATGTGAACAGTGGAATCTCTAAACCGGACACCCTGGGAGGTCCCGAGGGTGTCCGGCTTAGAGAGATTCCACTGTTATTCTGGAATATTACCACTCACAGATATATGTGTATGCTTTGCAAACGGGAAACTGCGTTACTATCCGAGAAAAATGGCAATGAAACCATAGAACCATAGAATGCATGGGTGGGCTATGTGGTAGGTGTCCGACATGGAGGGATTCCACTGTAATTCTATAATATGAGCTTTCGAAGACGTATGTGTGTGCTTTGCAATCATGAAAACTATGCAATTACTATATGAGGTCAATGAATATGTTTTATATAGACTAGATACTCTATGTGCATTATGAATACATGTAGTAGTTGGTGATCATTGCGTGTACTGATGGCACGCAGTCCTCAAATTCTTGTAAGCAGTGGTTTTCCAAATCGACTTGCTCGTAACAAAATTATAGTTTTTGTATGGTCATCAAGGTGCATGATCACGTGGTACTAACAACAACAACAAGTACAGCTGCATTTGGTGGTCTCTGTAAGTTCGCCCAAACTCCTGTCGTTTTTGCGAAGAATCGATTTCCGTGTCTCCGACACGGACATCGATTCTTCGCAAAAACGACATAAGTCTGTGCCAAACTCCCTAGACCACCAAATGCAGCTCATGAAGACGCGTTTGCTGCGCCATATTTTATCAACATCCGTTGCATATGAAGGAAAATATAAAATAATACTTTGGAGTGGGCGACGTTGTTGTTGTTGTAACCACGTGATCATGCACCTTGGTCATGTGATTCATGTGTAATGATCGCTATCTAATGAGGATATACACTGTTCGTGGATAGTTCGTGCAATATGATAAGCCATGAAACAGCACATGTCTGATACAATAGGGGATCGTAGCTAGTTATCTCCCGTTGAGTTTATTTATAGAAATCCGGTCCAAATTGTGTAGTTTGGGACTTTATTGCTTGTAAAAAGAGCGAATGTAGACGGCTAAGAAGTGAAAAAGAGCAGGTATGGTGATTTCGACTAGTGTTGGTCCAGATCATACTACATATCTACGCAATCTGATCTGGAACTACATTATTTGCCAAATTCATATTTTCACACGTAAGTAATGTTATTGCAAACAGTGTAGACTCAGATCAGACTGCACATATGTGCAGTCTGATCTGGGTCTGCACATATGTGCAGTCTGATCTGGGTCTACTCTGTTTGCAAAACTATTTTGTGCTATTCAGTAAGACATAAACGCTGAAATACAGCATAGGACGGGATGTTTATAAATTTGCAAACGGAAATAACTGTCTACGATCGCTCATTGTATATGCTCGAATGGTTAATGACGTTTCGGTATCGATGGCGGTGTCTACATGCCCACCGGCTTTCCGAGACAAACGCCCACATTTTCTCACATTCGGCCATCGGTTGGTTCAGTACGACCATTCGATGTGTGCGCCAATGGACATGTAGTCCCTTGTCCGTCACAGTCGGCTCAGGGTCTAAACTGGTCGACATTGTGTTTTCGTCGCGGAACAAAACGAAGTTTTAATTTATTCACGTGAACATGCAATATACACAAACACATGTTTTATCACTTATCTCACTTGAACTAAATATTGTTTAAACCAAGGGTTTAAGCAATCGCTGACTGTAAGAGTACATATTATGATGATTATAAAGTTGATCGTTATGGATATTAACAACCTTAGAGTTCGTTCCTTCGTTACTACGCCTCATATCAACGAGAATTAAGAACCTTGCATTTCGTTCCTTCGTCTCAGACGAATATTACGGTTTTTAATGTCTCTAACCAGCCTCTGGGTGATCAAGATCCCTGGCCACATGTGTCATAAAGAAAATTACCCCACTCTGTGGTCAATGTACGCTTTATATGGATGTAGGAGGAGCGGCTAACAGTAATGTGTGGCTGTGACTGGAGAAATATGGAGTATGGGTTTTACGACCAGTGTAGATCCCGATCAGCCTGTGCATCCGCACAGTCTGATCAGGATCTGCACTGTTCGCCATTCCATCTATAAAACACCCGTCATACGTCTAACAAGCTATATATATCATTACCAGTATACAGGTGTGCGCTATTCAATCAGGAACTGACCGCAAATTCCATAAGCCGGCACACCCCATAAGCCCTCAAATCCCATAAGCCACATTTCTCCAGTCACAGCTACATTAGCGTTCCAGCCTACCACGGGAATTGTCCAGAATTATTTTCTGATAGATTATGCAAGGCGGGAGTGCAAATTGTTTTTCCGCAGGCTAACTACCTGAGCACATGACGGTCCAAAGGACTCGTACAGTCGATGATGAAAAGCATAGTAGAGATGAAAGCGCCTCAGTAACTGATTATTGACTACTACATGTATGTATACCGCCCACAAACATCGGTGCGCGAAAAAATAACTGCCTCTACACGTATTGCCTAAAAATGTGAGCTGCTGGAAACCCATCCTGACCACTTGCTACATGTACATAATGTTTAATCCGTGGAACCTAAAGCCCGCGGGGTTTGCAAATGGTGCAGATCCAGATGAGACGGCTCGTAACGAGCCGTCTCATCAGGATCTGTACTTTTTTAAAGAAATTTTCATATTTTTTGAGAACAGAAAACACCCCCTTTTCCTAAATGGACTAGTCTGAAAATCAGTGACAATTGAATATTGGTTGCATAACATATCAAAATACTTTCCAGTTACTTAGGGGTGAAAGGGTTAAATTTGAAGCAACAAGGAAGTTTTCTTAGACGTTCTGCTTGCCCGCAATTTTAAACTGGACATAGTAGATTTATTTATGATCCATGTTATAGCCATTAAAGCAGGTTTTCACGGTATTCGTATATAAACTAATAATAAATATATCTCGCCGTACACTGGTCAAGATCTCTACTGTGCTCGTTTAAGCATGAGGCGTTACACGATGTGTTATAATTACTCGTTCTCTGAGGCACGATCAGGGGCCCGTTTCATTAAACTTCTTACGACTAAAATGTTGGTAAGTGCAAATTTAAGATCGTCTGCAAATTTCAATTTATGGATTTACATTTATTGCATATGCAGCCTATGCTCAATAAATGTAAATCCAATAATTATTTACAAGAAAATAATGTTAATGTGCAATTTACAGACTATCATAAGTTTGCACTTACGAACATTTTAGTCGTACGAAGTTTAGTGAAACGGCCCCCAGCTGTCTTGCCTCGATTCCGACTCGCTATCCTGTCAACGAATCGTCGAAAATTCGTCACTAGGGTTTGCAGACATCACGGGCACACCATACTAGCCATATCTCATGGCTGGTATCTGTGGACGTGTACACAATAAGGAACTTTACCAGGCGTACGGTCATCACAGCCCTAGCTCAGACGATGGCGTAAACTTGGTCATTAATGTGTGTTTCCTCCCACTTTATTGACCACCCTTACGCCCCTTCATTTGTGCCAACGACAGCATTTACATAAGTGCTATCACGCTTGTTTGTAATCGTTGTAAAACAAATAAAGTTTAAACCTTAGCTCAGATGGCACAGCTGTCTCAAGGTGTATGATCACGTGGTACTAACAACAACAACAAGTACCGATTCAAAGTACGTATTCTTTTATAGTGTCCGTATTACGTAACGTGTTCTGATGTACATGTAATATGGCGCATCAAACGCGTCTTGTTAAGCTGCATTTGGTGGTCTCTTGATTTTCGCCCAAATTTCTGTCGTTTTTGCGAAAAATCGATTTCCGTCTCCGACACGGAAATCGATTCTTCGCAAAAACGACATAAGTCTGTGCCAAACTCCCTAGACCACCAAATGCAGCTCATGAAGACGTGTTTGCTCCGCCATATTTCATCAAAATCCGTTGCATATTAAGGAAAATATCAAATAATACTTACGTTGGAGTGGGCGACGTTGTTGTTGTTGTTGTTGTAACCACGTGATCATGCACCTTGTGTCTGCCATGTTCGGCTCTACGTCATTGCAACCTAACTGGCGTCAACGATATGAAATTCATATCCCGATTGCCTGAATTGGTCGTCAGGTAGTGAGTATCTTCCACAGTTTATTGCAAACGCGATGTCCTTTTTGTCAATCGGCGGCGCACGTATCACAGTGATGACAATGTCATCAGGTGTAGATGCGTTACATACCGTGACGTTAGACGGGACGGTATCAAGGTGTATGCTCACGTGGTTATAACAACAACAACAAGTACTGAAACTTCCATTCGTCCTCCGAGTCAAAGTACGTATTCTTTTATTTTGTCCTTATTATGTAACGGATTTTGATGAAATATGGTGCATCAAACGCGTCTTATTAAGCTGCATTTGGTGGTGTCGGTACTTTGGCCCAAACTTATGTCGTTTTTGCGAAGAATCGATTCTACTGACACGGAAATAGATTATTCGCAAAAACGACATAAGTATGTGCCGAACTCCCGGGACCACCGATGCAGCTCACGAAGATGTGTTTGCTGTGCCAAATTTCATAAAAATCCGTTGCCTATTAAGGAAAATACATAATAATATTTTCTTTGGAGTGGACGCACTTTCAACACGTTGAGTCATTAGTGTTGTTGTTGTAACCACGTGATCATGCACCTTGGGTATGTAGCGTATCTGCAATGAATTTCTCTCATTCAATTACCACATTAATATGATCCAGTGTATGGCCGCTTGTCTATACTGCCCAAATAATGTGTCTCTCGGGGTTCTCACAATGTTCTCTAGGTCAATTAACCCTGTTATTCTACGACACGTGTCTCTAAGTTGGCTATACTAGTAAATGTAAATGTGGTCATTCGCATTGTTTCGGATATTATAGAAACACAAATTTTCGGAGATATTTCTCGGGGATGTATACTTTTAAAAACTCATATTGATTTTTTTTAATAAACTGATATCCAGCGAGCGTAGCAAGTCTTAAGTAGATAGTATTATTTAACTCACCACCATACCCTTCGCGTGCACGTGTCTGTTTCAATGTAACTCCGCCCCTAACAGTGCTTAAGAATTGCGCTACTACTACGTCATTGCGCTACTACTACGTCATTTGTGGTTTGACACCGAACAGGATGCGCATCATGCGAATTTCGGACCAGGCGTGACGTCTGGTTCACAATATAACGTTTCTCCTATTTATTTGTTCAAATATTTAACCCTTAGAATGCGGAACCGAAACTAGTCGTCTGCTGTTAATTCATATTTTGTCTTTTCTCTCAGTAAAAACATGGTTCGGCAGCATTTTAGAATCATTTCCATTGGAAATGATTCTAAAATGCCACCAAACCATGTTTTTGATGAGAAAAATGGAAAATAAAAAATATTCAGCAGACGACACAATTTAATTCAGCATTGTAAGGTTTAATGATTCAAGTTAATAGATGATAATTCCAGCACAACAATATTTACACAATTCCCTAACATTTGATTGGCCCGTAGCAAGTCTGTCCAAAATTTATATCCCAGTAAACTCCCATCGCCGAACTACTTTTCGTAACCGTGAGGCGCAGTTAAAATAATTCTTATGAAAACGGAAAATAAACACATTCTTGATGAATTTATTTCAAATGCTGGAATTATAAGGAATGAATGGCCTTTTTGTGGAATTTATCGGGGATATAAACTTGGAAAAGTCGCGGGAATACTGGACGAGGCCTTTCGGCCTTCGTCCAGTATTCCCGCGACTTTTCCAAGTTTATAGCCCGATAAATTCCACAAAAAGGCCATTCATTCCTATATTGGCGAATGAGTAGCAATATGTGAGTATGACGATATGCTCGAGAAACTAGGGCAAACAATAAAATGGACAACAAAAGGTCGTTCAGAACAAATGGAAAGTTAACAAATGTAAGTACAGTAGAACCTCTCTAAACCGGACGCTCTGGGGACCCCATGTCCTGTCACAGTGATTGTACTGCCCATATATACCAGTTCTCCTGTCACAGTGATTATTTAGATGCCTGCTTTTGTAATTTATTTCATTATCTGGTCAGTTGATGGACAATGACAAACACATATTCATGGAGAGATTAATTACAGTGGAACTTCTCTAAAGCTGACACCCTGGGGACCCCATTGTGTTTAATTTAGATGGGTTTCACTGTCATTTATGTCATTGTCGTGTCTGTTAATAATTGAAAATGACAAAACATGTTTATCAAGTGATTAATTACAGTGAAACCTCTCTAAACCGGACACCCTGGATCTTCCATGGTGTCCCGATTAGGGAGGTTCCACTGTATTGCTTCACACTATTTGTTCTTCGCATCATAAATTACGAATAGATACCGAATTTGTTCTTGAACTGTTTGAACTCATGTTCCCGGATATGGCTGCTCAGAATCATGTACATCATACATTTTGTAGTTGGAATAACTACTGATTACGCCACCTCAGACTACAATACGCAAAATTAATTCGCTACTTCGAAACAAGCTGGCGCAATCGCTAACGAGCTCGCTTCTCACCAATGCGTCCCATGTTCGATCCTCGACCGGGGCGGTATGTGAGCTGGTATGGTGTTCGCCAGACCGGACAAGTGGGTTTCCTCTGAGTACTCCGGTTTCCTCCCACAATAAGGATCACCCTTACGCCCCCATCTGTGCCAACGAAAGCATTTGTATAAGTGTCATCGCGCTTGTTTGTAATCCTTGTAAAATAAATTGTTTTTTACTTCGAAACATACGCGACAAGTCATCGGTTTGCACAAACTGTGTGTAGCATTTCTTTCATGTGTTACCGTCGTGCAGCGAGCATGTGATCAATGCTCATCTATAATCGTAATATGCTGAACCGATTTGCGGGTTTCATAGTTTTCAGAGCTGAACAATCATAACCAATACAAGACTCTCTTACAGAACAATAGACACGCATGCTTTTACATATTACTAATTATTTCAACACATCTTAGTTCACACCGGCGCCAGCGGTATCCTGTCAATACGATGTCGGTGCAGTATGCACACAATGATAGAACCTGACTAAATGCTCGCGCAATGTTCGCCAAAGAAAATCTACCGCTACTGCCAATTCGAACCGTATCCATCGCTTAGCACTGCTGATATTTACATTGCACAGCTAACTGTATCCAAGGAAACCGACCTTCATACAGTACTTCAAATGAATGGCTTGTTATGGTTATTTACATGTAGTTTCTTCGTTTCTACGCCGCGTAGTGACGAACATTAAGAGTATACGGAGCGTCGACACGAAGAAACGAAATATAGTAGTCTTAATGTTCGTTTTACGCCATGTGAAAAGGAATCAACAAAGGTTCCGGCATTCAATGTTCGTCGCCATGCAACGTAGAAACGAAGCAACGAAATACAATGTTCTTAATTTTCGCTTTTATGCCATGCAGGTTTCAGGAAACGAAGGGACAACCTTAACCCTTTCACCCCTAGAAACTGGAATGGATTTTGCTATGTTACTTTTGCAACCAATCCAACCATCACAAAATGACTAATCCATTTATGAAAATGGGATATTGTTTTTGTTCTCAAAAATATGAAAATTACTTTCAAAAAGTGCAGATCCTGATGAGACGGCTCGCCACGAGCCGACTCATATGGATTTGCACTGTTTGCATAAACAGCTATAGCGGGCTTTCGGGTTCAAAGGGTTAAAGATTCTTCCGTTCGTTTCATCTCATTGCGGCGTAGAAAAGTACGAACTATATTCCTGGTTCTGAATCTTCATTTTCACGCAATGAAAGGAATAAAAGGAGTAACGAACTGTCTCTCACGGGCCAACATGCGTTTGTAAACATCTTGCAACAGTGTTTACTACAGCTATTGTAGCATAATACTCTCTACCTTTTTCAAATGTACGTATACACCGTATTATTTTTCAACTTGGTAAGTAATGTACGGAGCCCCGCAGGGGACGTAGAATTATTTTTTTTAATAATTCGTTCCCACGAAATAACAATTCGTTCCCACGGGAACGAATTGTTAATTCGTGGGAACAAATTGGTATATCGTGGGAACGAATTGTTAATTCGTGGGAACGAATTGTTAAATTGATGGAACGAATTTTTATTTCGTGGGAACGAATTAATAAAAAGTAAAATCCATGTCCCCTGCGGTGTTTCGTAGGAATGCATGTGAGCAAAATCCTCAGCTGAATCATGCTGAAAGAAATGTGAATAAGCGTTGCTTCTTTTGCGCAGATCTGAGTGAAATTGAATGACTGGCATCGATACAATCGGAAAGTTCGGGCGATCAAGTAAATATGGATTTATGCTGCTTAGATGGAATTACGACACATTTCGGAGACGAAGTGCAGAGAGTTATCAAAAATAAATCGGTCACGATCTGACAGGTCTGGTGGATTACTCAGACAGGGAGCCAAATACTGTCTGTTTCACGAAAACTGCCCAAATTGTTCGGATATATAAACAATGCAAAAACAATATATTTCTTTCGATAATATAAATTTTTAGCAAAATTTAAAGAATTTAGCCTTCTTTTTATTTCGTACAACTTGGTCAAATATTGATTTTATTACGAAAAATGATTTCTCTATGGGAATTTAAAATGGGGGACAGAGCTGGTGCAGTGTAGGAGGAGTCGAGAAACGAAAACATTTGGAAAGTAAGTCTGAAACCTCGATAGAAAGCTTGGAAAATATCTAACTAACTAAGAAAACGAAGTTATATTTTGAAAATCGGTCCACTATTTCGGAAATTAGAAAAAAATCCCCATGTTAAATCCCCATATACATCTTCACTGTCGAACTAAGTATACCTTACATGTACTACATTATCTTATTAATACATGTTCCTGTATAACCTGATACGAGTAACACTTGTATCCACGTTTCCAATGTCGGGTTGTACATGGTAAACGAGGAGAACGGTTATTGTGTTGCCACTGGCTATTTTAGCAACACACCTTGTAACACGGTCCTACAGTGGGGTCAGCGTGTGTGCACTTACACGCTGACCCCACTGCAGATACACGAATATGATTCTTCTTGTGTCGCTCTTCACGGTGTGATCTGTAGCCTATTTCACCAACATTGCAGAGTATACTATTCTAGCAAAGTATACTTTGAGGGAGAAATTTTCAATTTTAGGATAAATTTATTAATTTTTATTATACTGAATTTATTACATTATCACAGCCATTTTGGCTGTGATAATGTAATAAATTCAGTATAATAATTCTGTATACTTTTAATCATCAAATATATACTGTCGTTAGTTCTATATGAACTAATACATTTCAGGAAAATTAATGATTTCTCCCTCAAAGTATACTTTGCTAGTAAAGTATACTTTGCAATGTTGGTGAAATCTGCTACAGGATTCATTACTGTAGATTCCTTCCCTATATACTGAATCATAAAAGGCACGATGGTAAATACAAAATTCCACATATTCGCTCCATTACTATTTAGACCATGTATGTGTATTGCTATAGTTTGCCTATTACCTACAATACAATACTGTCTGTTCCACATTTTGCTGCCGACGAACTTTTGGCTATTAAACACATTAAATCTAAAAACTATTTAAAAGTAAGTACTTTTTTATCAATAACAAAAAAATCACCTTCCAAAAAAAAAAGAAGAATGTGATGAAATTCCATTAAATATTGATTTTATTGCGAAAACACGATTTTCCTATGGGAATTTAGTAAAATGGGGGCTAAAAATAGCCTTTTTTTTAAATATTTTTTTTATTTCTGGACCAATTTTCAAAATCTAACTTTTGCTTTCTTAGTTACATCATTTTCAAGCTATCTCGCCAGGTTTCGGAGTCAATTTCCAATTTTTTTCCTTCGGGATCAAAAAACGAAAAGTTTTGGAAATTGACTCCCCATGTTAAACTCCCATAGGAAAATAGTTTTTTCGCAATAAAATCAATATTTGATGGAATTTCATGAAATAATTTTTTTTGGGGAGGGTGACTATTTTGTTATTGATGAAAAAGTTCTTACATTTCAATAGTTTTTAGATTTAATGTGTTTAATGGCCAAATGTTCGTCGGCAGCAAAACGTGGAACAGACAGTAGTCATGTACTTGTGCATGCATATCACAGCTTGCTCATATACCTCTAGCTGGTCTGAGTAATTGTTCAAATCAAGACAATGTTCTGTTCTGATAATTAATTTGTGAAGTGCAGCTTGTTATCAAAATAAATCATTTCATCAAGTGGATCATTACATTGCTGATTTATTTTGTGATGCCATCGGTTTTAAAATAGTAGAACCTCTCAAACCTTGACACCCAGACAACGTAATGTTTCCCTAATGATTCACTGTGATTTATCTCTGGCAATGCCGCTTGTACTCCGATTACCTGTTTTCACGCTGGCATTCCAGTGGAACCTCTCTAAACCGAACAACCTTGCGACATCGATGTACATGTATTAAATTATGACCGATTTCACTGTTAAATATCGCTGATGTTTATCAGTGTTCATGATTGCAATGCAAACATGCATGTGTTTCAGTGCTCTTACATCAGAATTACAGTGGAACATCTCTAAACCGGACACCCTGGGGACCTCCCAGGGTGTCCGGTTTAGAGATGTTCCACCGTATATGTCATTAGCTGGTCTAAGACGGTGTTGCAAATCACACACATTTTTCCTCGATGGTTTATATGTATGCCTTACAGTGGAACCTCTCTAAAGCGGACACCATGGGTTCCCAGTGTGTCCGCGTTAGAGATGTTCCACTGTACTAACGCAGACAAATGTAAATGCTTTGATTTAACGACGGCTCTGGCTCGATGACCTTGCATGTCACGACCGACTATTTAAGTCCCCATCCGATAGGACTAGGCTATCACGAAGGTCTTGCACAAGGACACGAGCGGTTCCTCTGTACTAACACTGTACTAACAGTGGTACTTCTCTAAATCGGACACCCTGGGTTCCCAGGGTGTTCGCGTTAGACAGGTTTCAATGTACTAACACTGTAATAACAGTGGTACCTCTCTTAATCGGACACCCTGGGTTCCTAAGGTGTCCGCGTTAGAAAGGTTCCACTGTACTGACACTGTACTAATAGCTGTACCTCTCTTAAGCGGACACCATGGGTTCCCACGGTGTCCGCGTTAGAGAGGTTCTCCTGTGCTAACACTGTACTAACAGTGGTACTCTAAAGCGGACACAGGGTATCCGCGTTAGAGAGCTCGAGGTTCCATTGTACTAATCACAATGTGGGAGTTTATCTTGCAGTGTGTATCTATCTTATGCGCACGCACACGCAATTTCCTCATCCAGTGGCACAGGATATTGCGTTACTATCGTTAATAGTGACACTCCTTGTGCGTCTTATGCATGTACAGGTGTACGTTCAAGTAGTGAATGAGATCACTGTGAATGTGACTCGCTATATACACGTACTTGATGTCTGTTGTTGGCTATATTGCCGGGTACACCATCGACTCTCATCTGATCCCCGCAATAATATTATAGGAATGAATGGCCTTTTTGTCGAATTTATCGGGGTATAAACTTGGAAAAGTCGCGGGAATACTGGACGAAGGCCGGAAGGCCTCGTCCAGTATTCCCGCGGCTTTTCCAAGTTTATATCCCCGATAAATTCCACAAAAATGCCATTCATTCCTTATAATTCCAGTATTTGAAATAAATTTGTGAAGAAAATGTGTTTATTTTCCGTTTTCTTAAGTATTATTTTAACTGCGCCTCACGGTTACGGAAAGTAGTTCGGCGTGCGAGTTTACTGGGATATACATTTTGGGCAGAGACTCGTACGGGCCAATCAAATATTAAGGAATTGTGTAAATATTTTTGTGCTGGAATTATATAACATTAACATAGTAATAATGTAGTAATAGTACCTGACACAAGATCAGTATATTGTAAACTCGGGGCTCAATTTGGAGGGTGACTGTTCTCTAGGTATCGTAAAACATATACAGTAAAACCTACGTGGAACCGCATACGCTTACTGTCCATGAGTGAACAAGAATAAAACGTCCAAACATGTTATTCGTGTCTGCATTGCTAGCTTCTTTTCACACTTTAAGTAAGCGTTGATGACAACGCTATCTACACAGGGCATCCGAAACGACTCTTAAATTGTATGTGTTTCACTGTCATGTATCTCTAGTGACCATGGTAGTTCGTGATTCGTACACTGACATGCCTTGGAATATTCAAATATTTGCGCTACAGTGGGATATCTCCCAGGTTTTTGGTTTAGAGAGTTTCACCGTACCCGGAAACGGTTACTATCACACAACGGATCAAGCTCCTGGCGTGGGCGCAGTTTCAATCTAACGCAATAATGCTCAACGAATAGAATGATATGAACCAGAATACAGGTTATCTATACATTCGGGTATCACCGATAATAGCATTACTCTGGAAATGTCGACAAACCACGTGATAGTATACGTGTAAATGTAATACACATGTAAATGTACTATGTTTATCTATGTCGGTAGTTGCTGCCTCACTCACGGAACAGCTTGTAAAATATCTGACGCCATTTTCAAATACATACTAACATAGAGAATACCAGGCTAGTGTCTTTTGATATCATGTTTATCAGGCAAGGCTAGGAAACGCGTAGGAATTCCTCGGCAAGCCTCGGAATTCCTACCGTTTCCGAGCCGAGCCTGGTAAACTTGATATCAAAAGACACTAGCCTGGTATTTTATTGATCAGATAACGTTTTATGCTCCAAAATTACCGCATATGACGTCTTTATCTATGGACAGAACGCGGACTTGTTTACATTGCGTCATTACCCTGACGTCATTCGGTAATGTGACGTGACGTCAACCGTTCACTGGAACGTCAGTTTTCACTACATACAACTGTATGTTATCAGTCAGTACGTATTCGGTCAATACAAGGCAGGTTACCTGATAAATTCCATAAGAAATATTAAGCGATATTTCATGAACATAACACATGGTTATTTTATTTTAGAACGTTAATTGGACTTTATTGATGCAAGTGTTCAAAATAATATAAAATACAACACATTTCGTTAACTTAGTACATTTTGTCAACAGTTATCTGTCAAAACCACGACTACTTATAATTAGATACATTTTGTATATATGGCATATTCGAAAAAAAGTACCTACAAGTTCCCAAATTCTTAGATGTTTCCACAGACAAACGGTACTCGGTTTCTGGCAATAACGGGGTACCAGCCCATTTTCTGTTGTCATTTCATTTGTATGCCTTCGCACTTTTGGCTTCTATTTTGGAGAAAAAAAACACCGTGGCAGTGCAACCAGACATCAGCTGTTTCCGCAATTACGCTTCGTGTATTTTCTGGACTTCAGTGTAATAATGTATTATTCCCTTCTAATAATGCCACATGTAACGCGAGTCGCCAGAATGTATAATTGTAATCATTGCAGAGGAATATCGAGACAAGATACTGATACTATTAAGTGCAATTCGGTTATGACGGGCGATGACAAGCACGTGACGTTCGATAGATACGCAGCATGAACATTGAAATTAGACAGAAGTAGATGATAACCAACGGACACAATTGGGCCACCGGATGAAAAAAAAAATATTGGAATGTTTCAAAACAATTTCCGGTTACTAATGTTGAGCATTCCTATTGAATTCGGATAGTGATGCTAAACAATGTTGTTTTTGTGAATTAATTGTGACCGGCGTAGTCCCAAATCAGCCTACGCATCCGCGCAGTCTGATTAGGGACTACGCTGGTCTGTGCATCCGCGCAATCTGATTAGGGACTACGCTGGTCTGTGCATCCGCGCAGTCTGATTAGGGACTACACTGGTCAGTGCATCCGCGCAGTCTGATTAGGGACTACGCTGGTCTGTGCATCCGCGCAGTCTGATTAGGGACTACGCTGGTCAGTGCATCCGCGCAGTCTGATTAGGGACTACGCTGGTCTGTGCATCCGCTCAATCTGATTAGGGACTACGCTGGTCAGTGCAACCGCGCAATCTGATTAGGGACTACGCTGGTCTGTGCATCCGCGCAATCTGATTAGGGACTACGCTGGTCTGTGCATCTGCGCAATCTGATTAGGGACTACGCTGATCTGTGCATCCGCGTAATCTGATTAGGGACTACGCTGGTCAGTGCATCCGCGCAGTCTGATTAGGGACTACGCTGGTCAGTGCATCCGCGCAGTCTGATTAGGGACTACGCTGGTCTGTGCATCCGCGCAGTCTGATTAGGGACTACGGGATGGCTGGCATCCGCGCAGTCTGGATTTTACTACGCTGGTCTGTCATCCGCGAACAGTCTGGATTATGGACTACGCTGGTCTGTGCATCCGCGCAATCTGATTAGGGACTACGCTGGTCTGTATCATCCGCGGCATCTGATTAGGGACTACGCTGTGTCTTGTTGGGCTATCCGCGCAATCTGATTAGGGACTACGCTCTGGTGCATCCGCGCATCTATTAGGCTACGGGTCTTGCATCCGCGCATTCTGATTATAGGGACTACATGGTCTGGTCAGTGCATCCGCGCAGTCTGATTAGGGACTACGCTGGTCTGTGCATCCGCGCAGTCTGATTAGGGACTACGTTGGTCTGTGCATCCGCGCAGTCTGATTAGGGACTACGCTGATGGCATACGGTGTAATAACTCTTACTGCTGCCGATAAGTGATGCTATATATCACTGAATATCACACGCGTAGCGAAGTTCATAACGCGTAGAACTACGGAATGGAAACAGCTACATGTAAGAATCATTTCTGAGACAGTTGACAACTCTGTCCACTTTAGTTTCACATATTATGTACAATTTCACAACAAAACATTATGTCGTCTCTAAACAGTGAAACTGAAAAACAATCAATAGATTTATAAATATTTTCCTCTATTTGCATAATATCCGTAAAATGGACAGTGTTTGGTGAGACATACAGTAAATGCATACATGTATGATTAACGTACGGATATGTTGTGCATATAATTCGGCCACTGTTGTATTTCGTCGATAATTATTGCGAAAAGCTGTCACAATTTCGGTGAATCACGTCGAAAATATACAAGCCCCCCATGTGGAATATCTGAATGTATTGTCCATTTCCGATGTCATTTACGACAAAAATGCGTTTTGTTTTGTAATCAATATCGGCAGAGAACGACAATGTGAGGCGGGCGCAGGCGGTGTCTGGTATTTGACCGATTTCCCTGGTGACTCGAGGGATATCTGCACAGCCATTGTTATTGTATGTATGGTCTAGATGTCTGGGGCCCGTTTCACTAAACTTCATACGACTAAAATGTTCGTAAGTGCAAAATTATGATAGTCTGTAAATTTCACATTAACATTGTTATCTTGTAAACAATTATTGGATTTACATTTATTGAGCATAGGCTGCATATGCAGCCTATGCTCAATAAATGTAAATCCATCAATTGAACTTTCCAGACGATCCTAAATTTGCAATTACGAACATTTTAGCCGTACGAAGTTTAGTGAAACAGCCCCCAGCTGAGGGAACTAATTGCCGGTGACCAATTGCAATATATGTGATTGCATAAAGGGTTTTTCGCAGTGCATAAACATAGAGTACACACACTAGTATACTAGTATAATATACGAATACGGATACACAAATATTATTGCATGACTAGTGCGGCGATAACATATGAGTATGTGCTTATGCAATAATTAGAATATACCGTTTGTATTGATTTATTGTGATATATCATTACATGTACATTAATTTAACTCCCTATCCGCGTTACACAACACCGCCCGCGTTAATCTTGCCAAGATGGCAATGCTTCTGAACATCGATTGACAGTCTCAACTCGCAATCAATCAGCTTGATTGGCTGAGCCTGAGCTGTAACACAGCTCAGGCTCAGCCAATCAAGCTGCTTGCAATTCGAATATTTTGAAATAAAAATAAATTATTGTAATGGCATGATTAGCGCAAGCGGTGGTGTAATAAGGAACGTGGATTAGACTAGCTTGTTATAAACTCAATAGACTCGTTCGATAAATAGCAGGTTAAATCACCACACATCCACTATCCTCTGTATTTAGAAGTCAGGGCCCGGTTGTTCAAAACATCCGTTAGCTTAACGGACTTTTAAATCCTTGAATGAATGGTTAAAATCTCTGTTTTAACAGAGATTTTAACCATTCAGTTAAGGATTTAACAGTCCGTTAAGGATTTAACAGTCCGTTAAGCTAACTGGTGTTTTGAACAACCGGGCCCAGTCTGAAAGCTGGTTGGATACGTGTACGTGTACTTTCAGCAGTTTTTATCATCAGCAAACGTATCGCAACTGCTGTCAGCGGGGTCACGGATAGATAAATGTACAGTCTATCCATATCGGACACCGTGGTAGCGTACATACATGAATTCCTGTTGAATCGCTCTAAACCGGACATCCTCCGGAGATACAGGATGTCAGTTTTCACCAAAAGTGCTAAGCTATCTTATCTAGCTAAGTATACTTTGAGGGAGTAATCATTTATGTTTCCCGAATGCATCATTTCATATAGAACTAACGACTGCATATATGTGATGATTAAACGTATGCGGAATTATTATATTGAAGGTATTACATTATCACAGCCAAATTGGCTGTGATAATGTAATACATTCAGTATAATAAATATTAATACATTTATCCTTAGAGAAAATGTCTCCGTCAATGTGTTCTTCGCAAGATAAGTATACTTAGCAATGTTGGTGAAATCGGCTACTGGAGTAGATAGGTGCCATTGCACATGGTGTGTATATTGTCATTTGCTCATTTCGTCATCAATTATGCATAATTGTAATGGTGATTAATATGCGTATTCACAAACGTAATAAAGAGCAACTAAAATATTAACATATTATCAAAAAATGCACAAGAAGTGAGTATATCAAATTAAATGTAGGACCCTATAGACGATTGACAACACAATAATTCAATTTATCCCGTCAACACAGTGCGTATGTGCCGTGAAACACGGTGCCGTGAAACATTTGTGATATCCTGTCAATACGACCTAATCACTGCGTATGAATATGTGCGGTGACTGGGGTTATTTTTATTGCATTTTACTGCCATTTGTAGGTGTTGACGGGATAAATAGAATAGTAGGTTAGTGCCGTGAATGGGAAAAAATATCTGGCGCGGCACAGAAACGGGATGTGCTCGGCAGAGCCTCGCCCATCCCGTTTCCTGAGCCTTGCCAGATATTTGTTCCCATTCACGGCACTAACCTACTATTCTCTATCTATTTTCCTTATTTCTCAACCAAAGTATATGTTGTGACCACTCATTTGAACCGTCTCGGCGAGACGGTTCAAATGAGTGATCACAACATATACTTCTGATGAGAAATAAAGAAATTATTGAGCCTTGCCGGATATTTTTACCCATTCACGGCACTAACCTTCTATTCTCTATATAATACGAGCATCCAAACTCAAGACATCGTTGGGAATACTGAAAGATTCAGGACAGAACCGATAATACCGACCCTGTAATTACCTCCCGTGAATGACGTCGAAAATTGACGAAGTGATCAGAGCCCATGCGGAATTCCTGATTCCTTTTGTCAATTTTCGACGTATTTATCAAATATATTGCACATATTCTAAATCAATATCGGTAAAAACCGGCGATGCGATAAGTGAGCTACTACCAGAGCCGAGCCCATGTGTACTCCACGATACGCCGTGTATTGTCCTCATAGGAAATCAAAGTATAAGAAAACGCGAACAAAAATGATGAATGTAAACCGAAATCGCCAATTATACGCACAAATATGGCGAAAATCCCAGTAGATGAAATAAGATGAATAATTTTTCGATACACGCAGAGAGGATGTATGAAATATGACACGCCAGGAATAAAAGTGCAAACGCTTTCACGTAGCTATCATTTTATTTATATACATTCAATGTGCGTATTTATATACATTCAATGTGCGTATTTATATACATTCAATGTGCGTATTTATACGATCTCACATGTACATGAGTGACGATTTATTATGATTTTTATCAAACGAGTTTTTCCGATTTCATCAGAAATGAGGCTATGCTTGGAAATCAGCAAATTTGTTAAATATTGTATGTGGTTGTGACTTGTGAATGGGACTTATGGGATTTGTGGCCAGTGTATATTCAGATCAGCATGTGCAGCAGGAATTGCACTGTTCGCCACTTCAACACTGAAACACCAGTCATGCCTCTAACAAGCAATATATACCGTTATCAGTATACATGGCTGTACTACATGTATTTATCAGAAGCTGCACTGGCCACAAATCACATACACCTCTGTGGGCCGTTTCACTAAACTTCGTACGACTAAAATGTTCGGTAAGTGCAAATTTAGGATCGTCTGTAAATTTCAAGTGATGTATTTACATTTATTGAGCATAGACTGCATATGCAGCCTATGCTCAATAAATGTAAATCCAATAATTGTTTACAAGAAAACATTATTTATGTGAAATTTACAGACGATCATAATTTTACACTTACGAACATTTTAGTCGTACGAAGTTTAGTGAAACGGACCCCAGATCTCAAGTCATAGCCACATATAAGAAATCAACACTCGTGCTTGATCCTCTGTTGCATGTGTTCATTGGGTACAATATCACATTGATGCGTGTTTGTTTCCATTGTTTCATTGTTACCGAAAAGAAATTGAAAAACAAAAAGGCGTGCGAACGTGTGAGAACAGTGCTCCTAACTTCCACAATAATTCAATTAGTTTCGTCCGTGTTCTTGCCTTCTATATCAGTATTTATGGTTCTGAATGTTGATTGTTTTTCCCGATTCCGGGTCAGAATTCGGCATGTTATTCATATTGGGAATGCGTGTGTGCTCACTGCCATGCTCGTTTTTGAGAGATCCGTCCTGATTAACAGACTCACCCCTAAATATATAACATTGACTGTGTCATGCACATTTTGGACTATTCCATTAATCCGAATGGTGGTAGTTTTCTCAAACTGTTCAATGAATGTCAAACGCTGCACATCCTGATGAACTATGTGCAAATGTTGGCGTATGGCTTTTCTATCGGGTTGAAAGGATTAAAATGGGTTCCTGGTTTTTGCAGACTTATTCAACATATCGGAAAGCTTACTATCATGACTAAACCAGAACACAGGGAATTTACGCAAGCTTGGAAGGATCTTCCAAGCTTGCGTCAATTGCCTGTGTTCTGTTCAGGTGGTGGTTCCCTGTTTTTGCAGAATAGTTCAACAGAAAGGATTGAAGACGGGAAAAACCTTATTTATGCGAAGTGATATGCGAAGTGATACTGCATAGATCTACAGTATCGGTGATACATCGCAATCGAATATACCCTTTTATCCCGTCAACACAGTGCGTATGTGCCGTGAACACGCTGCCGTGAAACATTTTTGATATCCAGTCAATACTATTTTAGGCATTTTACAGCCATTTGTAGGTGTTGACGGGATAAATAGAATAGTAGGTTAGTGCCGTCAATGGGAAAAAATATCTGGCCCGGCACAGAAACGGGATGTGCTCGGCAGAGCCTCGCCCATCCCGTTTCCTGAACCTTGCCAGATATTTTTTCCCATTCACGGCACTAACCTACTATTCTCTATATGTCTTCCGATACATGAAAGAGTCCTAGCACAATAGAAAAGGGGATGTTTATAGTTGCAGATCAGTGTAGCTCCTGGCTTACTAGCACGACCATGTTATATGCTATTTATCCCGTCAACACAGTGCGTATGTGCCGTGAAACACGGTGCCGTGAAACATTTTTGATATCCTGCCAATACGACCTAATCACTGCGTATGAATATGTGCGGTGGCAGGGGTTATATTTTTGCATTTTACAACCATTGGTAGGTGTTGACGGGATAAAATAGAATAGTAGGTTAGTGCCGTGAATGGGAAAACAATATCTGGTGCGGCACGGAAACGTGAGCCTTGCCAGATAGTTTACCCATTCACGGCACTAACCCTACTATTCTCTATTTGCATGTATAGTATAGCATGTGATTAGAAGCATTATATGAGACAAGCCATATGCTTTTTGACCTAAGTACGGTAGATATGCGAATTTACATGAAAACTATTAATGTTTCTGTACTTTTTGTAACAACAGCGTTCAGTAGATATTGTATATATTCTTAGGTACAACATTACATGGCTTGTCCCATATGGCCCTTATCGATTTCTTCAACTCGATTGCGAACAGTGCATACATTGATATAGGGCTACACTTGTCACAAACGCAATCAACCATACCATGGTCAGCAAAATGTATAAATGGGCAAACCCACATCTATTCTAATCGTTTGCCGACAAACTGGTTAGAATAGTATCTAGTTCACCAGTCTGCTAAATTAATCTGGGCCATAACAGTGATCAAAGGAAGACGTTGTGGTATTTCTGACACCATTCTCCACTTTGTAATATATATATACATGTATATACATGTTTAAGAACAATAGGAATATGTCACGTGACATATATATAGATCCCGGTGTGGAGACATTTGCAGTTCGTACGGTAGTACCGGCATGATGGAGTTTTTTTCTTTCTTAACCATTTCAACTCTACAGCCCATAAAACCAATTCTGTAACTTGAGAAATGGGTCATATGAGTTTTGCGGCCAGTGTAGGTCCAGATTATCCTGTGCATCCGCACAGTCTGATCCGGATCTGCACTGTCAGCCATTCAATCAATAAAACACAGTCATGTTCTGACACGCAGTATAGATCGTTATCATGCTACATGAGTGTGCTACTTGATCAGGATCTACACTGGTCCGAAATCCCACAAACCATCTTTCTCCACTCACGGCCATATTTAAGGGCGAAAAGGTTAACCACCCAATGGATGTTTCTTCTCCGCTGAGATAATACATGCCATCTTTTTCATAATGAATGGAGCATTTCCTAATGGGTTGTTTCTTAGAAGCTAATGATTGTCGGACACATGATGGAACCAATAAAATGTTTTATTTCCACAAGTCTCTAAGGGACCATACGCCACATTGTATATTGCGATTAGGTTCCTCTGCGAAACTAGGATACAAATACACTGATCTGATTGAATACCGGGAGCAATGAACACGCATGCCGCCGCTGTATTTCATGTGAACATTTTCATACGCGTGTTTATTTAGTTGTATAGTGGAACCTCTCTAAACCGGACACCCTGGGGACACCCCAGGGTGTCCGGTTTAGAGATGTTGCACTGTGCACGATGTAAGAGCACCGAAACACATGCGTGTTGTACATTGCAATCATGAACATCAGCGATATTTGACAGTGAAATTTGTTATAATTCAACACATTGATTTCGCAAGGATGTTCGGTTTAGAGAGGTTCCATTGTACATAAATGACCATTAAAGGCACTGGGTATCAGATACTATATGAGAAATGGGGCCTCTGGGATGTGTGATTTCCGGATAGAATAGCACACTCCTGTAGACTAATAACGATATAATTGCCTGTTAGAAGCATGACGGTATTCATTGATGGAACGGCGAACAGTGCAGATCCTGATCAGACTGTGCGGACGCACAGTCTGATCTGGATCTACACAGGTCGTAAAACCCATACACCCCATCACAGCCACATAGTATGTGCGTTTACCTTTCTTGGCTGTATTTGACATAATTATACATGTATCAACCTACCATTCTATTTGATCGTCGTTCGATGAGTTTCTGGTTAATCTAATATATACTATAATACGCCGTGATTTCCACCATTGCTGTGCCAGGAAGCACACTTTAAGACATATAATCGTTTCAGCTGTGCAATGATACTAATATAATTATACAATCAATGGAATATGATTCCAGTCTGGAATTAGTTTAAATAAAATGCAATTATGAACCATATATTTCACGAAAAGTGGCATTCGTAACGCTACTTCCTTTTAACTGATGTAACATTGTTTTACCGAAGCTGAGGCTTGTTCAAGCGGCGCCTATGCATAAGTGGGTTAAATAAATACTATGCGAACATGTAATCCACATTTTAAACTATTTTACAAATATTCTTCATCACATTCTCCGAATATCCGACACTCAGTGTATTTTAAAGAGCCCCGCAGGGGACGTATAATTCTTTTTTATTAATTCTTTCCAACGAAATAACAATTTGTTCCCACGAATTAACAATTCGTTCCCGTGGGAACGAATTGTTAAATTGATTAAATTGAGGGAACGAATTGTTATTTCGTGGGAACGAATTAATAAAAAAAATTAGTTTAGTCCCCTGCGGGGCTCCGTAGTATTTAACATAGCAGGGAGAGAGGGGTAAATGTAAATGTAAATGTAAATGTAAATGTAAATGCTTGAATTTAACGATGGCACTGGCTCGATGATCTTGCATGTCGTCTCCGAAGAAAGCGAGAAAGGAAGGAGGTGGATACAGAGGAAACCGGCCCCAGGGGGCCTAGCTCTTATTAGAATAGTCCCCTCTGGTTCCTTAATGTGGCCTGACTCTCCTTCAAATCTGATACCCGACGTAACGAGTAAGCAACCAATCACTATGGGTGCTAAAAGTCGACTTGTTTATACATATATTTATATTATACATGCATATGTGTATATATAGTCCGGAGTGTAAATGCATGCAGCTCCATACTATGCGAAGTACATGCAATGTTGTCCATGTATGTCTTGAAATGTATTACTGTTTGCTCAACGTTTTAGCGCACCGTCTCTTGTAATTCTTGTGCCTGTGTTTTATTATTGTCCTGTGTTTTATGCTGTACAGTTGATGAGACGTAACTAAACAATTTAACTAACTGTATGTTTAGTCATCATGACGAAGAACAATACTCAGCGTAAGTCAATAAACAATATTCAATATATATACATTTAAATTGATTGAATAATATTTTATCCCGTCAACACAGTGCGTATGTGCCGTGAAACACGGTGCCGTGAAACATTTTTGATATCCAGTCAATACTATTTTTGCATTTTACAGCAATTTGTAGGTGTTGACGGGATAAATAGAATAGTAGGTTAGTGCTGTGAATGGGAAAAAATATCTGGCGCGGCACAGAAACGAGATGTGCTCGGCAGAGCCTCGCCCATCCCGTTTCCTGAGCCTTGCCAGATATTTTTTCCCATTCACGGCACTAACCTACTATTCTCTATCTATTTTCCTTATTTCTGAACCAAAGTATATGTTGTGACCACTCATTTGAACCGTCTCAGCGAGACGGTTCAAATGAGTGGTCACAACATATACTTCTGATGAGAAATAAAGAAATTCTTGAGCCTTGCCAGATATTTTTTCCCATTCACGGCACTAACCTACTATTCTCTATATCTCTTGGAAGTGATGAGCGTCAGTGGATTTTGACGCTTTTTCTACTAACCCTTTCAATTAATAGAAAACCGGCAATTGCCAAGACACACAACCAGACAGATGTACACTGTTTGAAACAATGCCAGTATAGTCTGTAGTCTTGAAACGGTTAAACCATAATGCTGGAAACAAATCGGCTGCTAGTTCATAACCCTGTCGTCACCCCTAGGTAACGATAATGGATTTTGATATTTCGTAACCAATTCAATCGTCACACAATGATTTTCAGACTAGTCCATTTATGAAAATGGGGTGTTTGTGTTGTCAAAAATATGAAAATGACTATGCAAATCAGATCGTTACGAGCTGGCTCATCCGGATCTGCACTGTTTGCAAACGCCGCTCTTACGGGCTTTCGGGTTCAAAGGGTTAAATGTGACTATGACCGAAGAAATTCGCGCGCAGTGTGATCATATCATACACTTTTTGTCACAGTAAAGCATCTACCAATATTCATATCAGACTGCAGAAATGTCCTGTAGGATCAGCATCTAGACTGACCAGAAATGCCCAAGACCACATTTCTCCAGTCATAGCAGCATAAATATGCTATCTATCTTTAACACAATGACGTTACATGAGAATTGTCTGAATGTATATACGCGTCCAATGCGTGGTTAGAAAGTGCGACCATGAGAAGAAACAAATGGCCAACACACTTATAAATCCGAACAATCTGTCTTGTAAGCGCATGAGTACCGTTGTCTGTCATTATACCATTAGTATAATAAGCATAAGCATAGCCCATAAGTCTCATTTCTCCAGTCATATCTACATTTAACCCTTTGAACCCGAAAGCCCGCAATAGCGGCGTTTGCAAACAGCGCAGATCCAGATGAGCCGGCTCGTAACGAGCCGTCTCATCAGGATCTGCACTATTTGCAAGCAATTTTCATATTTTTCAGAACAAAACACCCCCTTTTCATTGTTAAACCGTAATTATGTTTTTAATTACAAGTGTTTAATAAAACATAATAAGTGAAAAAATAAGCCAGAACACTTTTTTTTCGGACATAAATCAACTGATGACTGGACACCGGGTGCTGTGTTATAGTGGCGGGCGGAATTGTCGGCCAATTACAAGCGACCACTATTTCTATGCAGGCCTGATTATTCCGCGCAAGAGAGTTCAATTTACTTCCCCCACCAAAACATAATTGACTGCAAAGAAAATATTTGTCTTTCTATAGAATGCCATATTGACTCGGTAGCAATTGGTAATGATGAGTCGTGATTCCGCAACTAACCGCTTTGTAAGCCGGTCTCTCCGCGCCCCGTGGCGGACCCAATTCGATTTCCCTAATGCGGGCGGTCGGCACTCGTGAAAAATGGCGTTTTCATATAGCCAGCCGCCTGGCAAAACGTACAGTACGACGTGTGTCATTCGAACAGTCCTCAAAGTCTAATTTATAGTTAATCAATATTCGTCTAAGTAATATGAAACTCGGTGTTTATTTTCAGTAGCAGTGAAAACAATACTACTTGTTTACAAGAGCACTACGTATATAGTTGTACATATAGAGAATAGTAGGTTAGTGCCGTGAATGGGAAAAAATATCTGGCAAGGCTCAGGAAACGGGATGGGCGAGGCTCTGCCGAGCACATCCCGTTTCCGTGCCGCGCCAGATAGTGTTTCCCATTCACGGCACTAACCTACTATTCTATTTATCCCGTCAACACCTACAAATGGCTGTAAAATGCAAAAATAGTATTGACTGGATATTAAAAATGTTTCACGGCACCGTGTTTCACGGCACAAACGCACTGTGTTGACGGGATAAACTATTATAATGTTTAAGTATCACTACATAGCGTGTTAGAAAAATAAAAACAACTATTATATTAATAACATCTGGTCAAGAAATATGTTAACCTATTTTGACACAGTTTAATGCAAACTTGTAGATATTTTAAATTCTACTATTACAATGATCACGTGATGTAAACGTGCTACATCCGCTGACAATTTCAAAACTAGATGCACCAGTTGGGTGGTCAGAGGTGATTTGATTTGTTTTTCGCAAAAGTAACTGAGCCTGTGTTTACGTTCAATGAAGAGTTGGAGGTCATAACCATGGAAGTGTAAGCTCTACCACGCCCATATGGCTCATTTACAAAGTGTATGATCACGTGGTACTAACAACAGCAACATGTACCGATTCAAAGTACGTATTCTTTTATAGTGTCCTTATTACGTAACGGATTTTGATGAAATATGGCGCATCAAACGCGTCTTGTTAAGCTGCATTTGGTGGTCTCTGTATTTTCGCCCAAACTTCTGTCGTTTTTGAGAGGAATCGATTTCCGATTCTTCGGAAAAACGACATAAGTCTGTGCCAAACTCCCTAGACCACCAAAAGCTGCTCACGAAGACGCGTTTGCGGCGCCATATTTCATCAAAATTAAGGAAACTATCAAATAGTACTTACTTTGGAGTGGGCGGCGTTGTTGTTGTTGTAACCACGTGATCATGCACCTTGATTTAAATAGTAGCAAATGGCAACACACAACACTGTACGTGTGAGAAACTATATACAGAGGATCTTACATGAGTGATGTATTTAAATATGTTATTTATTAAACGAGCTTACTGATTGAAATCAGTCAACGAGTTAAATAAATACCATATTAAATCAACACAAATGTTAGATTCTAGTTACTGCATAAGCACATCATCATACTTTTTACATCACATCATCATGAGTTTTATTATACTGTGTTATTAAGCTGGGTAAGCTCACTATATGCAATAAATTAAACATACGTGTATAGCAGCGAAATTGTTCAGTAATTTCTCCTCTGTAATATACTATGTTTTACTTTGGTGTTGCCACGATTAACCAAGTGTTCATTTCATGGTCTGGCTACATGTAACTTGTGATTGTCATGCTTCTCACTATTTACTCAATCGTATTCTTATTTGAACGGTGGCGGGTGAGTTGTGACTTATTCTGATGATATTTGTCAAGGTGTATGATCACGTGGTACTAACAACAACAACAACTACTGAAACTTCCAGAATCCATCTGATTCAAAGTACGCATTGTTTTATATTGTCCTTATTACGTAAAGGATTTTGTTAAGGTGCATTTGGTGGTCTCTGTATTTTCGCCCAACCTTCTGTCGTTTTTGCGAAGAACCGATTTCCGTGTCGACTGACACGGAAATCGATTCTTCGCAAAAACGACATAAGTCTGTGCCAAACTCCCTAGACCACCAAATGCAGCTCTTGAAGACGCGTTTGTCGCACCATATTTCATCAAAATCCGTTGCATATTAAGGAAAACATCAAATAATACTTACTTTGGAGTGGGCGACGTTGTTGTTGTTGTAACCACGTGATCATGCACCTTGTTTGTGCGGCTGGTTGTCGATATGATATTTAATATAGCTTGCATAATATTGATGAAAAAGCGTATATCCTGATCACGAGACAAGATATCAAGCGTAGCGGTACGCTTTGTAGTCACTACTCTGATTACTATAATCAAGGTGCATGATCACGTGGTTACAACAACAACAACGTCGCCCACTCCAAGTAAGTATTATTTTATATTTTCCTTAATATGCAACGGATTTTGATGAAATATGGCGCAGCAAACGCGTCTTCATGAGCTGCATTTGGTGGTCTAGGGAGTTTGGCACAGACTTATGTCGGAAATACAGAGACCACCAAATGCAGCTTAACAAGACGCGTTTGATGCACCATATTTCATCAAAATCCGTTACGTAATAAGGACACTATAAAAGAATACGTACTTTGAATCGGTACTTGTTGTTGTTGTTAGTACCACGTGATCATACACCTTGATAATGTGTGTACATGCATTCGTGAATTAATGTGGTGAATGGCGAACAGCGTAGGTCCTGAGCAGAATGCGTGGACGCGCAATCTGATAAAGAGCTACGCTGATCGCAATACTTTTTCAATGCCGGTTCGACACCGTTAAGAATGGAAAAAACATTTTTATAATCCTTACGGATACCGGGCCGTACCAAACCAATGGATTCAAAATGACGACGGTTTGTTTGTTCGAAAATCGGTGAAGCTTTCTGCGAATGATTGAGGCATATTTAAGCGAAAGTCCGCGAACTGTCAGATCATTTCCGACGTCATGTAACAGCAATATCAACCGGGCCAACTTCAACCGATCCTCCATCGTTTATGTGCAGAAGTTCCCCAGACAAATCTTAACTGATCATAGGGAAATTAAGAGTACATTTAAGACAAGCCGTGTGAGTTTGCACCCTAGAAGACACAATTATAGACTTATTTAATTCCTATAAAGAAAATGTTGTGCCTACTGAGTGGGCATGTACCGTTAAACCCGGCGTTGCCATATCCAGTACCAACCCCCAGTTGAATTCCATAAGTGCAATATCTGCTCTGTGCAAGATAAAACACTTATGGGCAAATATAATCTAAACTGAAGCGGGACGTTTCCTTCCAAAGTATAAGTGACCCAGTTCCCAGTTGACTTGCCAAATATGCTACTCTCCAAGATTAATGTAAATTGCTTAATATCCCTTTGAAGCCGAAAGCCCGCTATAGCGGTTTATGCAAACAGCGCAGATCGTAACGAGCCGTCTCATCAGGATCTGCACTTTTTCAGTGAAAGCAATTTTCATATTTTTGAGAACAAAAATACGCCCTTTTCATAAATGGAATTGTCTGAAAACCATGTTGCAATGGATTGGTTGCTAAAATCAATTCCAGTCGATTAGGGGTGAAAGGGTTAAGGGCCAATGTAGTGTAAACTGAAGCAGTGAGTTTCTTTCCAAAATATATGAAGGGGTCAGTGGAAAAGGGGGCTAACTCCATAATGGAGTTAGCCCCCTTTTCCACTGACCCCTTCATATATGATCCGTCACTACAAAATTGTGTGTATTGCTTGTGTGACCACCGTGTGCGTAGTTTGCTCAACAGCACAGTCTGAACAGGACTTACACTGTCCGTGGCTTAATCGTATGTGGCTGTGACTGGAGAAATGGGGCGTATAGGATTTGTGAATAGTGTAGCTCCTGGGAAAATAGCACAACCAGGTAGCCTGATAACGAGCTGCTAGTATATCCTGGCGAACAGAGCAGATCCTGATCAGACTGTGCGGATGCACAGTCTGATCTGGATCTACACTGATCGCAAAAACCATTAAGACCCATTTGGGCTGTATGGGCTGTATAGTTGATATGGTGAAGAAAGAAAATAACTCCCCATTGCCGGTACTGCCGTACGTACTGCAAGTATCTCTACAACTGGATCTATGTCTATATCACGTGACATATTCCTGTATTTCTTAAACATATATATACATGTAAATATATTACAAAGTGCAGTATGGTGTCAGAAATACCACAACGTCTTTCTTTGATCACGGTTATGACTTGGATGAATATAGCAGACTGGTGAACTAGATAATATTCTGACAATGCAAGTACATTGGCAAACGATTATAATAGATGTGGGCTTGCACTTTTAGATATTTTACTGACCATGACAGACACGGGATTGATTGCGTTTGTGACCAATGTCAAAAACGTGACCATCGACTATAATACATGTTTGTGTTAGACTATCAGCGGACACACTGGTCAGAAACACAATAAGCCCATTTTTGTCATGGCGGGCCATATTTTTCGGAGACCAATAACTATAAGGCTGAAAGTGAACGCAGTCTGTGGATGCGAATCAATGGACGACGGCTTTGCGATTGTTGGGCATGTGACATTTACTGCCATTGCTTTGGAGAATTTTAGTGCACTTGTGTTTTGCATTCAATGGAATTGCCATCACTATCGATATACTCGTGATACTTGGGCAATTGAGAACGC
Organism: Conchocele bisecta; assembly: GCA_029237695.1. Lineage (NCBI taxonomy): Eukaryota > Metazoa > Mollusca > Bivalvia > Lucinida > Thyasiridae > Conchocele > Conchocele bisecta. The sequence goes on along the minus strand of CM055265.1, from coordinate 54,180,357 downwards.
GTTTCAAGGATTGTCAAGTATATATACACATATAAATTAGAATCTGTCTAAATCTATGGTGGCTGATTAGGGACATTTCGCCTCGTCGCTCCGTCGCCACGAAGTTTATCGCTCCTTCGCGGCGACGGAGCGATAAGTATCGCTCCTTCGCAGCGAAGGATCGACGAGACGAAGTTTAGTATCCTTAAACTTCGCTTCGTCGCTTCGTCGCTTCGTCGCGTCGCTCCGTCGCTTCGTCGCTCCGTCGCTTCGTCGCCACGACGGAGCGATAATTATCGCTTCTTCGTGGCGACGGAGCGATAAACTTCGTGGCGACGGAGCGATAAACTTCGTGGCGACGGAGCGACGGAGCGAAGTTTAAGGACACTAAACTTCGCCTCGTCGCTCCGTCGCTCCGTCGCCACGAAGTTTATCGCTCCGTCGCCGCGAAGAAGCGATAATTATCGCTCCGTCGCTTCGTCGCCACGAACTTTATCGCTCCGTCGCGGCGAAGGAGCGACGAGGCGAAGTTTAATGTCCTTAAACTTCGCTCCGTCGCTCCGTCGCCACGAAGTTTATCGCTCCGTCGCCACGAAGTTTATCGCTCCGTCGTCGCGAAGAAGCGATAATTATCGCTCCGTCGTGGCGACGGAGCGACGGGGCGACGAAGCGACGGAGCGACGGCGCGACGGGGCGACGAAAGCGACGAAGCGAAGTTTAAGGACACTAAACTTCGTCTCGTCGCTCCTTCGCCGCGAAGGAGCGATAATTATCGCTCCGTCGCCGCGAAGGAGCGATAAACTTCGTGGCGACGACGGAGCGACGGAGCGACGGAGCGACGGAGCGACGAGGCGAAATGTCCCTAATCAGCCACCATATAAATCGGACACTTACACTTGTACAAGTGCGATATGTTTGCGATGAAGATAGTCACAGAGTTCGCCATGCTAGTTATTTCTCGGTCTTATAAACATGTTTAACCCTTAGACCGTTACACAAAACAATTGTCGTCTGCTGTTGCTTTTATATATTGCCTTATTTCTCAATAAAAACATGGTTTGACAGCACTTCAGAATCATTTCCAATGGAAATGATTCTGAAGTGCTGTCAAAGCATGTTGTAAATTTTTCTAAAGTGCTGTCAAAGCATGTTTTTGATGATAAAAATGGAAAATAGAAAATAAACAGCAGACAACAACAAAATGATATAGCGGTGTAAGGGTTAATCGAACCAAAGTTTTGTTCAGTTTGGTTCAGAAACACAAGACAAATCTGCAATTGTTACGAATCTGTATCATACTGTCATTTTCTGTGCATATCTGAGTCCCAGAATTTGTATGACAAGGACATGTTCGAAAATATTATACAATGTTCACACTCCATATAGTACGGAGCCCCGCAGGGGACATGATTTTTTTTATGAATTCGTTCCCAAGAAATAACAATTCGTTCCCTCAATTTAACGATTCGTTCCCATGAATTAACAATTCGTTCCCAAGAAATAACAATTCGTTCCCACGGGAACGAATTGTTAATTCGTGGGAACGAATTGTTAATTCGTGGGAACGCATTGTTAATTCGTGGGAACAAATTGCTAAATTGAGGGAACGAATTGTTATTTCATGGGAACGATAACAAAAAAAAGAACTCTACGTCCCCTGCGGGGCTCCGTCATATAGCGCATATATACGCCATTGCCAGCCATATTTATACACGTGATTCGCACCTAGACCCACCGTATAATGGACGTATTGGGTTTCATTCTTTATTTCATACACTAATTGGGAAATATATATCATCGCGACCTGAATGTTATGACCCATTTTTACGAATAAGATCACAAGCCAAATTACACGTTTACAGTATGTAGAAAGTCGCAATATTTTGTTTTAATCAAACAGTCAAGGTGCACACAAATGGCCATAATATCTCAGAAAGAGTCTATTTTTTATCCCGTCAACACAGTGCGTATGTGCCGTGAAACACGGTGCCGTGAAACATTTTTGATATCCAGTCAATACTATTTTTGCATTGTACAGCCATTTGTGTTGGCGGGATAAATAGAATAGTAGGTTAGTGCCGTGAATGGGAAAAATATATGCCGCAGCACGGAAACGGGATGTGCTCGGCAGAGCCTCGCCCATCCCGTTTCCTGAGCCTTGCCAGATATTTTTTCCCATTCACGGCACTAACATACTATTCTCTATATATTTTCCTTATTTCTGAACCAAAGTCTATGTTGTGACCACTCATTTGAACAATGAGTGGTCACAACATATACTTCTGATCAGAAATAAAGAAATTCTTCAGCCTTGCCGGATATTTTTTCCCATTCACGGCACTAACCTACTATTCTCTATAACTGCTTCAGTCACATTCAGACCACTACAGGTAGGCATTGTGCCTGACATGGCAACTAAGGCGGACTCTTTGTTTGCACTACTTTAGCCCCGGAAGTCAAATTATGTATCAACGCGTACATGTTACATACTGTCGATGTAGGAAAACATTATCACCGCCAGTGTAAATATCCGCAACATTGAGCGTAAATTCACTAATGGCTGATCAAGTTTATGCCGCTGTTTTTCAAATTATGCAAGATATATTTTAAGAGCCGGTAATCGCTTTATCCAGCCTCTTTATTCGTTTTGCCGTAGCGCGTGTTAACGTAATTTAGTTCGCCGTGGGAAGCGCCATGCGCCTCTCTGATAGTCTTGAACTTTGGACCACGGTAAATGAGGGGAAATAGGTCACCGAATGATAAAAGGGACGTTATGTGGCGAGTGGTCAGTGTACATCCTGGTTATCATGCGTACTTCTACACTCGGTTATTGGTCAAACTTGTTATTATGATGCATAGTTCGTGTTCGATTTACGGAATGGCGATCAGCGTAGGTCCAGATTGATGCGCAGTCTGATCTGGAGCTACACTGGTAGAATACGCCGCACCGTTCCTTGTTACAGCCAGGGGTCGAAATAACCAACAGTGGGCTTTTCGGCCATTTACATTTCATTATTTTAAAACTCAATGGTTTAGTTGCACTGTTTTGGAATAGTTAAACAGTTAGTAACATTGAAATTGATTTTGCATGCACTGATTATAGTTTTTGGACTGCTTGTTTGGAGTAAACTTAAAACTGGTTTGTTGGCAACGTATGTATATTCGGTTACAAAACACTGGGTTAATCGCATCTAATTCCTTTGAGTGGTTCGTTTGCAATGTGTGTCCCAAAAATTGGCTGCTTGAGTTTGCGAGCAGCGTAGTCTCCGTGTCTTGTTAGATACTTATAGCTTGGCCAGTTTGTTTTGAATGAAAACAATGAAATATATAGATAGGGGGTTGTTGTAGAGAGGTGACTTTTCGTGGAGGTTAGACTGTAATGCGGTTCTGTTGGAGGCGATAGAATGCACGTCAATATCTGGTTCCTGAACGTTAGCTAGACTGCTGGTAGTGCCCCCGTAGGTTGCTACCCACCAAGGTTATATATCATATATTGGCTTACCTACTTCAGAACAATCAGACAAAAATAAAAGTCATGTGGTCGTGATACTGCAATCTCGCGAGAACAGGGCATTTAAGTTTGGTTGCTACCGCTCCAAGAAAGATCTCTGTGGGGAAATTGGCATTATGACATTTGCGAACAGTGTAGACCCAGATCGGCCTGCGCATCCGCGCAGTCCGATCAGGGTCTGCACCATTCACCTTTCAGCGAAATTGCAAAGTATGCGTATCTAGCAAAGTATACTTTGAGGGAGTAATCATTTATTTTTCCCGAAATGCATTATTTCATATAGAACTAACGACTGCATATATTTGATGATTAAAAGTATGCATACAAATGGCTGTGATCATGTAATACATTCAGTATAATAAACATTAATAAATTTATCCTTAAATTGAAAATTTCTCCCTCAAAGTTTACTTAGCAAGATAAGTATACTTTGCAATGTTGGTAAAATAGGCTACATGTATAACAGTGGCCATACATGATATAAGCCACATTTCTTCATTCCCCGCCATAAATGATTATTCGTGTGTGTGATAACCAACCCAAACGCACTGCTTGTTGTACGTGATGAAAACTACCCATGCGATACATGGCAATACTTGTATTGGAACACACGGGAGTCTGGGCCACCTGTAATAAACAGGTAGCTCAGGACATGTCTGACATGTCTTCATCACCATATGAGCTTATATAAACATACATTAAAGGTACATGCCCACTCAGTAGGCACAACATGTTCTTTATATCAGAGATATCATCTGAGGCATTTTCTGGCAAAGTAAACATTCATTCACCATTACCCCGCGTATTGATTGGCATTATTATACATTTTATATCAGACGCACTTTTCCACACTGATATCAGGGGCGATAATCGTGTTTTCTTAAAATGTTAACGGAAATTACTATTTATTATCTGTATTTATTGTTTGATGTGCAATGATCATACTTTATAATCTGTATAAAATATTATTTTTTCAGGCAGCGCATTTAATTGGTATAAGTAATGAAAAAACATCATGCCGCATTTGCAGATGAAAATAGCCTGATACCACTGCGAGTGAATATCAGTAAAATATATATTACTAAATTATTATATCTATATAGCGGGCACTCGTAATTTCTAGAACTGGAGGAATAGAGACACAATAATACACTTATTTAATTCCAATAAATAACAGTTTGTGCCTATTAAATGGACATGTTCCTTTAATCCAAACTATTACTATATATTTATCTAGAGGCATAAGCAGTGTTCGAACAGTGTAGACCCAGATCGGCCTGCGCATCCGCGCAGTCCGATCAGGGTCTGCACCATTCACCTTTCAGCGAAATTGCAAAGTATGCGTATCTAGCAAAGTATACTTTGAGGGAGTAATCATTTATTTTTCCCGAAATGCATTATTTCATATAGAACTAACGACTGCATATATTTGATGATTAAAAGTATGCATACAAATGGCTGTGATCATGTAATACATTCAGTATAATAAACATTAATAAATTTATCCTTAAATTGAAAATTTCTCCCTCAAAGTTTACTTAGCAAGATAAGTATACTTTGCAATGTTGGTAAAATAGGCTACAGGTATAACAGTGGCCATACATGATATAAGCCACATTTCTTCATTCCCCGCCATAAATGATTATTCGTGTGTGATAACCAACCCAAACGCACTGCTTGTTGTACGTGATGAAAACTACCCATGCGATACATGGCAATACTTGTATTGGAACACACGGGAATCTGGGCCACCTGTAATAAACAGGTAGCTCAGGACATGTCTGACATGTCTTCATCACCATATGAGCTTATATAAACATACATTAAAGGTACATGCCCACTCAGTAGGCACAACATGTTCTTTATATCAGAGATATCATCTGAGGCATTTTCTGGCAAAGTAAACATTCATTCACCATTACCCCGCGTATTGATTGGCATTATTATACATTTTATATCAGACGCACTTTTCCACACTGATATCAGGGGCGATAATCGTGTTTTCTTAAAATGTTAACGGAAATTACTATTTATTATCTGTATTTATTGTTTGATGTGCAATGATCATACTTTATAATCTGTATAAAATATTATTTTTTCAGGCAGCGCATTTAATTGGTATAAGTAATGAAAAAACATCATGCCGCATTTGCAGATGAAAATAGCCTGATACCACTGCGAGTGAATATCAGTAAAATATATATTACTAAATTATTATATCTATATAGCGGGCACTCGTAATTTCTAGAACTGGTGGAATAGAGACACAATAATACACTTATTTAATTCCAATAAATAACAGTTTGTGCCTATTAAATGGACATGTTCCTTTAATCCAAACTATTACTATATATTTATCTAGAGGCATAAGCAGTGTTCGATTGATTGATTGTCAACTAATGGTAACGTATAACGTAAGTCCTGATCGAACTGTGTTGACTAATGTTGACTAATGTGGACGACGCCGGTCCTATGCGCTGTACGTCTCTTTCACCAACACAATTATGACCATGTAACAGGTCATCTGAAATATTTGTCGCTACGTCCAGGCCAGGGGGCCATTTCACTAAACTTCGTACGACAAAAATGTTCGTAAGTGCAAAAACAAGATAGTCTGTAAATCTCACATTAACATTGTTTTCTTGTAAATAATTCATGGATTTACATGTATTGAGCATAGGCTGCATATGCCTATGCTCAATAAATGTAAATCCATAAATTGAAATTTACAGACGATCTTAAATTTGCACTTACGAACATTTTAGTAGTAAGGAGTTTAGTGAAACGGGCCCCAGGTGTGATACAACTGTTATACACCGTATTGACTGTGGACTTTAACCATTGGCAAGACTGCGAGTGCGCAGGCTGAGAGAGGCTGAAAGCGAAAACATACTTCAACGTGTCTAATGGAGCGATCTGGCTCGTGCTGTCCTCGTTCTAATTGGAAGCAAGTGAACAATCTTTTTATTTTAGTGCACTACCGTTACGGTAGCAAGCAAGCAAGAAAGCAAGCAGCTTGATTTGCTGAGCCTGAGCTGTGCTACAATCTGTGCTGTGCTACAATCAAACTGCTTGGTTACGAGTTGATATTACCAATAGGTGTTCGGAAAAGTTGACATCTGGGTAAGATAGGCAACCAGGCTTATGCGAGTGTACACGTTGATATGTGCCGCAACTGGTCGAAAACACACTTAGGAAACGTTTCTATGTATGGGGCTGTGACTGGAGAAATGGGACCAATGGGTTTCGCGACCAGTGTAGATCCAGATCAGCCTGTGCATCCGCACAGTCTGATCAGGATCTGCACCGTTCGCCATTCCATCAATGAAACACCCGTCAATATATATCGTTATCAGGCTACAGGGGTGTGTCATATGATCAGGAGCTACACTGGTCATACATCCCATAAGCCCCATTTTTCACAGCCACATATGGTTAACCACCGTTCATTTTACGTATCGCTGATCAAAGATGCGTGGGTAAACGCCATACTGTATGTTGTAATCATCATGACGAATATACCAGTCTAAACCGACTTTTCTGGCGTTTGTGAATGGCGTCAAAAATTCGTCTTACATACAGTCATGATTTCCCAAGATGATACTATAAGAAGGAACAAATATTGACGCCCGTGTGACGAAATTAGACGTATGACAGTCCGCGAATTCCGTTCCGTCTCCGGAGTATTGCAGGTGTGAGTTCGTGGTATAATTGATCTCGAGATAATCAAAGTGGACGCCATATATTTTCGACTCGATATGTTTTGTGAGCCTATGTTTTGTTTAGATTACAAGGGTGTATGATCACGTGGTACTAACAACAACAACAAGTACTGAAACTTCCAGAATCCATCCGATTCAAAGTACATATTATTTTATATTGTCCTTATTACGTAACGGATTTTTATGAAATATGGCGCATCAAACGCGTCTTGTTAAAGGTACATGCCCACGCAGTAGGCACAAAAAGGAATTAAATAAGTGTATAATTGTGTCACTATTCCATCAGTTCTAAAAATTACGATTGCCTGCTATACAGATACAATCATTTAGTAATATTTATTTTACTGATAGTGAAGCGCGGTGGTATCAGGCTATTTTCATATGCAAATGAGGCATGGTATTTTTTAATTATTTATACTAATTAAATGAATCACCGGAAAAAATAATATTTTCGACAGATAAGTATGATCATTGTACATCAAAAAGTAATTACAGAGAAGAAATATTAATGTCAGTTAACATTTTAAGGAAACACGGTTATCGCCCCTGATATCAGTGTGAAAATTCATGTGTGATATACGAAGTATAAAAATGCCAATTATATCGTCCGAAAATGGTTCATGATTGTTCATTTTGCACGAACAATGTTATATCTAATGTATGGACGAAAAAAATATGCCTCCCTATATTATAACCTGGCACGTGGGCATGTACCTTTAAGCTGCATTTGGTGGTCTCTGTACTTTGGCCCAAACTTCTGTCGTTTTTGCGAAGAATCGATTTCCGTGTCTACAGACACGGAAATCGATTCTTCACAAAAACGACATAGGTCTGTGCCGAACTCCCTGGACGACCAAATGTAGCTCATGAAGACGTGTTTGCTGCGCCATATTTCATCAAAATCCGTTGCATATTAATTAAGGAAAATATCAAATAATACTTACTTTGGAGTGGGCAAGATTTCAACACTTTCAGCCACTGTTATTGTTGTTGTTGTTATAACCACGTGATCATGTACCTTGGATTAGGTACAATTTAGATGGATTGCAGGTCATTGCTATTTAGGTTCGACAGTGGAACCGGACACCAAGGCAACCTCTGTGATCTTATTTTTGATGGATTTCTTGATTATTTATCTCATATGTTAATGTATGTTCATGATTGCAAAGTACGCCGATACATTTCAGAATGGTCATATGCCTGATTTACAGTGGAACATCCCTAAGCCGGATACCCTGGGAACCTCCCATGGTGTCCGGTTTAGAGAGGTTTCACTGTATTATATTGCTGTGTATGTTGTATTGTTGACCTTTAGCTTGAATATTCATGGGGTTGTAAGCATGAATGTCATGGGCGGATCCAGGGGGGGGGGGACCCGGCGCGCTCTCCCCCCTAAAATTCGTGGAGATATTTTACAAGTTACAAGGCACGTTTCTACGTTCGTTTCTATGTATTCCATGAATTTTTCGGTTGTTGTCTTATTGTTTCAAAATTTAAACGTTTTCTATCAAAAATCATGTCTAAACATACTGTGACAGAGTCAATATTTTTGCTAAAAAATGCGCCAGAACGCAGGAAATGCGATGTAGATTTCAAAAAGAAATCCGGGGGGAAATGCAACCGGACCCCCCTAGCGCTATCCCGAGCTCCGCTCGGTCTACGAACGAAGTATTGCAAAATAGTTACGCCCCCCCCCCCCGACCTAACCCGAATTCCTGGATCCGCGCCTGCATGTGTATATTAATGAAAGCGTGTGGTCATGTAGCGCTCCAAATAAGTAACATGTAGTGCAACATGCATCCGCCGACGTGAGACGAATAAAACTTCCAACTTGGATGTACATTTTCTATACAGATTACATATCGATGGATTTCTCCATAGTACAGCATTAATTACTACATTTATCTTCCATCAGGATCACTGCAGTATTGTACACATATATGTTCTCTTTCACAATGGAGGATCGTAGCTAGTTATCTCCCGTTGCAAATCTATTTATATATATCTGGTCCTATGCCGTATTTCAGTGTTTATTTCGTACTGAATAGCACAAAAAAAATAGTTTTGCGAACAGAGTAGACACAGATCAGAAAATGAATCTGGTAAATAATGTACATGTAGTACCAAAAAAGATTGCGTAGATATGTCGGATGATATGTATCAACACTATTCAAAATCACTATAACGGCTACTTTTCACAACACGACATGCTACATCTGCCCTTTGTACAAGCAATAAGGCTCTAAACTACACAATTTGGACCGGATTTCTATACATATATTCAACGGAGGATAACTAGATACGATCCCTCATTCAGAGAAAACGCTAATGTCTACAAGTACATGTAAGGTATGTTCTTGTATCAAACAACTATTCAACCAGAGCACAACTCTTTTTTATAAGGGTTAAGTGCAAATGAATAGACGGATAAGCGGTTAGGTATGTGACCTTGTTTTTGAACGGACGTAACCCGTATTCAATCAGTCAAATATACCGCTGGAATACAGTGTATGTGCACTTTATCATCTACGGTGTGCGTTATCGCTGCCAGCGCAGATAGACACTGAAGCACGGTGGGCTTTGTATGTCACGCACAACTGGGGCCTTTTCACTAAACGTCGTACGACTAAAATGTTCGTAAGTGCAAATTTAGGATCGTCTGGAAATTTCAATTGATGGATTTACATTTATTGAGCATAGGCTGCATATGCAGCCTATTCTCAATAAATGTAAATCCACTAATTGTTTACATGAACACATTGTTAATGTGAAATTTACAGACTATCATAATTTTGCATTTACGAACATTTTAGTCGTACGAAGTTTGGTGACACGGTCCCCTGTATTTAAGACCCGCTCCGACAAAGTATTTTCCTACATATCTCGAAAACTGCTGGAGCAATTGTGGTGCTATAAAACTAAACTACCAGGGAAATTACATCATGGTATCATCGGATAATGACGCTGTCCTCTTAGCTACCGTGTGTCGGTGTTATTTCGTGAAAACTTACGTATATGTTGCAGCCAGTTCGAAAAACATACACATGCATATACAAATAGTGCAGCCGTTTCGGACGTATTTCGAAAAAGGGCTTACGTAATTGCTATAGCTATTTCGTGTTTGATAGTCATAGTGCAGCCGTTTCGGAGTTATTTCGAGAAAACTTACATTTATGTAAGTTGTCTCGAAATAACGCCGAAACGGCTGCTATAATGACATCGCCATAGGACGAATATAATAATAATGTTGTGGAGTATCTGCGTCTTCTCAAATCAATATTGCTCCAGTCGTAGATGGGAGATTCAGCAAAATATAAGAAGAGTGCACAAACAGCGTGTTGCAGTGACGTGTATTAACCACCGTTATAGTGAAGGACATCTTTGATATATTCAATGTCACGGCGGCGGATCTCCAGACTATTGTATCACAATCATGGCCACATAGCGCAGCGTGCACCGCTGTCCTGTAACCGGTGAGGACATTTGTTGTCTCAGGAATGTGATCTGTATTTCATCGGTACGGTAGTCTTCAATCCGAGGCTGTCTGTTCTTCAGGGGTCTCTCGCGACAGTTTTCATTGTCGTGAATGTAGTATTGACACTTCTAGCAACTTCCATTTGGACGGCCGTTGTTTATCACTGTATATTGAAATACCAGGCCACGGACAACTGTCACCATGTCCCAACCAAATGAATATGTAATACATGTATAGTTAGTTGCATAGTTTGATAACATGTGACAGGTCAATGATAGATATCGTAAATGAATAGAAAATATACTACGTATTCGACCGCATTATATAGAATAATACGTGTATCAATGTATAAGACACGTCATGTGATTTTGTACCTTCGGACATCTGCGTAATTTCATTAAATACGTTTACAACATTTACAATAGTTTTCATAAATAAATCAAAAAGTTGACAAAATGTTCGGAGTACATGCGGAATTCCGCATGTACTCTGACAATTGTGTCAACCTTTGACGCCATTTACGCAAAATATTGTGCAGTTTGTAAACGTATTGCATACAATTACACAGATGTCCGTAGGTACACAATCGCATGACGTGTGTCATAGTATCTACTACACAGTAAGATAACCAGAAAACGAAACCCAAAAGGTAATATTTGCTCATGTTATACAGTACTACATGTACGACTAGACTATTGTATACAATGTTCCTGTAATACCACGTACGTTTGTTGCACTTAGTGATACTTGTCGACCATGTGCCGCGTTTATTGTCAATTATACTTGCACAATTGGTTAGCAAATAATTAATTTGTCTATGCCCGGAGAATTAAATTAGAATGGCCTGATTTGACTGATGCAGATCAGACTGTAAACATTTAGGTGCGCAGTCGAATACGAAGTCTGTTGTCATCTAGAAGTGTAATGTCCACTTTGTCTGTTCATGCACTGCGTTTATCAATCTATTTTATTGGAAGGGGTGAGTGGGAAAATGAGGCTACCTCCGTCGTGTAGTTAGCCCCCTTCATCCTACGACCCATTTAATTACCAACAAGTGCGACTTCTACTTTGTCTGCTCATGCATTTCGTTTATCAAACCATTTTAATTGAAGTGGTCAGTGGGAGAAGGGGACTAACTCCCTTATGGAGTTAGTCCCCTTCTTCCACTGACTTCTTTAATTGTATTAAAGTGCGCTCTGCATAGTATAGTCCTGGCTCCGCATTACAAGTCCGTTTTTGCAGCGCGAATTTTGACACTTGTTTTTAATAATATAACATATCCACTTTAGAAAAAACTCAGGTAGACATTTCAGAAAGGCGACAAAAACCGTTTAGTAAGGTTTCTACTGTGCAATTCCTTGGCCATGACATGAGATCACTGCTGTCCACTTTATGTGTCACTTTGTCTGACCTCAGTGCTTAAAACATAATGATAAACGAATGCAGCCACTGGTGACATTAGACTATCTGCAGAACGCAAATCTGCAAGTATTAAATAATTCAAGATGGCCGCCAAAATGCGCACGGAAACATAACATTTCATTAATTTCAGCTCAAAGTATCGATATGACTATTTGCGAAATTGCAGCTGAGGCTTGTCGACAAGTAATTGCATTTCGTGCCATATTTCAATAGCATTTCTCAGGTAACGAGTTTTGTATTGGCCCAATACATACTGAATGATAACATAATCTCGTAAAATGCATTGACCTGATACGAATATCCAGGTTACAACGAATTAAAAGCTGACGTGTCAGAGGTCAAACGACGTCACGTCACGTTACCGAGTGACGACTGTTACAGTGGAATAACGTCACCTAAGCAAGTCTGGTCTGTATTCTTTTCAAAGAAACACACGTCATAATTGCTCATTCTGTAGCTTACGATGTTACCTGATAAATATAATACCATGCTAGTGTGTTTTCATTTAAAGTTTGCCAGACTCGGCTCGAAAACAATAGGAATACCTCGGCGAGCCTCAAAATTCCTACTCGTTTCCTAGCCTTGCCTGATAAGTCTGGTCTGTATTCTTTTCAAAGAAACACACGTCATAATTGCTCATTCTGTAGCTTACGATGTTACCTGATAAATATAATACCATGCTAGTGTGTTTTCATTTAAAGTTTGCCAGACTCGGCTCGAAAACAATAGGAATACCTCGGCGAGCCTCAAAATTCCTACTCGTTTCCTAGCCTTGCCTGATAAACGTGATCAAAATACACTGGCCGGGTGTTCTCTATGTACAGTACATGTGATCACAAATATGCCATGTACTCCATTGGCATGCTCGAAATGAAGACGTTGAACTGATAGAGGCTGAGCTATGTTCAGTCTCGGCTAATCCAACTCCTTTATATCGAGTATAAATCTATGAAAAATGTTGTAATTAGGGTGGTACCAGCATAGTATAATATATGTTTATTGAACAGTCATTAGATACATTCATCCAATCCATGACCAATGAATGCAAACTCACATCTGGTTCATGCATTGTTCATCAAAACGCGTTGGGTACTGCGTCCCACGCACATCTGATATTTAGACTGGCTCCCACATAAACACTCATACGGAGTTCCGACGAAATAACAATTCGTTCCCTCAATTTAACAATTCGTTCCCACGAAATAACAATTCGTTCCCATGGGAACGAATTCTTAATTCGTGGGAACGAATTGTTATATTGTGGGAACGGATTGTTAATTCGATGGAACGAATTCTTAAATTGAGAGAACGAATTGTCATTTCGTGGGAACGAATTGTTAATTCGAGGGAACGAATTGTTATATCGTGGGAACGAATTGTTAATTCGAGGGAACGAATTGTTAAAATGAGAGAAACGAATTGTTATTTCGTGGGAGCGAATTAATTAAAAAAAATCCATGTCCTCTGCTGGGCTCCGTACATTCCTACATGTAATGCGTCTGGAACTATTGCAGCTATGGTGACACAACTCATAGCTCAGTAGCAGATTTCATCAACATTGCAAAGTATACTTTTCTAGCAAAGTATACTTTGAGGGAGAAATTTGAAATTTTAGGATAAATTTATTTATTTTTATTATACTGAATTTATTACATTATCACAGCCATTTTGGCTGTGATAATGTAATAAATTCAGTATAATAATTCTGCATACTTTTAATCATCAAATATATGCAGTTGTTAGTTCTATATGAAATAATGCATTTCAGGAAAAATAAATGATTACTCCCTCAAAGTATACTTTGCTAGAAAAGCATACTTTGCAATATTGGTGAAATCGGCTACAGGAGCAATCCGCTCCAAAACACCCGAACCTGGAAATAAAATGCAGAAAGCTGATTTTTTTCACCAGTGGTAGCTTGCATATTTTTTAATTGATTGGCAAAAGTTATCATCTGAAAAATGTGAGCTCGCTGAGAAATTCAAGACGGCCGCCAAAAAAAATACAAATCACCTTGTATTAATGTATGTTCATAAAACAATGCATAATTTACCTCTAATATCTGGTTTTGGGATGGAAGGTAGTAGTTTGGTGAGTTCATTATTGTTCAAATGCTTCAAGGTCAGCTAATAAGACCAAGGTCAAATGTCGAATATCGCATGCATTTGTTACTTTTCGCTGATGAAAATTTCTATTAATGTCTGTTTTGAAACATGAATACTGTATTTATATATGCAGATCCATTGTTATGTATATGTTACAGTATAATACCTATAATGATATTAAGCTAGTTAAGCACCATGTATCGAGGCACAACAATAACCCTACTCATGATGGTGAGGCACCCTCCAGCGAAGATGTGATGTAATAGCAACAATCGGAGGAACACTAACAGAACAATGTTTGCAAGTATATTGAAGTTTCTTGTTGTTGTTATTGTTGTCTCCTTATTGCTGTCATACCTGATATTTATTCCAATATATACATAGTTACCTCCCCTGATACCTAAATTTGCCATTTGCATTCCCAAATACAATTGGGTTCAAATAAGTGGTTTATCTACCATTGATAAATAACCGTATAACACCTGCACTGTAAAAATACCCTTGTGAACAGATATTTGTCTTTGACAACGCAGATATTGATAACGCACACTGACCACTGGACATGGAACATGGCATGTGCTAGGTGCCATTGCTGGTGTCATTCCAGCTGGACAGAGTGGGAAAGAACAGCTTCCTCGTTCAACACAAGTTCGAGCAGCTGATATTACTGGCCGCGGAGATCAGAATGTTTAGAAAACCACATGTACCTTCTCTAAAACAAATCATAGATTTATTCATGTAGCCACTTGAATCCATCAAAGACAGTATACCATCAGCGCAGCTGGCTGAGTCTTTGGACAATATACGAGTAGCCAGCTTCACTGTATCTGAACATGAACGTTGTCTGATGTGGAGTGGATTCAGCCAAACCGTTATGAGCCAGGGGCACTTTGAGGTGAGTAGAATTTACATTCTGCCATTCATCAATCTTGACCCAAATCACCCGGACATGCTCTATTCTGCCCTTTTGTATGTACATGATTTATGTTTGAAGTACACGTTGGGTATCGCTCCTGTTACATACGACCAACCACTGTACAAGAAAGCAGACACAAAAATCATACTGGCATCCCCAGAACTGAACGGGCTGGTAGGGGGATTAGGTGGATTTCATATGTTATCATACATGGGCGCAATCGGGCATGTCATGGCAGAAAGTGGTTTGTCTCATCTATTGGAAATTGTATACACCCCAAAGGCAGTCAAGAGCATGATGACAGTGCAAACATATGCCCGTGCACTCATAGCACACATGCTGAGCGCCTCGTCTCTTATTTGGGAAAATGCTTGATACAGTAGAGGGTTCGTCTGCAGTAAAAATAGGGCGTATATAGGTTATTCATGAGATGTTGCTCAAACATGAATTGGAGCCAGGTGCTGTTCAAATGGAGTCGGTTGTAACACAACTCACAGACGTTCTTGATGGTCAAGAAAGTGAACTGGCCACAGAATCAAGGACCGGAAAATTGTGGATTTTCTATCAGAAAATGGTGCGGCTTATACTCTTATTTCTGCGTGTCGAAAGAACTGGTGATTGGGAACTGCACATATTCAGCATTAATGCAATGATCCAACTGTTTCACTCTGATGGGCATGTGGAATATGCAAAATGTGCCTGTCTTTACCATACCAGATGATGAAGCTCCCAAATATCATGGATGAAAATCAGCGTACTGCATATACCACATCTGGCTACTGGACAATTCGCAGGAGTGACATATTCTGGTCAGGTAACCTCACGGACCACACCACGGAGCAGGTGCTGATGCGGATGCTAAAGACACGAGGAGGCTTGAAACCTGGTCTTGGCATCACAGGTAGCACCCAGTCAAGGATGGTCGACGTTCTGCCAAGGACTGTTCCTGTCTGTGAGTCACTTCTGTGGCATTCATTTGCAAACAAGCGACCAGCACAATGAATTCGAGTCTCCAAATAGCGCGTGATGGACATCACTATGCCATATTTCGGAATTGGCTTGTTGATCACTTTCCTTTCTGTTACACAGGCCATCATCGTGGCAGTCTGGTCTGTCTCAACTGGACTAGTTGCACCCAAATCTATTAATGCAGATTGTGCTTTCGAGCTCAGGAGGGAAGCTGCGGAATGCCTTACAGGTGAGAATTATGCTTACGCTAAATTCAAAAGGAATGACCGAGTTGTTTCAATTGGTAAGTAAGCGCGAACAATAGTGCGACAGTCCGTAATCATGAAGTTTAGATAGATCCCAACCTACTGTTCATGCGTGTTACATGTGTCATCAGACATGGAAGGTCACATTCGGCATGAGTTCAGTAAGGAGCCACCGGCGTTATTTGAGATGGGAGTGGTGTGGAAGAACAATAAAAGTGTTCTGGCTAATCTGCTGAAAGCCCCAGTTACCACAACACATGATGAACTCGAGAACCCGTACTAGATTGTTGATGGCGGCCATTTATTGTAGAGTGTGTCATGGCCAATCGATCCGGATACTTGTACATACTGTGCTGTCTGTGACAACTATGTATCCAATGTGCTAAATAATTATGACAGGTGTACATTTTGTTTTGATAGCTATGCCACCATGTTAACTAAAGTTGCAGAATAGGCACAGTCTCAGTCAAACCATATCTGCAGACATAATTGTTGATCTTCGCCGACAAATCTCTACAAAGGTGTGAAATGTATTCAGGCTACCGTAGACGCTGAATACATATTGACACGTTCGACCATGTCGTCCCGTGGTACTGGTCTGCACGGACAATGACTTGCTTATCATGCGTGTTGATAGTCACCTCCACAAACTTCACAGGGTGTGATAGGTCTCTGCCCCCTCCCCCCCCCCCTCACCCCACCCCCTTCGGCGTTGGGAAGACGGAACTTAGCGGATGTATTTCGAAAGTCCGACTCAAATCAGGATAAAGTTGCACAGGTGGGGGAGATAATGTCTTGACAAGCTGCGTTGTGTACACTACATGCAAAAGGTCGGTAAGAAGAGCTACAGCAGCTTCAAACTGGAGAGCTACCCACCAACATCGGCAGCTGCAAGATATCACTTGTACAAAAGATACTTCACTGTACACGAATGGCTTGGTAATGGTTGAGATCTAGAGCCCACTCACTAGGGCTGGGAGCTCAGTGGCAATATGCTGAAGCCCGTTCTGACGGATGTATCCGTAGCACATGACAGTGTACTCCAGATTTTATCATGTGGCGGCAAGAAAGGATGTGGAAAGCGATGTATGTGTCGCAAAGCTGGATTGTATTGCACAACAATATGCTCGTCATGCATAGGACAAACATGTACAAATTCCTATCCTCTCGATGGTGACGATCAGCAGTAATTAACTTTCTCACCATTTCGACATAAAAATGTAGACTGTAAGCATCCGCAACATTGAAACTTGTTTTGTGCGATATTCTAGGTCATATTATGATAATTATATAAGCTATAGTAATGTTTACTTACTAATACAAAGGAGTTACATGGACTTACATAATCGTAAGTAAATACAGACATATAATAGAATTTCATGATTATTTGGAATTATTTGCAGATGACCGTGAAATTTTTAGATGACCTTGACATTTAACCGATGATATGACATTAGCTTTAGATTCCTAACATCCTCAAACATTTTATATTAGTTTAAGATGAAAACATTAAAGATATATGACTCTTCATATTATTGGCGGCCATCCTGGACGCCATCTTGGATTACACATCGAGCTCACATTTTTCAGATGATAACTTTTGTCTATGGACTCAGTATGGCTCCAGGTAACTTTGCTGAAAAAAGCAGCTTTCTGCATTTTTTTCCAGGTTATAGCTAATGCTCCTGTACTACAAGCTCAAATACCGATTTACTATCTCCTACTTTTGACACAATACATGTATGTGTAACCGTTTCGATGTTATTTTGAGGAAACTTACAAAATGTGTCGACATGTTCATTGTGCTGCTCTGTAGGTCGTTCCAGTAGTCGCTGAGGTGTTTCGGGAAATATAAATCGATGCTACACATGTACGCGGGTGTCTAATATTTTAGGAAACTTTAAGTTGACGTTTCCACTGCAAGACAGGTTTTGGAATCATATCTGGTTCGTCAGCGGCTCCCACCTTTCTCGCCATGTTAATTTCCCACAGGGAAAGCAGGTTGTTACTAATATTAAATAATTCAATCAATATTTTACAAAATTTCAAGAAATGAAACGGCTGAACTGGCGCTGTCTGCTATTATGAAATTAAACTTTACATTTTCGCAACAATCATACAAAAACGCAAAAGCACATATATGAATGCTATCAGTGGCAAGGATGTTTGTGTAAGGGTCGTTCTTAATGCGGGAAGAGACCGGAAAAAGCCTGAGAATCCACTTGTCCGTTCTGGCGACCAACATGCCATCTCACATATCGCCCCGATCGAGGATCGTACCCGGGCCGCAATGGTGAGAAGCACACTCGTTACGATGTACTGCAACATGACAACCTGACTATTATATTTGTCACAAGCATCATAAAACCGTTTCCGACATGGTGAGTCAGAAATGTGGCTGTGACTGGAGAAATGGGGCTTATGTGACTTTTTACCACTGTAACTGTTGATAATTACAGCACAAAAATATTTACACAATTCCCTAACGTTTGATTGGCCCGTAGCAAGTCTCTGTCCAAAATTGATATCCCAGTAAACTCCCACGCCGAACTACTTTCCGTAACCGTGAGGCGCAGTTAAATAATTCTTAAGAAAACGGAAAATAAAGACATTTTCTTGATGAATTTACTTCAAATGCTGGAATTATAAGGGAATGAATGGCCTTTTTGTGGAATGTATCGGGGATATAAACTTGGAAAAGTCGCGGGAATACTGGACGAGGCCTTCCGGCCTTCGTCCAGTATTCCCGCGACTTTTCCAAGTTTATACCCCGATTAATTCCACAAAAAGGCCATTCATTCCCATAATAAAATAACACATATAATAGCACAGACACTGATGACGATCTATGTTGCTTGTTAGAAGCATGACCGTCACCGGAGTTTCATTTATGGAATGGCGAACAGTGTAGATGCAGATCAGACTGTGCGGGTGCAGTGTCTGATCTGGATCAACAAATATCGCAAAACCCCATAAGCCCCATTTCTCCAGTCACAGTCACAGCCACAGATAAGTAAGTAGTAATGTGGTCCCCATTCTGCTACATATACACGATAACGACCGGGAACTAGTCTATGGAATCCCCTGTATGTGCGGTATGGCTGTCCCATGGGGAGGCCCGCTGGCTCCCGGCTTCTCGAACGTCCTACACCACTACTGGACGCCGCTGAATTATCAGGCTTTTAGGCAAATATTATAATACTGGGCCGTGGGCCGAGAAAAGAGATCTTAGCCCTTATAGTGCTTGTCGTCTGCTGTTTATTTTTTACTTTCCCTTTCTCTCATTTTATGCATGCTTTGAAAGCACTTTAGAATTATTTCCAATGGAAATGATTCTAAAGTGCTGTCAAACCATGTTTGTGTTGGGAACTAGAACACAATATAAACCAGTCGCAGACGGCAACGTTCGGTTCCCGCATTCGAAGGGTTAAGATATTTCGACCACCGGCTGTGAAACGTGCCCCCACGACATTCTACATAATTGTATATCCTAATGCTTATATACACTCAGAAAGATTAAAATCCAGTTGTTTAGTTAATGGCAGCAAGCATACTTCTGTGACTGACATGCGGGTAGCGTAAACGTAGACTCTGACCGTACTTCGCGTATGCGCATGCGGACCCGGAAATACACTGGTCGCAAGCATTGAAATGTACGCTTTTCTCCCAGCGACCAATTTGTAATACATACATCTTCTTCATGATCATATAATTCCAGCACAAACATATTTACACACTTCCCTAACATTTGATTGGTCCGTAGCAAGTCTCTGTCCAAAATTTATATCCCAGTAATCTCCAATGCCGAACTACTTTCCGTAACCGTCAGGCGCAGTTAAAATAATTCTGAAGAAAACGGAAAATAAACACATTTTCTTGATCTTTATCGGGGATATAAACTTGGAAAAGTCGCGGGAATACTGGACGAGACCTTCCGGCCTTCGTCCAGTATTCCCGTGACTTTTCCAAGTTTATACCCCGATAAATTCCACAAAAAGGCAATTCATTCCTATAGTAAGTCCACGTACACACAAGCATAGATTGGTATAAAGTTGCATCAGTATACCGTGAAACCCCTCTAAACCGGACATACTGAAACGTGAGTGGTGCTTAATTTTGATATGTTTCATTGCCATTTATCTCCGATGATACTGTCTGTTCATGATCGCAAAGCAAACACGCGTGTCTTGAAGTAATCATATGCCTGTTTTACATTGGGACCTCTCTAAACCGGACACCCTGGGGACCTCCCAGGGTGTCCGGTTTAGAGAGGTTCCACTGTATAAACAATATTACGTTGTAGGAATGGCGATTATCGCATACCTGAATCTACACTGGTCGCACATGTTGTAAGGCGAATTGTCCCAGCCAGAGGGCCGTTTCACTAAACTTCGTACGACTAAAATGTTCGTCAGCGCAAATTTAGAATCGTCTGGAAATTTTAATTGGTGGATTTACATTTATTGAGCATAGGCTGCATATGCAAATCCAATAATTGTTTACAAGAAAACACTGTTAATGTGATATATACAGACTATCATAGTGTTGCGCTTACGAACATTTTAGTCGTACGAAGTTAATGAAACGGCCCCCTGGATTCCAATTACTATATTTAAATAAGCTTGCTTTCAATCCAATCCCATTTGTATAGTACTGTATATAGTAACATTGAGATTGACAATGAACTTGTAAACAATATGCAAACAAAATATGTTTAAACTAATTACTATATACATACACTATGAATGAACGTTGTAGCGAGCTGTAACAACAGACAGCGTGATCACCTGGTCACATTGTTCAAGAAGGATTGGTCTAAACGAACCCATTAACAAACCAATTAACTATGTATTACTGTGTAACAGAATTACATCCAGGTATGTTAGGATTGTGACTGATGTATTCAAGCTTGTGGTTTCGTCGATTTACGAGCTTGTGTCCGCCCCAATCGACCAGACAGTACTAGTTAGTTAATGTAAATACACTACCTTCCTTCATTCAAAGCCACACACTGTTAGAGGCATTGGAGCGGTGGGTAAACATCGTATTATATAATGACGATATTAGATTAGTATGCTAATGAAGCTGCGAAACAATACTTTAAATACACGTATATTTAGCTAGTTTGGTGTTAGTGGTTAACTTGTCAAAACTAAACTTGTAAGAAAGCTTTCTTGCTGGCCGTTTTTGGCTAACGACTCACGGTATGTATTAGTGGCTCAGACAGTTCATTGTAAACATCAATACTATAGCAGTTGCAAATTGCAAATATATTCTGATCATATTGTATGTATCCAACGCCGCAGCATTCTAATGTTTTCCCTGTCGAGACCGTATACATAATTAAAAAATATATTGGCTCATTTGCATATCAGTAAAATAATAAATATTACTCACATACAGTGGGGTCAGCGTGTAAGTGCACACACGAACGAACACGACAGGTTGGAACCAACCTGTCGTGTTCTTTCGTGTGTGCACTTACACGCTGACCCCACTGTACCTCGCTCGTGGACATTATCATTCATGTCAATTAGATATTACGCCAGTTCGTCAGATACAAGTACATCATATGTAACATACCAGTAATTTCTGTTAACGCGAATGATGATTTTAAAACTTGATTTATGCAAATTCGTTTATTTATGACGTACCAAGTCGATGTTGGCATTGGAGATTTTCACGCTTATACATTTACATTCTATGCCATTGGAGATTAATATAATCTATGGCAGGGCTCGGACTGCGATTGGGGAATCCGAGTCGTGCGGCGAGATAATGTATCTGGTAAGGTTCTCAGAGCCGAGCCTGGTGAGAAATCGCAACTCGAGACTGTAATTCCCCGTCTCAGTCCAAGCGTTGCAATTCATTAGTTATTCATATCGCCAATAATGCTGCACAATCTTAAGCAAAATGCACAGGAACGTCTATGCCATTTAATCGGAAAAGCCATAGTTAATCAAATCGTTCATAATGCTGCAAAATGTGACGACAAATGCACGGGAACATCAATGCCATTTACGCGAGAAAACCATATTTATTTACATCGCCCGTAATGCTGCCAAATGTGAAGAAACATGGTTTCGCACAGGAACGGCAATCCATTTACGCGGGAAAGCCATAGTTATTCACATCGCCCGTAATGCTGCAAAATATGAAGAAAAATGGTTTTGCACAGGAACGTCAATGCCATTTACGCGGCAAAGCCAGACAATATGACGTCATGGTCATTACGTATTGTTCTTCTCGTTGCCATAGCATGAGACTGGCATGAGCTATATTTTTACGCTACAGCATCTTCAAACGTGACAAAGACCAATTATTGTTTCGTATTTCGACCATGGACTTTCCAATCCCAGCGAGTATGCTAGCAACACACCAAGTTACCCTGGGAGGTCCCCATGGTGTCCGGTTTAGCGAGGTTCCTCCCAGGGTGTCCGGTTTAGCGAGGTTTCCCTGTAAATCAGACATTTGACTATTCCGAGCCATAGGTGTGTGCTATGCGATTACGAACAGACATTATCACCCGAGATAAATGACCAAGAAACCCATCAACATTTTGATCACATGTGTTGCTTGTTGTCCGGTTTAGAGAGGTTCCTCCGTACTACTTCACCGGATTTGAGGGCCATTGACCTGGGATTCTATAACATGTCTCGCGACAACACATAGCGATTGCCTTGCATTGTTGAATTATATCAAGTAGGACATGTTATTATATACAGTGGGAAACACAATGGAACGCAAGCCGTCAATATTGTTTTCCATATTGACGTCTCGTGAGGTCATATTGGTTAGTGCCGGAACTACGTTTCACCTCACAAAATAGTTCCTTCTGAATCACTACTAACTTGTTTATTTTATTTATATTTTATATATTTTATAATTTTATATATTTTATATAAATTGCGAGTTATGTACGTATATAATAAAAGGGTTGTTTGATTTGTATGTGAATATATGCCACTCGTTCCGCCTCGCAACTTCTAAAGTCGCGCAATATCGCACGCTGCACAACTCGTTCTTATATCCATATACAAATCAAATAACCTATCAATATTGAAAAAATAGGGATCCGAAAAACGTGGGATACGTATGGAAACGTCCTGGTGACAATGCTAAAATAGTTATCTCCTAATTAGGATACTAACTCATAATTAGGAGATAATGTCTCCTAATTATAACATAGTATCTCATATTTAGGAGTTAGTATCTCCTAATTAGGACGTACTATCTCCTAATTAGGACGTACTATCTGTGTCAATGCTATCAAATGTTTTATCTCCGAATTAACAGATACTAACTCCTAATTAGGAGATAAATATGTTTTAGCATTGGCACCTGGACACTTCCATGCTGCCTATCGAATTCATGTGTCAAACCCATGGGAAGGCGTATCGCCTTCCCATGGGTTTGAAACATGAATTTGATAGGCAGCATTGTACAACCACATTGTAACTACTGCTATCATATTGAAGCTTGCATGAATCATCACCATTGGAATAACTGCCATTTATAGCAATGCTAATATCTCTTAGTTACTGTAACAAGATATATTCGTCAAGCTGCTGTATACAGAGTGTAACTTGAATGAGTATGTTATATGAGCTCGTTCACCCCAATCTGTCTAACTTTACTACAAATAATATTTGAAACCTACCTCCTGACGAGACGCTCATCTGTAGCCGATTTCATCAAAATTGCAAAGTATACTTATCTAGCAAAGTATACTTTGAGGGAGTAAACATATATTTTTCCCAAAATGCATTATTTCATATAGAACTAACCACTGCACATATTTGATGATTAAAAGTATTCAGAATTATTATACTGAATTTATTACATTATCACAGCCAAAATGGCTTTGATAATGTAATACATTCAGTATAATAAAAAATAATACATTTATCCTTAAATTGAAAATTTCTCCCTCAAAGTATACTTTGCTAGATAAGTATACTTTGCAATGTTGGTGAAATAGGCTACTGGATATTCAGTGTTTACTTTAGGTTTGTATGGTTGAAAGAGTCAAAACTTGGATACTTAACGCATGCCAACACGCATGTGTAAGCAGCATGACAGTGCGTGCGTGTATAAATCATTGCAGGTCATTGCCCTTTATTTTAACCCTTTCACCCCTAATTATGATAATCTTTACATGTAACATTAACATAGTTTTCTTGTAAATAATTATTGGATTTCCATGTATTGAGCATAGGCTGCATATGCATCTTATGCTTAATAAATGTAAATGCATCGTGTTTGCTTTATGGTGATATGCAGTGTTTGGTTTGTGATTTGTATGGTTACAAGGGCCAAAACTTGGATACTTAAAACATGTCAACAAGCATGTCTAAGCAGCATGACAGTGGGTGTTAGACACGGCTACTGTTGGCCGGCTAACAAAGAACAGACGTCGTTGAGATCCTTGGATGGTTCTTGAATGGAACTAATTGGTCCCAGGGGAACATTAACGGCACAATGTCGGCCATTACTATACAATTGTATTGGGCGCATCTGATTGGCTAGACGATATTTCCGGACAAAAATAAATAGTGTCCAGAATAATGACTCAGTTATTGCATAGATGGCCATGGATCGGCTGTCATTATTATATGCAGACGTACAGAACAGGGGGCCGTTTCACTAAACTTCTTACGACTAAAATGTACGTAAATGCAAATTTAAGATCGTCTGTAAATTTCAATTGATGGATTTACATTTATTGAGCATAGGCTGCATATGCAGCCTGTGCTCAATAAGTGTGAATCAATTAATTATTTAAAAGAAAACATTGTTAATGACGAGCCGGCTCATCTGGATCTGCACTGTTTGCCAATACCACTATACAGGGCTATGGTGTTGAAAGGGTTAAATGATGTTTATTCATCTGTAGTAAACATACCATAGTTAAATGCAAGTTGTATATGTAGGAGCTTTAGCCAGCTCACTCCAATGTGATTATCTGGCCGTTACATTGCTGAACTTTCTCGTCTGCTGTTTTATTTTTCTATTTGTTTTCAATATTTCACATGAAAACATGATTTGACAGCACATGCGGATCATCTCCAGTTAAGATGATTCGCATACGCTGTCAAACATATGATATGCATGCATGGAAGTCCAGCAGACGTCAATAACTTGTTCCCGCCTTTTAAGAAGAATAACTATAGCAATGACATCCAATTAGCGGCTACATTATAGGCGCAGATGTCCGCGCATACGGGTGTCATGACTTTTTTTGCCAGCGTCGACGTGAGACGATTTTCTCTGTAATTATATCATATACATGTATATTATACATGAGTAAGCCGATCTTCATCCCCCATGTCATGCAATGGTTATGCTACGTAATAGCCAATAGAACTGCTTGTTTTTTAATACAAATTTCGAGAACGTGCTTTGAAATCCTATTGGTTAGTACCCACTTTTGCTCCAATTTGATATTGGTCATGATGACCCATAAACTGCGTGATTTCTAGTACAAACATCGAGAAATAAAGTTGTTAACGCGCTTCGACGTCTCATTGGTTGGGACCAGATTTAGCTCCTTGCTAACCAATCAAGCTGCGTTTCGAAATTTGTATATTCTCACGCCCTGGGCCCGGTTGCTCAAAGCTTCTGTTAGCTTAACAGACTGTTAAATCCTTAGCATTGCTAAGGATTTAAAAGTCTGTTAAGCTAACAGAGGTTTTGAGCAACCGGGCCCTGGCTAACATGAGACGGAATGACCGTTTGGTGCTGTGATTGAGACACGGCTATCGGCGATGTCTGAGAGAAATCGCTATCGGAGTTCAATAGCGGAGTCTCTGATAAGGCTATCACAGCCCGACTATCCGTGTCTCTATGTCTGCCCGTCCGGACTCCACTGCTTGACCTCACACTCGACGTCCGCGATAGTTCAATCAGTTCCCGAATTGATGTGACTGGACAGTAGATGGGACGTGTATATTTATTATATGTACTAGTCGAACTTACTTTACAGGCAGATTTGATACCTGATGTGCATTATCAGTATTGGCATTATCAAAGTGGGTGCTCAAACGGATAATAGTGGTGTTCTTAATTATGGTGGGTTTATGTTTAGGTTTATCTATTATGTGTTCCTGTTCTCAAAGCACATAATCACTTCTTGGATTGCTTATTTTTCTGTTTTACAGTGCAACATCTCTAAAGCGGACACCATAAGAACCTCCCAGGGTGTCCGGTTTAGAGACGTTTCAATGCACTCTTCTCTAAACATGAGCATACAGTCAACCATATGTTACGGTGGCTATTGTTACGATACGCTGCGGGTCGCTTAGGATTGTCTGGACATTTCAATTGATGGATGTAAATGTATTGAGCATAGGCTGCATATGCAGCATATATGCTGAATAAATGTAAATCTAGTAATTGTTCACAAGAAAGCATTGTTAATGTGAAATTTACAGACTATCATAATTTTGCACGAACATTTCGTACAAAGTCGTACGAAGATGACTACATAGACTCCAAATCAACACATTTAAAACAATTATAAACCCCACAGTATATACCACAGTCGCGGCCGGTCACATACAGTGGGGTCAGTGTGTAAGTGCACACACGAACGAACACGACAGGTTGGAACCAACCTGTCGTGTTCGTTCGTGTGTGCACTTACACGCTGACCCCACTGTACATGTACACATAGAACGGACATGATTCTAGCGGGAATAAAGAACCCGTCATAGTCACGTCCGGCTATGTCCATGCAACACGGACAATGCTCTTGCGGGAATACAAACCTGATTAACGCAATCTCATTATGAAAGGAACGACATCGGTGAGAAATATTGGTGATGACAGTGTGGCACTCTTGCAGCATTAATTCGTAGTTGATTCCTTTTGTCCGAAGAAATGAAGTCATCTATTGAAGGTTATCTCGGAAAATTGTGTTTATGGTTTCCGTAATGGCTCCAGAGATGGTCAGCCAAGCTTTCCGACGGGTCATAAAGCATAAATCATAGCAAAATCTGTTTGCAATGGACACTGAGAAAACTCCAGTTTGTAGCAATTGTGATATATTCCCCATGACAACGCCTGTTCAGGATTGAAAAGTAAACGTACATTGTTTTGTCACGATCAAATACAAATGTACTATAAATACAGTGACGTCTCTCTAAGCCGAACACCCTGGCGACCAGCGTGGCTTAATAAGTGTTAACTGTACAATGCATGTGATGCTGCATTGGCAATAATTCACACGTACGTCACTATCCAACATACACCTATGTCCAACCGTAAATCACACGGAAACGTTCGGCTCATTCCGTAAATCGAAGCCATAGTTTTATACTTCTCCGAACAAGTTTCCATAATCGTCAAACATCTTCGCAAGCTCATCTGATTTGTTTGCGGGTGCGTCCTATAGTTCAGATACTGCATAAGCCAGTTCTCTAGTTTTCTCGTGCAGCAATGTTGATTGTCGCTTCTCTTGCCAAGAGCAGCGGATGATGCAGACAAATTATTGTTAAATAATTGATCGAGCTGCAAAGAGAGCCATTTTGTTCTGCACTTTACCTTGTTTACGATTGTCGCCATTATCTACAGCAGAGCTTTTTGTCTGCACTGACTGACTAGCTTTCAAACGACGGGGCAGAGATCAGGGGCCCGTTTCACTAAACTTCGTAGGACTAAAATGTTCGTTAGTGCAACTTTAGGATTGTCTGTAAATTTCAATCAATTGATTGATTTACATTTATTGAGCATAGGCTGCATATGCAGCCTATGCTCAATAAATGTAAATCCAATAATTGTTTACAAGAACACATTGTTAATCTGAAATTTACAGACTATCATAATTTTGCACTTACGAATATTTTAGTCGTACGACGTTTAGTGAAACGGCCCCCAGGGTTCTAAGCTGACATACTGGTGAAACAATACATGTAAAGTGGAACCTCTCTAAACCGGACATCAAGACAACACATGTGTTCTTATTTTGATGAGTTTCTTGGTCATTTATCTCAGGTGATAATGTCTGCTCGTGTTTGTATAGAACATAGCTATGGCTCAGAATTATCAAATGTCGGATTTACAGTGAAACCTCTCTAAGCTGGACACCCTGGGACCTCCCAGGGTGTCCGGTTTAGAGAGGTTTCATTATACAGTGTATATACATATGTATTTTATAAGGTGGTGGCTTGTTTTAGAAAAGATGAATATAGTTTAATCATATGTTTTTGTACAAGAGAAATAAAGATTTGCACTTAACAACGTGGTCAGTATACGGTCCACAACATATAATTATTTCTCTGATTGGCGAAATGGGGCTTATGTGTTTTTGCGACCAGTGTAGATCCAAATCAGCTTGTCCACCTGCAGGATCTGCACTGTACGCTATTCCCATCAATGGAACACATTTCCTGGCTATAACAAGCAATATAGATCATTATCAGCGTAGCTCCTGATCAGGTAGCACACTCCTGTAGCCTGATAACGCTATATACATATATTGCTTGTTATAAGTACATGGCGCGTTTTTCTTTGATGAAATGGCGAACAGCGCAGATCGTGATCAGGCTGTGCGGATGCACAGGCTGATCTGGATCTACACTGGTTGTAAAACCAATAAGACCCATTTATCCCGTCAACACAGTGCGTATGTGCCGTGAAACATGGTTCCGTGAAACATTTTTGATATCCAGTCAATACTATTTTTGCATTTTACAGCCATTTGTAGGTGTTTACGGGATAAATAGAATAGTAGGTTAGTGCCGTGAATGGGAACAAATATCTGGCGCGGCACGGAAACGGGATGTGCTCGGCAGAGCCTCACCCATCCCGTTTCCTGAGCCTTGCCAGATATTTATTCCCATTCACGGCACTAACCTACTATTCTCTATTTCTCCAGGCACAGCCACATATATTTAATTTTCGCAACCTCATCTGTCGTTGTGGGCAAGCGTAGTGGTAGCGTCGACGCTGTTACAGTGCGAGGCGCATTAGCCTTTATGGTTCCACGATTTGCTGCCGAAACTGTTAGCTATTAAATATATTTAATGTAAGTACATTGTCATCAATAACAATAACCCTCGCCAAAATAATATTTCATGAAATTCCTTCAAATATTTGTTTTTATTGCGATTTTCCTATGGGAATTTAACATGGGTGAGATGGCTAAAATATTTGTTTAAAATAATTTTTGAATTTGTCGACCGATTTTCAAAATCTAACTTTTGTTTTCTCAGTTATATCATTTCCAAGCTATCTTGACAGGTGTCGGAGTCAATTTCCAACCTTCATATCACTCCCCAGCTCTTTTTTGCCCCATGTTACATTCCCATATGAAAATAAGTTTTCCGCAATAAAATCAATATTGACTTAATTTCATTTTGTTATTGATGAAACAGCAGTTGAATTTAAATATTTTTTTATATTCAATATGTTTAATGGCCAAAAGTGGAACATACAGTAAGCAGTTTCATATTCAACAGGAAACATATAATTTGTTTTGAACACGTCTTTTACATATAAATGTACAATGGCCTATTACTGAGACACGCATCGACAGAAACAAATCCACACACGTCTGGATGACTACAGATATAGTGTGTTCTTTCAATTTGTGCAATAATATACATATCGTGTTTACATCAGAAACTGTCTTCAGAATTAATATCGCCTGTCAACATGGTGATATTGCCATTCACATACAGATCAATCCCCGACGGGATCAATAGTCGGTAGGAAATGGGGAAGTCATATGGCGGATACAGCCTAGCCTCGTCTGCTCATGACCCTTAAAAGAAATAAAAACACCAATATTGGCAGCGTGTCTCAAATATACATAGAAAGTGATGGAATAGGAACATATTATTTAAGTGTAGATTTGCATCGTATTTATACATAATTGTACATATAAGTCGCCTGTACAAAATGGGAATTTCCAAGAAAATATGTTTATATTACTGAAAAATTAATTAATTTCCAGGGCCCGGTTGCTCAAAACATCAGTTAGCTTAACGGACTGTTAAATCCTTAACTGAATGGTTAAAATCTCTGTTAAAACAGAGATTTTAACCATTCAGTTAAGGATTTAACAGTCCGTTAAGCTAACGGATGTTTTGAGCAACCGGGCCCAGTATTATAAGCATATTGTTTTTATTATTTTATTTACATTACTTATACTAGCGTCTAAAATAGGAACTACATCACCCCAAAAAAAAAGGAAAAAAAAAGAAAGTTCGGATTTTTTCCTTACTGGTACATGTACAGCGGAAATGCCAAATTATGTGAAGCCAAATTATCTCAACTGCTTATCACAGTTTCGGACAGGAAGTTCGGTTGGCCGAGACTAATCCTTTCGAAACGAGCTCAGAAAAAGCTGGGACGAAGAATATGGTAATGTATGGTTCCTGGTATAAGTTCTGTTTTAGACTCACTGTGTCTCAGACGATGTCTCAGATACCCAATATGTGGATATTCTCTTCATGCTCATCAAATGACATATACCAATCAATTGCACCATTGTATTTTATCAAATCCATACCAACCGCCAACAAAAATATGCGATATATCAGGCTACAGGAGTGTGTTATTTGATCATGAGGTACACTGGTCACAAATACAGTAGCGCTTTTCTGCTCCTTACCTATTTGTATATACTAATAGCATATACATATCGTAATCGTATAGTATTGGTATATTTAATGAGCATATCGTATGATCATATAATATTGGTATGTTTGTACCGTATCATCGTATAGTACAAACGTACTATGCGAATAGTATACAAACATACGATATCCGTTCGTATATACGATATACTAGTATCCGTACGGATATGGTATGAATATACCATAATCTGGTATGTTTGTACGATACAAACGTACCAGAATTATACACATGTATACAAATCGTATAAACGTACGATTTGAATGGTATATCTATACGATATTGGTTGGTATGTACGGTACAAACATACCGTACGTTTATATTATATGCATATCGATATTATATACATATCGTATTGGTATAGTATTGGTATAGTATAGTATTGGTATAGTACGTATTGTTGACCTGCAGAAAAGCGCTACTGTACCATACGCCACATTTCTTCAGTCGCAGCCATATATCCATGGTCTAGTAACATAAGGTCGTAACTACTATGCTTTAGCATAGCAGCTACGACCTTATGTTACTAGACCATCGATATGCGAACTGTATATGCACCTGTGTCTGACAGTATGGCACTTCAGTTCTTATAGTACTACAGTCGAATTACCTCTGTAAACCGGACAGAGAGACAATAAGTTGTGCTTAATTTTGATATGCTTCGTTGCTATTGATCTCATAGGCATTCGGCGTGTTTCAGCTTTCATCGTTATAACTATATATATATGAACAATGCTTATAGCTTTTGTCGGACACGACCTCGTATCACAACAAATTCCGCGATTTTATTAACGCTCATGTAAATATGTTGACGGAATGTTCACATGCTCATTCGAGAATTATTGTTATCTTGTTGAAATAGCATAATTAGAACATAAGTATGCAACGAAGATCGAATTACCACTGGTTTTCTTAGGTCGGACACGACCTCGTATCACGTTATTGTGTTGCAATACGAGCTTGTGTCCAAAGCATATGGCATTATTTCATCTCAAGGGAAGTAATCATTGTAATGTATTCAGTATTACCACCAGCGCCGTTAAATTATAGCAGTACCGACAAAAGCCGAAGCACACCGAATGCCTGTGATTTATCTCTCAATTAATCGCATATTACGGCACTTTCGCCAATATGTATTAAATTAATTATTAAATGTTCGGCGCTATATTTAGAACTCAGTTTATTACCACCCACACACGCGCTCACTTCGTGTCACACAGCCAGTCACATACTAGTATAGCGATTCGAAACATGTTTAGGGGCGCAGCTTCGCGACTGGCCTTGGTAAACAATAAGTACGTCATAGTTCACATATTGATTTTTTAATAAATTTATTTAAAAAAATCAATATTTAATTTCGTAGCGAGCGCTCGAAATAAATTTATTAAAAATTCAATATATGAACTATAACTATTATGTGTAGCGTCTGTTTAATGATTACGTGTTACAGTTAACACGCCCGAAATATATATATTTGATAGTAATACAGACTTCAGCAATAAAATACAGTCGAAACTGTGCTAAATGCCACCTCCGAATAGCAATTACCTGTATATAGCAGACAGGGCCCGGTTGCTCAAAACCTCTGTTAGCTTAACAGACTGTTAAATCCTTAGCAATGCTAAGGATTTAACAGTCTGTTAAGCTAACAGAAGCTTTGAGCAACCGGGCCCAGGCTTTTATTTTCCTAATTATTAAATTAATACATAAATGAAGATGCGAACAAACACCACCTGAAACAAAGTCCCTCTTCCCGTAGCTGGCTGAGTGAGCACTAGCGACCGCAGAATTTAGTTCCTGAAACAAAAATCCGATATATAAACAATAACGTACTTATAGTTCAGCCAAGTGTACAAGGTAATGTCCCATCCGTGTATTGATTTTCTATTTCCTGTCGAACAGTTAATCATTAGATTTGATAATATATACCGAGGAAAGTGTTTCACTTTTATTTTGGCTGTAATTTCTAAAATAAATCGGTTTATTACTTTTTCAGCAGTGAAATGCGTTGTTATGCAGTGAACATAAGTCATATTTCACTGCACGTGCTTTCACCAGTGAAAATATAGCAACAAAATGAAAACGATGGGAAATTTAACGAAACGAATTTTTTGGGAAATTTTATTTTGGTTTGGTTACCATGGCAACCATACTAAATTTCGACCAAAATTATTTTTTTTCAAAAAGCTGGGAAATTCGTCATA
Source organism: Conchocele bisecta (assembly GCA_029237695.1). Lineage (NCBI taxonomy): Eukaryota > Metazoa > Mollusca > Bivalvia > Lucinida > Thyasiridae > Conchocele > Conchocele bisecta. The sequence continues at coordinate 54,147,169 of CM055265.1, read as the reverse complement.
GCGAAAAGTAAATAGAAAATTTAAAAAAAAATAAATAAATTATGTGTTGGTTGCCATGGTACCCATGTTTTCATAAAAAAAAGGAATAAACAGAAAATTCAGATTTTTGCAACGAATATCACATATATGTGATATTCGTTGCAAAAATCTGAATATCCTCTATATATGTCACAAAACTTGCAAAATTAGTTCAGGCGATATTGGCCTATCATACCTGATGAATACTATCGATATTGCAATGCTTCAGTGTCGTTGAATAGCGCTACGTGGAGTTTTGACATTCTTGCACGTGCAAGTCGTATAGCTTGTTCACGTATGTTATAATACTAATAATCGTGTATTCACTCAGGTCACATGACATGACAACATGAGGTATACAACATACTAGTAGGATGACACAATGGCGATACATGTAACAATCAAAATGCATTATATACCTTACATGTACAATTTCTTAATATAATTATAGATTATTTTTGACAAGATAATGCATTGCAATTGTTTATTAATGAGTACTGGAAGATAATTAGAAACCACAGAGCGCTTACTATAGGGAGGTTAAAAGGTGGTTGACCTCTTTATTTAGACACTTTGCGAGTAGGAAATCACAATACATTTGTGAGAGATCACGTTGCAAAATGCCTAGGCTTCGCCAAAATCGGAGAGTCCAAGCCGTGACGATGCTAACCTCCGGTCAAACCACTACGGCCGTCTCTAGAGCTTTCGGTTGCCACCGAAACACCATTTTTCGTCTCCAACGGCGTTTCTAAATGACAGGTGATATAGTGGATCGAGCTCGTACTGATAGACCCAGAGTTAAGACGGCCAGTACAGATCGATTTATTACGTTAACGCAACTCTGACGTCGATTTAAAACGGCGTCGAGCACCGTGAGAGAATACGGAATTTCAGGTCAAACCGTTATAAACCGTTTGAGAAATGTCCGTAACCCAATCCGACCAAGTCGGCGATACGTTAGTCAGATACTAAATCACGGTAATCGTAACGCTAGAATGCAGTGGGGCAGGTGTCATTTTCGTTTGCGACGTGCTCAGTGGGCTAGTGTTCTCTTTACAGACGAGTCGCGGTTTAATTTGAGTCATGCTGACGGTAGAGTTCGTGTCTTCTGCAGAGGGATAGATTCGGAGGAGGTGGCGTCATGGTTTGGGGTGGAATCATGGACAGGCGTAAGACGGAATTGGTTGTCATCCGCGGGAACATTAATGCACAGTCTTATATCGACAACGTTCTACGGCCAGCAGTGGTTTCTTTTCTGCTGAAACACGGCCCAGGCATCCTGATGCAGGACAATGCAAGGCCGCACACGGCTAGAAGTACCCGCAATTTCCTTGACCAAAACAACGTTCGCGTTTTGCCTTGGCCCGCTTCATCGCCAGATATGAACTCAATTGAGCATATATTGGAGGAATTGGGCAGAAGGGTAAGATCCAGACACGTATTCAACAATGTACGGGAATTATCCGAAGCCCTGGTGCAGGAATGGAATCGGAGTCCGACGTTACGTACAGTCTATGCGTAGACGCATAGTGACGTTATTGTGCAAGAAAGGTGGGCATAACCGATATTGATTGAAACATCCGCCCAAATCGCATTTTTTATTCGAAAATTTCACACAACAGTCAGCACTTCAACAAAGATCAACTTTGTTAATTTCAAAAGTGACCCCTATGGTGTTTCAACTGGCGTCACATGAGAACCATTGAAAGCACCATTCTCAATACACCATAGTCTTATGGTGCATAGATTTCCCTAAATTTTAATATATCATATGCCATTCTTTGACATGACAGTACATCTAAAATCTACCAACATATTATAGGAATGAATGGCCTTTTTGTTGAATTTATCAGGGATATTTATTTGTTTTTCGAAAATTGTAATTTTTTAAAGCCTCGTCCAGTATTCCCGCGACTTTTTCAAGTTTATATACCGGATAAATTCAACAAAAAGGCCATTCATTCCTTATAATTCCAGCATTTGAAATAAATTCATCAAGAAAATGTGTTTATTTTCCGTTTTCTTAAGAATTATTTTAACTGCGCCTCACGGTTACGGAAAGTAGCTCGGCGTGGGAGTTTACTGGGATATAAATTTTGGACAGAGAATTGCTACGGGCCAATCAAATGTTAGGGAATTGTGTAAATATTTTTGTGCTGGGAGTTATACAGTGAACACTTTCGTTTTTGACTCAGTATATAACTTACCGTGGTTAAACGTTGCAATATGTGAAATAAGTGGAGCACAATGCTATCCAGCGATTGACTTAGAAAGTGGGGCGGAATATAAATTCCTTAAAGATACATGCCCACTCAGTAGGCAGAAACTATTCTTTATAGGAATTAAATACGTGTATAATTGTGTCACTATTCCACAAGTTCTAAAAATTTCGAGTGTCCACTGGACAAAAAAATTTTTTTTTTGACAGATTAGAAGTATTATCATTGCACATCAAAACATTAAATACAGAGAATAAATAGTAATGTCCGTTAACATTTTAAGGAAACATGATTATCGCCCCTGATATCAGTTTGGAAATTTACGTCTGATATTAAATGTATAATAATGCCAATCAATACGTGGGGTAATGGTGAATGAATGTTTATTTTGCCAGAAAATGTCATATTTACAGAATATACGAAATTATTATAACCTACTCAGTACTCAGTGGGCATGTACCTTTAAACAATGTTTGAACAATAACTTATACGTACGGTATTGTCTGCTTGTCAGACGTCAGTGATTGCGGGGGACCCACTATATGGCAGCAGCTGCAGATCGCGAGAGGAGATGATCCTGTATCTCTACAATCTGCTCGTACATAAAATACCTGTAATATTTATATGTGCATGTTATATGGTTTTCGGCATAACAAATGGGATTATTTAATTTGTTACCGAAGCAATAAATGAGCATTAATCACCCCATTTGCACACTCTGTAATAACGATTGCTGATACGTGTATGTGGATGTGACTGGAGAAATGGGGATTGCGAGCAGTGTAGCTCCTGATCAAACAGCACACGACTGTAACCTGACAACAATCTATTTTGCTTGTCAGAAGCATGACGAGTGTTACATTGATGTAATTGCGAACAGTGCAGATCCTGATCAGACTGTGCGGATGCACAGTCTGATCTGGATCTACACTGGTCGCAAAACACGTAAGCCCCATTTCTCCACTCAAATTCACATATTGTTTAGCTCTTTGGGTATGTGATCATGTAATATTCTGTTTTTTATTCGAGATGATGAGCTTGGGTTTGACCGAAACTGAGCACAAGGTGTCCGCTGTTGAGAGAGGTCCTTAATTCCTGTATCTGGGCCAGTCAGGATCTGTTTCTGCGTTTTACACTCATGAACATACTGTATGATTAAAAATTAAATAAAACGTATTACAAACAAGTTAGTGTTCTTTTAAAGTGCACGGTTAAAGGTACATGCCCACTCAGTAGGCACAAAATGTTCTTTATAGGAATTAAATAAGTGTATAATTGTGTCACTATTCCACCAGTTCTAAACATTACGAGTGCCCGCTATACAGATATAATCAGTTAGTAACATTATTTTACTAATAGTGACTCCCGGTGGTATCAGGCTATTTTCTATGCAAATGAGGCATGATATTATTTATACTAATTAAATGCGTCACCTGAAAATAATAATAGTTTCGACAGATTATAAAGTATGATCACTACACATCAGAAAATAAGTGGAGAATAAATAGTAATGTCCGTTAACATTTTAAGGAGACACGGTTATCGCCCGTGATATCAGTGTGGAAATTTACGTCTGATATAAAATGTATGATAATGCCAATCAATACGTGGGGTAAGGGTGAATGAATGTTTATGAAACTGTCTCAGATTATGTCTCTGATATAAAGAACATGTTGTGCCTACTGAGTGGGCATGTACCTTTAAATGATAGTCTACTGTACATATTATGCGAATGAGGTTAACCGAGACAAACGAGCTAATGAACTGCTTTTATGCATGAGAATGCATTGATGAAAGTAATAATGTGGGGCATTATTAGCTACGTAATAGGCTGTAATGTTGCCGAGCCCTAGTTGACATTAGATACAGTCTTCTCGGAAGAGATTAAGTAATTAAAGCTATTTGTGCACGGGTTGTAGTACATATCTAGGGAAGCGTCCTGGTGCCAATGCTAAAGTATTTTGTATCTCCTAATTGATGCTAACTACTAATTAGGAGATACTAAGTCCTAAGTAGGAGATAATAACTCCTAATTAGGAGATGGTATCTCCTAATTAGGACTACTATATGTGTCAATCCTATAAAATGTGCTAACTCCATATTTGGATATACTAACTCCTAATTAGGAGATAGTAAGTCCTAATTAGGAGATAATAAGTCCTAATTAGGAGATAGTACTAAGTCATAATTAGGGGATATAAGTCCTAATTAGGATATAATAGGTCCTATTTAGGATATACTAGCTCCTAATTAAGAGCTACTATCTCCTAATTAGGACTTATTATCTCCTAATTAGGAGTTAGTAATCCTAATTAGGAGATACATGTATTTCAGCATTGACACTAGGACGCTTCCATACATATCAGAAACCAATCATAAATGCAAACGTAATTATGGTATTCTATGACTGTATATACTTGTACAGTGAAACCTCTCTAAACCGGACACAGGTCCCAGGGTGTTGTTTCACTGTAAAGCAGGCATTTGTTCATTCCGAGCCATATCTGTGTGCTATGCGATCACGAACAGACATTATCATCCAAGATAAATGACCAAGAAACTCAACAAAAATAATATTTATAGCGGGGTTTGCAAACAGTGCAGATCCTGATGAGTCGGCTCGTAACGAGCCGTCTCATCAGGATTTGCACTTTTGGCAAGTAATTTTCTTACAAAAACACCCCGCTTACAAAAACACCCCGCTTTTCATAAATGGACTAATCTGAAAACCACTTCGTGACGATTGGATTTGTGGCAAAATTAACATATTAAAATACATTCCAGTTATTTAGGTTGAACGGGTTAAGTAGTACCTGCAATGTGTCCTTGGTGTCCGGTTTAGATGTGTTCCACCGTGGTGTGTATCTCTATTATGATTAAACATGGTGTTAAACATGGTGCACAACACGACGGACGTACTGTCCGTCGTGTTGTGCACCATGTTTAACACCATGTTTACTCATGTTTACATTTGGACAATCTCAGCTTAGGCTATATGAACATGTATCACAGACACTCGTTGAAAATGAGAAAATATACGTTTGACCAAAACATAAACAATTATAACCCAAACTCACGTTTGCGTTACGATTATTTTCGTGAATTAGCCTAATTCCTAATTAATGGGGGACCGTTTCATTACACTTCGTACGACAAAAATGTTCGTAAGTGCAAATTTAGGATCGTCTGGATATTTAAATTGATGGATTGACATTTATTGAGCATAGGCTGCATATCATAATACTTGTTTACAAGAAAACATTGTTAATGTGAAATTTACAAATTTATCATCATTTTGCACTTACGACCATTTTAGTCGTACGAAGTTTAGTGAAACGGCCCCCTGGTTTATAAGACAATGCCTGTATTTAAGTCTTAGTGAATCAATGTACATTTGGTCCGGTCATGGCCGGTTGTATAACGATTCCTTAAATATCAGCGAATCAGTTCGCTTGCCATACATTTGCGGGTTTGCATTTTACATGATTGCTGAAAGGTTTATTATTACATTTTCGTTTAATGGGCAATGACATGCATTCATTATAGGCATACTGAAAACGTGCATTGTATGAATAAAACAGTTCCTTAACAGATAATGATAAGTGTTCCGCGAAATCGTACCACATGTACGCGACACTTGACTGTTGGTCTAGCACGGTCGTAGACACCACGACGGCAGCCATGGCGCACTATGTTGGATCTAGAGCGCAGTAAACACCATGTTGAGGGTATAGGTTGAACTGTGAGAAGCCCCCCCCCCCCCCCCCACCCCCCCCCCCCTAGAAGGACCCCCCTCCCCCGCTCAATAGCCCGCCGTGGCATTATTATATCCACCGTTACGGGCCTGGGTCACTCCAATTAAGCCCGAGGTGCATAAATATGTATATTAACTCTTTCCCTGATAGAGACGACTTTTCACGCCTCTGCAGAAGATGTCTTTTGAAAACATGAAAACATTGTGGGAAAAGGAGAAATTGCTTGTAACAAGCAATTTCTCCTTTTCCCACAATGTTTTCTACTCTATCAGATAATTTAACCATCATTTGACCAAGCATTTGATTCTTTTATTCAGATGTTTTGGATTTGGATGAGTCGAAATATCGCAAAACAGGGAAAGGGTTAAGGAGGTCCACAGCAGTTAATTAAACTAGTATAACCCAGCGCTGTTGCGTAATCCGGTGGCGCTTTTTTGCGCATGTGTAATATTGAATTCGCAATTTCACGTAGCTACATGTACACATGTACATATCCAAATTGCCAGTGTTGAAACCCCACCCCAGACATACATTTATTGTATTACTATTGTGTACCTTCACTTCATTATTATTGGCAACATATTGATTGAATGGCACATTTTTAATTTTTAAACAAAACAAATATGAAAAGTCATGCAGAGCATGATGTTATTAGCCGATCAAATCAGGGTTCAATATATGTCCGCATTTTAGTAGTTACTGAGTCTCGGGGGGGGGGGGGGGAATGAATGAGCGAGTGAGTATTGGTGTTTAACGGCCTATCAACAGCTGAGGTCATTTAAGGCCGGGCCAACGGGTTGTACTATCCCGCATTAAACGGGTCCACGATGAGGAAAATTCCCAAAATCAGAACTCAATATTTCCATGCCACACCAGTCACTTTAGTAGCTCGGCCCCAAAGTAATATGATTTGCCATAAGCTTATTACTTCTTAATGGAGCATACCAGGTTAACGTTGTCACTTGTTTATCCCTTGTTTATCGATTTAAATGGTTTAAATCGACTCGAAGCTTACGTTCAACGGCCGCACAAACTCGATTGAACTGCACGCCTTCCAATGATTTAAATACGCAGCGCGTTTAAATAGTCAATTACGTTTTTTTAATGTGCGCACTGGTCATTTAAAAAGGGGCCCATCCGTGATTTTTTGCGCGATGTCGGGCGCAAGACAATCAATAATCTGCGGCATTGACAATAATTAAGGGGGATGCCGCAATCGCGCGTGCTGGATGCATCCCTGCCATCCCTGCAAGATACGTAAACAAATCAAAGTTCGCTATGAAGGGCAATTCTTCGTTTTGATTGGTGGAAAATTTTGTGAATATTAACTAGCGTCAAATGACGCGCATACGCGATCCAATGGGATAAACCCGAGATGCTGGGGTTGCTAGTCGGAGGCGATTTTGAGCAGAGGTCGATTATAAATTAGCCGAATAAACACATTTTACGCGATTATACGTGGCTGAAACTTGTTCTGTTTAATAAATAAAAGCTTCAAATTAGCCCAATAATCGGCGTATGTTGGCGTATATGGCCAGTAGAGCCAACTATGGACTTCAACAACAACAACTTCCGGGTTCAATCTCTTCCGGCGTTCAGCTCATTACGTATTCAAAATTGTGTTATTTGGCTATATTTAAAGTTTTAAACGGAGATAATTGCCAAAAAATGCAAACTTTATCGGTTGATGCAATTTGGAAGTGATACAGCAAAATTCGCGTTCGTAGATTACCGAATAGCGGAGAAAAGGGTTGCTACAAACTTTTTCAGAATTCGATGGATGACCAATATATTAGCCGATCTATAAATAGATCGGCTAATAATAATACTTTACCATTAATCACTGCGAAAGTGTTGCCATATCATCATCAACAGCTAGTACAGGGATCTACAAGCTACATTTCTCCACTTCTGTTCGTGACGTTCGACGAAAACCGGTCATGTGATAAAAGTGATCGTGTGATATGCTGCGTATTGTCTCTCGACGCCGTGATAGGCCGGAACCGCGCGTCTGTTGATGCAAAACACAAGCCACACTGGATTCATCCCGCGATGTTAACCCTTTCAATGCTGAGCACGAACATTGTCGCCTGCTGATGCCATATATTTTGCCTTCTTTCTCAATAAAGACATGGTTTGACAGCACTTTAGAATCATTTCCACTGGAAATGATTCTAAAATGCTGTCAAACCATGTTTTTGATGAGAAAAATCGAAAATAAAAAATAAACAGCAGACGACAACATTTAATTCGGCAGTGTAAGGGTTAACCCTTTCAATGCTGATTACGTTTTGTCGTCTGCTGTTAAGTTTTACTTCTCCATTTGTCTCATCAAAACCATGATTTGACAACACTTTAGATGTAATACTAAATTGTTTTAAAATGATTTTAAAGTGTTGTCAAACCATGTTTTATTATGATATAGCACAAAATATAAAACAACAGCAGACGACAACATACGTTGCCCGCATTCTAAGGATTAAATGTCTGGGAACACGGCGGGAAAGATTCTCAAGTGCTGTCACACCATGTTTTTATCAACAAAAAAAGCAAAATATAAAACAACAGCAGACGACAATTTACGTTTCCCACATTCCAAGGATTAAATGTCTGGGAACACGGCAGAAAATGATTCTCAAGTGCTGTCACACCATGTTTTTATCAAGAGAAGAAAAATAAATAAAACAACAACAGACGACAATCTACGTTTCCCGCGTTCTAAGGGTTAAGTGGCTGGGAACATGGCCGATTATGAAGCTCACGTTGGAAACAGATGATTGACATTGCAAACACATTCGGCAACAATGGAAGCCCGAAGTAGTTCAATTCCAGGAGTACTAAATATCCCCGGTTCAGTTGAGAAAACGTGCTTTGCCAAGTAATAAAATGGCTCCCTTGAAGTTTACTAACGTATTACGGCTAGTGTTACGCGTGTTTAAGTTCGCTTTATTACCACGTGTCTGTGGATAGACGTGTTTGTGTTACGCGGATCGTAGTATTAATGCGAACTACATATTACTGACAAATAACCTCGCGTTTTCCGCATCCTATTATATAACCATTCGTTTCCCAGTGACCCATTACATAAGCACACAGTTCGCCTGACGCGCTACACACATACATCCCACGACGTTGCCACATAGTTCCAGAAACACGTGGCGGATGGATTCCAGAAATATGCAAAGCCCTGTGAAGTTGAAGTGTATACGGAGCCCCGCAGGGGACATGGATTTATTTTTATTAATTCGTTCCCACGAAATAACAATTCGTTTCCACGATATAACAATTCGTTCCCTCTAATTAACAATTCGTTCCCACGAAATGACAATTCGTTCCATCAATTTAACAATTTGTTCCCTCGAATTAACATTTCGTTCCCACGATATAACAATTCGTTCCCACGAAATAACAATTCGTTCCCACGGGGAACGAATTGTCACTTTGTGGGAACGAATTGGTTAATTGAGGGAACGAATTGTTATTTCGTGGGAACGAATTAATAAAAAAGAGAATTCTACGTCCCCTGAAGTTACAAGGGTGCATGCATAATTGTGCAATTGTGTTGTACATCAATGTCCAGTGGCCAGTTTCACTTCGTTCGAATAGGACGTTCGTAAGCACTCGTGTTTTTCTCCGCGCCGGCGTAAACTGTGAATGTTGTGTTTCACCTTGAAATAGACGGCGTATTTCTGACGCATTCCCAAACAGATACATGTAGATGATACTCCATAAACACATTTTCGTGCGCCGGTTACTAGACGAAAAATATGTTTGTTTTGCGTTAGCTCTACGTAGAGCTGAGTGGCATCAGATCAGGAAACCGGGATTCGTTTCACTAAACTTCGTACGACTAAAATTTTCGTCGCAAGAGCAAAATTATTATAGGCTGTAAATTTCACATTAGCAATGTTTTCTTGTAAACAATTAGTGGATTTACATTTATTGAGCATAGGCTGCGTATGCAGCCTATGCTCAATAAATGTAAATCCATTAATTTAAATATCCAGGAGATGATAAATTTGCACTTACGAACATTTTAGTCCTACGAACTTTAGTGAAACAGTCCCCAGTGAATTGTTCGACATCCTCACTACCTTGACTATATACTCACTCGCCTAATTGAATTTCTCACCAGTTTTTGTTCTATAAATTACGTGTTACCTAATAGAATGGACTTGGCATACGACCAGAAAATAAGTCCCACATAGAGTAACATGGCATCGCCTCTATTACATAAGGAATTCACCTATCCTTTTTTATATATTTTAAGAAAACAAATTATCGTATATTTTTTACTGAAATATAACGCTAATGGGAATGTTTTATGGCATGCTGAAGTTACTGGATTTTGAAACGCGTTGACTGTTTTGTTTTGTTCATTTAACTCGTGCATATGAATATGTTTTCTGCATAATATTGTCTCTTTAGTCGTCATTGTAATTTGGTCTGGGGTAGAAATAAGGAACAATTAACCATTAACATATTGATAATTACCCACGAAGATTCATAGGAATATTGCATTTTTTCCCGTCAACACAGTGCGTATGTGCCGTGAAACACGGTGCCGTGAAACATTTTTGATATCCAGTCAATACCAATGTTTGCATTTTACAGCCATTTGTAGATGTTGACGGGATACATAGACTAGTAGGTTAGTGCCGTGAATGGGAAAAAATATCTGGCGCGGCACGGAAACGGGATGTGCTCGGCACAGCCTCGTCCATCCAGTTTCCTGAGCCTTGCCAGATATTTTTCCCATTCACGGCACTAACCTACTATTCTCTATTTATTTTCCTTATTTCTGAACCAAAGTATATGTTGTGACCACTCATTTGAACCGTCTCGGCGAGACGGACCACTCATTTGAACCGTCTCGGCGAGACGGTTCAAATGAGTGGTCACAACATATACTTCTGATGAGAAATAAAGAAATTCTTGAGCCTTGCCGGATAGTTTTTCCCATTCACGGTACTAACCTACTATTCTCTATATTCACGTACAGTGGAACCTCTCTAAACCGGGCGCAGAGAACACCTTTGTGTGTTTAATTGTATTGGTTTCGCTGACATTTATATCATGATTTCAAATTTTTAATGATTTCAAAGCACATGCACATGTCATGGAGGGCTCATATTCTAGAATTCCAGTGGAATCTGTCTAAACCGGACACCCTGGGGATCCCCCAGGGTGTCCGGTTTAGACAGGTTACACTGTATAGTTTATTTATGACAGAGTCCCATCCCCAGTGATCAAATCGCCCGTTCAAAAAATACATACAGGCCGGATGTGTTCCTCATTCCACAAACGAACGAGTTCCGATGCTAGTTTACACATCGTTTCGGAATTATTTTCACTATTTGTAAACCAAACGATGTTTTCGTTGGTTTGACCGTGTCACATTTTCTAATTAAATCAACCGCGACAAACACAATGTCAAAATGATGCGTTGAAAGAAAGGGCAGGCGTTTAAATAGTTGAAAACCTGGTATTTAAACAAAAATATCGTGTTCACGTACAAAAAAGCACAGGTGACTGAGACTTCTATGCGGATCGTTGTAAAAATCACGATCGTTTGTGAACCTTCAACGAACCTTATAACAACAAACCTTCTCGATTTGCCCATAAGTTTGGGTTTGCATGATGTACAGTACCAACATCTCTTCAAGGGTATACATATAGGTGTCATTTCCGTGTACTAGGAAGGTACATACTGAATACGTTATTTCTCTTGTATCGGTGCAGCGGCTCACTCCGGTATTCTAGTTTTAAATCCGTTAGTCACTTGGTTGGTGTGGTGCGCGCCAGTTAGCGACCGTAACACGTATTAGACTGAAGTATGGACAGGTCGTATGGTGGTTCGGGACAGTCATATATAGTTTACTATTGCTCGTACTGTTTAAGTGTTAAGGTCTGCTAGAAGCGACTGGCGTACCGTTGGCAGCACAGACCATATAATAGACTCAACTGTAAGTTCGCCTGCTGTGGCTGAAATATATATCACATTCCATTGTTTCCAAATATAAATACACCTTTTGTTTCTCGCGTTGCTTGTCCACTGAGTGCCAAATGAGCGACCTAGAAATCTCGTTTCTGGAGCCTGGGAGTGTTGACAGGAAAGCTAGCGGTGACGAACAGATGGAGAATCAAGCATCATTGACAGCTAAACACATACAGTGGTGAGCTATATGAGTCTTGTGCCAACGCGGATGGTTTAAATGAACTCCGGTAATCTCCTGCCAACCGATCTCTGATGAAACCATTAAACCATACAGACCATAGAGCCAACGGAGCTCTGATTAAACCATTACTTCCGACCATAAAGCCAACATTTGCAAACACCGAATATCCAGATGAGATAGTAACGAGCCGTCTCATCAGGACCTGCAGTGTTTACCATTAGTTGACCAGTGTTATATACAATAGTCCTTGTTTGATTAATGTGATACAGTGGAACCTCTCCAAATCGGACACCCTGGGAGGTCGCCAAGGTGTCCGGTTTGGACATGTTCCACTGTCAATCAGACATGTTAGCGCTTCATGACACATTCTAATGTTTTGCAATTATGAAAAGGCATTGTAATGAGAGTTACATAACAGCGAAACACATCTATATTTCCCGAGTGTCCGATTTAGAGGGGTTCCACTGTAGTCCAAAATTAATGTAATCTATGTTTCTGGATATACTAGCTACGGGTCACACATGTGTACTCGTCAACATGTGGACAAACAATTGTTCAAAACATGAACAGATATGCAGCAATACCTGTGGAATGCCTGTTTTTTCAAGTAAAGAGCTTTGTATAGGCCGAATATGTACTAGCTGATAACATAGTGTGGTATCAGGCATTGACCTAATACGAATATCCGGGTTACAACGAATTGAAAACGTAAGTTTCATTGGGCAAACGACATCACATGACATTACCGAATGACACATGTGCAATGACATCACGAAAACAAGTCCGCGTTCTTTCAACGAAAACCGCGTTATAATTGCTCATTATGTAACATACGACGTTACCTGATACATATAATACTAGATGTTAGTGTCTTTGATATCAAGTTTATCAGGTTCGGCGCGGAAACGGTAGGAATTCCAACGCATGTTCTAGTCTTGCGTTATAAATTTGATATCAAAATACTCTAGGCTGGTATTCTTTATATTCCAGCTCGTGTAACAAGACAATAACCATTTTGGCGAATGTTCAAACGTTTGTAGATTTACACGTATCTAATGAGACACATTTTACGAAGCTTACGCCAATGGATAAACAGCTTCATGTATCATGTAATTGTTAACGTGAATCTACACATTGTATCTTTGTATTAGTTGACACTCCCTGTGTCGGTTACCCATGTTTGCAACTGGTGACGCATGCAAATGGTAACACGTGGTATGTGCCCGTGCGTGGAGAAATGGGATCTTCTGAGAAGTATGCACAGTGTGCACAGTAGCCTATTTCACCAAAATTGCCAAGTATACTTATCTTGCTAAGTACACTTTGAGGGATAAATTTTCAATTTAAGGATTAATTTATTAATTTGTATTATATTGAATGTATTACATTATCACAGCCAAAATGGCTGTGATAATGTAATAAATTCAGTATAATACAAATTTGGCTGTGATAATGTAATAAATTCAGTATAATAATTCTGCATACTTGTAATCATCAAATATATGCAGCCATTACATATAGCTCTATATGAAATAATGCATTTCGGGAAAAATAAATGATTACTTCCTCAAAGTGTACTTAGCTAGATAAGTATGCTTAGCAATCAATTTTAGTGAAATAGGCTACTGAAAGTGCAGCCTAATGGACACCTTGGACGAGGTGGTGGGAGATTGGGTGAGGCGGAGAATTAAACTATGGACGATAACAAACATGCACATATAGTTTCAAGCAAATCGCTAGTACGGTAAAGAAAGAAGTTATAGCAGATTGAATCTATATAATAACTAATAATCTACTAAACTGGAAATTTATTTGTGATTGACCTCGGACACGTGGGGGAGCATGGATCAAGATTCAACGTTGTTTGACCTTGACCTTTTGTAAGGTGGAGCGTGGATGGTGATTGAACATATGTATGATCACACATGCATTTTCACACGGAAAAGAAGTTATTATAGGAATGAATGGCCTTTTTGTGGAATTTATCGGGGTAGTAAACTTGGAAAAGTCGCGGGAATACTGGACGAAGGCCGGAAGGCCTCGTCCAGTATTCCCGTGACTTTTCCAAGTTTATATCCCCGATAAATTCCACAAAAAGGCCATTCATTCCTTATTTTCCGTTTTCTTAAGAATTATTTTAACTGCGCCTCACGGTTACGGAAAGTAGTTCGGCGTGGGAGTTTACTGGGATATCAATTTTGGACAGAGACTTGCTACGGGCCAATCAAATATTAGGGAATTGTGTAAATATTTTTGTGCTGGAATTATAGCAAAATGAATCTACTGAACGGACATTTATAATCGGAAAATTCAAAGTTAGCTGACCTTGACCTTGGGTAAGGGGGAGCATGGGTGGATTGGAGTTGGGGTGAAACTATGGATAACGAAACACATGCACATGAAGATTCAAGCGAATCGCTCATACGCTAAAGAAGGTAGAGCAGAATGTTGGAACAATCAACGTAGGTGTTCATTATACGTCAGTATGACGGGAGATTATACTAGTCTGGCGAACAGTGCAGACCCTGATCAGAATGTGCGGATGCACATTCTGATCTGGGTCTACACTGGTCGCAAATGTCGTACGCTACTATTATCCAGTCGCATGAACTTATACCGTTACCACAGCATAGTGAAAACTGGCGCCTCCGAAATCTGGAGAACATGACATGGCAGCCGGAAATTAGGTCACCGCGAATTATTTAAGGGATTATGATGAGCCAGAGTACAATACCACACAGAAAGACCAACAGCCACGTGGTTATGATTGCCGGCGAAATCGATATGGACCGACGGCTCGGTGAAAGGTTACCCTATCGTATCTTGGATATTTTCCTCGAATTAGATTTCGGGGAAATAGATATATTTTCAATGCATACCATCAAATGATGCCAATAATTAATCACTCTGCATTGTGAAATATGTCGAAGCAGATACGCGTTCTGATCAGGGCATACACTGATCACAGACAAGATAAGCCAATTTTGGCGTGGCCAGTCACAAATAACAAGACATCAGCCTTATTGGATTTCCAATAATGTTGGTTCTCCGAACCCCGATGGCAAAATATCCCTGTCACAAAACATCACTCCCCCGTCTGTTTTATGGGCGAACTGATATGGCGCACTTCAGACGGGAAATTACATTCCTCTATTCTTTCTCACATCAGGAATCAGTAATGAAAAGTAAATATTTTATTGTGACGTTTGAACCTTGTACTGACTTCAGCTAGACCACGCAGTTCGTTGCCAAATGAACCACAACCTGCGTTAATCTTGTAAGGATTTCAATGTTTCTGACCATCTATTTGGCAATATCAGCAGGTTGTTTGTCTGTGCCTGAGCTGTAACTCAGACAATCAATCTGCTTGTTTTCCAACACAATACAGTTGAACCGCTCTAAACCGAACAACCTTGCAACATCGATGTGTTAAATTTTGACCGATTTCACTGTCAAATATCGCTGATGTTTATCAGTCATGATTTCAATGCACACATGTATGTGTTTCAGTGCTCTTACATCGGAATTACAGTGAAACATCTCTAAACTGGACACTATGGGGAGTTCCACTGTATTAAGTATTTAGTAATAAATATTTACACAATTCCCTAACATTTGATTGGCCCGTAGCAAGTCTCTGTCCAAAATTTATATCCCAGTAAACTCCCACGCCGAACTACTTTCCGTAACCGTGAGGCGCAGTTAAAATAATTCTTAAGAAAACGGAAAATAAACACATTTTCTTGATGAATTTATTTCAAATGCTGGAATTATAAGGAATGAATGGCCTTTTTGTGGAATTTATCGGGGATATAAACTTGGAAAGGTCGCTGGAATACTGGACGAGGCCTTAAAAAATTACAATTTTCGAAAAAAAATTAAAAAAAAATAATCTTTTTTTTTTTTTTTTTTTTCTTTTTCGAAAATTGTAATTTTTTATCGCTTCGTCCAGTATTCCCGCGAATTTTCCAAGTTTATACCCCGATAAATTCCACAAAAAGGCCATTCATTCCTATAATAAGGAAATACAAATATTGTCATGATTAGCACAGGTGGTGGTGTAAGAGTCTGTTGGTCAGTTTCAGTTGTCCCCTGTTAGTTGTCATTTGTACCGTCTTGTATGTTACGGATCCCGTGAAGCATTCCTGCGTTGTACCAGTACTAACCAGGATCGTTGCGGAGAACCAACCTACTCTTAGCGCGGCACAGCAAAACCTTCGGCTTGCATATACATCATTGATGTCTATGCAAGCCGAATGTTTTGCTGTGCCGCGCTATTGATGTCTATGCAAGCCGAAGGTTTTGCTGTGCCGCGCTATTGATGTCTATGCAAGCCGAAGGTTTTGCTGTGCCGCGCTAAGAGTAGGTTGGTTCTCCCCAACGTTCCTGGTTAGTACTGGTACAACGCTAGACTGGTGTCAGTCCATGAATTTGTATAACATTATTCCTAAAACATTTAAACTTCAGCTAGTATCCTTCAAATATGCATTTTATATCTCCAGCCAGAATTCATGCTTAATATTCAGCCAGCCGGCCACAGAGATTGGGATATTTCAGAAATGTGGTATATAGGAAGTTAAAGGTTATGGGGTAAATCTAAAACATTAAGGACTGATACCAGTCTAGTACAACGCATGAATGCAGCCAAACCTATATTGGGTATGGAAGGTCACAGAGCCAATTCCAACCCTAAAATCGAAGCAATAACAACAGCAAAGGTTCCGCGCTGACCAAGCTCAACCGCCCAATTGGCCTCGTCTGAAAGGTACGAGGCGGCACCCCGTCTGTCATGCTTTCTTGTAGAATATGTTCAGGTGTTTCATGTTCTTCTACTATCCTGTTGTATTAGTGATTCTTTTGTGGTTGTTGTCTTGTGGACCATGTGTTGTTGTTTTTTACTTTCTTTGTTTTTTGTGTAGTGTTGGGTTGTTCTTTGGAACCACTTCTGGGTATGGGGACATATTTGTGCCGATTTACATTTATTGAGCATCGGCTGCATATGCAGCCGATGCTCAATAAATGTAAATCCAATAATTATTTACAAGAAAACATGTGAAATTTACAGACTATCATAATTTTGCACGTACGAATATTTTAGTCGTACGACGTTTAGTGAAACGGATCCGTTCCCGGGTCAGGGATTGGTAATCGGAAGCAATACCCGCTCGACCATCATTTCGCCTGTTCGTATTCGCTTTCTCTCTCTCTCTCTCTAACATTTGTTTGAAATCACGCCAAAGCAGGTATGTCAGAAATGGGGGGCGGCTTATGTCAGGGTTTGTTGACCTAGGCGGAGGAGTTGGGAATGTGCTTAATGATGTTAGTGGGAACAATGCCGGTTTCTTACGAATACTGTAATAACCAGACTTGTATTGCTGGGTAGCTTGTGGCGGTAAATTGGAACATTGTTTTTGATAGGGTCAGTCATTAGTTATGATTATACTGATAATTCAGCGCGCTCTTGTAAAGAATGCTGACACTTTCAGTGATCACGAAGCACGGAAAAGTGTACAACTATGCATGTAAATCCACCATCCATATTTGTATCGTGGTATCATGACCACAAGGAATCACGGTTACATGTTCGACACCGCTTGTGGTTTGCGGCGTATAATCTCTGTGATTTGTGATAAAGGGAAGCAGGAAAAAGAATCGATCGCTTCAATTGTATGTGGCTGTGACGGGAGAAATAGGGGTTATAGGTTTTGCGACCAGTGCAGGTCCAGGTCAGACTGTGCATACGCACATGCTGATCAGGATCTGCACTGTTCGCCATGCCATCAATGAAACAATTGTCATGCTTTTAACAAGCAGCATAGATCGTTATCGTTATCGTTATGCTAATCAAGAGCTACACTGGTCATAAACCGCATAAACCCCATTTATTTCAGTCACAGCCACGTATATCGGGAGGATGAAAAACAACAATTATCCCAAATTTCAAAATGGCGTCTCGAACACTTTGTATACTTTATCGGTATAATTTCCCATCAAAATTACTTCACGATATTATACCTGACACATAAAAGTTTCAGCTCAATTGTTTTAGTTTAGTCAAAACATATATTAGCCAAAAGGACTGTTAAATCCTTAACAGCTCGGTTGCTCAAGACTTCTGTTAGCTTAACGGACTGTCCTTACCCCGTTTGCTCAAAGCCTCGTTTAGTGTTAAGGGTTTAACATTTCGTTAAGCTAACAGAGGCTTTGACGTCATGTCTTTTAGATGTGTTTACAGTAGATTTCCTTTAATATTTTTTCTATAGGAATGACGTATTTTATGAAATATACCGCATTTGCTATGCGGTACACGTTGCCCTTTATTGTATTGGTGGCTTTAATCTCATAATTCTGTCTTTTTGAAGAATCGGGTAACGTAAATGTAAATAAAACTAGATCATTTGAATGTAAGAAATAAACGGTACTCGATTCTTTGTGAAAGTTATAAGTTTTTGTAAATAACTGTCAGGGCACCCATAAAACGTATATGTTGTCGTATTTGATGCGCTACATATCATCAAAATATGTCCGTTTGTTAGCAAGATTTTAAAGAAATATACAGTAAAATTTATGTCACAGATTACGTCACGTCGGAAAATTCGGTTCGGAAACCTCGTGATCCCACATCTTGGTATAGTAGTGGCAATGAGACGCACATTGAGATTGTACTATACCGAACATCGCATACTAGTATCGCATGATCTCTATATTCTCAGGATCTGCTGAAGTAATCAATCAAATCTTCATGAGGTTTGTCAAATATTAAAATTTAATATCTGGTAATTTGATTATATTTCGATAATTCCACATGCAGGAAGCTGGCGATTAATGGCCCAATATATCGGTCGGCTGCAGTGCATTGAATACAAGTATGGAATGGAATATAATCGTGTTAATATTACACAACTGGCTGCGTTAATCTTCGTAAGTGCAAATTTAGGATCGACTGGAAATTTCAATTGATGGATTTACATTTGTTGAGCATAGGCTGCATATGCAGCCTATGCTCAATAAATGTAAATCCAATAATTGTTTACAAGAAAACGTTGTTAATGTGGAATTTACAGACTATCATAATTTTGCACTTACGAACATTTTAGTCGTACGAAGTTTAGTGAAACGGCCCCCAGGTTCTTAACATTACTGACCATCTATTGGCAAAGTCAACTCGCAATCAAGCAGTTTGATTTTCTGAGCCTGAGCTGTAGCACAGCTCAGGCTCAGTCAATCAATCTGCTTTATTTAAAGTACAATATGCAAGTACAGTCGAACCTGTGCTAAAGACCACCTCCGAATAGCAATCACCTGGCTGTAAAGGCCACACTTTTGTTGTCCCAATGGCACAATTATGACCCTGCGAATAAAAACCACCTGTGAACAAAGGCCAGATTTTTTACTTCCCATGGCTGGCCTATATTCACAGGTTTGACTGCATTTTGAAATTAATAAATTGACAAATATTGGCAAGATTGGAGCAGGGGGTATGTATGTAATGTAATAATGTAAATTTGCAGTGGAAATACTTTAGTTTGTTCTCAGAAATGTACATCAAGTTAAAGTCGAAGGCTTTATTGTACAGTGGAACCTCTCTACACAGGACAACAAGAAATATATGTGATCTTAATGTTTCATGGGTTTCTTGGTCATTCATCTGAGGTGATAATGCCTGTTCGTGATCGCATAGCACACAACTATGGCTCGGAATAATCAAATGCCTGATTTACAGTGAAACCTCGCAAAACCAGACACCCTGGGGACCTCCCAGTGTGTACTGTTTAGCGAGGTTTCAATGTAGTCTGTATCAGCTGACAGCCGTCAGTATTAGTATGATCATGTACACGTATGGCACTGCGAATAATCGGATCGGACTGGGCATTTACACTGTATGGACGCATGCGGCTTCAGGGGCCCGTTTCACTAAACTTCGTAAGACTAAAATGTTCGTAAGTGCAAATGTAAGATCGTCTGTAAATTTCAATTTATGGATTTACATTTATTGAGCATAGGCTGCATATGCAGCCTATGCTCAATACATGTAAATCCAGTAATTGTTTACAAGAAAACATTGCTAATGTGATATTTACAGACTATCATAATATTGCATTTTAGTCGTAAGAAGTTTAGTGAAACGGGCCCCATATCCTTTATCCGCAGCTGATGATTGTTTGGAGAGAGTGCATGTGAGAACCCCCCCCCCCCCCCCCCATGTTCACCAACTGGGGTTACACTAGGGTTGCTGAACGTTATGGGCTTCTATAGTCCACTCCTGACGTAATCCCTGTCAAGTAAAAGTATGTTTACGGATGACGTCGAAAGTTGGCGACCAAACAAAGAGTGGATATGTAATAGAAGATATAATATATCATAGTATGCGTTTGAAATCTAACTTTTCTCCTTTGGCATAGTTCACAATGTTACATGCCATTTTGATGAGGTTACACGTTATGCTATGTGTAATTTTACTGTGTGTACGTCATACAATCTATTCAAACCGAAACACTTTTTTAAATGCAATACGTACTTTATTTTTGCAAATGGGTACCCACTTTGAACATCAATGCGTATTCAGCTAAAATAATACTTAGAGGTTAATACGTGGCTTGTTTGATATCGGCCTAGGTATCGGCCCGAGGTAACTTGGACCGAAGCAGGCTGATACCTTCGGTCTCAGGCTGATACCAAGTTACCGAGGGACGATACCTAGGCCGATATCAAACAAGACACGTATTAACGTCTTAATTACTTCGATTACTTATATATCAATTTCAATATCAATCATCCGGCAGTTGTGATAATCCTATATTAAAATATATACCGTTATCCATGATTGAATGATGAAATACAGAGACTACAAATTTAAATTCCCGGCATCTGTCAAAATTTACGCAGCCGATAAAGTAAACATACGCAATGCGCATGCCCAAAGGAACTGGTTTAATACGCGCGTGAGACATGGTATCGGACTGGAATCGACGGTATCAGACTAGTAACGATGGTATCAGACTAGAAATGGCAGTATCAGACTAGAAGTTTCAGTATCAGACTGGAAAACACGCCGTATCAGCCTGGACTGTGTATGTTATTGCTGTAGGCAAATACAGGCAATTTGTAGGCAAAAATTGATATCTAAGTAATAACAGTGTTTCTTGTTTAGTAGGTATTATGTTTTCCGTCGCAGAGTAAGACTAATGTTGTATCCTGTGATGTTGAGGTCACTGAATATACCAGGTTGTGTTGGGGTTTGTATTCTCACTGAGTATTCCCGACTTCTATATGTAATGTTTGGTGTTGTCGCTGAGTGTACCAGGTTGTGTTTTATATCGGAGATTTTGTTGTCTCTGAATTTTCCGGACTTTTGTGTACCGGTGTTTTGTTGTCGCCTAATCTGGACTTCTATACGGTGACGGTTTGTTGTCGCCTAATCCGGACTTCTATACGGTGACGGTTTGTTGTCGCCTAATCTGGACTTCTATACGGTGGCGGTTTGTTGTCGCTGAGTATTCCGGACTTGTATACAGTGATTTTAGTGTCGCTTAGTATAGCCAGATAGCAGACTGTGTTATAAGCCATGGTTTGCTGTCGCTGAGTAATCAGGTCCGTTGTATCCAAGGATGATGCTGTCGCTGAGTATAACAGATTGTGTGGAATGCCGATATTTTGTTGTCGCTAAGTGTAACAAGTGCTTGCATGTAACTGTGCAAAACTCCCGTACCGTCCGTAGCTACGGACGGTACGGGAGTTTTGCACAGTTACGTGCCTGCAACTATATGAGTTTATTGTCGCTGAGTGTACCAGGTTTTGTTGCCGCTGAGTGTACCAGGTTTTGTTGTCGTTGAGTGTACCAGGTTGTGTTGCCGCTGAATGTACCATGTTTCGTTTCCGCGGAGTGTACCAGGTTTTGTTGTCGCTGAGTGTACCAGGTTTTGTTGCTGCTGAGTGTACCAGGTTTTGTTGACGCTGAGTGTACCAGGTTTTGTTGCCGCTGAGTATACGTGTGTAATTTCGCGGTAATGCCTACTGCAAGGCATGTCACGTACATTGCAGCAGATCACCGTGGATCCATCAATCATGCTTAGCTTTGCTACAACGCTTTGGAAGTAACGCTCATTGTTAAACAGGCGCCTCATACTTGCTACGTGAAATCCACCCACTGGGAATAAACCCGCAATAGTGGGTGAAAACTGTGTGGATCAAGATCCAGATCCAGCTTCTAGGTCTGCGATCTATTCCTACCATTTGTGTTGTACCATAACCATACCATAAAGTGTCAGACATTCTGTAACGGCGATTGGACACGTCTAAAGACTCGTACAGGGTACTGGTTCCGACGACAACTGGGAAGATTGCGAATAATCCCGGGAACAGCCGAGGATATAGCATGGCGTTATTAGTTAGCGCTACCCTCGTGCAATTACCTGAACCGATGTTAATTACGTGTTGTGAATATTCCAATGCATACAACGAAAACAGTTAAACCATTCAAATCGCTGTGAAATGATGCAAATGTATGCCAATTAATACGATGTCTGTATGCTACGAAACTCGCTGCGCATGCACGAATATTTTATCCCTTAAAATGCTGAATTAAATGTTGTCGTCTGCCGGTTTATTTGTATTTCCATATTTCTCTTCAAAAGCATGCGTTGACAACACATTAGAATCATTTCCAAAGGAAATGATTCTAAAGAGCTGTCAAACCATGTTTTTATTGGGAAATACGGCAAAATGTAAACAACAGCAGACGACAATTTTCGTTCCCAGCATTCTAAGGGTTAATCGAACAGCCAGTATTTAAATTTCTTAACCATTAGCTATGCCAGCAGACCACAAACTGACTACCATTTAATGCCCATCCATCAATCATTTACATATTTATATTGCTAATGAATGATCATCATAGGTTTTTATGCATTCATCATGTGACTCGTTATGCATTGACCGAATACACACCGACTGATAACGTGACAATGCGTCGTATCCTGCATTGACTAGGTACGAACATTCGGGTAACAACTACTTTCTCTGACGTTCCATTGGAGGTTAGAGAATACGAAATGGTGCGAAATCGCCAAGGGGGTATGCAAAAGGAGTCCGGTATAAAACAAAAAAATGCGGGTGTTCTGAGGTCACAGACACAGTTTGCTTGCAAATCTTGATCCAGTATTACCCAGTTTTATTTGAGGAACATATGAGGGTGTTTTAAACACCAGTTTTCAGCATATGTGTAGCATTTAAAATAAAACACTGAACTTGTTGGTCACGTGAGTAAACAGAGTTTCCGTGGCCCAAAAATGTCAACAATATTGGGGGACATGACGAGGTTGGATTTGTCTGTCTTAGGAGTAAGTGAACCTATTGTTTAATAAGTCCGCGTTCTTTTATGCGAAAACCATGTTATTCTGTGTCCATCATCTGGCACAAATTGTTACCTGATAAACAGAATACCATGTTAATGTATTGTGATATCGTGATATGTGGCAGTGACTGGAGAAATGCGGCTTGTGGGAGTTGTGGCCAGTGTAGATCCTGATCAAATAACACACCCCTGTAGCCTGATAACCACCCATAGTGTTTGTTAGACGACGGGTGTTTCACTGATGAAATGGCGAACAGTGCAGATCCTGATCAGACTGTGCGTATGCACAGGCTGATCTGGATCTACACTGGTCGCAAAACCCATAATCCCCATTTCTCCAGTCACAGCCACATATGTGTTTAAGTGTATGTGTACATGTCGAATTAAAAGACTGTCACTGACAATACGTTCTTGCAATGAAAAGCAAACCGGTATATTTCAACCTGGTTTCAAGTACCGTAGTATGGAGAAAAACGTTCCGTATTTTCTTTTTTCTTCTGTTCTGGAAAGTATATGTCGTTACCACTAATTTGAACCGTCTCACGAGACGGTTCAAATGAATGGTAGCACTATCTACTTTAAACGAGATGTAAAGAAAATAATCAGAGTTTGTCAACAAAACATATGCTATTCGTAGTCTATTCTATACATGTATATATGTGATATACAGTCTACGTGTGAGTGGATCAATTCACAGTTTCATTGTTTCTATTTGCAAATATAGAATATAATAGAATAGAATAAAATAGAATAAAATAGAATAGACTATAATAGAATAGAATAGAATAGAATAGAATAGAATAGAATATAATATAATAGAATAGAATAGAATAGAATAGAATAGAATAGAATAGAATAGAATAGAATAGAATAGAATCGAATAGTCGCTTATTGCTTAAGCCATGCTGGCTCTTGAGCACCATAGTAATAACCAACGTGCAGCTGGGATTTGCTGGTTTCATGAACGTACGGTGTTTCATATGCTAAGCAGTGTTATGTTGCAAATACATTTCTGCGTTAAGTTTCAACATAACACTATTTTTTGTTTTTTTTTGTATTTAATGGATTTCAACATCCTATTTTGTTGTGTGTAGCGGCCTTGTATGCGCATTTGACTGTATGCGCATTTGAGGTACCCAGGGTGTCCGGTTTCGAGAGCTTCCACTGTAAAACAGACAGATGACTACTCCAGGACACGCGTGGATGCTTTGCGATCATGAAAATACAGTATTATTGGAGGTAAATGGCAATGAAACATATCAAAATTCAGTACAACTAACATGTCTATGTGTCCGGTTTACTGAGGTTCCACTGTACGTGTATGCTCTCATATACCTCTGTGTGGTCTGATATTATTGCAAATAAAGGCTTTGTTCTATTCTGTTCTATTCTGTATCCTTAATCTGCTGTGGGTTGCACATTTATGAAAAATGTTCTCTGATCTCAAGTCAGCCACCATTTGTATTGCACGTGATTGTCTTCGTTGGCATTGCATCTTATATATTAAATTATTGGCGTGTTCTCAAAGCGCGTTTCCGTAGGTATATTGTTAATAAGATCCGACAGTTTTACAAGAGATTTACAACTGGAGCTGCTAATTCTGCAACCTGTACAACGATATAATGTTGGTGGCCAGGTGTTGCTACTCGAAACATGTGTTTTCTAACTTAGGAGTGTATCTTAATCATCGAAATTTAATAGCAGTTTCTATTTGAACGGGAGGAAGCGTATTGCATTTAAGTTCATGATGCTGAATATATGAAGGTAGTGTTCTGATTGCAAACACGATCCGTGTTCTAAACATAGTTTTATGTGATGCATGTGTTAGTATATAGAGAATAGTAGGTTAGTGCCGTGAATGGGAAAACATATCCGGCAAGGCTCAATAATTTCTTTATTTCTCATCAGAAGTATATGTTGTGACCACTCATTTGAACCGTCTCGCCGAGACGGTTCAAATGAGTGTCACAACATATACTTTGGTTCCGAAATAAGGAAATAGATAGAGAATAGCAGGTTAGTGCCGTGAATGGGAAAAAATATCTGGCAAGGCTCAGGAAACGGGATGGGCGAGGCTCTGCCGAGCACATCCCGTTTCCGTGCCGCGCCAGATATTTTTTCCCATTCACGGCACTAACCTACTATTCTATTTATCCCGTCAACACCTACAAATGGCTGTAAAATGCAAAAATTGTATTGACTGGATATCAAAAATGTTTCACGGCACCGTGTTTCACAGCACATACGCACTGTGTTGACGGGATACATTGGGATATATACGATGCCAGTTTATTGTATAAAATCGGCTTTAATATTATGGTGTTTAATGCATCGTGTTATTGTACTGTGAAAGCCGATTTTAAACTTATTTAACATAATACAATTGTACTGATTTAATATGTCTTTTGTTAAACACTTTGAATTATTACATAACTTCGTTTATTATGAAATTAGTAAACTCGTATAATAAATTATACATATTACATTATTACACATGTAAAATCGTAGATACGTCTCGTAGTTTGATTGCATACATGCTCGACTCTGCTACGCTGATCTGTATTGTATTGCAACTACAGTGTGTAACCATGTAATCGAAAGTAGTCATAAAACGTGTTATCTGCGTCACGATTTGAACATTCTTTTCGCGCGCAGTGATGCGGTATTTGGCAATTGAATATTTCTGGCTTTTTGACTGGAGAAAGTGGACTTGGGGTTTGTGACCAGTGTCGCTCCTGAGCAAATAATACACTCAGTCAGCTAACCAGAAATGTCTGTCTGTAACGCAGGGCGACTTACAAAGTCGCCCTGCATTACAGACAGACAATTCGGGTTATCATGTAGCCTGATAACGATTTTTATCCCGTCAACACAGTGCGTATGTGCCGTGAAACACGGCACCGTGAAACATTTTTGATATCCAGTCAATACTATTTTTGCATTTTACAGCCATTTGTAGGTGTTCACGGGATAAATAGAATAGTAGGTTAGTGCCGTGAATGGGAAAAAATATCTGGCGCGGCACGGAAACGGGATGTGCTCGGCAGAGCCTCGCCCATCCCGTTTCCTGAGCCTTGCCAGATATTTTTTCCCATTCACGGCACTAACCTACTATTCTCTATATATTCCTTGTTAGAAACATGACGAGTGTTTCATTGATGAAACTGCGATGAAACATGTAAGCCCAATTTCCCCAGTCACAGCCACATAGCGCACATGTAGTTCGCGAATGGGTGATTGCTAGAGATCGCAAACACTTGCCGGAGATATGAGGATCCTAATGAATCTCAAAGTGCATGTGTGTAATATAGGAATGAATGGCCTTTT
This sequence comes from Conchocele bisecta, assembly GCA_029237695.1. Taxonomy (NCBI): domain Eukaryota; kingdom Metazoa; phylum Mollusca; class Bivalvia; order Lucinida; family Thyasiridae; genus Conchocele; species Conchocele bisecta. The sequence goes on along the minus strand of CM055265.1, from coordinate 54,120,318 downwards.
TTGTGGAATTTATCGGGGTATAAACTTGGAAAAGTCGCGGGAATACTGGGCGAAGGCCGGAAGTCCTCGTCCAGTATTCCCGCGACTTTTCCAAGTTTATGTCCCCGATAAATTCCACAAAAAGGCCATTCATTCCTTATAATTCCAGCATTTGAAATAAATTCATCAAGAAAATGTGTTCATTTTCCGTTTTCTTAAGAATTATTTTAACTGCGCCTCACGGTTACGGAAAGTAGTTCGGCGTGGGAGTTTACTGGGATATAAATTTTGGACAGAGACTTGCTACGGGCCAATCAAATGTTAGGGAATTGTGTAAATATTTTTGTGCTGGAATTATCATAGAAATAAACAAAAAAACATTACGTTTGCTTTATTAGAACTACAGCAGTTTGTTTGCTACCAATATGCAAATACAAATAATATACAAGTAATGCAAAAACGAAAGTGCGATGATACTTATCATTAATGTTCGCTCATTGGCTAATTAGTGTAATGTATTAGGCTAATGGTGTCTAATTGTATGATTCTGGCTGTATATTCTAGACGTATACTGAAAAGCTCAGACTTGCTATAGGAATGAATGGCCTTTTTGTGAAATTTATCGAAAGGCCTCGTCCAGTATTCCCGCGACTTTTCCAAGTTTATACCCCGATAAATTCCACAAAAAGGCCATTCATTCCTTATAATTCCGGCATTTGAAATAAATTCATCAAGAAAATGTGTTTATTTTCCGTTTTCTTAAGAATTATTTTAACTGCGCATCACGGTTACGGAAAGTGGTTCGGCGTGGGAGTTTACTGGGATATAAATTTTGGACAGAGACTTGCTACGGGCCACTCAAATGTTAGGGAATTGTGTAAATATTTTTGTGCTGGAATTATTGTCGAATCTTGTCATGACACGTCATGTACAGTCGAACCTCTACAAACTGGACACCCATACAAGTTCGTTTACTGTTTACTGTTGATAGGTTCCACTGTAATTTATTTCTAACGATACTGTCCGTTCATTTAAGGTATACAACCATGTGATGTTGCGTTTACTGAGGTGAATAATACATTTGGTCTGTTTAAATATGCGAAGGACTCCTCGCAATCTTCGCAAACAAACCAAATGTATTAGTCACCCCAGTAAACGCAACATCCCATGGTTTTATTATTTATATTTACACTGCATTTTCTGATAGTTTCAAAAATGTAAATAGCCAAATATTACGTTAAAATTAACAATATTCTTGTTTTACGTCATTTTGTCGCAATTCCAGGAACAGCGACGTTGCGAAATTTAACCAATCAACAACATCGCGCGACGTCGCGAGTGTCTAATGTATTGTATTGGGATCTGAACGCAATACGTCGAAAGGGCGTTTGCATTATGAATCGTAGAAGGTTTAACCCTTTCACCCCTAAGTAACTGAATGGGCTGCGATATGTTAATTCTGCATCCAATCCAATCATCACAAAATGATTTTCAGACTATTCCATATAGATCCTGATGAGACGGCTCGTTACGAGCAGGCTCATCTGGATGTGCACTTTTTGCATAAACCGATATAGCGGGCTTTCGGATTCAAAGGGTTAAATATTAGTGAAGATTACGCAAAATTATTGGAGTGCTGATATGTCTGATTTGCACTGGATCCTCTCTAAGTCGGACATCCTGTGGACCTCCCAGGGCGATCGGTTTAGACAGGTTCTACTGTAAGTTCTGGAGTGCCGATGTGTATGCATACAGTGGAGCTTCTCTAAGTCGGACATCCTGTGGATCTCCCAGGGCGATCGGTTTAGACAGGTTCTACTGTAAGTTCTGGAGTGCCGATGTGTATGAATTACAGTGGAGCTTCTCTAAGTCGGACATCCTGTGGACCTCCCAGGGCGAGCGATTTAGACAGGTTCTACTGTAAGTTATGGAGTGCCGATGTGTATGAATTACAGTGGAGCTTCTCTAAATCGGACATCCTGTGGACCTCCCAGGGCGAGCGATTTAGACAGGTTCTACTGTAAGTTATGGAGTGCCGATGTGTATGAATTACAGTGGAGCTTCTCTAAGTCGGACATCCTGTGGACCTCACGGGCGAGCGATTTAGACAGGTTTCTACTGTAAGTTATGGAGTGCCGATGTGTATGAATTACAGTGGAGCTTCTCTAAGTCGGACATCCTGTGGATCTCCCAGGGCGAGCGATTTAGACAGGTACTACTTTAAGTTATGGAGTGCCGATGTGTATGAATTACAGTGGAGCTTCTCTAAGTCGGACATCCTGTGGATCTCCCAGGGAGAGCGATTTAGACAGGTTCTACTGTAAGTTATGGAGTGCCGACGTGTATGAATTACAGTGGAGCTTCTCTAAGTCGGACATCCTGTGGATCTCCCAGGGCGAGCGATTTAGACAGGTTCTACTGTAAGTTCTGGAGTGCCGATATGTATGAATTACAGTGGAGTTTCTCTAAATCGGACACCCTGGGGGTCTCCCAGGGTGTCCGATTTACAGAAGTTCCACTGTATATGTAGTTTTTTCTCTCAGCCGCTGTCGGTACTGGCGCAAATGACTCATTATAGAACAAAGGATAATCCATGAACGGCTGAATCTCTGCAACAAACACCCGCTCTGTAACATATCTATTTTCCCAATTGCAAGGTGCATGATCACGTGGTTACAACAACAACAACGTCGCCTACTTCAAAGTAAGTATTATTTGATATTTTCCTTAATATGCAACGGATTTTGATGAAATATGACACAGCAAACGCGTCTTCATGAGCTGCATTTGGTGGTCTATAGACTTATGTCGTTTTTGCGAAGAATCGATTTCCGTGTCGCAGACTTGGAAATCGATTCTTCACAAAAACGACAAAAGTTTGGGCGAAAATAAAGAGACCACCAAATGCAGCTTCACAAGACGCGTTTAATGCGCCATATTACATCAAATCCGTTACGTAATAAGGACACTATAAAAGAATACGTACTTTGAATCGGTACTTATTGTTGTTGTTAGTACCACGTGATCATACACCTTGCTATAGTAATTGAACCTATATCAAACAGCTACCTCTCCACAACAACACCATTGTACGTATCCGTATGCGTAACTGTTGTAGAGATGTTTCGCTGTGTGTGTTGCCCGGTCCACCTTCATACATGTATACCCTGGAAATGTTGACGCCTGAAGACTACCAGACGAGAAACAATCGCCTGTTATAGCCTCAATTATTTGTCATTTGTCTACACAAAGGCTAGCTTTTATTGAAATATAAATCACCGCCACATTGTTTTGTTGTTGAAGCTTCCTCTGTTGTTTGTCTTTCAATCACTACTTTTGTATATCTACACATTTTCCTTTGGACCTTTTATGTTACTCTGAAAGTGTCTGCTTTCATAACGCTTCTAACGGTGTATAATATTATAATTAGTTATTGCAAAGAAAAGCAAAGCCAAAGAGCTATACATAAAAGTGTAACAGCACAATGTATTCTAACCCTTTGAACCCGAAATCCCGCTATAGCGGTTTATGCAAAAATTGCAGATCCAGATGAGCCGGCTCGTAACGAGCCGTCTCATCAGGATCTGCACTTTTTGAAAGTAATTTTAATATTTTTGAGAACAAAAACACCCCATTTTCATAAATGGACGAATCTGAAAATAATTTTGTGACCATTGGATTGGTCGGAACAGCAACAGAAAATGCCCGAGCTGACTAAGGACAGCGTCGATGTATGCGTATGTGCTTAAATAATACACTGTAAACATAATCTGACAATTTGGTATTTGAACATTGCTCTCCATTACTTCGACAAACAGCGTGACTATTGTCTGTTTCACGAAACCTGCCCAAATTTTACGGCCATATAAACAATGCAAAACAATTTTTTTTTTATAATATTACATGTCAGTAATGAAAATTTAAGAATGAGCCTTCTTTTTATTTCGTGAAATTTGGTAAAATATTGATTTTATTACGAAAAATGAATTTTCTATGGGGAAAATAGGGGTGGAGAACCTGCAAGGGGAGTCTAAAAACTAAAGATTTTGGCAATTGATTCTGAAATCTAACTAGATAGATCTAATTAAGAAAACAAAAGTTACATTTTGAAAATCGGTCCACTATGAAATTAGAAACATTTTCCCATGTGAAATCCCATAGACATCTTAAGCGGATTTAACATGTGGGAATTGTTTTTTCGCAATTTCACGAAATATAAATTCGGCGCATTCTTAAATGTTGCTATAATTGAATATTATCAACAAATATATTGCTTCTGCATTATTTATATAGCCGTAAAATTGGGCAGGTTACGTGAAACAGACGAATGCTCTATGATGCTATTTTCATAAATGATGGCATTGGCTCTTGATCAGCTATCACAAACATGCAATATGATAAAGAACCAAGCTGTACACAATGCAACTTACTTTCCAATTATATTATTCACAGATATGGTGATATTGCAAGCAATGTAGGCCCTGATCAGACTGCGCGTATGCGCAGGCTGATCTGGGATTGCATTGGTCGCAAACGCTTTTGGGGAATATTTTTCTCATGATACAATATAGGAATGAATGGCATTTTTGTGGAATTTATCGGGGTATAAACTTGGAAAAGTCGCGGGAATACTGGACGAAGGCCGGAAGGCCTCGTCCAGTATTCCCGCGACTTTTCCAAGTTTATATCCCCGATAAATTCCACAAAAAGGCCATTCATTCCTTATAATTCCGGCATTTTAAATAAATTCATCAAGAAAATGTGTTTATTTTCCGTTTTCTTAAGAATTATTTTAATTGCGCCTCACGGTTGCGGAAAGTAGTTCGGCGTGGGAGTTTACTGGGATATAAATTTTGGACAGAGACTTGCTACGGGCCAATCAAATGTTAGGGAATTGTGTAAATATGTTTGTGCTGTAATGATGACTTCTTCAAATGACACACGCCGTGTGATGTTGTATCTAAGAATATGTGCGATATCTGATGAAAATTGTTTGCAAAATGTACGATATTCTCCGTAAATTATGTCTGAAAGTGGACGAAAAATCCATAGCATATGCGGAATTCTATTCCGCATGCGCTATGAAAATTCCGGGATCTTTTGAATTAATTTACAGAAAATATCACTGTGACAGTTTCTGTAAATATGTTTCATGAAAAATCGCACATGTTCTTAGGTACAAAATCGCATGACTCGTTTCATCAATGATAATCAGCTGCCTCTCCGCCTAGATAATAATAATTGGTTTAAGTCTTCCTACTCACAACCCAATTGGAAAATGGAATATTTTTGTCCGTTGGAAACACATTTTAATTTAAAATTCAAGTGGTTTGCAATATGCTGTTGATAGTTGTAATTGGAGGGAACCATCTCGTATCTTTGATTGTATCTTCGACATTAATGAAGGAATTCAATGGGATATCGAAAATGCGAGAGATAAATGAAATATGCATGTATGTAACATTAGGTTTTTAGCACTTTGGTAATTCATTTTTTTCGACTTTCGTCGAGTGCTGTATGGTGTTGTTGCATTCAAACGTGAATAGCATCTTACATTAAAGGTACATGCCCACTCAGGAGGCACAACACGTTCTTTATAGGAATTAAATACGTGTATAATCGTGCCACTATTCCAACAGTTCTTATAATTACGGGTGCCCGCTATACAGATATAAGCATTAAGTAATATGTATTTTACTGATAGTGACTTAGTGGTATCAGGCTATTTTTATATGCAAATGAGGCAAGATATTTTATAATTATTTATACAAATTAAATGCGTCACCTGAAACAAATACTATTTTCGACATATTATATAGTATGATCATTGCACATCAACAAATACATACAGAGAATAAATAGTAATGTCCGTTAACATTTAAGGAAACACGGTTATCGCCCCTGATACCAGTGGGGAAATTTACGTTTGATATGAAATGTATAATAATGCCAATCAATACGTGGGGTAATGGTGAATGAATGTTTATTTGCTAAAAAATGTATCAGATGATGTCTCTGATATAAATAACAGTTTGTACCTATTGAGTGGGCATGTACCTTTAAAACAATTCGTTCCCACGAAATAACAATTCGTTCCCACGGGAACGAATTGTTATTTCGTGGGAACGCATTGTTAAAACGGTTATTATTGGACAAGAAATATGCCTGTAACGCCTCAGCAATTTTATCTAATTTTCAACTATATTCTGCATACTTTACTATCTGTAATACATCACCGTTGTGTATGCCCCTACCGATTTATAGAGGGTGGGTATTATGATTTATCCTTGTCCGTCCGTAGGTGCGTCCACCCCTCGGTTACACAATGTTCACCTTCAAGTTGGTGATTTAGGTCCAAGTCAAAGACCGCCTGGAATATATTCATCATACTTCAAATATGTGTATACAAATGTAATACGGCAGCAAGATGTCTGTCGTTGTTCAAGAACGATGGCTGTATCGTTATATGTTTGGAATTATCTAACTTTAAGCATATTCACCTTCTTGATTTAATAGGTAAGAAAGAAAAATCGTCATAAATCATTTGGAATATATACTCATAATACTTGTGTACATCACTATTTAAAAGCAATTCATATACAATACAAGAACAATGACATTATTTTTACTTTTATGTATTTATCTCCCTTTGACGCAATCTTCACCTTGTTCATTTCGGCACATACGTCATAAAACCGCATCGAAATATACATTCATAATACTCCAGGCATGAATACATCATGACCTAAAGATATGTCACGTGTGCTATAAGATAATGTGCTATTGTTCTTGCTGCTTAGTTGCACAGCGTTTATCAATAATGCTCGAAATATTGCAGTTTGATTGGCCGATGCTGAGCGCAGCTGCTCAGCCTCGGTCAATGAAACTTCGTGATTTCGAGCATGTATAGCATGTGTTCAAAGGATTACGCTGATGTGGTCATAGTTATTGTAACCGATGGTAGGACCGGTTGCCAGCCGTTAGGTGGTGTTTACTATAGGAATGAATGGCATTTTTCTTGAATTTATCGGGGTGTAAACTTGGAAAAGTCGCGGGAATACTGGACGAAGGCCGGAAGGCCTCGTCCAGTATTCCCGCGACTTTTCCAAGTTTATATCCCCGATAAATTCAACAAAAAGGCCATTCATTCCTTATAATTCCAGCATTTGAAATAAATTCATCAAGAAAATGTGTTTATTTTCCGTTCTCTTAAGAATTATTTTAACTGCGCCTGACGGTTACGGAAAGTAGTTCGGCATGGAGTTTACTGGGATATAAATTGTGGACGGAGACTTGCAACGGACCAATCAAATGCTAGGGAAATTGTGTAAATATTTTTGTGCTGGAATTATTACGCGGTACCGCGTACATCCAGTGTGGCGGCTGCCGCGACTAACTGGGACATTGATTAGCTGTCGCTGTGCGCATGATCATTGCCTTGCAATTGTTGTCTGATGATGTATGACTGTTTTATTTGGAGAAATGCTTGTGGTATCTCCGTATGAAGACGCCATTCATAATCAGCTGCGTGTACGAATGTATACGATTTCCAATTTGAACGGATACCGACACTGCATCTTATCTATTGATACCAAAACGTCAGCGGCTGATTTGCCAGTCAAAGACAAATAAACAACAACAACAAAATCTGTTTCCCAAATTCACGTCACATATCCCCTGAATTAACGGAACATTTGCAAAACTTCTCAAAATAAAAACCACACAAAAGCAGTAGCAAACATTCATAATGATAAATATCAAATATGTGTTAACTGTTATTTCCATTATTTAATTTTAAATAAGACAAGTTTACTGACAACAAAATTGCCCTAGAGTCGTCCACGCTGGTGTGCTATTACAAAGGAGGAACGACTCAAAATCCGTGACAATAAAATAGTTGGCCCGCATGAAAAAACCGAACAACTCAAAATACTTACACTATAATGTCCCCATTGTAACAGACTTTAACATAATAAAGCTTAAAGTGTTAATATATATATACCGCAGTGTGCAGTTAATAGCCAGGAGCAAACACAACGAAGAGGTATCTTTATTTTTATATTGCACTTTTCACATGGTACTCATTTTACTCGCATGCAATAAACACGATTATTGTATAAAATTGGCTTTCACCGTGACGTGACACAGTGTATTATAAATCATACTAAACTAGTGTAATAAATATTCAAATGGAATTTGCAGCCAGTGTCACAAACACTTCGGAACAGTTTTTGTTTTTCAATTGGCATGAGTAAGTTGATAAAACTGTTCAGATGTGTTTGAAAGTCTGACTGGAAAGATCAGGCAGCGGGTTTTGCACAATTGTACACCTTCCTTGTTCAAAATGGGACGTTTCATTTTTTTCTTTTCTTTTCTTTTTTTAGGTCTGAAAATATTTATTTTAACGTTTGTTATTAAGTAACTTTAAAATAAATATTTTCAAACCTGAAAAAAAATAAAATAATAAGAAACGTTAAAATACATTCGTGGTGACACGAAATGGGGCATTTGCTGTGAAACTATAGCCGTCAGGCTACATGAGTGCAATGTACTAGCAATACAGGGTGTAGGCCATTAAGGCCATACAACCTATATTTCACGGCTATAAATCAACAAAATAAGATTCTGACCCAATCTATGTGTGGCTGTGGCTGCGGAAATGGCACTTACGTGTCTTGCTACCAGCGTAGATCCAGATCAGCCTGTGCATCCGCACAGTCTGATCAGGAACTACACTGTTCGCTATACCATCAATGAAACATTCATCATGATCGTAACAAGTAATATATATAGAATAGTAGGTTAGTGCCGTGAATGGGAAAAAATATCTGGCAAGGCTTAGGAAACGGGATGGGCGAGGCTCTGCCGAGCACATCCCGTTTCCGTGCCGCGCCAGATATTTTTCCCATTCACGGCACTAACCTACTATTCTATTTATCCCATCAACACCTACAAAACAATGGCTGTACAATTCAAAAATATAACCCCAGCCACCGCACATATTCATACGCAGTGATCAGGTCGTATTGACAGGATATCAAAAATGTTTCACGGCACCGTGTTTCACGGCACGTACGCACTGTGTTGACGGGATAAAGATCATTACCATGCTACAACAGTGTACTACTTGATTAGGAACTACACTGGTCACAAATCCCATGCACCCAATTTCTCCAGTCACAACCACAAATGGCAGAATGGCCCTAGTGCCACGGCATTGTTTAAGAAGCATTATGTGTCGTCCAACAACGGTTATATTAGTTTGGCACGGTTGTAATGACAGCAGTTCCGCAATCTGTCACTGTCATCGGCTGGTCATCTGACTCCACCAATACAGGGTGTCCCGCAGGCTCCACCGATACAGGAGTATAATAATGATAAAAGTACATGTACAGCCCGGTTCTGTTCCTGGTTCTACACACGGACGAGTGTCCATCATTTACATAATTAGAACACGATGTTTTATGTGGTTTAAATCAACGAGAATTTTATAATTAAAAAAAGCTCTACTATGCCAAAACGATGCGTTGACACAAACGGCATGCGCTTAAGAAGTTGAAAGCCGAGTATTTAAACGAAAATGACGTGTTCACGTAAACAAATGATACGGAAAACGTTTAAATGATATAAATGATAGATTTTCCATTCGTTTTCGTTTGTTTAGGTTGGGAAAGCAAACTATATGTGATCATTATGTGTAACATATCAGTCATCGAAGACATCATTTCTAAAAGGTAATACTAATTGCGCAAAAATTAAATTCATAAAACACGCAGAGCAGTCAAGAAGCTGGAATCGGTGGAACGTCGACGAAAGCATTCCACATACAATGTAATGGTACGGCATGAGCAATTTAATTCGATTGTGTATGGTGTACGAACGGGGTCAAAATTAAATTTGCAGGTGCAGCTATAAAAATATACAGGTGCACCTGTAAATATACAGCTGCAGCTGTAAAACATACAGCTGCACCTGTAAAACATACAGCTGCACCTGTAAAAATACAATTTAGTTTTGATCCCGTTCGTACATATGGTGTACGAACGGGGTCAAAACTAAACGTACAGGTGCAGCTATAAACATATACAGGTGCACCTGTAAATGTATAGCTGCACCTTTAAAATGTACAGCTGCAGCTGTAAATGTATATCTGCAGCTGTATTTTTATAGCTGCAGCTATAAACGTATCTTACAGGTGCATCTATACATTTTACAGGTGCAGCTGTACATTTACAGTTGCAGCTGTAAAAAATGCAGGTGCACCTGTATATTTTATAGCTGCACATGTAAGTTTAGTTTTTAGTTTTGACCCCGTTCGTACATTTCACACCATGTATATCATATTTGTTGCAAAAATATGAATACTCCATTATTATTATATGACAAAGTATTTTAGTCATTCTCATTGGTGCCGAAACACGGTCACGTGATTATCTACAAATTGAATGTAGACCTCTGAACGGTTTGTTTACACGAATAAGCACTCGCGGAAAACCTAGTGTTCATCTCCTTAGAGCGCATGCGTATAAATCTGACACATGTAATTGATATTGTGTTTACATTGTAAGTGACTATTCAAGAGTTTATGAATATTCGTGGTATGGGTCATATAATAAAACAATTATAGTCTTTTGAATATGTTTACATGAGATTTACGGACCTTCGAAAAGTGATGTTCACCGACGCCGAAGGCGGAGATGAACATCACTTTTCTCAGGTCCGTAAATCTCATGTATACCTCCTCAAAAGACAATAATTGTATATTGTATACCCAACCAAGCAAATTAGTCAGTTTTTAGAGCGTATATGGTAAAACATGTATATTGGCCTACGTTAGCTTGGCAGATGCACATATGAATATAGATACCGGAAGTACTGATATTCCACCTCGACATTGCAGTTTTGGTAGGTGCGCATATGAATATAAATACCGGAACTACTGATATCTCACCGGAAACTGTTTATTTGCATTGCTGAGAACGTATGCCCTTTATTTACATCATATAGCTACGTGTTTCATGGATATATATATAATACATATTGTTATCAGCCCCTCTTGAATGGACATTCAAGAGCCCTCCATCCACTGCTTTAAGTGGCTACAAGGAGATATAAACACTCGCGAGACGCTCTAATTCTGCTGCAGTTTACTGATGTATTTACCGAATCTGGCTACTTGTATTGGCAAATCAATCGCTCAGTGTTTAACGGAATGAAAAGGAAATGGATTAACAATGGACACTAATGAGGCATCCGCTGGCAAATCACAATTCCCGCCTCGTGGATACCTCACCATCATGCTGTTAGTGGTTAGAGAACACTAAAAGTAGTCCAGTGTAACAAAAATAGTGCGGGCGTTTTGAAGTCAGAGACACTGTTTGCTTGCAAATCCTGATCCAGTACTACCCAGTTTTACTTCAGGGATCATGTTGGGGTGCTTTTAACACCAGTGCGCAGGTTATTTGTAGTACTTAACCCTTTAAACCCGAAAGCCCGCTATATTGGTTTATGCAAACAATGCAGATCCAGATGAGCCGGCTCGTAACGAGCCGTCTCATCAGGATCTGCACTGTTTGAAAGTAATTTTCATATTTTTGAGAACAACAAATACCGCCTTTTCATAAATGGACGATTCTGAAAATCATTTTGTGACCATTGGATTGGTCGGAACATTAGCATATCACAGTCCATTCCAGTTCCTTAGGGTTGAAAGGGTTAAAAGAAAATGAACCTATCGCTTACTTGATGTGAGTTTGCGTGGCCATTAAACAATAGTGGAGGACATGACGAAGTTGGATTTTTCTTTCTTAGGAGTAAGTGAACCAATTGTTTAATTCATACAGAACCAGTACAGACCGGCTGCAGATAATGTACAAGTAGGTCCCACAGCATCCATTTGAATAGTGAAAGTATGAGAGACTGGCCTTACTGGATGGGATTCGGTTAAATTATATAGTAACATATTTGGTGTGTTCTAACCTAGTTGGTCCAGCTAGTATTACATAGGGTACATGTGTATCCGTATGTATTGCGATCGAGCGGGATCATTTGGCCCGCCCACGACCCCTCGTGGTGCGGACGCCTGTGATTGACAACTTAGAATCGCGTCGGACAGTTAGCCACGCCCCAGATCCCCTCGATGGGCACGTCCGTAGTGATATCTTGGAATAACCATAACAACAAAATGCATTGTGTTACTAAACGTTTAACTGGCATACGCAACCACTAATTGAAAATAATATTATGAAAAACTTGCACTGCACAATATCAACAACGGTAGAACATTGTTCTACGTACAAAAATACATCGGATTATTTTGTTGCGCGTGATTTGCCCCCATTTGCAGCACAAATCGTGCGGTCATCGCTAAATTTAGTAACAGAGTTAACTCCCCTCCGAATACTCTCCGAAACAAGCGACGCGTTTAACACACAAACTACATCAAGTTTGACCTTCCGACAGCCTATTTTTAAACTCACCCGACACCTGTGCGAAACAAAACTCGCACGTGTAGGTCTAACTGATGTTTAATCCTCATTCTCTCTCTCTATCGATGGATCTACAGTGGATTTTAGTGACATTCCTGAATTCGGCCTGATTGACATTTGTCTATGGTGGCCAATACACGCCAACATGAGTGTCAATTCTACGTTCATGGAAGGGCGTCAATAAGTCAGTATTTAAGGTGATAACTTACAGTCAGGGAACACATTAATGACAGTATAACACTGCAAGTACTGAAATACGACAAAAAAAATCTAACAAGTTTCTAAACGTTACAAGTGCCCGCTATACAGATATAATCATTTAGTAATATTTTTATTTTTTACTGATAGTGACACGCGCGGTGGTATCAGGCTATGTTCATATGCAAATGAGGCATGATATGTTTTAATTATTTATACTAAAGAAATGCGTCACCTGAAAAAATAATATTTTCGACAGATTTTAAAGTATGATCATTGCACATCATAAAATAAATTACAGAGATTCAAGAGTAATGTCCGTTAACATTTTAAGCAAACACGGTTATCGCCCCTCATATCAGTGTGTAAATTTACGTCTGATATAACATGTATAATAATGCCAATCAGTACGTGGGATAATGGCGCATGAATGTTTATTTTGCCAGGAAATGTCTCAGATGATGTCTCTGATGTAAAGAACATTTTGTACCTACTGAGTGGGCATGTACCTTTAAGGGTTAATGAAACTGTAACACCAGCAATCAATCAAGCAATCAATCTAGTTTAATCTTGTAGTACCCTATGTTCAGTACTTTCAGTACTTTGATTACATAGTAGAATCTCCGCGAATGGCCACCACTCCACAACAATACCCGCTCTGTAACAACCGAATTGTTATATCCCAAATTGACAATTGTCTCTATATTTAACCTGCCTACAACAGCCACCTTATTACAACGGCCAGTTCCCATGCGTGTATGTTGTACAGAGGGTTCACTGTAACATGTTTGTGCGTCTGATATATGGTTTTAAAACATATACAGTGGAATATCTCTAAACCGGACACCCTGGGAGGTCCCAAGGGTGTCCGGTTTAGAGATGTTCCACTGTAATTCAAGTGTATGCCCATATACTAATGTGTTTTGTAATTTTAAAGAGACATGGCCATCCGATACCTCACCATCATACTGCTAGTTGGTCCAGCTAGTATTGAGATTGGGAGCATGGTGGCTGGTGTGGTTTATAACACGATTGATCTTCTGGTATATGACACACTGGGAGGTCTGCATGGTGTGCAGTTTAGAGATGTTACACTGTAATTCCGGTATATCCGCATTCAACAATGTGTTTTGTAATCTTGAAGAGGCATGGCCATCAGATTATGAATCAATCAAAATTAATGGAGTGTTTGTGTGTGAAGTACCAGGGCGTCCGGTTGAGAGACATTCCGCTGTAATTCGTATATAATGGCATACAATTGAATGTGAGTGTGTTTTGCAATCATGAACAGATATTGCAAATAAATTATGAACCTAAATTAGTGTTCAGAGTGTCCAGCTGACAGGTTCCACTGTTAATGGGATGTATATATGCACTCCAAGCTATATAAATGTTGCATACTTTGCAATCATGAACATACATTGTCATCGGAGATGTACTACTGTGACACGCATCTAAATCAGACACTGAAGTTTTGTGGGTGTCCGTTTTAGAGAGGTTCCACTGTGAAAACAATTTAGAAATGAATACACCTCATGGTCGGCTCGTGTGGGAAGTAGCAGAGTGGACTGGCTATCTGGCCGGACACCTGTTTGTCCGTAATTGTGGCTGTCACTGGAGAAATGGTGCGTATGGCTTATCCGACCAGTGTAGTCCCAGATCAGACTGCGCATCCGCGCAGTCTGATCAGGGACTGCACTGTTCGTCATTTCATCAATGAAACACCCGTCATGCTTCTAACAAGCAATATAGATCGTTACCAGGATACGTGAGTGTGTGCTAGTGAATAATGAGCTACATTGGTCACACATTCAGTAAGCCCCATTTCTCCAGTCACAGCCACAATTGATGGCCGATCATCGATAATGTAGACAAAGCAGATTGTATTGTCAATTGTGAAGTCTGGCAGGCGCAAGTGATCCGCGGTGCACTGACGAAATGGGGAATAATAATCACTGCGACTACTGTGGTTCACGAAAGCTGCCCAAATTTTACGACTATATAAACAAAGCAAAAACAATTTTTTTTTATAACATTACATTTTATCATTAAGAATGAGCCTTCTTTTTACTTCGTGAAATTTGGTCAAATATTGATTTTATTGCGAAATATGTAGTTGTCTATGGGAATTTAACATGGGGGAAATGAGGTAGAGGAGCTGTGGAAGGACTCACCAAACGAAAAAAAAAGAGTTAAATTTTAAAAATCGGTCCACTGTTTCAGAAATAAGAAAACATTCCCCATGTTAAATCTCCATAGACATCTTCACTAACATGCGGAAATTGTTTTTCGTAATAAAATCAATATTCGACCAAATTTCACAAAATAAAAAGTAGGTTCATTCTTAAATTTTTATAAAATTTATCATTATCAAAAGAATAGTATTGTTTTTGCATTGTTTATATAGCCGTAAAATTTGGCCAGCTTTCGTGAAACAGACAGTAATGTTCGTTATACATGTATGCATATGTTATGTCGGCACGCTTGGATCCAAATTTTCCAAAATGTGTCTGTGACTGGGGAAATCGGGCTTATGGGTATTGTCATTGATGCAATGGCGAATAGTGTAGATCCTGATCAGACTGTGCGGATGCACAGTCTGATCTGGATCTACACTAGTCGCACAACCCAAAATTCCCATTTCTCCGGTCACAGCCACAATTGTCTTAGTACTCAAGTCTGCATGTTGTTTACTTGGAGACATTTCGTTCTCTCCTTCTAGAAACGAAGATTATGAACCTTCACTTTTGTTCCCACCTCCTAAGGAGAGACAATTAATAACCTTAAAGGTGCATGCCCACTCACTGGGTACAAAATGTTCTTTATATCAGAGACATCATCTGAGACATTTTCTGGTAAAATAAACATTAATTCACCATTACCCCACGTATTGATTGGCATTATTATACATTTTATACCAAAGGAAAATGTCCACACTGTTATCAAGGGCGATAACCGTGTTTTCTTAAAATGTTAACGGGCATTACTATTTATTATCTGTATTAATTTTTCATGAGCAATGATCGTACTTTATAATCTGTCTAAATTATTATTTTTTCAGGTGACGCATTTAATTACATGTAGTGTAAATAATTAAAAAATATCATGCCTCATTTGCATATGAAAATACCCTGATACCACCGCGCGTCACTATCAGTAAAATAAATATTACTAAATGATTATATCTGTATTCCGGGCACTCGTATATTTTAGACCTGGTAGTGACACAATTCAGGCCCGTAGCCAGGGGGGTCGGAGCGGTCGTCCCCCCCCCCCCCCGCCCAGCCTCGAAGTACACATTTTTAGCATCGAGGTCCACTTATTTAGATCCCCTATATACCTCAGGCCCATTGGGCCTTCGAAATGCCCCCCCCCCCCCCCCCCCACCCCCCCCCCCTTCAAACAGGTCTGACTACGGGCCTGCAATTGTTCACTTATTTAATTCCTATAAAGAACATTGTGTGGGCATGTACCTTTAAATGTATTTCCCTCGTTTCTGCCTACATTGTTTTCTCAACAAAGCCTGTGGCTTGTTTGCTCTCGTCACTTCTTCGCTGCGTAGAAACATTAAAGTTCATGCCTTCGTTTTTACACCGTGTAGAAAGGACAATTAAAATCCAAAACGTAATTCAATCGTCGCTACGATGCGTTGAAACAAATGTTAACAACATTAAAATTCACAGCGGGAGATGAAATCTGGGGTTGTTTAATAAACATTATTTCTTTTTCTGAAGACAAAAACGCTTTTTCAGTGACTAAATATCGCACAATAATTCCAGCACAAAAATATTTTCACAATTCCCTAACATTTGATTGGCCCGTAGCAAGTCTCTGTCCAAAATTTATATACCAGTAAACTCCCACGCCGAACTACTTTCCGTAACCGTGAGGCGCAGTTAAAATAATTCTTAAGAAAACGGAAAATAAACACATTTTCTTGATGAATTTATTTCAAATGCTGGAATTATAAGGAATGAATGGCCTTTTTGTGGAATTTATCGGGGATATAAACTTGGAAAAGTCGCGGGAATACTGGACGAGGCCTTCGTCCAGTATTCCCGCGACTTTTCCAAGTTTATACCCCGATAAATTTCACAAAAAGGTCATTCATTCCTATAATATAGCACTGAAGGCGAAAGCTGATCTGGGGCTACGCTGGGTGCGAATGCAGTACGCTCAGTTTTGTTGCTCGACCTCGCCACATCCACGACACATCCATCGATTCGCAGATGATTATTTTCTAATTACCCTGCTAATACCAAACTGCTCCATAGCACGCTGTGTTCTCAACAAATTCCGCCGTACAATGCTACCGTATTTTACCCGTAAAACTCCTGGGGGCCGTTTCACTAAACTTCGTACGACTAAAATGTTCGTAAGTGCAAACTTATAATATTCTGTAAATTTCAAATTAACAATGCTTTCTTGTAAACAATTATTGATTTATTGCAGCCTATGCTCAATAAATGTAAATCCATCAATTGAAATTTCCAGACGATCCTAAATTTGCACTTATACGAACATTTTAATCGTACGAAGTTAAGTGAAACGGGCCCCTGATCAGCACATCCATTCATGAACTTATAATGCGATTGGTCATCCGCTTAGATGCAGATCAGAGGCTACACTATTCTCTTCAGAATTATTTTGAAAATAAAGTTTCTAGTGGAAACGTTAGAACTACATGATACGGTGGTTCGTTAGGGTCAGTTCTCATATTCTCGTCTATGGAGGCTAACATTTAAATTCCAGGTACATGGGTAACTGTATCGGTTAACATATGAGTACGTACTCCTTCTTTGATAAATACTACTGTCTGTTCCACGTTTTCCTGCCGACGAACTTTTGGCCATTAAACACATTAAATCTAAAAAATATTTAAATGTAAGTACTTTTTCACCAATAACAAAAACGTCACCCTCCCCAAAACATTTTGTTTGATGATATTCCATCAAATATTGATTTAATAGCGAAAAAAAATAGAAAAAAATTGGAAATTGACTCCGAAACCTGGCTAGATAGCTTGGAAACGATGTAACTAAGAAAACAAAAGTTAGATTTTGAAATAGGTCCACAAATGAAAAATATTTTCAAAAAAATATATGTTTAGCCCTCATGTTAAATTCCCATAAGAAAATAGCTTTTCGCAATAAAATCAATATTTGCCAGAATTTCATTAAGTAAAAAAATGTGGGGATGGTGACTATTATTGATGAAAAAGTACGTACATTTAAATATGTTTTGGATTTAATGCGTTTAATGGCCAAAAATTAGTCGGCAGCAAAACGTGGAACAGACAGTAGACACAAGTTCAGTGGATCTATCATGACATTCGAGTACACACAGCGAAATTGTACCACGAATACTAACGCATTACGAATGGGTAATCTGGGGGCCGTTTCACTAAACTTCTTACTACTAAAATGTTCGTAAGTGCACAATTATGATAGTCTGTAAATGTTACATTAACAATGTTTTCTTGTAAACAATTATTGGATTTTCATTTATTGAGCATAGGCTGCATATGCAGCCTATGCTCAATAAATGTAAATCCATAAATTGAAATTTCCAGAAGATCCTAAATTTGCACTTACGAACATTTTAGTCGTACGAAGTTTAGTGAAACGGGCCCCTGGTATGACTGGCGGTGGGTGAGAGACGTAGTAGATTGAAATGATCATTCGTTCAGCGTTTCACGACAGCGAATCTAAACAAGGTAGCGACATGCGCGGTTCACGTAGATCGTGAGTGATTAGCAGATAATGAGTTTGGCAAGGGGCTTTTACCTGGCCAGCTGCTAGTAGTGTTGTTGAATACGCCGAACAACAGCAGACTTAGTCATTTGCAAACTGGTAACAAGTGTATGTACAACAACCATCTACATAATACTTGAATTCTTGTGACTGGAACAATGGGGCTTATGGCTGATTAGGTTCGGCTCTGAACGCCGTTCCATCAACGAAACACCCGTCATGCTGTTATTTTAGGAATGAATGGCCTTTTTGTGGAATTTATCGGGGTATAAACTTGGAAAAGTCGCGGAAATACTGGACGAAGGCCTTCCGGCCTTCGTCCAGTATTTCCGCGACTTTTCCAAGTTTATACCCCGATATATTCCACAAAAATGCCATTCATTCCTTATAATTCCAGCATTTGAAATAAATTCATCAATAAAATGTGTTTATTTTCCGTTTCCTTATGAATTATTTTAACTGCGCCTCACGGTTACGGAAAGTAGTTCGGCGTGGGAGTTTACTGGGATATAAATTTTGGACAGAGACTTACTACGGGCCAATCAAATGTTAAGGAATTGTGTAAATATTTGTGTGCTAGCATTATCAAGCAATACATAGAGAATACCAGACTAGTGTCTTTTGATATCAAGTCTATCAGGCAATGCTGGAAAACGCGTAGGAATTCCTCGGCTTGCCGAGGAATTCCTACCGTTTCCGAGCCGAGCCTAATACACTCGATAGCAAAATACACTGGCCTGGTATTCTATTTATCAGGTTACGTTTTATGCTCGAAAATAACCACAGATGACGTTGTTATCTATGGAAATAACACTGACTTGTTTATGTTATCAGTCAGTACGTATTTGGTCAATACAGAGCAGGTTACCTGATACATATCGCTATCAGTCTACAGGAGTGTGCTTAAATAGTCAGGAGCTACACTGGTCACAAATCCCATAAGCCACATTCATCCAGTCACAGCCACGAGTGAGACGGAACTGACAGAATAATACTTTTTGATTGAATGCGTCTCAGATGGTCATTTTTCACCAATACGCACACCAACTTCCACAGAGTTACCCCCACCACCCCCCCCCCCCTCACCCACCAATTATTTCACCCACCCCTTCAGCTTCGCAGCTGAAGGGGTGGGTGACATAATTGGTGGGTGAGGGGGGGGTAACTCTGTCATATATTGCTATATAGTATTCATTGTTATATGTAGGTTAGGACACACTAAACGGTTGTTCTCCTTCACTTACCCGAATACTCCATATATGCCCACTATCCAGAATATATATTATTATTATTATTATTAACAAATCCAATCTCGTCTGACAACCGTTGTTTTATTATTCACTGGCTCCAACACTGTGTATATCACTTGACCAGTATGTGCAAGTACGTTTTAAATATCCTACAAATGAACTGGTTTCAAAAATTGTCTTTTCAAGCATATTAGTACAAACAGTTCGGTTTTGCGAGCAAACTGGGACTATGGCCTAGAACAGCAGCATTAGTTGTACCGGACTACTTTTCCACGCGCACACCCTGGTCACTTTACGGCATCAATTTGTATATTAATACCTCTAGGAAAATATAGGTCGAAGCTAGCCGAAATAGAAGATGCCGGTGACGTACAATATACACCCTGGAGACAACGTACCCTTGGTGACTTCTACCAATAACAGTTAATAACAGTAAATAACCAACAGCGCCGTATTAACAACGGTATGCTAAGTACTCTTCATTGTTATTTACAACCACATCGTCGAAGTTGCGAGGAGTGTTATTCTGATATTTATAGGGGACGTAGAATTATGTTTTTTTATTAATTCGTTCCCACGAAAAAAAAATCGTTCCCTCAATATAACAATACGTTCCCACGAAATAACAATTCGTTCCCACGGGAACGAATTGTTAATTCGTGGAAACGAATTGTTATATCGTGGGAACGAATTATTAATTCGAGGGAACGAATTGTTATTTCGTGGAAACGAATTAATTAAAAAATATCCATGTCCCCTGCTGAGCTCCGTAGCAAGTACGTTTTAAATATCCTACAAATGAACTGGCTTCAAAAATTGTCTTTGCAAGCATATCAGCACTGGGATTAGATGTACCGGACTACTTTTCCACGCGTACACCCTGGTCACTTTACGGCATCAATTTATAAATTAATACCTCTAGGAAAATGTAGGTCAAAGCTAGCCCAAATAGCAGATGCCGGTGACGTACAATATACACACTGGAGACAACGTACACTTGGTGACTTCTGCCAATAACAGTTAATAACAGTAAATAACCAACACCGCCGTATTAACAACGGTATGCTAAGTACTCTGCATTGTTATTTACAACCACATCGTCGAAGTTGCAAGGAGTGTTATTCTGATATTTATAGGCATATATATTCACAGGTTTTCCAGTAATACGCTCGATATTAAGATAGTTGTACCCTTCTTGTCGCTCCATGTAAGTCTATGGAAATATAATAAAACGACCTAATAATAAAACAATAGCTACTTACATAAATAAACCATATGGATGCGATCAGTAAGTCTTTATGCAGATACTGCTACCAATAAAAATGCCTACACACCTGTAATATCAAGATGACAGACCAATGTTCATGTAGCACATGAATATTTACGTCTCTACACCGGTGTGTAGAAGCCAAATTGTAAATGTAAAACACCAAAATGTGATTATTATTTTATAACTACTGCATATGGTGTGATTTTCTTGCCGGCAGCGTCTGCATACAAGCTTATTGAACACATATCTATAGTTTATTTGTGTAAGTAGCTATCGGTTTATGAATAGGGTTTTTTATTAGATTTCCATTGACTTTACCACAAGAAGGGTACGACAAGACCGTTGTGGCATTTGAACAGGGATGTTCAATTCGGGCTAGTTCGGCGAAGTCTTGCACAAATTGTGGGTTACCTAAACTGGTTTTAATTGTATGTCGTTTGCACAATGCGATTAATCGCAGCAATCCAAATATCCTATGCAGGACGTAGCGGAGCTCACCATCGTTGTATATCCATTGCACAGGTCGATTATCGATTATAGCCGAGCTCGCCATCGTTGTATATCCATTGCACAGGTCGATTATCGATTATAGCCGAGCTCGCAATCGTTGTGTATCCATTGCACAGGTCGATTATCGATTATAGCCGAGCTCGCCATCGTTGTATATCCATTGCACAGGTCGATTATCGATTATAGCCTAGCTCGCCATCGTTGTGTATCCATTGCACAGTTATATTATCGATTGTAGCCGAGCTCGCCACCGTAGTATATCCATTGCACAGATTGATTATCGATTATAGCCGAGCTCGCCATCGTTGTATATACATTGCACAGATTGATTATCGATTATAGCCGAGCTCGCCATCGTTGTATATCCATTGCACAGGTCGAGTATCGATTGTAGCCGAGCTCGCCATCGTTGTATATCCATTGCACAGATCTATTGTCGATTGTAGCGGAGTTCGTCATCGTTGTATAGGTCAATTATCGATTCACCCAGGTAACCCAAATAGTCTGACGAATGCGCAGGACGATTAGCAGTGATCAGTAAAGGTAACATATGGTGTACGAATGTGGTCAAAGTTAAAATTACAGGTGCACCTACAATATGTTACAGGTCCACCTGTAAAATATGCAGGTGGACCTGTAAATGTATATGTCCACCTGTAAAATATACAGGTGGACCTGTAAAATTGAATAGTGCACCTGTAATTTTAGTTTTGACCCCGTTCGTACACTATAGTAACCGGAATGGTAACCAGAATTGACTGGTGTTTGAGAAAGACTATTAGCAGAGGTAACTCGAATTGTTTGGCGTTTTCACCGGCGATTAGCAGATGTAACTCGAATTGTTTGGCGTTTGCACCGGTGATTAGCAGAGGTACCTCATATTTACTGGCGTTTGCGCCAGCGATTAGTCAAGGTAACCAGAATTTTACGGCGTTTGCGGAGTGGGACTAAAGGGCTAATCGCCGCGTGCAAACACCATACAATTAGGGTTACCTCGATATATGTTATTGATAGAGAGATTCTTGTCAATAGTTGTTTATTTCCATTCCGACAGTACCAACACTTCGAGCCACTTCCAACAGCGCGGTAAAATATAATTATGGAATAACGTAACCTCCCGGGACATTTCGCAAATGCATTTTTGTCATACCGATATCTTCAGAGACTTCTGTGTTTAGGCCAAAAAAAAAAATGTATTGTTTCCGGTAACCCGACCGACCGCAGTGACATAGTGCCGACCGTAAATTTTTTTCTTACAAAATTCGCGGATTCCGGTATATTTTGTCCCATGAAATTCGTCGTGTTTTATAAACTGTACCATCATTCGGATTAATCGGTTTTTATCGCTAAGGTAGCGCCGAAAAAGTCAGCGGCTGAAGTTTCGACATACAAAAACAACAACAACAACAACAACAGGCCGAAATGGCCGATTTTCGAGTCGTCGCGACGAAATTCGCCGCTTGTGGCCACCGGAAAGGGGCAAAGATGCTCCTTTCCGTGACAAGCCGCGAGTATCTACAACATTAAACAGAATTAGAACCATCTGTCACAAAAACATGATGTATACAGGCATGGAGGGATATACATATTAAAAAAAGAAAAAAGAAAAAAAAAAATCCGACCGACCGACCCAGCATATTTTGGGACCCGTTACCGGAAACACAACTCTTTTTTTGTTTGGCCTTATGGATCTGTTGCCTGCCATTGAACCAGCCATTATATTGTACCTGTGATAATCAGTTTGATATTGTTCTAAACGGCCGTATTCTAGATGAACTAACTTAAAAGTTTTAACTGAATGACTTGTAAAATGCTTTTGTTTGTATATGTATTCTAAGGTTGGACATGATTTTCCCCAACTAGCATGCGTGTATTTCGGTGAAAAAGTATTACGGTATATCTGGGCCATGGAATACAAGGTATGAATTGAGAGCTAACGTGAATATTGACACTTTGTGATGAATAACTGAGCGTTTTCTGTTACTATGCAAGCTATGTCTTGTCTATCAACTGCTAATTTATTTGTGTTCCATTCGTTGCTATTTTACTATGTTCATATAGCAATAGCACTATTGTGTGTGCTATTCGTGAATTGCATGCTTGTCGTATGACATGCATGTGTCAATGTTCATGCAATCGGAGAGCTCGGTAGAAGAAGAGAACTGACTTAACCCTTAGCCTGCTGAATGAAATGTTGTCGTCTGCTGTTTATGTTTTATTTTAGATTTGTTTTCATCAAAAACATGATTTGACAGCACTTTAGAATCATTTCCGTTGGAAATGATTCTAAAGTGCTGTCAAACCATGTTTTTATTGAGAAACAGGGCAAAATGTAAAGCAACAGCAGACGACAGTTTTCGCGATCAGCAGGCTAAGGGTTAATGTAGTTAACCCCATTATTTCACTGAACTCTTCAAGTTTTGCGTTCATCTACTCATTTAAAACGCAACGATGCGGACATGATTGTCCCGTGATCTTTATCATATATAATGTACTACTGGATCCCCACCACCGCCCAATAGCCATCAATATAATTGAAAGGGTCAGTCAAAGAAGGGGGCTAACTCCTTGAAGGAGTTAGCTCCCTTATTCCACTGACACTTTCAATGGTAATGCATTTTCGTCCCGTGATCTTCATCCTATCTAGTATAGTATTGACCCCAATGTGCCAATATTCATCAGTGTAATTTGCGGCATCGTTTGTTTGCTATATTAGCTTACACGA
This sequence comes from Conchocele bisecta, assembly GCA_029237695.1. Lineage (NCBI taxonomy): Eukaryota > Metazoa > Mollusca > Bivalvia > Lucinida > Thyasiridae > Conchocele > Conchocele bisecta. Next base: position 54,096,145 of record CM055265.1, on the reverse strand, counting down.
CCACAGTCGCCCGTATGTAGCAATGTCGAATACAACAGTTAGCGTCTGGCCTAAACAATAGGGCGCACGAATGTGTTTTTTTGCGGCTGCGTTGCATTTTTATATGTGGATGTGACTGGAGAAATGGGGCTTATTGGATTTGTGACCAGTGTATCTCTTGGTCAAATAGCACACTTCTGTAGCCTGACATGACATACGTATCATTGATGGAATATCGATTAGTGCAGATCCTGATCGGGTGGTGCACACGCATTTGATCTACACTGGTCGCAAAACCCGTACGCACCATATCCTTCAATCACAGCCACATATCACCACTATGTCAGATTATGTAGATATTTACATATTATTCCAATCGCCTGGATGGAAGATACACGTTATATCACGGCGGCGCTTATATATCGGACGTGTTTTACAACGTGATTGGCATAACCCATTACTAAACTCAAACGCTCGTTTTTTCCTGCACCTTTTTGTCAGAAGGCATTCGTGAAAGCCAAGCCGTATCATCGACGATTATCAAAACTGATAGCTCTTTAGCGGAATCAAGTAATGCCACGAGTTTGATGGATCCATTGCGCTGTATGCACGCAGCCGACGTGCAACTTGTAATACGAATGCCAACAAGCAAGAGCGGACCACCGATCGTTTACATGCACCATATATGCCATATGAGTCTAGCTCTAAGATCACCCCCCCCCCCGATCGTTGACATGCACCATATATGTCATATGAGTCTAGCTCTGATATCACACTCCCCCGCCCCCGATCGTTTACATGCACCATACATGGCACATGAGTCTAGCTCTAATATCACCCACCCGGTCGTTTACATGCACCATATATGCCATATAAGTGTAGCTCTGATATCATTCTCCCGATCGTTTACAGGCATCATATATGCCATATGAGTTTAGCTCTGGTATCACCCTCCCGATCGTTTACATGCACCATATATGCCATATCAGTCTAGCTCTGATATCTCCCTCCCGATCGTTGACATTCACCATATATGTCATATGAGTCTAGCTATGATATCACCCTCCCGATCGTTTACATGCACCATGTATGTCATATGAATGTAGCTCTTATATCACCCACCCGATCGTTTACACGCACCATATATGTCATATGAGTCTAGCTATGATATTACCTCCCCCCCCCCCCCGATCATTTACATGCACCATATATGCCAATATGAGTCCAGCTCGATATCACCCACCCAATCGTTTACATGCACCATGTATGTCATATGAGTCTAGCTCTGATATCACCCCCCCCCCCCAATCGTTTACATGTATCATGTATGTCATATGAATCTAGCTCTTATATCACCCAGCCGATCGTTTACATGCATCATATATGCCAATATGAGTGTAGCTCGATATCACCCTCCCGATCGTTAAATGCACCATATACTAGTATGTCATATGAGTCTAGCTCTGGTATCACCCACCCGATCGTTTACATGCACCATATATGGCATATGAGTCTAGCTCTGATATCACCCACCAGATCGTTTACATACACCATGTATGTCATATGAGTCTAGCTCTGGTATCACCCACCCGATTATTTACATACACCATACATGTCAAATGAGTCTAGCTCTGATATCACCCACCGGATAGTTTGCATGCAGGATTTATCATATGCGCCTAACTCTGATATCACCCACCCGATCGTTGACATGCACCATAGATGACAATATGAGTCTAGCTCTGATATCACTAACCCGATCGTTTACATGCACTATAGATGCCCTATGAGTCTACTTCTGATATCACTCACTCGATCGTTCACATGCATCATATATGGCATAGGAGTCTTGCTCTGATATAACTAACCCGCTCCTGTACATGCACTATAGATGCCCTATGAGTCTAGCTCTAATATCACTCACTCGATCGTTTACATGCATCATATATGTCATAGGAGGCTAGCTCTGATATCACCCACCCGATCGTTTACATGCACTATAGAAGACCTATGAGTCTAGCTCTGATATTACTCACCCGATCGTGTACATGCACTATATATGCCCTACGAGTCTAACTCTGATATCACTCACTCGATCGTTTACATGCACCATAGATGTCATATGAGTCTAGCTCTGATATCACCCACACGACCGTTTGCATGTACAGTAGAACCTCTCTAAACCGGACACCCATGCAATCTATGTCTGCTTAGTTGTATATGTTTATTGGCATCTCTCATCGTTGATAACGTCTGTTCATGATCTCAACCCACATATAACTGTTTTGAGGTGCCCATATGCATGATTTACAATGGAGCCTCTCTAAACCGGACACCCTGGGGACCTCCCAGGGTGTCCGGTTTAGAGAGGTTCCACTGTATATGTACCATTGACACCATATGGGATTAGCTTTGTTATTACCCCACGTATCCCTCGTTAATTTTCTTGGGTGTAAGCGAACCTATGTTTTATTTAGAGTCGATCCAGTGCATACTGGTTGCAACTCTTGCAAATGGAGATACTGCAACATGTTGATCATTGGTATTGTATGCAGCTGATCACATACGATATGCGTCACTTTAGAATACGTTGCAGTACGGTGTTCCGTTTAGGCCATCGTAATATCGCTATCGGGTTGCTACTACGTGGACACGATAGTACGATGCTACGATGACGATAGTACGATACGATGATGAAGATAGTACGATGCTACGATGAGTACGATACTACTATGACGATAGTACGATGCGATGATGACGATAGTACGATGCTATGATGACGATATTACGATACTACGATGACGATAGTATGATACTACGATGATAGTACGATACTACGGTGATCGATAGTACGATGCTACGATGACTATAGTGCCATATCACGACGGTACGATGATGATAGTACGATTCTATGATGACGATCGTACGATACCACGATGATCGTCATCGTACTATTGTGATATCGCGTTATCGATATCGCGCTAAAATACCATGGTCATCGTGGCTTCGTATTACCGCCATCGTAGTATTGTGATATCGTACTATCGTTTTCGTGCTATCGTAGTATCGATCCGATAACGATATTACGATGGCCTAAACGGACAACCGTAGTGCAGCAACAAAGTGCATTGTGCATTGTGCATTGTGCATTGTGCATTAGCTGTTCTGTCTGCAGAATGGGATATGTGGCTGTGACTGGAGAAAGTGGGAGTATGGGTTTTGCGAGCAGAGTAGATCCGGATCAGACTGTGCGAATGCACAGTCTGATCAGGATCTGCACTGTTCGCCATTTCATCAATGAAATACCGGATATGCTTCTAACAAGCAATATAGATTCAGTAATTTCTTACTATGTGAGTCCCTCAAGTAAATGTCCTCTGCCGCTTTGTTTGTGCATTGACGACTTTCGCCGATAGATATGCAATATATTCCATGGAATGGAATTCCGCACCAGTGCTGAATTTACCGTCACTGTTTGACGTCAGTTATGGAAGATATTATTGATCTTAGAAATCAATATCGGCTGGAACGGCGATAATGAAGGTACATGCACAGCAAATGTTATAATGTCCTAATTGGCAGAGTAGCCGCCCAGTTATATCACATATATAGCGAATGTTATGTCCATTATGCTGTGTAGAGCCGACTAGTGTTCATCGACGACTATCGTCCACGTGTATATAATTAAGCCGGGGGAAATAACTTAGCCATTTCTGAAGCCATTTCACATTTACTGTGCGTCGTTGAACAACTCAGACAATGTTTAAGAAACTTCACTACTGTACGGTGAACATTAGTCGTCGACAATAGTGGTTGATGTTAGAGCCGACTATTGTTCATCGACGACTATCGTTCACGTGTATGATTAAGCCGGGGAAAATAACTTAACCATTTCTGAAGCCAATGGCTTCAGAAATGTCTAAGTTATTTTCCCCGGCTTAATTATATACACGTGGACGATAGTCGTCGATGAACAATAGTCGGCTCTACAATGCTGGAACATGTCCTCTCTCAATTTCTACGCCGACGAGAGACATTATTGTGACATTTTTTTCCTTTCTAACCGCGTACATAAGAACAGTATAACCTTCAATTTCGTTCCTTCAGTTGCCTCGCCAGTCACCATAGTCCATGTCACAATGAATCTAATGGATCTAACATATGGATAATTACATTGTTTAGCTATGTTGCGAACAGTAAATCTTGAGATAGTAACTCATGAAATATACTCCCGTACCTCTACGGAGATATTATAACTCTTGAAATATACTGCCGTATCGCTACGGAGAACGGTAACTCTTGAAATATACACCAGTACCGCTACGGAGATAGTAACTCCTGAAAGCTACTCCCGTACCTCTACGGAGAACAGTAACTCTTGAAATCGATCTCGTACCTCTACGGAGAACAGTAACTCTTGAAATCTACTCCCGTACCTGCGGGAGAACAGTAACTCTTGAAATATACTCCCGGCCTACCTCTACGGAGAACAGTAACTCTTGAAATCTACTCCCGTACCTCTGCGGAGAACAGTAACTCTTGAAATATACTCCCGTACCTCTACGGAGAACAGTAACTCTTGAAATATACTCCCGTACCTCTACGGAGAACAGTAACTCTTGAAATCTACTCCCGTACCTCTGCGGAGAACAGTAACTCTTTAAATATACTCCCGTACCTCTGCGGAGAACAGTAACTCTTGAAATCTACTCCTGTACCTCTACGGAGAACAGTAACTCTTGAAATATACTCCTGTACCTCTACGACCTAAAATAACTCTTGAAATCTACTCCCGTACCTCTGCGGAGAACAGTAACTCTTGAAATATACTCCCGTACCTCTACGGAGAACAGTAAATCTTGAAATCTACTCCTGTACCTCTACGGAGAACAGTAACTCTTGAAATCTACTCCCGTACCTCTGCGGAGAACAGTAACTCTTGAAATGTACTCCCGTACCTCTGCGGAGAACAGTAACTCTTGAAATATACACCGTACCTCTACGGAGAACAGTAACTCTTGAAATCTACTCCCGTACCTCTACGGAGAACAGTAACTCTTGAAATCTACTCCGTACCTCTGCGGAGAACAGTAACTCTTGAAATATACACCGTACCTCTACGGAGAACAGTAACTCTTGAAATCTACTCCCGTACCTCTACGGAGAACAGTAACTCTTGAAATCTACTCCCGTACCTCTGCGGAGAACAGTAACTCTTGAAATATACACCGTACATCTACGGAGAACAGTAACTCTTGAAATCTACTCCCGTACCTCTACGGAGAACAGTAACTCTTGAAATCTACTCCCGTACCTCTACGGAGAACAGTAACTCTTGAAATATACACCGTACCGCCCGTAGCGGTACGGTAATACATTTCAAGAGTTACTGTTCGCAACTATGTTTAGCTATGCTAGCTGCATACCCATAATGCCTGTTTTCTCAGTTATGGCCACCTACGGCACTTGGTTAATTATCCGTCCCCTATATAATCACAATGACGCAGCGGCATAGGACCGGGCGTTCCGTGGTTTTAAGTTCTAATTATCTTTGTTTGTGGATCATTAAGTCACCGTTAATTGTATTTATACAATTAGTAAATCTAATTGAACTGTTTATGTTCCCGAGAAGGTTCTGTACTGCGGACCGAAGTGTCAATGAAGCACTTGGAAAACTACTGTCTGTTCCACGTTTTGCTGTCGACGAGCCTTTGGCTATTAAACACATTAAATTTACAAAAAAAATATTTAAATGGAAGTACTTTTTCATCAATAACAAAAAAGTCACCCTCCCCATTTGTTTATTTCATAAAATTAAAATATTGATTTTATAGCATGAAAACGATTTTCGTATGGTATTTTCAAAACCTAACTTTTGTTTTCTTAGTTACATCATTGTCAAGCTATCTAACCAGGTCTCAGAAACAGTTTCCTTTTGTTTTGTTTATTTGTTACTCCTCACCCGCCTCTATTCCGCCCATGTTAAATTCCTCCAGGAAAATAGTGTTTTCGCTATAAAATCAATATTTGATGGAATTTCATCAAACAAAAGAAATTTGGGGAGGGAGAGTTAATGTCGGCAGAAAAACGTTGAACAGACAGTAGGCCCATTTCTATATCTGTGTCAGACATCTAAGTATGCAATTCAAGTCAAAGACTTGTAGATTACGACCGTGTTTACATGAAAAGTGTGATATAGAGGACAGTAGGTTAGTGCAGTGAATGGGAAAAAATATATGGCAAGGCTCAGGAAATGGGATGGGCGAGGCTCTGCCGAGCACATCTCGTTTCCGTGCCGCACCAGATATTTTCCCATTCACGGCACTAACCTACTATTCTATTTATCCCGTCAACACCTACAAATAGCTTTAAAATGCCAAAAAAAGATAAACCCAGCCGCACCCTCAAAATCGGAGAATCGACTATGATAACCGCACATATTCATACGCAGTGATTAGGTCGTATTGCAGGATATCAAAACAGTTTTACGGCACCGTGTTTCACGACACATACACACTGTGTTGACGGGATAAACATGCAGTGCACAGCCGGCAGCGTTAATCCTGCCCAGATTATCAACGTTTCTGAACATGTATGGCCATCAAACAGCTTTATTGTCTGAGCCTGAGCTGTATCACAGCTCAGGCTCAGCCAATAAAGGCTGTTTGATTTTAAGTACAGTTTTCAACTAGTTTCAATACATGTATACATAAATTGACAATTCTTAGCAAGATTTACGTAGGCAGTAGTGTACGTACTACATGAACGCTGAATATATAACTGGATTCGAATCCCGGTCCTACCCACATCTAGCGACCGACATAATTGTGAATGCACGCATTTGTGTCATCGGAACTTCGTATCCAATAAGAAATCGTTCCAGAGAATTTCTCAGTTTTACACCGGAAGAACATGTTCTGTGAGTATCCAACATTCACGACCCACAACGGTCGGCCGCTCAGACTGTAGGACAAATATACACATGCCAATGATCGTGAGTTACAAGTCTTGGCACTAATATTGCGTGACATACATGCATAGAAGCACACGTGGAACCCAACATCGCAAGTCGCATTTTAATATATAGCTGGTCTGCAGTTTACTCGAATGTGTGAGATTTCCACCAGGTGGCGCTTAACCATGGTTGGCCGACAGGACGAAGAATATACACCTGCCACCCGTGAGTTACACGCCGTTGCACTAATATTTTGTGGCATACTATATATACATGCATATCTACATGCACACATGTGGTGTCCAACGTAGCAAAGTCGAATTTAAGACTGATATCTTCACAAATACGCGGTTTATTCGAATTTGTGAGAATTCCACCAGATGGCGCTTGACCCTTGTTAATCGTGTCCGTTTCAATTGCTATAGGGTAGTGTACCGTTCGCGTTAGAAAAACGGTGACTAGAAAAACGGTGTTTATGGGTATTGTGACCAGTGTAGCTCCTGATCAAATAGCACACTCATGTAGCCTGATAGCGATCTATATTGCTTGTTAGAAGCAGTGTTAATGTTTCATTGACGGAAGGATCGAACAGTGCAGATCCATAAGCCCCATTTCTCAAGTAATAGCCTCATTTTGGACACCGTCTGATACGAGGGTCTAAAGTGAGCGCGATCAACGTAGACCCTGGTCAGCTTGCGCATGCGTACAATGTGACTACACTGATTTGCTGGCGTTTGTGTAAACGTCATTATAGAGTTAACTGTATTGTAATTTTCAATTTTGCGGCGTATATCAGAAAATGATAGCGCGTCGCCATTAACAGATTGTCCGACCTATCGTTCTGATATACGCCGCAAATTTCAAAATTACAATGAGGTTAACCTATTTCTAATGCACTCCTTTGCCACTGGCGTAGGAATACATGTTGAAATAATTTTCGACCGTTCTTCAACAATGATATACCTGTAATGTATGACCATCAGCCAATCAGATTGCGTGATATTTATAGAGTGCATTAGAATAACCCTTTCACCCCTAAGTAACTGGAACGGATTTTGAAATGTTAATTTTGCAGCCAATCCAATCTTCACCTGAAAAGTGGGTATTGTTTTTGTTCTTAAAAATGTGAAAATTACTTTCAAAAAATGCAGATCATGATGAGACGGCTCGTTACGAGCCGTCTCATCATGATCTGCACTGTTTGTGTAAACCGCTATAGCGGGCTTTCGGGTTCAAAGGGATAAATCAGGTTAGTAACAATCCGTCAATTTGACGTTGGTTATTCCCTGAGTGGCAAGTGTTGACCACCAGTCTGTTGAATGACAGCTCAGAGTATGCTTACTTAGCTGATGATCAGAATCTGCACGGGTCACATATGCCTCAAATACCTATATTGTATCCAGCGACCAATACAATGCTAACATTTGAATATTATGCTGCGATGAAAATTGATGTGTTGTTGAAATGAAACTGCTAGACGAAAGGGTCGTATGACGTGTGCGACTTGCATATTATCAGAGGACTGGCAATGCTGTGCTCACACTTCAGGCACTGAATTACTCGCATTGACATCACGGAAAGTAAAGATTAGACTATGGCTTCAAATAGAATAAATATGTACGATCATTGTCAATGCCATATAGTGCCCGTTATATGTGGCAGTAACTCTAGGTTGTATGACATTAACACCTGAGCAAATAGCACACTCCTGTAGCCTTCTAACGATTATTGTTGCTTGTTAGAATCATGACAAGTGTTTCATTGGTGGAACAGCGAACAGTGCAGATCCTGATCAGACTGTGCGGAGAACAGGCTGATCCGGATCTACACTTGTCGCAATACCCATAAGCCCCGTTTCTCCAGTCACAGCCACGTATGAATGTCGTCTATATCCAGAACTGCAACATGCACACTCGCTATTACCATCGAGTCTGTCACGTGGTTTGAAGGTCGACCATCACGTCGTTAAAAGCTTATTTATTTCCTCGCCGAATCTTTTAATGTCATGCACGGAAGTAATTTCCCTGGCGGCGTTTGCGCGAAACTTTCATTTTAGAAAGTGCACATATATGGTGAGTTTGCACGACGTACTGATTGATGCAGTAGAGCATCTTTAGACATGACAGCATAACGGGCCCCTTTTTGTTGAATCATGGTGGGTTTCACTGCAATTTATGTGGAACGACAATGCCTTTTCATAATTGTAAAACACAGAAACACGTGCTGCATATATTACAATGTAAGCTATTCAAATAATAATTAATAATAATAATACTAATATTTGTTTATTCACTCAGGTCACATGACATGACAATATGAGGTATACAACACAATAATAGGATGACACAATGGCGATACATTATGCAATCAATCTACCTTACATACTGTACAATTTCCATATTATAATTATATGTATTACATTACAATTGTTTCTTAGTGAGTACTGGAAGATAATTACAAATCACAAAGTGCTGACTATAGTGAGGGCACTGTTCATTCATACAGTTCAAGGGTAGTGATTGGAATAAAAGGTATACTACTACAATGCAGGGGCGCCGGAAGCATCATAAAATTGGTCCGGCGAACCTACTGGGTTCCCCCGGTATCCACCCAAAGTGTATGTTGTTACCACTCATTTGAACCGTCTCGCCGAGACGGTTCAACTGAGTGGTAACAACATACACTATTGATGAGAAATGAGAAAAATTGCAGAAAAATTTACATTCCGTTTTTAGCCAGGTTTTTTTTAAAAAAATCCAGGCTATTGGATTGGCGAAAGCAGGGCGGGCGGGCGGTGGGCGACGGGCGGGCGGCGGGCGGCGGCGGCGGGCGGCGGCGGCGTGCGGCGGGCGGCGGGCGGCGGGCGGCGGGCGGCGTCCACAATCAATGTTAAGTTTTCGTGTTTGAGTCCATTTCTTTGTTACTGTACCACCTAGGACCACCAAACCTTCACAGCTTCATAATCAAGGGGTGCCCACCACATATCACTATCCAACATCTTACCTTTTTTTGAACTTGACCAATTTTTTCCGCGCAGTCGACTTAGCCATTTTCAATGTTAAGTTTTCGCGTTTACAATGTTAAGTTTTCGTGTTCAAGTCCATTTCTTTGGTATTGTACCACCTAGGACCACCAAACTTTCACAGCTTCATAACCAAGGGGTGCCCACCACATACAACTATCCAACATGTGACCATTTTGTTTACCTTCACCTATTATTTCTACGTAATTGACTTAGCCATTTTCAACGTTAACTTTTTAACGTACGTCTGGTTAAAGTTGTTTGGTTAATTTGTTTTCGTTATACTATATCTCTGCAACTGCTTCGCCCATTACCTTGAAACTTCACATGGGTGTTTATCATCATCCATATTTTCATTCTACCCCCCCCCCCCCCCCCAACCGTGCGGCCCCTGTGCCCAATGTCAAGGTCAAATTACTTTGAATTTATTTGTTAAAGTTGTTTCATGTACTATATCTCGGCAACTGCTTCACCCATTACCTTGATACTTCGCATGGGTGTTTATCATCATTGTCGCGCCCGCTTGCGGAAAGCGCGATATCGTCGGCATTTTGGCATACGTCCGTCCATCCGTACGTCTGTGTGTACGGTTAAATTTTGTTGGTTAAAGTTTTTCCATCTACTATATCTATATTTTTTAGTGTCCATGCCTCGCCCCAAGGCGCGACATGCAGGCCACGGCCATCTAGTCAACAAAAAGTGGGTATATTATGTTATCCAAGTGTCTATGCTTGGAAAAAATCTGGCCTTCGTGGCTTTGCCTCGTTTCTTGTTTATACATGAATTACAAATATGTTAACATTATTGATCCGGCAGTCGCCGGACCTGCCGGACCTGTTCCGACACCCCTGCAATGATACAGGTTATGAGAATGAAATGTTTTAAATAGACACTCGCATATGGCTAAGTACCAGGGGCCCGTTTCACTAAACTTCTTACGACTAAAATGTTCGTAAGTGCAAAATTATAATAGTCTGTAGATTTCACATTAACATTGTTTTCTTGTAAATAATTATTGGATTTACATTTATTGAGCATAGGCTGCATATGCAGCCTATGCTCAATAAATGTAAATCCATAAATTGAAATTTACAGACGATCTTAAATTTGCACTTACGAACATTTTAGTCGTAAGAAGTTTAGTGAAACGGGCCCCAGATCGCTCTGTGTGTCACACATTCCGATCGTGTGTAAATGAATGGACACTCTAGCTGCATCCAGTGTTAACTTCATTTCCTCGGTGGATTCGTAGATGCAGATAATTGAAAAGAGGCATAGCAAGGCATACAATCCAACCTTAACGGCTTAAGCCCTACTGTCTGTTTCACGAAACATGGTTATAGTCTGTTTCACGAAAGCTGCCCAAATTTTGCGGCCATATAAACAATTCAAAAACAATATTGTTTTCGATAATATTAAATTAAAGAAAAATTTAAGAATGAGCCATCTTTTTATTTCGTGAAATATTGATTTTACTGCGAAAACAAAATTTCCCCATGTTAAATCCCCATAGACATCTTCACGGAGTGAAGATGTCTATGGGATTTAACATGGGGAAATTGTTTAGAATTTCAGAAATACTGCACCGATTTTTAAAATTTAACTTTTGTTTTCTTAGTTAGATCATTTCCAAGCTATGTAGCTAGGTTTCGGAGTCAATTTCCAAAAAAAAAAGTTTTTTTTACTCCTCCCACAAGCCCTCTACCTCTTTCCCCCCCCCCCCCCCCCCCCCCATGTTAAATTCCCATAGAGAAATCAATTTTTATTAATAAAACCAATATTTGGCTCATTCAGGCTCATTCATAAATTTTCCTTTAATTTAATATTATCAACAAAAAAATTGTTTTTGAATTGTCTATATAGCCGTAAAATTTGGGCAGCTTTCGTGAAACAGACAGTAGATTATACTCCTCAAACCCGAGCTTGGGCTGAAACTGCCAATAGCAATCCGAAATGGTAGTTTTCTTAAACCATAGTTTGGGCAATTATTGTACACCTGGCGGCAGAAACCACAGTTTCTGCTCTCGCCGAATGCACACTAATTCCATAAACCCTAGTTTAAGCGAGTCATGCCCACTTTTTTGCACATTTGGAATCTCAATGCATTTTCAAACTAGGGTCACCAACGACTATCTATTTGTATTACATGTATCCAGGGGAGGATCCATCATGCAGGTCTAGAGGGGACGTGGATTCTCAATTGCACATGAGAAACACATGATCGTCAACTTTCATAAAATTCAAATAATTATTTTCTGCATTTTTTTTATTTCTCATCAAAAGTATATTGTGTTACCACTCAGCTGAACCGTCTCGATGACGGTTCAGCTGAGTGGTAACAACATACACTTTGGGTGAGAAATAAGAGAATAATCAGATCTGTCCACGTAAAAAATGGGTTAAAACGCCCCCGCCTGGATCCGCACGAGGTATCTACCGACATGGGAGGTCAACGTTCCGATGTTTCCTGATCAAATGATTTCAATCTGGCACTATTTTCAAGCTTCTTGTTGATCTGTGATGAAATTCTTACAATCTTGACGTACACATTGCCGTTCGATTGTCTAAGTTTTATGAATGGCATAATGTGTTCCCAGGCATTTTCAGCTTCATTGAATATTTTTTTCTATTTTATATCACATATCTGCCAATGTACGCTGTCTTTAGGGACGGAAAAATTCACGGTTTCCAGGGCGTGATATATCTCTTTATGCGAGTTTGCGTGATCAGTTTTATTTGCTGCCTTGATTCGATTACCTCCCTGGCTATTGAATGACGACTGAGGTGGCATATATCGCATGGTAATGATAGATAACTCCGCCATGACACACTCGTCTAATTACAAATGTATAATTGACACCGCGTATACCAACTGTATCGTTTCTTAACGTTTTAAGTCTCTATGGACCTTATACAGAACAGAACAAGTACAAATGTATATATTAGGATCGTCTGGAAATTTCAATTATTGGATTCAGATATATTGAGCATATGCTGCACATGCAGCATATGCTCAATACATCTAAATCCAATAATTGTTTACAAGAAAACATTGCTAATGTGAAATTTACAGACTATAATAATTTTGCACTTATGAACATTTTAGTCGTACGAAGTTTAGTGAAACGGCCCCCTGGTGTGTGACGTTTGTTGTATGCAACTACCACATGCTTGCATATGACGTTACGCATACTTACTACAAGTTCGCTGTGTCACTCGGTTTCAGAAGTTTCGGTCATTGGTTTTTTATCAAGAATTGGCCGAACATTCGGAAACCAAGTTTCAGCAAATTGAATAATGTTTCTGCCTCTGAGAGAGGGCGATAATATAGCCTATACATATTACATATATGCATAGATATGTGTGTGTGTGAGAGAGAGAGAGAGAGAGAGAGAGAGAGAGAGAGTGAGAGAGAGAGAGAGAGAGAGAGAGTGTGTGCGCGTGTGTGTGTGTGTGTGTGTGTGTGTGCGTGTGTGCGTGTGTGTATGAGAGAGAGAGAGAGAGAGGAGAGAGAGAGAGAGAGAGAGAGTGTGTGTGTGTGTGTATGAGAGAGAGAGAGAGAGAGAGAGAGAGAGAGATATATATATACACTGTCCATGTGCCACGTATATGGTGTGGTGTTTCATTAGAGATCCACCAATCGATTGAACTCCTGGACCAAAGCCATGGGACCCACAGTGGCAGATGATGTATCACATGATAAAATGTTTGTGACACTATCATCGGATTCATTAGTTGTCATTCAGCGCCCACTATTACAACAAAAATACATAAAACTCAGCACGTTTTTTAACTGTGTCTGTGACTGGAGAAAGGGAGTTTATGGGTTTGCGACCAGTGTATCCGCACAGTCTGATCAGGATCTGCACTGGTCGCCATTCCGTCAATGAAACATTCTTCATGATTCTAACAAGCAGTATATATTGTCAGCAGGGGTGTGTTATTTGATCAGAAGATACACTGGATACAAATCACATAAGCCCCATTTCTCCAGTCACAGCCATAAAATTGAATGTGTATGCGAAAGCAACCAGTTTAACTGACCGGGGACTTTTAGTACATGCATACTAAAAACGCTGTATAATCATGACACTGTACGTTAATCAGGCGGAGATTGGATGGATGCGTAGGTGTTCAGTGTATTTCTGTTTTCGTCTCCTGGGACCTTCATATTTTGGGGGGTTTCTTGACGTTTCTGTTCTGTGACGCATTTATTGGGTTCATTTTATATATAACATATTTGGTTCTTAGTGTATTGTACACTTTTGCTCCTCTGTGCACATTGAAGAATCCGTGCTTATCGCTGTGCACTTGTATGTTTATATGGTCTTACATGATAAATGTTCGTTAATTTGCGTTTTTCGATCCTGTTTGAGTACTACTACACACCGGCGATGTCTGAATGTCAACTGACATATTGGTGGATGATGTTTAACCATGCCAGTCGTTGACGATGTTTAACCACCTAACCACCCATGAGTGTGATTATGTTTTAACCATACCCGAGATTTCCACGTTCGCTAACTGGGACCACATCTGCGATTACAGTGGGGTCAGCGTGTAAGTGCACACACGAACGAACACGACAGGTTGGAACCAACCTGTCGTGTTCGTTCTTGTGTGCACTTACACGCTGACCCCACTGTACTGTGTTTCATGGAGGTCATTATTTGAAGAAGCCTAACCATGACCTCGATATCTGTGGTTCAGTAGGTCGAATCGTTGACCATGTTTGATAATGCCGGTGATTGTGACACTATTTAGCAATACCTGAGTACAATACCTGTGTATCTACTATGTTGAACTGTATCCGGGGGTTTCCATATTTCAGCCGGCCTATTCGCCCCGCGATGTTCTGTGACGATGTTTAACCATACCCGCGATTTTTATATTCAGGATTCCTATCGTAACGATATCGATGACAACCATGTTTAACCATACCCGCGATTTTCATATTCAGGATTCCTATCGTGACGATATCGATGACAACCATGTTTAACCATACCCGCGATTTTCATATTTCAGGCGTCCTGCTTGGTGAGTATAGCGATGATAATGTTTAACCATACACGCGGTATTCTGTATTTCAGGCGGCGTGTCCGGTGACGATATCGATGACAATGTTTAACCATACCCGCGATGTTCATATTTCAGGGTTCCTATCCTGTGACGATATGGATGACACGGTTTAACCATACCCATGCTGTTTTGTATTTCAAGGTTTCTATCCTGTGACGATATGGATGACAATGTTTATCCATACTCGTGATGTTCCATATCTCAGGCGGCTCGGGGACGATATTTAAACATACACGCGATGTTCATTTACTATCCGATGACGATATCTATGACAATATTTAACCATACTCGTGGTGTTCTCTATTTCAGGCGGTCTATTCGGGGACGACGAGAGCGAGAACGTGGAGAACGCGTTCAAGTACGCCGTGTACCGGGTGAGCCACGAGCGGGGTCTTCTCCAGAACACGAAGCTTCAGTACGACATTCAGCGCCTCATCGTCGGCAACCGCTTCGAGTCGTCGAAAAAAGGTCGGTGTCATTGTGGTCTATAACTAGTTGGCGGTAACGTGACACTTTTTATGCTCCCGGCCGGTACTGAGTATAAAGAGTGTTATGCTACCGCAACTGTACTAGCTGAGCCGTCGAAGAAATGCCGGTGTCACTGTGGCGTATCACGGGATATGGCTTCGGTACTCCCGTACCGTCCAGTAGCCTATTTCATCAACATTGCAAAGTATACTTTAGTAGCAAAGTATACTTTGAGGGAGAAATTTTCAATTTTTTTAAAAATTTATTAATTTTTATTATACTGAATTTATTACATTATCACAGCCATTTAATGGCTGTGATAATGTAATAAATTCAGTATAATAATTCTGCATACTTTTAATCATGAAATATATGCGTTTGTTAGTTCTATATGAAATAATGCATTTCAGGAAAAATAAATGATTACTCCCTGAAAGTATACTTTGCTAGTAAAGTATACTTTGCAATGTTGATGAAATAGGCTACAGGTATGGGAGTATAAAATGTGTTATGCTACCGCAATCACACTAGCAGAATCTTCTGAAAACGTTCGGTGGCATTGTTAAATATGCAAATGAGAATGCTACCGAACACAGTTTTCTCACTTGTTAGGTGATCAGTACAACTTCAACGAAAGATGTTATGCTTATTTAATTCACATAATATAGCATCTGTGTTGATTTAATAGCCTAGTTTGTTATGAAATCAAAAACGTGGTTCAATAAATATCATATAAAATCACAACTCGTGTAGGATCTGCTATACAGTCGAACCTCTCTAAACCGGACACAAACAAAAGATATGTGTGCTTAATTTGAATGGGTGTCATTGCCATTTAAGTCCAGTGATAAGGTATGTTCATTATCCCACGCTTGTCTTGACGTAGTCATCCGTCTGTTTAAA
This sequence comes from Conchocele bisecta, assembly GCA_029237695.1. NCBI lineage: Eukaryota > Metazoa > Mollusca > Bivalvia > Lucinida > Thyasiridae > Conchocele > Conchocele bisecta. The sequence continues at coordinate 54,079,739 of CM055265.1, read as the reverse complement.
GTGGTACCTCTCTAAACCGACACCCTGGGGACCTCCCAGGGTGTCCGGTTGAGAGAGGTTCCCCTGTATATTGATCGTGAACAAAACTATAAACATTGATATCCTATATAGGAGAAATGCATTTAAACGAAATGTTCGATAGCTGACAGAAATCCATCAATCTTTGCAGAACTCGCACCAGTGTGGTACACAACTGTCAATAATTGTGCACAATCAACCCAAATGTTCAATCATATACAGTTCACAGAAATTGGATTTGCTAGTATATATAGAACCATACGACGTAATAATTCCATCACAAAAATATTTACACAATTCCCTAACATTTGATTGACTCGTAGCAAGTCTCTGTCCAAAAGTTATATCCCAGTAAACTCCCACGCCGAACTGCTTTCCGTAACCGTGAGGCGCAGTTAAAATAATTCTTAAGAAAACGGAAAATAAACACATTTTCTTGATGAATTTATTTCAAATGCTGGAATTATAAGGAATGAATGGCCTTTTTGTGGAATTTATCGGGGATATAAACTTGGAGTTTATACCCCGATAAATTCCACAAAAAGGCCATTCATTCCTATATTAAATGTGTCGCTGTGCTTCCATGAATTGCCGACTGTCGTACATGTAGATAGTACTCTTTTTGATTGCTGTAGTAATTCTATACGCGTTATTCGCTGAGATTCGCGTGTGTTGTTTATTTCCAGAATCAAAATGTTATCCTGTCACAATATGATATGTTCTGGTCGTCCCGTATCAAATAATGTATACTATGTTATGGTGGTAAATACATTGCATAGCATAGCTAATGTTTCTTGAGAAACACCGTTTATCAAGAAATGATCGAGCGCATATACAAGCGTTTAACCTGAATTAAAAACGAATTTAAAACTGACGCTTCATTGGACGAACGGCGTCACATGACGTTACCGAACTACAGCAGTGAAATGGCTCGACGGACACAAGTCCGCGTTCTTTATAACGATCATCGGCTAGCATAAAACGTTACGCCACCTTATAAATATAATACCAGCCTTGTATATGTTAATATCAAGTTTTAATATCAGGCTCGACTCGAAAACAGTAGAAACTCCGAGTCTAGCCTCGGAATTCCTATTTGTTTCCCAGCCTTGCCTCATAAACTTAATATCCAGGGGGCCGTTTTACTAAACTTCGTACGACTAAAATGTTCGTAAGTGCAAAATTAACAAGATTTCACATTAGCAATGTTTTCTTGTAAATCATTATTGGATTTACATTTATTGAGCATAGGCTGCATATTCAGCCTATGCTCAATAAATGTAAATCCATAAATTGAAATTTACAGACGATCTTAAATTTTAACTTACGAACATTTTTGTCGTAAAAAGTTTAGTGAAACGGGCCCCAGAAAACTAGACTTGTATTCTACATACTATGTCTGTGACTGAAGAAATGGGGCTTATGTAATTCGTGGCCAGTGTAGATCCTGATCAAATGGTACACTCATGTAGCCTGATAACACTCTATATAGCTTTTTAGAAGCATGAAGGGTGTTTCACTGATGAAATGGCGAACAGTGCAGATCCTGATCAGACTGTGCGGATCTAGATTTCTCATTTCTCCAGTCACAAGACACATATCACTATACATTAGTACCGCGATCCAGAATTATTGAAACTTTCGTAAGAGACACTGTCTCAACCCGGCGGCCCGTATTTAGTTTGCAGTCAGATCGGCCTGGAGGCGGTGGCGATATTCGGCCCAAGCAACAAGGACATGGCGGCTTACACGGACTCTGCCTGCTCCAGTGTTCGAATCCCACACATGGAGACCCAGATGGGCGGATCCCCGAGCCACTCGTCCGGCCTCTCCATCAACCTACACCCTGACACCGAGCTCCTCGCCACGGCCTACATGGACCTTATACACTACTTCGGCTGGACCGACATGCTCATTATCTACGGCAACCAGGCGGGTAGGTGGCTAGTTGCGAGCAGTAGCTCTGCAAAGCTACCATACCGTCCGTAGCATACACGTACGGACGGTATGTGAGTTTTGCAGAGTTACTGTATGAAGCTAGTGGGTGGCTACAGAACACGTGGTACAGTAGAACCACTCTAAACCGGACTCGCATGTAGTCTCTGTGTCATTAATTTGCAATAATTCCAGCACAAAAATATTTACATAATACCCTAGCATTTGATTGGCCCGTTGCAAGTCTCTGTCCAAAATGTATATCCTAGTAAACTCCCACGCCGAACTACTTTCCGTAACCGTGAGGCGCAGTTAAAATAATTCTTAAGAAAACGGAAAATAAACACATTTTCTTGATGAATTTATTTCAAATGCTGGAATTATAAGGAATGAATGGCCTTTTTGTTGAATTTATCGGGGATATTAACTTGGAAAAGTCGCGGGAATACTGGACGAGGCCTTAAAAAATTACATCGAAGAAAAAACACAAAAAAACTAAATGTTTTTTTGTTTTTTTCGAAAATTGTAATTGTTTGTCGCTTCGTCCAGTATTCCCGCGACTTTTCCAAGTTTATTCCCCGATAAATTCCACAAAAAGGCCATTAATTCCTATATTGATGTCATTGTCATCTATCTCTGATAATAACGCCTGTTCCAGTTTGCAAACCACACCCGCATGCTTTCGCAAGGTCACATGTCTGATTGACAGTGGAACATCTCTAAACCGGACACCCTGGGGACCTCCCAGGGTGTCCGGTTTAGAGAGGTTCCACTGTAGTTGGGCCTTGATCTTACCATGCAGGGCTAACCATTTTTAACCCCAAATAAAATAAAATGGTATCTTCCATGTAGACACTACCGCCTGTGCTATTCTTGCCAGTACATGTATTCGTAGATTTCTTTATTTCACAATACTTGTATATTGTGCTTGAAATCAAGCAGCTTTATTGGCTGAGCCTGTGCTGTGCTATGTCTCAGACTCAGACAATAACATTGCGTGATTGCGAGTTGGAATTGCCACCAGGGGGCCGTTTCACTAAACTTCGTACGACTAAAATGTTCGTAAGTGCAAAATTATGATAGTCTGTAAATTTCACATTAACATTGTTTTCTTGTAAATAATTATTGGATTTACATTTATTGAGCATAGGCTGCATATGCAGCCTATGCTCAATAAATGTAAATCCATAAATTGAAATTTACAGACGATCTTAAATTTGCACTTACGAACATTTTAGTCGTACGAAGTTTAGTGAAATGTGCCCCTGATGTTCAGAAACGTTGATAATGTGGGCAAGATTAACACAGGGCGATTGGGTGTATTGGACTTTATCCCGTCAACACAGTGCGTATGTGCCGTGAAACACGGTGCCGTGAAACATTTTTGATATCCAATCAATACTATTTTTGCATTTTACAGCCATTTGAAGGTGTTGACGGGATAAATAGAATAGTAGGTTAGTGCCGTGAATGGGAAAAAATATTTGGCGCGGCACGGAAACGGGATGTGCTCGGCAGAGCCTCGCCCATCCCGTTTCCTAAGCCTTGCCAGATAGTTTTTCCCATTCACGGCACTAACCTACTATTCTCTATATTTCATGAATAAAAAAAAAAGATTTATTATGTCAAAATCTTACGAATGGTGACAAACACAATATATCATGATCTGCAGTGTTTGCAAACATTTATTCAAGGGTTAATTGAGACACGCCATGTGATTTTGTACCTTCGGACATCGGCGTAATTTCATGAAATACGTTTATAAAATTCACAATATTTCCGTAAATTGACAACATTATATTCCGCATGTAAACTTTTGACTTTATTTATAAAAAATATTGTACATTTTGCAAACGTATTTAATCAAATTACGAAGATGTCCGAAGGTACACAATCGCATGGCTTGTCTCAATTGTGAATGGCGAAATGAGGTTTATAGGATTTTGGGATTCTAGTCTAGCTGACTTAGGCGATTAACTTCAAGGCCATGGTCGAGATTGGAAGATAAAGCATTTCAAGAACTTCATTTTCAGACAAAGTTCGATGTGAAATTAAAACTCGTTAGCTCGTCTGTTGTCGAAGAAAACTGAAAGAGCTATTGACACCACTCCGGCGTTGTCGGGCGTCCGCTTCCGTCCGCGTCCGAATTTCGGTTAACCTTTACATTCGAGTCATTTTCTTAGCAACCCCTTGACCTATGTTCATGAAACGTGGACACAACTTTCTGCTTGCATCTCTAACCACAACCCACTGATGTACAATTGCTGCCGACGAACTTTTAGCCATTTAACACATAAAATCTGAAAAATATTGAAAAGTACTTTTTCATCAATAACAAAAAAGTCACCTATGGGAATGGGGAGTCAATTTCCAAAGAAATTCGTGTTTTGATCCTTCAGGATCAAAAAACGAAAAATTTTGGAAATTGACTCCGAAACCTGGCGAGATGAAAATGATGTAACTAAGAAAACAAAAATTAGATTTTGAAAATCGGTCCACAAATAAAAAAAATATTTAAATAAATCTATTTTTAGCCCCCATGTTAAATTCCCATAGGAAAATCGTTTTTTCGCAATAAAATCAATATTTGATGGAATTTCATCAAATAATTTTTTTTGGGGAGGGTCACTTTTTTGTTATTGATAAAAAAGTACATGTACTTACTTTTAAATATTTTTTACATTTAATGTGTTTAATAGCCAAATGTTCGTCGGCAGCAAAACGTGGAACAGACAGTAGTCTAGAGTGGTTGAAGGTTGTAAGTACAAAACTAAAATTCACAACAACGTTGGCATAGTCACTGCTCAGTACGGTTCAGTAATTCGTTCCGACGAAAAATCAATTCGTTCCTCAATTAAACAATTCGTTCCCTCGAATTAACAATTCGTTCCCACGATATAACAATTCGTTCCCACGGGAACGAATTGTTATTTCTTGGGAACGAATTGTTAAACTGAGGGAACGAATTGTTACTTCGTGGGAACGAACTGTTAATTCGTGGGAACGAATTGTTAAATTTAGGGAACGAATTGTTATTTCGTGGAAACGAATCATAATACAAAAAAAAAATCTACGTCCCCTGCGGGGCTCCGTAGCTCAGAGTATAAGGTATTGTTTCTCAGCAGTGAGTCTAAATGCCGCACACAAACAGGGATTTGGGTTACTATAATACGTCTCTGACAGAACATTCAATATGGTACAAATTGGATTTGCGAGCTTGTACCGAAATGATCTGCTTTCAAGCTGATATTATCTTTAATTTGGGACAACAATTACACCACAAGGTCAAACCGTACATGATAATCTCCTTCGTATAGTGGATACGAGAATGAATATACGTAGCCATAGTTAGTTCATGTATAAGCAAAACTGTGAACTGTCTCAAATATGAACCAAAATTGTTAGATTAGCTTAAAGGTACATACCCACTCGGTAGGCACAAACTGTTCTTTATAGGAAATAAATAAGTGTATGAGTATGTCACTATTCCAGCAGTTCTAAAAATTACAAACGCCCGCTGTACAAATATATTACGAATTAGTAATGTCCGTTAACATTTTAAAGAAAACGGTTATCGCCCCTGATATCAGAGTGAAAATTTACGTCTGATATAAAATGTATTATAATGTAAATCAATACGTGGGGCGATGGTTAATGAATGTTTATTTTGCCAGAAAATGTCTCAGATGATGTCTCTGATATAAAGGACAGTTTGTGCCTACTAAGTGGGAATGTACCTTTAAAGGTGTTCCACGTTTGCCCGCCGCCCAATATTTGACAAAATCTAACATTAACTTTCTTAAAGGTAGCAATTGGAGGTCAAATCAATAAGTGTAGATCTGACCCTATTATGTTTTATGCGTGTCTGTTCCAGGCTTGCTGAAGGTTTAGTCGCTGCTGCGCTCCAGTAACCTGACATGTTATGTTGTATGCGTGTCTGTTCCATGCGTGTTGAAGGTGTAGTCGCTGCTGTGCTCCAGTAACCTGACATGTTATGTTTTATGCGTGTCTGTTCCAGGCTTGTTGAAGGTGTAGTCGCTGCTGCGCTCCAGTAACCTGACATGTTATGTTTTATCCGTGTCTGTTCCAGGCTTGTTGAATGTGCAGTCACTGCTGCGCTCCAGTAACCTGACCCTGTTATGTTTTATCCGTGTCTGTTCCAGGCTTGTTGAAGGTGTAGTCGCTGCTGCGCTCCAGTAACCTGACACTGTTTTGTTTTATCCGTGTCTGTTCCAGGCTTGTTGAAGGTGTATTCGCTGCTGTGCTCCAGTACCCTGACATGTTATGTTTTATCCGTGTCTGTTCCAGGCTTGTTGAAGGTGTAGTCGCTGCTGCGCTCCAGTAACCTGATACTGTTATGTTTTATCCGTGTCTGTTACAGGCTTGTTGAATGTGCAGTCACTGCTGCGCTCCAGTAACCTGACCCTGTTATGTTGTATCCGTGTCTGTTGCAGGCTTGTTGAAGGTGTAGTCGCTGCTGCGCTCCTGTAACCTGACACTGTTATGTTGTATCCGTGTCTGTTCCAGGCTTGTTGAAGGTGTAGTCGCTGCTGTGCTTCAGTAACCTGACATGTTATGTTTTATCCGTGTCTGTTCCAGGCTTGTTGAATGTGCAGTCACTGCTGCGCTCCAGTAACCTGACACTGTTATGTTTTATGCGTGTCTATTGCAGGCTTGTTGAAGGTGTAGTCGCTGCTGCGCTCCAGTAACCTGACCCTGTTATGTTTTATGCGTGTCTGTTTCAGGCTTGCTGAAGGTGTAGTCGCTGCTGCGCTCCAGTAACCTGACCCTGTTATGTTTTATCCGTGTCTGTTGCAGGCTAGTTGAAGGTGTAGTCGCTGCTGTTATTTTGTATGCGTGTCTGTTTCAGGCTTGTTGAAGGTGCAGTCACTGCGGCGCTCCAGTAACCTGACTCTGTTATGTTTTATCCGTGTCTGTTGCAGGCTTGTTGAAGATGTAGTCGCTGCTGCGCTCCATTAAACTGACCATGTTATGTTGTTATGTTTTATGTGTAGTCGCTTGCGGCTTTGTTTGCTTAGTAACCTTGACGGTTATTTTTATCCGTGTCTGTTCAACAGGCTTGTTGAATGTTGCGTCACTGCTGCGCTCTGTAACCATGAACACTGGTTATGTTTTATGCGCTGTCCTATTGCAAGGCTTTTGTTGTAAGGTGTAGTCCGCTGCTGCGTCCAGTAAACCCTGACCCTTGTTATGTTTTAATGTCCGTGTATTGTTTCAGGCTTGTTCTGAAGGTGGTGTCGCTGGGCGCTCCAGGGGTAACCTTGACCCTTTGTTAATGTTTTAATCCGTTGTTGTTGCAGGATAGTTGAGGTGTTAGGCGCTCGACGGTTATTTTGTATGGTCTCTGTTTCAGGCTTGTTGAAGGTGCCAGTTCAAACTGCGGCTCGCTCCTGTAACCTGACCTGTTTTTTGTTTTTTCCGTGTCTGTTGCAGGCTTGTTGAAGATGTAGTCGCTGCTGCGCTCCATTAAACTGACCATGTTATGTTGTTGTGTTTTATCCGTGTCTGTTCTAGGCTTGTTGAAGGTGTAGTCGCTGCTGTGCTCCAGTAACCTGACATGTTATGTTTTATCCGTGTCTGTTGCAGGCTTGTTGAAGATGTAGTCGCTGCTGCGCTCCATGCTTACTTACTTACTTACTTACTTACTTACTTACTTACTTACTTACTTACTGGCGTTCACCATCTACACCATCACACCAGCCACAGCAAGGAAGGACGCTGTCTTTCTGAGCTCCTCCATCTTTCCATACAACTTCTCCACTGGGGTGGTGATCTCTGGCCATATGCTTTTTCTTCTCTGCTCTAACAGGGGGCATCTTTGCAGTATATCCTCTGTAATCTGCTTTTCCATACCGCAAGTGCATCTTGGAGATGGGGACAACTTCAGTTTTGCATACATGTGGGCATTTAGCCTGTTGGGTCCCGTGCGTAGCCTTATTATTATGACTTGTTGACATCTGTCTAGTAGGTGGTAGTCATCTTTGGTTGGCTTTGGCTTCGTCAGTGTCTTTATCACTGTTGCTTTATTCTCATGAGTAACACTATTATGTGGCTGGTCACCTTTGGCTCCTAGCTTGGCCAACTTGTCCGCCTTCTCATTTCCAGGAACCCCACAGTGTGCTGGAATCCACTGCAACAACACTTTTTTATTCTGGCATAAAGTGTGTAACTGTCTGGAAAGAGATGGTAATTTGGCATTTCTCAAGGCCTGTAGGACTGACAGAGCATCTGTTAGTATGACCACCTGATGGCAGTTCTCAGCCGACTCTTCAATAATTGTTGTCGCCTTCATGATGGCCTCCACTTCTGCTTTGTAGTTGGTACAGTGCTTTCCTGTAGGTATGCTAACCGTTTCTGTCTTCCCAGTGGTGTACAAGACGAAAATACCAGGTCCCCCATCTTGAATTGCAGCTGTCGCTGAACCGTCTGTGTACACATGGGTAGTTATCGAAGATCATGGCTTGTGTGAGGGACTTCTTGATGATCTCGTCCTGTTCTCCCGGCAAAAGTCCTGGGATAGTTGTGTTAATACTGATGTTGGACAGGTCATATCTCCATACTTCTGGTAGTTCAGACTTTTCAAGAGGAGCCTTCGGTGGTCCAAGTTGGGCAGCATTTGTTCTTGTCAACTTCTTCGACTCGTGTACATAGCTGCTTCTTTTCAGACGATTCTTTGTCAGGCTCTCAAGTTTTATTTTCATGGGATGATCTGGCAGGAACTGATACTTGCTGGCTTGTATTAGAGCCTTGTCATCTCTCCTTTCGCTGAGTGGTGGAATGGCAGTGATTTCCTCCATGGCCTTAATTGGAGTTGACCGCATTGCTCCGGTGATAATTCGTAGGGCCTGGTTCTGGACCTTGTCTAGTATGTGCTGATTGGTTTTGGCAGTTGTCATCCATGTTGAGGAAGCATACTCGAGATGGGGCCTGATTGTACCCAGGTATACTGTCTTTAGTATGGTATCATGCGATCCCCAGTTGGTACCAGCTAATTTCCGAAGTATAGCTAGTTTCCTGCGGGCCTTTGCTTCAGCATTTGCTATGTGGGGCTTCCATGTAAGCCGTCTGTCGAAGGTCACTCCAAGGTATGTTGCCTCTTCCATATGTTTCAATGTCGTGCCACTGATCTTTATAGGACAGGCCTTCTGTTTAGGTGACAGAGTGAATAGGGTAGTAGATGACTTCTCTGTATTCACCTGCACGCACCAGTCATCTGCCCATGCGGATAGCTTGTCGTCGGCCGCTTGTTGCATCCTGTAAGTTGCAGTTGATGCAAACTCCTCGGAACACCAGAGCGCGAGATCGTCTGCATATAGGGCAGCTTTAACTCCCTTTGGCAAGTCCGATACCAGGTCGTTGATGAAAAGGATAAATAGGGTGGGCGACAGTACTCCTCCTTGGGGGACACCATGTCTCTGTAGGAATTTGTGGCTGGTAGTCCCATCAACACTTACTCTAGCCCTCCTGTTGAAGAGGTATGACTTTACCCACTTGTACATAGTGACTCCCACTCCATTCCGCTGTAGCTTTTCGAGCATACCTTCTGTCCAGACCTTGTCGAATGCTCTTTGGAGATCAACCCAAGTTACTAGGGTTACTTTCTTTTCTTGAAAAGCGTCTTCGATCTCCTGGGCAAGGTATGTCGTCTGGTCTTCAGTCGAGCGGAATTTCCTGAAGCCAGCCTGTTGGTGGGCCAGAAGTTGGTTTGTCTCCAGATACCACTTCATGCGCTGGTTCACAATACTCTCCATAGTTTTACCTACCACGCTGGTGAGACTGATTGGGCGATAGCTGGATGCTTTTTTACGATCCTTTCCAGGTTTAGGGATAGGAATCATGGTTGCCTCTCTCCAAATTTGCGTGAGTCTGCCTTCTCTCCAGCTGTGGTTGTAGATTGCAAGGAGGGTGTGCATTGCAAAAGAGCCGAAGTGGGTCAACATCTCGTTGGTGATGCCGTCCGGTCCCGGCGACTTTTTGGCCTTGAGCTGTTTCAACGCTACTTGTAGCTCACATAGTGTGAGGTCCTTCTCCATTATATCTTCTTCTGATCTACTGCTGCGCCTTTCTCTCTCCTCTCTTCTTGCCTCTCTCTGCTGTTCTCTGCTGATAGGAATGTTACTGACATCTTCGTAATTGTCAGCGAACCTGTTTGCTGCTTGTTTGCCTGTCAGCAGAGTACCATTTTCTACCAGTGTTGTTGGGCTCCTGCTGCTGTCCCCTTCGTCATTCAGCTGTTTGGTGAGTTTCCATAGCTTTGTACCATCCTTTTCCAGGTTGAGAGATGCCGTTTTCTCTTTCCAGCTTTTCCTTCTGGCCTGGATCTTGGCTTTTAGGAACTTGGCCTTGGTTTGTTGGAGGGCAATGTTGTTTTCTTGAGAGGGATTTGTTTCTGCCTCCCGCCTGGCCTCCGATAAATTGTTCTGAAGAAATTCCAGATCGTTGCTCCAGTATGGCTTGTAGTCCCTCCTAGATCCCCGCGGAATGCACTTGTGTGCGGCTTTGAAAATGGCAGCATTGAAGTCTTTGTTGACTCGGTCGATGTCTCTGCCTTCCACTCTTATCTCTCTGCAGAGGTTATCTGTGAGCTTCTTGTATGAACTCCAATCAGCCTTCTTGTAGTTCCATCGAGGAAAACTTGGTTCCTGTGCGACATTGTACTGCATGGTGAGGTAAACGGGACGATGGTCACTACCTACCAGTTGATCACCTACCTCTCTAGAGAGAGTACTGTGTATATCGTCAGTGCAGAAACCAAGGTCAGGAGTGGAAGTGGAATGCCATCGTCTGGAGTAAAAAGTAGGTTGATCATCAGGATTGTTGATCAGTTGGAGGTTATGCTCATCCTGCCAGGTCTCAACCTCTTCTCCACGTCTGTCTATATGGTCATATCCCCAACTCTGTGAGTGGCTGTTGAAGTCACCTACAACTAGACAGTCTGTATCTTCAACAGGGATGGTGTCCAGGGATAGAGGTCTGTCATTTGGGGAGTATATGTTAACAACTTGCATCACCTTGTTGCTCAATTTGAGGCACAACACCTGGTATTCGGAGTCTTCCATGTGCACACTGGTTTGGGTGGCTGCAAAGTTGTTCCTAACCAGTGTAAGGATTCCTCCATTTCACCTTCCCAACCTGTCACAACGGAAGCACTGGTAGCCTCTAACCTTGAAGAATTTGGTCTCCGAAAGGTGAGTCTCTTGGATGCAGCAGACGTGTATGTCCTTTTCAAAAAGGATATTCTCCAATTCAGTTTTCTTATTGAAGAGTCCCTCTGCATTCCAATGCATAACTTTGAAAAGTTGCTTTGGCTTCTTCCGTGTCTCTGTATGGTCAGTAGATTTCCTCCCTCGTCACCTGGCTCTAAGTCGAGGTGAGTGACCTCTAGTAATGTTGGGTGGACTCCGTCGAGGCTCAGAGCCCGACGCTGCTTCTCCCTGGAGGGACTTCGAAGAGCCAGCGTCATCACGATGCGGTCTAGATGGTTGTGCAGACATTGTGTCTGTTTCAGGCTTGTTGAAGGTGCAGTCACTGCGGCGCTCCAGTAACCTGACCCTGTTATGTTTTATCCGTGTCTGTTGCAGGCTTGTTGAAGATGTAGTCGCTGCTGCGCTCCATTAAACTGACCATGTTATGTTGTTATGTTTTATCAGTGTCTATTCCAGGCTTGTTGAAGGTGTAGTCGCTGCTGCGCTCCAGTAACCTGACCCTGTTATGTTTTATCCGTGTCTGTTCCATGCTTGTTGAAGGTGCAGTCGCTGCTGCGCTCCAGTAACCTGACCCTGTTATGTGTTATCCCTGTCTGTTTCAGGCTTGTTGAAGGTGTAGTCGCTGCTGCGCTCCAGTAACCTGTCCCTGTTATGTTGTATCCGTGTCTGTTCCAGGCTTGTTGAAGGTGCAGTCGCTGCTGCGCTCCAGTAACCTGACACTGTTATGTTTTATCCGTGTCTGTTCCATGCTTGTTGAAGGTGTAGTCGCTGCTGTGCTCCAGTAACCTGACATGTTATGTTGTATGCGTGTCTGTTTCAGGCTTGTTGAAGGTGCAGTCACTGCTGCGCTCCAGTAACCTGACACTGTTATGTTTTATCCGTGTCTGTTCCAGGCTTGTTGAAGGTGTAGTCGCTGCTGTGCTCCAGTAACCTGACACTGTTATGTTGTATCCGTGTCTGTTCCAGGCTTGTTGAAGGTGTAGTCGCTGCTGGGCTCCAGTAACCTGACCCTGTTATGTTTTATCCGTGTCTGTTGCAGGCTTGTTGAAGGTGTAGTCGCTGCTGCGCTCCAGTAACCTGACCCTGTTATGTTTTATCCGTGGCTATTCCAGTCTTGTTGAAGGTGTAGTCGCTGCTGCGCTCCAGTAACCTGACCATGTTATGTTTTATCCGTGGCTGTTCCAGTCTTGTTGAAGGTGTAGTCGCTGCTGCGCTCCAGTAACCTGACCATGTTATATGTTTTATCCGTGTCTGTTCCAGGCTTGTTGAAGGTGCAGTCACTGCTGCGCTCGACTAACCTGACCCTGGGGATCTCAGTGGTGGTACGCCAGGCGGACCTACAAAACATGCGCGCCGTGCTGAAGGAGGCCAAACACAACCACTGGACCCACATCATCGCCGAACTCAACATCACCGAGACTTCACAACTACTCAAAATGGTACGAAGAGATATTATATTAAATATATATTGTTACATGACTGCCGTTATTTGACACCGCTCTCAGCCGTGTTCAAACATACTGTTTGACCATAGCTCAATCCGGGGCAAAGCCAACACTTATGTAATGCATGTGTCTCATGACGTACTAGAACGCGCCATTACGTCACCAGACCAGGGGTCGTTTGACTAAACTTCGTACCAATAAAATGTTCGTAAGTGCAAAATTATGATAGTCTGTAAATTTCACATTGACCATGTTTTCTTGTAGACAATTATTGGATTTAAATTTATTGAGCATTGGCTGCATATGCAGCCTATGCTCAATAAATGTAAATCCATCAACTGAAATTTATAGACGATCCTAATTTTGCACTTACGAACATTTTAGTCGTACGATGTTTAGTGAAACGGTCCCCGGTTCACAACGGTCGCACTGAACTTTTGAAATTGATGCGCAGGAAGGGGTACCTGCATCACGCGACGTGTACTGTGGCCCCGGAATATGTATGTGTAAATCAACTGTTTGAATGGAACGGGTTGGTTAAATTACATGATATTTCCGATGGAATTGTAACGTTCGACCAGGGTGTCCGGTTTACAGATGCTCCACTGTAATCCAGTGGCCCGTTTCACTAAACTTCGTATTGGATTTACATTTATTGAGCATATGCAGCATATGCTCAATAAATGTAAATCCATCAATTGAAATTTCCAGACGATTCTAAATTTGCACTTACGAAGATTTTAGTCGTAAAAAATTTAGTGAAACGGGCCCCATGTGTATGAGCGTGACTATTCATACTTCCGTTAATCGCTAACATAGAGAGTCATTATCAGTCTATATACATTACAATGAAATACATCTAAAGTATGTGTTCGGTTTAGAGAGGTTCCATTCTGTCGAGAAAAAACGTTACAATTACCCAGGGTAGTTGCGTTTTGTAGAAGTAAATGAGACCAGTACAAGGTATAGTAATTACTGTGATATTCAGGACAACGTATGATGTAACGTACCTAAATAGCAAATGACAAAACAGTACAGTTCATACATCCATCAAATGAATATGGAACGCAACTCTACGAAAGCTCAAATAATTAATGATAGTTATAAATAATTACATATTTAGAGCTAACTCCAAATCATCTCTAAATCAGTTGGAGCTAACTCTAAATAGTTCATGCTAGCTCTAATTATGTAGAACTAGCAATAATTATTTGAGTTTATGTAGATTTGGCGTTCCAGGAACGCCCAATCTATATAAACTCAAATAATTAATGCTAGCTCTAAATATTGAATGCTAGCTCTAACTATCTAGAGCTAGCAATACGTATTTGAGTTTATGTACATTTGGCGTTCCATAAATGAATGCCGTTGCATGCGTGCCGTAATTAGAATTGTCCCTTGTTATTTATTACTTTCGCGGCTCCTATATACCGTTTGGGAATAATGCTCTGTTTCCATAGACATGCCCGGTGATACATTTAACACTTCGAACTTAGTACTCCACAACTGGAATTTAAAAAGATTGATCTTGTATACACGACATGAATGTTAGCAAGACTGAGAGTGTGTTTCGTCCGCCTGTACTATGGGATAATCCACGCCGGCACAGGCGGACAACCATGCTGTAAATCGTTTATCCCGCCGTATAATTATTAATACGGATACCAATTTTAGAATATTAATAGAAATTGATAAAATGAATATAATTATAAATAGCGATTCTGCGACCTAAAATTTGTTTGCTTAGCAAATAAGCATTTTAAGCAATTCTATGTAATTTGTTACACTTACCTTTACTAAACCGTGACTTAAAACGTGCTTAGAATTTCGTAATTGTTAAGCAATAATGTTTATGTCGCAGAATCCCTGTTTATAATATCTGTATTGAAGATATTTATTTCCATGTATTTTGCTTGTCGTTTCAGGCATTGCAAGAAGGCATGGTTGACCCATATCATCATTTCATCATCACCAACTTAGTAAGTACAGGTATCAAGCACAATAAGACACGCCATGTGATGTTGCATGATATTATTATAGGAATTAATGGCCTTTTTGTGGAATTTATCGGGGTATAAACTTGGAAAAGTCGCGGGAATACTGGACGAAGGCCGGAAGGCCTCGTCCAGTATTCCCGCGACTTTTCCAAGTTTATATCCCCGATAAATTCCACAAAAAAAGGCCATTCATTCCTTATAATTCCAGCATTTGAAATAAATGCATCAAGAGAAAATGTGTTTATATTCCGTTTTCTTAAGAATTATTTTAACTGCGCCTCACGGTTACGGAAAGTAGTTTGGCGTGGGAGTTTACTGGGATATAAATTTTGGACAGAGACTTGCTACGGGCCAATCAAATGTTAGGGAATTGTGTAAATATTTTTGTGCTGGAATTATAACGAAATATTCAGAGTACATGCGAAGTATAATTCCGCATGTACTCAATTTTGTCAAATTTTTACTTTATTTATGAAAACTATTGTAAATTTTGTAAACGTATTTAATGAAATTACGCAGATGTCCGAAGGTGCAAAATCACATGGCGTGTCTCATTTGTGAAATGGGACCTATGGGATCTTTGACCAGTGTAGCTCCTGATAAAATATCGCATTCATGTCGCCTAGTAACAATCTATCGTTTGTGTTAGAAGCATGACGGGTGTTTCATTGATGGAATGGCGAACAATGCAGATCCAGATCAGACTGTGCGGATGCACAGGCTGATCTGGATCTACATAGGTCGCAAAACCCATACATCCATTTCTCCAGTCACAGCCATATTTAATCTTATGAAGATCTGAATGAAAGGGCCTCGGTGATGCAGTTGTGTTTAATGTGCACAGTATAGTCTTTGAGAATCTAACACGACTGGTGAAACTCACAGAAAAATATTCCATCTCCGTCACAAGTTATGTAGGTTTTAATTTGAAATTACCTTGGATTATGAAGGACTTACTTTTACATACGTCATAGACGACGCATAAATACTTCTTTTTATTTACATTATTTTTATTTTTAATATTCTGTCTTAATTTATTTCATATATTGATATTGCAGACAGAAATACACATTAAAAGGAAAACATACAATTTTAGTTACACTAATATTGATTTTAATGGGAAAACAAATATCGTAATTTGCATTATTATTTATTATTAGTTGCACTTACTGTGCTGTCACAGCTCATTTACATAAAATATGCAGAAAATAATACCTCTGTAACTTGTGAAAAGACATGGAGTATGTGCATGCGGTTTTCACCGGTTGTGTTAGATTGTCAAGATTGTCACTGTGTATATGAAACACGGCTGCATCCAAGAGGCCCGTTAAGTCGGTGTTAATGATCACTTTTGATTTATCACATTTATCATGTCTTGAGTAAAGAAATTAATTTTACCAGCGAAACACATAATTCAAGGTGTATGATCACGTGGAACTAACAACAACAACAAGTACTGAAACTGCCAGAATCCATCCGATTATTATACAGTCAACTCGTGATAGTTTGGAAAACATAATGATGGCACTGGTGCGTAGATTAATCACAAAATCATTTATTATACCGCAGTCACATTTGCCACGGCGGCCGTACGGTCTTTCAATTTCTACGGCCAATATCAATTCTACGGCCATCGCAAAAGATAGGTATGATGACCCTGCGGCAACCGCAGTTTTTCTACGCTCACACCTTTATAATTCCAGGGGAGTCGTTTGAAAATGGCAGTTAAACCATTTTCAAACTACTCCCGTCTGTGTACCAGAGGGGAGTCGTTTGAAAATTGCAGTTAAACCATTTTCAAACGACTCCCGTCTGTGTACTAAAGGGGAGTCATTTGAAAATGGCAGTTAAACCATTTTCAAACGACTCCCGTCTGTGTACTAGAGGGGAGTCGTTTGAAAATGGGGAGTACTTTGAAATTCCTACACCGGCATTATATCAAAATGAAACGTAAAATTGCGGTGTAGTTTCTATTAGTCGTGTCAATACTACATTTTTCTGTCCACCAACTTTTGGCTAATAAATACATTAAATCTAAAAGATATTTAAATGCAAGTACTTGTTCATCCGTAACAAAAAAGTCACCCGCCCCAAGTCTGTGTATTACTATATTGCAATTGGGAATTTAACATGGAGCAAAAAGGAGTTGGGGAGTGAGGGGAAGGGTCGAAAAACAAATATTTTAGAAAGTGACTCCTCTCCGAAACCTGGCTAGATAGCTTGGAAGTGATGCAACCACAAAAACGAATGTTACATTTTAAAAATCGTGTCATCAAATCCCAAAAGTATTAAAAAACAAACTTTAAAGCCTCCATCTTAAATTCCTATAGAAAAATAGTTTTTCCGCAATAAAACCAATATTTGATAAAATGTCATCAAATAACAAATATTTGGGGAGGGTGAATTGTGTTATTGATGAAAAAGGGCTTACATTAACTACGTTTATGCGTTAAGTTTCGTCGGCAAAAAAAAGTGGAACAGACAGTAGTTAGTATTTTGTTTCAATCTCCTAGTGCCTACTGTCTGTTTCACGAAAGCTGCCCAAATTTTACGGCTATATAAACAATTCAAAAACAAGATTTCTTTTGATAATATTAAATTAAAGGAAAAATTAAGAATGAGCCTTCTTTTTATTTCGTGAAATTTTGTCAAATATTGATTTTATTGCGAAAAAACAATTTCCCCATGTTAAATCCCCATAGACATCTTCACTCCGTGAAGATGTCTATGGGGATTTAACATGGGGAATTTTTTTTTAATTTTAGAATTTTTCGTGGGAACGAATTAATAAAAAAAATCCATGTCCCTTGCGGGGCTCCGCAGTACACCGGTTGAAGTAACATACCAAGGCCTAAAAATACATTAAATATACCCAAAATATCAATAAGTGAAAAAGTAAGTTAAACATTTTTTTTCTCCCTGCTATAACACATTGTATTGTGTTCTAACAGGGAGTAAACATTTTTTTCCTTCAATTGATTTGTTCCCACTTATTGATACTTTTAGGTATATTTAATGTATTTATAGACCTTGGTCCGTTACTGCAACCTGTGCCGTAGTACAGTGCAACCTCTCTACAACAGCCACCCATGGGGAAGACGCAAAACTGGCTGTTGTAGAGAGGTGGCTGTTGCACGGAGGTTAATGCTGAATTATATTTTAGTCGTCCGCTGTTTATTTATTTTCGTCGATAATTCTCATCAAAAACATGCTTTGGCAACATTTTAGAATCATTTCCAATGGAAATGATTCTCAAATGCTGTCAAAACATGTTTTTATTGAGAAAGAAGGCGAAAGCAACAGCAGACGACATTTTTCGTGCCCAGCAGTCTAAGGGTTAGATACAGAGGAAATCATACATTTAGTGTATAAAATAGCGGCTGTTATAGAGAGGGTGTTGTAAAGAGGTGGCGGTTCGCGGAGGTTCGACTGTATTGCAATCTTCTTCAGGATCTCGAGTTATTGGATCTGGAGGATTATCGCCACAACTTCGTCAACTTGACTGGATTCCGCATCATCAGTAGCGAGGACGAGTTCACGAGGCAGATCATGGACGACATGTATGTTTACAGAGAAAACACACAACTCAACATCCTCAAAGGCTCTTCGCTGCCCGTAAGTCAAAATCTGAGAGAAGATAATTGTGTGATTGTGTACCTTAGACATGTGACTTTGTTACCTTAGACATGCACAGGTTGGTCTGGATCTACACTTGTCGCAAAAATCATAATTCCCATTTCTCCAGTCAGAGCCACATATTTTCCGTAAACGACAGTTGGAAAAATGTAACCAGTGTAGCTCCGGATCCCGATGTCTGTTAGCGATCTATATTACTTGTTAGAAGCGTGACGGGTGTTTTATTGCTGGAATGTCGAACAGTGCAGATCCTGATCAGACTGTGCGGATGCACAGGCTGATCTGGATCTACACTGCTCGCAAAACTCATACACCATTGCCACGATCATCATTTCATCAACCATCGATGTCACGGAAACTATCATACATTTTGTAAACATCACACATCTTACGTACAAACTCGGCTTTCCTCATATATCGGCTGGCGGCCCATTCCTGTGCATACTCTATCAGTTCTTGATGCAATTGTCGTCTCCTGATTCGTATTCTTGACGACACCATTGGGTGTAAGTGCAGTGGTAACCACGTTATTGGCTGAATTAACGCCAGATTGCTACAATAGACCTACCGCCGGCGATCATGCCTTGCATTCACAAAGCTTTTCTCTGTTTTACTTCGCTTATGTTTTAGAAAATAAATTGCAGATTTGTCGCTTTAAAGAATATTTGTATGCCCCCGCCACCGAATGGTGAGGGGGCATATATTGTTACCGGCGTCCGTACGTCCGTCCGTCCCGAAACCTTAACGCTGGGGTAAATGTCTTATAATGTTTGTTTCCTTACACGGATCTGCTGGCACACATGCATTACTCTAATGATCCTCTACCAGTCTGTGATAAATCCACGATCGCCCCCCCCCCCACACTGAGCCCAGGGTCAAGGTTCGAAACCCTAACGGTCGGCTAAATGTCTTATAATTTCTGTTTCCTTGCATGGATCTGCTTGATATTTCACACACCCATCGCTCTGATCGTCCTCTACCGCCCTGTAACAAATTCACGATCGTCCCACCTCCGCTAAGCCCAGGGTCAATGTCACATATTTGGTGCGTTCGAAACCTTAACGCCCGGGTAAATGTCTTATAATGTCTGTTTCCTTGATTGGATCTGCTTGATATTTCACACACGCATTGCTCTAATGGTTCTCTACCGCCCCGTGAAATATCCACGATCGTCCCTCTCCCGCTAAGCCCAGGGTCAAGGTCACATACTTAGTGCGTTAGAAACTCGGTTAAGTGTCTTATAATGTATGTTTCCGTGCGTGGATCTGCTTGAATTTTCACACACCCATTGCTCTGATGGTCTGCTTTTACACTGAGACAAATCCACGCTTCTCTGGCCCTCCGTGTTATCAAATTTGCCTCGTTTTCTTTGGCTGCCAGCGAGGGCATTCGTATACCGACAGGCGACATTTCTAGTTAATCCTATCTACCAGGCATAAATGAAAATAATCAAATAAGCAAATTTTCTGACATTTAATTAGAGAAAAATCTGATAAGCGGAGAAGTCAGAAATCAGACAGAAAAGGCGTGTATTTTTCTTGGAATGTGTTAGAATAACTACATGTAATAAGTACTTATTATATAGTAGGTATCAATTTTAAGAAGAAACTGAAATGTCAGAAAAATAATAGAATGTCCTCTGTATCTGTTAAACTGCAATATCTGCACTATGATGCTATGCTGACCCTGTGCAATCATCCCAAGTCAAACTGCAGTATCTGTTAAACTGCAGTATCTGCACTATGATGCTATGCTGACCCTGTGCAATCATCCCAAGTCAGACTGCAGTATCTGTTAAACTGCAGTATCTGCACTATGATGCTATGCTGACCCTGTGCAATCATCCCCACCTGGGGATGATTGCACAGGGTCAGCATAGCATCATGTTGCAGATACTGCAGTTTAACAGATACTGCAGTTTGACTTGGGAGGGCAGTGTACGTTTAGAACATCGCGAAAGGATACATGTGTATTTCGTGGGCGAATGTCACACTAATTGGATAACTTGTTGTTACAGTATCGAAATGGATTATAATATCTATGCCCCGAGTAGATTCCTTGTCGGATCAAGGTCATAGTCAGTCGGTTGGAATTAGAGTAGAATAAGAAACAGCGATATTGTCCATGTACATTGTATTTCGTACATATATTGCGATTTGATAACATTATTTTACAGTTCAAACCGAAATTGTGTTTGACTATATCACAAAATAGCATATAGTATGATGTTATCGAAATAACAAAACTCAATTGCAGAATGAATTCATTCATATACACACAATTACGCCCGTAACAGCGAGACATTATCAATAAGCACATCAGAAGTTTGACTCATATTGTTACAATATTGACCGCGGTTTCTAACATAAATGTAATACATGTACAAACAAGCGGGTTCTAATATAAATGTAATACATGTACACACAAGCGGGGTCTAACATAAATGTAATACGCGTACACACAAGTGGGTTCTAACATAAATGTGATACATGTACAAACAAGCGGGTTCTAATATAAATGTAATACATGTACAAACAAGCGGGTTCTAACATAAATGTAATACATGTACAAACAAGCGGTTTCTAACATAAATGTAATACATGTACAAACAAGCGGGTTCTAACATAAATGTAATACATGTACACACAAGCGGGTTCTAACATAAATGTAATACATGTACAAACAAGCGGGTTCTACTAAATGTACATGTACAAACAAGCGGGTTCTAACATAAATGTAATATATGTACACAACGCGTCTACATGAAATGTAATACTAAATGTTGTACACAAACAAGCGGTTCAACATAAACTGTAATACATGTACAAACAAGCGGGTTCTAACATAAATGTAATACATGTACAAACAAGCGGGTTCTAACATAAATGTAATACATGTACAAACAAGCGGGTTCTAACATAAATGTAATACATGTACAAACAAGCGGGTCTACACATAAATGTAATACTTGTACAAACAAGCGGGTTCTAACATAAAGTATACATTACAAACAAGCGGTTCTAACATAAATGTAAAATACATGTACAAACAAGCGGGTCTAACATAAATTGAAATACATGGGTTACATGACAAGGCGGGTTCTAACATAAATGTAATACATGAGTTACAAACTGAAGCGGGTTCTAAACTTTACATAAATGTGATACATGTACAAACAAGCGGGTTCTAACATAAATGTATACATGTACAAACAAGCGGTTCTAACTAAATGAAATTGCAATACAAATTCAAGCGGGGTCACATAAAGTATTTCTTAAACAAACAAGCGGTTTCTAGCATAAATGTAATACTTGTACAAACAAGCGGTTTCTAACATAAATATAATACTTGTACAAACAAGTGGGTTCTAACATAAATGTAATACATGTACAAACAAGCGGGTTCTAGCATAAATGTAATACTTGTATAAACAAGCGGTTTCTAACATAAATATAATACTTGTACAAACAAGCGGGTTCTAACATAAATGTAATACATGTACAAACAAGTTCGACTCATCCGTTTACACAATTGCCCGCGTTTTCGAACATACATGCACAGCATGTATGTTCGAAAACGCGGGAAATTGTGCGTATTCGACGTACACGTGCCGTGATATTGATATTCGTGTAATCTGATTGTATATGAATGTGCCAATTATAACCGCGGCATTTCCCCGAGACGTTATCAAAATTCGTATTCCGGATACTGTCAACCGGCCTGCCTGTGTGTCTGGCGGCTCCCGACGTCACTATGACGGGAATCAATGCATCAGAACAGATGTGTGCACGGTTCGATATCGATGATGTAGCTGTATTCCCAAGTGTGCCGATTATACTTTAGCACGGGATTATACACTATCAATATGCGTAACCGCAGTAACAATATCCGGGACGTTGCAGTACGTCTGTTTATATATTCCTTAAAAGACATTCGAGATAAGTCGTGATTTTGTACATAAGAAGATGTGCGTGTTTCTTTCACGAAAAATATTTACGATATTTTGCGTATATGACGTCGAAATTTGATGAAATGTTCAGAGCATATGCGGAATAGTATTCCGCATGTGTGCGGAATAGTATTCCGCATGTGACTATTCCGCATGTGCTATGAACGTATCGTCAACTTTCGACGTCATTTACAGAAAATATCACAGTTTCTGTAAATAGTTTTCTGAAAAATCATACACTTTCTTAGGTACAAAATCATATGGCGTGTCATATTAAGAGGAATCTGTATTTGCATGTATGCACACATATACCCATCCTACTGTGAATGCCAACGGTAATGATGGACCCATGTTTGGTTTGAGCCAAATTACTGCGGAAGCACAATAAAATAGACCACAGGAAAATAACAATGCAAGATAAAACTGATATAAGACGGAAACCACTGACATAATAGGGACACCACGTGCCAGGTTAACTATCATAGGCATAGGCATCCCACAAAGCTGTCAGACATCCAGACGGTATGGTAGTCTGTGTGATATCACTAAGCACCACAGACAGGCCGATATCCTGGTATAAGGGGTCAGTGGGAAAAGGGGGCTAACTCCATCATGGAGTTAGCCCCCTTTTCCCACTGACCCCTTTTATTACCTTCTTTCACTGACCTCTTTAATTGCGCTTGCGGAGTTAGGGCCCTTTATCCGCTATACACGCACAGCAGACAGGCCGATATTCTGGCATAAGAGGCCAATGAAATAAGAAAGCTACATGTAGCTCCCACATGAAAGACAAAAGACGGTTACGTACTTTGTGGAAATATAATTTCAGGGGTCAGTGGAATAAGGGGGCCAAATCGCTCGTTGTGAAAACAAAATTGAAGAGGGTCTGTGGAATAAGGGAGCTAACTCCCTCATGAAAGAAATATACGGCCACCTACTTTGTGGAAACACAACTGAAGGGCTCAGTAGAAGGGCTCATCATTTTCTAGGAAAAATCTGAGACCCAGTGCTTGAAGTGTGTATTCCGAATACAATGGCTTAATTATATGTGTGTTGTGTGACTGTTGCAGTACCAGTGCGCCCTGATATTTGACGCCGTCTACCTGTTTGTGAAGGCCCTGCGTCAGTACGACCGGAGCGTGTCGTGGCAGTCGCCGAACACGACGTGTGACGACGTAAACCCCTGGGGCGGCGGCTTCAACCTCTACAGCTTCATCAATACCGTGAGTCAAATCATTTGGTAGTCATTTTGATAATAATTAATAGGTACCGATCTCAAATATCCCCTACATCAATGTGTATGCTAGATATAACACCATTATTCGGTGGTATAAGTACTAGTTAAAGCACCGTTCGTCCGTATGCACGAGGAGATAATCCGTAAGCTTCAGCGAGCATGCGGACATGCGTACAACCGTGCTCTAAGTAATTTATCCCACTCATATATCGATGGTCTAGTAACAGAAGGTCGTAACTGCTATGCTAAAGCATAGCAGTTACGACCTTATGTTACTAGACCATCGCTGTCTGGTTTTCCTAATAACCAGGGGACAGGAATATGCGTGAAGAAATATGCGTGAAGAAATATGCGTGAAGAAATATGCGTGAAGAAATGAAGAAATATGCGTGAAGAAATATGCGTGAAGAAATATGCGTGAATGCGTGAAGAAATATGCGTGAAGAAATATGCGTGAAGTGGCATAAAGATCTTTTACTACGAATCCTCGGTACCAACTTACACTATCTGTTGGCCATTTTCAAGCTTAACCCTTTCAACACCACATGCCTGTAGTTTTCATATTTTTTTAGAACAAAAACACTCCCTTTTCATAAATGGACTAATCTGAAAAACAGTTTGTGACGATTGGATTGGTTGCAAAATGAACATATCAAAATCCATTCCAGTTACGAAGGGGTGAAAGTGTTAATTGATTGATGTGTTTTCATTAATTACCTGTAGTTTATGGATATCTTGTCATCATTTATGCAGCAGTTCCCTTAATAGTCAACATCACTGGTTTCAGAAACATGATACAAATTATTATAACTTTATGTGAGCGTGTGAGACCCAGGTCTAAATTAAAATTAAGTTTGTTTGTCCTTTACCGTCCGACCCGATTGTTTAGCTCCGACTCAAGAAAAATTATTTCGTTTTCAAAAAAAAAAAGTTTTATTTTGGTCGCGACCATGCATCCATACGGACGTTTCGTCCGTAAATCGAAAGAATGCCGTTAAATCGAGTTAGGCCGCTGTATTGACAATCAGAGCTAAAATAAAATAATTTACATACCTACCTACCCCTGTCCAAGATGCTGGATAGGTAAAGGGCAAACAAACAATAGTTTAACACATTTCTATCGGAATACACCTTCACGGGTATGAAATTGATTAAATATTTTATTTTTAGTTTTGTTATTTCTCAATGAAAGTATATGTTGTGAGCACTCATTTGAACCGTTCAAATGGTGGTCGTGACATATACTTCTGAGCGTATAGAAGGAAAATAATTAGGATTTTCCGCAAACATAATGGCGTATCCTCAAAATGAAAATGGTTAGTGTAGGCCCCATTGCCTTTAGGAAGTCACGACCATCAAGACGTTTGTCCCAAGTACGACAACCTCAAATTGCCACGTTGTCGTGTGTAACTGTTTTATCAGCGCAGTTGGCATCTTAAATCACTTGACTGCCGTCTAGCCGAGTTCATATATTTCCGTAATTAAATTTTCTCCGAATGGGGAGCTTTGTATTCAACATTGGACCGGCTGGCAAATGACACCTTATGACGTTTGCGACGATTGTAGATACCGATCAACGTGCACAGTTCGGCTGGCGAATTAGGATCATCTCTCTTATGTGAATGAGTGGCGAACATCGTAGGACCAGATCAGACTGCGCAGATGCGCAGTCTGATCTGGTGCTACGCTGATCGCAAACGTCGTAAGATCCCGTTTCGTAGTCAAACTGAACGATTGAAAATCAGAAACAAACATACCGCGTGGCAACTATATGTTACACAGTTTCATATCTATGATGTTTTCAATATAAATGTATGTGACACTCCACCTGGGTATTTTGAGTATCCCACCTAGGTATCTTCAGATCATCCTGCACATCCACACAGTCCGTTCAGGGCTATCATTTTTGAAATTGTCTCAGATATACATGTACGTTGCATTCTGTCATTAAAGGTACATGCCCACTCAGTAGCCACCAAATGTTCTTTATAGGAATTAAATAAGTGCATAATTGTGTCAGTCACTATTCCACCAATTCTAAAAATTACTAGTGCCCGCTATACAGATATAATAATTTAGTAATATTTATTTTACTGATAGTAACGCACGGTTCTCGATTCGATTCGATTCGGCTCATTTTTAAGGGTGGGAATTTGCTCGAACACCTTCCATACCCGGTAACGCACGGTGGTATCAGGCTATTTTCATTATAAGAATGAATGGCCTTTTTGTGGAATTTATCGGGAATATAAACCTGGAAAAGTCGCGGGAATACTGGACGAAGCGATACAAAATTACAATTTTCGAAAAAAAATTAAGGTCTCGTCCAGTATTCCCGCGACTTTTCCAAGTTTATATCCACAAAAAGGCCATTCATTCCTTATAATTCCAGCATTTGAAATAAATTCATCAAGAAAATGTGTTTATTTTCCGTTTTCTTAAGAATTATTTTAACTGCGCCTCACGGTTACGGAAAGTAGTTCGGCGTGGGAGTTCACTGGGATATAAATTTTGGACAGATACTTGCTACGGGCCAAGCAAATGTTAGGGAATTCTGTAAATATTTTTGTGCTGGAATTATATGCAATTGAGGCATGATATTTTTTAATTATTTATACAAATTAAATGCGTCTCCTAAAAAAAATATTTTTTTCGACAGACTATAAAGTATCATCATTGCACATCAAAAATTAAGTACAGAGAATACATAGTAATGTCCGTTAACATTTAAGGAAACACGGTTATCGCCCCTGATATCAATGTGCAAATTTACGTCTGATATAAAATGTATAATAATGCAAATAGTTATGTGGGGAAATGGTGAATGAATGTTAATTTTGCCAGGAAATGTCTCAGATGATGTCTCTGATATAAAGAACATGTTGTGCCTACTGAGTGGGCATGTACCTTTAAAGGCGCATTTCATTCCTTGCAGACTTGATGAGTGTGCATGTTGAATGGAAGTTACAGTATTCTAAAACCAAATACGCCCCTCTTTGTCGTGGCGAATCACAATTATTACAGTTATTACGTAAGGTTCACGGTTCTTGCGTATTTTGTCTGTTCGTATGAAATGAATTATCCTGGCCAGACGGCTATAACCAGGTGAAGGTCTGCCGTTAATCAATAGACTTGTATGTGTGTATGATCGTGTATCTACGGAGCCCCGCAGGGACGTAGAATTCTTTTTTTTATTAATTCATTCCCATGAAATAACAATTCGTTCCTACGAATTAACAATTCGTTCGCACGATATAACAATTCGTCCCCTCAATTTAACAATTCGTTCCCACGAATTAACAATTCGTTCCCTCAATTTAACACGGAAACGAATTGTTAATTCGTGGGAACGAATTGTTATATCGTGGGAAGGAATTATTAATTCGAGGGAACGAATTGTTAAATTGATGGAACGAATTGTCATTTCGTGGGAACGAATTGTTAATTCGAGGGAACGAGTTGTTATATCGTGGGAATGAATTGACGAATTGTTAATTCGAGGGAACGAGTTGTTATATCGTGGGAATGAATTGTTAATTGAGGGAACGAATTGTTATTTCGTGGGAACGAATTAATAAAGAATTATCTATGTCCACTGCGGGGCTCCGTATTTATCTGAGCGGATACATGTATAACAATATTACTTGTATTGAATCACCGTCTTTTCGCCGATATTGTTTTCGAATAATTCCAGCACAAAACTATTTACACAATTCCCTAACATTTGATTGGCCCGTAGCAAGTATATGTCCAAAATGTATATCCCAGTAAACTTCCATGCCGAACTACTTTCAACAGGTGCGCTGTCAGTGCTGTCAATGTAAACAAATGGCTGCCGTCTGTCAAAATAAACACATTTTCTTCATGAATTTATTTCAAGTGCTGGAATTATAAGGAATGAATGGTATTTTTGTGGAATTTATCGGGGATATAAATTTGGAAAAGTCGCGGGAATACTGGACGAGGCCTTAACAAATTACAATTTTCGAAAAAAAAATTAGCGCTTCGTCCAGTATTCCTGCGACTTTTCCAAGTTTATACCCCGATAAATTCCACAAAAAGGCCATTCATTCCTACAATATTAGCCATAATTTCCATACAGACGTCGGGAGTTGCCATAAAATTCGGAGCACACGCGGAATATAATAGCGCAGGATTGTTGTCATCTTCTGGCATGATTTGCTTATAAAGTCGTATTTTTATTATCAATGTATCAGCATCCGCGAGAAATGTCGATGCAATAGTGCAAATACTACTGTCTGTTTCACGAAACCTGCCAAATTGTTACGGATATATAAACAATGCAAAAACATTATTTTTTTCGATAATATTAAAGTTTATCAATATTTAAGAGCGAGCATTCTTTTTATTTTGTGCATTTTGGTCCGATATTGATTTTATTGCGAAACAAAGATTTCCCCATGTTAAATTCCCATAGATATATTCACAGAGTGCATTGGGTACAAATAATAAATTCTCTCTCAAGGTGCGCTTGATAGATAAGTGCACTTAGCAAGTTTGGAGAAATCGGCATCTAATTAATATATTCATATATTTACCAATTCGGTTTTCGTTCTAGGTTCAAGTTCGCGGCCTGACAGGGCTTATCCGACTAAATCACGGGCGGCGGCTCGACTTCAACCTGGACATCATGGAACTCAGGGAGGACGGTCTGAGAAAGGTAACAGTGCACATAGACACTCCGATGTTAGAGATGTTAACGGCGGTATTCTTGTCAATATATCAACGTTTCTAAACATCTATTGGCAATCTCAATTCACAATCAAGCAGTCTGAGTTACCTGAAAATTGGTAAATGAATTATTTATGCGCGTCCACAACTAAGCATTAAATCCCCGCGTTAATCTGGCCCATATTATCAGCGTTTCTCTGAACATCTATTGACAATCCAAACTCGCAAGAAAGCAGTTTGATTGGCTGAGACTGAGCTGTAGCACAGCTCAGTCTCAGCCAATCAAGCTGTTTGATTTCACGCACACTATTGAATTAATGGCAATATTAGCTCAGGCGGTGGTGTACGTGTAATGCATACATGAGACAAGCCATACGATTTAGGACTTAAGAAGATATATCATGAAAAATATTTACAAACATTACGATATGTTCGTAAATGACGTACGAAGTTGACGATGTTCGGATACCCGCATTTGTTACCCACATTTGTTATGGAAATTTCATCAACTTTCGACGTCATTTACGGAAAACATCACAATTTCTGTAAATATATTTCATAGGAAAATATAGGTACACAATCACATGGCTTGTCTCATATCTGTACAATGGCCATGATCACGTGACTCGCTCCGATAAAAAGCGTAATCTGTTTACGATTAATGTAGCTCATGTAGCCTATTTCTCCAACATTATCTACACTGAAAGTATACTTCCCACGGGAACGAATTGTTAATTCGTGGGAACGAATTGTTATATCGTGGGAACGAATTGTTAATTCTAGGGAACGAATTGTTAAATTGAGGGAACGAATTGTTAAATTGAGGGAACGATTGAACGAATTGTTAAATTGAGGGAACGAATTGTTAAATTGAGGGAACGAATTGTCATTTCGTGGGAACGAATTGTTAATTCGAGGGAACGAATTTTTATATCGTGGGAACGAATAGAAAATTGGTTGGAACGAATTTTTAAATTGAGGGAACGAATTGTTATATCGTAGGAACAAATTAATTTAAAAAAATCCATATCCCGTGCGGGCTCCGTATGTAACAGGCTGCATGAATGTGCTGACCAGTAGCCGATTTCACCAACATTGTAAAGTATACTTTTCTAGCAAAGTATACTTTGAGGGAGTAATCATTTATTTTCCCCGAAATGCATTATGTCGTATAGAACTAACGACTGCATATATTTGATGATTACAAGTAAGCAGAATTATTATACTGAATTTATTACATTATCACAGCCATTTTGGCTGTGATAATGTAATAAATTCAGTATAATAAAAAATAATAAATTTATCCTAAAATTGAAAATTTCTCCCTCAAAGTATACTTTGCTAGATAAGTATACTTTGCAATGTTGGTGAAATAGGCTACAGAAGCCAGTACAACCCTGTAGCCGATTTCACCAACATTGCTAAGCATACTTATCTAGTTAAGTATACTTTGAGGGAGTAATCATTTATTTTTCCCGAATTGCATAATTTCACATAGAACTAACGACTGCATATATTTGATGATTAAAAGTTTGCAGAATTATTATACTGAATGTATTACATTATCACAGCCAAATTGGCTGTGATAATGTAATAAATTCAGTTTTATAAACATTAATAAATTTACCCTCAAAGCTTACTTAGCAAGATAAGTATACTATGCAATTTTGGTGAAATAGGCTACTGATATTAAGCTTACTACGTGTTTTTATTTTTATTTATGTCGTGTATTGTTTTGTTGTGCAGGATTAAGTAGCGGAAACATAACACCCCATTTTTTCCTCGTATTGTTCGTATCTGCGGCCATTACGGGAGAATAAATGTCATACATCGTTACATCACTTTGACATATATAAAGTTAACGGTTTTATTCTCCAAATTGGGCTATTCCCTACGGAGCCCAGCAGGGGATGCAGAATTCTTTTAATTAATTAGTTCCAACGAAATAACAATTAGTTCCTTCAATTTAACAAATCGGTCCCACGAATTAACAATTCGTTCCCACGAAATAACAATTCGATCCCACAAACAAGTGTGATGACACAACGTAAACAATTCCGCATTATTTTCAACGAACGCCGTGTTATATTTTTACATTCTAGTGGTAAACAGAATACATTGAAACCTCTCTAAACCGGACACCCTGGGAGGTTCCCAGGGTGTCCGGTTTATAGAGGTTTCACTGTAAATCATGCATTTGTTCATTCTGATCCGTAGCTGCATGTGTGCTTTGCATGATCATGAACAGACTTTATCAACTGAGATAAATAACAAAGAACGCATCAGAAATAAGATCACATATGCGATTCTTGGTGTCCAGTTTAGAGAGGTTCCACTGTACCGTGCAAGCCTATTTTGATATCAAGTTTATCAAGCTCGGCTCGGAAACGGTAGACGAGCAAATTCTAAGCTAAGCGTTTCCGAGCCTCACGTAAGAAACTTCATATCAAATATGTAGCCGAAATTGCAAAGTATACTTATCTAGCTAAGTATACTATGAGGGAGTAATCGTTTATTTTTCCCAAAATGAATTTTTCATATAGAACTAACGACCGCTTATTTTACATTGATGATTAAAAGTATGCAGAATTATTATACTGAATTTATTACATTATCACAACCAAAATGGCTGTGATAATGTAATAAATTCAGTATAATAAAAATTAATAAATGTATCCTTAAATTGAAACGTTCTCCATCAAAGTGTACTTTTGGTGAAATAGGCAACTGGCTGTGACTGGAGAAATTGGGCTTATTGGGCTTATGGGTTGTGCGACCATCGTAGATGATCAGCCTGTGCATCCGCACCCCGTCATGCTTCTAACAAGCAATATAGATCGGTGCCAGGCTACAGGAGTGTGCTATTTGATCAGAAGCTATACTGTTCACAAATCCCATATGCCCCATTTATCCCGTCAACACAGTGTTTATGTGCCGTGAAACACGGTGCCGTAAAACAGTTTTGATATCCTGTCAATACGACCTAATCACTGCGTATGAATATGTGCGGTTGTCATGCTAGTCGATTCTCCGATTTTGAGGATGCGGCTGGGGTTATATTTTGTATTTTAAAACTATTTCTAGTGTTGAATGGGATAAATAGAATAGTAGGTTAGTGCCGTGAATGGGAAAAATATCTGGCACGACACGGAAACGGGATTGCCTAGCCCATCCCGTTTCCTACGCGTTGCCAAATAGTTTTCCCATTCACGGCACTAACCTACTATTCTCTATTTTTCCAGTCACGGCAACAAATGACACTAGCCTGGTAGTCGTTGTGTATTACGTGTCCACTGTGGTCATGGGGGCCTGTTTCACTAAACTTCGTACGATTAAAATGTTCGTTAGTGCAACATTATGATAGTCTGTAAATTTCACATTAACAATGTTTTCTTGTAAACAATTATTGGATTTACACTTATTGAGCATAGGCTGCATATGCAGCCTATGTTCAATAAATGTAAATCCATCAATTGAAATTTCCAGACGATCCTAAATTTTCACTTTCGAACATTTTAGTCGTAAGAAGTTTAGTGAAACGGCCCCCAGATTCAGACTTGCACATTGATCCAGCTCGGCTCGGAAACGATAGCAATTCCTCGGCGAGCCGAATAATTCCTACCCATTTCCTAGGCTCGCCTGATAAATTGTGTATCTAAAGACACTAAGCTGGTAATCTATGTGTACGACTTGTCCACAGTCGCCCTGCTTCAGGCTGGCACGTTATCAAGCTCGGCCCTGAAATGTTACAGAGCCCCGCATGGATTTCTTTTATTACTTCGTTCCCACGATATAACAATTCGTTCCCTCAGTTTAACAATTCGTTCCCTCAAATTAATAATTCGTTCCCACGATATAACACTTCGTTCCCTCGAATTAACAATTCGTTCCCCAAAAATAACAATTCGTTCCCTAAATTTAACAATGCGTTTCTTAGAATTAGCAATTCGTTCCCGTGGGAATTAATTGTTATATTCGTGGAAAATAATTGTTAAATTGAGGGAACGAATTGTTAATTCGTGGGACCGAATGTTAAATTGAGGGAACGAATTGTTATTTCGTGGGAACGAATTAATAAAAACAAAATGCTACGTCCCCTGTGGGGCTCTGTACACATGTAGCCAATTTCACTAAAGTAAACTTATCCGCCGTTGTCCTGTTCCAGACGGGAACGTGGACGGTGGGGCAGGGCGTCAACATCACCGTGAAGCGTTTCATCAGTCGCGGCGTCTTCGGCAACAAGACCATGAT
The DNA here is from genome assembly GCA_029237695.1 of Conchocele bisecta. NCBI lineage: Eukaryota > Metazoa > Mollusca > Bivalvia > Lucinida > Thyasiridae > Conchocele > Conchocele bisecta. The sequence continues at coordinate 54,047,352 of CM055265.1, read as the reverse complement.
CGTCTCCACCATGATGGTATGTATGGTAGAACCTCTCTAATCCGGACACCCGTAATTTGCCTTTGTGATGTTTGCATTTTTTGGTTGTCAGAAATAGATGTATTTTTATGATTGTTTTGCTTGTTTCTAAACATAATTAGGCGAATTGTACATTATGTTTTCAACCATTCTACTATAATGACGTCACGTTCGTGCTGATAATTAATGGAGTTGGCGCTACGACGACGCCGCATTCACGAAGACGATTATAGAGAACGGCACTAACCCGTTGACAATATTATTACGATAATACATTCACGTTGGACTCTGTCTGCAGTTTTAATCTAATTGATGCAGCTGCAATTTCTGGCATAAGGTTTTAACCACGCTAAATCATCAGATATTCATGCGCGGTGTTGTCAAAAGTAGTATGTTAAAAAAATAAGCCAGTTTTGTTATGCCATAGACACTCTCTTTGCTTGCATAAACCAGTCGATTGATGCACTAATCTACTTCACAGGCATGTTAATGTATCATTTACACCAGTTTCAAGCATACATGTATGCTTTGGGATTATTTTGTAAGTCGGAGCATGTTTGTCATGTGAGGCGGTTTCAATTCCAGCCGCTGACCTTTTGCGCCACCACCAGGGCGGTCATGGGAGATTGAATCTATCTTTCTTAACAATAATTAAACCTATAGTTTAATTAGTGGATATCCAGCATGGGTGCTGGTTATGGGGAAATAGGTCACCCAACATCCATGCGAAAAATGAAAGTAGCAGAGAATAGCGCAATGTGCGGTCATTGGTTGATAATTCCAGCACAAAAATATTTACACAATTCCCTAACATTTGATTGGCCCGTAGCAAGTCTCTGTCCAAAATTTATATCCCAGTAAACTCCCGCGCCGAACTACTTTCCGTAACCGTGAGGCGCAGTTAAAATAATTCTTAAGAAAACGGAAAATAAACACATTTTCTTGATGAATTTATTTCAAATGCTGGAATTATAAGGAATGAATGGAATTTTTGTGGAATTTATCGGGGATATAAACTTGGAAAAGTCTCTGGAATACTGGACGAGGCCTTCCGGCCTTCGTCCAGTATTCCCGCGACTTTTCCAAGTTATATATACCCCGATAAATTCCACAAAAATGCCATTCATTCCTACAGTGTATATATAGGAAAAATCAATGGTCGTGGTGGACCATAACGCATACTCATTTCCTCAGTGCCACATTCACAACTACACGTATCTTCCAACTCATTATGCCCGTGAGAAAGAATGAAAGACAGAACGAATGTGCCAATGTTTACACATGTACGGCGTAATTGTAGCTGTGACTGGAGAAATTGGGTTTATCGGACTTGTGACCAATGTAGCTCCTGATTTATATTGCTTGTCAGAAGATTGACCCGTGTTTCGTTGATGGAATGGCGAACAGTGCAGATCCTGATCAGCCTGTGCGGATGCACAGGCTGATCAGGATCTACACTGGTCGCAAAACCAATTTCGCCCCATTTCTCCAATCACAACCACATACATGTCGTACTGGGAGATAATGCTGGTAATTGCCAGACGCCGACAAATATGGCATCATAATCTCATTTAGTCGTGTAACATTATCACCTTATATCTACTGGTTACCATGGAGACGTACCTCAAACTTAGTCCCCACATATTTGTACGCCTTCGTATGCCTCATGTAATAAAGTTCAAGGTATATATGTGATATGGCAGAGCAGAAAACAATAATGGCGAAAGCACACATATGTGGTTGTGACAGCAGAAATGGGGCGTTTTGGGATGTGTTCCAGTGTAGCGTCTGATCAAATAAGTGGACCGCCGACTTAGAAAAGGGACAGTGCGACGTTTGTGGTCAGCGTAGCAATGCATATGATCAGCATGTGTATCCGTTCAGTCTGATCAGGGCATACGCTGTAAATTATTCAGTTATCCATATGGAAAACGATTAGCTTCTAACATTAATGCTGTGCTCTATCTCTAAGTGGACAGATGTAACCAATTGACCCAAATACCATAAGGTACCCTTTGTCAACCCGCGGCCCAACTAATATACGCCTCATTTCTCCAGTCACGGTTACCTATTTCACATTCAAATGGACGATGATAGCCCACACCACGGTATCATTTCGTACCGCGATAATATGTACCTATGCAACGGAACACCGATTTGTTTCATTGTAACAGTTATTTGTACATGTGTGTAGTGAAATCTCACGGGCGTCCGATTGAGAGAGGCTTCATAGTAATGTGTATAGTATAAGGTTTGATCATGTCCAGCCGTGTGCAAACGTTTGCTGTGGCCCGGTGCAAACGTTTGCTGTGGCCCGAGGGAACTGTTTGACTCCCAAGGCCGCAGGCCGCGGGTTCAAACAGTTCCCGAGGGCCACAGCAAACGTTTGCACACGGCTGGACATGATCAAACGTTATTGTTACATTTCCAACAAAAAACGGATGTAATTTGAGCATTATATTCAGTATTTTCAGTACTTTTATAAAATCGTCCCATTCACGTAGATAATTTTCGGTATGCATATTCCGGGGCCGCGTCATGAACGTCATGAAGTAGTGACGTCAAGAAGGCACTTCCGCGTAGTGACGTCATGAAGGCACTTCCATTACGCGCGGCCCCGGAATGAGCATTGCCTAAAGCCATGTGCAAAACAACGGAAACCATGTAACAATATACGATGATAAAACATTGGTGTTGTTGTTGTTTTCAAAATATACAAAAACTGCGTCTCTGTGCTACAATAGCACAATTGCAATACCAGACTACATTGTATATGAAACACTTCCAACACAGTGCTGGGGCCCTTTTCACTAAACATCGTACAATAAAAATGTTCGTACGAAGATTTCTATGAATTTGCTTTTCAGATTAACATGTTTCTGTAATGCTGCCATTTTGTACCTACGCGTTCATTCCATTGGATGCAACACATCCACAAAAGATTTTCCAAAATCAGCTGTCAGAACAAATGTTTTTATGGATTTCAATTTTTCACTTATTAACGTTTTAGTCGTACGAGGTTTGGTGAAACGGGCCCCTGTATCTTCCATGGTGTCTGGTCTGTGAAAGGCTCCATTGGTATCGCCCTATAAGACTTGTTGGTGATTGACTAAGGTGCTGACCAGTGGGCCTTTCACTAAACTTCGTACGACTAAAATGTTCGTAAGTGCAAAATTATGAAAATATTATGTAAATTGCACATTAACAATGTTTTATTGTAAACAATTATTGGATTTACATTTATTGAGCATAGGCTGCATATGCAGCCTATGCTCAATAAATGTAAATCCATCAATTGAAATTTACAGCCTATCCTAAATTTGAACTTACGAACATTTTAGTCGTACGAAGTTTTGTGAAACGGGCCCCTGGTTCAGTGAAGTACGAATCATGACATGTATGTATTAGTATATGTTTCTCTCTGATACGCACTGTACATGTAGAACTATTCATCACAGTAACCATGCATACTATTTAATATGTCCAGGGTTTTATTTTCAAAAGTGTCATATGTTCAAATACGTTCATTTAATACTACACTTGAAGATACATATATAATATAAATGATGATGGTATGATTTGAAAACAATCTTCAATACGTATGTTCTCATACGCATTGTAAATGTGTATAATATTGTATACTACAGTGGAACCTCTCTAAACCGGACACCCTGGGAGGTCTCCAGGGTGTCCGGTTTAGAGAGTTCCACTGTAAGTAAGTACTCGATGACCAACTTTTTGTTATTTCCAGTGATGAACAGACATGACAATGAAATAAAGCAAGCACAATGAGATCCCCAGGGTGTCCGGTTTAGAGGGGTTCCACTGTAACATTAAGCTGTGAACGTCCACCGATCTATTTATCAGTATATAATTCCAGCACAAAAATATTTACACAATTCCCTAACATTTGATTGGCCCGTAGCAAGTCTCTGTCCAACATTTATATCCCAGTAAACTCCCACGCTGAAGTACTTTCCATAACCTTCAGGCGCAGTTAAAATAATTCTTAAGAAAACGGAAAATAAACACATTTTCTTGATGAATTTAATTTCAAATGCTGGAATTATAAGGAATGAATGGCCTTTTTATTGAATTTATCGGGGATATAAACTTGGAAAAGTCGCGGGAATACTGGACGAGGCCTTCCGGCCTTCGTCCAGTATTCCCGCGACTTTTCCAAGTTTATTCCCCGATAAATTCCACAAAAAGGCCATTAATTCCTATAATAATCGAATGCAACTATACAATAATCAAATGATTCATTCCAATATTATCTATGATGGCGGTAGCAGACAGTGTTGAGTGGTTTTTGTTTCAGAAAGACTCCCCAAGCTACCTCGTGGTTACAAAATTGGTAGGTGGCCGTGTGTGAACACATACTCTCGGTTTGATCATTTGACGTTACTAACTGCCACTGTGTTTTTGCCATTTAGCATTACTAACAAAATAACTATCTACTAATTCAGAAAATGATAACCGTGTACTTGTGCGCCACATACATGTACATGCATGAACATGTATATTCTTGTGTGAACCCATTTACGCAGCATGTTTGATTCCCCGAGTTCACTGGTACGACACTCTGCCGGCGTAAAATGTTTCACGTCGCAATAGGCGTCAGATTCCCATTCATCTACTTGCAGAATATACTGCACAAACAATGTTTGTGTTTCTTGCACCGGTTACTAGACGCCAAATTAGTTTATTCGATTGCTCTACGTAGAACTAAGTGGCATCTAGTCAGGACACCGGTTTCGACGTGAAACATTTTACGCCGGCACGGAGTGCAGCACACTGGATTGTTACTTTTGGATTTGCGAACAGGTAAGTCGGGGCTGAGGTGGGCTAGTTGTGTGCGAATTTTTCGGCTGCAATTGAGCTAACATTAGACTAGTTGCTATGACGTTTTTTGTTATTCTTCATATCTCCGTGTTCTGGGTGGTTGATTGTGGCACCCTGTGGATATGACTGGCCTCACGGTAGGGCAGTTGACTATTCGGTGCATCCGACTGCCACTTCTAGAACACAGCCCATGCGTGTAGCCCTTCTGGCACTCGGACTGGTTTGTGGTGACACGCGTGTGGCTCTGCTTGGCTGCCGATATAGCGGATAAGCCGGCCGGATTGACATGTCTCGGTGTATCCCGCGGCCATTATTCGGTTCTGGATTGAATTATTATTATTAGTAGTATTATTATATTTATTATTATTATTTGGTGTGTAGTCGTACTGCGACCAGTTCGCACCAGTGGGACAGGCATTTTGGTAACACATGGGGGTATGTGGACATCACGGGGAGCCGAGGTGTTCATGTCCGTGCCACGTTAGGCCAGGATGTCCAGGCAACTCTGTTATCACACTTCCTTATGAAAGTAAGCCATACATGTATATAACAAGTCTAACCAAAACAGCAAGTTAGCTCGAACTGTCTGCCTACTCTTGCCTGCTTCTGGCCCAGGCCTGCCTTGGAGTTGTCTGGATGTGGCAACTCTGTGGACGAAAATAGCACGTGTTTTTACCGTCTATATGGCACCAACTTGTGTGTCGAGTGCCGCCAGGGGTGCTTGGTTCTACCTGTGATCCGTTTTGCTCTGCATCACCGGTGCCAGGTTCTACCCAGTTATCCCCTCTCTTCTTCCCGCCTCCCGTGCACCGGGACACTGCGCGGAATTACAGGATCGTATTGGACCTAAGCAGTGTCCCATGTCGGCACATACGTATGCACATCTTTCCGCATGCACCAACACATATCACATAAAACACTTCAAAATTCGCCTTTTTGGACTTATATGTCCGGGTATGCAAGGTCTTCGAGCCAATTCCCACCCTTAAATATAAGCTAAAAACAAATTAAATACTGTACTGCCCATTCGTGTCGTGGTCACCTCACACATCTTGGAAAATAACGCTTCTAAAGTTAACGTTCGGTGACTTATATTACATGCTTAAACTGATTACATTAATACACCATTAGCGGGACGAAGACCAATTTACGTCAACATATATAATATGTGACTCGTCACGACGACACAAATATGTTTATTGTGTTCGCGACCAGTGTATGTACTACCAGCCTGCACATCCGCGCAGTCTAATAGAACATATACACTGTCCCATTCACGGCACTAACCTACTATTCTCTATCTATTTTCCTTATTTCTGAACCAAAGTATATGTTGTGACCACTCATTTGAACCGTCTCGGCGAGACGGTTCAAATGAGTGGTCACAACATATACTTCTAATGAGAAATAAAGAAATTCTTGAGCCTTGCCGGATATTTTTACCCATTCACGGCACTAACCTACTATTCTCTATGTCTCCGACCTAATACAAACACGTACACCATTATCATAGCAGTGTGTGTGAGCGTGGTATGTGATTAGGACGTTCCTGTACATTGGCCAACCTCAATGAGTCCGGTTTTCTCGCGGCCTGTGTCTGGCTGGCATCATCAAGTACATTTTGAATTCCATAATTGCTGGCGTAATAATCGCTGAAAGCAGGAACTTAAAATGAAATTTACCAATGGATATGTTTGATACATAATATGTGAGACACGCCATGTGATTTTGTACCTAATAACATGTGCGATATCTCATGAAAGATTCTTGAAAAACTTTACGATATTTTCCTTAAATGACGTCGAAAGATGACGAAATGTTCATAGCAAATGCGGAATTCCGCATTTGCTATGAACATTTCGTCATCTTTCGACGTCATTTACATAACATATCAGTTTCTAAAAATGTATGTCATGAAAAATCGCGCATCTTCTAAGGTACAAAATCACATGGCGTGTCTCATATTTAAATTCAATTTTGACATTTGGCCATTTAGCATTTCTCTGCATCTTGTCGTGTTATTCCCCTCTGTAAGCCGGCGGCATTTGGGAAATGTGACAGGTTATTACAGTGGATATACCTAGTTTCTGGATAATAAGCCTTCGTTGGCCAGTTACTAGAGCTATACGCATATACAAACAAGTATTCAAAACTGTTTAAAACAATAAACTTATCGTAAAAATGCTATGAAACCAGATTTATCTAAAAGTCGCGCTTGTTTCCATGTCGTCCATTTTGTTAACGTATCATCCAGGCGCTTGTAGAAAATAGACTGTGACCTTAGAGTCTGGATTTTTGTTCTTGGGTTATACTCATCCTGTATTGCGGCGCACCATCGGATCAGTGTAAAAAATGGTTATCTAAATTATCAGAGGAGTGTACAGTAAAAAAGTTCCACCAATTCCTATGTCAGTCATAAATGACAATAGTATTATCACAAGGCTAATAATCATAATGCAAGATGCATTCAGATCACGTTTAATTTTCAGTTGTGGTACATGCTGCTTTACCATATTCATTATGGTGCACACTACAGGCGGGATTTATACCAACAACAAGATTATAACAATCTACAAACTGTAGCATATTATTCTGAGCATTTTTATAATCAACAGAACAATACATTCTACTAAAAACACAGAGTTTATATCTACATCTGTGTAATCAAATATAATTGTGTGTTAGTTTTTTATTGTTTTTCATATAAGACGCCCCAGTATAATGAGAAGCTCTATTCTGGTAATTTGACAGCTACCAGTCTGTGTTTACATGACATTGACTTCTCAAAATGGCTAACGAATCCAGTGACGCAGACTGACAGAATCATGCTTTGTAAATCTTTTTGAATAATGATGTTTATGAGTGGACAAAAGTGGGAATTGCTGAAATACAACATTTTTCACCATTTCACAGATAGTTGTCTTCTGCAAAAAATGTCCGGGAAACTGACCGTGAAATTTTCCGTGATTATTGACAAATGCGGTTTACGAATATTCCCGATGCGGGGGTTATCCCGACAAATGGCTACGCTACTGTAAATTGTTACGGAGACTATCTACACGTAAAAGCATCTATGTTGCATTTACTTTCAGACGCATTAAAGGCACAAACTGTTCTGTATAGGAATTAAATAAGTGTATAATTGTGTCATTATTCCATCAGTTCTAAAATATATGAGTGCCATCTATACAGATATAATCATGTAGTAATATGTGTTTTACTGATAGTGACTCGCGGTGGTATCAGGCTATTTTCATATGCAATAAGGCATGATATTTTTAATTATCTATACTAATTAAATGCGTCACCTGAAAAAAATAAAAATAATATTTTCGACAGATTATAAGTATGATCATTGCACATCAAACAAGAAATAAGATAATAAATAGCAATGCCCGTTAACATTTTAATGAAACACGGTTATCGCCCCTGATATCAGTGTGGAAATTTACGTCTGATATAAATGTATAATAATGCCAATAAATACGTGGGGTAATGGTGAATGAATGTTTATTTTGCCAGAAAATGTCTCAGATGATGTCTCTGATATAAAGAACAGTTTGTGCCTACTGAGTGGTCATGTATCTTTAATAATTGGTCTGTAATTAGACCAACTACATGCAAATAATTATATAATTAAACTAGTTACATGTTATCTCCGTTGAGATAGCATATTATGTCACGCACAGTTATATGGGGGCAGCCATTGTCGTATTACGCCTAAATGGCGAGTACACCAAGAAAATAGTGCAATGTGCCAACTTATCCTATTGCGTTTTGGTATGTCTTACTTTGTATCTAAAACTCTACTTATAATATACTATTCTCTATAGTGTTCACAGTTTTGAGCTCAGTTTATCAGTTGGATTCTGGAAAGTACGAATCAAGACATTTCGTGCGTATGAATACAGCAGCTATTAGCTTTATGTCTCACGGGACAGTACGGAGCTAGCAGTATAAGGGGATGGACGATTTGCTATATATTTCAGTACTGACCCTGTAAGTTACACCAGTGTGTTTTACAAAGTTAACTTACCTCACACACCGATCAGTTTGTGTGAAGATAACATATTTCAGCACTTTCAGTTCTTTGATTTTTAATATTTTGTTTCACTACTTTTTCCGCATATCTGAGACCCTCATTTATCTGTAACAACTAAGCAGTATTCCCACGACTTTTCCAAGTTTATATCCCCGATAAATTCCACAAAAAGGCCATTCATTCCTTATAATTCCAGCATTTGAAATAAATTTCTCAAGAAAATGTGTTTATTTTCCGTTTTCTTAAGAATTATTTTAACTGCGCCTCACGGTTACGGAAAGTAGTTCGGCATGGAGGTTACTGGGATATAAATTTTGGACGGAGACTTGCAACGGACCAATCAAATGTTAGGGAATTGTGTAAATATGTTTGTGCTGGAATTATTCAAGCATAGCGAATACCTCCCGAAATTCCACTAGACTGTGACATGTGTTTCGTTCTGGTAATCTTTTTCTAACAAATCGATTTTGTATTTTATTAACATTTGCTGTAAATATTCCAGCATTCCAGCTTTCACAGAGCTAACATTTCCTTACACTTAAAGATAATCATGTCCATTTAGATCAATGTGATAGCCTTCGCATGACAGATCCTGCTTGCAAGCAGGATCTGTCGTTCGAAGGCTATCACATTGATCTAAATCCTTGTAAACGAATGTAGCCACTCGGTCATGTAGCTTCATTTTACGAATGAGTGAGTCAGCGAATAAATATGTCATATTTTTATAGCACGTCGGATTTATGTGCCTCACTGGTCATAAAAAATCTGCAGAATCCAATTGCCCGAGATTATGATAGTGACGATTACTGGAAATGCATGAAATGTTAATGTACTTGCTAACATATATGAGCATACCGGGGGGGGGGGGGCTGTTTCACTAAACTTCGCACCACTAAAATGTTAGTAAGTGCAAAATTATGATAGTCTGTAAATTTCACATCAACAATGCATATGCAGCCTATGCTCAATAAATGTAAATCCATCAATTGAAATTTCCAGACGATCCTAAATGTGCTTTTACGAACATTTTAGTCGTACGAAGTTTAGTGAGACGGGCCCCTGATCAGTAGTGTCAATGCTGCGTGATACATGTTTGAAACCTGCATGGAAGATGAGCTGTAAACATATATATATGGCTGCATTACCAGTATCGAACACTGTATGCACTTTAGATGTAATACATGTTAACATCGTTTAAACACAGTCAAAACTACAGGTCATAGCCGCAACGCTTGAAAACAGTGTACATGTACGTGTATATCTAGTTGCGAACGGTAACTCTTGCAATTTACTCCCGTACCGTCCGAACTACGGACGGTACGGGAGTAGATTGCAAAAGTTACCGTTCGCAACTAATGTACAGTCGAACCTGTGCTAAAAGACCACCTCCGAAAAGCAATCACCTGACTGTAAAGGCCACACTTTTGTTGTTCCAATGGCACAATTACTAAATAAATGACCCTGCGAATAAAGACCACCTGTGAACAAAGGCCAGATTTGTCACTTCCCATGGCTGGCCTTTATTCACAGGTTTGACTGTATATCATATGAGCCCACCCATCTGCATTTATTTCAATGTTTAAAGGTAGAATCCCACGTGCCAGATAATACTATATGGAGGCATATTGTTCGTCCATCCGTTACATATGACATTGTTCGGGTAAAGTAAACAGTCATTCGCTATAACCCGACGTATTAATTGGCATTCTTACATTTCAGCCAGTAGTTTACAGAAATATAACGGTGAATTACACCAGTCGGCAGCAGTAGTTTTCCACCACTCGTGCTTACCATATGTGGAGAAATGACGTCAGTAACGTCGCAATGGCGTGTATTCATCGGCCAATCAAATACTGTTCTCAGACACACACCCTGAATCGCGAGACAGTTTTTTACGCTTGATTCGCTTTGTTTTTTTATAAAGTATCGTGTATGAAATTTAAGAAAACGTTTATTTAACCAGGTGAGCTGATTATCTTGAAATAATGCCCTCGTGGTTGGGTCCTACCGTTAAACAAACCCGGTTCACTACGCTCACTTGTTTGTTTCGCGTAAGGGCGCAATCACTCGCGCATTATTTCACGATAATCAGCTCACCTGATTAAATAAACTGTATTTATTATACTTCATATATCAAATATGAATGCCCACACTGTTATCATGGGCGATACTCGTGTTTCATAAAGATGTTATGTAATTCGTATATAGAACAATGTATGCCTACTAGATGGGACCCGAACTTTAACCCCAAATGATATATGTGGCAATTTTCTTGTCAGAGAATCCATATCAGAAGGCATTGCTACGTATATATAATGATTGCTGGTCTATACCCAATTAGTTGCAGAAACGTAACACTCTTCATATTCCCGTACCGTCCGTAGCAGTGCTACGATCCAGAAATACATCCGTGTGTTGCTGTGATTGGTGAAATTGTGCTTAAGAGCATATCCACATACGTACAATGTATACCCTTTGATTCAGGGAGCGCAGTACGTCATGTTAAAGAAGCCCGGATCGAAACACAGGGACGTAGCTATACGGGCGGTTCGGGTGTAGATTTCAAGAGTTACTGTTCGAAACTATTACATCGCTACACCCCTTGTTACATGTAGCGCCGTACGCGATGTTGAAGGGATCTGCACTGTTCGCCATTCCATCAATAAAACACCCATAACGCTTTTACCAAGTAATATAGATCGTTATCAGGCTACAGGAGTGTGCTACTTCTCCAGTCACGGCCACATACACATTTGATTCAGGGCGCGAAGTACGCCATATTGAAGAAGCCCGGATCGCAGCACAGGGACGTAGCTACGTACGGTACGGGAGTAGATTTCAAGAGTTACTGTTCGCAACTATTATCTCACCGCCGTACGTCGTGTTGACGCAGCCCGGCTCGAAGCACATGGAACTGGAGGCCAATAACCGGAGAAATGAAAAAATGAGGCTTATCGGTTTTGTGAACAGTGTAGATCCTGCTCAGACTGCATCCGCACAGTCTGATCAGGATATACACTGTTCACAAAACCCATAAGCCTCTTTTTTCATTTATCCGGTTATTGCCCTCCAGTTCCCTTCATATGATAGGCACTGTTCGCCATTCCATCAGTAAAACACCCGCCATGCTTGTAATCCACGTTTCTCCAGCCACAGCCACATATCCCCTTTGTTATAGGGGGCGCCGTACGCCATGTTGAAGACGCCCGGCTTCAAGCACAAGGAGTTGGAGGGCAATGACCGGTTCGAGGGCTTCTGTATCGATCTACTGGAGGAGATCGCCAAGATTGTCGGTTTCGATTACGTCATCGAGCCCGTCGCCGACGAAATGTACGGCGTCCGCGACCCGCAAACTGGCGAGTGGAACGGTATATTACGGCAGCTTATAGATAGGGTACGTTGATACTGTGTTTCCTTTCACCGATTCACAGTTACCGTTGACTACCATTTTTTCTGAATATATACTTCACCACGATAAGCCCGCTTGATACTTCTTTCCAAACCGGACTTCTGTCTGCTTGAATTTGATGGTTTTCTTTGTTACGAATACATTTATCTTGTGATTATAATATAACGTAATATCTCGGTAACGAACATAGATAGCAAGCCCACATTTTCTGATCGGACATCAGAAAACGAAAAAAAATTCAAAAAGTTATGTTTTGCCCATAAGCCCAATTTCTCCAGTCACTGCCACATATCTGTTTGTGATTGCAAAGTAAACATATCTTGAATTACGTGTATCAGGGGACAGTTGCACTAAACTTCGTACGACTAAAATGTTCGTATGTGCAAATTTAGAATCGTCTGGAAATTTCAATTGGTGGATTTACATTTATTGAGCATAGGCTGCATGCATATGCAGCCTATGCTCAATAAATGTAAATCCAATAACTTTTTACAAGAAAACAGTGTTAATGTGAAATTCACAGACCATCATAATTTTGCCATTACGAACATTTTAGTCGTACGAAGTTTAGTGAAACGGCCCCCATGTGTCAGCATTACAGTTAAACCTCTCTGAACCGGAATATGGTTGCTAACTTACTGAGCAAACCCTACTGGGGCTACTATTGAGTCATTACTGCTTGTTCCACGCAAAATCAGTGTATTGATCATTTAAATATGGGTCCCAACCATTCTTGGGACACAAGTTAAACACACTAAATTTGAAAAATATGCAACTTAAAATGTTTTATTTCATAATAATGAAAAGTCCCCCACAAGTGTCTATGAGACGCAATTCCGTCACATATTTCTGTTTAACTTCAAATCAAAACGATGTTCCTGTTGGAATATAATATGTGCAGAAATGACATAGGAGAGTCAAACTGACTCCGAAACTTGGCTCTATAGCTCGGAAATGATATAAGAAAACGAAACTTAAATTTTGTCTCTGTCCACAAATACTAGCATTACTATTTAAAATCTAGTTTTAATAGCATAGACAAAAAAATAAATGTCTTCGCATTAAATCAATATCTGACGGAATATCATCAAATACAAAGTTTAGGAACATAGCATTTGCATTACATGTATTTAGCAATGTGTTCAAAGTTTTGATAATACAGTGAAACCTCTCTCAACCGGACACTTACACAAATCTGAGTATTCAATTTGAATGGTTTTCACTGAAATGTCGCTCTAATTATAACGTGTGTTCGTGATTGCAAAGCACTATTCTGTGTCACAGAGTGATCACACACTTGGTTTACAGTGGAACCTCTCTAAACCGGACACCCTGGGGACCTCCCAGGGTGTCCGGTTTAGATAGGTTCCACTGTATTGAGATTGTATACGTGTACGTAGAAGAGACAACTATCTGTTAAATGTTGTCTAATTATTTAATTTCAAACAAGACAAATGTACTGACAACAAAATTGCACTCGAGTCTTCCACGCTGGTGTGCTATTACAAAGGAGGAACGACTCAAAATCCGTGACAAAATACTTACACTATAATGTCCCCATTGTAACAGACTTTGACCTAAAAAAGCTTAAAGTGTTATTGTATTGATGATGTCGAGCCAGCTGGTTCGATGTCCTCCACATAGAACATATACTTCAGGCAATGAGACAATGAGACAATGACGGTAAACTAATCAACACGTATGTCGCATTGGTTCACATCAACGGCACTTACACATAGACCGCCCTCTGAGGAAATGAACATTAACCAGTTCACACGTAAGTTACCGGAATGGATTCTGACGTGTTAATATTGCAACCAATCAAATTGTCACAAAACCATTTTCAGACTAGTCCATTTTATGACAAAAGGGGATTTTTTGTTCTCAAAATATGAAAATTACTTTCAAAAAGTGCAGATCCTGATGAGACGGCTCGTTACGAGCCGGCTCATCTGGATCTGCACTGTTTACATAACTCGCTATAGCAGGCTTATGGGTTCAAAGGGTTAAGACACATGTGGCCAGTGAATTCGCTTACACTCATGCAATGAAATAGGTGATCGAACTGCTCTTCATGCGCCTTAACCCGTTGAACCCGAAGGCGGGGTTTTCAAACCGTGCAGACCCAGATAAGCCGGCTCGTAACGAGCCGTCTCATCAGGATCTGCACTTTTTGCAAGTAATTTTCGTTTTTTGTGTAAACAAAAACACACCCTTTTCATAAATGGACTAATCTGAAAATCATTTTGTGACGATTGGATTGGTCGGAAAATTAGCATATCACAGTCCATTCCAGTTACTTAGGGTTGGAAGGGTTAATCTTGTTCCATTTATCGAACAGCGTACCCACTGATCAGAGTGCTTGTATTCGCAGTCTGGTCTGAGAGGACGCTGATTGCAAACAATGTCGTAAGGTATATATTATCAACCAATGGAGCAAATGTCATATTATGTGTGGCTGTGACTGGAAAAATCCGGATTGTGACATTCCTGTCTAGTGCAGCTTCTGATCTTCTCTCACACTCTTCCAGTCCGATGTCAAGGTGCATGATCACGTGGTTACAACAACAACAACGTCGCCCACTCCAAAGGAAGTATTCTTTGATATTTTCCTTAATATGCAACGGATTTTGATGAAATATGACGCAGCAAACGCGTATTCATGAGCTGCATTTGGTGGTCTAGTGAGTTTGGCACAAACTTAGGCCGTTTTTGTGAAGAATCGATGTCCGTGTCAGAGACACGGAAATCGATTCTTCGCAAAAACGACAGAAGTTTGGGCGAAAATACAGAGACCAACAAATGCAGCTTAACAAGACGCGTTTGATGCGCCATGTGTCATCAAAATCCGTTACGTAATAAGGACACTATAAAAGAATACGTACTTTGAATCGGTACTTGTTGTTGTTGTTAGTACCACGTGGTCATACACCTTGGACGTTATACTGAAACGATTTAAAAAGGAGCTAAATATGTTATTTATTCACGCATGACATAATTTGTCAAAACATTTTATTATGAGGATACATAGCAATTCCATTACAAATAGTTCGGAATTGATACATCAAAGTCACGTGTTACACTGCGGTCACATGGATAATCACATAGGGTGTTAAATAACATGTCTACCTCCTTATTGCGTGCTTAAATCATTTCAGCATATACCTATGGTATATATAGTATGTTTTACTCGTAATTGTAATTCAGCCGTGCGAGCGTTAACCCTTTCAACACCAAGTAACTTAATAGGATGATCCATGCCAATGTTTCACGCTATTTCATTAATTTTGTTCATTCAAATTATCCCATTCTTCTAAAAGGGTAATCTGTACGACGTTTAAAATTATTCGTTTCGAGCCGGCTCATCTGGATCTGCACTGTTTGCAAACATTGTCTCTATAGAGGTCTGTGGTGTTGAAAGGGTTAATACGTCATGTTTTGTCATAATTGAGACACGCCATGCGATTTTGTACCTTCGGACATCTGTGTAATTTCAGTAAATACGTTTACAAAAATTACAATATTTTTTATAAATAGTCAAAAGTGGACACAATGTTCAGAGTTATATTCCGCATGTACACTAAAACCCTTGTCAACTTTTGACTTCATTTATGACAAATCATATAACGTGTCTCATATGGTTGTCCATGTCCCGTTCCCCTATTTTCAGAAAGCGGACTTAGCCGTGGCAGACCTCACCATCAGCTACGAGCGAGAGCAATATGTAGACTTCACAAAACCATTCCTTAACCTGGGCATCACTATTCTCTTCAAGGAACCTCGCAAGGAGAAACCAGGACTGTTCTCCTTCATGAACCCACTGGCCATTGAGATATGGGTGTATGTGGTAGCCGCGTATTTCATTGTGAGTTTAACTATATTCATCCTGGCGCGGTTTAGTCCCTACGAGTGGTACAACCCCCACCCCTGTAACCCGGAGACGGACACTGTTGAGAATTCCTTCACCATCTCCAACAGCTTCTGGTTCTGCGTGGGAACACTTATGCAACAAGGCTCGGACGTGAACCCCCGGGCTGTGTCCACGCGGATTGTGGGCAGCACGTGGTGGCTGTTTACCTTGATAATAATATCCTCGTATACGGCCAATCTTGCGGCGTTTTTGACTGTTGAGCGAATGGTGTCTCCCATACAAAGTGCCGAGGACCTGGCTAAACAGACGGACATATCATACGGCACGCTGGAAGGGGGCTCAACGATGGCGTTTTTTAGGGTAAATCTATACATATATGTATGCGATAAATATAGATAGCTTCACAGAAAACCCTTTTTCCTTTGTTGGGCGCTTCATTGTGTTTTAGTTATTGAAAGACACATATTTTGCATTCAGTTCATTCAGTGTGTGTTTATTTCATTGAAGCATCGTCGACCGCTAATCCTGAGGTCGACCTCGATGGCTATGTCTACCACTGTACGCTTTCCCCGTTTTACGTTGTTACATCCTAGTTTACACGGGGTTTTGCTGCTCCTATTGCATAAGGTTTCTATTTAACAGACATACACCATTCAACAAGTTGGCTTGTCAATATTTCACAATTCACCATATTATTATCGCTATGTTTAGACTAACTTGGATACCTATTTTATGATTTTATTTCCTAGATCCAGAAGACTGATTGACCATTCGAGCGTTCTGTTCATGATATATAAACACACCCTCCGCTAGTTATATGTATTTAGGACACTTTAGTAAAGCATTACTGTCTGTTTCACAAAAGCTGCCCAAATTTTACGGTTATATAAACAATGCAAAAACAATATTTTTTTCGATAATATTAAATTAAAGCAAAATTTAAGAATGAGCCTTCTTTTTATTTCGTGAAATTTGGTCAAATATTGATTTTATTGCGAAAACAAAATTTCCCTGTCTATGGGGATTTAACATGGGGAAATTTTTTAGAATTTCAGTAATCCTGGACCGATTTTCAAACTTTAACTTTTGTTTTCTTAGTGGGATCATTTCCAAGCTATCTAGATAGGTTTCGGAGTCTAGATAGGTTTCGTTTTTTGACTCCTCCCACACTCCTTTGCCTCTTTTTCCCCCATGTTAAATTCCCATAGAGAAATAAATTTTTCGTAATAAAACCAATATTTGACCAAATTTCACGAAATAAAAAGAAGGCTCATTCTTAAATTTTCCTTTAATTTAATACTATCGAAAAAAATATTGTTTTTGAATTGTTTATATGGCCGTAAAATTTGGGCAGCTTTCGTGAAACAGACAGTAGTAGTATTGATATTTCGACTATGCAAACAGTCGCATGCAGTAGCCACGGGAACCTAGCTTCGGGGGACGTTTCACTAAACGTCGTACGACTAAAATGTTCGTAAGTGCAAGATTATGATAATCTGTAAAGTTCACATTAAACAGTGTTTTCTTAAACAATTATTGGATTTATATTTATTGAGCGTATGCTGCAGATGCAACCTATGCTCAATAAATGTAAATCCATCAATTGAAATTTCAAGACGATTCTAAATTTGCACTTACTAACATTTTAGTCGTACAAAGTTTACTGCAACGGGCCCGTGGACAATTGTTTATAACACAGTATGAATACGGACTCCATTCTCGAAATCAGGCTGAGCTTGATTGTTCGAAGGCAGAGTTGTGAGATTCTGAGCACGATCCCTGCGTTACGTCGTAAAATCGGTTACAGTGTCTGCTACGACCTTATATAGTGTACTAGTTCAGATATGTGACTCTGCCTGGAGAAATGGCCAGTGTAGATCCAGATCAGCATCCGCACAGTCTGGTCTGGATCTACACTGTTAGTAATTCCGTCAATGAAACATCCGCCATGTCTTTGACAAGCAACAAAGATCGTTATCAGGCTACATGGGTATGATCAGGACTACACTGGTCACAAATCCCAAACTACCCATTTCTCCAGTCACAGCCACATATCCATTGGGTACGTCATTGTATAGAGAATAGTAGGTTAGTGCCGTGAATGGGAAAAAATATCTGATAAGGCTCAGGAAACGGGATGGGCGAGGCTCTGCCGAGCACATCCCGTTTCCGTGCCGCGCCAGATATGTTTTCCCATTCACGGCACTAACCTACTATTCTATTTATCCCGTCAACACCTACAACTAGCTGTAAAATGCAAAAATTGTATTGACTGGATATCAAAAATGTTTCACGGCACCGTGTTTCACGGCACATACGCACTGTGTTGACGGGATAAAATGCAATACCATACCTGTAGGACTCCCATCTGGAGACGTACCAGCGGATGTGGAACTTCATGGAGAGCAAGGACCCGAGCCCGTTCACCAAGTCCATCCAGGAGGGCGTACATAGGGTCGCCGACGAGGAGTACGCCTACCTCATGGAGTCCACCTCCATCGACTACATCACCCAGCGCAATTGTACCCTCACCCAGATCGGCGGGCTGCTCGACTCCAAGGGATACGGCATAGCCACGCCCATGGGTCAGTTTCACAGGATAACGCATATACGGTGTAGTACGGAGCCCCACGGGGGACGTAGAATTATTTTTGTTATTAATTCGTTCCCACGAAATAACAATTCGTTCCCTCAATTTAACAATTCGTTCCCACGAATTAACAATTCGTTCCCTCAATTTAACAATTCGTTCCCACGAAATAACATAATTCGTCGGAACGAATTGTTATATCGTGGGAACCAATTGTTATATCGTGGGAACCAATTGTTAAATTGAGGGAACTAATTGTCATTTCGTGGGAACGAATTGTTAATTCGAGAGAACGAATTGTTAAATTGAGGTAAGTTCTTGTGGATATGGCATGGTCACGCCCATGGGTAACTTCCATTCGATACGACATAGCCATACCGATGGGTGGATTTTCTGAATATGACATAGCCACGCCCATCGATAATCAACCGCATTACATGGACAGCAGGGTTAAGTAAGTATATAGAGAATAGTAGGTTAGTGCCGTGAATGGGAAAAAATATCCGCAAGGCTCAAGAATATTTTTATTTCTCATCAGAAGTATATGTTGTGAACACTCATTTGAACCGTCTCGCCGAGACGGTTCAAATGGGTGGTCACAACATATACTTTGGTTCAGAAATAAGGAAAATAGATAGAGAATAGTAGGTTAGTGCCGTGAATGGGAAAAAATATCTGGCAAGGCTCAGGAAACGGTATGGGCGAGGCTCTGCCGAGCTCATCCCGTTTCCGTGCCGCGCCAGATATTTTTTTCCATTCACGGCACTAACCTACTATTCTATTTATCCCGTCAACACCTACAAATGGCTGTAAAATGCAAACATTGTATTGACTGGATATCAAAAATGTTTCACGGCACCGTGTTTCACGGCACATACGCACTGTGTTGACGGGATAAAATATGCATTAGATCTAGCAAACAAATTCATGAGAATTGCGTCACAAGTCACAAACTGTTAAAATTTCAAACACATACCCCGCATTATTAACGGTATGCAGATTTAACAAATTTTGAATGACATTTTGCTATTATTATTATATATACCTGTGTTCCAGATTCCCCCTTGAAGGATAAACTATCGATGGCGGTCCTGAATCTCCAGGAGGAGGGCAAGGTACAAATGTTGTACAACAAATGGTGGAAAAGCACGGGCAAATGCAATAAGGAGAACTTAAAAACTCTAAGGCCCTGGGCGTGGAAAATGTGGGCGGAATATTCGTCGTGTTGTTGGGAGGCTTGACTCTCGCAGTGTTTATAGCAATTATCGAATTCACGTGGAAATCCAAACGGAACGCCACAGAAGACCAGGTAAGTAATGTAGATAGAGAATAGTAGGTTAGTGCCGTGAATGGGAAAAAATATCTGGCAAGGCTTAGGAAACGGGATGGGCGAGGCTCTGCCGAGCACATCCCGTTTCCGTGCCGCGCCAGATATTTTTTTCCATTCACGGCACTAACCTACTATTTTATTTATCCCGTCAACACCTACAAATGGCTGTAAAATGCAAAAATTGTATTGACTGGATATCAAAAATGTTTCACGGCACCGTGTTTCACGGCACATACGCACTGTGTTGACGGGATAAAAGTGATTGCACATTTCAACTTGTTTAGGAATGTACAAGGGAACCCTTCTAAACCGGACAACAAGAAATATATGTCACCATAATTTATGGGTTTCTTGGTCATTTATTTCAGGTGATAATGCATGTTCGTGATCGCATAGCACGCAACAATGGCCAGGAATAATCAAATGCCTGATTTACAGTGAAACCTCGCTATACCGGACACCCTGGGGACCTCCTGGGTTTAGCGAGGTTTCACTGGGTAGTGTCATCATGCATTTTCATTTAAATTCATCTTCACTGATGATACAAGCTTTGAATTCCTTGCACATTCCAGCACGTAATATCGTCATTTAACGCAATCTCCTTCTTTGACCAAGCGTTTTGATTCACGTGTACTAGTATAACGGTGCCATATTGGACGAGCCAGAGGATAGTGGGGCGGTAACTCCCTCATAGAGTTAGCTCCATTCCTCCATCGATCCTTTCAATTAGTCAGTGATTAAAAATCGCAATTTGTTTAACCCTTTGAACCCGACAGCCCGATATAGCGGTTTATGCAAACAGTGCAGATCCAGATGAGCCGGCTCGTAACGAGCCGGCTCATCAGGATCTGCACTTTTTGAAAGTAATTTTCATATTTTGAGAACAAAAAATACCCTCTTTTCATAAATGGACAAGTCTGAAAATAATTGTGTGATGATTGGATAGGTTGCAAAATTAACATATCAAAATCAATTCCAGTTACTTAGGGTTTAAAGGGTTAAAGTTCTAGCATGTGCAGTCTGATATTCATATTCCATTTCCCGATTTGTGCTCGACTTCCTATCTGACGACTGCACTGGTCCAGGTTAACAACTCAGTATGATCTGGGCCTACATGTATATTGTTCACTCGAATGAAGTGGCATTGCTGCCATTAACAAACACAGTATATCCCAGTCCGAGTGTGCAAGTATGCGATCAGTAGCCTATTTCACCAACATTGCAAAGTATACTTTTCTAGCAAAGTATACTTTGAGGGAGAAATTTTCAATTTTAGGATAAATTTATTAATTTTTATTATACTGATTTTATTACATTATCACAGCCAATTTGGCTGTGATAATGTAACAAATTCAGTATAATAATTCTGCATGCTTTTAATCATCAAATATATGCTGTTGTTAGTTCTATATGAAATAATGCATTTCAGGAAAAATAAATGATTACTCCCTCAAAGTATACTTTGCTAGAAAAGTATACTTTGCAATGTTGGTGAAATAGGCTACAGGACTTGTGGTTCTATGTTCACATTGTCCTTATCGATGTTTGCAGCAGTCGTTGTGCTCGGAGATGGCTGAGGAACTGCGGTTTGCCGTCCGGTGTCACGGGTCGTCCCAGAAGCCCCGCTACAAGCGAGGCTGTTGTCACAAGTGTAAAGCCCGACATAAAGGCATGCGCTGTCCCGCGATCGCCGGTAGACGGGAGTCGCCGAATGGTACAGTGCTCATGAAGGAGATTAGACAATCAAACTGTAAGCCTAGAGAGTACGAGCTAGATTATGTACACGAACCTTCTGGCGAGTTCGGTGCTGGTGGATATTTACATGTGGATTATAGTGACACTGAGACATGACGTCACGAAACCGAGGTCTGACCCTTACACGTGTGTGGAATATCGCAGTGCTGGCCGTTCAGTGAAACACGTACTATTGGTACATGCATCTGAATCGGAGCTTCGATACGCAAAATGGACAAAGAGTAAAGGTTGTGATAACAGTCTTGTCAGGCAATGGAGGTTCGAGGACGCGCATGTGGTCTATGCCGTTTATTTAACCAGGTGAACTGATTATCGCGAAATGATGCACGAGTATCCTTACGCGAAACAAAAGATTAAGCGTAGCAAACCGAGTTTGTTTAGCGGTAGGACTCAATCACGAGGGCATTATTTCAAGAGAATCAGCTCACCTGGTTAAATAAACATTTTCTTACATTTCATGCATGATTCTTTATAAAAACAAAATGAATCAAGAGTAAAATACGGCCAAGGGTTATGTGAATTCATTGGAGGCGGGCCGTAGTGACGGCGACTGTCTCGCGATTCAGAGGGTGTGTTCGAGAAGAGGATGTGATTGGTCGAAGGAAACACGTCATTGCGACGTTACTGACGACATTTCTCCATATATGGTAAACACGAGAGTGGTGTAAACTACTGCTGCCGAGTGGTGTAAATCACCGTTAGATTTCTGTCTGAGTACTGGCTGAAATGTAAGAAAAGCTTGTAATAGACGTGCAAGGGAAACAACCGAATACAAACTATGGCATGGGTTGTTTCAGTTGCAATATAATTGTCATTTTATACTCCATCGCCGTCCTTGTATCTCCTAGTGTGTCTAATTGGACCGTTGGTATTTGGTTGTCAAACATGATTGTTACTGTGACTGGATATATGGGTCTTACAGGACTTGTGACAAGTGTTCCTGATCGAATATCACACTCATGTAGCCTGATAACGGTCCATATTGCTTGAAGAAGCATGACGGGTATTGATAGAAAGTCGAACAGTGCATATCCTGATCAGACTGTGCGAATGCACAGTCTGATCTGGATATACACTGCTCACAAAACCCATAAGCGTCATTTCTCCAGTAACAGCTACAAGCATGTGTTGACATTTCGAATGGAAAACACGTAACGACACGTGTATCCGTTGACATACATGTATTACGCTGCAGGCCAGTGTCGTGTAATAGGCGGGTATCTGTTTACGTTACGTGTTGTGAATGCGTTGGCAGACAAGCATCCATCGATTGGACTTTGGAACTGGTGCGATGGGGGACCTCGGTATTGGACGGTATATATATCATCCACTTCAAACATCGCCACATTTCATGTTATCGCCCGTGATGATGCGGAGACGGGCACTCATCCGTGACGACATACATGTACATGTAAATAATTATATCGCTCACGCTCTAAGTCACCAATTCGCCATCGACGACCAATGAGGAGATACCATTGAATATCAGTTGGAAAATACCAAATGGAATCCTTTACCAATCAAATATAAATATCCATACCCGCATATATGGCTGCGGAAATGGGGACTATGGCATGACATTTGCGACCAGTGAAGACGTAGACCATCCGGCACATCCGCGCAGTATTATAAAGGTCATACACTGGTCACAATCCGTGTGTTGCCATGCTTCTCATGGGCGGATTCAGGGTGGAGGGCGGACCCGGCGCGCGCCCCCCCCCCCACCCCCTAAAATTTCGCCGAGTAAATATTGTTTACAAGTTACAAGGCACGTTTCTTACCAAGTGCCATGTATTCCATGCATTGTTCGGTCGTTGTCTTATTGTTTCAAAATTTAAACGTTTTCAATCAAAATCATGTCTAAACATACTGTGACAGTGTCAATATGTTTGTTCCAAAATGCGCCAGAATGCAGGAAATGCGATGTAGATTTCAAAAAAATACCACCCTAGCCTCCGCTCGGTCGACTATTTTGCAATACTTGACTATATTATCGAACGAGCTTAGCTCGTTCGATTATATAGTCAAGTATAGCAAAATAGTTACGCCCCCCCCCCCCAACCCGAAATCCTGGATCCGCGCCTGCTTCTAACACACTGAATAGCGCCTTGTCAAATTGCACGAGTGTATGTGCAACCTGACAAGGCGCTATTCAGATCATAAGATACCCATAAAAGCAATAACCCAATTTCAGCCACATATACGATATATGTTGTGCGATTATAAACCTATGAATTGCAATCCACAGATCACACAGCTCCTCCTCGATCAACCAAACTTCTTCATTTGTTTTCGAGCATGAGAACAGAGTACATGACATTAATGTATTGTATTGTTTGCCCTAGTTTCTCGACCAATGAAATCAAAGTATTTCGTCTCAATTAATCGCATATTGTGACACTATCGTTAATATATATTAAATTAAGCATTAAATGTTGCAATACGTGCAGTTATATTTAGAAACAGATGGGAGCCTTGTTCACGTTCTTTCCTGTGACATGAACCATGTTACCGCGTGCGCATGATCGATTCGTTGTAAAACCGCCAATCACGTAATAGTATCGGGATTTGAAAGCGCGTATGGGTAACGTAACATGAGCTGGGGCGTGGCAAACAATACGTTAGGTATAGTTCACATATATAATTTTAATAAGGTAATGTATTAAAAATACAACATGTGATCTATAACTATTACTTATAGCACGGGCTAATATGTGGTTTATCCTTCATTGGTCATTGGTCGGCGTGTCAAGATGAATTTAACAATCACGTGGGGGTGCATATTAATTTCATGCAATTCCATTCATTGGTCGACTTTTGTCATGTGCCTGCCACTGACACATATCATGATGTATTGATTACATAACCTATGTATACATGTCTGGTGATGCCAGTCTAGTCCGTGCTCAACATGTCACAGTCAGTAAAATATACATGTACTTGTACACTGTGTGTTATTTTGTGTTCGTGTGCGTGATCACAGTTGGAAGACTCGGACCTAGGACACGATAAATGAATCATTTGTAAACCGTTACCCCCACCCACCAATTTACGTGCAATATACACTATATAGCCTTTTCAAGGTAGGCAAGACCTTGGGAAAATTCCGTAGTTTCGGACTCGCTCAAACACCACACATTTCGATTTTTCTGCTGTCTCATGTCTCTAGTAATCGATAAATATCTTAGGTCTTCAAATATATTCTCTTCAAGCATCTGCGTTTAGCATTTCGTTAGTTACGGGAAAATTAGCTACCAAAGACAAGGCGATGATTGTGTGTACGAAAGAATGTCACACATTTTTGTGGGCTGTGGAAGCATAAATTGCGTGTAAAATCTGGCTGAAATCCCATTACAGTCTCCAATACACATTGACGTGTCCGATTTTACAATTTGTAACTAATAATTGTCATCAACTAACCTTTAATGATCTAAAATGTGCGTTTATTTTGATTTGCGTCCCCACATTTCGACATAACCTTCTGTGACCTTTACTTTCGGATTTCCTTTGTTATATTCGCATAGTGATCAATAATGACGTCACGGGAACATGGAGCATGACAAATACTACAGCCAATCAGGTGGCGATGGGCGAAGCTGAGTGCGTGAGAATCTTTCGGAAAGAGAAATTTCTCTGCAACGTTGGTAGTTAAAACGTGTGTGACTAACACTATACTAAACACAGACGTCTAAAGTGAATATATTTGGTGGCCTAAGGCATTTATCATTTGCCAGAGGCGTACGTCAGCAGAAAAATTGAAACGTGTGGTGTTTGAGCGAGCACGAAACTAAGCCTATCTATGGTATTTTCCCAAGTTCTTGCCTACCTTGAAAAGGCTATACTGTATAGTGTACGGAAATGGGTGAGTGGGGTAACGTTTTTCAAATGGTGCTAGGTCCGAGTCTTCCACCTGTGTGCGTGATTGTGAAGTCATGTTTGTTATACACACCACGTGACAACATAGTCTGGTATGGTTTGTTTATCACATACGTTCATCCGTCTGTCCATTAAATTTGTATAAATTGTATTAATATATATTTGTTTGTTTGAGATGATCGATTCTGATTTGTTTAAAGTTGCCAGATGCATATATGCTCTACATAGTTACAATAACCTCTTTAGACTTGAACCATCACAAGATTTTCGTCAGACGTGATTGGATTTAACATAGTTTTGCATGGTTGTGTGTTGTATTGATCATGTGGCTAATTTACAGTACGATTTTATTTCTGCATGACGATAAAATGCTCGACGCGCAGGGATATTTCTGCCGCGGCGATATCTGAGAACCGAAGTATTTTATGGCCTAAAACATGGTTTAACAACACTTTAGAATAATTTCCAATGGTTTAACAACACTTTAGAATCATTTCCAGTGGAAATATCCTTGCGCGTCGATCATTTTAAAGTGCTGTAAAAGCATGTTTTTGATAAGAAAAAAGGAAACAAAAACAGCAGACGAAACAAATTAATTCATCCATGTAGTGTAGGGATTAACGTCTAATGTGTATTTTGTATAGCCGGATGTAAATGTGGGAAAACTAATCGTATGCGGTATGTGACCTTGAGAAATACATGTAGTTTGCTCGAAAAATGATTTTCAAATGGCGTATCAGGCGTACTCTCTTGAAACTTGGTATGTGGGTTATCTCGGTACTGCCAATTTGGGATATAACCTGTTTGGTCCATCTCAATGGGAAATCGAGGAGAAGCGATTGTGTGTATTATTGATGGTGTGTCAATAGCAAACACATATAATTATTATAGGAATGAATGGCCTTTTTGTGGAATTTATCGGGGTATAAACTTGGAAAAGTCGCGGGAATACTGGACGAAGGCATTTGAAATAAATTCATCAAGAAAATGTGTTTATTTTCCGTTTTTAGTCAGGTTTTTTTTTTTAAAAATCCAGGCTATTGGATTGGCGAAAGCCGGGCGGGCGGGCGGGCGGCGGACGGGCGGGCGGCGGCGTCCACAATCAATGTTAAGTTTTCGTGTTTGAGTCCATTTCTTTGTTACTGTACCACCTAGGACCACCAAACTTTCACAGCTTCATAATCAAGGGGTGCCCACCACATATTACTATCCAACATGTTACTTTTTTTTAACTTGACCCATTTTTTCCGCGCAGTCGGCTTAGCCATTTTCAATGTTAAGTTTTCGCGTTTACAATGTTAAGTTTTCGTGTTTGAGTCCATTTCTTTGTTACTGTACCACCTAGGACCACCAAACTTTCACAGCTTCATAATCAAGGGGTGCCCACCACATATTACTATCCAACATGTTACTTTTTTAGCCAGGTTTTTTGAAAAAAAATCCAGGCTATTGGATTGGCGAAAGCCGGGCGGGCGGGCGGGCGGGCGGGCGGGCGGGCGGGCGGCGGGCGGGCGGGCGGGTGGCGTCCACAATCAATGTTAAGTTTTCGTGTTTGAGTCCATTTCTTTGTTACTGTACCACCTAGGACCACCAAACTTTCACAGCTTCATAATCAAGGGGTGCCCACCACATATTACTATCCAACATGTTACTTTTTTTTTAACTCGACCCATTTTTTCCGCGCAATCGACTTAGCCATTTTCAATGTTAAGTTTTCGCGTTTACAATGTTAAGTGTTCGTGTTTAAGTCCATTTCTTTGGTACTGTACCACCTACGACCACCAAACTTTCATAGCTTCATAACCAAAGGATGCCTACCACATACAACTATCCAACATGTGACCATTTATTTACCTTCACCTATTATTTCTACGTAATTGACTTAACGTCTGGTTAAATGTTTTGCTTAAAACTTTTTCGTTATACTATATCTCTGCAACTGCTTCGCCCATTACCTTGAAACTTCACATGGGTGTTTATCATCATCCATATTTTGATTCTAACCCCCAACCGTGCGGCCCCTGTGCCCAATGGCAAGGTCAAATTACTTTCTTTTGTTTTCGTGTACTATATCTCTGCAACTGCTTCACTCATTACCTTGATACTTCACATGGGTGTTTATCATCATTGTCGCACCCGCTTGCGGAAAGCGCGATATCGTCGGAATTTTGGCATACGTCCGTCCGTCCGTCCGTCCGTCCGTACGTCCGTGTGTCCGGTTGAAGTTTTTTCCTTAAAGTTTTTCCATCTACTATATCTATTTTTTTAGTGTCCATGCCTCGCCCCAAGGCGCGACATGCAGGCCACGGCCATCTAGTCTACAAAAAGTGGGTATAATTATATTATCCAAGTGTCTATGCTTGGAAAAAACCTGGCCTTCGTGGCTTTGCCTCGTTTCTTGTCTTAAGAATTATTTTA
This sequence comes from Conchocele bisecta, assembly GCA_029237695.1. Classification (NCBI taxonomy): domain Eukaryota; kingdom Metazoa; phylum Mollusca; class Bivalvia; order Lucinida; family Thyasiridae; genus Conchocele; species Conchocele bisecta. Next base: position 54,019,198 of record CM055265.1, on the reverse strand, counting down.
ACTGCGCCTCACGGTTACGGAAAGTAGTTCGGCGTGGGAGTTTACTGGGATATACATTTTGGACAGAGAATTGCTACGGGCCAATCAAATGTTAGGGAATAGTGTAAATATTTTTGTGCTGGAATTATTAGAAGGTGGTTGGTCGGGAGCACGCGATGGGTAATTTAACGATCAGGGTTCATCTTTACCGGAATTCCGACTGGAGACCTGGGGCCCGTTTCACTAAACTTCTTACGACTAAAATGTTCGTAAGCGCAAATTTAGAATTGTCTGGAAATTTCAATTGATGGATTTACATGTATTGAGCATATGCTGCATATGCAGCCTATGCTCAATAAATGTAAATCCAATAATTGTTAACAAGAAAACTGTGTTCATGTGAAATTTACAGACTATTATAATTTTGCACTTCCGAACATTTTAGTCGTACGAAGTTTAGTGAAATGGACCCCTGGTTTGGCCCACATGTACGTCTTTGAAATTTTGTATGTGACAGTTGAATCTGGTTATACCTCTTATATGAGTATTACGATTATTCATAATCCTATTTTAGGGGAAGGGGCCAAGTGACTTTGATGTGGTATGGACCTGGCACCAGGTCAGGTTATTCTAATTTCAGAGCTGAATATATTTTTTCTCGATGTAAATATTCCGTTCTGATTTTGGGATTTTACCCACAATGCAGCAGGTTAAAACGGGATCGCACCCATTTGCCCGGCCTTACATGACCTTAGCTGTTGATATGCCGTTAAACACCAATAAAGAAACAAACAAACTAACATATGATTATTCAAATATGTTTGTCAAGAATCTAGTCCATGCTTCACACCTTTCTGATTTCCTGTCTCATTACACAAAAGGGTCACATGGACAAATCATTGTATGACTAGTGTATGTTATATAGTAGTATCAATGTGACGATTGCAGTTACTTTTTGCTATTTTTCAATTTCAATTTATTTTCGTTCAATCTATTTTACATGGCATTATGAGGTATAAGTGAAAATAGTGTAATATTAACCCTTTCAACACCAGAGGCTTGGAAAGTGGTATAGGCAAAAAGTGTAGGTCCAGATGAGCCGGCTCGTGACGAGCCGTCACATCAGGATCTGCACTTTTTGCAATAATTTTCATATTTTTGAGAACAAAAACACCACTCTTTCATAAATTGACTAGTCTGAAAATCAGTTTGTGACGGTTGGATTGGTTGCAAAATGAACATATACAAATCCATTCAAAGTTAATTAGGGATTAAAGGGCTAAGCGATGTTGAAACATGAATTTCATTCTCGTGAATGACTACATGTATATGTAAATATATTATAAGTATGAGCGACTCATCATGATAAACATTGATTTTGCCCTGGTGAACGGTAGCGCAGTCTGATCTGAACATCCGCTGTTCGCTGCCGTTCGTAGTCGGGAAATATGAGCCGATATTACCTGTCAAGCCCTTCAAAATGGCTCAAATAAAAAATGGTAGCGGCTCGAGGCCGAGTCGAAAACGAAACAAATTTGGAAATCACTTCCAAAACATAGTCATAGGAATTGGTAGTGTCCTAGCTAAGAAAATAAAGTTATCAACGATTTTCTACTCGTTTCTGTCTGGAAGACGTCAGGTAATATTTGTAACGTCGTGACGTCGTGCCGTTAGGCGCCATATTCCCATGACGTTAACACCAATACACTTATAAAACTAAATTCTGGAGAAATATAAAGAATCTACGACATGACAAACATGTTATTGTGATTCTACTGCGCCTCGGGTGAATATATATTCAGACGAGCAATATTATAAGTTATTGTGATTCTACACAGGCTATATGGTGTAATATTGCCCGTCTGGACGGGCATACCTCCAGACGGGCAATATTACACCATGTAGCATGTGTAGAATCACAATAACGTATATGTCATACCGCAGATCCGTTATTTAGCCGTATAAACATATCTCTTCTTTTGATCTTTGCGTTTTTTCAGGAAGAAAAATAATCAGAGATTCGATTTTCTACCGTCAGTCTTAATATAAAGTCGTAAATGAACATTTTGTTTTTTATTAAACGAAAACAAACTAAATATGGAGTAAGAAATCCATCGAAAACGACTTTATGGCAGTTTTTTGTATATCCCTTTGGCGCCTCTAGAAGAATGCGACTGGTTCCCAAATATTCGCTGTCATTGCTACGCCGCGCTTCGTGCGTGGAACCCATAGTTTATGATCTAAATATAGCCGTGTCACGAAGCCTAGTGTGTTGAGATTTGAAGCAGGACAGTTTGTGGCAGTTTGTGGCATTTTTCGCTCATATTTTGATGAGCGAAGAATATTTATGGAAAAATAAACAATAAAGACTGGTTTTGAGTGTACAATTTGTTGCTTCTATTGATCAATTCGGGGTTTTATTGTGTTTAGTGAGGAATACAATTCGCAATCGGTAGACGCTTGAAAAATGTGTCTTCATTGGACGCGAGGCGCCGGAGGGGAATCGCAATTCCTGTATGTCAGACAGCCTTGGCATGTCATATAATATATATGACCAGGCAAGCTAGCCAATCAAAAGCCTAGAAACTTATCGGCGGTATGACAAGACACTATATTGACTGTGTAAAATCACTTATAGTAATATAATTATATTATAATATGAACAACAACGTTTCAACCTCTGGTTGGACACAACTTCGTATCGTAACAAATTCCGCTGTGTGCTGACTAGTTGCGAACAGTAACTCTTGCAATATATGCCCGTACCGTCCGTAGCTACGGACGGTACGGGACTAGATTGCAAGAGTTACTGTCCGCAACTATGTCCTGACGTACGACATGAGAACCAAGGTGTGTGACAATGTGGGTTTTGGTACCCGAATTCCGGTGCCTTAACAATATCGCTACGTGACGTAGTACGAGTAATACGTGTATTGAACTTAATGTGCACTAGTTGTGGCTGTGACTAGAGAAATGAGGCTTGTGGGATTTGCGACCAGTGTAACTCCTGGTGCCCATTTCACTAAACTTCGTACGATTGAAATGTTCGTAAGTGCAAATTTAGAATGGTCTGTAAATTTCAATTGATGGATTTGCATTGATTGAGCATAGGCTGCCTATGCTCAATAAATGTAAATCCAATAATTGTTTACAAGAAAACAGTGTTAATGTTAAATTTACAGACTATCATAAGTTTGCACTTACGAACATGTTAATGCTAGCGTTAGAGAAACACGTTAATGTGAGAAGCAAATTCGTAGAAATCTTCGTACGAACATTTTTTATCGTACGAGGTTTAGTGAAACGGGCCCTTGATCTAATCGCCCACACCTGTAGTTGGATAATTATCTGTATTGCTTGTTTGAACATGACATGTGTTTCATTGATGGAATTGTGAACAGTGCAGGGGCCCGTTTCACTAAACTTCGTATGACTAAAATGTTCGTAAGTGCAAAATTATGATAGTCTGTAAATTTCACATTAACACTGTTTTCTTGTAAACATTATTGGATTTACATTTATTGAGCATAGGCTGCAAATGCAGCCTATGCTCAATAAATGTAAATTCATCAATTGAGATTTCCAGACGATTCTAAATTTGCACTTACGAACATTTTAGTCTTACGAAGTTTAGTGAAACGGGCCCTGATCCTGATCAGACTGTGCGGATGCTGTTCACAAAACCAATAAGCCCAATTTCACCCGTCACCGCCGCATATGCGACACGCCATGTGATTTTGTACCTACGGACATCTGCGATATTTCATAAAATATATTTACAGGAAATGGGATATTTTCCGTAAATGTAATTCCGCATGTACTCTGAAATTATTGTAATCTTCAGACTTCATTTATGGAATATTTGTTAAACGCAGTTGTTAGAAGGTACAAAATTACATGGCTTGTCTCGATTATGTTGATTATTCTGTAGTATATTGCATGTGTATATATCATATGTATAGAAATGTCATATTTACATATTGTATTCACACATGAGAAATATGCAAGTGTCATGTTTAACCCTTTCACCCCTAAGTAACTGGAATTGATTTTTATATGTTAATTTCCGGACCAATCCGACCCTACCTAGAAAAACACCCCCGACCCTATACTGTTCTGGCCGTTATTAAAAAAAAATCATTTTCGTTCCTTATAATGCTTAAAAACGGGCTTTGTGACAGTCTTTTGCGTACTTTTTGAGCGCTAATATTTAAAAAAAATAAAATAAAAACAAGATTTTCCTACCCTCCCTACCTAGCTTTTTCTGGACCGTTCGTTCCCCGCACCACAAGACTTTTTTTTTGTATGCCCAATCGTCACAAAATGACTTTCAGACTAGTCTATTTATGAAAAAGTGGTATTTTTGTTCTCAAAAATATGAAAATTACGTTCAAAAAGTGCAGATCCTGATGAGACGGCTCGTTAGGAGCCGGCTCATCTGGATCTGCACTGTTTGCATAAACCGCTATAGCGGACTTTCGGGTTCAAAGGGTTAATCATTCGACTACCATAGGCTATATATACTGACTATCTATTAAAGGTGCGTGTGCCACGTGATGAGTGCATTGTTCATACGCACAACTCATATGCATAGGTACGTGATCGACATAAACTAAGAGTAAACCTAACCCGAATGTTCTGCCCGTAACGCAGAAATTTCGGGTAGGAATAAACTACGTAAATGGAATGAGGGTATGGGATCAAGTGGTTTATTGTTTACGCTGCCGTAATCGCGGGTCTCAGGTAAATTTCAGTTTTCATCCCATACGTAATGTTGCCAAATATGGTATTGGCGGTCTCGTAGTGTTAACAGCTGGAACATGGTCATCACTAAAAGGAGGAAACCGCAGTCGTATTGATGAAACATAAGATTCACCTGAGACCTCATGGGAGCCGACATTAATGCAGCGTAACCAATAGACCACGTGATCCCATGCCCTCGAAATATGACCAACGGTTGCCAGCCGTTGGTCATATTTCCAGGGTATGGGATCACGTGGTCTACGACTGGAAGATCACCTACAGTGTACGGCATGTGCAGCCAGCCTAAGCTGTTCGCCATTCAGTCACTAAAGTATTCCCAAAGACAACGTGCCATCCATAGTAGTAATGCGGACGGTTTGGTGGCAAATAACCAAAATGACGGCGTTTCTAACACTATATTACTTATTATTATACCCCATTGGAATTTCTAGGCATTACATTGGTCAATTTCATATCAAGTGATAAACAAAATCTACAGTGTCGCCCGCTTCACAACGCAGCGGGCAATGTTAGAGGGGAATATTACAATATTCGGAATATTACAATTTATCCCGTCAACACAGTGCGTATGTGCCGTGAAACACGGTGCCGTGAAACATTTTTGATATCCAGCCAATACAATTTTTGCATTTTACAGCCATTTGTAGGTGTTGACGGGATAAATGGAATAGTAGGTTAGTGCCGTGAATGAGAAAAAATATCTGGCGCGGCACGGAAACGGGATGTGCTCGGCAGAGCCTCGCCCATCCCGTTTCCTGAGCCTTACCAGATATTTTTTCCCATTCACGGCACTAACCTTCTATTCTCTATATTACCCTCCCGTCCCGAAAATACTCGAAGCGTAATTACGGAAAAAGCCACATTTATGGTTGGGCTGCCTCAGCGTTTATCTAAAATGGAAACTGAAAAATTAATGCAAAAGCATCCAAATATTACAGTACAAACCGGCTACCAGTCCAGCATTCGTAACAATATGGCGGATTCTCCAGCCAACTAGCATTTTGCTGCTGTTTACATATTAAATATTCGGTATAATAAATTAAATACCGCCCTTGGTTGAGCGGAATATTGTGGATTATCTCCCTCCAAAACAATTTCTCCTATAAATATAAAAAAATATTGCTTCCTCGGGGAGATAATCCACAATATTTCCCTTATCCAAGGGAAGTATTTAGAAATTATTATACCTCATTGGTCAATTGGTCAATTTCATATCACGTGATAAAAATTGTCTACTGTGTTGCCCGCTTCACAACGCAGCGGGCAATATTACAGGGGAATATTGCAATATTACCCTCCCGTGCCGTAAATACCCGAAGCATGATTGCGGAAACAGCTGAATTATGGTTGGACTGTCTCGTTGTTTATCTAAAATGGAAACTGAACGTCCAAAGGCACACAAATGAAATGACAACGGACAATGGGCTGGTATCCGGTTCGTGAAATTTATGTTGTCATATTACTATAGAAACAGGATACAGCCCAGAATTAATATATGAATGAATGGCCTTTTTGTGGAATTTATCGGGGTATAAACTTGGAAAAGTCGCGGGAATACTGGACGAAGGCCGGAAGGCCTCGTCCAGTATTCCCGCGACTTTTCCAAGTTTATATCCCCGATAAATTCAACAAAAAGGCCATTCATTCCTTATAATTCCAGCATTTGAAATAAATTCATCATGAAAATGTGTTTATATTCTCTGTTTTCTTAAGAATATTCCTTTTTGTGGAATTCATCGGGGTATAAACTTGGAAAAGTCGCGGGAATACTGGACGAAGGCCGGAAGGCCTCGTCCAGTATTTCCACGACTTTTCCAAGTTTATATCCCCGATAAATTCAACAAAAAGGCCATTCATTCCTTATAATTCCAGCATTTGAAATAAATTCATCAAGAAAATGTGTTTATATTCTCTGTTTTCTTAAGAATATTCCTTTTTGTGGAATTTATCGGGGTATAAACTTGGAAAAGTCGCGGGAATATTGGACGAACGCCGGAAGGCCTCGTCCAGTATTCCCGCGATTTTTCCAAGTTTATATCCCCGATAAATTCAACAAAAAGGCCATTCATTCCTTATAATTCCAGCATTTGAAATAAATTCATCTAAGAAAATGTGTTTATATTCTCTGTTTTCTTAAGAATATTCCTTTTTGTGGAATTTATCGGGTATAAACTTGGAAAAGTCGCGGGAATATTGGACGAAGGCCGGAAGGCCTCGTCCAGTATTCCCGCGACTTTTCCAAGTTTATATCCCCGATAAATTCAACAAAAAGGCCATTCATTCCTTATAATTCCAGCATTTGAAATAAATTCATCAAGAAAATGTGTTTATATTCTCTGTTTTCTTAAGAATATTCCTTTTTGTGGAATTTATCGGGGTATAAACTTGGAAAAGTCGCGGGAATACTGGACGAAGGCCGGAAGGCCTCGTCCAGTATTCCCGCGACTTTTCCAAGTTTATATCCCCGATAAATTCAACAAAAAGGCCATTCATTCCTTACAATTCCAGCATTTGAAATAAATTCATCAAGAAAATGTGTTTATTTTCCGTTTTCTTAAGAATTATTTTAACTGCGCCTGACGGTTACGGAAAGTAGTTCGGCATTGGAGTTTACTGGGATGTAAATTTTGGACAGAGACTTGCTACGGACTAATCAAATGTTAGGGAATTGTGTAAATATTTTTGTGCTGGAATTATTCAACAATATGGCAGATTCTCCAGCCAACAAGTATTTTGCTTTTGTTTATAATATTAAATATTCTGTAAAATACATTAAAAACCGCTCTTGGCTGAGTGGAATATTGTGGATTATCTCCCCTCCAAAACAATATCTCCCAGGCGATATTTCTTCCTCGGGGAGATACTCCACATTATTCTCCTCAAATAAAGGCAGTATTTATATAATAGGTTAACCATTAGGATGTTCTATAACTGAAAACATATGTACAAATGTGACGTCATACGTGTACTAGTATTGTTAGCCACGGCACCATACTGTTAGTTTGTTGCCACATTGCTTACATTACTGCTCTGCCATCCCAAGTCAAACTGCAGTATCTGTTAAACTGCAGTATCTGCACTATGATGCTATGCTGACCCTGTGCAATCATCCCCAGGTGGGAGGGCAGTGCTGTTCAGGTCCATGTAGGATAATGTATCCATGAGCACATGCAAGATGGGCCAACTTATCCAGTTGTTGTTGTTGTATGGCATACACTGTAAATTATGTTTTATTTTACTTATGATCAGTGTAGATACATTGAAACCTCTCTAAACCGGACACCCTGGGAGGTCCCCCAGCGAGGCAGACATAGAGAAGTTTCACTGTAAATCAGGCAGATGCTCATTTTGAGCCATAGTCGTGTGCTATGCGATCACGAACAGGCATTATCACTGAGATAAATTACCAAAAACTCATCAAAAATTGTTGTCTTGGTGTACGGGTTAGATAGGTTCCACTATACCGGAGTATCCAGCGCCAAATGGTTGTATTCTGAATACTTAAATATATGGAATATGGATGGCTTTAATCGAAAATGTGAAATGATCACGTTCCCTCAGGCTGGAGTTTTGCAAGAACAAAATGCATACGGTGTATTTATATTAACCAGGGGGCCGTTTCACTAAACTTCTTATGACTAAAATGTTCGTAAGCGCAAATTTAGAATCGTCTGCAAATTTCAATTGATGGATTTACATTTATTGAGCATAGGCTGCATATGCAGCCTACGCTCAATAAATGTAAATCCAACCATTATTTACAAGATAACATTGTTAATGTGAAATTTACAGACTATCATAATTTTGCACTTACAAACATTTTAGTCGTAGGAAGTTTAGTGAAAGGGCCCCCTGGTGAGCTGAGTATCGTGAAATAATACACGAGTGATCGCTAAACATTCACGAGGGCATTAGTTCAAGACAATCGGCCCACCTGGTTAAATAAACATTGTCTTGTCCTATATATGGCCTAGAGTTGTGCGATTTAATATCAGGACGCGGACCGCAATGAATGCGACTGTCTCTTGATTCAGAGGGTGTGCCCGAGAACATGAACAGATGGAACATGCACTGTCCCAACTTGTTAGGAGTAATGTCTTCACTAATGGATGTACTTCAAATCTACTATATATAGATGTATCAAAAGACATTATACATGGTTGCATTTACAGCATGAATTTGTATTGGTATAACTGGTGGTATTCAATTGTGATACAATTTGTATTACATGTATGTTTATTTCATTAAGAACTGTGTACTATTAAAATAAATCAATATTTAATAATTATCATTGTCTAAGTTGACATTGTATTTCCATGCTGACCGCCCATTATTTTATCAGAGAAAAAGTAACCAAATAGTTGTGGGTCATCATTATACGAGTATAATTGTTGACATATTGAATTGTTAAGGAATTAAATGCGAGGGAGCGCTAGCCCTCCCTCGCATTTAATTCCTTAAAAATCCAATATGTTAATAAGAACATACTTATAATTAGCCAGGTTTATAATGCAGTTTCATATCCAAGTATTGATGTTTCATTTCCTGTCGAACAGGTAGTCATTAAAGGTGCATGCCTACTCAGTAGGCACAAAATGTTCTGTATTATAGAGATATCATCTGAGACATTTTCTGTCAAAATAAACATTCAGTCACCATTACCCCACGTATTGATTGGCATTATTGTACAGTGTATATCAGACGTAAATGTCCACACTGATATCAGGAGTGATAACCGTGTTTCCTTAAAATGATAACGGACATTACTTTTTATTCTCTGTATTTATTTGTTGATGTGCAACGATCATACTTGATAATCTGTCGAAAGCATTATTTTTTCAGGTGACGCATTTAATTAGTAATTAAAAACTATCATGCCTCATTTGCATATGAAAATAGACTGATACCACCGCGCGTCACTATCAGTAAAATCCATATTACTAAATGATTATATCTGTATCGCGGGCACTCGTAATTTTTAGAACTGGTGGAATAGGGACACAATTATACACTTCCTATAAAGTACATTTTGTGACTGCTGAGTGGGAATGTACCTTTAAGTCTGGTAAAATGTCACTTTAATATATGAGTTAAATCGTGTAATACGTATGTGAAATAAGTGGAGCGCGATTCTGTTTGGCTTATAACTGTATGGCGAATTATAAATATTCGTATGACCTGACTCTAATGGCCGAGTCATATATGTCGTATCCATGACAACAAGGCATGTACTAAACACACAACAAGTCAGATATATGCATATGTTCAATGTTTTATTCGTTCAGATGTTCTGTGTTTGGGGGTCAGAAAACACGTCTGATTCTACGGTGTGATAAAATGCACTTCAATATGAGAGTAATTATATCCGGCTTGGAGTGGTTTCACAGTACTTAACCCCTAGAATGCGGGAAACAAACATTATCCGGCTTGGAGTGGTTTCACAGTACTTAACCCCTAGAATGCGGGAAACAAACATTATCGTCTGCTGTTGTTTTCTATGTTGCCTTCTTTCTCAATAGAAACATGGTTTGACAGCACTTGAGAATCATTTCCAATGGAAATGATTCTCAAGTGCAGTCAAAGCAGGTACATATTTGATGAGAAAAAATAGAAATAAAACATGAACAGCAGACGACAAAATTCAATTCATCATTGTAAGGCTTAAGTATTGTTATGCACGTGACTGGAGAAATTGAGAATTTGTGACATGTCCAGCTTAGTCTTGTAGCTCATTGCTACATTTTGATAAGGATATATCATGTTTGTTATTATCAAGACAGTTTATCATTGACTGGATTACGAAGAGTTACATACTCTCGTTAGACTGCTCATCAACACAATCCATCCTGGGTCTTTACTGATCGTTAAGACAATAATTTATCCAGTCACATGTTATCGCTATGTTAGTCCTTTGACCGAATGGCGATCATAATTCTTAATATGTCCTAAGCCTGATGAATATGTAGGCTGATCAGTGGCTACTGTCTGTTTCACGAAATCTGTAGCCGATTTCATCAAAATTGCAAAGTATACTTTCCTAGCAAAGTATACGTTGAGGGAGCAATCATTGATTTTTCCGAAATGCATTATTTCATGCAGAACTAACGATTACATATATTTGATGATTAAAACTATGCAGAATTATTATACTGAATTTATTACATGCTCATCTAGAATGTAATAAATTCAGTATAATAAAAAATAATAAATTTATTCTAAAATTGAAAATTTCTCTCTCAAAGTATACTTTGCTAGGAAAGTATACTTTGCAATGTTGATGAAATGGGCTACTGAACAATTTAAAAATGGACCTTTTTTAACTTTCGTGAAATATGGTCAAATATTGGTTTTATTACTAAACATGATTTGTCTATGTGCATTTAACATGGCGGAAAGGATCTGCGGGTGTTGCGGGATGAATGCTTGGGAATTTTTACCATATTCAATCCAAATAGACACTGTCAGCCATGTTTAATTTCTATAGGGAATTGAGTTTTTGTAATAAAATCAATATTTGATAAACATTCACGAAATAAAAGACTGGCGTATTCTTATATTTTGCCAAAAAGTAATAGCAGTGATTGTATGATTAGTATATAACCATAAAATATGAGCAAGTTTGTAATAAACCGACAGTACATGTAGTACATTAGCAAATGTCCTAAAACGGTTTCTGGCAGCTGATGACCTGTGTATAATGCGCATGTTCTGTGTATAATGCGCATGTTCTGTGTATATTTGCGCATGTTCGATGGCTATCTGTTCGGCTTAGAGAGATTCATGGGCTCATCTAGAAATTGCCACGGCATAGTAGAGGGGAGTAACCCTGAATAACTGGTGATTCTGTGCACATAGTTACATTCCCACAAGGAAGGCATAATGGATTTTGCAAAGGTCAAATGTACAAGCAATAGGTACATGTAGTGTTCATGAAAAATTAATTATAGGAATGAATGGCCTTTTTGTGGAATTTATCGGGGTATAAACTTGGAAAAGTCGCGGGAATACTGGACGAAGGCCGGAAGGCCTCGTCCAGTATTCCCGCGACTTTCCCAAGTTTATATCCCCGATAAATTCCACAAAAAGGCCATTCATTCCTTATAATTCCAGCATTTGAAATAAATTCATCAAGAAAATGTGTTTATTTTCCGTTTTCTTAAGAATTATTTTAACTGCGCCTGACGGTTACGGAAAGTAGTCCGACATGGAGTTTACTGGGATATAAATTCAGGACAGAGACTTGCTACGGACCAATCAAATGTTAGGGAATTGTGTAAATATTTTTGTGCTGGAATTATATGTTAAACATAAAGCAGCTCACATGATAAAGCAGACAAAGCTGATAAAACTATGAATAAAGCTAGCATAAACAATGCGTATGTGTACAAATGTATGTACTTAGCTAAAAATATACACATATATTTGAAAGTATGTTCGTTTGTGGATTAGTCGCAACTACAATAGTTGTTTGGTTTGGCAATGTGGCATAACTTACTTCATTTACAAAATATTAAGATAATAGCTTTCTTGTCACTGGCGTATGTGTCTTAATTTAATTCTTAACTGACATAAAACGAATGTACCTGCATCCAATGTTTGTTCATGAATGTACATGTGTACAACTTTATGAAAGCAATTCATTGCAGGAAATGATAGTGTTCAGTGTAATAAAACAGTGTACTAAAACTCATATTACACGATACCAAACACTCGTTAGGTGATTTGTACAGCGTCAATGCATGATAGTTATGCAGTAAGTAAAATCTAAATTGTGCTGATTGTGTATGCTATTTATATTATACTCCCTCTTAACTAATTTCATAAGCAATAAGAATTGGAAATGAAGATATATCGTTAAATATATATATTAAATCACCACTCGTGTCAAAGCCTCTACGCAATGAGCTGATATACAACATAACGGCATAAATACACAATGATGAATTATGATATATCTAAACTTTGTCATAGCCAAGGTATATGATCACGTGGTACTAACAACAATAACAAGTACCGATTCAAAGTACGTATTATTTTATAGTGTCCTTATTACGTAACGGATTTTGATGAAATATGGTGCATCAAACGCGTCTTGTTAAGCTGCATTTGGTGGTCTCTGTATTTTTGCCCAGACTTCTGTCGTTTTGGCGAAGAATCGATTTCCGTGTCTCCGACACGGACATCGATTCTTCGCAAAAACGACATAAGTCTGTGCCAAACTACCTAGACCACCAAATGCAGCTCATGCAGACGCGTTTCCTGCGCCATATATCCTCAAAATCCGTTGCATATTAAGGAAAATATAAAATAATACTTACTGTGGAGTGGGCGACGTTGTTGTTTTTGTAACCACGTGATCATGCACCTTGATAGCTAACCCCATTTATTACAAAGATGATGCCTGCTAAATCGTGGCATGGTCACGCAATGGAAGACTACTAAGGTGTGCATCGCATGTAAATAGTAACAAGGTTATAATCATCTCACGTGTTACCCATATTATGTACAAACATGAATACAATGTATAAAATCATTTGGAATTATTCACAAAATACCAACATGGCAAATGATACAAAATAGCATTCATGAAACGGTATTGTCTATCAACAAGATGAGGGTGGTGATACATGGTATGTGTGTGTGTGTGTTCGCTATTTGGACACTTTACTTGAACCACATGTTCATTTAATGGCCAAACAATATGCGAACATGTAGGTCCGCTTATCCCTTTCAACACTACATACCGTAAAGTCAACACCTGCAAGCACTGTAGATCAAGATGAGGCGGTTCGTGGAGGGCCCTCTCACCAAAATCTACAGTTTTCGTCAGTATGTTTCAGATTAAAAAAGAATATTCCTCACATGGTTAAGGAACTGCTGTCTGTTTCACGAAAGCTGCCCAAATTTTACCGCCATATAAACAATTCAAAAACAATATTTGTTTCGATAATATTAAATTAAAGGAAAATTTAAGAATGAGCCTTTTTTTATTTCGTGAAATTTGGTCAAATATTGGTTTTTTTACCTGAGGGCCGAACCAGGTGTCCGGTCGGGATTCCAGTAAGGATGAATCCCGATCATTAAATTACCCATCGCATGCTCCCAACTAACCACCACGTATATGGTTGAACAAAGATGTTTAACATAATAAGTACATGTATTGTAGTATTTGTTAACCCTTTCCCTGTTTTGCGATATTTCGACTCTTCCAAATCGAAAACATCGGAATAAAAGAATCAAATGCTGGGTCAAATGATGGTTAAATTATCTGATAGAGCAGAAAACATTGTGGGAAAAGGAGAAATTGCTTGTTACAAGCAATTTCTCCTTTTCCCACAATGTTTTCAAAAGACATCTTCTGCAGAGACGTGAAAAGTCGTTTCTATGAGGGAAAGGGTTAACAGGTCTTCAGAATTAAACTTTTGCTTTGTGTGTTAAATCATTTCCGAGCTGTCTACCCAAGTGCCGGTGCAATTTCTCAAAGTTATTTATACCCTCATCCATTTTGCCGATAATCATTTCCGAGCTGTCTACCCAAGTGCCGGTGCCATTTCTCAAAGTTGTTTGTTATTTATACCCTCATCCATTTTGGCTGATGTCATACTCGATAGGAACATCATATTATTCGCATTAAAATAAATAGTTGACGAAATTTCGTCAAATACAAAATATTTTTAATTTTGTAGATCCAGATAATCCGGCTCGTAACGACCTGATACATGAAGCTAAGAATAACAATATGTTTGAGTATCTTTCGCATTTTTGTTAAACAGAGTCCTCGTATGATTATGAACTAGTCCAAAACATAGCATGAACCCGTCTGTGACAATTATGTAGGAGCGAACGAAATCCACAGTATTTATCAGTATTTTGGGGGGATTATTTTTAAAAGAAAATCCTTATATAATTAATAAACTAGTCCAAACATGACGATCAATCAGTATACAGCAGGCCGGTTATTTGGGGGCTAATATGTTTAATGGCCATCGGCAGGATTTTGTGTGAAACAGTAGCCTATTTCACCAACATTGCAAAGTATACTTATCTAGCAAAGTATACTTTGAGGGAGAAATCATTTATTTTTCCCGAAAAGCATTATTGCATATAGAACTAACGACTGCATATATTTGATGATTACAAGTATGCATAATTATTATACTGAATGTATTACATTATCACAGCCATAATGGCTGTGATAATGTAATAAATTCAGTATAATAAAAATTAATAAATTTATCCTAAAATTGAAAATTTCGCCCTCAAAGTATACTTTGCTACATAAGTATACTTTGCAATTTTGATGAAATTGGCTACAGGTCTATGTGTACATTGGTCGGGTACATTGATCTATCTCAACATTCCGCAAGCCAATTAACTGTATAAACTATGGATATGTAGATTGTATTAAACCATTATACCGCATGATAATAAATTCTTACACTCTTGTGTCACGTTATATCGGACTGCCCGGACTGAATGTTGAATATTGTATGCATTCATACAGTCTGCATGACAGTTCTAATGTTAAACACAAGCTTTTGTACACAATGGAGTAATGTGCAAGCTCCAGACTGTTAGAAATATATACAATTAAACATATTGGCGATAATAAATTACAATTTTCGAAAAAAAATATTATTTTTTTTTCGAATATTGTAATTTTTTATCGCCCATTGTTTATTTTTATCCTATTGGTTATTCCTTTTTTTTTGTATTTTTATTTTTTTTGAAGTGGCGATTTTTTTATTTTCCCCAGCGGAATCCCTGCAATTGTCTACTTAATTAATCAGATCTCTGTCGATTGTTTACTTGCATGTTAAATGATATTGAAACTATATCATTTGACAATAACTGATGAACTGACATGAACTGGCACCACAATACGCGATTCCAGTATACACATGATTATTTACAAGCGCATATAAACATTATATCAAGGCACTTTGGGTTTGATTTTACATACATGTAGTAATAATCACAGGGGTCCGAAGTTGCGCAACCTTTCCCAGCACAACATTGGTCCCCTGTGGAAATAATAATATCATATATTGTTCAGAATATAATATCAACATCACAAGTCACATACATGTATACATAACGAATGTATTATCAACACCGCATCCGGACTCCGCGCTAATATTTAAGGCATATTCCTATAGATTGTCAACATTTTCCCACACGGTTTCATGCAGATGCTTATTCCAAATGTATTAAAACATTTCCCGATATACATGTATTAAATCATTTTCAATGTTAAACATTATGGTCAAACCGAACTAATGTTGTGAGAACTTGTAGCCCAATCCCATTGTACTTATATGCAATAAACTATGTTTAAGCTAGTTGATCCATTTTGCCACACTGACAACAAGTCGTGATAGCAAGTTTGGCAACTATTGTTATACAAATGTGTATAGAAGATATTCATGGTGTTACCTTACTCATGTAGTTAATTCCCTTCTTCCAATGACCCCTTTAACCCTTTCAACACCACAGACCTCTATATAGACAATGTTTGCAAACAGTGCAGATCCAGATGAGCCGGCTCGTAACGAGCCGTCTCATCAGGATCTACACTGTTTGTTAATAATTGTAAACGTCGTACAGATTACCCTTTTAGAAGAATGGGATAATTTGAATGAACGAAATTAATGAAATAGCGTGAAATATTGGCATGGAACATCCTATTAAGTTACTTGGCGTAACGAGCCGTCTCATCAGGATCTCCACTGTTTGTTAATAATTGTAAACGTCGTACAGATTACCCTTTTAGAAGAATGGGATAATTTGAATGAACGAAATTAATGAAATAGCGTGAAACATTGGCATGGAACATCCTATTAAGTTACTTGGTGTTGAAAGGGTTAACCCTTTCAACACCACAGACCTCTATAGAGACAATGTTTGCAAACAGTGCAGATCCAGATGAGCCAGCTCGTAACGAGCCGTCTCATCAGGATCTCCACTGTTTGTTAATAATTTTAAACGTCGTACAGATTACCCTTTTAGAAGAATGGGATAATGTGAATGAACAAAATTAATGAAATAGCGTGAAACATTGGCATGGAACATCCTATTAAGTTACTTGGTGTTGAAAGGGTTAATACTGTTAACCCTTTGAACCCGAAAGCCCGCTATATGCAAACAGTGCAGATCCAGATGAGCCGGCTCGTAACGAGCCGTCTCATCAGGATCTGCACTGTTTGAAAGTAATTTTCATATTTTTGAGAACAAAAAATATCCCCTTTTTATAAATGGAATAGTCTGAAACATTGGCATGGAACATCCTATTAAGTTACTTGGTGTTGAAAGGGTTAATTGCTTAAAACATTGCACAGCTTACTGGCATTAGTTTTATGAACACTTGGGAAATAGCTAAACACGGCAGCATGCTACCACAAGTGTAAGAGGGATCACTGAAGTGAGTCGATTTCGTATCCCTACAGCTGACTTAAATCCTATATACAGCGTCTGTCAGATGTGGTGTTTGGTATTAAAATTGGTTTACTGCTCCAAAAACTACACAATATACATGTTAAAATAACAGTCTTTGGTTAGACAATCATTGAGCCACCGTTGTATGTCCTCTCTGTTTCAACGGGCTTCCATAGGCACGATATAGAAAACGGCTTCGTTCAATATGACGCATACCCCGCCATTCCGTTGCATAGTCTTTCCTAGCCACGAGTAGTTTGTCTTGACTCAGGTAATTAACGTCAAATAGCATGGCGGTCCACGAGCGTCCATGACTATACAGCGAAACCTCTATCAACTCAACACACTGTGGATATCCCTTTGTCCGGCTTAGTTAATTAACGTAATGTGTATATAATGAGAATATCCGCTGCTGACGACGGCCAAGCTAATCATTAAATCACGAAGTACTCATGTACAATACTGGAACATCTCTAAACCGGACACCCTGGGGATCCCCAGGGTGTCCGTTTTAGAGATGTTCCACTGTGTACACGTTTACTATAGCTTCATCAAGCATACACCTCCTTCGTGCTTCGATTGTTCGGTATGCCAGTAAGAGGGGCGAACTGCAGGCCGTTGTCCATCATCTCTTTACTCGGTCGTTTCTTGCTTTTCGTCGATCCCCCGAAACATCGGATGGCGAATCGCATTTCCTCGGACATCTCAGAGCAGAATGATTGCTGAAACAATATGATAGTAAGTGAGACGTGTATATGTACGAGTGTGTGTACGTGGTATTATTGAAATAGACAGAGAAACAACTAGTGCACATGTTCATGTACGTATATACGTAATCTTTAATTCTTACCCTATTACTTGCGACCAGACATGCACATTTCATTAACGGTAACATCAAGAAGTACAACATGATAATTCCAGCACAAAAATATTTACACAATTCCCTAACATTTGATTGGCCCGTAGCAAGTCTCTGTCCAAAATTTATATCCCAGTAAACTCCCACGCCGAACTACTTTCCGTAACCGTGAGGCGCATTTAAAATAATTCTTAAGAAAACGGAAAATAAACACATTTTCTTGATGAATTTATTTCAAATGCTGGAATTATAAGGAATGAATGGCCTTTATGTGGAATTTATCGGGGATATAAACTTGGAAAAGTCGCGGGAATACTGGACGAAGCCTTAAAAAATTACAATTTTCTAAAAAAAAAAAAATAAAAAAAATAAAAAATATTGTAATTTTGTATCGCTTCGTCCAGTATTCCCGCGACTTTTCCAAGTTTATACCCCGATAAAGTCCACAAAAAGGCCATTCATTCCTATAATACACTTATAGAAACCCTTAGCAATCTACCGAGACCGGGGGCATAACGAAAAAGAACAACCCAACACGAAATGCCATGTATACCATTGTTTGGATTGCCTACACTAGTAGTTCATACGACTTCGTAGCATTAATACCATCTGGTTAGATATACTATATTGTTCTGGTAGTCGTGTTACACAAGTATCATGATTATCTTGATTAGGCTTTGTATTCATTTATATTCAAAGCATATATTGCTTTTCTCATGTATTCTCTTATTCAGAAGCTGTTCGTTACTATTTCCCACTCAGACGACTTGAAATATATAGTTTGGACTTTTAGAACAGTTCACTCTCTTTGTTCTAGTATTACACGTACCTCAGACAGACTTAATCAACGTAAGTAAATATTACAACGATGAATTAAACTTCACCGTATGTTGCTCTTTGCATGCTGGGAAATGTGTGGGCTATAAATAGTTCAAAATTACAGACGACAATTCGGTAAATAAATAAGAACACAATGAAAAACAGCAGACAACAACATTCATTTCCCACCTTTTAAGGAAAGAAAAACACTCCATACCTTATCTACTCTGGCGTTCTTCCTCGCCTTCCACATGAACTCGAGTATCGCCACTAATAGTCCGGCTACTAGGCCACCAATCAACACCACAAACACTCCGCCTACGTTAGGTATCTTTAGCGAGCTGGCGTCCTTCGATACTTCGTCCTCAACACACAACCCGCCGCTCTTTTCCTGCCACCATTTCGTGTAGAGTTTTTGTATCTCTTGGTGTTCTTGAAAGTAGATTATTTCCTTGGATATAAATTCGGTCCATGGAGAATCTGAAATACACAAGGTGGTTGATGAAACCTGGAATATTATTTATAAACTAATATAATTATTTACGTACTTAACACATTTCATTTTAATATTTCAGATGGGAGTGGAAATTTATATACAATACAATATAGATACAACTCTCTTTATTCACTCAGTCCATACAAACTGGTATCATGAGGTACATTTGAATATTTAGTACATGCGGCAAACAAGAATGATACATTAACGTTCTTGACATGAAGTTACATGACTGTAAACTTAAATATGTATATTACTTTATAATGGCAGCCCCTACATAATTTTTGCAGAGTGTACACAGAGAGTACACAGCACAGAGTTCAATGAGAATTCGTTTTTAATAGGCAGTTTCCAGTTGAAGTCTATGAGTAAGAGTTATACGACACTGGTCGTTGTGTTATACCTACTATTTAAAAACAAATCAGTAATATTTTGCTTAACGGAATCCACAGGCCATTTGGCAGTTGGCTATTTGTTCGAGTACATACCGTGATACGTCGATAAAAACACATTGTATACTAATATGTTTCACATATATTTCCCATTGGCATTGCGCATTTTAATTGTACTAGAGTACCGATATAAACTGTTAATAATATCGCAGATAGACGAAGATAATGCATTATACTGTGAAGAGGACACGTTCGTCCATGTTATAAATGAGACGCTTATAAGAATATATATATACAATGGTTTAACTCCTGACATAACCATAAACAATACAGGATGGAGAACTCCGTTTCATATTTAATATTTAAAGATGTTTTATATACTTTAGATATATATGTTCTATTAGTCAGGCTTTCCAAAACCCTATACCTCACAGTCGTATACAAAGATAGGTTTCAGTATATTTTAAAACAATTAAATTTGAATATCGATGGATACTTTCTCAATGTCCACTCAATTTCTTCAATTTCCACTATCAAATCTAATCTCAAAATGGCATGTGTTAAGCATGAGTGAGAATCATAAGGTAAACCGCATTAATATGTCATTTTCATGAATAAATATTGTTGGAAGAGAAATCAGTAATATTAGTCATGGATACATCGTACTAAATAGTGAACCAATTAGTGTCAAATAGATCAAGAATTTTGCAATCCAGGAAGAGAAATCAGTAATATTAGTCATGGATACATCGTACTAAATAGTGAACCAATTAGTGTCAAATAGATCAAGAATTTTGCAATCCATGTATTTCAAGTTTTGTACTTGATTACTACGTAGAGGTGTAATAGTAGGTTGTGCTATCTGTCCATACTTCTAGATAATGTTCTCACAACATTGACTATACGACTTCTGAATAGGTGACTATATTGGTATACATGTATAAGACAAATGCTGACATTTCACATGACTTACTCATGATATGTGGCCGTGACTCGAGAAATGGGGTCTGATCAATAGTTGCACTGTTCGCCATTCAATCAATGAATCACCCGTCATGCTTATAACAAGCATTATAGATCGTTATCAGGCTACAGAAGTGTGTTTGATTGATCAGGAGCTACACTGATCAGAAATGACATACACCCCATGTCTCCAGTCACAGCCACATATTAATGACCATGTATGTCTATGTACCTTTAGGTGCAGCGATTCCGTATCCCTTGGAGTCTAGCAATCCGCCAACCTTGGAGAGCTCGCAGTTCCTCTGTACCACATAATCAATGGTTGTAGACTCGGCCAGGTATGCATAGTTGGAGTTCACGACACGATCGAAGCCCTCGCTACTGCTGTCGACGAAGGTGTCGTCCTTATTGGCAGACATAAACGCCCACATCTTCTTGTAAGTCGGAATATCGGAGTTCTGAAACATGCACCTAGTGTAATATTCTACACAATGGGATGACCTTTATCGTAATTATTAAACAAAGTTACAAGAAATCAGTCTGGTCGGTGGGCTGCATACAGTATTGTAATGTTGGATAAAATTACATATAACCATGTTGTAGTACAGAATGCAGCTATGTATCACAAGGAACAAGGTCTGTGGTTATTCGGTCTCAATGTGTTAATTACCTGCGGTATTAGCTCTCTGTCATGTGAGTTCATTTTATTTTGAACAATAGAGTAACACATTTTCTGCGTATTTTAATTTAACTTTTACCCTGGACACTTTAATATATGTATGAAATCGATGCGTATAGTGATTTCTTGTATGGGACGTTCACACGTAAATACGAAGTAAATAATATGAGCAGGAACTGCCATTATAATAAAGCGGTATCATACTTATACTGGCCTCGTAATGTTCATACGTTACTCATTGTAGAATGTTTTTACTCGCCAATGTATTACTCAAGTACATGTAATTGAATATATAGTACTTCGCCTCAATATAAATAGGCCATGATAGCATATACCGAAGAGTTAACTACGCATAAAGAAATCATGATATCATACAATGAACGTTTGACTAAATATTGCAATATGAAGACAGCATTATGTAACATATGTTTATATAATAACATTGTAATCTAATATATTTCCACTAACAGTAGTCTGGTGAATACGTTCGGCATTTATCATGGACCTCTTCATGACGGCGTGTATTTGTATGTATGCATTCAAAATAGTCTTATATAATATATAGACTAGTTCATTGTTAAAACCGTAACATGATACATTAGATGATGTGAACCTTTGTTCTTAGTGTGTCCGATTTGTAGGTGCTCAAATATTTTCCATTCAACTGAAGTTACCTTAAACATTAGTATTTGGGTTGTGAAAACTGTAAATGTATAAGCTGTCAAAGCATTTAATTCGTTACGCGTTTGAGAGACAGTCAAGCGTATATGAAAGCTCTGGTGTTGATGTCGTGTGTAAGTTATACTAATGTATTGCACACAACCACGTTCCTTCATGTTACATATTAACTTTATGAGTTTCATTGTATGCTAATTATTATCAAAATTCTTTCCAATATACGAGTAGTTCCTGTGAATTGTGCATACATTTTGTGACGGTGAATTACCCTTATATTGCATACTCACACGCTAATAATTCCAGCACAAAAATATTTACACAATTCCTTAACATTTGATTGGCCCGTAGCAAGTCTCTGTCCAAAATTTATATCCCATCAAACTCCAATGCCGAACTACTTTCCGTAAACGTGAGGCGCAGTTAAAATCATTCTTAAGAAAACGGAAAATAAACACATTTTCTTGATGAATTTATTTCAAATGCTGGAATTATAAGGAATGAATGGCCTTTTTGTGGAATTTATCGGGGATATAAACTTGGAAAAGTCGCGGGACTACTGGACGAGGCCTTCCGGCCTTCGTCCAGTATTCCCGCGACTTTTCCAAGTTTATACCCCGATAAATTCCACAAAAAGGCCATTCATTCCTATAATAGCAATTGTTTGATAACACGTGGATCAGTGGCAGAACATAGATATCGAAACTATTTTTTCACCCCAAAGGCACGTTTTGAATAATGGATTAACCACGTTTCTGTATTTAAGGCAATCAATGGTGAATATATTAATAAGACTGCCAACATTAATATAACAGACATAAACAGTAACCATATTACATAAGGATCTATTTGTATTCGCATATTAGCTCCATATCTCTTGTCCGTTTTTTTACAGTATACATGTAAAGTGTAACACTTTTTCTATGAATCCTGACAGGTTAACATAACTGCATTTATACTTCTAATTTCATCTTTGAAATCATCGTTTCAATTCCTGTCCATATTGAAAAGTCAGATTGTTCTCAGCTTTTCAAAAGACGCTTACTGTATCTGTTTTCTTCGTTGTAAAATAATTGTTCCTTATGTTTGTAATTCACATAATGCGCTATTCTCAAAATATATTTGATTGCCTATCTGTAACAGGTTTATATTGTTCAAATAACGTTTTTTATATTCACATATGAAACTGTAGGAGCTATGACACTTTCTAGTGTTACCAATTACTCTAAGGCTATTTGACATTCGAATAATTATAGTCGTTAGCTATATTTAAATATTCGTTATAAATACTATATTTGCTTTCATGGTATAATAGTGCTTCACATGGTATAGTGCATCGGCGTTAGCGCATGCTAAATAATTCCAGCACAAAAATATGTACACAATTCCCTAACATTTGATTGGCCCGTAGCTAGTCTCTGTCCAAAATTTATATCCCAGTAAACTCCCACGCCGAACTACTTTCCGTAACCGTGAGGCGCAGTTAAAATAATTCTTAAGAAAACGGAAAATAAACACATTTGCTTGATGAATTTATTTCAAATGCTGGAATTATAAGGAATGAATGGCCTTTTTGTGGAATTTATCGGGGATATAAACTTGGAAAAGTCGTGGGAATACTGGACGAGGCCTTCCGGCCTTCGTCCAGTATTCCCGCGACTTTTCCAAGTTTATACCCCGATAAATTCCACAAAAAGGCCATTCATTCCTATAATAAATTATTTATTTTAGCTGTTTAACTGTTCTCTGTTTAATTGTCGTCTTGTTTACAAGTTCTAAACAATATGTTTAGCCCAATATTTAAAGTTGTTGCTTTCACGATGACATTTCGTAAATAACTACAAAAGTGGTGGTGAAGTTAGTTAAAATGCCTTGGGATAATTTCCTTCTTTAACCAGTGTTTTTTGTTATTGAATTATTAGATATGTTCGGGGTAGGTACATAATTATTAGTGTATTTCATAAAAAAATGTAATATCCATGTTCTATTATAAATAAATGGAACATGTAAATGACGGTTAAGTGTAACCTAGTATCCTTCAAGTTTGCAAATAGTATAAATTATAACGCCTTTCTGTTGGAAAACGCACTGCGCGTGTACTTACATACTTGCTAAAGCGTGCACCAAAACGCGCGCCTGGATATAACATGCGCCAAGTAGCTGAATTATACATTTATTACTGGTTTCCCCCACTGTCTTGTAAATGATCACTATTTATGAAATGAAAGTAATTACGTGTGAAATTATTGAATTTGAATATAAACAAACCATTTCATTGTTGTTTTGTAGAGAATAGTTTATATCACTATGCTAAAACGGACTGTAAATGATGGACACATCGGTATAACACGTCACTATTGAATGATGGCTTGACTAAGTCTGTGTAATATTCATATTCGTATATTCATATATACCTGACATGTAGCATATCGTTTTGCTATGTTGCAATAGAGATGAACAGTCCTGTAGCAGATGTCACTAATGTAGAATTAAAGAGAATAACGAAACCTATATCAGACACATGAACAACATACCGCATAACTTCGCAAACACAAGCTGGCGTTCAATGGCGCGAAAACCGATCAACAAAGCAACAAGAAACGAAACTCACCAGCGACACATGTACACTAATGAAGTATGCTAGAAACAGATGACGAAAATCAGAGCGGTGGAAATTCACAAAAGAATGTACTAAATCTAATATATCGAGGGTACAAACTACGTCCATAGCAATTAGTGGCAAATAGTGCTATGGTGTACGATGCAGTGGTTTCAGTCTACTACACATAGTCAACTGTTTTATAAAAAGACATCGACATTGGGCATTCAAACCTTATGCGTCGGAATTTTCCGTAATCATGGCAAACACACACACAAGGAAATAAAATAGATAACGAGGACCAACCACAGACCCAACGTAAATAAACAACAATACATCCCAGGCAAACAAAGATCCCTGCACTGCAGATACAAACAATTAGATTGACGGACAATACAAGTATCCACGATGCCGCAGGTATGGTGTTAGAACGATTTATATACAGAACGTCAACCACAGGAAAAAGAGAAATGAATAGAGAAAAACACCTTCTGAATAAATGACAAAATGAATTGAAAAGTGTATATGAATACATCACAAATATAAACAATAATATATGTGCAACAAGTTAAAAATATTGAGCATCGATGGTACATATTAACATGTTGACAACAACACAATAACAAACATGAACACGTTGTGTAAAGTGATATAATTCCAGAACAAAAATATTTACACGATTCCCTAACATTTGATTGGCCCG
Source organism: Conchocele bisecta (assembly GCA_029237695.1). Classification (NCBI taxonomy): domain Eukaryota; kingdom Metazoa; phylum Mollusca; class Bivalvia; order Lucinida; family Thyasiridae; genus Conchocele; species Conchocele bisecta. The sequence continues at coordinate 53,993,835 of CM055265.1, read as the reverse complement.
TAGCAAGACTCTGTCCAAAGTTTATATCCCAGTAAACTCCCACGCCGAACTACTTTCCGTAACCGTGAGGCTCAGTTAAAATAATTCTTAAGAAAACGGAAAATAAACATATTTTCTTGATTAATTTATTTCAAATGCTGGAATTATAAGGAATGAATGGCCTTTTTGTGGAATTTATCGGGGCTATAAACTTGGAAAAGTCGCGGGAATACTGGGCGAGGCCTTCCGGCCTTCGTCCAGTATTCCCGCGACTTTTCCAAGTTTATACCCCGATAAATTCCACAAAAAGGCCATTCATTCCTATAGTAGCAATAGCAGAAATTGATAAATATAAAACCAAGAGAACACTCTGTACTTCTTCTTTAAACAGTTAGTAACTCTTCCACCGAATAAACCGATGAAATAAAGCCGTAAGCATATCACCAAATGAAATAAGTAATGTGCATATATACAACCATGTTAGTACGAAGAGATGATCAACACAAAGAAATACACAATCGACTGTATATCATTGCCATGGTACATGTAGTTGCCGAGCATGTAGCCTGTAACACGACGGATCATTAATATTCAAATACAACGAAATATTCCGTCACCAAATCATTGCATGGTGTAAATCTGAATGTTATTTCATGGACATGTTTGCCTTTACCAGTGTGCGGTGTGACATTCGCAACAATGTCACACATAAACAGCACAAGCATACCTGAAAGAATGACTTGCTGGCGCCACTGGCCCTCGTTCCATACTTAATCACGGATTGTTGGGCGAGGTCATCCACATTGTTTATCGGGGACTCCATTCGCGTGATAGTGAGGAAGGCGGCCAGGTTTGCCGTGTACGATGAGACCATGATCATGGTGAACAAGTACCAGACACTGGCCACCAGCCGCGTGGACGACGCTGTCGGTGCTACATCGCTCCCTACATAAGGCGAATCGATGGCATGTCTAACACTTCCAATTCATGACGCTAGACATGCCTTCATATGCTTTGCAATGACAAGCTGTGCGATAGTTAATGCCATTTAATTTTAATTGTTCACTATTTCTAATTATCCAAAGCATGCCGACAGATGTATCCATTCCACATGTGGAAAGACGATATAGCATTGTATTACCGCGTCACCAAAACTTCGTGTGTATACCTTGCGTTAATGCGAAGCAACATCGATATTGAACACGGCACCATAATTAAGCACATATCACCATGTATTAATTACTTTACAAACACGCGATGTTAATTCTCTATTAGTAGCATGGTCGCCAAATGAGAGCAACACGAGCGGCATATTACATGCGAACACACTACTGTCTGTTTCACGAAAGCTGCCCAAATTTTACGACCATATAAACAATTCAAAAACAATATTTGCTTCGATAATATTAAATTAAAGGAACATTTAAGAATGAGCCTTCTTTTTATTTCGTGAAAATTGGTCAAATATTGAGTTTATTACGAAAATTGTATTTGTCTATGGGAATTTAACATGGGGGAAAAGGAGGTGGAGCAGCTGTGGGAGGAGTCAGAAATTGGTATGATGCAATAATTCCAGCACAAAAATATTCTCTGTCCAAAATTTATATTGCAGCAAACTCCCATGCCGAACTACTTTCCGTAACCGTGAGGTGCATTTAAAATAATTCTTAAGAAAACGGAAAATAAACTCATTTTCTTGATGAATGTATTTCAAATGCTGGAAGTATAAGAAATGAATGGCCTATTTGTGGAATTTATCGGGGATATAAAGTTGGAAAAGTCGCGGGAATACTGGACGAGGCCTTCCGGCCATCATCCAGTATTCCCGCGACTTTTCCAAGTTTATACCCCGATAAATTCCACAAAAAGGCCATTCATTCCTATAGTATGTATATAGTATATCTACCAGTAAATATTAATTAAAACCTGTTAAAATGCATGACTTACCCGACAGTGATACGCAACCAATTTGGTTAGTGCTTAGTCTGTATAACGTTAATTCCATACACACTATATTTTATTGCGTCACTAAGCAACCGACATGTTACGAAATAACTAAATAAGTATATTATATCTATGTTACAAATCACTTAAAATGACATGATTGCAAACTGAATATGACGTGTCAGCTATAAATGTGTCAGCTATAAATATATGATGCATACTAATGGTCATATATATATATATATATAATACTACAAAAGTGCCAATTCTGCACATGAACAGCTAGTCATGCCAGTAAGCATACATATCGCTGCATACCTCGCTGAATGATATGCACGTACCTCAAAGAAATTTTTGGTGGAGCCAGCATTCCGTGTCCCGTATTTAATCTTTGTCTGTTTCGCCAAGTCATCTGCGCTCTCGATGGGTGATTCCATTCTCTCCACAGTCAAGAAAGCGGCCAAATTGGCAGTGTATGACGAAATCATGATGAGGGTGAAAAACCACCAGATGCAGCTAACCATCCGAGTAGAAATAGCTTGCGGCGCAATTTCACAACCTATTGTAGTTAATAGTTAGATTGAAATGTGTCCACTAGCTGTTTGAACCAGTAAGGCAAGCTGTCTAAGGTAGCATATCACAGAACATCTAATTGGTTTCATCATTCCTTTCCGTGCACAAGTGTCAACAACATGCAAGAGGTACGTTCATGATGCTATTGCGAATACACTGCAATTCAGCATACTTACTGCTGGTGAAATTGTTATACTTATTAATTGTTTCATTATATAATATATGACATAGTTGTTGCAAATATATTCTATGCAAATGTAGTGAAATGAAGGCGCCATAATAAATGAAATAATGTATATCAAGTAAATTGATTGTAGTAAATCCATACACTTGTAATGCGATATTTACAATAATTCAATTATAATACAAGCTTATAATTTAGGCAAATAAACCAAATCATAAACACATCGAATATACCTCGTGTATGTTAATGTTAATGACGTTAACATAAGTGGGGCTGGTTAGTATAAGCAGCAAACACACATAGTTAGATTTACATGCCATATTGCGCTAAGCTATATATTAGTTTACTATTAATTATTCTAGACTATAAATTTCCTACACTACGTGAGCAAATGCATTACAAATATTCTGGATGTGAGTGAATTCTAGCATAGTTGGAAGTAAGTAACAACATGGTTCGACATGTTATGGTTTTACTTCTTACCGGTTTGATACAATTATTTTTCCACTGTAGGCATTATTGAAACCATTGCATTACAAAACTAAGCACAGCTTGTCAGTAGCATACTGTAGCAAATAATTATAACAACAATAAAATGCATGAAAACAACAGTTATTATTATATCTTGAATGATACATAATTAACAGCAAACCAAATGTCCTACTATTCCGACCCAATGTTTTCTCAAGGAAATAGTTAGTTACCACAACAGCAAAGGGGCATGCCATTTACGTGAGTGTGGTAAATAATTCCTTGATCAAGGCATTGGGTCAAAACTTTGAATATTGGGCTTGTATTGTATTAAGAACAATTCAACATATCATGTTACTGCGGAAAGCGTATTATCATATAACGTTTCTTTGCAAACATGTTGGCACAGTTCGTATTGAGCAGATCATATCATTCATTAATTGATGCATTATATTATTAGAGAAAAACGATTTCACCATGCATCATACACAATGACATTCATCTTGCAACTGTTAATATTCGAGTGAAATAGAACACAAATAACTGCAAAAGACATAGACGTTATAGAGCGAAAGACGTATAAATGAAGTGCAACTTATTAAGTACGACAACTAACAACATTGCTGAAAATCGGGGAAAGGAATCACAAGGGTAAAGGAACCACATGTAAATTAGAAAACAAACAGTTAGATACTATGTGTAAACATGTATGTATACATGGAACTCACAATCGTCTTCAAATGATGATTACTGATACCATACATGCAAATCGACACAACATGTTTCTTAACAGAATGATATTGATAATTGAATATTGACGATTGAATTGTAATTGTAGCTATTTTTAATAATAAAAGTATTGTAATCCATATGAAAACAATAAGAAGTAATTAATATGATGCATATTCAACTCCCATTTGTTCGACTGGCCATTATACGTGTACTATGTATTATACAGACAGACAGGAACATAATTGGAACGTATATGCAGCGATAGATTATATCTGAATACCGATAGAAAATGACATAACATTCGATCGGTTATTACGAGTCATAATAAACATTAAATATTTTGCATAAAATAAAGAATGTCGTACTCATTATAATATACATTGCTTTGCATACAAAACAGTACAGAGTGTTATAACGTAGAGGTGTGGAATATTGACAATTATATAGTCGATGCTGTTGTTACAGAAACGTATTGTATACCTTGCTGCATTAAAGATCCTATGGTAAACCAGAGGCTGTTGAGAATGGTGAACTGATTTTCCACGATGTCAGAGTCTTGATTACATGGGTGTGGATTTGTCCATTCGTACGGGCTGAACCTGAAATATTAAAGCGGACAAAGTGACAATAGGCATGCACTTATTACATGATTGACATAACACATGTGTATCCTAGCTTACAAACATGTTACATTGGACCGATTCTTGGTACCATACCACAAACACGTGTAACACTTGGTCAATTGGAGTTCAACAATGTCATTGGTGGGCAGAGTAATTATGCACGTCATCAATGGGTCCTGATTAAAGGGTTTTCCATTTTAAAGAGTATATACTGTGTTTAATGCGTCGGTCTCAATAATTGCAGCTTCATCAGAACTTTCACTTTGATTGGGTCACCCTGCTTCATTAGCATATACCAGTGTAGCGTCCTATTTATAATATACGCATGTCTGATTCTGGTTTATAATTCATCATTTCGCATAAATTCGATGCATTGCTTTCACACGTTTCGTCTTATTTGTTTTATGGGTCTGTGTTAGACGATCTTGGTGACAAGATACGCAGGGGTAAATGTCGCCATGACAATTAGCTTACACCACCAGTCGTGAAGGAATTGTTTCAATTCGTAACCTTGCCTTAATATATTACATAATTGAAAGGGCCGATGGAATACGGGAGTTAGCTGCCAGATTTGAAGGGCCTCTTTAATAGTGTCTCATGTGTCTTCAATTCCATGCGAGATCGTAAGCTACTAATCGTTGTGACACGTTTGCACTTTTTGAAGATCCTTCGAATTAAGATTTTTGATAACATTTGGCCACAATGTGTTTCTAGGGATGGTGCTTTGATATGCATACGATCCACGTCCGACAGCACAGGGCCAATGTCACTGAGGACTTATGTTCATACATGTATTGTGTGTAAAGCTTTGTAAATCAAATGCGTTAAGTTTTTATTTTACTATTATTATTATTATCCAGGGCCCGGTTGTTCAAAACATCTGTTAGCTTAACGGACTGTTAAATCCTTAACTGAATGGTTAAAATCTCTGTTTTAACAGAGATTTTAACCATTCAGTTAAGGATTTAACAGTCCGTTAAGGATTTAACAGTCCGTTAAGCTAACTGGTGTTTTGAACAACCGGGCCCAGGCTGCCAGGGAGTGGATTAGCTTCGTAATAACGATGCCCTTTTTTATTTTACATTAATGTTCACCTGAGGACTACTATACTCTGTTGACTCTGTATGTGTGTATTGTCTTCTATTCTGTACGCCAAGTTGAATATGGTCAACATGAAAAGTGTTAACTCTGCATAAAATACTTAGTAAGCTGTATATGAATGGGAATTCTAAACAGGATCTAGCCAAAACGAAAACAATTTGTCAAATACTGCAATATTATCTTTAAATTGACTGATATCAAACCTTGCAATGACGAAGAGCATGAAGCTAACACAGAGGTACGCGGCCAGCATGTATATCCACACGTCTATGGACAGAGGCGACAGGAAGGAGAACAGTTCGGGCGGCGATTTTCGCGGCTTCTTGTATATGATGGTAATACCCAGATTGAGGAAGGGCTTCGTGAAGTCCACCACCTTCTCTCGATCATATGTGATCGTCATCCCCGCCGCCGCCAAGTCAGCTTTCTGAATTAAACATAAAAAATACATCAAGACCAGTGCACCTTAGTTATCGCATACTATAGAATAATGTGTGTTGATAACCCTAACCTAATCATAAAACAGCATCGTAAGAGAAGCAAACGTTGTAGGAGTTGCGAAATTCCTTTGTCATCCTTAATTAGATAATATTATTTATAACTTTATTGGTTATAAATACATAATAATTGGTGTTGATTCAGTTAATGCGCATTCGATGTTAACTTCGCTTAATTCCTTTTCTTAAGTTTGTGTGAAATACAAGGAACTGAATGAAGATAATCAGTACATTGAGTGGCCATAATTTATTTATTTATAAAAATAAAAATATGCGATATATGTATAGATGTAACAATTGTTGAGATATTAATGACAACACAAAGGATAAACAATATGCTCAGCGGAGATAATGGAGACGATAGTCATATGTGCATACATGTGTTAAACATGAAACATACATTTCCATGTAGACTTGGTAATTTGAGAAACACATTATACATTATCGGTTAATCCATGTTGAGCCCGGTTCTATGTTAAATATGGATAAATGACTGTACTACACACTTGTCTATAAAACAGTTAGCGTTAGGTTTAACAGAAGGACACGTTCAGAAATATAAAGAGACATACCCTGTAACAAATCCATTATATAAACTACTGTCTATTTCGCGAGACCTGACCAAATTGTACGGACGGCCATATAAACAATGCAAAAATAATATTGTTGATAACATTAAATTCTACAAAAAGTTAAGAATGAGCCTTCTTTTTATTTCGTGAAATTTTATCCAATATTAATTTTATTACGAAAATAAAATTACAGAGTGAAGATACAGAGTGAAAATGTCTATGGGTATTTAACATGGGGATTTTTTTCCAATTTCAGAAATAGTTCAACGATTTTCAAACTTTAACTTTTGTTTTCTTAGTTAGATCATTTCCAAGTTATCAAGCCAGGTATCGGAGTCAATTTCCATTTTTTTTTACTTCTCCTTTTTCCCCATGTTACATTACCATAGACGAATCAATTTTTCGTAATAAAAAAAAAAATTGACAAAATTTCACGAACAAAAAGCTAATTCTTAGATTTTTATAAAAAATAATAGTATCGAAAAAGATACTGTTTTTGCATTGTTTATATGGCCGTAAAATTGGGGCAGCTGTCGTCAAACAGACAGAAACACAAGTATACGGACAGAAGTTGTGAATAAAGCGTACACGTGTTTCTAACATGTGAATCCGTCACAGTTTAGAAACTCATGGAAATTTATAGCAAGCGACATTTCATATACTGTAGCCTAAAAAAACCTTTAACACAAATGTAAACATACGACGTATAATTATTTTGTTTATTCCTGCAGTGTAATCGAACAGTGCATGTTCATGATTGTTTGTGAACATTTCTCTTTTCCAGTCAGTAAACTTATCATGAAATGCATGGCATTAAATGATTGACTGCACTATCTAGTACAGGTCGATGAATCAGTACTAATAACTTTGTTGACTGTGGGATTTTGTAAATTCAGTAATACTTAATCGCTAGAAGAAATTATGTAACCCGCCATGACAACATAGCAACCATGCTACAAGCTGGCCATGGTTCATATACACATTAATCAGAAAGGACATGTGATGTTGTACGTAACAAGATGTGCGATATCTCATGAATGAAACATGCTAACACATTTTACGACATTTTAGGTAAATGACGTTTGCTATGAACATTTCGTCAAGTTTCGACGTCATTTACAGTACATATCATAATTTATGTAAATAGTTTTAAAATGAACAATTGCACATCTTCTCGGGTACAATATCGCATGGATTGTCTCATTTAAGGAGTTAGGTCATCGATATATAGATACTCTTGGCTGAATGATAATTGCTTCAGAAGAGCAACGTGATATATGAACATAACATATGTGAATATTATATTGTTACTGTATACTATATGGTACATTGAGTTGCCATCTCCGACATCTTTGTATGTACACAACATCGTACAGTTTCACCACTTCGTGCGTTTGACACACACAGCAAATACTATGACAGCAATACATCATAGACAGATATGACAGCGATGAACTATAAATATTATGCCAGCAAAATATACAAAAGACGAGATATCTGAACATTTCTCCCACCAATCTCAAAATCAATTATTATGATGCACAGCCTATTACTAGCCTATGTTATTAGACACGTTGCTCATAGGTAAAGCCATATTTACTCGCATAGTAAGTGAGTAGACACTAGGGACAATGCAATCAGGTAACTGCTTACATGTCACTGGATTTGATAGCTAATAACAGAGTACAGTAGTCGGTTTATATGGTATGTGTTGTGTTGTTGGCTAGGTAAAATTGATACACTATGCGATTTTCTGCATATGAGGATATTTATAACGGTGGGTCATGTTGTTAAAGGCGCAGGCACAAACCTGTCCAGAAAACAGTTTGGTGTAATATAATTGATAGGAGTCCGTTCTCCTGGCTTTTCTACATGTGATTAGCTACATTATATCATATGTTCTACTTCACATTTTGCGTTCTTTATCAAACGGCAGAACAGGTGAATTGGCTGATGGCTGGAACACACAAAGATGACAGACTTGGCCACTCCATGTGCCGTATAGGATACAGCAACAAGACAGTGTTCACATATATGTTATACATATATTCCATCACATTTACGAAGCAATTATAGTTTAATCAAACGATGACCAGGTATATAACGGGTCCTTAATCCATGATCACTGGTACAACTTCAACACAGCAGGGGCCCGTTTCACTAAACTTCGTACGACTAAAATATTCGTAAGTGCAAAATAAATTTCACATTAACAACAACAATTATCGGATTGACATGTATTGAGCATAGGCTGCATATACAGCCTATGCTCAATAAATGTAAATCCATAAATTGAAATTTCCAAACGATTCTAAATGTGCACTTACGAAGATTTTAGTCGTACAAAGTGTATTGAAATGGGCCCCAGTCTACTAACAGTTGGATACGCGAGTGGATTGTTGATTTCTATTACCACCAGATTTACAATGTAAATCAGTTATAATCAGAATCCGTCTTATAAATACTGAAATATAGTTGAAAATAATGCGGGTGGTGGCACATCCATACTGTAGCATATGTGGAGATATACAAATAGAGAGACAGCTCAAAAGCACACAATACATAATACATGTAGTAGGCATACATCGGTTACTATACGGCTGTTAAACGTGCATTAAATATTAACATTCCACGGTGCCACATGAATATTAACATGAATTCCCTGACATTTGATTGGCCCGTAGCAAGTCTCTGTCCCAAATTTATATCCCAGTAAACTCCCACGCCGAACTACTTTCTACAGGTGCGCTGTCAGTGCTGTCAATGTAAACAAATGGCTGCCGTCTGTCAAAATAAACACATTTTCTTGATGAATTTATTTCAAATGCTGGAATTATAAGGAATTATAAGGAATGAATGGCCTTTTTATGGAATTTATCGGGGATATAAACTTGGAAAAGTAGCGGGAATACTGGGCGAGGCCTTCCGGCCTTCGTCCAGTATTCCCGCGACTTTTCCAAGTTTATACCCCGATAAATTCCACAAAAAGGTCATTCATTCTTATAATACATCATACTTGTGCACAAATGCCACACAGCCATGTTGTCCTTAATATGACATTGACTTTCACAACGTTGAACTTTTTCACACATTAAGAAGTTCGCCGGAGTTTCTTAATTCAGTCATACTTTACATATCCCAAGATGGATTACTTTAATATTTCAATGCATCATACTTGTGGAAAAATGCCACATACCCATGCTGCCCGTAATATAACCATTACCTTCTGACCTTCACAGCTTTGAGAAGTTTTCTGGAGTTTCTCAATTCTGTCACTTCTTCTATATTCCTTGCACTTTTTGTATTAGTGGATTATTATAATATTTCAATACATCATCCACAAATGACACACACTCATGCTGTCCTTAATGACCTTCATTTGACCTTCACAACTATGCTTATGAATACTTATCAATTTTGATTAATTAACTTTGCCACCGTTTCTTCAATCTGCCACCGGGGCATTCGTGTGCCAACAGACCACAATTTCTTATTATTGCATAAAATGGGCACTCGCATTGTATAATATAATGCATAGTGTAATAATTAATCATAATACACTAGTGTAAATTAGCTCGTTACAGAAAACAGGTTTGGCGCACGTGCAGATTAAATGCATGATGATGTGCTTATGCAATAAATAGAATATAACATTTGTGATGATTTAATATGGTATTTATTAAACTCGTTGACTGATTTCATAAGAAACGAGGCATAGCCTCGTTTCTTATGAAATCAGTAAACTCGTTTAATAAATATCATATTAAATCACCACTCATTTAAGATCCTCTATGTATCATTGAATGTGGCTATACCGGTACCGGCCATAACACAAATGGATCGTGATATATAACCGCAGGTGCCATGTACTTTATTCTGGTAGTCCTCTTGGGCGATTATCATGGTCTCACAGAGCTCCAGATAAGGTGCGTATTGGCGTATTTTACGCACTTATTTTAGCAGAATACGCATTGATTATCAAAAGTGGGAGTACAAACTGCTCACAACAATGTGAAAATACGCATTGATTTTCAAACTGAGTAGTGAAAATACGGTAATAAAGTTGAAAATTTAATTAATTGAACTGCAAAAAGCAAACAGTGTTTTGCAGCTCAAATAAGTGAATTTTTAAATGTTTTATTTTGTTATCATGTGTTCCCTATTTAATGAGAAAGAAACTCAATAATAAATTTGTAAAAGTAAAATACGCATTGAATTGAAACCTGGGGGTATAATAGTCTTCAGATAGAAAACTTATCTGGATCTCTACATGAACATATCGATGGTCTAGTAACATAAGGTCGTAACTGCTATGCTTTAGCATAGCAGTTACGACCTTATGTTACTAGACCATCGATATTGAATGTCTTGTAATTTTGATATTTTTCTCATTACAAATATTTCAGTTATCATTAAAGTTTTGTAACTACGGGGCAGGTAGTTAATTGTAAAATGGCAGACTACCAGTCATGCTAGTGCTTCGTATCAACCTTATTATTTCTAGAAACGTTCTGCAATGTATTGCAATCTCGTCCACGTGAGTCAACGAGTGCTTAGTAATGTAAATGTTTGGTTATGAAACAATGGTTATTTAACTACTGCTGATGGGTTACATGCAAATACCAGGGCCGGATCCAGGATTTATGTCTAGAGGGGGCGCATATGATCGTCATCTTTCATAAAATACAGATTATTTCTGCAGTTTGTGTTGTTTCTCATTAAAAGTAAATGTTGTTACCACTCAATTGAACCGCCTCGACGAGACGTTTCAACTAAGTGGTAACAACGTACACTTTAAGGTGAGAAATTAGGAAATAATCAGATCTTTCCGCGTAATAAAATTGGTTAAAATCTAAACTCGACCAGTTTTATAGGGAGTGTGCGCCGAACACGCCCCCGCCTGGATCCGTACCTGAAGACAGTCGTCATTAGTAAAACATTAAACATTTGTGTTTAGTCATATTCTACAGTGGGAAGGAAACATGGCACTGTGTCTAATATAAGCTATAAGCTACAACAATAAGCCAGCCTTTTAAATACGTTACCGACCAAGGATAATCACAATTAACTTCCCTTAGAACAACTGGTGGGGCAACACGGACGCTACAATATTGACGTCACGTTGCTTAGCATAAACTAAGGAACGCAATGTCAAACCGACAAACTCCGCCAATTCTAGCGCCGATGATGCCGCGTGGGTAGTTATAAGTAACGGAAATCACTTGTTTTTCGGTAACCTATTTATAAGACTGTTCTATCTGCCCTCGGAATTAACCGTTATATAACGCAACTAAACAAAGACTAAGTACATGTAATGGAAATCACCATGTGTGATATATATATAGACAATGTACTTTCGTTTAGCCGTGCGGACGGAAAGCAACTTTGTAGGTATGCCTGCTGGAAGCGAAATATGTCATACGGGCCGGTAAATTAAGACACCCACAAGATGGCGTCATCCGCCATCTTGTGGGTGTCTTAATTTTCCGGCCCGTACAGCAACACAACAGAACAATGTTTACAATCTTCATGTTCGCCATTAAATACGGTGTGTAATATAATCCAGGCACGCCTGCTATTTATATCCGTAGTCCGTACATTATATATTACGTAACTGTCTCATTAACTGCTGGTTAATGTTGATTCTATAAAAATCAGATATTCAGGGGAAACTGCATACTGACAGCTTCTGTAGCCTATTTCATCAACATTGCAAAAAATATACTTATCTAGAAAAGTATACTTTGAGGGAGAAATTTTCAATTTAAGTATAAATTTATTATTTTTTATTATACTGAATTTAGTACATTATAACACCCAAAATGGCTGTGATAATGTAATAAATTCAGTATAATAATTATGCACACTTGTAATCATCAAAATATGCAGTGATTAGATCTATATGAAATAATTAATTTCTGGAAAAATAAATGATTACTCCCTCAAAGTATACTTTGATAGATAAGTATAATTTGCAATTTTGATGAAATCGGCTACTGAAAAAACTGACAAACCAGATATGTGACTGGAGAGATGGGGTTTATGGCAAGTATGTACACTTTATTTGCGTTACCATGGTTACCAATACTGCTGTACTAGAGAACTAGGAACTTCCAGAAACTAGTCTGGTATTTTATTTATTAGGTAGATCTAGCGTGCTATGCTATGCAAAGGAACTGCGCATAATGTAAACGCTTTTTAAAAATTTCTCATCACACAAGCGGCATTGTGTAACGTCACGTGGTGGTAGTCGCCAATACAACATCAGCGAAGGTAGCTTTCCTACACAGATTGTCCCTGATCATGCTGATACGTTGTATCAGTGTTGATGACTGATAGAAACTTTTGTTAACAGTAAAAATTTCAATGAAGAACTGCATATAGGCACCTGAGGCCCGTTTCACTAAACTTCGTAAGACTAAAATGTTCGCAAGTGCAAATTTAGGATCGTCTGTAAAGTTCAATTGATGGATTTACATGTATTGAGCATAGGCTGCATATGCAGCCTATGCTCAATAAATGTAAATCCAATAATTGTTTACAAGAAAACACTGTTAATGTGAAATTTACAGACTATCATAATTTTGCACTTACGAACATTTTAATCGTACGAAGTTTAGTGAAACGGGCCCCTGATAAATAGCATGTGAGCATGATATCCATTACACACCGTGATTTATTTGACCCTTTCTAAGCAGCAACGTCACTAAATGTAGTCAATTATTATCTGAAAAGGTTGCTCATTAAGACGGCTATTTAGATTATAGTATGTTTGTATCATGCTAGTTTATGTTGTTTGTCGGGAAATACCTCTGGCAGCCAATTGTGTAATGTTTAACGCTATTCGACGGTAAATACACATGGTTACAACTTGTATTCAGAGTAAGTATCATAATTATTCTACACGATGAGAAGTAGCATTGCTCTTGGCGTATATTATTCTCTACGAGTTAATGAATTAACAAAACATTATTACGATCGAATAATTCCAGCACAAAAATATTTACACAATTCCCTAACATTTGATTGGCCCGTAGCAAGTCTCTGTCCAAAATTTATATCCCAGTAAACTCCCACGCCGAACTACTTTCTACAGGTGCGCTGTCAGTGCTGTCAATGTAAACAAATGGCTGCCGTCTGTCAAAATAAACACATTTTCTTGATGAATTTATTTCAAATGCTGGAATTATAAGGAATGAATGGCCTTTTTGTGGAATTTATCGGGGATATTCCGGCCTTCGTCCAGTATTCCCGAGACTTTTCCAAGTTTATACCCCGATAAATTCCACAAAAATGCCATGCATTCCTATATTGTTCAATATGTTAGTGCAAAGCCTGTTTAATGAGTAGCCATCAAATAATCATTACATTAGCAGTAGTATATACACTCGCCATAACCATACTGCCTATGACAACAGGATATACAAAGTAGTTACCGGTCCGACTATGTCACCATCCTTAAACATAACAAACAATGTACACGTCAGAAAAACAGTGATACAATGATCAGGAAAACCTTCCGCGTATAGGTACATGTATATAAGTGTACATGGTTGTGTGTGTAATAATAAGATGCTATCGATACACTGATAGGCGGGCGTATGCATGCAATGAATATCACACACGCATTTACGTACTGTCTGTTTCAAGAAACCTGCCCAAATTTTACGGCTATATAAATAATGCAAAAACAGTATTTTTTCGATAATATTAAATTTTATAAAAATTTAAGAATGAGCCTTCTTTTTATTTCGTGAAATTTGGTCAAATATTGATTTTATTACGAAAAATGAGTTCTGTATGGGAATTTAACATGGGGAAAAAGAGGTGGAGAACCTTGGGGGGAGGAGTCGAAAAACAAACTAAAAATGGAAATTGATTCTGAAATCTAGCTAGACAGCTTGAAAATATTCTAACAAAGAAACACAAAAGTTACATTTTGAAAATCGGTCCACTATTTCTGAAATTAGAAAATTTCCCATGTTAAATCCCCATAGACATCTTCACTGTGAAGATTTCTATGGGGATTTACATGTGGAAATTGTTTTTTCGCAATAAAATCAATATTGGACCAAATTTCCCGAAATAAAAAGAAGGCTCATTCTTAAATTTTGCTATAATTTAATATTATCGAAATATATATTGTTTTTGCATTATTTATATAGCCGTAAAAATTGGGCAGGTTTCGTGAAACAGACAGTAGGTCATGGTATGTATGGACACTATCGTATATCGATAATCTTACATGCATGCTGATTAAATAGTATAGTTATTAAACGAGCTTACTCACTTCATACGAAACGTGACTATGTCCAGTCACTTATGGAATCAGTAAGCATGTGTAATACATATCATATTACATCAACACAATTATTAGATTATACAGTTTACATAAGCGCACAGCCGCATATATGCAAGCCGTATTGATCACAATCCATGTTGTCCGTTGCTGTCTCATTCGTATTGCACGTGTGTTGTATGATGTTTAATATACTGTGTTATCACTAAATGCACAATGACCAGCTTTTTTATTCTTAAATTAGTGTCATTTGTAAATTGTTGAGTTTGTACATGTTATATGAGTGTAATATTGGGACAAATGTCGTCTTTGTGTATTATTAGTAGATACGTATTACTGTGGCCAATAAAACAGAAACAATAGTAAGTTACCGGCCCTACCTCTCCATACCTAACTATCATATGACTGTCTGTGAGATATTGAAAAACAAAAGAAATTGGGATTTGACAACAAAACCTGGCTAGATAGTATAGAAATGATCTTAGAATACCAGATTTCAGTTTGAAAATTGGTCCCCTATTTCTAAATGTAGAACCATTTTTATTATGTTTTTCCCGCATTAATCTACTTCTACTGTCTGTTCCACGTTTTGCTGCCGACGAACTTTTGGCTATTAAACACGTTAAATATAAAAAATATATTTAAAAGTAAGTACTTTTTCATCAATAACAGAAAAGTCATCCTACCCAAAAAAAAATATTTTATGAAATTTCATCAAATATTGATTTTATTGCGAAAAAAAGATTTTCCTTGGGGGCTAACATGGGGGCTAAAAATAGATTTGTTTTAAAAAAAAATTTTCTAGCTTGTTTTCTTAGTTACATCATTTTCAAGCTCTCTCGCCAGGTTTCGGAGTCAATTTTCAATTTTTTTGGGGAGGGTGACTTTTTTGTTATTTATGAAAAAGTACATAATTTTAAATATTTTTTAGATTTAATGTGTTTAATAGCCAAAAGTTCGTCGACAGCAAAACGTGGAACAGACAGTAGAAGTAGATTAATGCGGGGAAAACATAATAACAATGGTTCTGCATTTAGTTTCTATCTCAATGCAACTCTGACTCATAAACGGATAAAAGCATCGATTGGATAATGGGAGAATAATATCTTTAACGTAATTTCCCCGATTTGCTAAAAGACATATTAACTATTTGTTTGGTACCATAACTTGCTTTGACACGAAGATAATTAAATATACGATGACATGATGTATGTTTGTCCATTGCAATTTACAACAAACAAAGTTCGGTTTCTATCCCACAAATATCAACATTAATTTACTTGCTCTGTTGTATAAACAGATGATCTGCCAATAAATAATCCAAATTATTTTCACAATGATGTACATATTCAGAGCTCCAGTTAAGGTGCGTAATTTGGAGGTAAATTTATTATTTCTCCATCAAAAATGGCAAATTGGGAGTGCTTTAGAATCGTCTCAATGAGACGATTCTAAAGCACTCCCAACTTGCCATTTTTAATGAAGAAATAACAAAATTTCATCAAATTACGCACCTTAACTGGAGCTCTGCATATTTCACGGGCGCATGTAGCCACATCCGGAGAATATGACACTATATACACGAATAAACGCCAAAATGGTAAAAGTATGTATCAATTCCAAGTTTAATATGCGAAAAAGTACATTAAATTGAGAACAAACATTGGTTTTCTTCCCATTTGTTTTGCGCGACATTCTGCTGCCAGCCATATATTGACGTAAATCACTGATTTTTACACGAAACGTCAAAGAAAAAGATGATATCAAAAGTTTATTGTTTGTTGGTATATGAAAAATTATGAAGGGTAAGATGTAAAATCAAGTATACAAGTTTAAGTAACAATGGGTTGGAATCGAAAGGATATTATCGAGAATATGAACTTTTAAAAGTCCAACTTTCTACTTTCAACAGGTATGGTTGCACATTTAAAAGCTTATGCCACGATACATTCTCAAAATAACAAAGTCGTTTATTCCTATACAAATCGCATAAAAAGTGGATTTATTGAATCAATACAAAACAAATAAGTCTGCATCAGCGTAGTAGCAGTATGACCAATGCCTGTACTATTCGATGTCGTGTTTTGTGAACCTTACTCATTCTAACGAGACCTTAACCGATTTAACCAACATTGCAAAGTATACCTTTCTAGCAAAGTATAATTTGAGGGAGTAATGCATTATTTCATATAGAACTAACGACTGCATATATTTGATGATTAAAAATATTCAGAATTATTATACTGAATTTATTACATTATCACAGCCAAAATGGCTGTGATAATGTAATAAATTCAGTATAATAAAAATTAATAAATTTGTCCTAAAATGGAAAATTTCTCCTTCAAAGTATACTTTGCTAGATAAGTATACGTTGCAATGTTGGTGAAATAGGCTACTGTTATCGGATAGCAGAATATGGTTGATTGAGAGTAAAATGTCACCATTATGTACTCTCAACTATAGTCTGTTTCACGACACCTGCCCACATTTTACGGCCATATAAACAATGCAAAAACAATATTGTTTTCGATAATATTAAATTAAAGCAAAATTTAAGAATGAGCCTTCTTTTTATTTCGTGAAATTTGGTCAAATATTGGTTTTATTACGAAAAATTGATTTCTCTATGGGAATTTAACATGGGGAAAAAGAGGTAGAGGACTTGTGGGAGGAGTAAAAAAAACAATTTTTTTTGGAAATTGACTCCGAAACCTAGCTAGATAGCTTGGAAATGATGTAACTAAGAAAACAAAAGTTAAATTATAAAAATCGGTCCAGTATTTCTGAAATTCTAAAAAATTTCCCCATGTTAAATCCCCACGGAGTGAAGATGTCTATCATGGGTATTTAACATGGGGAAATTGTTTTTTCGCAATAAAATCAATATTTTACAAAATTTCACGAAATAAAAAGTAGGCTCATTCTTAAATTTTCCTTTAATTTAATATTATCGAAAATAATATTGTTTTTGAATCGTCTATATAGCCGTAAAATTTGGGCAGCTTTCGTGAAACAGACAGTAGTAGTTATTCACTTCTGAATTCATTACACTATCGTTTATTTTATGAATTGTGCTAGATTGTTCCGATATACATTAATGTTCGCATATGTTTTATATGCTGTAATGGTTTTAATTATTAAAATGGGAAAATATGTTTATAATAAGTGAACGATATTCAATTGTATACAATAATAATATATTGATTCCATTACAGCGCATAAGTATGTGTGCATGCTGCTATGAATAAGTAGCCGATTGTACTAGTTTGCTTGTTTGACTAGTTAAACATGCTACGATAATGTGACAATGGAGTACGTATAATTCTTTGACATTCAATATTAGAAATCAAATATTAACAGTTCGTTATAACAACAATGACATACAAAACTTCATAGCATGCATCTATGATGATTAATTATATTTATTAGTAAATTTAAACTGTTCAATTCCTAACATAACAGTATGATTTCAAGATACATTCATTTAAGGATATAAAGTGGATATGGAGAGGACAAAACAAGCTTGTTAGCAGTAAGTTAAAAATACAAACATGCATCAAATTATACATGTACGTTGAAATAATGGCAAACAGGATCCAATAAAATACGCAAAAATGTGTGTTTTGGATAATTATGAAACACAGAAAATGTACATATAGAAAACCAGCTTGCACATGTACAACGTTGTGACAAGCGTAAACCGGATAAGCCGATGTAGTATGATCCACAAGTGGTGGGTTTGGTGATATGTAGAAAACAAAAAAAAGTGTAGTCATATTTAAGTGATATACTTTAAAAAAAAAAGTGTAGTTATAGTATTTAAAAATGTGACTTACATATTGTTCTACATGTGTAAATCAGTACATAAAATACCACCGCATTACCAAGTCGACAACGTGTGGTATAATCAGACACGTTTTGCAATTCTGCGAATTATGTACAGTTCCGTACCGAACACTTTAAAACAAACTTGGTATTCCAAAAAGACTTAATCGATTGTACATATGCGCGTGTGCTTGAATAAAGTTATCATTAGTGTGTTTTAATATGTCAATTATTTAATTTTATCGGACTTGTAAACAGTGATGGTGGACCCATTTATTAATTGAAAATATGGTCCCGTGTTTGTATTTGCAATAATGGCACATTCCTTTTAAAATGTAATTTACATATTTCAGACAGTCGTGTTCAGTCAGCAATTATCATATACCTCTTATGGGCTTCGCGTTTTAGTGTAAAATTAATCAAATGCAATCATCACTATAGTGCCAATACCATTTCTACATGTACGTTTTCTTGACTTCAACAATAACGTAGTTAACGAGCATGAATACAAATAATAAATATGGTTATGACTGCATCAATTAAGTAATGTATAATCAATGGAAACCCAAATGCACAATAATTCCTCAAACCCCGGTTTGAGGAATTATTGTGCATTTGGCTTGCCATATAATCACCTTCTCCCGGCTCATTAGGTCGCCGACCATGCCGTCCCATTGACCATCATCCAACTCGGAGCCGAAGCTATTATCCTTCACAGGGTACACGTGATAGGTAAAGTTGAGTTTATGTGCAATCAAGTCCAGCAGATCAATCATGAAACCCTCGTGCATCCGTCCGTTCTCGTCCGGGAAATCTCTTTTTGTCAGATATGGCTTTTCCTGCGTGATAATAACCAGCAAACACATGACAAAATGTGATTGTGACTGGAGAAATGGAGTTTATGTGGTTTGTAAATTCCGTAGCTCCTGATCAAATATCAAACTCATGTAGCCTGATAACGATGTTAGAAGCGTGATGGTGTTTATTTATGGAATGGCGAACAGTGAAGATCCTGGTCAGACTGTGCGGATTCACAGGCTGATCTGGATCTACAATGGCCGTAGAACCAATAAGCCGCATGTCTCGAGTCACAACCAAAGATATCTGACAGTGATCGTTATATCATAATTACGGACTATTTCATTAATCACTAAAGCGACAGCTTGATTAGAAAATCAACCTGGCGTTTACCTCAAATAACGTTACATCTTAATTTCGGACTATATCATTTAATCACGAAAGTCATTCTAGAAAAAGTGTCCATCATTTACAGTATTATTTCCATTAATCCATGTTGTCTCAATCTGTCCTGGGTCCTAGGAATACTGAGTACCCAGAACAGTCTCAGCTAAGTATCAACATTGGAAGTCAATGGAAAACAAATGTATATATTGTATACGTGAAATAAATGGCAATATGGACAACTTAACTGCAAAAAAAATAATCAAACAGTATATGACACGAAATTATAACACATATTATGATTGTGCCCAATTGTAATATTTTGAAGGTAACCGTTACTAGTTATACAAGACAGAAATAGACAATATAATAACCAAACAATAGCTACCAATAATGAATTGTCTAACACATATACATTTCAAAGTAACGGAAAACGGATGCAAACATGTAATTAAAAGAATGCATAACATAGCTTAACAGTGTCAAAAGGGTGCGCGGCAAGCTCAGGCAAAAGGCAGTAATTGTATTGACAATTAATGACAAGTAATACACTGACACGAATATCCAAGAGGGCATCCCGGACGTGTTTCCGAAGTCCTCCTTGAGCGTCATGTTAGGAATGGTGACAGACTAATGTGCCAATCACTCGCTCAGAAGAATGTTGTCAACTAGAGGAATAGCATCCTCTTTGAATATACATCCGGACAATGTTAGTGAATTGGACAGGAAACAAACGAGATGTATAAATCATGTCACCAGACAAATGCTGGTTGGTCAATCGCTGATGGTAGTCAAAGTTTTCAGATTACTATGTTAAATTTGAAATCGTCTTACATAACAAGTTAAAACCGTAATCCATCGTTATTATATTGAGTACAGCGTATCTTCTGTAGTACTAACATCGCGGATGTCTCAAACGAAATCTCCTGATCAGTAAGCTTGCACTAATTGGTAAAAATCAATGAAACCCTTATGTATATGTCATATTAAATAATATGTACTTACATAAACTGTGACAACACTGAAATTTTTCTGTGCCAGCTTCTCTAGGTTCTCTTTCTTTTTGTTGATGTACTTCTCCGTGATGTTGATCCCCGCCGTTGGCTGCCAGTTGCCCACCTGAAGACCGTCGGACATCAAATAGCGTGAATACAGCAAATACATGTACAATGGATTCTTTCTAAACGGGGAAATGAATCCTCTCTGATCCAGACACCCCGGAGATATCCCAGTGTGTCTAGTTGAGAGTGGTTTCATTGTACTTTCGCTGCCTATTGTCCAGGGTGTCCGAGTTGGAGACGTTTCCCTGTAATTTGAGTAACAGAGCACTCCGTGACATGTGTGTAAACTTCGAAATCATAAACAGACACTGACAGTAAATACAATTTGTCAAAGAAACCCATATAAATCATACATGTTAATGTTTTCAATGTGGCCAGCTTAGAGAAGTGCAGTTGTACCTCAGCAAAAACAGACAAAGTCGTCTGATTAAATTTCATGTCAACGATATTTATCATGAGCTATGACAAACAGCAACGTAGAGTCATTAAAGGAGATATAACAAGCTTTTGTTTTCGCGATACGCTTATGCATTCATCATTTATATATCAACTAAAACAAATTGTACAGTAATCCGACCAATATGTACCGTTCTTTTACGGATTTCGAAATCCGGACAGTCAGTTTTGCCAGCCGTCACTGCATGACTAACTTCCCCTTATTTTCCTTACCACAGTTACTTCCCTTTGCGGTCACGTGGGTATATGACATATCAGTAGTACTTCCGAAATGTATGCATAATACGATTATTACACGTAATAGTTCAACAGACTACTTAGAACTCCAGTTTATTAGACCGCTGATATAAATATATGGGACTGTACTGTACTGTAAACATATAAGAATGACCAAAACACATATATCAAATTAGTGAATACTGCTACTGCTACATATTCTATCATATTTAGACACATATGATGTAAAACTCATTTACTGTAAAATCAAGACACTGTCGTATATTAACACATATCATCATAGTTAGACCAAGACACTCATCCGTAGTAGACACATACCACTGTAGCGTAACAGCACACGACAAAAAACCTCTCCCAACCGAATATGCACAAGAAACAAAAACCTCATACTCAGTCTTTGCCCCTCTTCCCCATTCCCCTTGTTTACTTACGAATGGTACAAACATGGCAATACAAAAGTATATCACGCTTAACTCATAATATTTGGGTCAGTCGTACAAATGAACTAATTATTACAAGCAGTTTTGAATTAAAGATTATGTCCTCAAATAACAACAAACTATGGATACTCAAATAAAACTATGTAGTCTTAATGTTAATGGGCTTGGACATCAAACTAAACGTAAAAAAGTATTCAGTTGGCTAAAACAAAAGAAATTCTCAATATGTTTCCTCCAAGAACTTCACTGTACACAAGAAAACAAAGAAATGTGGAAGAAACAATGGGGTCAAGACATTTTCCTAAGTGGAAACAGCTCCAATAGCAAAGGTATTGGTATTCTACTGAATCTAACATCGACATACGAAATACTCGAACATACAGAAATAATACAGGGACGCATACAGTTATTAAAAATTAAAGTCGTCGATACAACAATAGTACTATTAAATATATATGGACCAAATGAAGATGATAACTTTTTTTTCAAGAATAGAACAATTAATTTTAGAGAATAATAGTGAAAGTATGGTTTTAGGAGGGGATTTCAACAATGTACTAAATGTTGAAACCGATAAACTAAATGGAAATACAGATAGATATTAAAAATGTTCGGAAAAAATAAACGATATTATCAACAACAATGAATTATATGATATATTCAGAGTCAGGCATCCGGACAAAAAACGATTCACGTGGCATTCTAATCACAAACCACCTATATTTTGCAGACTAGACTATTTTCTTATAACAGCTAATATGCTAAATATGGTCACCGAATGTGACATAATTTCCGGATTTCTTTCAGATCATTCGGCAATTACTTTAACTCTGAATGTATGCGAAACGGTTAGAGGAACCGGCTATTTTAAATTAAATAATAGTTTACTACTACAAACAGAATTTAAACAAAAGATAAAAGATACAATACACGAAACTGCTACCATCAATAATGGATGTAACCCAAACACTATGTGGGAACTAATAAAAGATTCATTACGAAATGAAGCAATTAAATACTGAAGTACATTGAAAAAGAAACAAAGAGAGGAAGAAACTAAAATAGAAAAAGAAATTCAACAATTGGAAAGACAAATAAATGAAAACCCAACCAATCAAGATGTAGCAGACAAACTTAATTTGGAGAAAAGTAAACTTGATAACATAACTGAAGAAAAAACAAAGGGAATACTTTTAAGATCAAAAGCTGAATGGGTGGAAGGTGCTGAAAAAAATACAAAATATTTCTCGAACATGGAGAAAAAACGATCAGAAGAACGAACAATTAAACAGCTAAACATACAGAATAACATCGAAACAGACCATGCAAATATCTTGAATCATGTTAAAGATTATTACGAAGGGTTATATAGCGAGGACTTAAATTTAGATAATGACGATAACAGTTTCTTAAACACGACAGAACATAAACTAAATGAACTTGTTAGAACTCTAGAACAATTTGAAAATATATCTGGGTTAAAATTAAACAAAGGAAAATGTACTATTTTAAAATTGGGAACAACTAGATATAACACAAATAAATGGTGCAACAATAACTTATATACATGGTCCAATGAACAAGCCTCAACTCTAGGAATAACTTTTGCAAACGATAAAACAAAACTGCAACTACTAAATCTAACACCCAAAATTAAGTCATTCCAGAACTGCCTAAATAGTTGGAAAAAAATGGCACCTAACACTAATAGGAAAAATAGCAGTATTAAAAACGTTTGCATTCCCTAAACTGGTATATCCGCTGACAGTACTAGAAAATCCATCTGATGAAATCATTAAAGAGATAAATAAATATATGTTTGACTTTCTTTGGGATGGAAAACCTGATAAAATATGTAGAAAAACAATTATTCAAAACTACGAAAATTGTGGATTAAAAATGATAAATATTCAAGCTTTTTTGCATTCATTAAAAGCATCTTGGATAAAAAGATTAAAGGGATCACAGAATCAATGGAAAACAGCTTATAACAATGAATTGAAGAAGTATGGTGGTGATTTACTGTTCAAGTGTAATTTTAATCAAGTTGATGCAAAACAGATAATAAAAAGGTATACATTTTTAGGTGAGATTATTACATCGTGGAGTAAAATTAACTTTAAACATATACACCTTGTCATATCAAATGAAATATTATGGCATAATACCAACATCAAACAAAGCAATACATTATTTTATAAAGATTGGCACGATAAAGGTATAATGTTTATAAAAAATATTTACGATAACAGAACAAAAAACTTCTATACATTTCATGAACTAAAGAATTTGTACAATTTAAGCAATGGAGATTTCCTAAAGTACTATACATTAATAGGTAATATTAAAGATGCATGGAAAGAAACACTTAAAACAGAAAATATTGACAATGTCCCACCTGAATATCTAATTTCGAAACTTTTAAAAAATAAAATGGCCAATAAGATGTTATATGACATACAAATCGATACAATGCGATTAACTATATTAAAACACACTGTCAAATGGGAAAATGAATTAAATATTCAAAATATTAAATGGAAGAAAATATTTATCTCACCTATCAAAAATACTATAAGCACAAAACTAAGAGCATTCCAGTACAAATACCTAATGAGAATAATACCAAATAACTCCTTCCTATTTGTATGTAACTTGAAACCATCAAACTTGTCTGAATTTTGTAATATGAACGTAGATTCAAATAAACATATGTTTTGGGAATGTCAAACTATCCAAACATTTTGGTCGGAAATAGATGAATTATTGAAATCGAAACTAAATTACAATGCACATCTAAATTACGAACACATATCATTTTGTAATATTAACGTAGTATCTAAACAAAGGTCGGTTCTAATTAATTTCATTATCCTTCTAGCAAAACATTTTATATCAAATGTAAATGTTGCTCAACACTGCCAACACTAAACTCATTCAATATGTATCTACAGAAAACAATCTTAATTGAAGAGACAATTGCGACAATGAAAGATAAACTGTTGCAATTTAATACAAAACGGAATGATTTTCACTTCAACTAACAAAACGTATACCAAAGTACCCACACATAGATATATATATACTAGTAATGCCAAAAACGTTCTCTCTTTTTTGTGTTGCATTAACCAAGACCCAAACCCCCGCACCCATTTATACCCACAACACCCATACACATTATCATATAAAAACTCGTTGTTACATGTCACATATACTAAGACAAAGAAAATGTTTTACCTCTATCAATTGTTCAATCATTTCGTACACATAAATTGTAAAATTGTGTATGCACATGTATGTATTATATGTAACAAAGAGAATAAAAAATTAAAATACAGAAAAGAATGACCTAGTTACAAACTACATACTGAAATGCGACAGTGGGTGACACAATGGACATACTGAGCAATTTGTTTCAACAGCTGTAGGATACCAGTCTGTATATACATGTATTTATATTTACATCGTCAGGTTACAATCTATTTTTTCCCCGATAGTACTTATATATAATGCTAAATCAGACGGGCAACAGAGTAGACACTTATCAGAGCTGTCAGGTGCATAGATTGATCTGGTGCAAACCAAACACAACACTGGGCTTATAGGGCGTTTGTGACCAGTGTAGATCCAGTTCAGCCTGTACATTCGCACAGTCTGAACAGGATCTGCACTTTTCGACATTCCTTCAATAAAACACACTAACATGCAATATATATCGTATTTAGACTACAGGAGTGTTATATTTGATTAGGACCTACACTAGTCACAAATCACACAAACCCCACTTCTCCAGTCACAGCCACATATAGGACCAAGCTTCGACGTAACCCCCATTTGGCAAAACAACGATTTTCTTCTGGAAAACATCTTTAGTTTTTAACATCGATTCCAAACATTTTCTATTTATTTGAAACAAGTCAGTAGGAAAATAGATTATATATAGTAAAGAATTTACTGTACATGTGAAAATTGAATATATACGTTTAGTTCTTTTTATCTGTCAACGAACAAAGAGGACATTCAAGTTACACAATTTTAGTCCTGCAATATAACATTCATCCAACAGATCAAGATTGGATTTTCGGAACTGTAGAAATCACCCTGATGTGCACAGTGTATCTATTCTACCATGTCTGTCAAATTGGATTCAACCAATCAGCTTGGCCAAGGGTTGTACTCGCGGATTCAATATAAATCTGCCGCATTATTGTTTGAACGTTCACACGTCTGTCACTGACTAGGACAGATAAACAAAATGGATTCAACTAATCGGCATAAAATAGGTGTGGCTTCATTGAATTCAGAACACATCTGTCCCAAGATCCACTTCCCTATTTGCCTGCTGTCAAATCATCGGATAAGTTGTTTGCTATGTCGAACTATTAATGACCTCCGGTGGCATCCGTTTGAACATAGCTACACAGGCGTGTCACTGATTATTTCAACTCGAAATTTTCAAAGCACAAGTATGCTGAAGTAACATTCTGCAAAGAATTGCAGAAACAATTTACGAAATGTCGAAGATTATGTCAGCAATTTGTAAAAAGAAATAGAAATATAACATTTAATTTCACATTGTTTCTGATTCTGGCTCTGCAGTCTGTTTGACCGTGAATTACAACCGACTTCCGCACAGATAGTCGTCGCCGACGATTGCAACCAACGTATAAATAATCCAAATATAACGAGGCGAAGGAAAACATAACGATTAACGTATATATTAAACTACAAAAACGAAGAAATTATGCAACAAATACATGATGTCCGTAAATCCAAACGATACATCCACCAATCAGGTAAGTTGTACTACTGCTACGTCATAGCGGTTATTTTTACAGCGCCACCTCGTGCCAGTAGGCCGCAGTAACAGAAGAGATCAGCGATGACCAATTCATTGCATAGGTGTCAGATAAGGTGCGATATAAGAAATCTCAATAATACGAAAACTACAAACGAACCGGAAATCGGTTATTAGGGTCGCCGTTGTTGTTTGTAGAGAATTTTGAAGAAAATAAGTGATAGTTTGTAATGTGACCTTTAAGGCATTTGATATAAAACCGGACTATGAACATACGAATGTTAGCTTACATAAAATATTGACTGGGGTAACGTCATATTACAGTAGATATACAACAATCGATGGTCCCAGGGTATCCGGTTGCAAGATGTGCAACTCTTGATATACAAAAAGTACACGAATACATGTGTTTGTGCTGGAAAAGATGAACATGCAATATTACTGGAGACAAACACATTTCAGAGAAAGCAATAACATTAAAATGAAATTCCTTTTTTTTTAAATATACCATAGTACCCACATAGTTTACATCGTGTCTCGCATGTTATGTTGCGATTGCAATCACATATCACACGAGGTTTAGATTATTATGCATCAATGTGCTAATATTGAGTTATTCTTATAAGTTCATGTGTGTACACAATGTATATCGTACCTTCCGTATGCCTCCCGTCCTAAGTTCCACGATATCAAGATTGAAGTCTATTCTCTTCCCATTTTCAAATCTGATTCTTCCTGACAATCCTTCAAAGTCCATCTGGAAAAATATAAATCAGTAATCGTTGCATGTATATGTAGGAGTCGACAGGATGAAACACAGTCACTGGCGTTGCGTATGAATATCATTAACATGTAGTCAATTTGTTCAATGAATATACCATGTATGTTTCTTCCTGGATCTGGCATTACGTTCCGTATCCAGGCGCATTTACCTTAAAAGGTGTGTCTAATAGGAAGACACGTCAGTGTAAAGCAAATAATAATAAAACTAAATTATGCTTGTAAAACATGGTTATGTCCCTGTGACATATGAGACCATAATTATAAAAACGACTTTACAATCTTATGGATGTTAAAGCGACAGTTATTCATGTTACACTGGCGCATTAAAACGTTCACAATGGCAACAGGGTATGTATCATTAAACCAAATGCTACTGTTCCTAATATGTTTCGTTGACAAGTATTCCATTGTCAAATGCCAACTAGGGTTGGCATTGAACAATGGAATACCTGTCAACGAAAGTTGTGAGGAACTTATACACATGTTAATACTAAATGCATTATTGTCATTGTGGAAGTTTAATGCTCCATTTTGAATTACCGATTTCATGTAATTGAGGAGACTGTTGCCATACATCCACGTCTGTTTCTTGTTACACGACAGGGGTTCCGTGGACACATCCTGGGCTCCAATCAGTTCCGCCAACGCCCGCGTGAACAATTGCACCGCGTCAAATATCAGCGCTATTTCAGTCTATATGAAACATACAGATATTATGATAAATACATATGTACACTTGTTGAATAAAATGTGTTGTGACAGTGTCGGGGTAAAACATATTAAAATTAATAAGATAGTGAAATAAATACGCGATTGAGACTGCAATGAAAACAATACAACTTCACTATATCGTTATGTGCTTATACAATATATACAATTTAATAGTTGAGTTGCTTTATGTTAACGGTTAGCAAACTCGTTGACTAATTGCAAAATAAACTCTGCACTAGCCAGATTTCTTATGAAATCAATAAAATCGTTTAACAGATAGCACATATCCTCAATTATGGTAGATGTACAATATATTTATACGAAGCTCCATTCCATAATCAGATATAATAATGTGCTATTATTGAATTGACCTACTGCTAGAAGTTATTATATAAATGGTGATTTTAGATTATTTCCAACAATAAATCCCATGACTATAAAATAGTTATTGTTGACTTCATCTTACATTTAATGAGTGATTTTTTTCGAGTTATAACAATAATCAAACATGGGCATGCCTTTTGCTATAAACATGTCTATGGCACAGGCGTGTGTTTATCTAGAGTGTGCATAATATTACTCATGCAGTTCAATTATACCATTTCGTAACTTAGAGACAATAACACTACCTCTAATTGCAAGAAATATAAACGAGTGAACTAACAATATACTGTCGATACCAACAGTATTAATTGTATCGGCCATGTTAAAATTGAAACTACTGTTACCGGCTACCATCGTGTCAAACTGTTAGTATGTTCTTTATAATCAGGGCTAGTGAGTATACTTGACTTTTGCAGCGTTGAAACACCGTGTATTAAATTAAAATTAAATAGAGACTATTAGTATAGTGTCATGAACGTGAATAAATATCTGACTCGGCTCGAAATCAGGATGGGCGAGGCTTGCCGAGCACATACTGATTTTGAGCCGAGTCAGATATTTATTCACGTTCATGACACTATAATAATATTCTATTTATCTCGTTAACCACATCAAAGTTGTTCAAATGTCATTTGTGGCCTCATAAGTTTGTCTTCTGAAGCGACAAGATTATCGTGTTACGTCATTCACATAATGACGTAACGTCATACATAATGACGTATCTACTAGACGTGAACGAGAAAAAATACACGTACCTGCTTTTCACGTCTAGTAGCGACATAGTTGACGGGATAAATTATAATACACTATGCATAGTATAGCTTCTGATGAAATGAGTAAAATGGTTTAATAAATATCATATTAAATCATCACTCATACCAGATACGTTATTTAGAATGCAATAATTACATGAAGAAGTTTAACGTTATTTGAAATGTAACATCCAGTGGACAGTTTTTCGTGCATGCTATTAATTTAGACATACAATTCTTCCTTGAATTCAATAGTTACCACCATGTACGGTGACGGCCTATACACACAATTAATTGATGTACGGTTTGATCGGATACACTGTATTTATAGTAATATTCCTTTCAGCTAGCATGGTAACATCAGTACTGTACATTTGACACAAGCATATATATTAAAGTATAGTTTACATAAAACCTGGCTATACAGTATCAGCGGATTGGAATAACATAACTTTAGAACTTACCGCGAGTAGGATAGTAGCATTTTGTCCAATCTGTATCCATTAAAGCATTAATGAAAGCAGTGTTTGAAATATAAATAGCATACATGTATCATGCAATCGCAAGAATAAATAAAACCATGATAACTACAAGTCAGTTTTACAAGACTGATGGACAATGGTAAAACGCCTATCAGATGGAACATAGAAGTTTAGTATTGTGCCAAGTAATTCGTCTACATGCATAATGGAACGTAATGATGACTATGCTAGTACATGCGTTACGGTTTTTTAATGGAAGATTAACCCTCTTCAGCCTAAGGACTCGATCATTTTAGTTGAAAAAATCTCAATAATTTGCATATTACTCCATATAGGTATATAGTGTTACCTCTCATTTGAACCGTCTCGTCGAGACGGTTCAAATGAGTAGTAACAACATATACATCTGAGATGAAATAAAGAAAATAGGGAATTTGTTCCCCTAAAGTTTCATACTACTATAATTGTATCCCGTCGCTAATGGGCTAAGCACATGGATTTAGAATATGAACGTAATAATTATGCTGCAAGTAAATCAGCAAGTATGCTTCTATATAATCATGTCATGTAGCCGATTGTGTTACGCTTTATACTATATGTGGTAGAGAAATAAGCTGCTGAAATTAGTATAAACAAAACTAAACAGACTTGACAAGTATTGACATGTGGTTACACTAGTATCAATGTTATGTGCAGCTACAAGTTGTTCCACGTGCAGTCGTTAATGTGTTTATGATGATGGTTTGAGCGACGCCCGTGTTCCTATATCTAAGAAGTACAGGGAACTACATCATACAGTTTGCTGTCCAACACATGTTTGGGATAATCGAGAAATGACAGCGCTAGCAGACAAACAGCACGTAGCAAACTAACTAACAAACTAACAATTTGGAAACATCGAACTTGACGATGGGCGGTGGTGTGGAGGTATTGTCATTCGTGACAAATATATGGGATGTTTAGCTATGGGACAAACAGGCGGACAGAATCATCCCTACATAACCAGGGCCCGGTTGCTCAAAACCGCTGTTAGCTTAACAGACTGTTAAATCCTTAGCAATGCTAACAGACGCTTTGAGCAACCGGGCCCTGGCTTGGCAAATAGTATCAAATTTTGTAAAAGGATTAATACTCTATTAACAAAACCAATTATTGAAACGCATTTGCTTAATGAACAGAGTGAACGTAAGTTATCGGTGACCTTCAAATTGGGTGTTCGGCTGTGGGTGCCTACCGGGTACGTAATAAAAACATCATCCCCGGACAGAAACTGTTGCCAAGTATTATTATAATCGGTCAATTATTGCGAAAACAACATATTTACTTAAGTGCATGCACTGTGACTTATCATCGCTATGCTCCGAGGCCAGAACAATGTGTTTCGTATTCTTCATGAAGTAATATTTTGAAACCTCCTATAGGCCAAGGGATTACAGTATTGTTACACATGCGATGTCATACGATTTCGACTACGAACATTCACTGAATGAATACTTCTGCTTTTAGCCTAAAATAAATCTAAACAACAGACGTAATATCATGAGCCGAAGAGAAAATCGACAGTACCATGCTACATATCCAAAGGGTATACATAAAATGCTTCAGGTGACGTATGGAAGCACATCCAACTATGTAACGACAATATTTACTAGTGGCATCCTGATTATAAAGTAAACACATATGAGACAAGCCATGTGATTTTGTACCTAAGAAGGTGCGCGAAATTTCATGGAAAATATTGACCGAAACTGTGATAATTTCCGTAAATGAATTCTATTCAGCATTTGCAATGAACTATCGTCAACGTTCGACGTCATTTACTTAAGGTATCGTGAATTGTATAAATATTGTACATGATGCCGCACATCTTCTTATGTACAAAACCACATGGCCTGTATCAAATTGTACGCTACCTTGATTTCCTTCTGGCCGAGGAGGGGCGACCTGCCCGTGTTCTTCGTGTCGATGATCACCCAGTCACTCATGATGTCCATCACCTGGGGCCTGGTCGGGTCGATCAGCCGCATCGCCGTGATGTTGGCGCCCCCGTGGGTGAAGTTCTCAAGATCAACCAGACCGATATCCTGCCGAACATAGTGGACATCAGTAGCCTATTTCATCAACCTATCAACACTTGATCAATCTGGACCAGTAGCCTATTTCATCAACCTATCAACACTTGATCAATCTGGACCAGTAGCCTATTTCATCAACCTATCAACACTTGATCAATCTGGACCAGTAGCCTATTTCATCAACATTGCAAAGTAAACTTTAGTAGCAAAGTATAATTTGAGGGAGAAATTTTCAATTTTATGATAAATTTATTAATTTTTATTATACTGAATTTATTACATTATCACAGCCAATTTGGCTGTGATAATGTAATAAATTCGGTATAATAATTCTGCATACTTTTAGTCATCAAATATATGCAGTTGTTAGTTCTGTATGAAATAATGCATTTCAGGAAAAATAAATGATTACTCCCTCAAAGTATACTTTGCTAGTAAAGTATACTTTGCAATGTTGATGAAATAGGCTGCAGGTGTTAACGGCGTTTACCCTTTCAGCCTTTTGGCCATACATTAAACATGTGTAAATGCTGTAGATTCAAATGAGCCGGCTCGTAACGAGCCGGCTCATCTGAATCTACAGCATTTACACATCTCATAGGTATCTGCAGCATTTGCCAGTATTCTTGAAATCAATTAAAACGAAATGACATTTTTCGTATATGGAAAAGTTCAAAATTATAATGTAGATACCAATGTTGGTTATTTAGGGGTGAACTGGTTAACAATTTGCAGAAATATGGAGTCTGTACTAGTTTGCATATACCATATATTATCTCAGTTTTATCCATGTGGCATCGAACCTAAACGGTTCATAATGGTGTGTTGCTAAGTGTTTTAATATAATAATAATAATACTAATACATCAATTAACAAAACGAGCTATTAATATCATGTCAAATGATTGACAGTGGGCACGGAGGTCGCTCGCATGGGCTAACGAATGCAAATACGGATCATGACAAACTAATTGTATGATGTTATAGGTGAATCCAATGTTCAGGTTGTTGAAAGATTCGGTAGTTAAAAACCTAAGTTTTCTATAAAAGATAAAACAAGTTTCAAAGTTATTTAGCATTCACACTGGCTGCAATAGCCACATGTTTTGACTTTAGAATGAACGTAGAGATGATGATAAACAAATACATGAAGTATCAAGCGAATCCAGGTCAGGTTTACAAACCAACAGCAAGTACTTCATATATTATGGCATAATGATTTACAAAATATACAAAGATACATATTAGTCAAATGCCAAGGGGCCAAATAGGTTTCAAATTTCAAGTCTATCAAAATGACGTTTGCAGAGATTTGAAGTGCTTAAATTAACAACCAGTTTAACGCAAAGTTTACAATCATTGTATCTTTACATATGGTCGACAACCGCATGTGTGCTCAGTAACATTAACACAAAACACAAACTTTAGTAACACACGACTAACGATTCTAGTTGGGGCTAACAACATTATGAAATGAAATGCATAATGTAAAGCATCTACTTACCAACGTCGTAAAGTGGAAATGATAATATTCCGACAGCATGTTCACTTTCAAGGCCTGGAATATAGTTCATATCATATTTAACTCACACAAATGCAGCAACGTTTGGGTTATTGGACATCAAAGCAGAACATACAAATGTCATATGATTATAATACGAAGTAGCAGGAGCATGTTCTCCGAAGTGAAATTGGTTCAACAACGAGTGTATATATGTCCTCATGTGATTAAGCATAGACAAGCTACGCAGTATTATGTTCAGTATGCACATCATCAGTCCAAGTAATTCCGCAACACCAACCGATGCGGAAGTAAGAATGATATTTCATCTAGTGTGTAAAACCGGTTACAGTGACGTAGCCAGAGAACAAAACCTCATCGAGAATGGTTTATAAAGGCTTTTTGTCCCTGTCCACTATCCCTGGAACACAGAGGCATACACTTCGGTGCGGCTCCATGTGACTATGGCCCTGTAGCGGATTTCATCAACATTGCAAAAAATACTTTTCTAGCAAAGTATACTTTGAGGGAGTAATCATTTATTTTTCCTGAAATGCATTATTTCATATAGAACTAACAACTGCATATATTTGATGATTAAAAGTATGCAGAATTATTATACTGAATTTATTACATAATCACAGCCAATTTGGCTGTGATAATGTAATCAATTCAGTATAATACAAATTAATAAATTCATCCTAAAATTGAAAGTTTCTCCCTTAAAGTATACTTTGCTAGAAAAGAATACTTTGCAATGTTTCTGAAATAGGCTACAGGATTGGCATTTCGAAAGTTGACTAGGAAACAACGCCTGTAAAGAGTTCATCCCTGTTTGCATCTTTGCCAGATTATCCAACATACAAGTAATCGTATTGTTGGGAATTCGGGTGTGAAAACGTACCATACGAAGTATGCGGCTAGCATAGCTCAATAACAGCATGCACATCCGTGCAGCCTTGTCAGCTCTCAGACTGACCGCAGTTCAGTCACTGAACAACCCTCACAAAATCGAACAATGTGAATGTGTATCAGGATTTGGTTCTACAAACGTTGGAACCGTTGGAAGGTGAAGGTGCCTTTCCTTATGTACGAATAACATAAATGAACAAGCAACACTGTTGAATTCATGGTGATTGTGGAGCAAGAGGGAAAGTGAGCTATCTGATGCAGGTCGCATGGGCGTGGCTTAATGCTGCTAATTGTAGGTTAGCCCACTATCCATACGTTTGCAGGGCCGTCTTCTATTTTTGGTATTAATTGTTGCCTATTTACATTGCAAATCACTTAGGCAAGTCCAAAGATGCGTGTTTGTTTGGCAATTGAATTTGACCATACTAATACACTGGATAACACAAGCGAAAAAGCGCAATAAACTGCACATGCACATGCAATTGTATATTTTATAATTAGTCGTGTTCGGCGATTATCATAGATCACTTGACGTTGTCTTAGTATCTCCAGACGTTCTAGTATGGTCTAGCACAGCTGAAAGATTCGGACCTAGCAAATAACCCTTAGTATATAAATCACAATAGGGAGAAGGTGTGTATTCGTGGTCGGTTAGGTCAGTCGGTTAAAGCGATGGTACGGTAAACCGGGGTTCGAGTTCTGGACCGATGTACATTTTTTCTCGCCCTGTGAAATTTTGCGCCCAACGATGGACAGTGACTGAGATATACTTCGACATCGTCCTACAGATGGCAATATCTCATATAATTGGCTCATTTAAAAAGTTATATCACTCACCCACTTTGATCGAAGTGGGTGGGTGGTAACTCTTTGAATGAGCAATCCTGGGTTCGAATCTTTTGCCGATGCTGTCTATGTGATTACATACCTCATGTAGGACAGTCTGGACTCGCGAAACGTCACAGTCGATGATCAGGTGATACTCATGCTTCTCCTTCATGTTCTTGAACATGCCGACCAAGTTACGCTCAAGTCGACGGACCGTGACCTTGTGGTCTTTGCCCTGGGCTGCCTTCAGCACCTCTTGTAGGCGGATCAAACCTACAATACAGGCAAATATAGAATGCAAGTGTACGCAAATGTTCAGCCGAAAGTCTTAGATAACACGCTATGCAACAGTTCATGCAATATCGCCTGTTTGTACCGGTATATAATTCCAGCACAAAAATATTTACACAATTCCCTAACATTTGATTGGCCCGTAGCAAGTCTCTGTCCAAAATTTATATCCCAGTAAACTCCCACACCGAACTACTTTCAGTAATCGTGAGGCATAGTTAAAATAATTCTTAAGAAAACGGAAAATAAACACATTTTCTGGATGAATTTATTTCAAATGCTGGAATTATAAGGAATGAATGGCCTTTTTGTGGAATTTATCGGGGATATAAACTTGGAAAAGTCGCGGGAATACTGGACGAGGCCTTCCGGCCTTCGTCCAGTATTCCCGCGACTTTTCCAAGTTTATACCCCGATAAATTCCACAAAAAGGCCATTCATTTCTATATTTAATCCGTTCCACCCTACATACAGAAAGAAAACACTGTAGATCTAGATAATGAGCCGACTAATAACTATCTGCAGTGCTTGTCAGTACTTTTGAGATTTAAAAAATAAATACGCCTCACATGATTAATGGACTAATCCAAACGTTAGCATGCAACCGTCTATATCAGTTATTAGGGGTGCAAGTTAATCGGCATTGATTTATTGGTATTTAACGGCCTATCAACAGCTAAGGTCAGGATATTCGGATTTTTTGAGAGAAAAAAATAATATAAAATAACCAGATTATTCCGGGTATATGTACTACATGTACCACGGTTCATCAGACCAGAAATATCACCATTACGCCTCTATAAAGTCCATTGAATGTGAATATTTTAAACATGTCAGTAAAAATGCCTACGAGCAAAGACGTAGTGTGCGAAATACTGGATTAGACGCAATATCGCACGTCACGTCAGTATTATACATACACATGGTGTCTTTGAGTGAGCTTTTTGTTTTAAATATTGTATGATTTTGTTATCACATTATGCTTCTTCAGGGATTCCGCTGGGGAAAATAAAAAAATCGCCACTTCAAAAAAATGAAACAATTGGCGATAAAAAATTACAATTTTCGAAAAAAATCCAAAAAAAATAAATTTTTTGTTGATTTTTTGTCTCGAAAATTGTAATTTTTTATCGCCAATTGTTTATTTTTATCGCCAATTGCGAAAGTGGCGATCGCCAGTGGAATCCCTGCTTCTAACTTACATGGTTGTAGAGCCCTTCACATATATCCATCTATCTACTCACCGTCATTATCATCGTAGAGAACTGTAAACTTTTGCCAGGCCCAGTACTTGACGAGATCGGCGTACGCTCGGCTCAACGTCACGTAATCCGGGTATACACTGATGGAGAAATAGTCCCGGGGGTCGCGCGAGTCCCACTGGGCCTGTAGATGTGGGATCTCGAAGGCGTTACAGATGGATTGCACGTGCGCCCGCGGCACCTTGGTGATGGGGCCGAACACGGCCGCGATTCCCTCCTTGATCTGCCGACACACTGTAAGTAGAAGTATGAAGATGGGCTTTAAAATCCTGTAAGTTCCACGTTTCACTGCCGACGAACGTTCGTCGGAAACAAAACGTGGAACAGACAGTAAGTATATGTATCGCTAACCTATCATAATACGTGGAAGACGCAAACGTAGGAAGGAAGAATTAAATTACCTATTTGTAAATAAAACATTACCACACCGACCCAGTTATGTTAGACTATGTCGCGTTATCAAGGTAGTAAACAGCGTGGGGAAAAAAGGCATAGTTTTGGGCTCGCTCAAACACCACACGCTATATAATCTAGCAGAAACCTTTTGTTTCCTAATGGGGCATTTGCTGGGTCCTCGGTCTGAGTCTTCCACTTGTGTAACATATTGCTTAATAAAAGTAGTTTAAAGTAATTTGAAGTTCATGTACACTACTATTGCGGTGAGTGAATGAATCAGTGGAAATACAGGGCCAACTGCATCGACGCCTTAGTCCCCTTCTTCCACTCACTCGTCCAATTGCTATTTAATTGATGTTGTTCTTAGCATCAGAAATAACGTGTACAGTGGGGTCAGCGTGTAAGTGCACTGCACACACGAACGAACACGACAGGTTGGAACCAACCTGTCGTGTTCGTTCGTGTGTGCCTGACCCCACCGTACCTTCTATCAAACCGTGGAATATTTTTATGGAATGAATACAATAACTAGAGCACAGTCAATGGCGCTCCATCGCAATATACCCACTTTTCCCAAATGCCAAGTCGAAAAGGGGGACATAATCCATGACCGGGGGTCCAATAATGCGCATCTACACACCATAAGGAAGGCACACACCAAGTTTCAAGTCCCTGGCGATTACGGTTAAAAGGTTTTACGTCTTACAAGAAAAATTGAGTGTTTGTAAGTCAAAAAGGGGGAGATAATCCATGACCGGGGGTCGAATAAAAAATAAAAATTCACTCCGCGCATCTACACACCATAAGGAAGGCACATACCAAGTTTCAAGCTCCTACATGTTACGGTTACGGACGTACGGACCTGGTACACACGGACAGGCGGACGGAAACCCATGACGAAAACAATATACCCATATTTTATTATTCAAAAAGTGTGTATAAATATGTGTGAAAAATGTTTTCATATTGGCCGGTTTACTGCTATGAACCTTCCCGTGATGCATATCCCTCAAATGGACGTAGTAAACGATAGATAATTCCAGCACAAAATATTGACACAATTCCCTAACATTTGATTGGCCCGTAGCCAAAATTTATATCCCAGTATACTCCCACGCCGAACTACTTTCTACAGGTGCGCTGTCAGTGCTGTCAATGTAAACAAATGGCTGCCGTCTGTCAAAATTAACACATTTTCTTGATGATATAAACTTGGAAAAGTCGCGGGAATACTGGACGAGGCCTTCCGGCCTTCGTCCAGTATTCCCGCGACTTTTCCAAGTTTATACCCCGATAAATTCCACAAAAAGGCCATTCATTCCTATAATATCTACTAACAAAATGACTACGCCACCACCTACCTTCTTTATTGGCTTCGAAGCTGTTGTCGGGCGACACGTGCTCCGTGTGATGGATCAACATCCGGCCCGTGCCGAGAACGTTTCGGAGGTTCATCTTCTGCATGGCGTACTTGAACGATAACTCCATCGCCTCGTACTCCTCCTCGAACAGGCCAGCTGGAATGAGACGATTCCGATATTGCGACACCGAAATGGCGAACAGTTCAGATCCTGATCAGACTGTGCGGATGCACAGGCTGATCTGGATCTAACGCTGGTCACAATTTATGTGACGATTCTAATATTGCCACACCCGAAATTGTATAAGACAAGTATGTTTGTGTACCTATTGCGATGTGCAATATCTCATGAACAAAATTTCAATAGTTATGAAACATGCCGTAAATTGCGTCGAAAGTTGACGAAATGCGAAGTAGAACTCCGTATTTCCGATGACAATTTCGTCAGCTTCCGACTTCATTTACAGAAGTCACAGGGTGTCCGATTTACGGATGTTCCACTGAAAACATATTCGCTCATGATCAAACTTTGCAACATAGTCATAATAATCCTTATGATTTACACTGGCCTGTCATGCCATGATGTCTAAGTCGCAACCAGCGGCCAATAATATAACTTGAGTTGTTCAATTTGTTCAGACATTTTGCAAATTGGTCTCCGTGAAGAGCGATCTCGATTAAACCGATTGTCTGTGGCGGCGTATCGAGTTACCACGGACGTCATTACAACAATGGCCGGGTTGATGAAGTGGCCCCTCCCGGCGGGCGCCGCGGTCTCGAGTGTGGCGGAATGGCCGCCAACAATACCGCTGACACAGCAAGGTCAGCGAATAATGGAGAATTTATTAAGTAGAATGCAATGGCGACAAAGCGACTATACTTACTCAATTTCATTGTATATTACCAAGGTTGTGTCTGTTGTTAATGGACAAGCTGATCAGATATGAAGTACACTGGCATGAAATAGAGTATAATAAAAGGTAATGCTATTGTTATTAGATATCACGTTCTATCAATTAGTGTATTAACTCGTTGCATGCTGGGAAATATGTGGGCTATAAATAGTTCGAAAATAGCAGATGGCAATTCATTATATTTTCTTTTATTTCTCCTTATAAATGTCATGAATATGTCTTGGAATTTCATTAGAATTGTGTCCGGAGGACACAATTCTAATGAAATTTCAAGACATAATTACAGAGAGAAATAAAACATATACTCGTAATTCGTTTGGCGGATATTTTCGCCACTAGCATGCAAAGAGTTAAGTTATTGGAATTCAGAACCACTTGAAAACATACAATTGTATATCAAAAGAAATTGTGAAAGGGCAACAAGTACTAGTCATTATTAAGTGAATATATAAGGATTAGACAGTATCGTATTGTTGGAACTAAAATAGCACCATAATTGAGACACGCCATGCGATTGTGTACCTTCGGACATCTGCGTAATTTCATGAAATACGTTTACAAAATTTACAATATTTTCCGTAAATGGCGTCAAACAGTTGACAAAATGTTCAGAGTACATGCAGAATTATGCATGTACTCTGAAAATGTTGTCAACATTTGACTTTATTTAGGAAAACTATACTAAATTTTGTAAACGTATTTAATGAAATTATGCAGATGTCTGAAGGTACAAAATCCCATGGCGTGTCTCATACACAGGTCCCCAGCGTGACTAAACGTTCTGGAAACACTAACTGTGTTTTAACATTTCGCCCTTAATTAAATACACAATAACATCGTTTATCATATGAAAATATTGTTATGCCGTGTTTTAGCCCATTTCATAAATGCGGTATGACACACGTGTAATAACACCTGGAGGGAATTTTACGTATTCGTATTTTGCGCTAACGTTACGCCAAACGAACACAATGAAGACGTTCCAAATGACGTCGCAAATAGCGCGACAAATCAATGATGTTTTGACGTTGACGTTATCATGTTTTAAACGCCATTAGAAGCGTCCGTGACTCATTAACATTACTGAAAGTGTCAGAATGAGCTCCCGTTTGGTAATATGAAGTGTGTACAAAGAACGGGAGCCTGTAATACGGCATATTTATAATAATTTTATTAAAACTATTTTTCAACTAGATGCGAAAATAGTCAATGGCGTATGTTCACTGAAACGTATTGGATATATCCAAGTTTTCTTCTCTTTGGGGGCTGAAGTCATGTGAACAGAAACAGAATCCCAAACACGTTTCCATTTGATATGAGATTTATGAAACTCGTCCGCAATTTTATGCACCACGCATTATGTGTGTGTTTACCTTGTATGGATGACTGACCCGTCGTTTCTTCGATATATGCTACGTTGGTGCTACTGGTAGCTGCAGTAGCCATCAGGGCCCGGTTGCTCAAAGCTTCTGTTAGCTTAACAGACTGTTAAATCCTTAGCATTGCTAAGGATTTAACAGTCTGTTAAGCTAACAGAGGTTTTGAGCAACCGGGCCCTGGCTACTAAACTAGCCATGTTGGCTACCAATATGCCACAAAATTACAGTTTGGCTACTAATACTTCAGAAATTGGCACTTTGGCTACTACCATTTCAGAAATTACTTTAAAAAGTACTATCTTTTTTACA
This sequence comes from Conchocele bisecta, assembly GCA_029237695.1. NCBI lineage: Eukaryota > Metazoa > Mollusca > Bivalvia > Lucinida > Thyasiridae > Conchocele > Conchocele bisecta. Next base: position 53,952,520 of record CM055265.1, on the reverse strand, counting down.
TTTAGTAGATCAATAGGAAAACAGTGTTGTGTTTTTGTTTACGTTATCAGTTAATTGTTTGCTACTAATTTCAAAATCTGGCCTTTCCTCACATGTGGTGTTTATTCACAGATTCATTTATGTGGTAATTGAATAATGGGAAAATAAAAGAGCGTGGCAGCTATATAGACAGGTCATTGCTATTCTGGTGTGGCCTATAGCACAGGTTGGACTGTATATGCCTATCTACAAAACGTTCTGTCTCTCCTTCGTGTTATGACCGTGTACTTCAGGCAACACGTTTCTGCCAACGGGTATTAAATGGCTTGTTAGACTTTGCGGTTTTTATTTCATGAGCCCCTGCCAAAAATATCATTCGATTTAGAGTTGTGTAAATATCAGAATGCTGGCAATAATAAGTCAATTCATGAAATGCATATCCGAAATAATATCACGTCTAAGCCATTGCAGGCTGATTACCCCTATGCGTGGTATGAAAACATGATATAATGTTCGATCGTTTTCCTATTTTTACTCAGGTGTACCGTTTTCATCACTCATTTGAACCGTTACCAACACACAAAATAACATAATTCAGCGGAACCTCTCTAAATCGGACACCGAGAACATGTGATCATAATGTTGATGGGTTTCTTGGTCATTTATCTCAGATGATAATGTCTGTTCGTGATCGCATAGCACACAACTATGGCTCGGAATAATCAAATGCCTGATTTACAGTGAGACCTCGCTAAACCGGACACCCTCCGGTCTCACTGTAAGTCTACGCTCGATATATAATAAACATGTACCAGCCATTTTATTAACACTATAATGCAACTACTTTCTGCGTGTGTGAGCAATTTCCACCACCGCAACGTTTAAATATATTGTACATAGAACGATATAATACACCATAAAGTTTGGTATCTCAACTGGATAATGATATAATGTTTAATGTGAATGAGATTGCCATAAATATACAGATACAATCGCCAACATTTCTCACGGCGGATTGTCGTTAGCAGCACCAACCAAACCAGACCAGCCTACCTGTATAATGGTTTACACGTATGGATTATACAGTGGAACCTCTCTAAACCGGACACCAAGCAGGGATTCCGCTGGGGAAAATAAAAAATTACAATTTTCGAAAATTATTAATTTTTTATCGCCAATTGTTTATTTGTATCGCCAGTTGCGAAAGTGGCGATCGCCAGCGGAATCCCTGACCAAGAAAACGCATGTGATCTTATTTTTGATGAGTTTCTTGGTCATTTATCTCAGATGTTAATGTCTGTTCGTGATCGCATGGCACACAACGATGGTTCAGAATGATCAAATTCCTGATTTAGAGTGAAACCTCTCTAAGCCGGACACCCTAGGAAACCCCCAGGGTGCCCGGTTTAGAGAGGTTTCACTGAAAAAATCAGGAAACATCTCTAAACCGGACACCCTGGGACGCCCCCAGAGTGTCCGGTGTAGGGGGTATCTACTGTAAATCACTCCAAAACACGTGTATGTGATTTGCGATCATGAACACACGTTATCAACGGAGAATGACAAGGAAACCCAGTTTAGAGTGCCACTGTACGTTTTCCCCATAGCTTGAACGCTAATCTTATCAAAGCCGCCATGGCAGTTGAACAATAAATCTCGTCACACGTGAATGTATCTAGAGCGGCTGTCGGAACAGCAGTATGTTATGAATGGTGCGGTTGTACAGTCGGTCGTGCTGCTATCCGAGGCAGCAGTTTATGATTTGTTTTAATGGCGAACAGCTTTTAGCCCCGAACAGACTGTGCAGGGCTAAGCCGGTCACATATGTGTAAGGTGCATGGCTAATCTAGGTGCAGATGGTGTAAGGTACATTGTGTCAGAGATGAGCCTAAGTATGCATATCCACCTGTTTTGTTCGTCTCAGTAACGTACCAAATACTTGAAACAATGCAGTATTCCTACGAGAAAACAGACATGAGTGGTGCAATGGTTCGTGCCAACCAGTTTGTCGTTGTTTACTTCGTATTAATCCATACTCTTGCAAGGTCTGTGTCAACTGAGACAAGTTTACCTAAGAAAACAGTTTCAAAGTAAGTGAAAATAAATGTTTTATACGTCTTTCAATAGCTGATATATAGAGATGGCGACGACACTGTCGCGTGTAGTGTGCGGCAATACAATGTACATTATGTATGCACGGACGGAGTATTGAACCAGCAATTTAACCAGCAACTTCATTAAATAGGAATTCAATTCCGTGCACTTTAATTTAATGTAGTGCCATTGACAATCATCTAGGCCACATAATTCGACACCGATGAACTCTAACATTGCACGCAAGGCGCAAACTTAACGTCACGGAATTGCAAACTCGAACAATTAGGAGGAGACAACATGCATGTGTATTGTATTGTATTGTATTGTATTGATTTGCATCGTATCGTATCGTATCGTATCGTATCGTATCGTATCGTATCGTGTATCGTATCGTGTATCGTATCGTGTATCGTATCGTATCGTATCGTATCGTATCGTATCGTATGTATCGTATCGTATCGTATCGTATCGTATCGTATCGTATCGTATCGTATCGTATCGTATCGTATCGTATCGTATCGTATCGTATCGTATCGTATCGTATCGTATCGTATCGTATCGTATCGTATCGTATTGTTATTGTTGTATTGTATTAACCACAAAATCATACATTATACCACGAAACCACATAACCACAAAATCATACATGGAGGCGTACTGATTGCATAACGTAATTTGCATAACGTAACTGATTGCATAACGTAATTTCAATATACACATTTATTGCAATAACATTATTCAATTATGTTATTGCACTGCCAAAGCACATATTATGTAATAACGCAGCTGGTGAGAATTTACACTGGGTAGCCAGAACGTAGACGTGTGACTGGAGAAACGAGGCTTATGGGATTTATGGTCAGTCTATCTCTTGATCTGCTGGCACATTCATGCACCTGGTATATATATTGATACGTATAGGTGGCACCGATAGAATGGCGAACAATGTAGATCCTGATCAGACTGTGCGGATGCACAGGCTGATCTGGATCTACACTGGTCGCAGACCCCATAAACCCCACTTTTCCAGTCACAGCCACAAATAAGCCCCGATTTACCATTGGCGGTCCATTAATAGAAAATTACACCTTGGAAGATGTAAGTGTCAGAATTGCATCAATGTTGCGCTAAGCTGTCACTGCAGGGAACATCACGTTACTGACGGTAGTTAACCTGCCAGGTGCAGCAATACTTACATGATGAAGATACACAACTTTTCTCATGGAAAATATTACTTTTCTTATTTCTCACCAAAAGTATATGGTGTTACCATTCAGTTGAACCGTCTCGTCAAGACGGTTCAAATGAGTGGTAACAACATATGTTTTCCTTAAGAAATAAAGAAAATAGAAAATTGTTGATAAATTTGTATACCTGTGAATCAGTATCCAGCATGAATTTGGTTAGCGAACGATGCCAAAACGTTAAACGTTAAATATTACTTTTCTTATTTCTCACCAAAAGTATATGTTGTTACCATTCAGTTGAACCGTTCAAATGAGTGGTAACAACATATGTTTTCATTAAAAAATTAAGAAAATAGAAACATGTTGGTAAATTTTGGCACCTATGTATTCAGCATGAAGCAGGGTAGCAAACAATGCCAAAACGTTAAGGTAGAAACTGGCCTGTACTTTAGAATAAATACATGCACATTCCTAAATCACCAGTGAATTGTTACAGTGGAATTGAATATGAGAAGTTTCGACCTCCGACTATCACTCATGCAGACCGGGTTCGATCCCCAGTCCTGGCACGGGAGTCTGTGAAATACACTTCTCGTTCAACTGGTTTTGCCCAGGTGTGCCACATGGCGCCTTGGCCAGCGGGTATTCAATGCTTGATAGCCAAACTGGGACCCTTAAATCAAGCAACACCTAGTGAATTTTGATTATCGCTTCCATAGCTCGGGCGGGGAATGAGAGATATTAGGTAGTTATGTCCCTTTGCAAATATATTTATAGAGACCAGGGCCTGGTTGCTCAAAGCTTCAGTTAGCTTAACAGACTGTTAAATCCTTACCAATGCTAAGGATTTAACAGTCTGTTAAGCTAACTGAAGCTTTGAGCAACCGGGCCCCGGTTAGCAACTGTAAAATCTATGCCGAAGACCCACCCCAAGCAGCGGTTTCAACACGCCGCAATGCGTTGTATAGGCGAGTTCCAGATGTCTACATCGCGTGGCTTTTTGTTTCAATGGTGGCGAATTGTGTTTTGTACCTTGTTTAGAAAGGTGTTTTATGTATATTCAAACAATAATTGACGATCCAAGACACGCTAGAATCACCTGTAGTTGAATGTGTTGAAGACCATAGCGTCTTGGCCAACCACACACAAGTGAACATTTTTCACAAAATCACATCAAACTCCAACACGTATCTACTGTCTGTTTCACGAAACCTGCCAAAAGTGTATAGCTATATAAACAATGCAAAAACTATATTTTTTTAGATAATATTAAATTTTATTAAAAAAAATAAAATTTAAGAATGAGCCTTCTTTTTATTTCGTTAAATTTTGTCAAATATTGATTTCATTGCGAAAAAGAAGGCTCATTCTTAAATTTTCACAAAATTTAACATTATCGAAGAAAAATAGTTTTTGCATTGTTTATATGGCTTAAAATTTGGGCAGCTTTCGTGAAACAGACAGTAGGCTGGTACTACTGGTAGCCGCAGTAGCCATTTGGCACTCAAATGGCCATTGGTTCCTAATGTTTAAGCAATGACAATTTTAGCTACTGAACATTTCAATACGTATTAAGAAACAAATATACTTTTTACACGTATTTGAACAAACGTAAATTAGTATTGTCTTCTTTTCACGCATCAGTTCAGTTTGGCTAATAATTGTGAAATCCTAGCGCCAAACTGGAGTAATCAATACATTTCACACCCAGCATCCGGACTACATCCATTTGTTATTATTATTGTGTATGTCATTTACAACACGTCACTCGCTTTTATAGTTCATCTCACACAAAAGCAATAATCAATTTTGTTCTCAAACTCTTGAACGTCTCTAAGGCTGTAAGCCATAAATTTTGAAAACGCCGCTGTACTATATTCCTGTGTTCCGCTGTAATAAAACTATAATGATATATTCTGTTCATTATTGCAAAACAAACCATGTAATACAGTGTTCATTATGCCTGCCTAACTGTCTATGGAATCTCTCTAAACTGGACACCCTCGGGACCTCCCATGGTGTCCCGGTTAGAGAGTGTATACTGTATTATCAGATTATAACCACCACCCCTACTCCGGAACTACAAACGTTTCTTATAGGTTAGACACCACCAAATAGTTTTACTATATAATAACCGAATGCCATCCAATAAGGCCAGTCTCTCCTACTTTCACTATTCGTATGGATGTTGTGGAACCCACTTGTACATGACCTGCAGCCAGTCTGTACTGGTTCTGCATGAACTAAACAATAGGTTCACTTACTCCTAAGAAAGAAAAATCCAAACTTGTCATATCCTCCAATATTGTGTACATTTGTTGGCCACGGAAACTCCGTGTACATCAAGTGACCAACAGGTTCAGTGTTTTCTTTTAAATGCTACAAATATGCTGAAAACTGGTGTTAAAGGCACCCCAAAATGTTCCTCAAGTGAAACTGGGTAGTAATGGATCAAGATTTGCAAGCAAACGGTGTCTGTGACCTCAAAACACTCGCACTATTTTTTTATACCGGACTACTTTTGCATACACCCTGGGCGGTTTCGCACCATTTGGTATCTTCTAACCTTATACGTAAATAATGGCGGAATCTCTCTTAACTGGACACATTGGGGACCTCCCAGGGTGTCCAGGTTAGAGCATTTCCACTTTGGTGGTATTTCATTATAACATAACCACCCTCCGGAACTACTGATGTTTCATATACCTATATAGCAGCAGAATCTTAACCCTTTCAACACCAAGTAACTTAATAGGATGTTCTATGCCAATGTTTCACGCTATTTCATTAATGTTGTTCATTCAAATTATCCCATTCTTCTAAAAGGGTAATCTGTACGACGTTTAAAATTATTAACAAACAGTGGAGATCCTGATGAGACGGCTCGTTACGAGCCGGCTCATCTGGATCTGCACTGTTTGCAAACATTGTCTCTATAGAGGTCTGTGGTGTTGAAAGGGTTAACTGGACACATTGGGGACCTCCCATGGTGTCGGTCAGAGCGTTTCCACTTTGGTGGTATTTCATTATACCATAACCACCCTCCGTACCGGAACTACCGATGTTTCGGTCCATGAACGGAACTGTCTAGTACCAGACGCTCTAAATCATCCACATCGTACTTCGCGAGCACCTAATGTTGTTATTGTGTCTCTGAGTAAGGGTTGGTTGGTTGTTTATCTCATATTTAAGGGTGGAAATTGGCACAAAGAACTTTCCATAGTTGGGGCATATGAGCCCAGAATATTTGTCAAACCAATGGCCGTTGGCCCGTTTTCTTTTCCGAATTAACTATTAGCTGCATCTGAATAATGCGCAGATGATATTCCATATATGTGGTTGTAACTGGAGTAATAGAGTTTTTGCGACCAGTGTAGATCCAGAGCATCCGCGCAGTCTGATCAGGATCTGCACTGTTCGCCATTTCATCCATGAAACACCCGTCATGTTTCTACCACGCAATATACAGGACAATATACAAACTGTCATATCTAGCAATGGGCGGTAGATCATTGTCAGGCGACAGGAGTGTATTATTTGATCAGGAGCTACACTGCTAACAAATCTCATAAGCCCCATTTTGCCAGTCACAGCTGTGATAAATGCGTGTACAGGGGAATGTTCTTTCCAGAGGGTATAGTGCTTTAGTTTCCGTTTTCTTGGCTCCCGTTTGCCGTTCTCATAAAAAACTTCGAATTGAACATATTTTCTGACATGAGTTGTGTTTTCTTATGACAATGCATAATCCATTTTCTACAATAGTTTTTTTTTTGTATTGCTGAAACAGTAGTTATTTATAAGTATGGCATTATGCACCTAGTCAGCATGTAAGTGCACACACGAACGAACGACGACAGGTTGGTTCCAACCTGTCGTGTTCGTTCGTGTGCACTTACACGCTGACCCCACTGTACACATATATATCTATTCCCCACTCGTCGGTGTTGGATGACGGGTGTTAAGTTTGAATGTATTGCATAACTACAACATCATATATTGAATCCACAATAATATACTAACGTCGTTTCCGTAGCCGTCGCATGTACATAACTTATTAAACCCATGTATTATGATTGACTGCTATTATGTGCCGAGTTTCTTTTGAAATCATTAAACAGGTTTAATATACATGTACATTATATTGAATAATCTCAACTAGTGGATTATATGTATTACATAACTACACCGTGATACTTCGAAGCTGTGCAGTTCACCTAGACAGTTGTTTGTATATTATATTAAATCATCACACATGTTACTATATATTTATTGCGTAAGGCTACACAAAATTAATGTTTAGATTCTCATCCCCGCCCGCCCCTAATAAGACGACCCGACCAAGGGTTTTTTATTTAAAAAAAAAAATATGATGCGGCCCGCGTATTGAGTGCTTTACGTAGCGCAATACAGCAACCCCGGAACCCGCCCCCTCCAGATTAGCAATACTTCAATATGAACATGTTATTACAAAACACTATTGCACGCAACTGCGCCTTGCCGTTCAACAACTCGTTTTAGTATTGCCTGAAAATAAAAAATAAAAACCGCCCCATTTTCCCCCAACATTTGGATGATAATCTAAACATTAATTTTGTTTCGCCTAACTATACCTCATACATTGAAGCTGTAAACACATTGTATCACACTATGTTGTCTTATTACACTGGTAAATCACATTTTATGCAATAAAATGAAAGTTGAAGCGAGCCTAATTAACAGGTTCCCGTGACCTATATTTCCCAGTATATTTTTAGTAGTTCGGATACGTAATTCTGCAAAACTCCCGATGCGGGAGTTTTGCAGAGGTACGTGCCCGCAATGAGGGATAACCATGAGTACCTAAGTTCGCCAGTGTTGTTATACATCGTCGGTACAACCCATATGATAACATACTGGAGTTGGTGCCACGGTATGTTGTTTTGGCAGCCATTCGCCGTCGAAAATAGCATCACTAAACACAAGAGCAGACATTGAGACCGCGGCGTTTAGTACGTTGTGAAAGCAGCCATGTAACGGTTTAATTGTTGTGAGTAGATATATATTTTGTATGTGGGTGTGATCAGGAAACTGGGGCTTATGACGTGTGTATCCAGACTTCTGGGGACCGTTTCACTAAACTTCGTACGACTAAAATGTTCGTAACTGCAAAATTATGATAGTCTGTAAATCCACATTAACAACATTTTCTTGCAAACAATTATTGGATTTACATTTATTGAGCATAGGCTGCATTTGCAGCCTATGCTCAATAAATGTAAATCCATCAATTGAAATTTCCAGACGATTCTAAATTTGCACTTACGAACATTTTAGTCTTACGAAGTTTAGTGAAACGGGCCCCAGATCTGATCCTTTCATAAGAATATATGTTGTTTATTAGGAAAATTATTGTTTGCACTCGCTTCTCGACCAATGACATCATATAGCATTTCGTCTTAATTGGTCATATATTTCGACTATTTCTCCAATATCTACTAAATGTATTCCTTACATGTTCCAATAAGTAGAAAGGTACATTTAGATCTAGACGTCACGGCTTGTTGTCAGAAATTCACGTGTCACGCATCCTGTTCAGACGTGTGCATGTGCGCATGGGTGTCAAACGACCAATAACGTAGTCGTATTACAAGTCGAATGCGTGTATGTGCGGGACTTGCATTGAGACAGACATTTGCATGCAAAGAAGGCGAGGCAACAAATAAGTAAGTTATCGTTCACATATTGAATTGTTAATAAAGTAAAATTTCTTAAAAACTCAATATGTGAACTATGACTATTATTTGTAAATGTTTTATTGACTGAATGGCGAATATGGTCGGTCCCAATCAGATGGGCTGATACGCAGGCTGATCTGTGACTACTCCGGTCGCAATACCATAAATCACATTTACGTGTTTAAGTTTTAAGCAAAGTAATTTAAATAGTAAAATAATGTATATCGAGCTTGGAAAACATGGTTTGACACGTGATGTTTCTTGTACACATGTATAGCATATGCTGGAAAGAAGACGCTCCAAACTTATCTGACAGCGTTCGTTATACTGAAATAACGCATGCTATTGAATACGATATGAATGTAACTGTACATGCACTTTCAGAAACGTATGTAACCTTTAACCCTTTCAACATCAAGTAACTTAATAGGATGTTCCATGCCAATGTTTCAGACTATTCCATTTACAAAAAGGGGATATTTTTTGTTCTCAAAAATATGAAAATTACTTTCAAACAGTGCAGATCCTGATGAGACGGCTCGTTACGAGCCGGCTCATCTGGATCTGCACTGTTTGCAAACATTGTCTTTATAGAGGTATGTGGTGTTGAAAGGGTTAACCCTTTCAACACCAAGTAACTTAATAGGATGTTCCATGCCAATGTTTCACGCTATTTCATTAATTTTGTTCATTCAAATTATCCCATTCTTCTAAAAGGGTAATCTGTACGACGTTTAAAATTATTAACAAACAGTGGAGATCCTGATGAGACGGCTCGTTACGAGCCGGCTCATCTGGATCTGCACTGTTTGCAAACATTGTCTCTATAGAGGTCGGTGGTGTTGAAAGGGTTAAAGAACTGAAGCTCCTGCTTACAAAAATTCCCGCTCCTTTGGTTTTCTTCAAACGTCGTATGATATGTACAATACATGTACAATGTTTCCCTGTTGTTGTTTTTGCTCGATTTAACCATTTTCATGTTGAGGATACGCCATTATGTTTGTGGAACATCCTAAATATGTTCTATGTGCTCAGAAGTATATGTCGCGACCATCATCTTCGAGACGGTTCAAATGAGTGGTCACAACATATACTTTCATTAAGAAATAACAAATATGAAAATAAAACATTTAAATATTTCATACCAGTGTGTATTCTGAATGTAATGGGTTAAGGGTCCCAATTGTCTCCTAGGCCTGGAATACCCGCGGATCAAGCCGCTATATAGCACACCAGTGTGGAACCAGCTGGTAGAACGGGAATATAATTGTATGTCACAAACTCCCGTGACCGGATCGGGGATAAAACCGCCGGAATAACAGTCGGAGGTGGTAACCTCTCGACTACAATTCCGTTCTTTCCCTGCCCAGGGGTGCAGTAGGCATTCATGGCATATGTGGCTGTGACTGGAGAAATCGAGCTTATGGGATTTGTGACCAATGTAGCTCCAGATCCAATAGCATACTCCTGTAGCTTGAAAGCAATCTACATTCCTTGTTGCATTGATGGAAAGGCGAACAGTGCATATCCTGATCAGACTGCGGATGCACAGGCTGTTCTGGATCTACACTGGTCGCAAAACCCATAGTCCCCATTTCTCCAGTCACAGCCACATATTATACACAGAGGCGGAATTAGACACCTAAAATCTTCATCGGCCGGGGAATATTAGACGCCCACAAGTCGGCCCGTCCTATCAGCTGTATGACAAACAACACTGCTCCTAGAACTAACGACTGCATATATTTGATGATTAAAAGCATGCATAATTATTATATTGAATTTATTACATTATCACAGCCAGTTTGGCTGTGATAATGTAATAAATTCAGTATAATAAAAATTTATAAATTTATCATTAAACTGAAAATTTCTCCCTCAAAGTATACTTTGCAATGTTGGTGAAATAGGCTACGGAAAGGTAAATGGAATTAAATTTCTAGATGCGGGAATTAGATCATTTCCATTTTAGTTTGTCTGAATCCCGGGAGTTTGCCCGCCGGACAAGGATCACTTACATGAGACAAGCCATGTGATGTTGTACTTAAGAACATGTGCGATAACTCATGATAAACATAAAATATTACAAAATTTACGATATTTTCCGTCAATGACGTCAAAAGTTGATGAAATTTAAATGTATTTGTTACTTTCGACGTCATTTACAGAAAATATCTCAGTTTCTGTGAATATAATATCATGAAAAAATCTCACAAAATCACATGGCGTGACTCATATATAGAGAATAGTAGGTTAGTGCGAGCACATCCCGTTTCCGTGCCGCGCCGATATTTTGGGATAAATGTGCACACCCGATCCAAATGGAAGTCATAGCACCATTCTGGGAAGAGGGCGGGGTCAACGTAATATATAGGCCTAGCAGCCTGTATGGAACACAGTTCCCGGCAGCAACGTGGTAACCCTTGGAAAACAATGAAATGAAAGAAAAACCTTCCACAGAGGGATACCTAGCTGCCAACACGCCAGCTAGCCAAGCATAATATTACAGCCCTCACACCCCCCCCCCCCCCCCCAAGCACAAGTACACATACGTATGTGTATATGTGTATATGTATATGTGTGTGTATATGTATGGGTACATGTATATGTATATGTATATGTATATGTGTGTGTATATATGTGTATGTGTGTGTGTACATCTATAAATATGGCTTGGATAATGGAAAACATCACATAAAAACATGGCGTGGCCCACAGTTGTCCATACAACAAACGGCACAGGGGGTGCACCATACCACCCCACAGCATCCTAGTCCCCGGGATGAAGACTAAACAGACTACCTGATCCGGACTGCCTGTTTTCAAAACCCGGCCGTGGAACGTGGGTGTGCGCCTTGATGATGGATGCTTGGCCGCCGAATCTAGTTACATGGTGCGCTCCGCTAGGCGGGCTCGGGTTGATGACATCGCGGGCGACGGGCTCGGGGTGGGCCTGAGGACAGGGGACCCACGGGTTTATTCAGCGGTGGAGCCAGAGGATTCTCCTCACACCACCTAACCTCACTATACAACAACAACAACAACCGCGCCTTACGAGTCCTTTATTTGCCAACACAATATCACTATACGAAACATAAATAGATCTAAGAACCGCAAACAACTGTACCCAACAATAGGGTCACATGCGGGCATCACCACCTAATACAGACAATTGAACGTTGAATGTGGCGGCCGTGCACCGGACTACTGCGCGAAATTAGGTCACCAAATTGGTGGCCGCCAGCAGTAATCCAAATCGCACATTTGTCTCTGGGGCCCTAAGCCCGCGAACTGGTTCTACCCAGATTACACAGATTCAAAATTCAAAATTCCCATTCGGCCCAAGTTTTTATTCCGCCTTTTGCGGACGGCGTGCAAGTCCATAGAGACAGTGCGGCCGTTAAACGTAAGCAAAAGAAAGAAAAGAAGACAATATTATGGCACAACTGCATTAATACTCCACATGGTGTTGATGATGTCTGAAGGAGGATAATATAAAATTACTAGACGATCCTCGTAAGCCTGGAGAGGTGTAAAATAAACAAACACTTTGTCCTGGGAACAACATGAAGCATGCGCGACAGAGCCGGGAAAATTGGCACATCTGGTTGTAATTATTTCTCGAGAGTAAGTTATTACCCTCATCTAGCCTGCGGGACGATTGTCTATATGGAAACTGAACTTTATCCGTTACACAACCAATCACCAGCAAATAATTCCAGCACAAAAATGTTTACACAATTCCTTCACATTTGATTGGTCCGTAGCAAGTCTCTGTCCAAAATTTATATCCCAGTAAACTCCCATGCCGAACTACTTTCCGTAACAGTCAGGCGCAGTTAAAATAATTCTTAAGAAGACGGAAAATAAACACATTTTCTTGATGAATTTATTTCAAATGCTGGAATTATAAGGAATGAATGACCTTTTTATGGAATTTATCGGGGATATAAACTTGGAAAAGTCGCGGGAATACTGGACGAGGCCTTCCGGCCTTCGTCCAGTATTCCCGCGACTTTTGCAAGTTTATACCCCGATAAATTCCACAAAAAGGCCATTCATTCCTATAGTACACGTCGAGTGTACCAGTAAATATTCACATTTCGAATTGTCTAAATGACGGGGCATCTAAGTCCCATATGGGCCATGTGTAGTCTACAATTTACCTGTAGCCTATTTCAGCAACATTGCAAAGTATACTTTAGTAGCAAAGTATACTTTGAGGGAGAAATTTTAAATTTTATGATAAATTTATTATTTTTTATTATACTGAATTTATTACATTATCACAGCCAATTTGTCTGTGATAATGTAATAAATTCAGTATAATAATTCTGCATATTTTTAATCATGAAATATATGCATTTGTTAGTTCTATATGAAATAATGCATTTCAGGAAAAATAAATGATTACTCCCTCAAAGTATACTTTGCTAGTAAAGTATACTTTGCAATGTTGATGAAATAGGCTACTGATAAATATAATGATATGCAAGAATCTTATGATATCAATTTTAACAGGCTCGGCTCGGAAACGGTAGGAATTCCTCGGCGAGCCTCGGAATTCCTACGCGTTTCCTAGCCTTGCCTAATAAACTTGATAGCAAAGACACTAGCCTATTATTTTCTATTTATTGCATGTTACTATACTGTCGCAGTGTAATAACACGGTGTAATAAATAGTATAATACACCAGTGTAATAAATATGCCAATGAGGCCGTTACAGAAAACATGCTAGGTGGTCATTACAGCTTCAACGTATTGTGATGTGCTTATGCAATAAATATAATTTAACGTTTGTGTTGCTTTGTTATCAGAGTTATTAAACTCGTTGACTGGTTTCATACGAAACTCGGCATAGCCTCGTTTCTTATGAAATCAGTAAACTTTAATAAATATCATATTAAATCATCACTCATGTAAAATCCTCTCTATATCCCAACGGCTCGTGTATGCTGAATGTCTATCAACACACGGGGGTACAAGGCCCGATATGCCAGGTAATGGGATAAACAGTGGCGAATGTTATCAATTAGCGGCTATATTAATTGGAAACAAAATTCGTACTGAAAGAAAACTGACAGAGCACATATGTGTGTGTTGACTTCGGAAATAGAGAAACACAAGTAATCTAGTTTGAAGGTAACCTCCGTAGTCGTATTTGATGAATATAAGTTGGTAATCATGTATGACAACAAAGCAACTATGGATGGTAAATCTACGCATCAAGTAGGAAGAAGAATATTTATTTTAGACAGTTGCTCGTCATACATGTAACACAATACGTCCCGACATGCACGTACATTTAACCACAACCAACGCACATGTGTATGTTAACAATGTTGGAAATATTATAGTCATAATTATATTGTTCAGGGCTTGTGTTAAATATTAAGGAATTAACAAACGCATTATTAAAGCTCAATGTCTGTCTTATCGCTCCATATGTATGCGGTTGTGACTGGAGAAATGGGGCTTGTGGGTTTTGCGACCAGTGTAGATCCAGATCAGACTGTGCATCCGCACAGTCTGATCAGGATCTGCACAGTTCTCCATTCAACCAATGAAACACCCGTAATGCTTTCGATAAGCAATATAGATTGTTAACAGGTTACATGTCCAATTCGCCAGTAAAAGCCGCATAATTATATGGACCCGGGTTTGTGAAAATACGGATCTTACGATATTTGCAAAACAACAATTGAAGATATTGACCGTGTTGCAAATCCACCCAGTAGGACAAAACTATATATTTCGTTTTGTCGATGGCAGTCGATGGCAGTTTGTCTACTTCAGTGACCAAATACCGTCCAATAAATACGTTTCAACTAAACATTACTATATAATGAGGTGTACATGTATATATAATAATGGTCCTTTTATCAGATCCATATGTACATGAATAGTGTGGAGTCAGATCCATTCACCCTGTGCCCAAATTGGCAAGTTAATGGAATATGGTTTTCGACAGTGGGGGTTGCGATATCCGTCAAACTCTGATATAAGCCGGATGAGGCGTTTAGTCATGGGAAGATTGACAAACCACTAGTAAATAAATAAACAGAAACCACTTATATGAAGAGTTATGTCAGAACAAAAAGGCTGCTATGTTCCGGTCAAGTGTAACGTCTGATTAACTACTATAATGGTACATATGTTTCCTATTCCAATGTGTTCACTGCAATCGTTATTTTTCTGTCTTATTACACGAGGAAAGTTTATGAAACTTATTTCAATTTCGCGTTGTCTTTATATCATGGAAATCAGCGTATTTTCTCAATAACTAGAGCCGAGCCCGGATACAAAGACAGAAGTATTAAAATAAACTGTGGATGTTTTGTTCGCAAATGTTCTCTATTTCTGTTCGAATGTATATGTTGTTACCATTCATATGAACCGTCTCGACGAGACGGTTCAAATGAGTGGTGACTTCATATAATTGTATGAATAAATAAACCAAAGAATGTGTTCAATACATAGACTTCAATGGGTTAAGCAATATAACGTAAACATTGCGTTACTATAAGGTAGGCATTATCATTCATTGGGCCATATTGCAAATATTTGATCTGGAGTGAATTTGTCGCCAATAGATCAGGGGACTGTTTCACTAAACTTCGTACGACTAAAATGTTCGTAAGTGCAAAATTATGATAGTCTGTAAATTTCACATTAACAATGTTTTTTTGTAAACAATTATTGGATTTACATTTATTGAGCATAGGCTGCATACGCAGCCTATGCTCAATACATGTAAATCCACCAATTGAAATTTCCAAACGATCCTAAATTTGTACTTACGAACATTTTAGTCGTACGAAGTTTAGTAAAACGGCCCCCAGTTCTGTCCTAATTTACTTAGAATGGTGTTTCGCAATACAGGACGTATTCGCTTTAGAAATAGTTACGACCGTGTTCACCATCCGAGAATCTAAACGTAAATGGATCCCCCATAGGGCATTATGGCGTAGTGTCTGCATGTATGAGGACGTCGTGTGATCCAGTACTATACTAGAGTGTATACAGAAATGTACGGAGCCCCGCAGGGGACATGGATCTTTTTTTATTAATTCGTTCCCACGAAATAACAATTCGTTCCCTCAAATTAACAATTCGTTCCCACGATATAACAATCCGTTCCCACGAATTAACAATTCGTTCCCGTGGGAACGAATTGTTATTTCGTGGGAACGAATTGTTAAATTGACGGAACGAATTGTTATATCGTGGGAACGAATTGTTATATCGCGGGAACGAATTGTTAAATTGACGGAACGAATTGTCATTTTGTGGGAACGAATTAATAAAAAAACAAAATTATACGTCCCCTGCGGGGCTCCGTCGGGGCTCCGTAGAAATGAACTAACCCCCGTTTGTCTCGTACCATGATTCACCTATCCGGTACTCACTGTAAGCGATACTCATTCTACTGACGCAAACCAAGTTGGCACAATAAACTAAATGTAGGAACTATGTAGGAAGTATGCGGGTCAGTGCTCTGGAAACAAATCAGATACACAGGCCTTCTAATTATTCCCCCGCATGAGCAGGCACGGATGTACACAGCGTGTTGCCCACGGCTGGACAATGCCAACTCGCTATAGCCACGGTAATGTTTGACCAAGACCTGAAACAACCAGGTGTAGTTCACTTCCGACCCATATCAGTCTACGATTAGTAGGGAATATATTTGAATGTTCGAAAATGTAGTTTTCCATCTGGTATTACAAGGACTGCTATAGATGAAAATATTCCGGAAGGTTTGGAGTTTATCAGACTACCGCAAATGCATTTAATACCCATTTCATTGATATCAAAGGCACGAATCGCAATTTCATTAACAGCAAAGGCATGAATCCCGATTGCATTGACAACAAAGGCAGGAATCCCGACAGTTCTGAGTACATAACTCTAATTATATTTCATTACACTGCATTACATAAGAGTTTGTTTACTATCTACTTCGCGGAGAGTGACCTCAGACGTTTGCTAATACACACTGTATTACGTAAGTTTATGGTAATATGTTTGTGTCATATTGTAGCAGTGTCTCTCAATAACAATATAGCAACGTATGAACGTCAATACCCTGCAGGTGTTTTCTATATCTTAGTGCGCGAAGTGTAAATGCTATTACGCACATTTTTACTGTGTAGCGTGGTGTAGCGATATAGTACAACCTGTTGCCTATACAGCGGAAAACGTGCAACTAGAATCCCTTGCATTGACAACAAAGGCATGAATCCCGAATCCATTGATAACAAAGATTGAATTCCGAATTCATTAACAACAAAGCATGAATCCGGATTTCATCACATCATGGCCCATGTATGATATCTGTTTTATCAGCTCAAATCAAAGCCCATTTGGCAGACATGTTTTCTTGTAGTGATTACCGGAACACATGCCTGGCAGACCTACCACCGGCCGATCCTGAAGCCACTAATTCCATGGTGTGTGTTATCCGGCTCTCATTACACTACTCACGCATACATATGGGTGCCGTGATGCTGTGTAATTTATTCAGGCTGTCGAATGAAGTATAGACACTGTTTACCAACTATACAATACAAGTAAACACGGTGTGTGATAGCCTGCACCGAACATCATAATGGGTTTTACGTTTACGTATTGCATGTACATGTACCCTAATCTGACTTCTGGGGCCCGTTTCACTAAACTTCGTACAACTAAAATGTTCGTAAGTGCAAATTTAGGATCGTCTGGAAATTTCAATTGATGGATTTACATTTGTTTTACGTTTACGTATTGCATGTACATGTACCCTAATCTGACTTCTGGGGCCCGTTTCACTAAACTTCGTACAACTAAAATGTTCGTAAGTGCAAATTTAGGATCGTCTGGAAATTTCAATTGATGGATTTACATTTATTGAGCATAGGCTGCATATGCAGCCTATGCTCAATAAATATAAATCCAATACTTGTTTACAAGAAAACAGTGTTAATGTGAAATTTACAGACTATAATAATTTTGCACTTACGAACATTTTAGTCGTACGAAGTTTAGTGAAACGGTCCCCTGGAGACGAACTGCATAGTGTAGTTGATGTCATTTTGTATGGCGGATTGTGAGTGACATTTATTTCCTTTGTCGCGTATAGACAAAAGGTAAGGCACTATATAGTGTTTGCAATTAGAGTGGATCCAGATGATAGGTCTCATAACCAGCCGTCTCATCAGGACCTGACCTGTTTGTGGATATTTTTGCAAAAAAAACACCCATTTTCCGATTAACGGAATAGTTCAAAAGTATACATCGAAGCGTCCATACCAGTCATTCAGAGGTGGTAAGGTTCATGTTGTCAGCCCAAATGTGGCCGCGACTGTCAACAGAAATGCAGCGACGTTTGTGATCAAAGTGGCCCGTCCAGCATGTGCATCCGCTACGCTGGCATCAACCTCTATAGGGGTGGCTTTGCTAAGCCAACAAGCCGAAATAACACATTATATTGATAACATCGAGTTGATAACTGACTTACTCGGGAAATTATAAATTGGATAAGAAAACTACGAAACTGATGCAAGCACTGTATGTGACTGTGGCTGGAGAAATGGGTATGGGATGTGTAACCAGAGTAGCTCCTGACCAAATAGCACACTCATGTAGCCTGATAACGATCTATATTGCTTGTGCTTGCGAAAAGTGCAGATCCTGATCAGACTGCTGATGCACAGGCTGATCTGGATCTGCACTGGTAACACAATCCGTAAGCCCATTTCTCCAGTCACAGTCATACATCAGTAGGCCATCAGATAGTTCCAACCAAACCGAGTACAAGGTGGAGTATATTAAATTAACGAATTTTCTTCAATTATCCGGTTTCCGTTCAGTAAACTGATGATTGTAATTGGGAGATACACGTCCACCAGACAAACATGGACATCACGTGATTGCCTGATTATTAACTTTGTAATAGTTGACCCGTGTAGGAGGGTATAACGTGTATCATTTCCTTTAAACAAAGACAAAAACAAAGACACGTATCATTAAGTGATTAATGATTAATGATACAGGCACGGAGCGATAGACTGAACTGTAGAGATAATACTGCTTAATAATGCACATGAAGATATTGCCTTAATTCATTGGCCACGTCTTGTTTTTTACGGAAAGAACAAGAAATTGTTCAATTCATTGTAATAAAAGTTAGATATGGTATCATTATTTGGGCCGCCGACGGAACACGAAAGGGACCTGACGGCGTTTGCGACCAGCATCCACAGTCTGATCAGGGTCGAAGATTTTCATCATTCGGTCACTGACTGCCATTCACAAAATGATTAGATTCCAATCGGTGGGACATGTTATATACATGTATTCTCGTGTGGAAACCCTGTCTCCAAGAAATATATTGCGTTCAACTTGGAAGTATTTGATAGGCGGTTATTAACCTCTTCCTTTCGGAATACACCTTTACGTGTATAAAATTCTTTTTATTTTTGTTATTTATCAATGAAAGTATAAGTTGTGACCACTCATTTGAACCGTCTCGACGAGACGGTTCAAATGGTGGTCACGACATATACTTCTGAGCGCAAAGAAGGCAAATACTTAGGATTTTCCGCAAACATAATGGCGTATCACCAGTATGAAAAGAGTTAAATATGTGTTATCGCCAAGTAGGTTGACTGGGTGTTCACTATGACAAAACGGCCCCGTATGGGTACATATGGGTACAATGTATGGTATCTTGGTCATGTTTTATTTGGGATACCATGGAAATGTACCTGTACTTACATATGTGTGGATATTGTGAAATAAACTGCATACATGTTGTTAAAACTGTTTGTAACTCGTGTATTGTTTGTATATGACTATATGAAAACTCATATTGGTATTTCATTAGAATTGTCTCCAAGGAGACAATTCTAATGAAATACCAAGATGTGTTTTCATATGTATGGAAACTTAGGAAAACGTAAAACTGGAAATAAACTGCCCTATTGTAATTGACGGCCCTCTTGGAATCGATAGTAAACAACCAGAAATATGTTGTGATTAATGGCGTATACATGTATGGCGTATGGCTATAAAGTGTTTTAGTGATTCCAATCCCATATGAGAACTCAATACATGGCTGTTTGATTTATAATCATGAACACACATTACCAGCAGAGATAAATGTCAGTCAACCATTTTTTTTTTCATTTTCGGGTGTCTGGCTTATACGTGGCTCACCGTACATGAGCGACGTTTATTAAGTTACTGTCGGGTTCCTATGGCTGCCCGAAGACATAATCCGGCAGGTTGAGTCGGGAATTATCGATCGTACAGACATTAAGCCGTACAATTAACTTTGTATGTCTACAGTCCCTGCAGTCATTGACTACTGCTAGACGTATAAAGACATTTAGAGATGCAGCAATCACAACATTTCAACATTTGTAGCTGTTATTGGAGAATGAGGCTTATGAGTTTTACGACCATTGTTTTATATAAGACAATTGCTGCAATTTCACATGACTTACTTATAATATGTGGCAGTGACTGTAGAAATGGGGTTTATGGGTTTTGCGACCAGTGGTTATCCAGATCAGACTGCGCATCCGCGCAGTCTGATCAGGATCTGCACAGTTCGACAGTATACCAATGAAGCACTTATCATGCTTATAACAAGCAATCTAGACCGTTATCAGGGGGCCGTTTCACTAAACGTCGTACGACTAAAATGTTTGTAAGTGCCTAATTATGATAGTCTGTAAATATCGCATTAACAATGTTTTCTTGTAAACAATTATTAGGTTTGAGGAATTTGATTCCTCAAACCTTTTGTTTTCGTTGGGTTTTTTTTTCTTTTTATGTTTGAGGAATTTGATTCCTCAAACCTTTTGTTTTCGTTGGTTTTTTTTTTAGGTTTGAGGCGGCTTTCCGCTGCGCCGAAAACCTATTGTATTCGTTGGTTTTTTTTTTTTTTTTTTTTTTTTTTTTTTTTATTCAGCCCTTCAGTCTACAGCCCAAACCGCTGGTCGGATCGACTTCAAATTTTGTATACCGATTCGCATCAACAGTGAGACGAGAATAACGCAATTTTCAGAATTCTCATGACGTCACTTTTTACGAAACCGGAAGTGACGTCATATATCATATAATTCCCTATAACTTCCTTATTTTCCAACAGATTTCAAGAATTCTTTTTGAATTGTAAAGCTGCGAGAATTCTCTATCTTCGCTTCACTGACAATGTTTGGCTATCTGCTCAAATGAGAGAGCTATAGACATGTGGAATTGAGAAAAATGAAAAAAATCAACAATTTCAGATTTTTATTTTATTTTAACGGGTGGTCTTTGAAAACAGTTTCCAATTTGTACAGTAATTTCAGCAACATAATTTTTTGACAGCGTCACGCGGGACATTCATCCGCACAGAAGATGATATTTTTCAGAGCAATGGCTTGAATAGTTCTGATTCTATTGTCTTTCAAACTTGGGACGTTTTTTTTTCAATTTTTTAAATTTGAAATGGTCATAACTTTTTTATTATCTAACCGATTTCAAATATTTTTTTTGCATTAAAAAGCCAACAAAATTCTCTATCTCCGTTTCACTGGTAGTTTTTGGCTATCTGCCCAAATGAGAGAGTTGTAGGCATTTGAAGTTTTTAAAAAAAATTGAAATGGTCATAACTTCCTTATTATTCAACCGATTTCAAATATTTTTTTTGCATTAAAAAGCCAATAAAATTCTCTATCTCCGGTTCTCTGGTAGTTTTTAGCTATCTGCTCAAATGCGCGAGCTACATGCATTTGAAGTTTGAGAACGAGCATATAAACTTAGCCGCCTAGAACAGTGTGTACAGCTGACAAACTTCGAGGTGGAGGCCAGACAGGTATGGTGGGCTGTATCAGACACTGGTTTTATATACGAACTGACATGCTGTGAGTGCTTTAGAATCGTCTTAACTTCAATGTCAGACTAGGGGGTTAACGGTACACATTTCGTAGAACGTTATATAATAAAAAATGCTTAGAATAGTCAAGCGATTCTGAAAATACAAAACTTTATTTTTTCAATTTCATTGGAATTGCATCAATTTTTTTTGAGTTTCAATATGTTTTCGTCATTGGCAATGTCTTCTAATCACTTTGCCAGTGTACGTTTGTCAGTACATCAAGCCTCAAACCGTTGATGCAGCTTCAGCTGCTCTAGTTTTCTTTGTTGTTCAACATAATCATGATAATTATACCGATGAAAGCCGAAACAGGCCGAATGCATTTTTCAAATTTGAAATGGTCATTTCTTTTTCTTTTTTTTAGGTTTGAGGCGGCTTTCCGCTGCGCCGAAAACCTATTGTATTCGTTGGTTTTTTTTTTTTTTTTTTTTTTTTTATTCAGCCCTTCAGTCTACAGCCCAAACCGCTGGTCGGATCGACTTCAAATTTTGTATACCGATTCGCATCAACAGTGAGACGAGAATAACGCAATTTTCAGAATTCTCATGACGTCACTTTTTACGAAACCGGAAGTGACGTCATATATCATATAATTCCCTATAACTTCCTTATTTTCCAACCGATTTCAAAAATTGTAAAGCTGCGAGAATTCTCTATCTTCGCTTCGCTGACAATGTTTGGCTATCTGCTCAAATGAGAGAGCTATAGACATGTGAAATTGAGAAAAATGAAAAAAATCAACAATTTCAGATTTTTATTTTATTTTAACGGGTGGTCTTTGAAAACAGTTTCCAATTTGTACAGTAATCTCAGCAACATAATTTTTTTGACAGCGTCACGCGGGACATTCATCCGCACAGAAGATGATATTTTTCAGAGCAATGGCTTGAATAGTTCTGATTCTATTGTCTTTCAAACTTGGACGTTTTTTTTCAATTTTTCAAATTTGAAATGGTCATAACTTTTTTATTATCTAACCGATTTCAAATATTTTTTTTGCATTAAAAAGCCAACAAAATTCTCTATCTCCGTTTCGCTGGTAGTTTTTGGCTATCTGCCCAAATGAGAGAGTTGTAGGCATTTGAAGTTTTTAAAAAAAATTGAAATGGTCATAACTTCCTTATTATTCAACCGATTTCAAATATTTTTTTTTGCATTAAAAAGCCAATAAAATTCTCTATCTCCGGTTCGCTGGTAGTTTTTAGCTATCTGCTCAAATGCGCGAGCTACATTTTTTTTCTTCAATTTTTCAAATTTTAAATGTTCATAACTTTGTTATTATCTAACCGATTTCAAATATTTTTTTTCCATTAAAAAGCCAACAAAATTCTCTATCTCCGTTTCGCTGGTAGTTTTTGGCTATCTGCCCAAATGAGAGAGTTGTAGGCATTTGAAGTTTGGTTCTTTCATTTTTTTTAGGTTTGAGGCGGCTTTCAGCTTCGCCGAAAACCTATTGTATTCCTTGGTTTTTTTTTTTTTTTTTTTTTTTTTTATTCTGCCGTGATAATTATACCGATGAAAGCCGAAACAGGCCGAATTTTATTTTATTTTAACGGCTGGTCGGATCGACTTCAAATTTTGTATACCGATTCGCATCAACAGTGAGACGAGAATAACTCAATTTTCAGAATTCTCATGACGTCACTTTTTACGAAACCGGAAGTGACGTCATATATCATATAATTCCCTATAACTTCCTTATTTTCCAACCGATTTCAAAAATTCTTTTTGAATTGTAAAGCTGCGAGAATTCTCTATCTTCGCTTCGCTGACAATGTTTGGCTATCTGCTCAAATGAGAGAGCTATAGACATGTGAAATTGAGAAAAATGAAAAAAATCAACAATTTCAGATTTTTATTTATTTTATTTTAACGGGTGGTCTTTGAAAACAGTTTCCAATTTGTACAGTAATCTCAGCAACATAATTTTTTGACAGCGTCACGCGGGACATTCATCCGCACAGAAGATGATATTTTTCAGAGCAATGGCTTGAATAGTTCTGATTCTATTGTCTTTCAAACTTGGACGTTTTTTTTCAATTTTTCAAATTTGAAAAAATGGTCTAACTATTATTATTTAACCGATTTCAAATATTTTTTTGGCATTAAAAAGCCAACAAAATTCTCTATCTCAGTTTCGTGGTAGTTTTGTTTGGCTATCTACCCAAATGAGAGAGTTGTAGGCATTTGAAGTTTTTAAAAAAAATTGAAATGGTCATAACTTCCTTATTATTCAACCGATTTCAAATATTTTTTTTTGCATTAAAAAGCCAATAAAATTCTCTATCTCCGGTTCACTGGTAGTTTTTAGCTATCTGCTCAAATGCGCGAGCTACATTTTTTTTTTTTTTTTTTTCAATTTTTCAAATTTTAAATGTTCATAACTTTGTTATTATCTAACCGATTTCAAATATTTTTTTTCCATTAAAAAGCCAACAAAATTCTCTATCTCCGGTTCGCTGGTAGTTTTTAGCTATCTGCTCAAATGCGCGAGCTACATGCATTTGAAGTTGTTTTTTTCAATTTTTCAAATTTGAAATGTTCATAACTTTGTTATTATCTAACCGATTTCAAATATTTTCTTTCCATTAAAAAGCCAACACAATTCTCTATCTCCGTTTCGCTGGTAGTTTTTGGCTATCTGCCCAAATGAGAGAGTTGTAGGCATTTGAAGTTTGGTTCTTTCATTTTTTTATTTTCTTTGTCGTTCAACATAATCATGATAATTATACCGATGAAAGCCGAAACAGGCCGAATGCCTGTGGCTGCGGCTAAATCTAACGGGTGGTCTTTGAAAACAGTTTCCAATTTGTACAGTAATCTCAGCAACATAATTTTTTGACAGCGTCACGCGGGACATTCATCCGCACAGAAGATGATATTTTTCAGAGCAATGGCTTGAATAGTTCTGATTCTATTGTCTTTCAAACTTGGACGTTTTTTTTTTTCAATTTTTCAAATTTGAAATGGTCATAACTTTTTATTATCTAACCGATTTCAAATATTTTTTTTGCATTAAAAAGCCAACAAAAATTCTCTATCTCGGTTTCGCTGGTAGTTTTTGGCTATCTGCCCAAATGAGAGAGTTGTAGGCATTTGAAGTTTAAAAAAAAAAAGAAAAAAAAAATTGAAATGGTCATAACTTCCTTATTATTCAACCGATTTCAAATATTTTTTTGCATTAAAAAGCCAATAAAATTCTCTATCTCCAATTCGCTGGTAGTTTTTAGCTATCTGCTCAAATGCGCGAGCTACATGCATTTGAAGTTTGAGAACGAGCATATAAACTTAGCCGCCTAGAACAGTGTGTACAGCTGACAAACTTCGAGGTGGAGGCCAGACAGGTATGGTGGGCTGTATCAGACACTGGTTTTATATACGAACTGACATGCTGTGATGCTTTTAGAATACGTCTTAACTTCAATGTCAGACTAGGGGTTAACGGTACACATTTCGTAGAACGTTATATAATGAAAAAGCTTAGAATAGTCAAAGCGATTCTGAAAATACAAAACTTTATTTTTTCAATTTCATTGGAATTGCATCAATTTTTTTTGAGTTTCATATGTTTTCGTCATTGGCAATGTCTTCTAATCACTTTGCCAGTGTACGTTTGTCAGTACATCAAGCCTCAAACCGTTGATGCAGCTTCAGCTGCTCTAGTTATTTTCTTTGTTGTTCAACATAATCATGATAATTATACCGATGAAAGCCGAAACAGACCGAAGGCATTTTTCAAATTTGAAATGGTCATAACTTTTTTATTATCTAACCGATTTCAAATATTTTTTTTGCATTAAAAAGCCAACAAAATTCTCTATCTCCATTTCACTGGTAGTTTTTGGCTATCTGCCCAAATGAGAGAGTTGTAGGCATTTGAAGTTTTTAAAAAAAAATTGAAATGGTCATAACTTCCTTATTATTCAACCGATTTCAAATATTTTGTTTGCATTAAAAAGCCAATAAAATTCTCTATCTCCAATTTCCTGGTAGTTTTTAGCTATCTGCTCAAATGCGCGAGCTACATGCATTTGAAGTTTGAGAACGAGCATATAAACTTAGCCGCCTAGAACAGTGTGTACAGCTGACAAACTTCGAGGTGGAGGCCAGACAGGTATGGTGGGCTGTATCAGACACTGGTTTTATATACGAACTGACATGCTGTGAGTGCTTTAGAATCGTCTTAACTTCAATGTCAGACTAGGGGGTTAACGGTACACATTTCGTAGAACGTTATATAATGAAAAATGCTTAGAATAGTCAAGCGATTCTGAAAATACAAAACTTTTTTTTTCAATTTCATTGGAATTGCATCAAATTAGGTTTGAGAGTTTTTAGCTATCTGCTCAAATGCGCGAGCTACATGCATTTGAAGTTTGAGAACGAGCATATAAACTTAGCCGCCTAGAACAGTGTGTACAGCTGACAAACTTCGAGGTGGAGGCCAGACAGGTATGGTGGGCTGTATCAGACACTGGTTTTATATACGAACTGACATGCTGTGAGTGCTTTAGAATCGTCTTAACTTCAATGTCAGACTAGGGGGTTAACGGTACACATTTCGTAGAACGTTATATAATGAAAAATGCTTAGAATAGTCAAGCGATTCTGAAAATACAAAACTTTTTTTTTTCAATTTCATTGGAATTGCATCAAATTAGGTTTGAGAGTTTTTAGCTATCTGCTCAAATGCGCGAGCTACATGCATTTGAAGTTTGAGAACGAGCATATAAACTTAGCCGCCTAGAACAGTGTGTACAGCTGACAAACTTCGAGGTGGAGGCCAGACAGGTATGGTGGGCTGTATCAGACACTGGTTTTATATACGAACTGACATGCTGTGAGTGCTTTAGAATCGTCTTAACTTCAATGTCAGACTAGGGGGTTAACGGTACACATTTCGTAGAACGTTATATAATGAAAAATGCTTAGAATAGTCAAGCGATTCTGAAAATACAAAACTTTTTTTTTCAATTTCATTGGAATTGCATCAAATTAGGTTTGAGAGTTTTTAGCTATCTGCTCAAATGCGCGAGCTACATGCATTTGAAGTTTGAGAACGAGCATATAAACTTAGCCGCCTAGAACAGTGTGTACAGCTGACAAACTTCGAGGTGGAGGCCAGACAGGTATGGTGGGCTGTATCAGACACTGGTTTTATATACGAACTGACATGCTGTGAGTGCTTTAGAATCGTCTTAACTTCAATGTCAGACTAGGGGGTTAACGGTACACATTTCGTAGAACGTTATATAATGAAAAATGCTTAGAATAGTCAAGCGATTCTGAAAATACAAACTTTTTTTGGCTATCTGCACAAATGAGAGAGTTGTAGGCATTTGAAGTTTGGTTCTTTCATTTTTTTAAATTTGAAATGGTCATAACTTTTTTATTATTCAACCGATTTCAAATATTTTTTTTCCATTAAAAAGGCAATAAAATTCTCTATCTCCGTATCACTGGTAGTTTTTAGCTATCTGCTCAAATGAGAGAGCTACATGCATTTGAAGTTTGACAGCGTCACGTTAAATCACACAGTAACAATATAAACAATTTTCATTTTATATACGAACTGACATGCTGTGAGTGCTTTAGAATCGTCTCAACTTCAATGTCAGACTAGGGGGTTAACGGTACACATTTCGTAGAACGTTATATAATGAAAAATGCTTAGAATAGTCAAGCGATTCTGAAAATACAAAACTTTATTTTTTCAATTTCATTGGAATTGCATCAATTTTTTTTGAGTTTCAATATGTTTTCGTCATTGGCAATGTCTTCTAATCACTTTGCCAGTGTACGTTTGTCAGTACATCAAGCCTCAAACCGTTGATGCAGCTTCAGCTGCTCTAGTTCTTTTTCTTTTTATTCAGCCGTCGAGACTACAGCCCAAACCGCTGGTCGGATCGACTTCAAATTTTGTATACCGATTCGCATCAACAGTGAGACGAGAATAACGCAATTTTCAGAATTCTCATGACGTCACTTTTTACGAAACCGGAAGTGACGTCATATATCATATAATTCCCTATAACTTCCTTATTTTCCAACCGATTTCAAAAATTCTTTTTGAATTGTAAAGCTGCCAGAATTCTCTATCTTCGTTTCGCTGACAATGTTTGGCTATCTGCTCAAATGAGAGAGCTATAGACATGTGAAATTGAGAAAAATGAAAAAAATCAACAATTTCAGATTTTTATTTTATTTTAACGGGTGGTCTTTGAAAACAGTTTCCAATTTGTACAGTAATCTCAGCAACATAATTTTTTGACAGCGTCACGCGGGACATTATCCGCACGAAGAGATATATTTTTCAGAGCAATGGCTTGAATAGTTCTGATTCTATTGTCTTTCAAACTTGGACGTTTTTTTTTCAATTTTTCAAATTTGAAATGGTCATAACTTTTTTATTATCTAACCGATTTCAAATATTTTTTTTGCATTAAAAAGCCAACAAAATTCTCTATCTCCATTTCACTGGTAGTTTTTGGCTATCTGCCCAAATGAGAGAGTTGTAGGCATTTGAAGTTTTTAAAAAAAAAATGAAATGGTCATAACTTCCTTATTATTCAACCGATTTCAAATATTTTTTTTGCATTAAAAAGCCAATAAAATTCTCTATCTCCGATTCTCTGGTAGTTTTTAGCTATCTGCTCAAATGCGCGAGCTACATGCATTTGAAGTTTGAGAACGAGCATATAAACTTAGCCGCCTAGAACAGTGTGTACAGCTGACAAACTTCGAGGTGGAGGCCAGACAGGTATGGTGGGCTGTATCAGATACTGGTTTTATATACGAACTGACATGTTGTGAGTGCTTTAGAATCGTCTCAACTTCAATGTCAGACTAGGGGGTTCGTAGAACGTTATATAATGAAAAATGCTTAGGATAGTCAAGCGATTCTGAAAATACAAAACTTTATTTTTTCAATTTCATTGGAATTGCATCAATTTTTTTTGAGTTTCATATGTTTTCGTCATTGGCAATGTCTTCTAATCACTTTGCCAGTGTACGTTTGTCAGTACATCAAGCCTCAAACCGTTGATGCAGCTTCAGCTGCTCTAGTTAGATTTAAATTTATTGAGCATATGCCCATTCCGTAAGTCGAGAATATCGTTATCGTCGCCATTTTGTTTTCTATAAAGTGTAATGCGAGGACCCGATCCGCGGCCATGGGTAAACCATTGAAAAGAACAAACCCCGGAACAACGACTCTGTCGACGGAATGTGTAGATTTCCCACTCCACATATAGGGCGTTCCGTTCCGTGACGCCGCGACTACGCTACGGCGCCTAAGGTGGTGCTATCTGGGACCGGGGTAATTCCTTATCAGCCGCCGAGGTGTGGGAGCCGAGATAATAACCAGAATGCACCAGGCGCACTCGTGTCGAGCGTGTTAACGATTGCAGCTATGTATACACAGTCACGCCATGAGCAATGTTATCGGGTTGCTATAAATGATACAGTCATATAAATGATTCGTCTTCATAATGTTCCGAGTCCGTATTTACCAGAAAGGTAGCATCTCGCTAAACCGGACACCCGGGGGACCCCGTTGTGTTTAATTTAGATGGGGTTCACAGTATTTGATTTCATTATCGGGTCTGTTCATGATGGAAAATGGAGAAATGCTTAATTACAGTGGAACCTCTCTATACCGCTGGGAAATTAACAGGTTGTCCGGTTTAGAGATATTCGACTGTATTTAAACTTTCCAAATGATCTCCAAATTAGGCAGTTTCAATGTGCATGATCACGTGGTTACAACAACAACAACAATTACTGAAACTTCCTGAAGCGCCTCCGATTTAATGTACGTATTATTTTATATTGTCCTTATTATGTAACGGATTTTGATGAAATATGGCGCATCAAACTGCATTTGGTGGTCTCGGTATTTTGGCCCAAACTTCGTTTTGCGAAGAATCGATTTCGGTGCTTACTGTAATGCTGACACGGAAATCGATTCTTCGCAAAAACGACATAAGTATGTGCCGAAGTCCCGAAACCACTAAATGCAGCTCATGAAGAAGCGTTTGCTGCGCCATATGTTATCAAAATCCGTTGCATATTAAGGAAACTATCAAATAATACTTACTTTGGAGTGGGCGCGCTTTCAACACTTTCAGTCAGTGTTGTTGTTGTTCTAACCACGTGATCATGAACCTTGAGTTGTATTGGTATAGACGGCTCAGCAACGACCAATACAAACCCCTGATTTCGCACATGAGGAAATCGCAAATCAATTCCCATTTTAACCATTAAACCGCTACACAGAACAATAGTCGTCTGCTGTTGTTTTGATATCTTGCCTTATTTCTCAATAAAAACAGGGTTTGACAGCACTTCAGAATCATGGAAATGATTCTGAAGTGCTGTCAAAGCATGTTGTAAATTATTCTAAAGTGCTGTCAAAGCATGTTTTTGATGATACAAATTTAAAATAGAAAATAAACAGCAGACGACAGAAAAAAACACATTTTAAATATAGTTCACTATATATATATACGAGTAAACACGGTAAAACACTAAGCTGCTTAGAAAATGGCTGCGTGCTCATTTTCAAAACAATCTAAAATATGGTGTTCGTGTGAGTAGTTTGTAGTGCTTACAGCAGGTCTGTATATAAACGAGAATCTTCTAGCAGGCATAATTAGCTAATAACGGGTAACGATCTGATAAAACCAGATCTATTTCATTTCTGTGCGGTGTATTTCAGGACCAATATGGACAAAATGATAAGTAGTAGATTAACCCACAGTGTTCACATGAGATCATTATGTATGCTTAGCTCACCACCTCGTAAACAGTAAATATATTTATTGCATAAAATGGGCTTTCACAGTGTAATAAAAATCATAATACACGGGTGTAATACAAATGCAAATGAACCCGTTACAAATAAAAACTTTCTAGGTACACATGTACATTATACATCTTCAGATTATGATGATGTGCTTATATAATAAATATAATCCAACTTTTGTGTTGATTTAATATTATATTTATTAAATTCGTTGACTGATTTCATAAGAAACGAGGCTATGCCGAGTGGTAGCCCACTACAAAAAAAACATTAGGTAAATTATACAGCTTCAGATTATGATGATGTGCTTATGCAATAAATATAATCTAATATTTGTGTTGATTTAATGATATTTATTAAATTCGTTTTACTGATTTCATAAGAAACTCGGCCATGCCGAGTTTCTTATGAAATCAGTCAACGAGTTTAATAAATACTCATAAGAAACTCGGCATAGCCAAGTTTATAATGAAATCAGTCAACGAGTTTAATAAATATCACATAAAATCATCACTCATGCAAGATCCTCAACTGATCATGTAGATGAAACTGAGCGGGGCACATACTGGTTTTTCTCTAGGCTGTCTACAAAGACAATATGTCCGATTTTGTAACATGCTTACCTTTATGATTATGTTCTTAAAATACATCGTATGTATCTTGTATATAAAGTCGGTCAACATGGTTGATTATCAGGCTGTCCGGTTTAGAAGGGTTCATTGAATATATTACCAATCCAATATATATGTGTATGATTTTTACTGTAAACGTTTCTTTTTTCACTTCAATTGAATTTGAAATTCATTTCATTGTTCATTACATCATGAAGTAACCAAGAACGATTCGATGGTTCTTTCTCGACTCTGCTCCACAATTATGGAATTCGTTGTATCGTAGTACCAGAGATTATGTTACTGAACCCTTTCCCTGATAGAAACGACTTTTCACGTCTCTGCAGAAGATGTCTTTTGAAAACATTGTGGGAAAAGGAGAAATTGCTTGTAACAAGCAATTTCTCATTTTCCCACAATGTTTTCTACTGTATCAGATAATTTAACCATCATTTGGTTCTTTTATTCAGATGTTTTCGATTTGGAAGAGTCGAAATATCGCAAAACAGGGAAAGGGTTAAATTAAAACCTTCAGTAAATTTATAATGTCAACAAAACAATAAATATACAATACCATGCGAGTTTAGTTGTAGTTTGCATCCCTCGTTGTAAATGCTATTTCATTCGTCCTTATAATTTACTTGCTATTCTACACTGTAGTACAGCATGTATTTGTATTTTGTGTGTGTGCATACTTTAACCCTTACACCACTATCATAATTTGTTTGTTTATTTTCATATCATCAAATACATGCTTTGACAGCACTTTAGAATAATTTACAACATGCTTTGGCAGCACTTCAGAATCATTATCATCAAATACATGCTTTGACAGCACTTTAGAATAATTTACAACATGCTTTGGCAGCACTTCAGAATCATTTCCATTGGAAATGATTCTGAAGTGCTGTCAAACCATGTTTTTTAGGCACAAAATGTTCTTTATATCACCTGAGACATTTTCTGGCAAAATAAACATTAATTCACCATTATTACCCCACATATTGATTGGCATTATTATACATTTGATATCAGACGTAACTTTCCACACTGATATCAAGGGCGATAACCGTGTTTCCTTAAAATGTTAACGGACATTACTATGTATACTCTGTATTTATTTGTTGATGTGCAATGATCATACTTTATAATCTGTCGAAAATATTATTTTTTCAGGTGACGCATTTAATTACATGTTGTATAAATAATTAAAAATAGCATGCCTCATTTGCATATGAAAATAGCATGATACCACCGCGCGTCACTATCAGTAAAATAAATATTACTAAATGATTATACCTGTATAGCGGCTATTAGTAATTTTTAGAACTGGTGGAATAGTGACACAATTATACACTTATTTAATTCGTATAAAGGACAGTTTGTGCTTACTGAGTGGGCATGTACATTGTACCTTTAATGAAATTGTACAATGAGGGTCATCTGAGTCACCCTCGTTAAATAATGTATGCATAAACATTTAAATAAACAATGTAATCTAAATAGCAACTTACCCACGCGGTACGGTATACTGAATGCGGCTGTGGACACCGAGCAGCCCGTTAGTAGCACAAGTAGCACGCCCGCCCAGCAATGGAGGGCCCGCGGTCTCGTAGTGCTGCCCCGCGTCATCATCGGGCCGGGAATATCACAGATACGCGGCCCTGGGGGCGGGAATATCACAGGCGCGGTATATCCAGGTAACTACACTACGTGTCCCGGGCACGGGTACACCCAACTACACCCGACACTATAACCGGACTACTTTGTGTCGATTTCCCTTGGTAATTCCAACACTGCATGTATATATACGCACACACACACACACACACACACAAGAGTTTCCTCACTCCAGTGAATACTATTTATTTTCTCAGCCTGAATATTTAACACAACACCATTGTAAGGCGTACACAATAATTCCCCGCGTTGGTAACAACTACAAGAAAATAGTACGTCTTCTCTCCTGTACCATTGTGGAAACACAGGCAATCCGTTTATCCCAACAACACACTGGCATACAGGTCTGGAATCACTGGATAACGGCAGCAGGCAGCGCAGTATAAACACCCAGGCTAATACTCGTCCGCGCTGTAAGCCGGCTGATCCTGTAATACAGAGAATGTAGAATCAGAGAACATCAAAGTGCGATATGTCGAGGGAAATGCTAATCAAGTCGCTGCCAAAATACATCGCTCTAGTTACGCCTGTAAGATTGCGCCAGAACGACTCTGTGCGCATAGTAACTCCACACAGATGTTGAGGTGCTAGTGCGTACTGTGCCGTCAGCCGTGCATACCCGCGTATAACATGGCACCAGCGTGTACACAGGTGGGACATACAGAATACGTACAGGTACATATGGTGGCTTCCATTGCCGTTTCGTATGTTCGACTTATATAAAGCTGAAAATCGAAATGCGAAAAAATACATGTCTTGGCGTTGCGACGTTTCGAAATCACGCAAAATGCGAAATAACGCAAAATGGGTAAATGCGAAAGGGCGAAATTACAAAAACGCGAAATTAGACTCGTCGTGATTTCGAGTTTACGCCTGAAAGTCGCAGATAAACGGAATCCGACACAATAGGGTACCGGCCCGGTCAACTGGCAGCCAATGTGTACAGTTGAATGGCGGTGATCTATTTACACTATTGACTAACAACCATTTTCCCATGGAACTATAGCGGTTGCACCGGTGTAGTTACATAGGGAACATCGCTGTTATGTTATAATACAAGATGCAGCCACACGGGGAACACATTGTCGTTTTGTATTTTCGCTTTTTGTCGTTGCGACTTTTCGCGTTGTCGTTTCAAATGCCGAGACTGCGAAAACGCGAAATTATGAAAACGCGAAATTTCGATCCGTTTTCGCGATTTCGCCTTTCACGCTATGAACGGAATAACACACGACATGGTACTGGCCGTGACGATTGGAAGCCAACATGCTTCTTCAAGACACGTGCGTGTGTTGTGCGATCACGAACATACATTATCATCCGAAATAAATGGAAACGAAATAAATCAAAATTAATCACAACTAACTGTGTTCGGTTTAGAGAGATTCTACTGTATATAACATAGCACCCATTTTCCGATGGAACTATACCGGCGGTTATTTTATAATTCAAGATGTAGCCACGCGGGTGAACAAAGAAAATCAGCAGCCGTTGAACTGAGTCTGTGTATACAGACATGCATGTTGTCTTACCACTGTATGGGTTGAACTGAGTCTGTGTATACAGACATGCATGTTGTCTTACCACTGTATGGGTTGAACTGAGTCTGTGTATACAGACATGCATGTTGTCTTACCACTGTATGGTTACTGGGATATATAGAGAATAGTAGGTTAGTGCCGTGAATGGGTAAAAATATCCGGCAAGGCTCAAGAATTTCTTTATTTCTCATCAGAAGTATATGTTGTGACCACTCATTTGAACCGTCTCGCCGAGACGGTTCAAATGAGTGGTCACAACATATACTTTGGTTCAGAAATAAGGACAATAGATAGAGAATAGTAGAGCCTCGCCCATCCCGTTTCCTGAGCCTTGCCAGATATTTGTTCCCATTCACGGCACTAACCTGCTATTCTATTTATCCCGTCAACACCTACAAATGGCTGTAAAATGCAAAAATTGTATTGACTGGATATCAAAAATGTTTCACAGCACCGTGTTTCACGGCACATACGCACTGTGTTGACGGGATAAAATCGGGACCGGACCTTTTACCAATGTCGGCAACGGCTTTGTAACAAATTTTATTAACGAGAAGTATAAACGTGAGCCAGTCATTTTGCTGTTACATACATGTACAACCAATATATAGGTTATTCGAAGCCGGAATATACTCGTGTTCGTCTCGTATGTCAATAGAATGACCACTTCAATACTAAAACGAGTTTAAAACTAAACATGTGCTAATGTTGCAGATATTTGTTTTTGAAGTGTGTATAAATTTCTAACTGCTACTCGCAAAAGTATATGACTACCGATGGAATTATTGTGTTACGTCCGTTCAACAGCAATGTCATATATAGGGAAAGTATCTGTATATGGATCGCTGCATACATTAAGTACTGAAAATACAATAAAGATTGCCAGCATTAACAGTGCCCTGACCTGGTGCCAATCACACTTACCACACCGAATTACTTTTCCCCAGATGTGAATTTACCGCTAATACATACATCTTAGAATGCGGGAACCGAAAATAGTCGTCTGCTGTTAATTCATATTTTGTCCTTTCTCTCAGTAAAAACTTGGTTTGGCAGCATTTTAGAATCATTTCCATTGGAAATAAGTCTAAAGTACTGCCAAACCAAGTTTTTGATGAGAAAAATGGAAAATTAAAAATATTCAGCAGACGACAGAAATTAATTCAGCATTGTAAGGGTTAATGATAGATATATCGCTAACACGTGCATGTACCCTCTCAACCTGCCACCCATGACTAACGACGTCGAGACAATGAATAGTTTGGTAACTGACAGTCTTAATGCAGATGCACGGCGCGAACGTTCTCTATCTACAACACAGACAGGCGGGTACATTAGCGAGGCCCCCGGGGTCGCAGACATGGAACGTGCGCTCCGGGGCGCTACAGCTGATCCGAGAATTATCGCGAATTGAGGACAGCACGCTGCGTGCGCCGCCCGGGATATAGGCAGGATGTTTGTGAGAAACGCCGATCTACAACTGGTAACCATCAAACCAACGGTTTATTCACACCGACATGCTTGTCAATGCTTGTCAAGCAGGACCGGGATGAATTAATTAACACATTCATTATCAGATCTGTGATCCAGTTTCGAATATTTTGTTTCTGCAGTTACACGTCACATGGGTAATGTATGGACATAAGAATGTGATAACACAGTTAGACCACGTTCGCCCGCATGTACGATCGATAATCCACTCGCTAAAGCTCGCGGATTATCTCCTCGTACATACGGACGAACCGTGATATAACTGGCTTATTGGCTGTCCAATCGAAGGGATCAGTGGTCGATTGGTTGACTCAACACAGAAATTACTGTTTACAATAGTTCCACACTGAAATACGGTATCCTGATCTAATATGTGGCTGTGACTGGAGAAATTGGGATTATGGGCTTTGTGACCAGTGTAGTTCCTGATCGAATAGCAAGCTCCTGTAGCCTGATAACGATCTGTATTGCTTGGCAGAATCGTCGCTTGTGTTTCATTGATGGAATTGCGATCATGAACAGACACGACAATGACATAAATGACAGTGAAACCCATCTACAGTGGAGTCAGCGTGTAAGTGCACACACGAACGAACACGACAGGTTGGAACCAACCTGTCGTGTTCGTTCATGTGTGCACTTACACGCAGACTCCACTGTAAATTAAGCACAATGGGGTCCACATGATGTCCGGTTTAAAGAGGCTCCACTGTAATTAAGCATTCCATTAATCGTTTTTGTCATTTTCAATCATGAACATACACGACAATGACATAAATGACGTTGAAACCCATCGAATGTCGTCCCCAGGATGTCCGGTGTAGAGAGATTTTAATGTACTAGTTACACGTGCTGGGGAAGGCATGTTTTCTTCCGACGTACCTACACCTAAAATTGGACTATCAAATGCCGAATCTTCATCCCTAGCTAAATCACATATTTGTCAGGAAATGGTAATTTGCTGAAGCAATAATTTCATTATTTCAAATTGGAAAAGTAACTTCTTGAACAATGTACAGTCCTTGACATTGAGGCGAATCAGTTTTAGTGTGTTTTAATTCGCGCCAATAGGTATAGTTATGGTAATTTCCAATAACGTCTGAAAGGAAGAACATATAATGCATAATTTTTATTTTACTAAACTTCGTACTAATAAAATGTTCGTAAGTGCAAATTTGGGATCGTCTAGAAATTTCAATTGTTGGATTTACATTTATTGAGCATAGGCTGCATATGCAGCCTATGCTCAATACATGTAAATCCAATAATTGTTTACAAGAAAACATAATACGTAAATTTAGGATCGTCTAGAAATTTCAATTGTTGGATTTACATTTATTGAGCATAGGCTGCATATGCATAATACGTAAATTGTTCAATAGAAAGTAAGTATATTCGCTAATGAAATTAGATTTTATAGATTCATCTATCCTTGAATTTCGGAGTCTATTGAAAACTCGAGATAAACTATATTCCAGTTATATTGAATTCGATAGGAGTATGCCCGGATCAGACTGTGCGTATGCACATGCTGATCAGGGGCTACACTGTTCGCAGCTGTTCGCATTGTTCGAAAGGTAAATTATACCCGCCAACTTAGACCGATTTTGAACAACACTCTCTTTCCCATATCGATGGTCTAGTAACATAAGGTCGTAACTGCTATGCTAAAGCATAGCACTTACGACAGAGATTCCGCTGGAGATCGCCACTTTCGCAATTGGCGATAAAAATAAACAATTGGCGAACAAAAATACAATTTTCGAAAATTGTAATTTTGTATCGCCAATTTTTTGAAGTGGCGATTTTTTAGTTTCCCCAGCGGAATCCCTGCTTACGACCTTATGTTACTAGACCATCGATATCGCGGTTGAGTTTTATTGCACGGTGTGTGGTGTCCGCTATCAGTTGTTCGGTTCTAATCTGTAAATGGATGATAAAAAGCGTATTGAATTTTGACACGGGGTGTATATTCCGAAATGCTGATGTGATTGTGAAGTTTTATTTGGGGCATGCTGTTGAGGAAAGATGTCCTTCGACGTATGTAACCAGCGTAGCTCCTTGGGAAATGTAAGTCGCCTTGTGTGACAGCCAGAAAATCCGGATTACCTACTCATATATGAGACACGCCATGTGATTTAGTACCTTCGGACATCTGCGTAATTTCATTAAATACGTTTACAAAATGTACACTATATTTCATAAATAAAGTCAAAAGTTGACAATATTTTCAAATTCCGCATGTACTCTGAAAATGTTGTCATCTTTTGTAAATATTGTATATGCATAATGCGAGTACTCGTGCATACATATACACTGTACATAACATTCAAGGTGTATGATCACGTGGTACTAACAACAACAACAAGTACCGATTCAAAGTACGTATTCTTTTATAGTGTCCTTATTACGTAACGGATTTTGATGAAATATGGCGCATCAAACGCGTCTTGTTAAGCTGCATTTGGTGGTCTCTTTATTTTCGCCCAAAGTTCTGTCGTTTTTGCGAAGAATCGATTTCCGTGTCTCGGACACGGAAATCGATTCTTCTCAAAAACGACATAAGTCTGTGCCAAACTCCCTAGACCACCAAATGCAGCTCATGAAGACGCTTTTGCTGCGCCATATTTCATCAAAATCCGTTGCATATTAAGGAAAATATCAAATAATACTTACTTTGGAGTGAGCGACGTTGTTGTTGTTGTAACCATGCACCTTGACATTGGCTCAGTGAATTAACACGCCGTATTAAAAATCATAACACACTAGTTTAATACATATGTAAATGAGACCGCTAAATAAAACATGTTGGGGATCAGTGCAGCTTCAGTGCATGATTATGTGCTTATGTAATAAATAGAATATACAATGTAACATTTATATTGATTTAATACCATATGTTTTTGATATGATATAAACTCGTTGACTGCTTTCATGAGAATTGTTTATGCAATCAGTAAACTCGTTTAACCCATTATAGACGGGATACAGTTATAGTAGTACATGTATGAAACTGCTGAGAGAAAAATCCCTACTTTGTTTATTTCTTCTCGAAAGTATATGTTGCTACCACTCATTTGAACCGTCTCGACGAGACGGTTCAAATGAGTGGTAACAACATATACATTTATTGAGAAATAAACAAAATAATGAGATTTATTATATACCTACCCATGAAATACATAGTTATACGATGTAAATAAAAGTCATATGTTCTCATCGATGAAATAAACAACTTCCGGTGAAAATACGACCACTTCCGCCATCTATATTCATCTATAGTCACTATAATAAATGAATACTACTACTACTTCATAACGCGTACCTGAAAGAAAACATTTTGGCTGTGATAATGTAATAAATTCAGTATAATAAAAATTAATAAATTTATCTTAAAATTGAAAATTTCTCCCTCAAAGTATACTTTGCTAGAAAAGTATACTTTGCAATGTTGGTGAAATCGGCTACAGGTTATCACTTATGTCAGATCCTCTATTTATTCAAACCTTCGATTATTCGAACACCAACCTGCGAGAGTGCACTAAACAAGTCCGCTGCTATATGATCCAATATGGATGCAAGTCAAATGGCGTCTTGTGTACACGTTGATTCAAAGGGCACTGTCGATTTTGCGGATGATAAATGGTGTTGTTTTCTGCCTGCACGTCACTTCTTACCCTTTCCTTTTGTCACAATAGACGGTCGGCGACCTGTACAATCCCACCTACTGTTGGTGCAGTCGGGTTGCAGACTGATACATTTGTGGATTCGATGTGCTTTCTCAATATCCGATAAGATCAAATTACGACCAGCGTATGGCAAAAACTCCCTTACGACTTATTCAATCGTTAAGTCATTGACCAGCCTGTACATTCGCACTCTATCACATTTCTCGTCTCTATTTCGTGAGTAGTATGAGTATATTAGATAGAGGGAGTTTACGTGGGTCGTGATTTATTATGATATGTATTACACTCGTTGACTGATTTCATAAGAAACTCGACATAGTCGAGTTTCTTATGGAATCAGTCAACGAGTTTAATCAGTCAACGAGTTTGATTTAATAAATAAAATGTTAAATCAATGCATTTGCTATATTGTATTTACTGCATAAGCGTAGCATCATACATTGAAGATGGTTTCTGTGCAGGTCTCATTTACATTTGTATCTTACGAAGACGCTAGTCTATTGTCATTTTAATATATAGAAGATCTTACATGACTGATGATTTAATATGATATTTATTAAACTCGTTGACTGATATCATACCAAACTCGGCACAGCCTCGTTTCTTATGAAATCAGTAAACTCGTTTGTGCCGAGTTTCTTATGATATCAGTCAACGAGTTTAATAAATATCACATTAGATCGTCACAAATATTAGATTATATTTATTACATAAGCACATCATTGCATAAGCACATACATTGAAGCTGTATTGATCACCAAACTTGTTTTATGTAATAAGTTAATTTGCATATTCATTACACAAGTGTAATATGATTTTTATTACACTGTGTTATTAAACCTTGAGTACCCATTTGTAGTGTACACAAGACGCCATTTGACTTGCATCCATATTGGATCATATAGCAGCGGACTTGTTTAGTGCACTCTCGCAGGTTGGTGTTCGAATAATCGAAGGTTTGAATAAATAGAGGATCTGACATAATTACCACATTTTATGCAATATACGGTGTTATTACAATGTGAAAGACCGTTTCATGCGATGACAAGACATTTAAATCCAGAAACGAAGTACATGATACAATAATTATGATCAACACTGGTCGGAAATGTGAGAATGCCAATGTTGTTCCACGACAGCCTGTATGACCAGCAATTATATGTGACTGTTATTGGATAATTGGGCTTACGACTTTTGCGACCAGTCTACGTTTTGATCTTCGATCGTCCTCTTGTAGTTTGAAATGGAGCAAATTGTTGGGTTATGAGAGTG
Source organism: Conchocele bisecta (assembly GCA_029237695.1). Lineage (NCBI taxonomy): Eukaryota > Metazoa > Mollusca > Bivalvia > Lucinida > Thyasiridae > Conchocele > Conchocele bisecta. The sequence goes on along the minus strand of CM055265.1, from coordinate 53,911,539 downwards.
ACATAATAATATTATGGTTCGCTGACTGAATTCCGAACAGTGTAGGACCTGAATGTGCATCTGGGACTACACTGGTCGCAATTACCACAGACCCATTTATCCAGTGACATCCTCATATACCGCCCGCTGTGGGAACAGAAGTGACACAACGGTGGCATGTGGCACGAAAAGTGTAAGCCCTGTGACAGAAAAGTGCAAGCCCTGTGACAGAAAAGTGTAAGCCCTGCAGAAACAGTAGTCTTCCGGTCAACAAAACCGAGCTGACGATATTTCCGATCACCGTAGACCCTGATCCGACTGATCAGTAGCAGATTTCATCAAAATTGCAAAGTATACTTATCTAGCAAAGTATACGTTGAGGGAGTAACCATTCATTTTTCCCAAAATGCATTATTTCATATAGAACTAACCATTGATGATTTCAAATATTCAGAATTATTATACTGAATGTATTACATTATCACAGCCAAAATGGCTGTGATAATGTAATAAATTCAGTATAATAAACATTTATAAATGTATCCATAAATTGAAAATTTCTCCCTCAAAGTATACTTTGCTACAAAAGTATACTCTTTTTTTTATGAAATCGGCTACAGGGCTAACACTTTTCGTGCCACATGCCACCGTTGTTTCAAAATCGTCGCTAATAAACACAAACTATGTATAGCTACGGATCCCACCACGCAGAATTATTATGATCTACACGGTTATACACTGTAATATAATATAAACTCGATTGTTTTCTCGTGTACGTGAAAGTCGGCGCCCAGCAGAAAACGCATTATAACACGATATTTAATCATAATACAAAAGACAATACTTCTCTTAAGCCCTTCGTGTGACAATGCCCGCGGGGCAGCCACTTGTATTGAGTGTACATTGGCGATAATTACATTTTATAAGGCCTATCAATTGGGTTACTCTTGTTTTCTATCACAGAAGATCGCGGAATATCGATAACAATCTCCTATGACAGGGTGCTTCCAAAGATAACAGAGGGAGAATTGCCGACAAACAGCACTGTCACTTTCGTTAATTTGAAATATCAATCTGATGATCGCAAACCCTGTGACAATGTGTGATCATTTTCTGAAAAGGAATGTTTTTACTTATTTGTGTCTGTGACTTGAGAAATGGGGTTTATGGATTTTCGACCAGTGTAGATCCAGATCAGCCTGTGCATGCGCACAGTCTGATCTGCACTGTTCGTTATTCCATGAAGCACCCGTCATGGTTCTACCAAGCAACACAAATCGGCATTCATGTATTCATTCATTCGGGTTATACTATTTAAAGGTACATGCCCACTCAGTAGGCACAGAATGTTCTTTATAGGAATTAAATAAGTGTATAATTGTGTCACTATTCCACCAGTTCTAAAGATTACGAGTGCCCGCTATACAGATATAATCATTTAGTAATATTTATTTTACTGATAGTGACGCGCGTTGCTATCAGGCTATTTTCATATGCAAATGAGGCATGGTATTTTTAATTATTTATACTAATTAATTGTGTCACCTGAAACAAATAATATTTTCGACAGATTATACAGTAAGAAATAAATATAGAGTATAAATAGTAATATCTGTTAACATTTTAAGGAAACACGGTTATCGACCCTGATATCAGTGTGGAAAGTTAAAGGTGCATGTCCACGCAGTAGGTTATAATATAGTGATACATATACTTTTGTATATTCTGTACGTATGACATTTTCTGGCAAAATAAACATTCATTCACCATTACCCAACGTATTGATTGACATTATTATACATTTTATTTTAGACGAAAATGTTCACATTGATATCAGGGGCGATAACCATGTTTCCTTAAAATGTTAACGGACATGACTATTTATTCTCTGTATTTATTGTTTGATGTGCAATGATCATACTTTATAATCTGTCGAAAATATTATTTTTTCAGGTGACGCATTTCATTAGTATAAATAAGTAAAAAATATCATGCCTCATTTGCATATGAAAATAGCCTGTTACCAACGCGCGTCACTATCAGTAAAATAAATATTACTAAATGATTATATCTGTTTTCCGGGCACTTGTAATTTTTAGAACTGGTGGAATAGTGACACAATTATACACTTATTTAATTCCTATAAAGAACATTGTGTGCTTACTGAGTGGGCATGTACCTTTAAGTCTGATATAAAATGTATAATAATGCCAATCAATACGTTCTTTTTTGTTGTCTTTTCTTTTTTGGGTGGGGGGGGTGGGGGGGGTAATGGTGAATGAATGTTTATTTTGTCAGAAAATGTCTCAGATGATGTCTCTGATATAAAGAACATTAAGTGCCTATTGAGTGGGCATGTACCTTTAAGGGTGGGAATTGGCTCGAACACCTTCCATACCCGGCTACAGGAGTATTTAACCAGGAGCTATACATGTCGCAAATCCCATTTCTCCAGCCACAGTGACATTTTACAACGATTACAAACAAGCGCGAGAGCATTTCTTTTGTTGGCACAGACGGAGGCGTACGGTAGTCTGATAGTCTGTAAATTTCACATTAACAATGTTTTCTTGTAAACAATGATTGGATTTACATTTATAATAAATGTAAATCCATCAATTGAGATTTCCAGACGATCCTAAATTTGCACTTACGAACATTTTAGTCGTACGATGTTTAGTGAGACGACCTGGACCTTGCGCTAACCGAATAACTGTCAAATTGATCACTTTGTCGGCCGCCTGTCTCCAATATGCGAGACAAATAACATATATACGTATATACATGCTGAAGCGCCAGAATCTTTCCACGTTGACAAATCAAATTATCTTATTTATGCGCAGAAGTATATAGTGTTACCACTCATTGGAACCGTCTCATCGAGACGGTTCCAATGATTGGTAACACTATATACTTTTACTTTCAATGTATTCATACGCCGTACTATATAGGTGTGTTCAGCATGGAATGGGATAACGGAAAATACAAAGGGAAGTATGTAATATAATATTTGAAACGTTTCCATCAACACATACATACTCAAAATACTTAAGAAGGTTTCGAGTATTTTTCCCTACTACTACCTTAGCACAATGATTTTATTGGTTTCATAAATGCATAATTTGTATGTATATATATTATATGTATAACTAAACAAAAGCAGGTGCATTTTATCAGGAACCATACATACATCATTCATCCCAGATTATATTCACATTGAAAAGCAGTCGTCGATAAATTGTACATATCAAACTGAATATCTTATTTCTCAGACATTATAATGATACAGGAGGTATAGGAAATGTAAATTAATACGCTTTGTATTGTTGTAAATTAACACGTTTCAAGCATATCATAGTGAAACGCCATTTTATTTGTGGAAACTCATAAATATTGTCTTTATAATTCATACACGTCATGTGATTTTGTACCTCAGAACATGTGCGATATCTCATAAAAAATATTTACAGAAGTTACGATATTTTCCGTAAATTACGTCGAAAGCTGATGAAATTTTCACATCAAATGCGATGACAATTTTGTCATTTACAGAAAATATCACAGTTTCTGTAAATATGTTTCATGAAAAATCGTACATGTTCTTAGGTACAAACTCACATGGCGTGTTTCATACGCTCAGAAGCATATGTCGCAACGCATCTGTCGCAACTACCATTTGAACCCTCTATCTTCGAGACGGTTCAATTGAGTGGTCACAATATATACTTTCATTGAGAAATAACAAAAATAAATATAAAATATTAAAAATAAAATTGTATACCCGCAATGGTGTATTCCAAATGATTCATTGCTTAAAGGCTATAATTTCCGAAAATCGCTGTAAATGAGGAACAGAAGTTAATATTTACCTGTTGATGACGATCAGTCAATGTGAAATTCCAGGTTGTTACTGTATCCTGTGCACAAGTATAAGTCCCAGTATAAATTATTTAATGAAATTAAACGTTTTCATTCTTCATTTTCCATCGCATTATCTGATTATCTCAGAAATAATGTAAAGCGTCTTAAATTTAACGGTCACCCAATCGTCTATGTGACGCGGATTAAAAAGGACTACGGACGGAAAACCCCCAACTTGGTTATTCATATCAGACCAGTTAACCCAGCCACGAAACACTTACTGTCTGGTTAGGGTGAATTCGGACCTATAGACCCAAGTACTATGTTAGCTCTTTCAGTTATTCCATGGGCAATATCTGCCAACACAGTAGATCCAGATGAGACGGCTCGGTACGATCCGGATCTGCAATGTTTGTCAGCGTTTCTTTTGCAAAATGACAAAAACAATTACTCCTATATATGTGATAACTAGAATAGTCTGGAAATTAAAACGAAAAAAAAATGAATTCCAGATATTTAGTCTTAACCCTTTGAACCCGAAAGCCCGCTATAGCGCTTTATGCAAACAGTGCAGATCCAGATGAGACGGCTCGTAACGAGCCGTCTCATCAGGATCTACACTTTTGGCAAGTCATTTTCATACTTTTTAGAACACCCCCGCCCCTTTTCATAAATAGACTAGTCTGAAAACCATTTTGTGACGGTTGGGTCGGCTGCAAAATTTACATATAAAAATCCATTCCTGTTACTTCGGGTTGAACGGTTTAAGTAGTACCTGCAGGCCCGATGAAACCACTCACGTCCCAATGGTGTATTTATGCATATACTATACTGTACTGGTTACAACGACAAGTAGTCGGGTTTCCCGGGAATTACTCAAGCATAGTTTAGTACTCGCTAAACCGGACCGTCAACTATACGTCTCATTATGCCACACTCGCTAAAATATTCGCATTTTAGAAGGTTTTTACTAAAATATAAGCAATATTATGACAATTAGTTTCAAGCTTAATAGTTTTGACACCGCATATGAGATATGTATTTGTGTATACATGTGTAGTGTGTCACTTACATGACACATGTGCGGCGAATAGAGCTGTATACCAAACAATGCAATTATTCTGAATTCCGGTAACATTATAGTATGCATTTATATAGCCAATTCAAAATAATTAATCTCCTATTAATTGATATTAAATCTTATTAATTGTGTTAACATTTGATAAATATCCCATGCGGTTGTTATATGCGTGACGAAGCATTAGCCTTTTGTTATGACGTGTAGTTCACAGTTCTTGTAATCATGCAGTCAGGGAACAAATTAATGACAGTATAACACATCCAGCGTAGATTAATACCCATATTAATGCTAGTACTGAAAATACGACAAAATTCTAACAAGTTTGGGCTTCCATACATTGAACATTTTGTCAGCGGTTTCCCCAATGACGTCATTTGTATGTTTTAATATACTCGATCCGGGGCCAACTATTTCATTCACAAAACAGAAGTAAACATGGCGATGTCAAAGTAATGCAGAAACTTTAACAAAAATCCTGCTACAACATTGTTTTGTACCGACAAGGCATTTTCAGGCGCGACACCGCTTCCGTGGAGGAATTCTTGTAGTACCCTATGTTCAGTGCTTTCAGTACTTTGATTTTATACCGGACTACTTTTGTATTACCCCTGAACGATTTCGCACCATATAGTATTTTCTAACCTACAAGAGCGTGGCTAAGTAACCCAGAAATAATTTCACACCAAACTGCCCTATACCAACGCCGTATTTAATGACACACAATGCAGGATTAATTGGCTTAACCCTTATACCGCTATCTTAAATTTTTGTCGTCTGCTGTTTATTTTCTATTTTCCATTTGTATCATCAAAACATGCTTTGACAGCACTTCAGAATAATTAACAACATGCTTTGACAGCACTTCAGAATCATTTCCATTGGAAATGATTCTGAAGTGCTGTCAAACCATGTTTTTATTGAGAAATAAGGCAAGATATAGAAGCAACAGCAGACGACAATTATTGTGTGTAGCAGTATAAGGGTTAACTTATAAAGCGGCATAATAGAATTAAAGGACTTATTATCTGAGCAATTGACATGAGATCAGTGGTACTAAACACGCATTATAATATACATTATATCATATAATACAGTGCATTGGCTCGGAAATAGTATACAGTGGAACCTCTCTAAACCGGACACCAAGTAAAAAACCTGTGATCTTATTTATTATGAGTTTCTTGGTAATTTATATCAGGTGGCAATGTCTGTTCACGATCGCATAGCACACCACTATGGCTCAGCATGATCGAATGCCTGATTTACAGTGAAACCTCTGTAAACCGGACACCCTGGGGACCTCCCAGGGTGTCCGGTTTATAGAGGTTTCACTGTACAAGCGTGTCGACAATATTATGCAGTCATGTATGCATTATAAAATACCATCTACTGTAACACACAACCACGACTTGATTGTATTTGTAGTTTTAGACTAATATTAACTTTAAAAGACTGTTTTACATGCATGTTTGTGACGGTGACTGGAGAAATGGGTCCTATGCGTTTTACGACCAGTGTATATTCAGATTAGCCTGTGTATCCACATTCCATGCATGAAGCACCCATCAATCTTCTAACAAGCATTATATATCGTTATCAGGCTAGTGGAGTGTGCTATTTGATCAGGAGCTACACTGACCACATATTCCACAATCCCCGTTTCTCAAATAACAGTTAGTTGATTATGTTGTTTCCGGTCAAACAGGCTGAGTAATTCAACTGTATCAGCATACAAATGCGTGTTTGTGTTTTGTAATTAGATTTGTAATTTTCCCATCAATGACACCACGGCGCGATTTAGAGGTTCTACTGCGTGTACTTAAGGAATAAAACCAAGGGCCGTTTCCTGGGGATGAATAATACATTTGGTCTGTTTAAAGTGCGTGGAGTCCGAAGGACTCAGTCCTTGCAAACGTTAAACAAACCAAATGTATTGTACACCCCAATAATTCCAGCACAAAAATATTTACACAATTCCCTAACATTTGATTGGCCCGTAGCAAGTCTATGTCCAAAATTTATATACCAGTAAACTCCCACGCCGAACTACTTTCCGTAACCGTGAGGCGCAGTTAAAATAATTTATGAATTTTTTTTCAAATGCTGGAATTATAAGGAATGAATGGCCTTTTTGTGGAATTTATCGGGGATATAAACTTGGAAAAGTCGCGGGAATACTGGACGAGGCCTTTTTTTTTTCTTTTTTTTTATTATGAAGTTATTGACAACCTCGTGGAAATTAATGACGTCAAACGAACTTTAACGCGACGTCACCTGTCACGTGTGGGATGTAAAGCAATACGTCGAATGGGCGTTTGCATTATGAATTTATTATAGGAATGAATGGCCTTTTTGTGGAATTTATCGGGGAATAAACTTGGAAAAGTCGCGGGAATACTGGATGAAGGCCGGAAGGCCTCGTCCAGTATTCCCGCGACTTTTGCAAGTTTATATCCCCGATAAATTCCACAAAAAGGCCATTCATTCCTTATAATTCCAGCATTTGAAATAAATTCATCAAGAAAATGTGTTTATTTTCCGTTTTCTTAAGAATTATTTTAACTGCGCCTCACGGTTACGGAAAGTAGTTCGGCATGGGAGTTTACTGGTATATAAATCTTGGACAGAGACTTGCTACGGGCCAATCAAATGTTAGGGAATTGTGTAAATATTTTTGTGCTGAATCATAGAAGGTGTAAATATTGCTAAAAACAAACATGTGATATTTTCCCCTAAAAGACTTATCAGACAGCAACAAGCCCGATAACCACACATCCATGTCCATATATTCTCTAATAACATAAAGAGACTTGTCTCTGCGGATGTTTCACAAGGAAAATGTAAATTGCGGCACCGCAGTGAATATCCGATGAAACATTCAAACCAAGATCGAACACATAATCAGATCAATTCTCCATGCACAAACTTATCACCAAATAAACATTGACGAAATGACGTTTTTAGCGGGGACAAAACTGTACAAACTTATTTATGTATGCAAAACTCCAACGCGGCGATCTAAAGATGAAGAAACAGTCTTATTTACGACAGAAAATACAATCTATCGATACTAATTCGTCGCTTGCATGCCAAATGTTTGTTTAAATTTCAGATTAGAGACGAATGTAACGTTGATTTCAAAAGATACGAGCCTGGTATATGCTCATGTAGTCTCTCGTCAGAAGGATGAATGAACGAATTGACAAACAAAAACGGTTAGTGAAGATGTATTTGCCATAAAGGAAGAGCAGGACATAGATGAGGCTAATTGAGATGTGGATATCTTAATTATTGTATCATGTGGATATCTTAATTTCACCCCTAAGTAACTGGAATCACATGTTAGTTTCGCGACCAATCCAATCGTCACAAAATGATTTTCAGACTAGTCAATTTATGAAAAGGGGTTGTTGTTTTCTAAAAAAAAAAAAAAATTACTTGCAAACAGTGCAGATCCTGATGAGACGGCTCGTAACGAGCCGGCTCATCTGGATCTACACTGTTTGCAAACACTACAATAAACTCATTCATCTTACTACTGTAAACTCATTCATCTTACCCTATTACCTGTACAATGGACCCGATCATGCTGATACGTCTCTCACCGCTTTATACCACAGGGATATTCCACAGTTGTGGCTGTACAGACGATTCCAACATTGGGGCTTTATGACACATTCCGTCCGTGTGATTGTCCCTTAGTTTAATTCAAACAATGAAGGCTTCGAACATTGAAAACAAATCTGGGGCCCGTTTCACTAAAAAACGTACGACTAAAATGCTCGTAAGTGCAAAATTATGATAGTCTGTGAATTTCACAGTAACAATATTTTCTTGTAGGCATGTATTGGATTCACATTTATTGAGCATATGATGCAGCCTATGCTCAATAAAAGTAAATCCATCAATTTAACTTTCCAGACGATCCTAAATTTGCTCTTATGAACATTTTAGTCGTAAAAAGTTTAGTGAAACGGATCTGAAACGGACGCCATTGTTAGAAAATTGACGACCATTGCACTGAGCATTGTGTATTCGAACTTATTGATTGCATTGTATTTGTTAACAATAACCTGCTTACAAGCCTATAAGAGTACGACCACATACATTTCTACACTGTGAAATGTTGTGTACACAATATAGAGAATAGTAGGTTAGTGCCGTGAATGGGAAAAAATATCTGGTAAGGCTCAGGAAACGGGATGGGCGAGGTTCTGCCGAGCACATCCCGTTTCCGTGCCGCGCCAGATATTTGTTCCCATTCACGGCACTAACCTACTATTCTATTTATCCCGTCAACACCTAAAAATGGCTTTAAAATGCAAAAATAGTATTGACTGGATATCAACAATGTTTCACGGCACCGTGTTTCACGGCACATACGCACTGCGACAGATTGGAGACATTCGACATGATCAACACAATGGACATCAATGTGACAGCAAAGGATGTCCAATGTAGAGAGGTCCCACTGAATCAAGCCTATGAGTACAACAAGACATGTGTTTTGCAATCATGAACAGACAGTACGCTTGATATATATTACATTGAGGCCCATCAATAATTCAACACGCATATCAGACACGCCATGCGATTTTGTACCTACGTAATTCCGCATGTACTTGAAAGTGTTGTCAACTTTTGCCTTTATTCATGAAAAATGTTGTAAACATATTTAATGGAATTACAAAGCAAATGTCCGAAATTAAAAAAAAAATCACGTGGCTTGTCTCATATATGTTTTGAGTGGCCGGTTTAGTGGGGTTCTACTGCACGATATGTGATGCCATTTCGGCACCACGTCGGGTATTGCTCGTGATTCAATAAGCCGTGATGTATTGGCCGCGTCATAACTTATCGCTATGCATCTATTGGTATTGGCAACTGGTAGAATATAAAATAAATGACGTCCAGCCAGTTCGCGAGATAACACACAACTGTTGCAATTGAATGGGTCAGTGGAATAAGGGGGCTAACTCCGTGACGGAGTTAGCCCCCTTATTCCACTGACCCCTTCTTCAATTTGTAACTATCATACATCAGTATACAATGATCATGGTCACACATTAAAGAAAACACAACTCAATACATTGTTATTGATCTTGTATGAGTACAGCTTACGCTTTACAAGTCAAGCATCTTCATTTCAAACAAATTACCATTCGACGTTCTGCTTAGAAATGTGTATGGCTCCTCTTTATATCAATGAGGACACACTAGCGAACTAATATGCTGAGCACAATAGACCACCAGCATGAGGGAATCCTTATGAACACAAGTCGTAGATCAACGTGTGCGTATGACGTACAGTTTTTTACGGAGCCCCACGAAATAACAATTCGTTCCCTCAATTTAACAATTCCTTCCCTCGAATAAACAATTCGTTCCCACGATATAACAATTCGTTCCCACGAATTAACAATTCGTTCCCGTAGGACCGAATTGTTATTTCGTGGGAATTAATTGTTAAATTGAGGGAACGAATTGTTAATTCGTGGGAACGAATTGTTAAATTGAGGGAACGAATTGTTATTTCGTGGAAATGAATTAATAAACAAAAATTCTACGTCCCCTGCGCGGCTCCGTAGTTATTAGCACACGTTGTACACATTTGTACTAAACTTCTTAAGATCAATAACTGTTGGTACAAAGACTTCATCTGATGCTACACTTTTTCAGAAGCATAATTATACAAGTCACTAACTGTGAGCAAATCGACGTAAGTTTTTCATCAACGACTATCAGTGCTCAGTTTTAATCGATTTGTAAATTTTCAAGTTTTGCTTATATACATATACGAACTTCCTAGCCGTACGAAGTTTAATAAAATTGGTGCCAGTCGACCACATCGCAAGCATACTCACATTAGTCATTACATCGAGGTATACGTAGGACAAGGCAACACTTAGCTGTAAAGCAACCAGCGTTGTGCATGTACATACAAGAACAACATACCCGGGGCCCGTTTCACTAAACTTTCTTACGACTAAAATGTTCGTAAGTGCAAATTTGGAATCGTCTGGATATTTCAATTGATGGATTTACATTTATTGAGCATAGGCTGCATATGCAGCCTATGCTCAATAAATGTAAATCCAATAATTGTTTGAAAGAAAACATTGTTAATGTGAAATTTACAGACTATCATAAGTTTGCACTTACGAACATTTTAGTCGTAAACAGTTTAGTGAAACGGCCCCCAGCATACTACAATCAAAGTACGGAAAGCACTGAAATATGTTATCTCCACAAAAACTGATCACTTCCGGAACTAGAGACTGAAAGGTGCATATTTTCTCAATCATCATCCAGAGGCAAATGTACTGTGATGGAGCAGACATACGTTTTCTCTAGAATAAATTACTGTTTGAAGCTCCCAGAAGGAAATTGTACGAATCTGGCGGCTAACTGGTCACTGCTACTTAAGAGAACTGAAGATAATAGCTGCTGTATTCATACGCACGAATTGTCTGGATTCATATTTTCAAGATAACTGATAAACTGAGCACACAACTGTGAAAACTATAGATAGTATATGTAGAGTTTTAGATACACAGCAAGACAGACCAAAACGCCATAGGATAAGTTGGCACAGTGCACTATTTTCTTGGTCGTACTCGCCGTTTAGGCGTAGCACGATCAATGGCTGCCCCCATGGAAATTTGCGTCACACAATAAATGTAACGAACCCGACAGTATAACAATGTATGCGTACACTATGTATATAGCCAATGTGATAAATATAAATTACAATTAAAAGTCACGAAAACGGTGATCTATGGGCACACGTTATTTATGTTGTCACGGCTGTACATGTAGTTCCATTCAAATCATCGTCAGTGGTTCCACGTGACAAGACGTATACACCACCGCTTGCGATAATCTTGCCAATGTTAGTCAAATTCTTGAATACTTGAATATTGTGTTTGAAAGCAAGCAGCTTCATTGGCTGTGCCTGAGCTGTGCTACAGCTCAGGCACAGCCAATCAAGCAGCTTCATTGCGAGTTAATATTGCCAATATATATTCAGAAACGCCTAGACAAGATTAACGCAAACGGTGGTATACGTTTGTAATTGTCGTTGTTGTCATTGGTGACATCGACTGTCACATGACGTTGGAATTACATTCTGTCACACATGATCCCAGGCAATTCCTGTCAATTATAGTTTGTCATCTGTTGACCTAGTACTGTAGTACAGAATGTACAGAATGGACCGCAAATGTCAAAATGTACCTTGTAAAGTTTGCGACCAGCGTAGATCCGGATCAGACTGCGCATCTCGCCGTTCAGTCACTGGGATGATCCGTACAACCATAAACACAATAATTTGATCCCAACCCGACTGTGTAAATGCGCAAGAGGACCACGCCTTACACATGTAACATACGCCGTAAAGCCCCTTCTCTCAGCGGCCGTATGGAGTGCCGAGTGTTTCAAAACTTTCATTGCGCGCAAAAGATGTTTTGAAACGTTTGGCAAATATTTTGCGCGCAAAAGATATTTAGTTGCGCGCAACAGATTCTCGCCGAATGTTTCAGAACATCTTTTACGCGCAAAAAATATGAAAACAAAGTTTTGCGCGCAATGAAATTGGCCAAACGTTTCAAAACTTTCGTTGCGCGCAAAAGATATTGGTTGCGCGCAATACTTTGAAAACCAATTTTTTGCGCGCAATAGATTGTGCCAAAACGTTTCAAAACTTTTTTTGCGCGCAAAACTTTCGTATATTTGTTTGCGCGTAAAACATTGGTCAGTTGATTTCGTTGCGCGCAATAGATTGTGCCGAACGTTTCAAAACATTTTTTGCGCGCAAAACTTTCTGTAATCTTTTGCGCGCAACGAAATTGTGCCGTGTGTTTCTAAAGTATATCACGCAAGTTAGGCGTCACAAGACTGAAGTAATTACTCTGTTTTATCCCATCGTGGATCGAAAATGTGATGTAGGGATGCAATTCGTCTGTCCGTCCGTCCGTCCGTCTGTCTGTCACACTTTTAATTCGCCTATAACGGCTTTACCTTAAGAGGTATTCACTTGAAACTTCATACACATGCTTCTCAGCATCCATTGCATCATTTTACACCCGACCCACGCTGTCCCTACGCCCAAGATCAATGTCAAACGACTTTCGCTTTTCGCGTCAATATATTTACGGAGCAACTCCTTTCACCTACATTGTATAACCTCTTTACTGTAAGAGCTATCCACTTGAAACTTCATATACACATGCTTCTCATCACCCATTGCATCATTCTACACCCGACACACGCCGCCCCCATGAACACTATTAAAAATTCTGGCAGGTTGGATGTTCCCTGTAATGGTCTTTGTATCCAGTTTTCAAAATGGCCGCCAAAGTACCCATTATTCCAAGAATACGATGAAAACTACTCAATATATATATTGTTTTGTATTCACCAACTAAATGGTTACCACGGTTCATTATGGAACGCCATAGCTGTCTTATGTGGTTGACATTTCATTATGTCCAGTACAAACTACATTATGTTCGGTACATGCGACATTATATTCGGTGCAAACAACAATATGTTCGGTACAAACTGCATTATGTTCATTATAAACTACATTATGTTCGGTGCAACCTGCATTATGTTCGGTGCAAACTACATTATGTTCGGTGCAACCTGCATTATGTTCGGTGCAAACTACTTTATGTTCAGTGCAACCTGCATTATGTTCAGTAGAAACAACATTATGTTCGGTGACAAACTACATTATGTTTGGTACATGCGACATTATATTCGTGCAAACAACATTATGTTCGGTACAAACTGCATTATCTTCAGTACAAACTACATTATGTTCGGTGCAACCTGCATTATGTTGAGTAGAAACAACATTATGTTCGGTGCAAACTACATCATGTTCGGTGCAACCTGCATTATGTTCAGTAGAAACAACATTATGTTCGGTGCAACCTGCATTATGTTCAGGAGAAAGAACATTATGTTCGGTGCAAACTACATTATGTTCGGTGCAACCTGCATTATGTTCAGTGACATTATGTTCGTACAAACTTCGTTAAGGTGATGTTCATTCGGATCGACCTCGGATCTTTTTGCCTACGTCGGATGTTATGAGGAGTTCCGATTGCATTTTGGCGGTATCCGCGGCGGGAGTAAATTGTATTCCCTTTAATTCTATCTACATAAAGACTTTGAACATAATGCCATATCTACTGAACATAATGTATGTTGCACCGAACATAATGTACAATGCACCGAATATAAAGGAGTTTGTACCAATCATAATATACTTTGCACCGAACATATTTGTAGCTTACACAGTACGTGGCTCAGTATAGACCCGGATCAGCCCGCGCAATACAGACCCCGATCAGACAGCTCAGTATAGGCTCTGATCAGACTGCTCAGTGTTGAATCTGATCCGACTGCGCAGTTTCGACTCGGATCAGACTGCTTAGTATAGAACCTGGTCAGATTGCTCAGTATAGACCCTGATCAGACGCGCAGTAATACACGGATCAGACTGCTAGAATAGATCCTTATCAGACTGTCCAGTATAGACCCACGTATCAGACTGCCATATAGACCCTTATCAGACTGCTCAGTATAGACCCTTATCAGATGTTCAGTATAGATCCTACTCAGACTGCTCAGTATAGACCCTTATCAGACTGCGCAGTATATACCCGGATCAGACTGCTTAGAATAGACCTTATCAGACTGTTCAGTATAGACCCGTATCAGACTGCCCAGTATGACCTTATCAGACTGCTCAGTATAGACTGCTCAGTATAGACCCTTATCAGACTGCTCAGTATAGACCCTTATCAGACTGCTCATATGTACTGCTCCCAGTATAGACCCTTATCAGACTTGCTCAGTATAGACCCTTATCAGACTGCTCAGTATAGACCCTTATCAGACTGCGATAGATTATCACTCTAGACTGCTCATATAGACCCTTATCAGACTGCTCAGTATAGATCTACCCTCAGACTTGCTCAGTATAGACCCTATCAGACTGCTCATATAGACCTACAGACTGCTCATATACCCTTATCAGACTGCTCAGTATAGATCCTTACTCAGACTGCTCAGTATAGACCCTTATCCAGACTGCTCAGTATAGACCCTTATCAGACAGCTCAGTATAGATCCTACTCAGAGCTCAGTAAGCCTACAGACTGCTCAGTATATCCTACTCAGACCTCGCAGTATGACCTTATCAGACTGCTCAGTATAGATCCTACTCAGACTGCCCTCAGTATAGATCCTACTCAGACTGCTCAGATGACCTTTATCAGACTGTTCAGTATAGACCCTTATCAGACTGCTCAGTATAGACCCTTATCAGACTGCTCAGTATATGCACGATATACGAGTATATGACAGGACCTAGTGCATGAGGTTACAGTAGCTGTGGGTGAACAGTAGATGGCGCTTACATCACCAGCCGCATAGGATGCTCTAAATAGGGCGATATTGATTACAACAGCATGTACATATACAGCTTGCATAATTATCCAGTATGTGGCATAATCTTGTGTTTATATGTACGAGGTATATGCATGGAAATTGTAATGTTATTAGCGACAAAACAGTAGAATAATGATGATGTCTATGCCGAACAACCAGGTGCTATATATACTATGTCAATGCACAGGGATTTAGCCCCGTTATCCCCCGCTATCCTGGGGGCGGGGATTACAGTAATCGGTGCATAGACAAGAATGCCACCAACGGCATGTATCCCATCGCTGTGGTGTTTGATGGAGAAACGTGGATACAATCTACTGAACCGAGAATTTCGAAATCAGTTGACACTGACCTTGGGTTGGTGTATAATGAATTACCGTAAAGCAGTTATATGTGAATGGAGAAACGTGGGCAAGCTACTGTTCAAACCGTGTGTGACAGACTCGCAGACAGACAGACGGACGGACGACTTTTTCATACCTATATCCCATCTTCGCTACGCGATGGGATAATAAATGTACATAACTTGCCAGTTTAGTAGTTTCTGTATGCTACTCCCCGTTATATTTCTTTTTACTTTTGAAACATTTGGCGAGACAATCTTTTGCGCGCAACTAATAAGGGTCTATACTGAGCAGTCTGATAAGGGTCTATGCTGAGCAGTCTGATAAGGGTCTATACTGATAAGGGTCTATACTGAACAGTCTGAGTAGGATCTATTCTGAGCAGTCTGATAAGGGTTCTATACTGAAAGCAGTCCTGATAAGGGTCTATACTGAGCAGTTCTGATACGGGTCTATACTGAGCAGTCTGATAAGGGTCATACTGTACTGAGCAGTCTGATAAGGGTCTTATACTGAGCAGTCTGATAAGGATCTATGCTGAGCAGTCTGATAAGGGTCTATATTGAGCAGTCTGATAATAAGGGTCTATACTGAGCAGTCTTGATAAGGATCTATACTGAGCAGTCTGATAAGGGTCTATACTGAGCAGTCTGATAAGGGTCATACTGAGCAGTCTGCTACGGGTCTATACTGAACAGTCTGATACGGGTCTATACTGTACTGAGCAGTCTGATAAGGGTCTATACTGAGCAGCTCTGATAAGGATCTATACTGAGCAGTCTGATAAGGGTCTATACTGAGCAGTGCTCCTGATAAGGGTCATACTGAGCGGTCTGCTACGGGTCTATACTTGAACAGTTTCTGATCACGGGTCTATACTGAGCAGTCTGAGAAGGATCTATACTGAGCAGTCCTAATAAGATCTATACTGAGCAGTCCTGATAAGGGTCTATACTGAGCAGTCTGATAAGGGTCTATACTGAGCAGTCTGCTACGGGTCTATACTGAGCAATCTGATAAGGGTCTATACTGAGCTGTCTGATAAGGATATATAACTGAGCAGTCTGATACGGGTCTATACTGAGCAGTCTGATAAGGGTCTATAACCTGACAGTTCTGATAGGGTCTATACTGAGCAGTCTGATAAGGGTCTATAACTGTACTGAGCAGTCTGATATGGGGTCTATACTGAGCAGTCTGATTAAGGATCTAAACTGAGCTGTCTGATAAGGGTCGATACTGAGCAGTCCTGATAAGGTCTATACTGACAGTCTGCTACGGGTCTATACTGAACAGTCTGATACGGGTCTATCTTGTACTTTGCAGTCTGAATAAGGTCTATACTGAGATCAGCCTGATAAGGATCTATACTGAGCATCTGATAAGGGTATATACTGAGCAGTCCTGATAAGGGTCTCATACTGATCGGCTCTGCTTAAACGGGTCTATACAGAACAGTCTGATACGGGTCTATAACTAGCAGTCTGACAAGGGTCTATTCATGACAGTACTGATAAGTCTATACTGAGCAAGTCTGACAAGGGTCTATAACTGAGCCGGTCGATAAGGGTCTATCTGAGCAGTCTGATAAGGGCTATACTGAGCAGTCTACAAGGGTCTTACTGAGCAGTCTGATAAGGGTCTATGCTGAGCAGTCTGATAAGGGTCTATACTGAGCAGTCTGATACGGGTCTATACTGAGCAGTCTGATAAGGATCTATGCTGAGCAGTCTGATAAGGGTCTATACTGAGCAGTCTGATAAGGATCTATACTGAGCAGTCTGAGTAGGATCTATACTGAGCAGTCTGATACGGGTCTATACTGAACAGTCTGAGTAGGATCTATATACTGAACAGTCTGATACGGGTCTATACTGAACAGTCTGAGTAGGGTCTATACTGAGCAGTCTGATACGGGTCTATACTGAACAGTCTGATATGTGAAAGTTTTACGGTCAAATCTTTTGCGCGCAATGAATGTTTTGAAACGTTCGGCACGTCTATATAGCGTGCCAAGTGATGCAAAACTTTCGTTGCGCGCAAAAGATATATTTTTTGCGCGTAAAAGATTTTTGAAACAATCCGCACGTCTAGTGTGCCGAACGTTTCAAAATATTCGTTGCGCGCAAAACATTGGCCATATTGAATCTTTTGCGCGTAAAAGATATAATATTTTGCGCGCAATGAAAGTTTTGAAACGTTTCGCACGTCAGGTGCCATGTGTTGCAAAACTTCTTTTGCGCGCAAAAAATATATCTTTTGCGCGCAACGAAAGTTTTGCATCACATGGCACGGCATACGGCCGACCCATGTGTACATGGCTATTGACATTTCATTACACCGTAGTTAAGAGAATCCTATGTTTGCTTCGGTGCATGGGGACGATCCCCAACCCCACCCACAGTGCACATGTATATGTATACCAATAGCACTGAAGTACAGAATGTATGGACCGCCGAATGTCAAAATGTACCTAATATCGTTTGCAACCAGCGTAGCCCCTGATCAGATCGCGCAGTCTGATCAGGGCCTACGCTGTTCGACAGTCAGTCACTGACGTCACCGTACAACCGTAAACAAAACGAGATTACAGTGCCACCTCTCTAAACCGGACACCCTGGGAGGTCCCCAGCGGTATCCGGTTTAGAGATATTCCACTGTAATCCCGATATAAGAGCACTGAAACACATGCCTTATGCAATGCAATCATGAATACATTAAAGGTATTTGACAGTCAAATCTGTCATAATTTAACACATCTACGTCGCAAGGTTGTTCGGTTTAGAGAGGTTCCGTTGTATATCATACTATATGAACATTCAAGAGGACTACGACCTAGACGTACCACAGACGTCGTAAGCCACTTTCTCTCAGGGGACCGCCAACATATACATGGCTTGTGACATTTCATTACACCGTAGCTAGAAGAATCCTATTTAGCAAGTATTTGGCTTCGGTGCTTGCGGACGATCCCCAACCCAATTCACAATGCACATGTATAATTATTATGTACCGCTTAAATTATTTCCCAGCACTGTAGTACAGAATGTATGGACCGCCAACTGTGTCAAAAGGTACCTTATAACGCTTGCGATCAACGTAACCCCAGATCAGACTGCTTCTCGCCATTCAGTCATTAGGATAGCCGTACTACCATCAACAAAACGATTATATCATAATTTGTCAATAGGAGCGTGGCCTGTAAATACCACATACGTTGTAAGGCCCCTTCCATCAGCGGGCGGCCCGTGTGTACATGACTATTGACATTTCAATACGCCGTAGTTAGGAGAATCTGATTCAGCCGGTATTTTGGTTCGGTGCTTAACCCCACAAATTGTCTAAGACTTCTGCTTTATTGGCCAGCCGCCTGTACACAAGCGGGAAATCAGCCGACGGAGGGACATTACGGCGTCGGCGTCTGATGGTATCATCTGTCGGATCTGCCGGTGTAACAGTCTGTGTCTATATAACTTTCTAACCACGTATTACACTACAGATTGTGCCGCATATGCTATTCATAAGTGTGGCTATGACTGGAGAAAATGGGGCTTATGGGATTTGTGATCAGTGTAGCTCCTGATCTAATAGCACACTCCTTTAGCTTACGAGCTTACGATCTATATTGCTTGTTAGAAGTATAATGGGTGTTACATTGGTTGAATGGCGAACAGGACAGATCCGGATCAGATTTCGGAAGCACAGGCTGATCTGGATCTACACTGGTTGCAAAGCCCATCGGCGTGGGCGACCTAGCTGCAACCAGTAAATCTGATATAATACAAGGCGGTGGAATGTTACTACTTATGCCATACTGCACCTACAGTTTAATATCTGTAGACACTGCGCCAATGTCACGATGAGTAAATACAAACTGAGTGCCGCGCTGGAATCACCTCCCTTTATCGCATGGCCATTTTTTCCCGATATTGATCGTGAATAGAAATCAATATTTTATGTAAATGAAATCGACATAGACGGAATTGAATTCCGCATGACATCCGATTGTTTTGTTAATTTACAATGTCGGTCTTAGTTGTTCGCAAATGTCACAAGTCCCATTTTCGCATACGGTGTCACAAATATTCGCATCCATCCAATAAGTAGGCGGTATGTAAGAACGTGTGTTTGGTGCCGACAAATTTCTGACAACACCCACTGAACATACTTGGCAACCGCTTTCACTTAATCACCTCCGAGTGCAAGGAAAAGGCAAAATGGACCTCACGACATTTGCGACCAGCGTAGCTCCAGATCACGCTGCGCAAATTGAGGGCTTGCGCTGTTCACAATTCAATGACTGATACATGCTATATCAACAAAACGACTTGATTCGAATCCAACTGATTGGTGTATAAAGAGCAAGAGTAACTGGAATGACTTTTCAAATGTTAATTTTCCGACCAATCCAACCGTCACAAAATGACTTTCAGACTAGTCCATTTATAAAAAGGGGGTGTTTTTATTCTCATATTCTCAAATATATGAATATCACTTGCAAAAAAGTGCAGATCCTGATGAGACGGCTCGTCACGAGCCGACTCATCTGGATCTACACTATTTGCCAATACCGTTATAAAGGACTGTGGTGTTGAAAGGGTTAATTGTAGTAGCAAGTGCATTTACCAACCATTGTGTCAATATATAAACACATTCCCAACATTGGAGATGCGGGGGAGGTTTCAGAGGAGATGGAATCGCTTTGCCTGACAGAATGAATTAATAGAGGCTGTAATTTGGTAGATGTCTGCCATATATAGACACACATAGGCCACATACAGACACACTGTACGTCACTGATATGGTCGTATTGACAACCACTCGTGACGTATACGCATATAGTTTGTACAATGTGGAGTCACAGGATGTGTACATCCTGATAACACAGACAAATGTTTAATATGTAGTATCCGTTATTGCACGGAAATATACCGAACTATACGTATAGAAAATATTAATATTGAAGGGGTCAGTGGAATCATGGCGGTGGGGGGGGGGGGGGGGGGGGGGGGGGGGGGGGGGGGGGGGGGGGGGGGGGGGGGGGGGGGGGGGGGTGGGGGGGGCTAACCCCATGAACTGAAAAGATCAGGGGCCCGTTTCACTAAACATCGTCAGACTATGAAGTTCGTAAGGGCTAAATTTAATAAGGAAAGGAACTCTATAAGATAGTAATATTTCGTTCCAATACTCTTTACACTGCTTGTATACCGAACAATGATGTAAATTATAATTTAATAAAATATGTTTATACCAAAATTCAATTTTAGAATAGCATTTACACTGACAGCCGGTGTTAGAAAAATGTTAATGGGTGTATTATAGGAATGTACTTGGAAAAGTCGCGCGAATACTGGACGAGGCCTTCCGGCCTTCGTCCAAATGAATGACATTTTTGTGGAATTTAAAGGCCTCGTCCAGTATTCGCGCGACTTTTCCAAGTTTATATCCCGATAAATTCCACAAAAAGGCCATTCATTCCTTATAATTCCAGCAATTGAAATAAATTCATCAAGAAAATGTGTTTATTTTACGTTTTCTTAAGAATTATTTTAACTGCGCCTCACGGTTACGGAAAGTAGTTCGGCGTGGGAGTTTACTGGGATATAAATTTTGGACAGAGACTTGCTACGGGCCAATCAAATGTTAGGGAATTGTGTAAATATTTTTGTGCTGGAATATGTATGTAGTGCCAAAGTGGGTAACATTAGTTCACAACCTTAATGTGGGAAGCAAATTAATAAAACTCTTCTTACGAACAGTTGTACGACTAAAATATTAGTAAGTGCAAAGTTATGATATTCTGTAATGTGCACATTAAAAACTTTTTCTTTCACACAATTATTGGATTTACATGTATTGAGCATAGGCTGCATATGCAGCCTATGTTCAATAAATGTAAATCCATCAATTGAAATTTCCAGACGATCCTAAATTTGCACTTACGAACATTTTAGTCGTACGAAATTTAGTGAAACTGGCCCCTAGTGTATACTTATGTAGGCTAGTGGTAGATTGAACGGTATTTACGTTCGATATGCTTGACCATGTAAGGCAAACTGTTTTCATATACGTATTTAATAATTGAACGCAACTATGCGATAATCAAAAGAAAATATGCCGTTTGAACATAGACAGAAATCTGCTGTAACACGCAATATCATATCTGCGTGATAATATTGTCTACTAGCCAATACTACGATAACATAGTTCTTGTTGTCATTACAGGCGCTTTATATCAAACCGAATCCTATTAATGTCTCACAGTTGCATAAGAGGCGGCATGTTGGCTAAATCTGTGTTTAATGACCATCGTGTTACAGCATTACGCAATCTACCACCATGCTGTACGGAGATAAAATCCATATGTCTTTACTCCGTAACACCAGTAGGCGATTTCATCAAAATTGCTAAGCATACTAATCTAGCTAAGTATACTTTCAGGTATAGTCCGTAACACCAGTAGCCGATTTCATCGAAATTTCTAGCATGCTAATCTAGTTAAGTATACTTTGAGGGAGTAATCATTTATTTTTCCCGAAATGCATTATTTCATACAGAACTAACGACTGCATATATTTGATGATTAAAAGTATGTAGAATCATTATACTGAATGTATTACATTATCACAGTCAAACTGGCTGTGATAATGTAATACATTCAGAATAAGAAAAATGAATAAATTTCTCCTTAAATTGAAAATATTTCCCTCAAAGTCGCAAAGTGTACTTAGCAAGATAAGTATACTTTGCAATTTTGGTGAAATCGGTTACGGAACATGGTTTTCCAGCTTAGCCTCGGATCTAGTCATATGAAGTCAACCCTTTCGATTCTTAATTAATAATTGTCGTCTGTTGTTATTCTTTATTTCCATTTTCTCAATAAAACACATGTTTTGGCAGCACTTTAGAATCATTTTCAGAGGAAATGATTCTAAAGTGTTGTCAAACCATGTTATGTTTAGAAACAAATACTATGAAGGAACAGCAGACGACAATTTTCGGTTCCCGCGTTCTAAAGGTTCCAGAAACGGCACTAGATATAAAGGTCAAACTCAAAAGAATAATTTCAATTAATAAGCATGGTTTTCTCATCTTGTACACTTTATATTGTAATAAATATTGTTTAAATTAAATAACGAGCTGTCAGATAGATTAAATTTGTCAAATTGACGAATAATTACATGTAGTATATTTTTGTCAGATAAAATTGTTAATATGTCGCGAAGATTAAGGGAAATGGGTCTTATTCTTTTGTGACCAGTGTAGACCCAGACTAGACGCATTCGCGAAGTCTGGTCAGGCTCAGCACTAGTCCCCATCCGGTCGCGTCATGCTTCTAACAAGAAATATAGATTATTTCAGCCTAGAGTTGGACGCTGGCGGATTATCACCTAGACCGGCCACAACCGCTTTAAAAGACGGATTTCTCAAGTTCCAGCCACTAATGGACCTCCGACTGAAAAACACCTTACGTCGTATGCGACCAGTATAGACCCTGATAGCACTATAGACCAGCACTATAGACCAGTATAGACCCTGATAGCACTATAGACCAGCACTATAGATCAGTATAGACCCTGATAGCACTATAGACCAGCACTATAGACCAGTATAGACCCTGATCACATCTGCTGTAAGGGCCATTTTCTCGGCGGCCGCTTATATCACCAACTATAGATCTTCCTGCGAAATTCGACCGCTCCCATTGTCTGTGGGGGTATTCGCCATTTATATCCTTTGTTATAAATCAATGCGCCGTCATCCTATATCCAAAGAATTAAATGAGGAAATCACTACAAATTAGATTTAGTCACGGTATTATTGTTAAATTCAAACGCCGCCAGTATTTTCTCAATATCGTCTACTGTTCATGTAGACACGGTGCAGCAGTGAGGGCATAAATCAAAGTACTGAAAGTACTGAAGATAGGGTACTACAAGATTAAACTAGATTGATTGATTGATTGATTGATTGTTGGTGCAGTTTCATTAACCCTTAAAGGTACATGCCCACTCAGCAGGTACAAACTGTTTTTTACATCAGATACATCATCTGAGACATTTCCTGGCAAAATAAACATTCATGCGCCATTATCCCACGTACTGATTGGCATTATTATACATTTTATATCAGACGTAAATTTACACACTGATATCAGGGGCGATAACCGTGTTTGCTTACAATGTTAACGGACATTACTATTTAATCTCTGTATTTATTTTATGATGTGCAATGATCATACTTTAAAATCTGTCGAAAATATTATTTTTTCAGGTGACGCATTTCTTTAGTATACATATTTAAAAAATATCATGCCTCATTTGCATATGAAAATAGCCTGATACCACCGCGCGTCACTATCAGTTATACACTTATTTAATTCCTATAAATGACATTTTGGGCTTACTGAGTGGGCATGTACCTTTAAAGCGCTGGAAACGACAATTTTCGTCTGCTGTTTTAAATATTTTTATATTTTCTCCTCAAAAACATACGGAGACGATTCTACTGCGCTGCCAAAACAGGTTTTTAAAGAGATTAAAATATACAAAATGAGCAGACGGCAATTTTATTTTTCAGCGTTTTAATGGTTAAGGGGTAAACTATTGATATGGCACAACTTGAAGTACAGTATGCACTGCTACAGTATGTACCAAAACATTCAACAACATTACAGATTATGCATAGCAATATCAGAAAGATACGGTAACACATATACAAGACATCATCAATTCAAGTATACAGATTCCAGATATCTATGATCATTATAGATATATTGAAAACTGATTGAAGAGCAATAGTTACAATAATTCCGCCACGGAAGCGGTGTCGCGCCTGAAAATGCCTTATCGGTACATCGCCAAGTTTACTTCTGTTTTGTGAATGAAATAGTTGGCCCCGGATCGAGTATATTAAAACATACAAATGACGTCATTGGGGAAACCGCTGACAAAATTTTCAATGTATGGAAGCCCAAACTTGTTAGATTACTTTTTGTCGTATTTCAGTACTTGCATTAATATGGGTATTAATATACGCTGAATGTGTTATACTGTCATTAATTTGTTCCCTGACTGTAAGTTATCACCTTAAATACTGACTTATTGACCCCCTTCCCTGAACGTAGAATTAACACTCATGTTGGCGTGTATTGGCCACCATAGACAAATGTCAATCAGGCCGAATTCGGGAATGTCACTAAAATCCGCTGTAAATCCATCGATAGAGAGAGAGAATGAGGATTAAACATCAGTTAGACCTACACGTGCGAGTTTTGTTTCGCACAGGTGTCGGGTGAGTTTAAAAATAGGCTGTCGGAAGGTCAAACTTGATGTAGTTTGCGTGTTAAACGCGTCGCTTGTTTCGGAGAGTATTCGGAGGGGAGTTAACTATGTTATTAAATTTAGCGATGACCGCAAATGAGGGCAAATCATGCGCAACAAAATAATCCGATGTATTTTTGTACGTAGAACATCCGTTGATGATATTGTTCAGTGCAAGTAGTTTTACATAATATTATTTTCAATTAGCGGTTGCGTATGCCAGCTAAACGTTGAGTAACACAATGCATTTTGTTGTTATGGTTACTCCAAGATATCACTACCTACCACCGCATCGAGGGGGGTCTGGGGCGTGGCTAACTTTCGGAGGCGATCCCTATACACAGGTATACCCTATGTAAAAATAGTTGGACAACACAGACTGAATGTTCAAATATCATCACGGGACGGGCGAGTCCAAGTTTAGGGGAAGATACCATACAACCGGAAGGTTGCGAGTTCGGCACCACCATCTGACAGAAATGTTTTTTTTTATATAATATTCATTACATTTGTTTTAATTTGTTTATGTAGGTAAAATGTCAATAAATAACGGTTATATTTTCTATGTGCACCCCTCTTTTTCGGAACTGTCCAACATTGCCAAATGGCAATACGTCAACTGCATATATAATAAATTACTATATGAGTAAATGCATGATGGAATCCACAACGATTTCGGACATAACGTTATGTACTATCAAATCAGCATAACAAACACAAGTTATGCTAGTTAGGAATTATAGTAACTGCAAAACGCATATACCGTCCGTAGCACAGTAGTTGTGCAGAGTTATTGCCCGTAACTTATAGACCTTGAGCCACCAATAACCCCCCTCCCCCCCCCCCCCCTGTGGGATTTTTGGTGACTATGATTTTCAGATTCAGTAGCCTATTGTCTATTAATCCTGAATGTCTGCGCTCAAAAAGCCGCTGGCTGAACAAATGGCGGCCATTTTCCAAGATGGCCGCCATGCCATTTTGAGCCGTTTATATTATGACTGTTAATTGATATTTAGGCAAGTACAAACCCTGTAAATAGCTACGATGTTTTGCCAAATTGGTTACTGAATGGTATACAATGGACATTATACATCATTACATCATACTATACCAATAATTTCCAAAATGGCCGCCAAAATTGGCATTTTTCAACATTATTTTCAATATAACTATTATTGAGAACTATTACAAAACTGTAATGATGTTACAATGCACTTATTTTTCATTGCATTACTTATATATACCTGTGAAAGGAACATGTAATCCCTTTAAATATCATAACTCTCAAAATATTTCAAAATGGCCGCCATAAACTACATATTTACTACTGTCTGGAATTTCGAAGATGCTATAAAAACACGCAATGGTCATATATTATATACAAATTGACCTAAATATAGTTTGCTTAGCATTCACAGTCATGTTCCATGATACAATAATGTTGTTATACATTCAAAATGGCCGCCTAATAGTTTATTTATTTTCATAAATCACAATAAAAAATCATGTTTTTCTCAGCAATTCAAATTGTATAAAAATGCACAAAAACATGTTTAAAACATTTGCTGATGGTTGGTTGTAATGATTGAAAGAATCTATTATATTGGTTGATTGATTGACACAATCAGTGACAATCACAATAGTCACCATTAGGTAGTATTAATAACATTTAAATACAGTATACATGTGAATCATGTATATGATCATCAGGCATGTGTAGTGACAATTGCAAATCAAATTAGGTTCGCATAGTAGTAGGAATTTTCACTGTCTGCACCAGTTGTCTAATTATACTTACAGAACCATTTTTAATCTTATTAATACTCTGAAATATATGGTAATAGTACGACCCTGTTACTTGTAAGTGAACAGATTGATGATTCATGGTTGCAAATGAAATCAAGGTATTACGTAATCCGGGACATCTGTCTATTATCAGTTAATTATGTTGATTATTAGCATTTGTATCATTCAACATTGATTAGTTAACAAAACCACAGCTATGTGTATAAATAGTAACACCATTATATATTAAATTAAATGTACAGTATATGAAGTGAGGAGGCATATATTGTACTTCATTTAATTTGATGTTACACTCGTGCTACATTATTTGGATGTATGCAATAAAATAATTCACACTGGCCAAATAAATGATGCAGCTACTACTATTTGAAGAGAGGGCTATATTGATATCATAATGGTTAAGTTAAGATAGATGTATCTCCATAGAGTATCGACGTGTAGCAGTACAAACATGTGATAAAATGTTAGGGTCTCTTGCGTCATGTTTGATCTAACTAAATTAAGACTTGCATGGAGCATCACACTTTTATATCAATCAGATATAAAGATGTTCTGCCACAATGTAACGTTCCACCACAGTGTAGTGATGTTCCACCACATTATAAGACCGTTCCGGTACAATATAAGGATGTTCCATTACACTATACGGATGTTACATCACACTACAAGCCTTTTCCATCAACATAAGCTTGTTCCATCACGATATGAGGGTGTTCCACCACAATATACGGATGCTCCATCACAACATAATACTGTTTAATCACACTATAGTGCAGTTCTACACGATATAAATATGTTTTATTCAAACTATAGGCAGTGCCACCACAATATAAAGCAGTTTCATCACAATATAAGGAGATAAAACACATTATAAGGCAGTTTCACCACATTATAAAGATGTTCCATCACAATATCAGGAACATTACTTGCACTGTAAGACAGTTCACCACAATATAAGGATGTACCACCACACTATAATGCAGTTCCAACACATTATAATACAGTTCCATCGCAATATAAGGATGTTCCGTCACACTATAAGGATGTTCCGTCACAATATAAGGCTGTTCCATCACAATATAAGGATGCTCCACCACAGAATATTATGTTTCCTCACACTATAAGACAGTTTCACCACACTATAATACATTTTCGTCACAATATACGGCAGTGCCACCACAATTATAAGGCGTTTCACCACAAGATAATGATGTCCACACACTATAAGGATGTTTCACCACATTATAATGGTGTTTCATAACAATATAAGGCACTTCCACCACACTATAAGGCAAATTAATTACAATATAAGACAGTTCCACCACTATATAATGTGTTGCATCACGATATAAGGATACATCACCACCATATAAAGATATTTTGTCACAATATAAGGCAGTTCCACCACAATATAAGACAGTGTCGTCACACTATATGGCAGTGCCACCACATTATAAGGCGGCTTCACCACCATATAATGATGTTCCACCACACTATAAGGACGTTCCACCAGAGTATAATGATGTTTAGTGACAATATAAGGCAAATTAATTACAATATAAGACCGTTCTACCACATTATAAGGCAGTTTCACCATAATATAGGGATGTTCAGCCACACTATAAGGCAGTTATCACGCAGTATACGGCAGTTCCATTACAATATAAGAATGTTCCACCACTCTCAAAGATGTCCACCACGATATAATGATGCTCCATCACATTATACATATGTTTTCCTCACAAAATAAGGCAGTTCCACCACAATATAAGGCAGTTTCGTCACATCTATAATGCATTTTCATCACATTATACGGCAGTTTTCACCACACCATAATGTGGTTCCACCACACTATAATGATGTTCCATCACAATATAAGGCAGTTGCATCACACTACATGTATAAGATGTATCAGCACGACATAAGGATGTTCCACCAGATTATAAGGCTGCTCCGCCACCTCAATATAATAATAAGGAAGTTACAAATGATATAGACCATTATGTCCATCTCCACAATCATATCGAGCGATATATTGCTGTATACATATATATAAATTATCAATGTGGCGGCCATTTTGAAATTGCATAATTAACAAATTGATCCAACTTCATCCATTATATGTATGGTTTCATCTTATGTCGGATAGCGAAGTGAAAACAAAACATGGTTTTATTATTTTATCTTAAAAAAATTGTTTTTAGCTTTCAGGATTTTCTTCCTCCGTCAGGCATATTTGATGCACGATATTAACACCATTACTGAATATTGTAAAAAAAGGAGAAGAAATCTATGTACAAATGGATAACTATTATCGTATATTAACTCCTGTTGACGATAATGATCACATGCCTCGAACTATATTAATATGTGTACATTATTCCAATCGATGCAGTCAATTAATATTTAAGAAGCTAAGAAGCGTGCGTACAGACGGACGAACATTCGACAAATAGTATCTGCAGTCTGCATAGACAATACTAATAAATATGTAACTAGTTGTCTGTCCATAGCAACCGGTTTTAAGGATCTGACGTTGCATAATATTGAATACCGGTGAAATAACCATTGTAAAATTAATGGGTGGGGAATGGTAAAAATGTGTTGTTTTTCACTTTGTATATTTTGCAGTAGACACAAAAAAAATTGGGCGTATTTGCATTGGATATGTTTAATAGACACTCCTAGCTTACATTAACATTGATAATATGAAAAAATACCACGTTTGCATAAAGTTATTAACATGTATATTTTACCATTGAAATTGGGTGGGTGGGGTAATCAAACACGTAAAATTTGACTTCTGGATTATCAGACTTTGTTTAAGTGTACCTTATTAGATTCCATATTGTCCAAAATCTCTGAAAAAGTGCAAAAATACTACTTTATGTAATTAAAATGATATAATTTGGTCAATGTTTAGTTAAAAATGTGATTTATGAAGATGGGAAAAAGTCCGAGGGTGACCTACTTCAAAATGGCGCCATATGTTCATCCAGCGGGTTACAGAGCGCAGACATACGGCATAACACTCGCAATTGAATGTAGTTTTAGGAAAAATATGTCTGCAAAAATCCCACAGGGGGGGGGGGGAGGGTTTCGGTATCTGGCTCACGGGCTATTACGTTTAAAATATACAATCATTTAACCCTTTCAACCCTAATTATTTGGAATGGACTGTGAGATATGATAATTTTCCGACCAATCCAATCGTCACAAAATGATTTTCGGACTGGTCCATTTATGAAAAGGAGGAGTTTATGTTCTAAAGAATATGAAAATTACTTGCAAACAGTGTAGATCCTGATGAGACGGCTCGTTACGAGCCGGCTCATCTGGATCTGCACTGTTTGCATAAACCGATATAGCGGGCTTTCGGGTTCAAAGGGTTAAACCTGTCACGTCACCAAATGTTATATGTACATTATGAAATTGGTATATGACATACACTACCGCCAGCGATTATCTTGCCAATATTGTTAGTTTTTATTTAAAAATATTTTAAATCAAGCAGCTTAATTGTCTGCGCCTGATCTGTGCTCAGGCTCAGACAATCAAGTTGCTTGATTACTAGTTGGCATTGGCGATATATGCTCAGAAACGTCGATAATCTGGACAAGATAAACACAGGCGGTTGTTTATTCCTTGTTACCTATTTCGTATGTGAATATTTCCTGTAGGGACCGTACACTGTTATTCTTAGAGTGCAAATCGGTGCTTGTTGAAGACTCTGTTGCTATCCTTTCACTCTTGCCTGTTTTATATGGCCTTACATGGTTACATTTTGGGTTGTATTGGGTTATTTGAGCTATAATATTTATATTATTCATTAAATGAGCAAAATAGTTTAACATAATAATATAACATAATACAATATAGAGATTTTGTATTATTGTATTGTGTTGTATTGTCTCCTCTGGATATACTATTTATAGTATTCATTGACTGAGCAAAAATTACCAATTTTTTTCGAGTCCTCTTGAAACATTAACTAAATGTAGCTTATTCACTTTTCCACCATCCCTCGTAATGAGCGAGATGTTTAGGATTCCTATCGGCCACATGCCAATACTGTTTACATTGGCAGACCATGAGGCTCACTCCCGATATTTGGAAGCACTTCTGATCGAAATGGTCAGATTTGTATCTGGTTTATGATGGCTGGAAGAAACAAGGAACATTGGAGTTACAGGCGTGTGATGGAGGTGGTCAAATACCCACATACCATTATTATGGGGACAGTTGTGTTAATTCTTACAACGCCAGCTTATTGTCGTCAGTTTATCATGTTCTGGCAACAAACTGGTGTAAAATCATCGGGATATGTTTTTACTGGACTGTTTTCGCATATACGCTGGACACTTAGAGTTAATACTTTCTTTATATAGTATGTACTTGCACTTTCACATTCTACACTTTTAATATATATAATTATATATACCATTATACATGTATATATAATATTATGTTTTTTATATTCCAAATGAGGCCATAACGTGTGCAGAGTATATGCAAAAACAGTCCGGTAAAAACATATATTTATTATATACCTACCCATGAAATACATAGTTATACGATGTAAATAAAAGTCATATGTTCTCATCGATGAAATAAACAACTTCCGGTGAAAATACGACTACTTCCGCTATCTATATTCATAACGCGCACATGCAGTGCCGGACTGCAAATAGGCTGCAAATACACATTCATTACCGTATACAGTCTGAAAAACTGTTAATTTCCATGGAGCGGTTTATAATAAATAAAATATTCATATTTTTGCAACGAATATGATATATATGTTCATCTCGTGGTGTGAAATGTCCATATGGACATTCCACACCACTCGATGAACATATATGTCATATTCGTTGCAAAAATATGAATATCCTCTATATATTGGTCTCTATATATATACAGTTAAACCTGTGAATAAAGGCCAGTGATGGGAAGAGAATTGCATGGACTTTGTTCAATTGTGGTTTTTATTCGCAGTGTTATTTATGTGTTAACTGAGTAATTTGGAAAACAAACGCGTGGCTTCTATAGACAGTTAATTGCTATTCAGACGTAGCCTTTTACACAGGTTCGACTGTATATACCATAACAAAGGCGTCGGCAGGTGAGGTTCGATGGGTTCGTACGAACCCCCATTGTTGAATCGAGCATGATTTTCTAATATACATGATGACCGCGGTAGTCATTTTCAGTCCGCAAATGAACAGACATTACATTATGCAAATGTCATACTAACAAAGTGACATCTTTCAGAAATAGGCTTCTTAAATTTGACCAAAACTATGTGCGCATAAGCTAGTTTTTGTCCAAGCATAACCGAATGCAGGATTTGTTTTTTATAAAACAAAATCGAAAACTTTCCGGAACTGTGAAGCAATCGAAATCTGTAAGGGGTCCAGGGGCAACCCCTGGACCCCTTACATGTTTCGGTTGCTTCACAGCTGAAAGTTGAACCCCCTTTTCAAAAATGCTGGTGACGTCCATGCATTAAGCTTGTATATCACTGGGCTGCGACTGTTGCGAACGGCATTCGCGAGGGAGTTTCCAAAATGTCTCGAAACGTTCGCAGGGGTTCTCAATTTCCTCGCGTGAGTCGCAGGGCATCGCTGTCGTGTCGCTGGAATTTGGAAAATGTTCAAAAAATTCGTGCGACAAATTTTCTCTCAAAATAGTCACAGAGTCGTCGCGGGTGTCTCGAACCCGTCTCGAACCCTCCTCAATTTAGTTTCCGTGAGTGAGAAAGTGCGAGAAATGTGATACAACTTTGTGAGGGGTTGGCGACCTATGAAACTAAATTGTGATTGATTGCAGACAAACATGAGAATTCTGACATTCCGGGCGCGAGACAGGCGCGAACTGCCTATTTCTCAATTGTGACGCATAACTGTCGCGAGAATGTCACGTGACACTCGTGCGACAGTCTCAAGTAAGTGCAAAACAGAAATCGCAATGTATTCGAATTTTGGCCTAAGGTTCGCCGGGAGTTCATGCGACATTCGGTGCAACATTCGTGCAACATTCGTGTCGTAAGTACGGTACCAATTCAGTGTGATGCCAAGTGAAAATTGTCGCTAATTCGCGTATTTTCTCGCAATTGTGTGTCTCCAACCAGTCGCGAGCTGTCGCAGCCCAGTGAGATACTACCTTAGCTGTTTAACGAGTACTGAGAAATTCCATTAGCCATGATAAAGCACGGAGATCATTGCCGGCGTTTAGTCCATGTGTGTGATGAGCCATTGACAGTAAGTGTTCCCGCTTTTCTTAATTGTTTCATTGGAGTCAATCGCAGTTCGCGTTAGCAATACTAGGTATGTGTATGCTCCAGCAGCGGACAACACTATGGTGTACGAACGGGGTCAAAACTAAACTTACAGGTGCAGCTATAAAAATATACAGGTGCACCTGTAAATGTACAGGTGCAGCTGTAAATATACAGGTGCAGCTGTAAAAAATACAGCTGCACCTGTAACATACAGATGCACCTGTAAAAAATACAGTTGCACCTGTAAACATACAATTTAGTTTTGACCCCGTTCGTACACCATATGTACGAACGGGGTCAAAACTAAACTTACAGGTGCAGCTATACAAATATACAGGTGCACCTGTAAATGTATAGCTGCACCTGTAAAATGTACAGCTGCAGCTGTAAATTTATAATTGCAGCTGTATTTTTATAGCTGCAGCTGTATTTTAATAGCTGCAGCTATAAACGTATTTTATAGGTGCACCTGTATATTGTATAGCTGCACATGTAAGTTTAGTTTAATTTTGACCCCGTTCGTACATATGGTGTACGAACGGGGTCAAAACTAAATTGTATTTTTACAGGTGCAGCTGTATTTCTTACAGCTGCACCTGTATATTTACAGCTGCACCTGTATTTTTTATACCTGCACCGGTAAATTTACAGGTACACCTGTATATTTTTATAGCTGCACCTGTAAATTTAGTTTTGACCCCGTTCGTATACCAACACAGTATTGGACAACAACTCTCACGGGTCTCGCGCACGCCTGTGAACGTCCATAGGCACTTTTTGGTATGAACGACAACCCACCGTGATATCCAACTCCGCAACTCCGATATAATATTTACACTAATTGTAAGTTATCGTCTGCTGTTAAGTTTTTATTTTCCAGTTTTCTCAACAAAAAACAAAAACGTGTTTGACAGCGCATGAGAATCGTCTCCAACGGAGACGATTCTAATGTGCTGCCATAACATGTTTTTGTTTGGAAATAAAACAAATATGAAAACCGGCAGTTCACAATATTCGTTTCCCGCCTTTTTCAGGTTATTTCCAACTCGATCTCACTAAAACCGGACTTATTTCAATTCTAATCCATGCTAGCGTAGATCATGGGATCAGTTTTACCAAACTTTGTACATGTACGATAAAACTGTTCTTACGAAGATTTGTCACATTAACGTGAGTCACTAAAGCCACCATTCTCCACCTAAGCGTACACATCAGTAAATTTGAACACATCAACAAAATAGTGCTTTATGTAATGTTATTTTAAATTTCAATTTTGAACTTACGAACTTCTTAGTCGTACGAAGTTTAGTGAAGCGGGCTCCAGCTGATCAGCATGTAGCGACAATAATTTGCCTCCGATATGTTATCTACGGTTACAATTTAACCCATTCAAAAAATGTGAACAAGCCGAAGTGCATACCCAAACCTGTTGTACATAGGTCAACATTTAGTAAGCTGTATATTTCATACATTTAAACAAATAATATTTGATGTAGAACAAGTAAATTGCCAACAATAATAGAACAGGGAAATCATTTCCACATGGAAGCCATCTTTTCTCTTGTTGTTGTTCAACATTCAACATAACGAAATGAAGCTTTCAAATGTACATGTGAGATAAATGCATTGACACGATAAAATAACCAATTTCTGCATGTGTATGTTCTTTATTAATAATTTATTGATACAGTTTTGACAGTTTTATATCGCTAATATATCAAACACGCCGGATAACCGATTGCAAAAATCACTCTTCCATGTGTGTGTTACATTAAAGAGATGGGGTTAAATTGCTACCCTCGCGAGAGGTATGTAGCGGGGTAGCAATTTTGTTTCTAATCAGCATGTAGATGGAATATAGATCACTGTAAACCATGGTCAGTACAGCAATACGCCTGGTTTTGTTAGATCACGGTCCAGGCGGGCTTGATTTCAGGTCTAAGTTTCCCAAAGTACGACCGGTGATGGAACCAATTTCAGCTCTGCTCCATTGATGTACCCTGATTGCGTTCTCTTTGATTCGATTCTCGCATACAACCCTCCAATTTAAAACTCATTCATGTTTTTTGTGTGATTCATTCCGGAAGACAATCAAATCGTAAATGGTTTCACACGTAGATGGCAAAACTACGGAGCCCCGCAGGGAACATGTACTTTTTTTTTCTTAATTCGTTCCCACGAAATAACAATTCGTTCCCTCAATTTAATAATTAGTTCCCTCGAATTAACAATTCGTTCCCACGAAATTACAATTCGTTCCCTCGAATTAACAATTCGTTCCCTCGAATTAACAATTCCTTCCCACGAAACCACGGGAACGAATTGCTATTTCGTGGGAACGAATTGCTAATTCGTGGGAACGAATTGTTAATTCGTGGGAACGAATTGATAAATTGAGGGAACGAATTGTTAATTCGTAGGAACGAATTGTTCAATTGAGGGAACGAATTGTTATTTCGTGGGAACGAATTGTTATTTCGTGGGAACGAATTATTTAAAACAAGAAATGCGTCTGTCGAACGCGGATGCCACCTGCAGCATATTTGAGAAACTGTGACAAAGTGGTTAACCGAAAAGTGTGACGGACGGACGGACAAACGGACAGACGGACGGACGGACGGACGGACGGACAGACGGATGGACGGACAGACGGACGGTCCAAACACTATATGCCACCCGTTTCTTCGAAACCCGGTGGCATAAAAAAGAATTCTACGTCTCCTGCGGGGCTCCGTACAAATCAAATGTAACGGCAAGTAGATCCTATCTTACTGTTCTAGCGGTTATGGCTCTAATAAAACCCGTTAAGGACATAGTTCATAGAAGATTATCATTTGTTTCAAAGACAATTATCTTCGTATATGTATGAACTATACAGAAGGACAAAACTGCTTCAATTTAAGTTCAAATTTCGAGTACATGTTCTAAGCAGCTGATTGTACTCACAGATCCTTATAACAATTTTCGAAGTGACCCGTGTAGATACTGATCACCATATGCACATGCAGAGCCAAAATCGAGTGCGATTAAGTGACCCGCCACGGTGTTGAGTGTTAGACAAGTGTAGCTCCTGATCGGTTAAGATGCACATGAAACCTGATACGGAAACATTTTATTAAATTCAGTATGAATTATGTATTAACTTTATAACATCCTATAGACACGGTGACACACGAAATTGAATGCAAATTCAGTACAGTCGTGATGGGTTTATATTCATCCATAACAACACTGCCCTCCCAAGTCAAACTGCAGTATCTGTTAAACTGCAGTATCTGCACTATAATGCTATGCTGACCCTGTGCAATCATCCCCAGGTGGGGATGCTATGCTGACCCTGTGCAATCATCCCCAGGTGGGGATGATTGCACAGGGTCAGCATAGCATCATAGTGCAGATACTGCAGTTTAACAGATACTGCAGTTTGACTTGGGATGATTGCACAGGGTCAGCATAGCATCATAGTGCAGATACTGCAGTTTAACAGATACTGCAGTTTGACTTGGGAGGGCAGAACAGTAATGCGACAAATGCATATACAGTGGAACGCCTCTAAGCCGGACACTTGGGGAAATATGGATGTTTAACTTAGATGTGTTTCGCTGATATGTATCTCTGATTACAATGCCTTTTCATGATTGTAAAATATTATAATGTGTCATGAAGCGCTAACATGTCTAATTTACAGTGGAACATTTCCAAACCATGGGGACATCACCCCAGGGTGTCCGGTTTGGCGAGGTTCCATTGTACATGTATGTAGTTGCTGGTCATTATGACCAAAGGTTACGCTGGTCGCCAACGCCGTAATGTCAATTGATCACTCGGGAACCCTCGGACAATTCCGTAAATCGACGCCAATTTCTTTTCGACGCCAATTTGGGTGTCTGTAGTTCGCGAAATATTCTGGTGGAACGTAACGCTGAATGATGGGTCTGTGTCCAGAAGGTACGGTGTCCTGTTAGGGCCATGTTACATTCTCGCGTTCTCGCTCTCTCGACTTATGCACGAGATCGCGAGATTGCGAGAACGTGAGGCGAGATCGCGAGATGGCGAGATGGCGAGATTGCGAGATCGTGAGAACGCGAGGCGAGATTGCGAGAATGCGAGAACGCGAGGCGAGATCGCAAGATCGCGAGGCGAAAACGCGAGATTCAATCTCGCAATCTCGCAATCTCATCTCGCGATCTAACCTCGTGATAAAAAAAGATTTCCATGTCCCCTCTGTGCTAAGTGTATGGTACTATGTTCGAGTCATATTATAGTATTATATCTTAATAATAATATAGCGACGTATGAACGTCAATACCCTGTTTATTGTTTCTATATTTTAGTGCGCGAAGTGTAAATGCTATACGCACATTTTTACTTTGTAGCGTGGTGCAGTGATATAGTGCAACCTTTTGCCTATAAAGCGAACAACGTGAAGCTATGTGGGATATTGTGAATCCAGTATTCATTAAACCCCATTGCCGACTTCTAAGGACAGAAGCGAGACCCTTATGCAAAAGAAATAATAAACACTCAACATTTGCTAATGCGTATAAACAGAAACGTATATGCCCCCTTCTCCGTCATACTGTTGCTGCTTTGTGTGCCCATATTGTTTCAGGATAGGGAAATATGCCAGTATGTCGCAGTGGGGCCATGTGCAGTCCATGTTTGGGGGCAAGGTGCCACATGAGGGACCGATGTATCATTGGCGCAGCCGTATTCAGGGCCGTTGGCGCAGAATAGAGTCGGTGGAGGCGTGTAACAAAACTTATCCCGTCAACACAGTGCGTATGTGCCGTGAAACACGGTGCCGTGAAACATTTTTGATATCCAGTCAATACAATTTTTGCATTTTACAGCCATTTGTAGGTGTTGACGGGATAAATAGAATAGTAGGTTAGTGCCTGAATGGAAAAAAATATCTGGCGCGGCACGGAAACGGGATGTGCTCGGCAGAGCCTCGCCCATCCCGTTTCCTAAGCCTTGCCAGATATGTTTTCCCATTCACGGCACTAACCTACTATTCTCTATTTAGGTGGACAATTTAAAAGATGAGTATTGCTCGAATCATGATTTGTGCAGGAATTTGGATTTTCCTGTGCTGGATTGCAGTTATTTTTGAAAAGTAATACTGCGACTGGTCTTGATCGTATCTCATATGCAGTCGTATGCACATGGTACAATACATATTTTATGAATGGCATTTGGTGGTCATTTTACTATATCTGAAAGAAAGAGGCTTATGACCTTTGTGGCCGGTTTGGCTTCTGATCTGACACACATGTTTTGCAGTTTGATAAAACGTTTGGAACTCGTGTGATGTGTTTCACTGATTGATTGACGAATAGTGCATGACCTGATCAGACTGCGCGGATGCGCATGCGGATCTGGCACTACACTAGCCATGGTCAGTATTTCTTAGTCACCGCCACAATTACGTTCTTCAGCATATTCATCTACGTTGCGTGTTGGCTGGTGGAGTCATGGATATACTGAATATTTCGGTATTATTAGGTTTGAGGCGTCTTTCAGCTGCGCCGAAAACCTATTGTTTTCGTCGGTTTTTTTTTTTTTTTTTTTTTTTATTCTGCCGTTCAGTCTACAGCCCAAACCGCTTGTTGGATCGACTTCAAATTGTGCATGCCGATTCGGATCAAGTGTGAGTCGAGACTTAGAGATTTTCAGAAACCTCTTAATGCCACTTTCCACGAAACCGGAAGTGACGTCATACTTTCTATAACTTCATTATTTTCCAACCGGAGTCCCTGAGAGTTCTCGGCTATCTGGTCAAATAAGAGAGCTATAGGCATTTGAAGTTGAAAAATGTACATACTTTTCAACGATTTTGCCGAATGTTTGCCGAATTTCGGCTGATAACGGGTGGTCTTTACACACGTTTTCCAATTTGTACAGTAAT
Organism: Conchocele bisecta; assembly: GCA_029237695.1. Taxonomy (NCBI): domain Eukaryota; kingdom Metazoa; phylum Mollusca; class Bivalvia; order Lucinida; family Thyasiridae; genus Conchocele; species Conchocele bisecta. The sequence goes on along the minus strand of CM055265.1, from coordinate 53,872,490 downwards.
GTCAGTAACATAATGTCTTGCCAGTGTGATAGGGGAGTGTCAGCCGCATAAAAGATGATAATTTTCAGAGCTCTATCTTGACTACTTCCGGTTCTATTGGATGTCAAAGATGAACGTCATTTTTTCAAGTTTTCAAAATAGAGCAAACGGATGTGACATCAGCTTCGTTATTTATCAATAGATTTCAAAATTTCTTGCTGCGGTCGATATTTCAGTCCTTTAGCTAAAACTTTCCCGCTTTGTGCCTGGCCTATGGTGAAAAACAAACGAAAACTTCACTGGCGGAATATTGCACATATTTAATTTCCGTTTTATTAGGTGTATTTACAAATGGCGTAAACTGCAATTTAAGGGCGATAACTATCGAAAAATAATCATCCGCTGACTTACGGGCTCCCTTCATCTACACCAAACCGCTGGTCGGATCGACTTCAAATTTTGCATGCCGATTCGGATCAAGTGTGAGCAGAGACTCAGAGATTTTCAGATATCTTTTTATGCTACTTTCCACGAAATCGGAAGTGACGTCATACTTCCTATAACTTCCTTATTTTCCAACCGATTTCAAGAATTCTTTTTGCATTGGAAAGCTGACAATATTCTCTATCTCAGATTCACTGAAAGTTTTCGGCTATCTGCTCAAATAAAAGAGCTATATGCATTTGAAGTTGAAAAATGTACATACTTTTCAACGATTTTGCCGAATTTCGGCTGATAACGGGTGGTCTTTACAAACGTTTTCCAATTTGTACAACATAATTTCTTGCCAGGGTGATAGGGGAGTGTCAGCCGCATGAAAGATGATAATTTTCAGAGCTATATCTTGACTACTTACGGCTCTATTCGATGTCAAAGATGAACGTATTTTTTCAAGTTTTCAAAATAGAGCAAACGGATGTGACGTCAGCTTCGTTATTTATCATTCGATTTCAATTGTTTTTGCTGTAGTCGATATTTCAGTCCTTTAGCTAAAACGTTGGCTGAGGATCGAACCCGGTATCCCTCGCTCCGAGTCCATCGCTCTACCTCTAAGCTAACCGGCCCCACATCGGTGTGATGATGCGAACACAATAATGTTGGACTGTTCATTCTAAAACTTCAGAAATTCTTTTTGCAACCGATAGTTTACACCTTGGGCTAAAGCTTAGTTACACATGAAATCAATGTTTGAGGCTCAAACCGTTGATGCAGCTCAAGCTGCTCTAGTATTATAGTATTATTATTTGTTTTCATTACAGCAAGTTGATGTTTTGCATTCTGCTAATTTGCACATTTGCAAGAGCCTGATATAGACATGTACATAAAGTTAAGAATAAAACAGTGGGAATTATTCAGAAAGTATACATGTTTATGTCAATTTCTATAATGATTTTACAAAGAAGACTGTGTGTATTTTCTGTACTACATGTATTAGTATGTGTTATATTTTGTTTCAGTATTCATGGTTTCTCAGAAACAAAGATGACTAGTTGTTAGATGTGATCAGTGTTATATGCCAATGTTTACTGCGAAAGCAAAACTGACATGCACATGTGCTTGGGGTGGTTGTTGCAAAGTTCGGTAGTGTTATGTCCGTTAAGATGGTTTTGACAATTACCTGGTATCAAAGTCAGATGTTTATCTGACGGTGTCGCCATGTTTTATAGGATATCGTTTGTAAATATGTATATGTGTATCGGTATATACATGTAAGTGTGTATATACTTATATTTGCGCATATGTATATTCTAGACATAGATGCATGTGTAATGAATTTGCAAGGTATATTATCAAATGGTATACATGTACATGTATTTAATAAAAATTGCGTATGTGCCGTGAAACACAGTGCCGTGAAACATTTTTGATATCCAGTCAATAGTATTTTTGCATTTTAAAGCCATTTTAGGTGTTGACGGGATAAATAGAATAGTAGGTTAGTGCCGTGAATGGGAAAAAAATATCTGGCGCGGCACGGAAACTGGATGTGCTCGGCAGAGCCTCGCCCATCCCGTTTCCTGAGCCTTGCCAGATATTTTTTCCCATTCACGGCACTAACCTACTATTCTCTATCTATTTTCCTTATTTCTGAACCAAAGTATATGTTGTGACCACTCATTTGAACCGTCTCGGCGAGACGGTTCAAATGGTGGTCACTACATATACTTCTGATGAGAAATAAAGAAATTATTGAGCCTTGCCAGATATGTTTTCCCATTCACGGCACTAACCTACTATTCTCTATAAGTCTGATACTATCACGTATTACAAGGTGTTCTGTTCTACAAAACAATATGCATTTAAACTAATGATGTCCGGCATTCAAGCGAACTGACATCGACGTAAGTTCATACAGTCATGTGATTCATGGACTATAAGGTTAATGTGTCATAAAGCTTGGGTCTATACATTATTTCTTTACTGAGAATATCAACATTTTTCCCGTTCTTTAGTTGCAAATGTCGCGTCTAAAATACTATACAATGATGTATTTTTCTTGATTAAATGCTAAATAAGTGATTGTTGTGTTTGTATAAGGTTGTTCCCGGGGGGATTGCCAGAGAAATATAATTTATGTCGTTTGAACGTAGTGAATTAGAAATAAATTATTTTTCTCTGGCGGTCGGCGGGACAACCTTATACAATGTTAAGAACATTGATTGATGGTAACTCACTTGCGTGTGTTCAGTCGTGCGCGTTTTCGCGCCAAGCGTGGTCACTATAGGTGAGACCACTGGCGGAATATTGTCATTCAAGTGTTGACCGACACTAGAGCGACACGTATTTTTGTTGCAATGGAAATATGGTAGGGATCAATTTAATTATGTAGTTATCTAGGACAGGTTATTGGATTGGATGTGTTTATAGTAAGAAATGAGTGTTTCTCAAATGTCGCGTCGCCTGCTTGTCTAAAATACTATACAATGATGTATTTTGCTTGATTAAATGCTAATTAAGTGATTGTTGTGTTTTTATAAGGTTGTTCCCGGGGGGATTGCCGGAGAAATATGATTTGCTTGTAACTCGTAAATATTGGATTTGCAATAACTCTTACTCGCTGGTAAGATAGCTTGAAGCTGTGATTGGCTTTTACAAACTATAAAATAATGGTATTATCAAACACCGGGAAACTGATTGTCATTTTACTGTCTACAATCTTGATTCTGGCCGACAGAAAGATATCGTATTAATTGAGTCCGGTTGGTTAAATAAGGAACTGACGAAGTGTGCGACCATTGTAGCCCCAGATCAGCCTGCGCAGTCTGATCAGGGGCTACAATGTTCATCATACAATTAATGAATGATGACCATCAGCCCTAGTGACAAGTTTCAGGGGCATAGGTTGGATGCAATGCTCGAACAACATGGCCTAGGTCTGTCTTGTATATGGATGACCTGAATTTATGTCATAAGATATGGGCCTCTATCTCTAAATCAAAGGACTGAACGTCCTGAAATCCTTCGCAGTATGTGTTTGTAGATGACACATAGACTAATAATAAATATAGAGTGGAAATTTCACAGCATCATCAACAACAACAACAACATCAAGGAGTTAAAAATAGGTTTTTGGAAAAATGATAAATAGATTCTGATACCTATTCTGAACCGAAATCGAAGATTGTATTTGTGCACCGAACCATGGAGTTACCTAACGGGTTTGACCCGGACCTGCATATCTGCATGCTAAGGATTTACCCTGATCATTATTGGATCATATCTTGACTGTCCGGTGACGGAAGAGCAATGAGCTCCATAGTTGTTGCCAAAATGGTAATATGTACAGGTATGCAATGTCTCTGATATCACGCCGTGGACAAGCTATTCATGCTGTACACTGGGCAGATATGTGGCTGTCACTTGTGAAGGGGCTTATGGGCTTTGCATCTGCACAGTCTGATCAAGATCCACACTGTTCGCCAGTACATCAATGAAACACCCGTCATCCTTCTAACAAGTAATATACAGTGAAACCTCTCTAAACCGGACACCCTGGGAGGTCCCCAGTACAGTGTGGGAGGTCCCCAGGGTGTCCGGTTTAGAGATGTTCCACTGTAATTACGATGCCAGAGCACTGAAAAACATGCATGTGTGCATTGCAATCATGAACACCGGTATATACAATGGAACATCTCTAAACCGGACACCCTGGGAGGTCCCCAGGGTGTCCGGCTTAGAGAGATTTCACTGAAAATCAGGCATTTGATCATTCTGAGTCACAGTTGTGTGCTATGCCATCACGAACATACATTATCACCTGAGATAAATTAGCAAGAAAGTCATCAAAAATAAGATCACTGGTGCTTTCTTGGTGTACGGTTTAGAGGGGTTCCACTGTAGTCCGTTTTCATACTACATGAGTGCGCTATTTGATCGTATGGAAGCCCATTAGGGCCACTTCCCTTTTTTTTTTTATCTTTTCTTGAATTTTCGAGATATTTTCTTGAATTTTCATGATACTTTCTTGAATTTTCGAGATCTTCTCTTGAATTTTCAAGATCTTTTCTTGAATTTTCAAGTTCTTTTCTAAATTTCCAGATCTTTTCTTGAATTTCCAAGATCTTTTCTTGAAAATTCAAGAAAAGATCTTGAAAATTCAAGAAAAAAAACTTGCAAATTCAAGAAAACATCTTGAATAAATGGAAATTTAAAAAAGTTAAGTGGCCCTAATGGGCTTCCGTATGATCGGGATCTGCACTGGTCATAAATCACATAAGCATCATATTCACAGTCACAGCCATACATGTAGAATCGCGCCGTGTTTGCCATATCGTCGATCGTGTACCAGTTGCACTCCCCATATAGATAGATCAACGAGACGTGAGAAACAAATGGAAAACCTATGTACGAACCGGAGACATATCAGTGAAAGAAAGTGGGTCAACTTGTAATATATGGCCATATAACTTGCCCGATATCTGTGAACTAAACATGCATGACTTATAGCCCCATACGCGGTATACGATAAGGATGTCCATTGAGGTTGTCCTTGGAGAATGGAAAACCAACATCTTGTTTGTTGTAGATTTATTTGAGGTAAAGGTACGGAGCCCCGCAGGGGACGTAGAATTCTGTTTTTATTAACTCGTTCCCACGAAATAACAATTCGTTCCCTCAATTGAACAATTCGTTCCCACGAATTAAGAATTCGTTCCCTCAATTTAGCAATTCGTTCCCAAGAAATAACAATTCGTTCCCACGGGAACGAATTGTTAATTCGTGGGAACGAATTATTAGATCGCGGAACGAATTGTTAATTCGAGGGAACGAATTGTTAAATTGAGGGAACGAATTGTCATTTCATGGGAACGAATTGTTAATTCGAGGGAACGAATTGTTATATCGTGGGAACGATTTGTTAATTCGTGTGAACGAATTATTAAATTGAGGGAAGGAATTGTTATTTCGTGAGATCGAATTAATAAAAAAAAACACGGGAACGAATTGTTAATTCGTGGGAACGAATTGTTAAATTGAGGGAACGAATTGTCATTTCGTGGGAACGAATTGTTAATTCGAGGGAACGAATTATTATTTCGTGCGAACGATTTGTTAAATTGAGGTAACGAATTGTTATTTCGTGGGAACGAATTAATAAAAAAAAATCAATCTCCCCTGCGGTGCTCCGTACAAAAGAGCTAAGGCGTCAGACTGCAAATCCAGAGGCGTGGGAAGATATCGCATATTGGCGCGGCCGTTTGTGCAATATCACGTATTTCCAATCACACTAAAGTGCCCGACTGTTACTGATGCTGCAGAAACGTCATTTCGTCTGAGACAGTACAGTGTGTACACTAATGTACTTTCAACATTGGCGGCGAATACGTGGGTATGGAAGGTCTTCTCACATTTAACCCTTACAATGCTGAATTAATTTGTGTCGTCTGCTGAATATTTGTTATTTTTTAATTTTTCTCATCAAAAACTTGGTTTGGCAGAATTTTAGAATCATTTCCAATCCAATGGAAATGATTCTAAAATGCTGCCAAACCATGTTTTTACTGAGAGAAAAGACAAAATATGAATTATCAGCAGACGACTATTTTCGGTTCCCGCATTCTTTTTAGTGTTAGTGAGACATATCGTTAGACTACATATACATCGCGATATCGGCACAACTGTACATGTATGATTGTTAGTCAGCTACATTTCGTCACGTGGTACCTTCACCGCCTAGCCTTAGATTTAGTTCATTCGTTTCTTCGCAGCGTAGATACGAAATATAATTACCTTAATGTTCGTCCCTACGCGGCCAAGGGACAAATAGACGAAACATACCGAGCGATTCAGCACACGTAACCCAAGATACACATAATCAATGTGCACCATTAGGTAACCCGAATTTTCTGCCTGTAACACAGGGCGACTGACCTGTAAGCAGAAAATTCGGGTTACTCCCTTATTTCGCTTCTCTATTCAATACTGTTCCGTCTTAGACTGATGAATACGTAACCCGATAAAGTCCTATACTGGTTGTAAACGCCATATTGTCCGTTTTACCCGCTGACTACCCAACGTATGATCACGAGAACTGTTGCTTATGAACTTTTCGGCCAGCCATCTCCAGTTCTTGATATGTGGCTGTGACAGGATAAATGGGGCTTATGATTTTGTTGCCATTCTAGCTTCTTAGTAGTACGAAGTTAAGCGAAACATGCCTCTGGGGCGTATATCTATAGAGATACATTCGTTATATTTCTCCATAACGGTAAATACTAAATATATAGTGTCAGTGGCCGAATAAGAGCAAGGTTGGTTTTCAAAGGGCACACTCCCCATTTGGGAGTGTGGCCTTTGTAACCTACCTTGCTCTTGTTCTGTTCACACGTGTCTCTGGCCCGGTCACTGACACTATATATTTAGTATTTACCGTTATGGAGAAATATAACGAATGTTTCACTTACAGAACAGCAAACAGTGCAGACACTGATAGTGTGTGGTCACCACTATGTTATACTACTCCACAATGTTCAATTTTGATTTGAGGGTTTCACGCAAATTTACATCTAAATATATGTAATTTATGTTCAGCCTTTTATTAACACGCGGGCATCTCTTGATATACGAGCTGATCCGGGTCTTCACTGCCAATAAGCCCCAGTTCTCCAGTTACAGCGACATTTTATCTTATTCCCAAACTGTGTAATGAGTAATAAATCACGCCATGTTGCATGCTCCAAGACCAGCTATCCCCCCGAGGTGCGAAAGTATGGAACCGATACTGATTCCGTATAATGTGATTCAGCCAAGAGGTCCAAATAGGCCTGGTGCGCTCACCTTTGATTATGATACTCTTATAAATAGGTTACCGACTATCTACATTTATCCCGTCAACGCAGTGCGAATGTGCCGTGAAACACGGGGCCGTGAAACATTTTTGATATCCAGTCAATATTATTTTTGCATTTTACAGCCATTTGTAGGTGTTGACGGGATAAATAGAATAGTAGGTTAGTGTCGTGAATGGGAAAAAATATCTGGCGCGGCACGGATATTTTTTCCCATTCACGGCACTAACCTACTATTCTCTATGACTCGTATATTAGTGTTAGATAAACTCTCTGTGGGACATCGAAAGTACGATGAGAATGTGAATGTGAGATGCGAATTCATCCTTAGACGTACATTATAAGGTCGACAATGTCGAGCCGTGTGTAAACGTTTGCCGTGGCACGAGGCAACTGTTTGAACCCCAAGGCCGTAGGCCGCAACGTTTGCCGTGGCACGAGGCAACTGTTTGAACCCCAAGGCCGTAGGCCGCGGGTTCAAACAGTTCCCTCGTGCCACGGCAAACGTTTACCCACGGCTCGACATGGTCGAACGTTATTGTTACATTTTCGCCGGAAATATCGTGTTATTTGAGCATATATGCATTCAAACAGCCGATGTACACATTCGTATTCCGAGACCGCAGTATACGTCGCGTGATACAGCCGCATCAACGTCAAGAGTTCGGTGTGAACTGGTCTAATAACGTCACGACACACATATGCATTGCGTAGGTGTTGGCTTGGCCCTGGAATGAGCATTGTATACAGCCATGGTAAAAACAGCACGCGCTGTAGTTTGAACACGGCTGTGAGTTGTGTAGAACAACGGCAGTCATGTAACAATACAAGTTATACGTCATCAAAATTGAACACTCTGATGTTTTCGGTGTTCTATTGTCTTTCAGACTGTTATTATGACAGTTATTGGGAGAAAACAACACAATAATTGCTCTCACAAATCCATATACAGTACTTAATATTGAAGGGGCAGTAGATGAAAGGCCTAAGTCCATGAATCTATCTTACATTGACCTCTTCACGCTTGTGCATGACGTACCACCCCTAGTAACTTGTATATCGCACGGCTGTCTCTTTTTACGTCAAACCTATTCCTCTTATAGCACAGCGACAGCTCTTGGATATTTGTAGTTGCGAACAGTAACTTTTGTAATCTACTCCCGTACCGCCGGTACGGGAGTAGATTACAATAGTTACTGTTCGCAACTATGATGTCGTGTCAGTGATGCCGAATGCATATTAAAAATATTTATACCAATTGGTGTTGACACCGGAAAGGAAACCATGATAGTTGCAACGTGAAATTACCATACAATGTAAAATATACGTATTTCTAGGCGTTAATTAATTAACTTTTATAGATAATTGTCTCATTAGTAAGAAATAATTAACTTTGCTAACGCTATGCTTTAGTGCTATAAATATTTGTATTCTACCACATCCTGATATGTTTTCTTTCTATAAATTAGTCATAGATGCATATGGCTTCATATTTCTCCATTTTTATTTCATTAATATCCAAACATTTGGGAAATGGTAGTATAAATTATCTTCAGATTACTCGTCATATAAAATAACTAGTACGGAGGCGGAATACAGCTTGTATGTACATATACTGCTTTATACCGCAAGCATTGCTCCATGTAGCATACTAAAGGGGGTTGAATAAATGCTGTTTATGTCTGAAGTAACATAATATACCTGACGTAGCCTAATATACATGAAGTGCCGTTTTTGCCTTTATTTTTTTCACCTTTGACCCCTAATCGCGGCCTCTGTCTGTTTAGTTGCATTTTGTCCATTTTTACAGTATATGCGACGTAACCAACGACATGGATATGTCCATTATGATTGTAATGTTTATTATGACAACAGTGTAGTCTAAAACCAGCCAATATTGAAGCTCATCGTAAATAAATCGGAGATTTAATCAGATACAATACCGAATCTACCTAGCGTGGATGCCGCCATTTTGCTTTGAATGACATCACTAGATTTGTGACGTATGGCGAGGGAATGACGTCAAACAAGACGTCACACACGTTCAAACGATTAAGTTTTGTATGCGGTATAAATTAAAAACATGATTAGTGCCGTCGAATATAAAATATATTCGGTTTCGCCACGACAACTTTATAGGGGCTCGCTAAAGCTCGCCCCAATAAAGCTGTCTAAGGCTCAACCGAATATATTTTATATTCGACGGCACTAACCATGTATTTACTATATACAAAGTGAGGCAAGCGTTTTGTATACATAATAAAGTAATATGCCGGCCTTTCTGTATAAAGCATCGAGTTTTCTCTCTTGAGACATCGGCTGATGTTTTACTGACTGGCAACTACACTGCAGTGAATAAACGTCAGACAGAATAGTAAACTATTTCTATCTTAGACGGATCGTTCTAGTCAGACGCTAATATTAACTACGTTACTTAAATTCAGCCCAAGTTACCCCCACCCACCCACTTCGATACAAAGATTTAAATGGGTGGGTTGGTTATTATTTTAATGAGGTATTTTCTGAATCGAGATCCGATTATGTAACATGTGTTTCGAACATACAGAAAATCACGAAATCATTTGTAAACACCGTATATCCTGATGAACTGGCTGGGAACAAGACACCAGGGGCCTGTTTCACTAAACTTAGTACGACTAAAATGTTCGTAGGTGCAAATTTAGAATTGTCTGGAAATTTCAATTTATACATTTATTGAGCATAGGCTGCATATGCAGCCTATCCTCAATACATGTAAATCCAATAATTGTTTATAAGAAAACATTGTTAATGTGACATTTACAGACTATCATAAGTTTGCACTTACGAACATTTTAGTCGTGAAAAGTTTAGTGAAACGGGCCCCCGGATCTGTAGCGTTACTGAGTATTTCTCAGATAATATTAAACTACCTCTTAACGGATTAATTGACTAGTCCAGAAGCAAACTTGGAACAATAAATGTCATTTACGTATGGGTGATATGATAAATGGAATCGCCCATACATGGTGATACAGACTCGAAATTGAGCATAATTGCAGGAATACTTCACAAGATTGGTGACGTCAGTCCGTCCTAATTTATCACTGGTCTGTTGGAAATAATACAGAGCGATACTGGCGTAGTAAATTAACAAGCCATCGGTCGTTAGTGGGCCCATCACGGAGAGGGACTATACCGCCGATAGCGACCCTCTTGACTATGCTGGCCCGTGAATAGTAAATGTCGGTGCTAGTTGCGGAAACGTAACAATACTCTACGTGCTACGTACGGTAACGGGAGATAAGTTGTGTTACGTTTCCACAATTAGTGTACGTACGTGCCAGCCGCTCACACGGAGTGTGACTATACCGCCGATAGCGACCATGTTGGTGGGTGTCCAGCTATGCTGACCCGTGTGTGGTAAATGTCCGTGCTAGTTGTGGAAAACGTAACATTATTTTACACCCGTAACAGTACGTGTTATTACTTACGACTGTGGGAGTAAAATTGTGCTACGTTTCCTGAGGGGGGAAGGGGACACACTCTCCTTAATAGAACACTACACACGACAGATCAAGTATGTTTGTCATCTACTTTCGCCATTATGTTTCGCATAGACATAACGTTACATACTATAATGCTATAACATTTATACAATCATTTCAGGGATGTTCACAGGTTACACCAAAATGAATCCGGCTATAAAAGACCGCGTATTAAACAGCTCCGAATGTCGTTACAATAATCGTGTTTCCTGTAAGTTCGTGCGGAACAGCATCGCTCACTCTCCTGTCAATACGCGAACATTGGAGGCAAATTTGTGTCCGACTCCAATTACGCCAGACCCTAATTCGATACGGCTAGTTCGTCCTACAGTCGACGCCAATTGCGTTTGTATAGCAACAAGTGCATCGTTTTGATTTTGTGGTCGTTGGTCTGAGCACAGCTCTGTCACGTCCAATCAAACTCCACATTTGGAGCATGCGCTCAAAATGTGTTTTAATCATGGAAACAATGTTGTCTAATATAGTAGCAATCCAAAAATATTCAGTCAATAAATAGTAAGCAAAGAGAGATAGAGAGAGATGCAGAGGGCAATATATTGAGAGAGTGCGGGAGAGAGAGTGAGTGAGTGAGTGTCAGAGAGAGAGAGAGAGAGAGAGAGAGAGAGAGAGAGAGAGAGAGAGAGAGAGAGAGAGAGAGATTGAACACAGACAGACGATCAGAGCGAGAGAGAGAGATGTATATATATAGAGAGAACGAGAGCGAGAGTGGAAGAAGGGAAAGATACAGAGATAGATAGAATCAATTAATATATTAAATGACACGATAACTAGAGCGGGAGATGGAGAGAGAGAGGAGAGGGTGAGAGAGAAGGAGAGACATGGGAGAGAGAGAGAAGAGAGAGAGGGGGCGAACACATATACGGGTACACGGAGACAGAGAGGCTGTGTGGGCGGGATTCATGCGCACGCACTCCGCAATAGGCAGTTATTCAATACGTCTTGATTATACAGTCATACAAATGCCGCCTTGTACAAATATTACGTCTGCAGATGATCGGCTCCAGCCTCGTATTTTAAATTCCAACCGATAACGATAAACGAGATTAAAGTATGTTCCGATCATTTTCTGCTCATCAATTGACGATGCGAGTGAGCCAAATTATTTTGTAGTTCCTGTTATCTTTGTTTGGCACTAAAGGCTTATCCACTATCAGTATTAAACTGTATTGAGGACGAATGCATCATTCGAACGTACGTTCTGTTTCACGAAACCTGCCCAAATTGTACGGCTATATAAACAATGCAAACACAATATGTTTTTCTTTTTTGACATTCAATATTTTATTCCTCAATACTTTACAGAACAAATAATTATACATTTACATATATGAGCACGGCATAAGAAATTTGTATAGTGCATATATTATACAACAACATGTGTGGCAGCGATTGGAGGAAAAGGGTTTATGGGACTTCGGAATCAAAAAGGATCTTACGCTAACGCATCCCTTTGGTTTAATCATCTTGGCAGATATAGTATGCTGGGGACATGATGGATGTTTTTATTGTATGTAGGGCTAAACAGCGTAATTCCTAATCAGGCTTCGCGAATGCGCAGGATGATCTGTAGCCGATTTCATCAAAATTGCAAAGTATACTTTACTAGCAAAGTATACTTTGAGGGAGTAATCGTTTATTTTTCCCGAAATGCATTATGTCATATAGAACTTAACGACTGCATATATTTGATGATTAAAAGTATGCATAATTATTATACTGAATTTATTACATTATCACAGCCAGAATGTAATAAATTCAGTATAATAAAAAATAATAAATTTATCCTAAAATTGAAAATTTCTCCCTCAAAGTATACTTTGCTAGCTAAGTATACTTTGCAATGTTGATGAAATCGGCTACTGGGGACACACTGGTTACATACCTCATAAACGCTATTTCTCCAACCACATCCACAAATATATTTTTTCTTAGTTAGATAATTTCTATGCTATCTAGCCAGGTTACAGAGTCAATTTCCAAAATATATCGTTTTTCGACTCCCACTCCACCTCTTTTTCCCCCATGTTAAATTGCCATAGACATATCAATTTTTCGTAATAAAATCAATATTTGACAAAATTTTACGAAATAAAAAGATGTCTCATTCATAAATTTTGCTATAATTTAATACATGTATTATCAAAAGAAATCTTGTGTTTGCATTGTTTATATGGCCGTAAAATTTGGGCAGATTTCCTGAAACAGACAGTAGACCAGTGAGGGGTTTGCTTTTACCAACTTCGGCATCATAATTATTATACTGAATGTATTACATTATCACAGCCAAAATGGCTGTGATAATGTAATAAATTGAGTATAATAAAAATCCTATGTAACAATGAATGAGGATTTAAACACTGGTAGTAGGCAGCGGAATAGTACAGCACTCGTGTTAAACTCTCCTCGTATATTATACAATTCTAAAGTATTTCAGTCACAATATGATCACATGTCAGATTTGAATTTGAATATGTTACCCGACCCACACCCCTGTCTCAGTAATAGTCAGCTGAAATAAAAAATAATCCTGTCCAAATAACAAACAGTTGCATATTTAAAAAAAAAATAATAATAAAAAAAAAAAAAAAAAGTGTGGAAGCATATGGATTTTGCCGTGAAAAAAACATACTACTGTTTATACTGCGGAACTGTTCCTATTTTTGTTTCTGCTTGTTACAATTTGATGTGCCTAAGGTGGGTGGTTGGTGGACATTGGCTTCTGAAAGGTTGAACACCGCTACTGGGTTGAATATGTTAATGCCCCCTATGTATATGCAGCCTATGATCAATAAATGTAAATACATCAATTGAAATTTACAGTCAATCCTAAATTTGCACTTAGGAACATTTCCGTTGTACGAACTTTACTGAAACGGCCCCTGATGTAGACGGAAAAACATGCGTGGTAAGCTTAGCCATACAATGTATTCAATGTATTAATTATATGGTGAATGGTCCATGTAGATAGATTAACATGCATTATTTGTATAACTGTATCAACTACAACATTATATGCACCTGCCCGACATAATCATTGACGTTCGAACACCTGACAACGGCGGTATAGCACTCCCCGTGCCGCGCCAGGAATCTGTTCAACGAGTGTTCGACATAACACGCACACTAGAATCATGTGTTTTCTATAAATTACAAAAAAAAATAGATGATTTAGAAATCTGCATCGCATCAAACGAAAGAGAAAAACGACCTATCACTGCGAATTTGCGAGGTACTTAAAACATTTACCAGATACTACGTATGTAATTGAAAAACAAGTTACTACATTAACAGATGTGCAGCCGGATAATTAATCCTCCTGGGATTTCCCCGCTATAAACAGAACCAATCGGTTACCCCCCATATATCCCGCAGGTATATAGCATACAGTATGCATCAGATAGCCCTACATTACACAGACATATATATGAGACACGCCATGAGATGTTGTACCTCTGCGTAATTTAATTAAATACTTTTATACAATTTACAATATTTTTCATAAGTAAAGTCAAAAGTTGACAAAATTTTCAGAGTACATGCGGAATATAATTCCGCATGTACACTGAAAATGTTGTCAACATTAGACGCCATATACGTCTCCTGGCCAGACTTCATGGATGCATGTATGCTGATCTGGCGCCTCACTGGCTGTATATGTTACTATGCACATCTTCCATCATGCGTCTCATAGTACTCATAGCCGCAAAATACCAACTACTTGTATGTATTAATGTATGTACTTCTCTTGCTTTATATGTGATATATATGTCAGTGCATCATAAGGTACCAGTCCACTTGAAAAAGGCTTAGTTTCGTAGTTTTCCTATGGGCTTTTAATTGAATATTCCAAAACTGCCTGTCTGTGGTGATTGAATGTGACTTAAAATTAAATACTCAGCATCCTATGCTATTTTCAGCTGAAAAAAGCAAGTATTTGTACAATTATGTGCTAAACTGTGATCTGGTCCATTCAGTGAGCATATTCAGATTCAACTTGCAATTTGAATTGAGTCGCTACTAAAGTTTATTGACATATAATGTAACAGGTGTATACAGCAAACAGCCTCTGTGAATAAATGAAGAGGATATATGTGAAGAAATAAAATTGCGGAAGTGCTCGCTCGGCCAAGAATTGCTAAAAAAAGTCTAAAATGTTGGTGGACTGGTACCTAAGCCTCAGGGGCACGTTTCACTAAACTTCCTACGACTAAAATGTTCGTAAGTGTAAAATTATGATAGTCTGTAAATTTCACATTAACAATGTTTTCTGGTAAATAATTGTTGGATCTACATTTATTGAGCATAGGCTGCATATGCAGCCTATGCTCAATACATGTAAATCCATCAATTTAAATTTGCAGGCGATTCTAAATTTGCGCTTACGAACATTTTAGTCGTAATAAGTTTAGTGAAACGGCCCACTGTAGGCTGGCTATTCAGTAGTCAAACATGTATTATTGCTATAGTATGTAACAGGTTGCACTATCAAAATAAATTATCTATCAATACGGAAAATATTGTAAATTATGTAAACGTATTTCATGAAATTACGCAGATGTCCAAAGGTACAAAATCACATAGTGTGTCTCATATATGCCAGTGACTGGAGAAGCTGTAGCTCCTGATCAAATATCACACTCCTGAAGCCTGATATAATATAGCAATCAAACTGCTTGTTAAAAGCATGGCGGATGTTCCATTGATGGAATGGCAAACATTGCAGATCCTGATCAGACTGTGCGGATTCACATGCTGATCTGGATCTACACTGGTCGCAAAACCCATAATACCTTCGGTTATCTGCGTAATTTCATGAAATACGTTTACAAAATTTACAATATTTTCCGTAAATGGCGTCAAAAGTTGAAAGAATGTTCAGAGTATACATGCGGAATTATATTCGCATGTACTCTGAAAATTCTGTCAACTTTTTACTTTATTTATTTATATTTTTGTAAATTTTGTAAATGAAATTACGCAGATCTATGTCCGAAGATACAAAATCGCATGGCGTGTCTTATAATGTCTGTGACGAGAATTTGGGCTTTTGGCATTCGTGTCCATTCTTGCTGCTGACCTCCTAGTGCATTCTAGCAGCCTGATAAAATATATTTTCTGATCATTAGAACTCATGACTGGTGTTTCACAGATTGAATGGCGAACACTGTAGACCCAGACCAGACTGCGCGGTTGTACAGATTGGTCTGTATATATTGTTCGCAAAAGCTATAGGCGGCATTTCGCAGATATATATGAGAAATTCGAAAGACCATATTGCACGTAAAAGGTTTTGTGGAAGAGAGGGACTAAATCATAATTATGTCCTGCATGCACATATTATATTCAAAACAACGCACAGACGTGCATATACAATGTACTCCGTATAAACATATTCACTGGGTATCCCCCGGGAACAACCTTATACAAACACGTCACTCACTTATATTTAGCATTTAATCAAGCGAAATGCATCACTGTTTAGTATTTTAGACAAGTATACGACGCGATATTTGAGAAACACGCATTTGTTACTATAAATACATCATACCATCCAATATCCTGACCTAAATAACTACATACTTAAATTGATTACTACCACACTGTAAAACCAGCGGACGCTTGACGCGTCCAGACGCGTTCATATATAGGCAA
Organism: Conchocele bisecta; assembly: GCA_029237695.1. Lineage (NCBI taxonomy): Eukaryota > Metazoa > Mollusca > Bivalvia > Lucinida > Thyasiridae > Conchocele > Conchocele bisecta. The sequence continues at coordinate 53,856,022 of CM055265.1, read as the reverse complement.
TTTTAACGCAGTAGTGTTCAAATTGGCCTTCAGGAATTCAGTAAATGCATCTTTACTGAACCGATGTGTTCAAATGGTGTTCAGCACATTAACGTCTCCGTTCAAGCACTCTGCGGTCAATTTTTGATCAGCTTTCAATTGTGGCAGATACAATGAGTTTACCTTAACAATGTATTAATAACACCATTTACGATACATTTTAAATATTTTTTGGCATAAAGTATGGTGTATGAAGCTACAATTCATAATTCGTTACGGCATTTAAACACTGCCGTTCACATAGCATCCATTGATGAACGCTCAAAGCGTACGGTGACGTAATTCTATTTTTATCGGAGTATTTTTAGTTCCACGCGGTTCCGTCATGACCATGGAATTCTGGGAATTGGGCACAATTTTTTATCTCTTTCCGGCATTGCTGCTAAAGGATATTGAGGACATTTAAATGTAAACCGTACATTTAATTTACTTATTTAGGTGATTTTAACATGTAAACTAATGGTAATAGCATCTCTTCATACTCGCCAATGTTTGTGGCAGCTCTTTGTGGTAGGGGTTGCTTGATAAACATGCAAAATCAGAGTCCGAATTTGCCTCCAACATGTGTTGTTTCTTTGCAGACTCCATGCAATCATTTCAAAATCATACCATAAGGTATCACAAAGATGATCCAAGCTTCTCGGTTGCATGCAGTATAGGTTCTTGCTCCTTCACATCAAGCAAATGGTCCATTTTTAGATCGCATGTAAGCCGTAAACACGATAACCGAAATCAAAATGTAGACTTACCCCACCCACCCATGTTATTCAATGATGATGGAGAAAATGATGTTGTTATTCCGTTCAACGATACAGAAGCTCTGCAGATATGTATGCATGTAATGCTATATACTAATGTACAATTGTAATGCCATTATATTGAATGATTCAAAATAAAATGTGTAAATGAATTGCTTTTAATACCTTCTGTTCAAATTAGAACATTTCCATGATTAAATTAGAACACGTCCCTGTTCAAATATGAACACCTTTCTGTTTATATTAGAGCACCACAATATGTGTGTGCTCAAAATTGCATACCTACATGTTCATGTGGTGTTCCAAAGCTGAACACTTGTAACTTGAACATGTTCGGGGTGTTCAATATATGTTGCATCGTATTTGAACGCGTCAAGCGTTAATAATTGGAACACTTGAAATGTTCAATATTGAACACACAACGTTCATGTTTTGAACGGTAGTGTTCACGGTTTGAACACATAAATGTCCAATGTCTCACACTAGTGTTCAAAGGGTGTTGAGATTAGAACACTGTGCGTTAATGCTTTGAACATTAGCGTTAAGAAATCGAATGCTCGTTGAACGCGTCATTGCGTTCTTGATGTGTTCAATAGCTGTTGCATTTTGGTGTTCAAAGTGCATTCTAAAGTTGAACGTTTGGGTTTACAGTGCATATAACCATTGCGACAACAATACGTGTGGCTTTGTGTCGGTCAACGCTTGAATGACAATATTCAGCCAGTGACCACGCTTGGCGCGAAAACGCGTACGATTGAGCACGCGCGAGCGCGGTACCGTCAATATTCTTAACATATTGTATGTTAAGAATATATACTCTGGCGGTCGGGGGACAACCTCATGTATGAGGTTGTCCCCCCGACCGCCAGAGTAAAATAATATATTTATAATTCACTACATTCAAACGACATAAAGTTTGTTTAAATATTACACCGACATATCAGAAATTCTACAGGCCATATTGCAATTAAAGGGGTCCTTTCCATCACAGGCCCCTTCAGTTGTGAAGATAAAAAATGCGCATTTCACTAAATTGCATAATAAATGTTGTTATTATTCTATGGATGTTTTTACAACTGCAAATACCAACTTGCACCTACGTATTGGCTGGTGAGTTAAGTATGCATGTAATGTGTTTTCTTCCTCCAAATAACATATTCAATATGCCCATACCCTCCCACCACATCCCACACCCACATCTGTATCGCTCTAATTGGCTTGTGTGTTTTTTTACAAAATGTAGCATAGTTTGTAGATTATAAATACTTTCCAAAACAGGATGTACTATGAACAAGTCATCATACTTTTGTAACGATATTGCCTGTTCCTCAGATATTAAATCAAGTAATACTGGGTGCATACTAATATTTAGACAAGCACACATCAACGGGGGCCAGTTCAAACTGGTAATTCTGATGCAATAAACATTACATGTCATCCATAGAATATACATGTAGAATGCCGCCCATTGGACTGTCCAATCTGTGTACAACGTGATCACCTTGGGGCCGTTTCACTAAACTTCTTACGATTAAAATGTTCGTAAGTGCAATAGTATGATAGTCTGTAAATATCACATTAGCAATGTTTTATTGTAAGCAATTGCTGGATTTACATTTTAGTCGTACGAAGTTTAGTAAAACGGGCCCCAGTGCTATGCACTCATGTTGGGTTGGTTAGAAGGTCGGACCCACGCAGGGTCGCCCGACGTTTGATAGTCTGGGCACGTGTGGTAACCCGGGACTGTGAGATCTAGGTTAATTTCGAACAAATCCACCATACGGTCGAGTGCATGCCAATACATTATGATTTCAGAAATACTATGTTATTCGTCTTAGAGAGGTTCCACAGAAGGTGCAATTCAGATCGTGATCACAACAACGGTACGTTACACTTGTATTCGTCCCAATGTTTATTATTACAATCGACATAAATCACTATAAATGATTTTGAATCCTACTAACAACACATACATCTGGAGGTTGGACTGACTTGATTATTGAACATAGACACAGTTAAAGCTACACTCACTTTAAGGTTCATGTTACACTACCGCCCGCGCTAATCTTGGCAATATTTGTGAACTCCATTGTTGAAAAATACTTGAATATTGTGCTTGATAACAAGCAACTTGATTGGCGGAGCCTGAGATGTGCTACAGCTCAGGATCAGACAATCAAGTTGCTTGATTGCGAGTTGACACTGTCAACAGTTGTTCAGAAACGTTGCCACTCTTGGCAAGATTAATGTAGGCTGTTGTGTATGTATCAGGCCCGTACGCAGAGGGGGTGCGACGGGTGCGTACGCACCCCCCTTAACCCTTTCACTCTTAACCCGCAGGCATGAATGTGGTATTGGCAAACAGTGTAGATCCAGATGAACCGGCTCGTAGCGAGCCGTCTCATCAGGATCTGCATTTTTTGCAATTAATTTTCATAATTTTGAGAACAAAAACACTCCATGTTCATAAATGGACTGGTCTGAAAATCAATTTGTGATGATTTAGATTGGTTGCAAAATTAACAAATCAAAATCCATTCCAGTTACTTAGGGGTGAAAGGGTTAATCTACGGAGGTCTGTCCGTGGATGTGCAAAAACAATGTTTAGCCCTTCGCGCCGTCGATAACGCACCCACCCCCCCCCCCCCCCCCCCCCCCCTAAAATAATTCCTGCGTACGGGCCTGTGTATATACATTTCATTTTGTTTTCGTCTCCTCGGAATGTTCTCAAATGTTGGCTGATGACATGCTTGATAACATCATCCCATATATATTTGCACAAGCTTGCAACCTCATTAATTCCACGATCACAAGCGTGTTCGGTTAATAACTAGAATGGCATGTGTAATTTGTTGCCGAAATGGATATCTCGTATATCAAACATGGTGTGTACGTTGGAAAACTATAATGGATAGCACATTATAAAATATTATCTTTGGAATATGTAATTTAACAGTTTATTAGTGTATCTTATCATGTGTTTCCTGGGTCCCGTTTCACTAAAACTTGGTACGACTAAAATGTTCGTAAGTGCAAAATTATGATAGTCTGTAAATTTCACGTTAGCAATGTTTTCATTTATTGAGCATAGGCTGCATGCTCAATAAATGTAAATGCATCAAATGAAATTTCCAGACGATCCTAAATGTGCACTTACGAACATTTTTATAGTCGTACGAAGATTGCCCCCAGCTATCTGTATCAAGCGCTATAAGAGGAAACTGGCCGATGGAGAATGTATACTAACGCAGATCACCATGTTATATAGTATACACTAACACAACCATGTTCATCTATAGTTTACACATGTATCTCTTAACCCTCATGAAGCAAATATCTTTGAAACTAATGATACATTTAAGTGTTTTGAAACGCCTTGATTATAGAGTTCCAGCAGATAATATGTGGCTGTGACTTGAGAAATGGAGCTTATGGGTTTTGCGACCAGAGTAGATCCAGACCAGCCTGTGCATCCGCACAGTCTGATCAGGATCTGCACTGTTCGCCATTCCATCAAATGGGGCTTTTGTGTTTTACGACCAGTGTAGATCCAGATCAGCCTGTGCATCCGCACAGTCTGATCAGGATCTGCACTGATCGCCATTCCATCAATGAAGCACCCGTCGCGCTTCTAACCAGCACTGTAGATCGTTAGCTGGCTACATGCGTGTGCTATTTGATTAGGATCTACACTGGCCACAAATCCCATAAGCCCCATTTCTCCAGCCACAGCCACATGTAACGTAATCATTTTCTCGTTCCTAATCCGGAAGACAATATCAATAGAAGCCAATATCAGAAAACTACACCATTAACTGAAGGTGTCTTTCTGCTTGGCCGAGCTGCAATAACAATTACAGATTTAATCTAAACACTGCCAAAACTTCAGTGGCACGAAAATAAAATCCCGGCTTTTAATTATCATGGGAAAATAATAATCAGCGAATAGATAACTCGATCGATTGCGTCTGCGCAACAACGTCATTAAAGATTCGGTATTCGCCTGTGGTTACACTGCAATGTATGTGTGTATGTAAGAGTACAAGTGATATATTGAGAACGTTGCGTGAGGGATATTTAGCACAAAAAGGTTACCGATTTCATTAGTTGCGAACAGTAACTCTTGTAATCTACTCCCGTACCGTCCGTAGCTAGTTTATTGTGAACAGTAACTCTTGTAATCTACTCCCGTACCGTCCGTAGCTAGCTACGGACGGTACGGGAGTAGATTACAAGAGTTACTGTTCGCAACTAATGAAATCGGTAACCTTGCGTGAGTGATATTTAGTACAAAAAGGTTACCGATTTCATAAGTTGCGAACAGTAACTCTTGTAATCGACACCCGTACCGTCCGTAGCTACGGTCGGTACGGGAGTAAATTGCAAGAGTTATACCGTTCGCAACTACGATTTCATAAGAAACGAGGTGATAACAAATATCATAATAAATCATCACTCAAGTAACATGATCCTCTACTGTATGTCACACTATCAGATTCGTTATTATGAACAACGCCTACACAGATCACCGTGTGCGTTTGCGCAATCTCATCGTGTTCCATATTGTTCGCCATTTACTAAGCAACATACACTTCGTTTCGTTCAAGCTGAATTATACCTTTAATTATATCGGGTGAGTCGAAAAAAACGTTCCCAAATTTAATTTTCTATAACTTCTACACTACTTAACATAAATACTTGAAACTTTGCATGATGATTCATCAGGATGTTGTAGATAACTTGTATAAATATTATCGTGATAAACCAAACACTTTACAAATTACCAATTATGCAATATGTCGGGTAGAAATTTACAATATCGATTGAGTTCAAATTGCTGTTAATCGTATCAACTTATATGCATGAGGTGACTGCACACAATGGTCGATCGGCCCACCATCCCCTTCTACCACATTACGCAGACGTTTCTTCCATGAAGAAATACTGCTTCTGATCTCAGCCAATGTCACTTTCGTCCAACATCTCTGACTCTCTGCTTTGAGTTCCACTTCAATGAACTTATCGTCGACGACTGTAAACTTTCTCACATTCACATTTTGACACATATATACAAATATATCAATCACGACACAGCGGTACAATTAGTGAAAATGATTCAGTAGTAAGCACAAGCCAGTCACAGTCACATAACAAACCCCTCTCTAAAAACGACATGTAGATATTCGTCTTTCCATGCCAGGAAACACTGACCGAAACCATCAGGGCCCCGTTTCACTAAACTTCATAGGACTAAAATCTTCATAAGTGCAAAGTTAGGATCGTCTGGAAATTTCAATTGTTGGATTTACATTTATTGAGCATAGGCTGCATATGCAGCCTATGCTCAGTAAATGAAAATCCAATAATTGTTTACAAGAAAACATTGTTAATGTGCAATTTACAGACTATCATAATTATGCACTTACGAACATTTTAGTCGTACGAAGTTTAGTGAAACGGGCGCCAGCTTATTGGATAACCTACATGTGTCGTGGTAAATGCATAATTTGTGTAATGTTTCATTCTGGCACAGGCTGACACTGACAAATATCATGCCGGGACCACAGGTCAGCCGGCAGAGAAAATCTGCGAGAGTCTTGCATCAATGATATTGTCAGTTCCAATCTGACATTTTTCATGGTTAGTCATTTGTACAATATTCGGCCTATTATGATCAAATTGATAGCAGTTATAGACAACATCCTGAACTATCACTATGTGAAGTTGACAATGTCTTCATAAAAAGGTGTCTGAGTTACAGGAACTTAAATCTGGGAACGTTTTTTATGAATCACCCGATATACATGTATGTATAACTGCATGTATAGTACTGATCAGGAACAGCATTGGGGCCCGTTTCACTAAGCTTCGTACGACTACAATGTTCGTAAGTGCAAAATGATAGTCTGTAAATTTCACATTAAAATATTTTATTTTATACAATTTTTGGGAATTGCAACTGTAATTCGCAAACTCCAGTTCCGGAATCGGGGATCGAACCCGGCGGAGTGAGAGTTGCGGGTCCTAACCTATGGGATACAATTAGTCACAGTATGTCCGTGATTCGTTATGACGCATATGACAGTTTGCGACCGGTGTAGCTCCAGATCAGCGTACGCATCCCCATAGTCTGCCCAGTGTCTACCTATTCGCTCCTGATACATCCGACAAAACGTACATTTTGTGGTGGTTTGTCATGTACTACACTGATGATAAACTCGACAAGCCCCCTTTGTCACATTATGCTCATATTGGACGGCGTCGATGTCCACTTGTGGAGTGACCAAGCACCATAACGGTAACCATAAAAGCTTTTAACCTTGCTGCGATACCACGAGAAAAAGGGGTTTATGGTGTTTTGGATCAGTGTAGTTCTTGATCCAGTACACCTCAATTTTAGGTAGGCTGATTTTGATATTTTGTTAGAGACCTCAAGTATGCTTCATGCAACACAACAGCGAACAGTGTAGATCCCGATCAGACTGCGCAAATGCGCAACCTGATCGGGATCTACACTGGTCGCAAATTCGATTCGCCCCTTTTTTGTCGGTGGCGATTCACGTTGTACAGTACGTGTTGCCGTATCGACGGCGATAGTCGTATTCATATTTATCTTGTACTTCCGGGTCCCAATGGCCGACGGGCAGGTCAAATTCCGGACACGCCAGTTATTGTCAAAATGGATAAAAGACATTTGTATGTTATGGACAATCAGATATGACACATCAAGACAGTATTATTGACAGATACTAGAAAAAAAGCATATAGAGGTATGGTGAGTTATCATCGCTATATGATAGTTACTGATAGAACTGTCGTATTTCAATTTGCATAAAGGCAGTCTGTAAATAGGTTATCACTATTAGTGTAACTAACATTATTAATACTATCTAATGTTCTCATAAAGTCTCCATTTAACCTATTTACAGAACAGAACATAACATAATTGTATTTAAGGTCAGGTTTCAAGGTAACAAAATCCACTGAAATCAGCAAGCTATATAACTGGGTAGCCATGCTTGGCAATGTTGATCTAATAATGTCAGATATACCTTTGAGGACTTGACACGTGGACAGTAAACGAGCATGTAAATGTGTGTGATTCACTGTATTCGTGTCTACTAAGCGCCAATAAAAGCAAGATGCGTCGACTCCAGCATCAGGCCACACTGTACATATGTACAGTCGAGTCAGGGTCTGCACCGTTCTCCATTTAGTCCAATAGAAACAATTCAGAGTCAGCGATTTATATTTTTATAAATGGCCCACATATTGGCAAGTATAGAACAGTGCTGGTGGCCGTTTCACTAAACATAGTACGACTAACGTGCAAAATTATGATGGTCTGTAAATTTCACATTAACAATACTTTCTTGTAAACAATTATTGGATTTACATTTATTGAGCATAGGCTGTATATGCAGCCTATGCTCAATAAATCCATCGATTTAAATTTCCAGATTATCCTAAATTTGCACTTACGGACATTTTAATCGTACGAAGTTTAGTGAAACGGCCCCCAAGTCTCTAAAGTTATATAGCTAATGTCGTCTTGACATTGCATACCGTGTATACACACAACTATATCAATAATAAATGGAAGATAATAAGTATACTATTACACGTACACATGCCGTTTGGAACCAAAGCATAAACAAGATAATAAATATACTTGTGATATGGATAGATTAGTGGCATGTACATGCTCTATGCATGATGGTGAATAAGTGAAATAGTTGGCACATGCTGTACGAGTTTGGACAGAATACGTTGATATTGTGAATACAGTATCGGTACAAATCCATTCATATCTTGTATCTTGCACATGTTCGTATTCCGGAATTTATCGATGCCGTAACGTCACGAGAAGAACTCGTCCTCGAGCAAGACGGGAAACAATATCACGAATTAATGTTAACAGACACGCACTTAAGTCGGCTTGTACGTGTTGACACGGATGGTCATGTTACTGATACGAGAATACAGCGTATTCGATGCACGCCGTTATCCAATTAGGTCAGATATTCAAGTTAGTCATACCCTACCGCCTGTGTCGATCTTGCCCCGACGTCGACGTTTCTGAACATACGTATACTGGCACTCTCACCTCGCGATAAAGCAGTTTGATTGGCTGAGCCTGAGCTGTAGCACAGATCAGGCTCAGATAATCAAGCTGTTTTATTTCGCGCTCAATATACGAGCAAATATTAGCAAGATTAGCGCAGGCGGTGGTATGCATACTTCGTGTTGATATATTGCTTTTTACCACAAGCCAGTAATTCGTTCTCATTGTGACGTCACGCCCACGGAAATTAGCGATATTGATCGGAAGGAAAGTTAGCAAACTATCGTCACCGTGCTTAGACATAAAATGCTATTTGATTATTTTCCTACAGCCACCCAAGGGAAGGCACAAAACTTCCTCTGTGTAGAGAGGTGGCTGTTGCATGGTGTTAATTATAGAGGCAATTGTCCATTTGTGATATAACGTATTGGCTGTTGCAGACACGGGGTGTGGAAGGTGTTCGAGCCAATTCTCACCCTTAAATATAAGTCGAATGAACGAATGAAAAGAGACGGGGTTGTTGTAGAGAGATGTTGTAGAGAGGTGGCTGTTGTAGGGGGGTTAAATAAGGGGTTGCTGTAGAGAGATGGTCGTTCGTGGACGTTCATCTGTATTCAATAATATTCAAGACACAACTCTGCTAATATTAATATACATATATTATATATGTATGTGTAATGTATTTGGGTACAATTCAAAGTAATTGCATGTGAGTGTAGCCTCGAAGAAATCATTATATTTACTTTCTAGATAGGTGCACATCAATATCGCCGATAGCGATAATGATCATGGATGATAGCGAAGCCATATGGCTAATACATAAATGCTACGCGTCGAATCAACAAAGGAATGTTTTGATCATTGTTGATGAAATTAAAAAAGTATTGCAAAATATTGATGGGGACATCCCAGGCTGTCCGGTTTAGATAGTTTCTACAGTATAATAATGAGGCACATTCATACTCTGTACATAGCGATGAATAGTTTAAACTATTCATCGCTATGTACAGAGTATGAATGTGTGTATGATTTACAAATCATTGAGGAAAAGCAATGTCTAAAATGAATCGCAAACAGAATACACTGACAAGGCAATATTTAGAATACAGCAAGCGCGCAACGGGTTACAAATACCTCATCTAACAGAGTCACATACACTGATCGGGAAAACGACACAAAAAAACAACAGACAAGGTTTAACGCAACTTGTTCCAAAACTTGTTCATCCGGTATTTTACCTTGGTACAGACCGCATGAGTAGGATATATAATTACTTACTATCTTTAATTACTGTAGATAGACAACGACATATTGCCCCGACTCAGTTCCATGACTGGTCGACAATAGGCACCCGACTGAGAACCGCGTGCCCGCCAAAGTGAGTTTAAATACATAGATAATAGTAGGTTAGTGCCGTGAATGGGAAAAAATATCTGGCATGGCTTAGGAAACGGGATCGGTGAGGCTCTGCCGCATCAGATATTTTTCCCATTCACGGCACTAACCTACTATTCTATTTATCCCGTCAATACCTACAACTAGCTTTAAAATGCAATACAAATAACCCCAGCCACCGCACATATTAATACGCAGTGATTAGGTCGTATTGACAGGATATCAAAAAAAGTTTCACGGCACCGTGTTTCACTGCACATACGCACTGTGTCGACGGGGTAATACTTATGTATACTATGTAGTTAGACAATGGTTCGTTCGTATGAGTAAATGATGCACGGTTTTTAGCGAGTGAATCGACAGCACATGTACATGCGGACAATCAAAAGTAGAATACAGTGGAGCTGCTCTAAACTCGGGAATTTATGGCTGTTTAACCTAGATATGCTTCGCTGTTATGTATCACTTATAGAGAATAGTAGGTTAGTGCCGTGAATGGGAAAAAATATCTGGCAAGGCTCAGGAAACGGGATGGGCGAGGCTCTACCGAGCACATTCCGTTTCCGTGCCGCGCCAGATATTTGTTCCCATTCACGGCACCAACCTACTATTCTATTTATCTCGTCAACACCTACACATGGCTGTAAAATGCAAAAATGGTATTGACTGGATATCAAAAATGTTTCACGGCACCGTATTTCACGGCACATACGCACTGTGTTGACGGGATAAATTGCAATGCTTTTTCATAATTGCACTAGCATGTGTCATGAAACAATACATGCAATGTCATAATACCTACTGTCTGTTTCACGAAACCTGCCCAAATATTACGGCCATATAAACAATTCAAAAACAATATTTTTTTCGATAATATTTAATTAAAGAAACATTTAAGAATGAGCCTTCTTTTTATTTCGTGAAATTTGGTCCGATTTTCAAAATTTAACTTTTGTTTTCTTAGTTGGATCATTTCTATTCTATCTAGCCAGGTTTCGGAGTCAATTACCAACATGTTTCGCTTTCTGACTCTTCCCACAGCCCATCCACCTCATTTTCCCCCATGTTAAATTCCCATAGACAAATCATTTTTTGTAATAAAATGAATATTTGACAAAATTTCACGAAATAAAAAGAAGGATCATTCTTAAATTTTCCTTTTATTTAATATTATGGAAAAAAATATTGTTTTTGCATTGTTTATATAGCCGTAAAATTTGGGCAGATTTCGTGAAACAGACAGTAACATATATTTGATGACAGTGCCTGGAAGTTTATTAGCCGCTGTATAAGTCACCAGGTCCAATCTGTTAAATTGGAGTGATACTATAACAGTATGTACACTGAATTGGTCATATGTGTTTCAGCACATGTGAAAATCCCATGTGAATTGCTATTCAGTACAAGATGCATATATTATATTAAAAGTAAACAGTTACAAACACAGATGGTTTTGAAATGGTACAATCTCTTGCGTTTTTTTTTAAATATAAACAATTAAAGTTGATATCATTATTTTACGTCACGTTTTTGACACCATTGGCGTCATTGAGAACGTTATTTTCCTATGTTAATATTTTTAATTGTTAACGGGGTTGCGAACAACTTTTTTTTTTTTAAATTTCACATCAATTGTTTAGAATCTTTTATGCATTCACATACCTTTCCATTGTCTTGCTTAATATAATTAAAAACAAATATTAGAATTATATACAAGTCTATAGTCACTGAAAAAAAAAATATATAAGCATGTGAGCTGCAAAGATATTTCTGGGATTGCACAACAGATAAATGTTATGGTCTGGCAGCGGACAATTGTTTAATGGGCTTTGTCTGGCCTGGCTATTGACCGCCATGACGTAACATACAAAATAATCCACTTACCGATAATACCATTAATATCACAAATCCCTCTGATGTAACCAAGTTGTCGTCTGCTGGGTAACATGTAACACATCCGGGCACACAGTATGCGCGAGCATCGTTATCGCGCGCGCGGTAGGGCAGGCATAAGCTGATGATACAACTCACAAAACGGGACAAAACAGCCGAGAATTAACAACAAGGAATTTGATCCATAACCATACTTCTACTAACGTCTGTCTGCGATTCCCAGAGAATCGAATGATTGCCAGAACTAAATACACACAACAGCGTCCAGGCGACTCAGAGCAAGTCCATTGTTATCTAGATGGCACTCCAGCATAGCGGGATACGGTGGCGTACTTGAAGTGGTCGGTGAAATAAGGGGGCTAACTCCATGAAGGAGTTAGCCCCCTTATTTCATCGACCCCTTCAAGTGTAAATGTCACACGAGAAATGGGAGTTATGACATTTGTGACGTATCTGGTTTGTTCTGCTAGCAAACTCCTGCGACATGGTTCGGTTATATATTCTTTGTTAGCGTCCGTTGTCTCATTGACTGAATGACGAGCATTACAGACCCTGATAGCAAATTCTGTTACATAGATGGCGCTCCAGCATAGCGGAGTACGGCGACAAAAATCAAAGGACTGAAAGTCCTGAAATCCTTCGCAGTTGCGACAAAAAGTATTCTCTCAAAGAGTCGTCACAGACTGGAATGCACTCCCTAGTGATTGTGTAAATTCGAACACACTAATGATAGTTTCAAAAGTTCACTCAACTCCGATGGAAGAAGAGACCCAGCAAATTCAACACGTGAAAATATTGTACAGACATTTTAACCATGATTTAGTTGCGCTCCCCCCCCCCCCCCCCCCCCCCCCCACCCCCCCCCCCCCCCCCCCTAGTTTCAAAGACAATTAATCCAATTTGACGTCGCTAAAATAGGCCAGTACAAGCATAGCTTACAAGAAACGGCCTTCAACCAAGGTTGAACCAAGGTAGGTAGAAAATAAAAAAAAAGTACTTGCCCAGGTCAAAAAGTTACTCGCCCAGTTTTTTTTTAAAAATAAATTGCTATTTCCAGTTTTTGTAATGTTGCATCTTATTTATAAAAAAAAAGCTTTTACATATGATCATTACCAAAACGTATGAGACATATTTGCTATTATTGTTATTTATATTTTAAGTATTAAATGAACATACACAAACAAATAGCAGCGAATTTGCTCAGAGGCTTGCACACTTCTTATTTTCTATAAGCGTTGAGTGACATAGATTTAGTTTAATTTATAGTGGCTATGTTTGCATGCGCTGCGTGCTGCCTTAATTATTAAATTCAATGGTTTCGGACCCGGCGCCGACCGTTTCGTCCCAAGCCGTTATGTTCGGCGTCTGAAATGCGCGTTAACCCAACTGTATACGAGAACGATATATGTGGCCGCGTATACACTAGTCTATACTCGCAGTCCTATTATTTGTTAGCCCGGCCGCGTAAAGCCGACAAATAATCCGTGAATTAAACTTGCCCGATATGGACCGTGTTCAAAATCGCTAGAGATTCTACCCGTAACCGTGTACATAGACACTGCTTGAATCTTACTTCCCGCAAATTGACGTAAACTGTAAACAACAAATGGTCGCTGAATTAATACCATTTGTTGGCCTGACCTAATCGTTCACTCGCCAAACTGGGCGAGTGCCTGTAGAAAGTACTCGACCGCCACAAAAAGCACTCGCCATGGCGAGCTGGGCAAGTGAAATTTCAACCCCTGAATTATTGTATCGATTCAGCTGCGCGAAATGACCTTGTCAATTTGCATAAACTGAAGCCATCACAGGCGCTCGGATTGTTCAACAAAAATAATAGAGTCGCATTTCATCACACTATCGGAGTATTTAATGATTATGATGCATGTTTTGTTGAACGGGTATATAATAAATAGGTTTTTGGATTTGTACGGAAATATATTTCGGCGTACTCGTTCGTTCGGCGGAACCTAAAATTATTCAAACTCTAAGACAATGTTTCCTTTGTGAAGTGTATCGTACTGCATTTTCTGTTTAACGTCATTATAGATTAGTTGATGTTTTAAGTAAAATGGACACTGATTAATAATATCGATGGCTCAAGATGATTATTTAAAGCATGCGGTATGTAACTGTCAAAAAACAATGTTTCTGTTTTAAATCATCATCATTTCGCTGTCCAATGTTGGTATTTTATCGAGCCATTGACCTATGACTATGTAAACGATTCTGTAATTTGTCGGCATAAAATGGCGGAAACTACTTTTCATGAGACACGAGGTTAATTGTATCAGTGCGCGTGAAAAATAATATACTCAAATTAATACATGTCAGTTTATATATTAAATCAGATAAACATTTTGTAATATAAATGTCGTACAGAAATATTAACAACACATGTATTACACTACACAATATAATGTTAGCTCACTATCAGAACTATTTTTCATGGCGTATACTACGTATAAATTACATGTGGAGCGGTCGATCATTGCGCTAAAAATATAACCTTCCTAACGAAATATTTATTATGAAACACGACAGTTAATATTTTTATAAAATCACAAACTGTTTTTTAAAAATATAACTGTAGCTGAAAAAAAATGTAGCTGGCCAAAAATGTGAGTGACACGTTCATAATGCACCGCTCGCTTTGGAACTCTCTCACGTGGCGTAGCTAGAATCATGAAGCATGAAGTACGTTCGTTGGTCGACAATTACTCATTTGCATAAATCATGTGAGGTCTCAAAAACCGTATAAGGACTATATCCAAGCAAATATGCTTGGATAAAAATGAATCGGTCGGTAAATAAGGTGGCTAACTAAATTATGGAGTTAGTCCCCTTATTTCTCGGACCCCTACTATTGTGGATGTCACTGGAGAAATGGGAGTTATGAAATTTGTGTCCAGTGGGGTTTCTTTTCTGCTTGCCCTCTCCCGCTACATGATTCGGTTCTATTTTCGGTCCGATTGCGCAATGACTGAATGACCAGCAGCGCAGAACCTGGTTATAAATTATGTTACGTCGATGGCACTCCAGCATAGATGTAATGGCAACACAATTGAAAGGATCGATGAAATAAGGGGGCTAACTCCATCATGGAGTTAGCCCCCTTATTTCATCAACCCCTTCAAATGTGGATATCACTAGAGAAATGGGAGTTATGCAATATTGGTGACGTATCTGGCTTCTGTTCTGCACTCTTCTGCTGCATCATTCATTTCCATTCAATTCGCTTTGTAAGAAGCACGCCCGATGGCGCAATGACTGAATGCTAAGCCGTGCAGACCCTGATAGCAAATTCGGTTCCATAGATGACGCTCTAGCATAGCGGCGTACGGCGACACAATTGAAGAGGTCGGTGAAATAATGGGGCAAACTCCATCATGTGGACAAACCCTTTATTACCCCGACCCCTTCAAGTGTGGATGTCACTGGAGAAATGGGGCTTACGACATCTGTAGCGAATCTGGGGCCCGTTTCACTAAACTTCGTTCGACTAAAATGTTCGTAAGTGCAAAATTAGGATCCTCTGGAAATTTTAATTGATGGATTTACATTTATTGAGCATTGGCTGCATATATGCAGCCAATGCTCAATAAATGTAAATCCATCAATTGAAATTTCCAGAGGATCCTAATTGCAGCATATACTCATGCAGCCTATGCTCAATAAACGTAAATCCAATAATTGCTTGAAAGAAAACATTATTAATGTGAAATTTACAGACTGTCATAATTTTTCACTTTGGCGTACGAAGTTTAGTGAAATGGCCCCCTGACCGTGACAACAATACTGCTTCAACAAACACTTTTCAACACACATGTATGTACATAATGTCGTGATTCAAGCCACGAATATGATGGCGCATGGGGGAGTTAACCCTCTTGCTTTTTTCTGATTGGCTGAACTGATTGGGACTGTGATAACTGGAAGAAAAACGTTGTCATTCGATTTCTACCAATAGTTGTCAAACGTGACGGATTGCCCGTTGTCTGCTTTCTGATTGGCTGAAATTATAACCGTGATAATTACCATCCGAGTTCTACCAAGCTTTCCGAGTATGTTTACATCGGCGCTATCGTCTTATACCATACATATACAGTGGAACCTCTATAAACCGCTCCAAGAAAACAACATGTGATCTTATTTTAGATGAGTTTCTTGGTCATTTATCTCAGGTGATAATGTCTGTTCATGATCGCATAGCACACAAGTATGGCTCATAATGATCAAATGTCTGTTTTACAATGAATCCTCTCTACGCCGGACACCCTGGGGACCCCAGGGTGTCCGGTTTAGAGAGGTTTCACTGTATATGATTACATATGGCGGTGCTATCATCCCATGTCTTTTCTGAGTCGCTGCATTTGAGACGGCGAACGATGTTAATGCTATCTGGCTGAGCCACTACGCCAGGACTCAGCTTCAGAACCAGTTTATTCAGTCATGGCTCACCAGCATCGATTCATCTTCACGTGGAATTACGTATAGAATCTTTAAAACAGAGTTTGGATTAGAAACATATTTAATTAATCTCACGGAAAGGTTAAGAAAAACATTGACCAGATTTCGAACTTGTAATCATAGACTGGCGGTCGAAACTGGTAGATGGACAGGTGTGCCGAGAGCAAGCAGGGTCTGCAACAAATGTGGCGCTGGTGCTCTCGGTGACGAGTTTCATTTCCTTTTCGAGTGCCGCTTCTATGATGAAGTTCGAAAACGGTATATCAAGCCATTTTATTTTAGAAGACCAAATATTTTAAAATTCGCACAGCTATTTGAGAAAAAATCTGGAAAGCAATTAAGAAATTTAGCTATTTTTATAAGAAATGCTTTATGGTTATAATGACTAGTGAGCTTATACATATGCATTTTGTATTTTTACCCATCGTTGTATTATGTAATCTATTGTATACCTCGTGTGTCACGTATGTGGCTTAGAGTGAATAAAATGTATTGTATATTGTATTGTATTGATAACTCCAACAATGGTACTAACAATATTTGTATTATATTCCACTCACATTTGATGATATATGAGCCATATAACAAAGCATTGGCGATAATTAGACAACTTCGTTACCAATCATATTGGATGATATTTCATGGCGTTGCGATTCTTATCGCAATTTTCTGATTGGTCGACCTTACGGACGCGATACCTTTACCAATTACCATCCAAACCATACCAACCTTGTTAAACATTTCCGTATAATTCCAGCACAAAAATATTTACACAATTCCCTAACATTTGATTGGCCCGTAGCAAGTCTCTATCCTCTATCCCATTAAATTCCCACGCCGAACTACTTTCCGTAACCGTGAGGCGCGGTTAAAATAATTCTTAAGAAAACGGAAAATAAACATATTTTCTTGATGAATTTATTTCAAATGCTGAAATTATAAGGAAAAGTCGCGGGAATACTGGACGAGGCCTTCCGGCCTTCCGGCCTTCGTCCAGTATTCCCGCGACTTTTCCAAGTTTATACCCCGATAAATTCAACAAAAAGGCCATTCATTCCTATAATAGACGTATTATGGGAGAAATATGTATACCGCACATAGTGGAATAGAACACGTAAACACGTGCATGTATATCCATGTTCTCACATTTATAAATGTCAAATCAGAAATCATATGTCGCGTCGGTTTTACTGCTGATAGTTCCAGTTCCAAGTATGCACGTATACTTGTATCGATTTCATTGCATTCCTTGTTGCTAAATCTCCCGGGATCTTTGTTTGTTTGGGGCTTTTATTGATGTTTGTTTTCCATGACGAATTCGTTGCATTCATTGCATATGCAAATAAAAAGAAACAAAAACTGAAAATCATCGAATGCTTACATAAGATCAACATATTTATAGCAATACAGCATATACACGCATAATGAAACAATGCGCTGTTTGTATTTATCG
Source organism: Conchocele bisecta (assembly GCA_029237695.1). Taxonomy (NCBI): domain Eukaryota; kingdom Metazoa; phylum Mollusca; class Bivalvia; order Lucinida; family Thyasiridae; genus Conchocele; species Conchocele bisecta. The sequence continues at coordinate 53,837,949 of CM055265.1, read as the reverse complement.
ACATGGACAATAGACTATAGGAATGAATAGCCTTTTTGTGGAATGTATCGGGGTATAAACTTGGAAAAGTCGCGGGAATACTGGACGAAGGCCGGAAGGCCTCGTCCAGTATTCCCGCGACTTTTCCAAGTTTATATCCCCGATAAATTCCACAAAAATGCCATTCATTCCTTATAATTCCAGTATTTGAAATAAATTCATCAAGAAAATGTGTTTATTTTCCGTTTTCTTAAGAATTATTTTAACTTCGCCTCACGATTACGGAAAGTAGTTCGGCGTGGGAGTTTACTGGGATATAAATTTTGGACAGAGACTTGCTGCGGGCCAATCAAATGTTAGGGAATTGTGTAAATATTTTTATGCTGGAATTATTGGCATATGAACAAAAGATGCGATTATATTGTAACTAATTTACAGTGAAACCTCTCTAAACCGGGAGGTCCCCAGGTTGTCCGGCTTAGAAAGGTTTAACTGTAAATCAGACATTTGATCAATCTAATGCATAGTTGTGTACTATGCGATCACGAACATGCATTATCACCTGATATAAATAACCAAGAAACTCATAAAAATAAGATCAAGTGTGTTTTCTTGGCGTTCGGTTTAGCGAGGTTCCACTGTATTTCTGTTTCCTGAGATACTTGTAATAAAATACTACTGACTGTTTCACGAAACCTGCCCAAATCTTACGGCCATATAAACCATGCAAAAACTAGTGTTTATTTTCGATAATATTAAATTTTATCAACATTTAAGAAAGAGCCATCTTTCTATTTCGTGAAATTTGTCAAATATTGATTTTATTACGAAAAATTTATTTGTCTACATGGGCGGATTCAGGGGGGGGGGGGGGCGGGCCCAGCGCGCGCCCCCCTAAACTTCGCCGAGTAAATATTGTTTACAAGTTACAAGGCACGTTTCATGCCAAGTGCCATGTATTCCATGCATTTTTCGGTCGTTTTCTTACTGTTTCAAAATTTAAACGTTTTCAATCAAAAATCATGTCTAAACATACTGTGACAGTGTCAATATTTTTGCTCCAAAATGCGCCAGAACGCATGAAATGCGATGTAGATTTCAAAAAAAATCCGGGGGGGAATGCCCCCGGACCATCCTAGCGTATATCCGCTCGGTCGACTATTTTGCAATACTTCACTATATTATCGAACGAGCATAGCTCGTTCGATAATATAGTCAAGTATTGCAAAATAGTTACGCCCCACCCCCCTAACCCGAAATCCTGGATCCGCGCCTGGTCTATGGGAATTTAACATGGGGGAAAAGGAGGTGGAAAAGCAGAGATCGGAGTAAAAATAAAATTGGAAATTGACTCCGAAACATGACTAGATAGCTTGGAAATGATCTAACTAAGAAAACAAAACTTAACTGAAAATCGGTCCACTATTTCTGAATTTAGAAAAATTTCCCCATGTTAAATCCCCATACATCTTCACTCTGTCACATGTTAAATCCCCATAGACATGGGAATTTCACACGGGGAAATTGTTCTTTCGTAATAAAACAAATATTGGACCAAATTTCACAAAATGAAAAGGCTCATTCTTAAATTTTGATAACATTTAATATTATCGAAACAAATACTGTTTTTGCATTGTTTATATGGCCGTAAAATTTGGGCAGGTTTTGTGAAACAGAGTAGACTAAAATAAGTGTGGCACGTTCAATAGACCAAGAGCTGAAGTCGCTTCGTCAGAAATGGTTGTGTGATAGGAATGTTTTATATTTTATTTTTGTTTTTATTTTATTTTTATTCAGACCACTGTTTCACTTTTTTTACAAGTGCTTCGGGAGAAGTGCCCCACTCAATCGTGTGTTCCTATTGTTGAGACATGTATACTAGACAACATAGACGTGGGTTCATGCCGTCATATTCCCTTTAAGGGTTCGCAATACCGGTTCTTGTGATATTACGTAAGCTAAACGTCCGGTGCGTTGATTTCATATTTTGTTTTACATACAAGGTGTCAAAATGAAATGTGTTCAAATAGTTGTAACTTTTTTAATGGGAGACTAATTACCCATTTTAGCTCGTGTATACAAAATATAAGAACGGCTATATAGTAGAATATAAAGTAGACAAATGATAGTTTATGCACTACTCTGCAATTTGTTCAGTCGTATCATGGGCGGATTCAGGGGGGGGCGGACCCGGCGCGCGCCCCCCCCCCCACCCCCTAAAATTCGCCGAGTAAAGATTTTGTACAAGTTACATGCCAAGTGCCATGTATTCCATGCATTTTTCGGTCGTTGTCTTATTGTTTCAAAATGTAAACGTTTTCAATCAAAAATCATGTCTAAACATACTGTGACAGTGTCAATATTTTTGCTCCAAAATGCGCCAAAACGCAAGAAATGCGATGTAGATTTCCAAAAAAATCCCCGGACCCCCCTAGCGCTATCATGTGCTCCGCTCGGTCGACTATTTTGTAATACTTGACTATATTATCGAACGAGCTTAGCTCGTTCGATAATTTAGTCAAGTATTGCAAAATAGTTACGCCCCCCCCCCCCCATAACCCGAAATCCTGGATCCGCGCCTGCGTATGCCTGCAGTATAATTGATGAACCTGTATTCATTTAATTAAACATATTTCAGATATCTAAATTATGTCCCCGCTTTGTTGTGTGTGTTAGTTATTGGTGGGAGAGGGCGGGCTGTGAAAGCCTAGTCCCACTGCTCCGTTTCTCCTTCCGTTTCCTATCCGGTTGACATCCGGAATGTACTAGCAGATGTTGGCAGGAAACGAAATGATGTGGACCAAGTTTGGAATGGACTAGTAGGATACTTTTAATTCGGCTCCGTTTCGCGTGAAACGAAACGTCATCCGTAGGGTCGGATGGGATACTTATAGGATACGATCAGATCATATGCCATGCGGAAGAGGTTTGGAACAGTCGGAACACACACGTTTCATACGGTTTGGTCGGACTGCCGTTTGGTTTGGTTCGATCCCAGCCAGAATCTTACCAGTACAAAACGTATCGCCCTAGCATCGCACCAGTATCCCATCCACTGTAATCGTTCTCGGGTGAGATTTGGTAAGCGTTCAGTCCAAATCCTGCTAGTACTAAACGACACCTGTCCGCACTCTACCAGTATCCCACCCGATCTATTCTCAACTATCCACACCCTGTCCGATCAAAACTAGAACTGGACGAAGCGCACGGAAGGGAACTAGGCGGATGCTGGGGGCATACTTTTTGGTCGGGTGGGCAACGGATGGAACTTCAAATTTTGCTAAATACTGACCGTTTCGCCACATTTTGGTCGGATCGAGGTCGGATAGAGAAACGGAGCAGTGGGACTAGGCTATTAGGGATTAGCATTCTTACTGTTTTCACGATTGCCAAAAAACTAGTTAATTTCGACCAGACTTTCCACACATGTCACTCATATAACCAATAGAGCTATGTTCAACCTTATATGTCACAGAAACGAATATATCACACGTGTGATATATTCGTGCGAATGCGTCACACATGGTGAAGAATACGTACGAATACATCACACAAATGTGTGACGTTTACGTTTGGCATCACTACCCCTTGCAACAAAAACGAATGTGTCACATGTTACGAAAACTCGAACAAAAAATAATAAAATATTGTCCAGACGAATATGTCAAATGAACATTCGAATAGGGGATAACAGTGCGATAAAATAAAACAGAATAGAGCAGGCATATTCGCCGGGTTATTTCAAAGTCATGCCACGCATGCAGACAAGGTAAATGTAAATGCTTTGATTTGACGACGGCACTGGCTCGATGACCTTGCATGTCGATACCGACTATTTAAGTCCCATCCGATAGGACTAGGCTATCACGAATGTGTCTTGTCTTGCCCAAGGACACACCGAATCGACCAGTGGCGGGATTCTAACTCGGGGTCTCCCGATCCGGAGTCCGATGCTCTACCCACTGAGCTATTCCAGCTGATTTCAGACAGCACTAGGGGCGTATCATGTTATGGCGCTTATCGTCTGTCCGTCTGTTAGCATGCTGATCGGGATCTACACTGGTCGCAAAGTGGGTGGCAGGTGTGAGCATGCGATGGGCAATTTAAAGGCAAAATAAACATTCATTCACCATTAGCCCACGTATTGATTGACATTATTATACATTTTATATCAGACGTAAATTTCCACACTGATATCAGGGGCGATAACCGTGTTTCCTTAAAATGTTAACGGACATTACTATTTATCGATCGGGATTCAACATTAACGTTGACATTAGTGTATGTGAGAGTTGAATCTGGTTACACCCCTTATATGAATAATACGAGTATACGTAATCCTATTACTTTAGGGGAAGGAAGGGGCCAAGTGATTTTGGTGTGGTATGGACCTGCCACCATGTCCAGGGCTGAATACAATTTATTTTTGTTAATGTAAATATTCTGTACTGATTTTGGGACCCCCCCCCCCCCCCCTTCAATGCAAACAAGTTAAATGAGCGATCTAACCCGTTGACCCTACCTTAAATGACCTTAGCTGTTGATATGCCGTTACACACCAATACATCACATCACTGGTCGCAAAACCCATAAGCCCCATTCCTCCAGTCACAGCCACATATCTCATATAATGGCGAATTAAGCCTACTTTACTATCGCGCGATTTATTGGTGTACAAATGGCGGCACGCTTCGTAGAATGCACTTTGCGTATCTTAAGATGAAAGTTACTTATTATAGATCAAAACATAACTCCCTGCTAAGAAGTATGTGTTGTTTGTTAAAGGCACATGCACACTCAATAGGCACAAAATATTCTTTATATCGATCATTCCTACCAAGTTTCATCGAAATCCGTCTGGCGGTTCGTGAGAAGAATTTGTTTTAAGAATTTTACATACTTTTTGACGGCGGTCATTTTGGATTATGTGATGATCTCCATTTTAACAAATATGAAAAGTCTTCACCCACGGACCATAACTGTGAAGTTTTTCCAATATAAGCCCGGCGGTTCATGAAAATCTCTAATAAAATAATGACCTTTTGACCTTTCGGCGGTCATCTTGTATTACGTAATGATCAGATTTCGACAATAAATGCTCCTAATTGATCGTCTTGTCGAAACATTCGATTTGATAATATGACCATATTCGGTCAAGTTTGAAATTTGCGATTGTGTGACACATTCGTTTATACCAAAAAGTGAAAAATATTTGGGTGAGATTTTCGGTTTGTGATGTATTCGGCCGAATTCGGCCAGTATTCACCGAAATGTGTGACGCATTCGCACGAATACTTCACACCTGTGATATATTCGTTTCTGTGACATATAAGGTTCAACGGAGCTATATGACCACACATGCTGGCCAGGATATACATTCGACAAACAGGGGGCGTCGGAACAGGTCCGGCAGGTCCGGCGACTGCCGGATCAATAATTTTAACATGCATGTAATTGTAATTCATGTATAAAAAACGGAATGTAAATATTTTTCTACAATTTTTCTCATTTCTCATCAAAAGTGTATGTTGTTACCACTCAGTTGAACCGTCTCGGCGAGACGGTTCAACTGAGTGGTAACAACAAACACTTTGGGTGGATACCGGGGGCACCCACTAGATTCGCCGGACCAATCTTATGATGCTTTCGGCGCCCCTGTGAAAGAATACCGATTTTATCAGGCTGTAGCCTATATATATATATATAGATGAAGGCAGAATGAGGATTGATCGCCACATCGGATATAGATGTAACAAGAAGACGGGCTGCATTCAATGTTTACAATCGCCTGATTGTCCAATAGTGGTGTCCATTTATCTTACCAGAGGATTTGAACATCAATTCCTTCTGACAAGATTAATATTTCGCGTCAGTCAATCAATTTGCCGAGTATCGTGATACGGGAAATATCAATTTGCCTCCGAATTTTGATTAAAACGTCATAAAGCCAGGCAAATACAATTTGAACCCGGTTGCGTTATCGCCGTTATGAATGTCTAGAAAACGCATTTTGGGATGTCCGGTGACCACATTGATCTTAAGACGTTTGCGATCAGCGTAGCTCAGACCAGACTGCGCATTTCGCGCAGTCTGATCTGGGGCTCCGCGGATCGCTATTCTCTAATTGAAGTCGGTCTATAATCTTAAACAAAAACGATTAAATCGTAATCCTACCGAGTGAATCTGCTAGAGGACCAAGATCTTCGATTGTTGCAAACGTTGCAAGCTTCTTTTTCTCAGTCATGTCCTTGATTTATCTCGTACACCATAACGGCTATGATGCGTAATTGCCGGGGTTATATCCGGGAACATTGACCACGGCGGCAATATCTATGTTTCCGAGATACCGCTGTGGAACGGTTATCACGGATAATTGCCGGGGTTGTGTCCAGGAACATTGACCACGGCACGTCCACCACCACCACCTTTGGACTGCCGCGGCGGTATCATCTAGAAACCGCTGTGTAACGGCATTGATGGACAATTGTGGAACGGCTATGACAGACAATTGCCCGGGGGTTATAACTGGGAATATTGACCAGGGCACGTCAGCTGGCCAACTCCAGTTGACGGCTGCGGTGGCATCATTTATAGCCCATTTCGATAAGCTAGTACTTCCCGTAGATTTATCATCTAACGTGACGTGTTCTTCAACGGAGGAGGTAAAATGGCACAGATTTTCACTTCCGGTAAGTAAATCTGGCAATGACTAAGGGAAACAAATAATTCTCAAATAAATTTCCTCAGCGTTTTATTGTTTTCAGCAAAATAGGCACCACTGTGACGAACGGATATAAGTGGAAAACGTCTACGAAACGTTAAAACTTGTAGCATTGGTCAGTGGAATCTGCAAGTATATAGAGAATAGTAGGTTAGTGCCGTGAATGGGAAAAAATATCCGGCAAGGCTCAATAATTTCTTTATTTCTCATCAGAAGTATATGTTGTGACCACTCATTTGAACCGTCTCGCCGAGACGGTTCAAATGAGTGGTCACAACATATACTTTGGTTCAGAAATAGGGTGTGTGAAGTTGGCTCTGACATCAAACATCGAAATTCGATATTCACCGGTTTGAATTTCGAGTTGAATATCGAGTTGAATTTCGAGTTGAATTCAAAGCTGCCAGGTCGATATTCACCGGAACTAATTTCGAGCTGGGTTGCTTTGAATATCGAGCCAGCTCTGAGATCGATATTCTACTACAATATTGCAAATGCAGTGCAAATTTCGAGCTGGGGGGTTTTGAATATCGAGCCAGCTCTGAGATCGAAATTCGTGAAGATTGGACATGCGTATTTGAATTTCGAGCTGGGTTATTTTGAATATCGAGCCAGCTCTGAGATCGATATTCGAGAAGATTGGACATGCGTATTTGAATTTCGAGCTGGGTTGTTTTGAATATCGAGCCATCTCTGAGATCGATATTCGAGAAGATTGGACATGCGTATTTGAATTTCGAGCTGGGATGTTTTGAATATCGAGCCAGCTCTGAGATCGATATTCGCGCAGATTGGAGATGTCTATTTGAATTTCGAGCTGGGTTGTTTTGAATATCGAGCCAGCTCTGAGATCGATATTCGCGCAGATTGAGATGCGAATTTGAATTTCGAGCTGGGTTGTTTTGAATATCGAGCCAGCTTTCAGATCGATATTCGCGCACATTGAGATGTGCATTTGAATTTCGAGCTGGGTTGTTTTGAATATCGAGCCAGCTCTGAGATCGATATTCGCGCAAATTGAGATGTGCATTTGAATTTCGAGCTGGGTTGTTTTGAATATCGAGCCAGCTCTGTGATCGATATTCGACTACAAGATGGTAAATGCAATGCGAATTTCGAGCTGGGGTGTTTTGAATATCGAGCCAGCTCTGAGATCGATATTCGAACAGGTTGGACATACGTATTTGAATTTCGAGCTGGGTTGTTTTGAATATCGAGCCAGCTCTCAGATCGATATTCGACTACAAGATGGTAAATGCAATGCGAATTTCGAGCTGGGGTGTTTTGAATATCGAGCCAGCTCCGAGATCGATATTCGAGCAGGATGGACATACGTATTTGAATTTCGAGCTGGGTTGTTTTGAATATCGAGCCAGCTCTGAGATCGATATTCGACTACAATATTGCAAATGCAGTGCGAATTTGGAGCTGGGATGTTTTGAATATCGAGCCAGCTCTGAGATCGATATTCGCGCAGATTGGAGATGTCTATTTGAATTTCGAGCTGGGTTGTTTTGAATATCGAGCCAGCTCTGAGATCGATATTCGCGCAGATTGAGATGCGAATTTGAATTTCGAGCTGGGGTGTTTTGAATATCGAGCCAGCTCTGAGATCGATATTCGCGCAGATTGAGATGTGCATTTGAATTTCGAGCTGGGGTGTTTTGAATATCGAGCCAGCTCTGAGATCGATATTCGAGCAGGTTGGACATACGTATTTGAATTTCGAGCTGGGGTGTTTTGAATATCTAGCCAGCTCTGAGATCGATATTCGCGAAGATTGAGATGTGCATTTAAATTTCGAGCTGGGTTGTTTTGAATATCGAGCCAGCTCTGAGATCGTTATTCGCGCAAATTGAGATGTGCATTTGAATTTCGAGCTGGGTTGTTTTGAATATCGAGCCAGCTCTGAGATCGATATTCGACTACAATTAGTAAATGCAGTGCGAATTTCGAGCAGGGTGTTTTGAATATCGAGCCAGCTCTGAGATCGATATTCGAGCATGTTGGAAATACGTATTTGAATTTCGAGCTGGGTTGTTTTGAATATCGAGCCAGCTCTGAGATCGATATTCGACTACAATATCGTAAATGCAATGAGAATTTCGAGCTGAGGATGTTTTGAATATCAAGCCAGCTCTGAGATCGATATTCGAGCAGGTTGGACATACGTATTTGAATTTCGAGCTGGTGTGTTTTGAATATCGAGCCAGCTCTGAGATCGATATTCGACTACAATATTGCAAATGTAGTGCGAATTTCGAGCTGGGATGTTTTGAATATCGAGCCAGCTCTGAGATTGACATTCGCGTTGATTGGAGATGTGTATTTGAATTTCGAGCTGGGTTGTTTTGAATATCGAGCCAGCTCTGAGATCGATATTCGCGCAGATTGAGATGTGCATTTGAATTTCGAGCTGGGGTGTTTTGAATATCGAGCCAGCTCTTAGATCGATATTCGCGAAGATTGAGATGTGCATTTGAATTTCGGGCTGGGGTGTTTTGAATATCGAGCCTCTGAGATCGACATTCGCGAAGATTGAGATGTGCATTTGAATTTCGAGCTGGGTTGTTTTGAATATCGAGCCAGCTCTGAGATCGATATTCGACTACAATTAGTAAATGCAGTGCGAATTTCGAGCTTGTGTGTTTTGAATATCGAGCCAGCTCTGAGATCGATATTCGAGCAGGTTGGACATACGTATTTGAATTTCGAGCTGGGGTGTTTTGAATATCTAGCCAGCTCTGAGATCGATATTCGCGAAGATTTAGATGTGCATTTAAATTTCGAGCTGGGTTGTTTTGAATATCGAGCCAGTTTTGAGATCGATATTCGCGCAGATTGAGATATGCATTTGAATTTCGAGCTGGGTTGTTTTGAATATCGAGCCAGCTCTGAGATCGATATTCGACTACAATTTTGCAAATGTAGTGCGAATTTCGAGCTGGGATGTTTTGAATATCGAGCCAGCTCTGAGATCGACATTCGCGCTGATTGGAGATGTGTATTTGAATTTCGAGCTGGGTTGTTTTGAATATCGAGCCAGCTCCGAGATCGATATTCGCGCAGATTGAGATGTGCATTTGAATTTCGAGCTGGGGTGTTTTGAATATCGAGCCAGCTCTTAGATCGATATTCGCGAAGATTGAGATGTGCATTTGAATTTCGAGCTGGGTTGTTTTGAATATCGTGCCAGCTCTGAGATCGATATTCGCGCAGATTGAGATGTGCATTTGAATTTCGGGCTGGGGTGTTTTGAATATCGAGCCAGCTCTGAGATCGATATTCGCGAAGATTGAGATGTGCATTTGTATTTCGAGCTGGGTTCTTTTGAATATCGAGCCAGCTCTGAGATCGATATTCGCGAAGATTGAGATGTGCATTTGAATTTCGAGCTGGGTTGTTTTGAATATCGTGCCAGCTCCGAGATCGATATTCGCAAAGATTGAGATGTGCATTTGAATTTAATTTCGAGCTGGGTTGTTTTGAATATCAAGCCAGCTCTGAGATCGATATTCGCGCAAACTGAGATGTGCATTTGAATTTCGAGCTGGGTTGTTTTGAATATCGAGCCAGCTCTGAGATCGATATTCGACTACAATATGGTAAATGCAGTGCGAATTTCGAGCTGGGGTGTTTTGAATATCGAGCCAGCTCTGAGATCGATATTCGAGCAGGTTGGACATACGTATTTGAATTTCGAGCTTGGTTGTTTTGAATATCTAGCCAGCTCTGAGATCGATATTCGACTACAATATTGCAAATGCAGTGCGAATTTCCAGCTGGGTTGTTTTGAATATCGAGCCAGCTCTGAGATCGATATTCGCGCAGATTGAGATGTGCATTTGAATTTCGAGCTGGGGTGTTTTGAATATCGAGCCAGCTCTGAGATCGATATTCGCGAAGATTGAGATGTCATTTGAATTTCGAGCGGGGTTCTTTGAATATCGAGCCAGCTCTGAGATCGGTATTCGCGAAGATTAGATGTGCATTTGGAATTTCGAGCTGGGTTGTTTTGAATATCGAGCCAGCTCTGAGATCGACATTCGAACTAACAATTAGTAAATGCAGTGCGAATTTCGAGCTGGGGTTGTTTTGAATATCGAGACAGCTGTGAGATCGATATTCGAGCAGGTTGGACATACGTATTTGAATTTCGAGCTGGGGTGTTTTGAATATCGAAGCCAGCTCTGAGATCGATATTCGAGCAGGTTGGAAATACGTATTTTGAATTTCGAGCTGGGTTGTTTTGAATATCGAGCCAGCTCTAGAATCGATATTCGACTACAATATGTAATGCAAATGCGAATGCGAATTTCGAGCTGAGGTGGTTTTGAATATCGAGCCAGCTCTGAGATCGATATTCGAGCAGGTTGGACATAACGTATTTGAATTTCGAGCTGGGTTGTTTTGAATATCGAGCCAGCTCTGAGATCGATATTCGACTACAATATTTGCAAAATGTAGTGCGAATTTCGAGCTGGGATGTTTTAAGAATATCGAGCCAGCTCCTGAGATCGGACATTTCGCGCTGATTGGAGATGTGCTTTTGAATTTCGAGCTGGGTTGTTTTGAATATCGAGCCAGCTCTGAGATCGATATTCGCGCAGATTGAGATGTGCATTTGAATTTCGAGCTGGGGTGTTTTGAATATCGAGCCAGCTATTAGATCGATATTCGCGAAGATTGAGATGTGCATTTGAATTTCGAGCTGGGTTGTTTTGAATATCGTGCCAGCTCCGAGATCGATATTCGCAAAGATTGAGATGTTCATTTGAATTTCGAGCTGGGTTGTTTTGAATATCGAGCCAGCTCTGAGATCGATATTCGCGCAAAGTGAGATGTGCATTTGAATTTCGAGCTGGGTTGTTTTGAATATCGAGCCAGCTCTGAGATCGATATTCGACTACAATATGGTAAATGCAGTGCGAATTTCGAGCTGGGGTGTTTTGAATATCGAGCCAGCTCTGAGATCGATATTCGAGCAGGTTGGACATACGTATTTGAATTTCGAGCTTGGTTGTTTTGAATATCTAGCCAGCTCTGAGATCGATATTCGACTACAATATTGCAAATGCAGTGCGAATTTCGAGCTGGGTTGTTTTGAATATCGAGCCAGCTCTGAGATCGATATTCGCGCAGATTGAGATGTGCATTTGAATTTCGAGCTTGGGTGTTTTGAATATCGAGCCAGCTCTGAGATCGATATTCGCGAAGATTGAGATGTGCATTTGAATTTTCGAGCTGGGTTTGTTTTGAATATCGTGCCAGCTCTGAGATCGATATTTTGCGCAGTTTGATGGAGTGCATTTGAATTTCGGGCTGGGGTGTTTTGAATATCGAGCCAGCTCTGAGATCGATATTCGCGAAGATTGAGATGTGCATTTGAATTTCGAGCTGGGATGTTTTGAATATCGAGCCAGCTCTGAGATCGATATTCGAGAAGATTGAGATGTGCATTTGAATTTCGAGCTGGGTTGTTTTGAATATCGAGCCAGCTCTGAGATCGATATTCAAGCAGAATGAGATGTGCATTTGAATTTCGAGCTGGTTGTTTTGAATATCGAGCCAGCCCTGATATCGATGTTCGCGTATATTGAGATGTGCATTTGAATTTCGAGCTGGGTTGTTTTGAATATCGAGCCAGCTCTGAGATCGATATTCGCGAAGATTGAGATGTGTATTTGAATTTCGAGCTGGGTTGTTTTGAATATCGAGCCAGCTCTAAGATCGATATTCGACTACAATATGGTAAATGCAGTGCGAATTTCGAGCTGGGGTGTTTTTGAATATCGAGCCAGCTCTGAGATCGATATTCGAGCAGGTTGGACATACGTATTTGAATTTCGAGCTGGGTTGTTTTGAATATCGAGCCAGCTCTGAGATCGATATTCGACTACAATATTGCAAATGTAGTGCGAATTTCGAGCTGGGATGTTTTGAATATCGAGCCAGCTCTGAGATAGACATTCGCGCTGATTGGAGATGTGTATTTGTATTTCGAGCTGGGTTGTTTTGAATATCGAGCCAGCTCTGAGATCGATATTCGCGCAGATTGAGATGTGCATTTGAATTTCGAGCTGGGGTGTTTTGAATATCGAGCCAGCTCTTAGATCGATATTCGCGAAGATTGAGATGTGCATTTGAATTTCGAGCTGGGTTGTTTTGAATATCGTGCCAGCTCCGAGATCGATATTCGCAAAGATTGAGATGTGCATTTGAATTTCGAGCTGGGTTGTTTTGAATATCGAGCCAGCTCTGAGATCGATATTCGCGCAAACTGAGATGTGCATTTGAATTTCGAGCTGGGTTGTTTTGAATATCGAGCCAGCTCTGAGATCGATATTCGACTACAATATGGTAAAGGCAGTGCGAATTTCGAGCTGGGGTGTTTTGAATATCGAGCCAGCTCTGAGATCGATATTCGAGCAGGTTGGACATACGTATTTGAATTTCGAGCTTGGTTGTTTTGAATATCTAGCCAGCTCTGAAGATCGATATTCGACTACAATATTGCAAATGCAGTGCGAATTTCGATCTGGGTTGTTTTGAATATCGAGCCAGCTCTGAGATCGATATTCGCGCAGATTGAGATGTGCATTTGAATTTCGAGCTGGGGTGTTTTGAATATCGAACCGCTCCTAGATCGATATTCGCGAAGATTGAGATGTGCATTTGAATTTCGAGCTGGGTTGTTTTGAATATCGTGCTAGCTCTGAGATCGATATTTGCGCAGATTGATGTGCTTTTGAATTCGATAAGCTGGGGTGTTTAGAATATCGAGCCAGCCTCTTTAGATCGTATTCTCGAAGATGAGATGGTGCATTGAATTTCGGGCTGGGGAGTTTTGAATATCGGAGCCTCTTCTGGAGATCGACATTCGCGAAAGTTTGAGATGTGCATTTGAATGTCGAGCTGGTTGTTTTGTAATATACGAGGCAGCTCTGAGATCGATATTCGACTAAATTAGTAAATGCAGTGCGAATTTCGAGTTGGGTGTTTTGAATATCGAAGCCAGCTTGAGATCGATATTCGAGCAGGTTGGACATACGTATTTGAATTTCGAGCTGGGTGTTTTGAATATCTCAGCCCAGCTCGAGATCGATATTCGCGAAGATTTAGATGTGCATCGTAAAATTTCGAGTGGGTTGTTTTGAATAGCGAGCCAGTTTTGAGAGTCGATATTCGCGCAGAGTGAGATATGCCTTTGACTTTCGAGCTGGGTTGTTTTGAATATCGAGCCAGCTCTGAGATCGTATATTCGATACAATTTTGCAAATGTAGTGCGAAATTTGAGCTGTGATGTTTTGAATATCGAGCCAGCTTCTGAGATCGACATTCGCGCTGATGGAGATGTGTTATTTTGAAATTTCGAGCTGGGTTGTTTTGAATATCGAGCCAGGCTCCGAGATTCGAATATTCGCGCGATTGAGATGTGCATTTGAATTTCGAGTGGGGGGTTGTTTTGAATATCGAGCCAAGCTCTTAGATCGATATTCGCGAAGATTGAGAAGTGCATTTGATTTCGAGCTGGGTTGTTTTGAATATCGTGCCAAGCTTGAGATCGATATTTCGCGCAGATTGAGATGTGCATTTGAAATTTCGGGCTGGGGTGTTTTGAATTCGAGCAGTCTGAGATCGATATTCGCGAAGATTGAGATGTGCATTTGTATTTCGAGCTGGGTTCTTTTGAATATCGAGCCAGCTCTGAGATCGATATTCGCGCAAACTAAGATGTGCATTTGAATTTCGAGCTGGGTTGTTTTGAATATCTAGCCAGCTCTGAGATCGATATTCGACTACAATATGGTAAATGCAGTGCGAATTTCGAGCTGGGGTGTTTTGAATATCGAGCCAGCTCTGAGATCGATATTCGAGCAGGTTGGACATACGTATTTGAATTTCGAGCTTGGTTGTTTTGAATATCTAGCCAGCTCTGAGATCGATATTCGACTACAATATTGCAAATGCAGTGCGAATTTCCAGCTGGGTTGTTTTGAATATCTAGCCAGCTCTGAGATCGATATTCGCGCAGATTGAGATGTGCATTTGAATTTCGAGCTGGGGTGTTTTGAATATCGAGCCAGCTCTGAGATCGATATTCGCGAAGATTGAGATGTGCATTTGAATTTCGAGCGGGGTTCTTTTGAATATCGAGCCAGCTCTGAGATCGGTATTCGCGAAGATTGAGATGTGCATTTGAATTTCGAGCTGGGTTGTTTTGAATATCGAGCCAGCTCTGAGATCGATATTCGAGCAGGTTTGGAAATACGTATTTGAATTTCGAGCTGGGTTGTTTTGAATATCGAGCCAGCTCTGAGATCGATATTCGACTACAATATGGTAAATGCAGTGCGAATTTCGAGCTGGGGTGTTTTGAATCTCGAGCCAGCTCTGAGATC
The DNA here is from genome assembly GCA_029237695.1 of Conchocele bisecta. Classification (NCBI taxonomy): domain Eukaryota; kingdom Metazoa; phylum Mollusca; class Bivalvia; order Lucinida; family Thyasiridae; genus Conchocele; species Conchocele bisecta. Next base: position 53,822,847 of record CM055265.1, on the reverse strand, counting down.
GATATTCGAGCAGGTTGACATACGTATTTGAATTTCGAGCTGGGTTGTTTTGAATATCTAGCCAGCTCTGAGATCAATATCGACTACAATATTGCAAATTCAGTGCGAATTTCGAGCTGGGTTGTTTTGAATATCGTGCCAGCTCTGAGATCGATATTCGCGCAGATTGAGATGTGCATTTGAATTTCCAGCTGGGATGTTTTGAATATCGTGCCAGCTCTGAGATCGATATTCGCGCAGATTGAGATGTGCATTTGAATTTCGAGCTGGGGTGTTTTGAATATCGAGCCAGCTCTGAGATCGAAATTCGCGAAGATTGAGATGTGCATTTGAATTTCGAGCTGGGTTCTTTTGAATATCGAGCCAGCTCTGAGATCGGTATTCGCGAAGATTGAGATGTGCATTTGAATTTCGAGCTGGGTTGTTTTGAATATCGAGCCAGCTCCGAGATCGACATTCGACTACAATTAGTAAATGCAGTGCGAATTTCGAGCTGGGGTTGTTTTGAATATCGAGCCAGCTCTGAGATCGATATTCGAGCAGGTTGGACATACGTATTTGAATTTCGAGCTGGGGTGTTTTGAATATCGAGCCAGCTCTGAGATCGATATTCGAGCAGGTTGGAAATACGTATTTGAATTTCGAGCTGGGTTGTTTTGAATATCGAGCCAGCTCTGAGATCGATATTCGACTACAATATGGTAAATGCAATGCGAATTTCGAGCTGAGGTGTTTTGAATATCGAGCCAGCTCTGAGATCGATATTCGAGCAGGTTGGACATACGTATTTGAATTTCGAGCTGGGTTGTTTTGAATATCGAGCCAGCTCTGAGATCGATATTCGACTACAATATTGCAAATGTAGTGCGAATTTCGAGCTGGGATGTTTTGAATATCGAGCCAGCTCTGAGATCGACATTCGCGCTGATTGGAGATGTGCTTTTGAATTTCGAGCTGGGTTGTTTTGAATATCGAGCCAGCTCTGAGATCGATATTCGCGCAGATTGAGATGTGCATTTGAATTTCGAGCTGGGGTGTTTTGAATATCGAGCCAGCTATTAGATCGATATTCGCGAAGATTGAGATGTGCATTTGAATTTCGAGCTGGGTTGTTTTGAATATCGTGCCAGCTCCGAGATCGATATTCGCAAAGATTGAGATGTTCATTTGAATTTCGAGCTGGGTTGTTTTGAATATCGAGCCAGCTCTGATGATCGATCATTCGCGCAAAGTGAGATGTGCATTTGAATTTCGAGCTGGGTTGTTTTGAATATCGAGCCAGCTCTGAGATCGATATTCGACTACAATATGGTAAATGCAGTGCGAATTTCGAGCTGGGGTGTTTTGAATATCGAGCCAGCTCTGAGATCGATATTCGAGCAGGTTGGACATACGTATTTGAATTTCGAGTCGGTGTTTTGAATATCTAGCCAGCTCTGAGATCGATATTCGACTACAATATTGCAAATGCAGTGCGAATTTCGAGCTGGGTTGTTTTGAATATCGAGCCAGCTCTGAGATCGATATTCGCGCAGATTGAGATGTGCATTTGAATTTCGAGCTGGGGTGTTTTGAATATCGAGCCAGCTCTGAGATCGATATTCGCGAAGATTGAGATGTGCATTTGAATTTCGAGCTGGGTTGTTTTGAATATCGTGCCAGCTCTGAGATCGATATTTGCGCAGTTTGTGGATGTGCATTTGAATTTCGGGCTGGGGTGTTTTGAATATCGAGCCAGCTCTGAGATCGATATTCGCGAAGATTGAGATGTGCATTTGAATTTCGAGCTGGGATGTTTTGAATATCGAGCCAGCTCTGAGATCGATATTCGAGAAGATTGAGATGTGCATTTGAATTTCGAGCTGGGTTGTTTTGAATATCGAACCAGCTCTGAGATCGATATTCAAGCAGAATGAGATGTGCATTTGAATTTCGAGCTGGTTGTTTTGAATATCGAGCCAGCCCTGAGATCGATGTTCGCGTATATTGAGATGTGCATTTGAATTTCGAGCTGGGTTGTTTTGAATATCGAGCCAGCTCTGAGATCGATATTCGCGAAGATTGAGATGTGTATTTGAATTTCGAGCTGGGTTGTTTTGAATATCGAGCCAGCTCTAAGATCGATATTCGACTACAATATGGTAAATGCAGTGCGAATTTCGAGCTGGGGTGTTTTGAATATCGAGCCAGCTCTGAGATCGATATTCGAGCAGGTTGGACATACGTATTTGAATTTCGAGCTGGGTTGTTTTGAATATCGAGCCAGCTCTGAGATCGATATTCGACTACAATATTGCAAATGTAGTGCGAATTTCGAGCTGGGATGTTTTGAATATCGAGCCAGCTCTGAGATAGACATTCGCGCTGATTGGAGATGTGTATTTGTATTTCGAGCTGGGTTGTTTTGAATATCGAGCCAGCTCTGAGATCGATATTCGCGCAGATTGAGATGTGCATTTGAATTTCGAGCTGGGGTGTTTTGAATATCGAGCCAGCTCTTAGATAGATATTCGCGAAGATTGAGATGTGCATTTGAATTTCGAGCTGGGTTGTTTTGAATATCGTGCCAGCTCCGAGATCGATATTCGCAAAGATTGAGATGTGCATTTGAATTTCGAGCTGGGTTGTTTTGAATATCGAGCCAGCTCTGAGATCGATATTCGCGAAAACTGAGATGTGCATTTGAATTTCGAGCTGGATTGTTTTGAATATCGAGCCAGCTCTGAGATCGATATTCGACTACAATATGGTAAAGGCAGTGCGAATTTCGAGCTGGGGTGTTTTGAATATCGAGCCAGCTCTGAGATCGATATTCGAGCAGGTTGGACATACGTATTTGAATTTCGAGCTTGGTTGTTTTGAATATCTAGCCAGCTCTGAGATCGATATTCGACTACAATATTGCAAATGCAGTGCGAATTTCGATCTGGGTTGTTTTGAATATCGAGCCAGCTCTGAGATCGATATTCGCGCAGATTGAGATGTGCATTTGAATTTCGAGCTGGGGTGTTTTGAATATCGAACCAGCTCCTAGATCGATATTCGCGAAGATTGAGATGTGCATTTGAATTTCGAGCTGGGTTGTTTTGAATATCGTGCTAGCTCTGAGATCGATATTTGCGCAGATTGTGGATGTGCATTTGAATTTCGGGCTGGTGTGTTTTGAATATCGAGCCAGCTCTGAGATCGATATTCGCGAAGATTGAGATGTGCATTTGAATTTCGAGCTGGGATGTTTTGAATATCGAGCCAGCTCTGAGATCGATATTCGAGAAAATTGAGATGTGCATTTGAATTTCGAGCTGGTTGTTTTCAATATCGAGCCAGCTCTGAGATCGATATTCGACTACAATATGGTAAATGCAGTGCGAATTTCGAGCTGGGGTGTTTTGAATATCGAGCCAGCTCTGAGATCGATATTCGAGCAGGTTGGACATACGTATTTGAATTTCGAGCTTGGTTGTTTTGAATATCTAGCCAGCTCTGAGATCGATATTCGACTACAATATTGCAAATGCAGTGCGAATTACCAGCTGGGTTGTTTTGAATATCTAGCCAGCTCTGAGATCGATATTCGCGCAGATTGAGATGTGCATTTGAATTTCGAGCTGGGGTGTTTTGAATATCGAGCCAGCTCTGAGATCGATATTCGCGAAGATTGAGATGTGCATTTGAATTTCGAGCGGGGTTCTTTTGAATATCGAGCCAGCTCTGAGATCGGTATTCGCGAAGATTGAGATGTGCATTTGAATTTCGAGCTGGGTTGTTTTGAATATCGAGCCAGCTCTGAGATCGATATTCGAGCAGGTTGGAAATACGTATTTGAATTTCGAGCTGGGTTGTTTTGAATATCGAGCCAGCTCTGAGATCGATATTCGACTACAATATGGTAAATGCAGTGCGAATTTCGAGCTGGGGTGTTTTGAATATCGAGCCAGCTCTGAGATCGATATTCGAGCAGGTTGGACATACGTATTTGAATTTCGAGCTGGGTTGTTTTCAATATCTAGCCAGCTCTGAGATCAATATTCGACTACAATATTGCAAATTCAGTGCGAATTTCGAGCTGGGTTGTTTTGAATATCGTGCCAGCTCTGAGATCGATATTCGCGCAGATTGAGATGTGCATTTGAATTTCCAGCTGGGATGTTTTGAATATCGTGCCAGCTCTGAGATCGATATTCGCGCAGATTGAGATGTGCATTTGAATTTCGAGCTGGGGTGTTTTGAATATCGAGCCAGCTCTGAGATCGAAATTCGCGAAGATTGAGATGTGCATTTGAATTTCGAGCTGGGTTGTTTTGAATATCGAGCCAGCTCCGAGATCGACATTCGACTACAATTAGTAAATGCAGTGCGAATTTCGAGCTGGGGTTGTTTTGAATATCGAGCCAGCTCTGAGATCGATATTCGAGCAGGTTGGACATACGTATTTGAATTTCGAGCTGGGGTGTTTTGAATATCGAGCCAGCTCTGAGATCGGTATTCGAGCAGGTTGGAAATACGTATTTGAATTTCGAGCTGGGTTGTTTTGAATATCGAGCCAGCTCTGAGATCGATATTCGACTACAATATGGTAAATGCAATGCGAATTTCGAGCTGAGGTGTTTTGAATATCGAGCCAGCTCTGAGATCGATATTCGAGCAGGTTGGACATACGTATTTGAATTTCGAGCTGGGTTGTTTTGAATATCGAGCCAGCTCTGAGATCGATATTCGACTACAATATTGCAAATGTAGTGCGAATTTCGAGCTGGGATGTTTTGAATATCGAGCCAGCTCTGAGATAGACATTCGCGCTGATTGGAGATGTGTATTTGAATTTCGAGCTGGGTTGTTTTGAATATCGAGCCAGCTCTGAGATCGATATTCGCGCAGATTGAGATGTGCATTTGAATTTCGAGCTGGGGTGTTTTGAATATCGAGCCAGCTCTGAGATCGATATTCGCGAAGATTGAGATGTGTATTTGAATTTCGAGCTGGGTTGTTTTGAATATCGAGCCAGCTCTGAGATCGATATTCAAGCAGATTGAGATGTGCATTTGAATTTCGAGCTGGGTTGTTTTGAATATCGAGCCAGCTCTGAGATCGATATTTGCGCAGATTGGATGTGTATTTGAATTTCGAGCTGGGTTGTTTTGAATATCGAGCCAGCTCCGAGATCGATATTCGCGCAGATTGAGATGTGCATTTGAATTTCGAGCTGGGTTGTTTTGAATATCGAGCCAGCTGTGAGATCGATATTCGCCAAAAGGGGAGATGTGCATGTCAGCAGGGTTGAATCAAACTTGAAAAGCACCTTACACATATACAAGTGACAAGGAAGCTGTATACCCACAATGAGTAATCAAGTCAATATATATTATCGTTTAAACATTTTACTAGTTACAATAATTAACAACAGATTAACAGACAAGGTTAACATTAAATGCCCCTCCATTATTGTGGTAGGGCATAACATAAACGTAGAAAATCTAATGAGTAGTTGCTTATGGTCTTTAACATATTTCTTTCTTTTATGTCTAACATTTAGTTTAGCTGGTATCTGGTGTAGGTACATGTGTAGACATATACAGATAAACGTAACTGTGACTATCTGCACATTGAGTTACATCAGTAAACATGGGCTTCCAAATAGAAACAAGGACACCGTTATTACGAAGCTAATCCCTTCGATGGCAGCCTTGATAATAATAATAATAAAAACAACAACACACAAGTCATCAATGACCTTGACCTTGGGCTGTCGGACGTGGGTCGTATGAAAACGAAACACCATCCCTAGATATACATTGTGGCCACATATGATCAAAATCGATGAAGTGTTTCATAATATATGGAATAAACAAAACCAAAAACTTTAACATGTTTTCCTTACAAACAAGGTGACATAGAGCAGTCGGATGCGAGTCGTAGAAAAACAGAGCACCATCCCTAGACATACACTGTATATAACCTTTCAATCTTCAAAATAATTTATATACATATTAGTTATGCGATAGCAAGGGGGCATATTGCGTTGCTGTTGAGGTTATGTCCGTCCGTACTTGTATATTTATGTGGAAAAGTTGAACAGTTTCTCCATCATGTAATATCTTCAATAATACAAAAAGGATTGCTTTAATATTTGGACAGTTCATTCACCTGAACATGTGTGATGCACTCGCACCACCAATGACAAATGACATGACCTTGTGACCTTCAAAATGGTGCTGAAACACTTAGTCCCTTTGTTACGTCGAAACGTTTATAAGAGTTTCTCCATCATGCAATATCTATCATATTACTTGAAGGATTGCTTTAATATTTTGACAGTTCATTCACTTGAATATGTGTGATGTACTCGCACCACCAATAGCATGATCTTGACCTGTGTGACTTTCGAAATGATGCTGAAACACTTAGCCATTTTCTTACGTCAAGCAGTTTGTAAGTATTGCTTTAATATTTGGACACTTCATTCACCTGAACATGTGTGACGCAATCACACCACCAATGACATGACCTTGACCTATGTGACCTTCAAAATGGTGCTGAAATACTAGCCATTTTCTTAAGTCAAAAAGTGTGTAAGACATTCTCAAATAACTTTGAAATTTATGTAAATTTAAAGTTTTCTTTTGGTGACACTCAATCTCAAGTTAAGAGTTCATGGGGGCATATCCATGTTTTACAAACATAATGTCATTGTCATTTGCCGAGTCATGTGTGTCATTCTGTTGCTTTTCTACTTCTGCATTAGCGAACACATGTACATGTATATATATGGTTTCGGTTCTGGAAGGACAGTTATGTGCACTCTTGTTAAATGATTTTGATTTTGTTGTCCGTTGTCTTTCTTCTATAGTTTTCTGTAATCTTTCTAGAGCCGGATTCTCTTTTTAGCTGCTGCCAGATTTTGCTTTATGTTTCTTCCCCATGCTGGTACTGAAAATACAATGACATTGACCTTCAGCTTAGTGGGTACTGCATTTGTCACAATGGAGCAAGTGAGTAGGTGCTCACGGATACCCTCGAACAAATATGGGGAGATAACTGAAAATTAGTGGGACAAGAGTTATTATTATTGTGCGCGACACACCTTTGCGTCGTGGTCTATGCATGTGTGAAGTATTGCAAGTTACGGTTCTCATTAGTTGCGAACAGTAACTATTGAAATCTACTCATGTACCGTCCGTAGCCAGAGTTACGATTCCACTCATAGGCTTCCTCTGCAGAATAGCGAATCAGATCTGATTCGCACTTTAGCAGTTAATTGTGATATACATTGTACTTTATATATTTCCCATCTGAAAACAATATTAGTATTAATAAAAACTAGTAATTAATAATGAAGCAAATTTTACAATTGTAGAAAGTTTAGAAAATTACATTTTGCCTTTCCAGACAATAGACCCTATTTTAAATTGTTAATGTTGAATTTGGCTGCAACTGACAGTCAATTGTTGATTCTAGCTTAAATTTACGTTATCACTATCAGATCTTCTACATACAATTACATACATAATTGCTGGAATATCTGATTTTCATAATGTTGACACTCATTTCGGTTCAAATATATAGAAAATCTTTCATAATTAACTGCTAAAGTGCGAATCAGATCTGATTCGCTATTTCACAGAGGAATCCTATCAGTGGATTCATAACTCAGGCTACGCACGGTACGGGAGTAGATTACAAGAGTTACTGTTCGCAACTAGGTTCGCAACTAATGCAGACACATAGAATTATTCTATATTTCTTTATTATGTAAGTACAGTCAAAGCATCGTATTTATAATTATTATGATGTACATGCATACAGCTTTATTTGTTAACAAATATAATAATTACATGAAGATTTGGGTTAATTCAGGTAAGATTTGGGTAAATCGTGCCACTCTGGCATCAAAACTGTGCCTTATTCAAGCTATCGGCCGGCAACCTGAATGTGTGCAGTGGCGGATACAGGGAGGGGGGAAATATTAGTATTATAAAAGTAATACAAACTAATAATTCTGAAAAGTATTGTAAAAGAACATTAATACAAACTAATAATTCTGAAACAAATGTTACCATTGTAGAATGTTTAGAAAATTATAATTTTTGCCTTTCCAGAAAATGGACCCCATTTAACTTTCACATGTTGAATTTGACTGTCACTGACTGAGTCACTTGTTGATGCTAGCCTAAATTTACTTTAACAAGTCATCTACATATGTAAATTTATTTAATAATTACTGGAATATGTTATTTTCATAATGTTGACACTCATTTAAATTAAAACATATAGAAAATCTTTCACAATTAGCTGCTAAAATGTGAATCAGATCTGATTTGCTATTCTGCAGAGGAAGCCTACGAGTGGAACCATAGTAACTCTGGCTACGGACGGTACGGGAGTAGATCGCAAAAGTTACTGTTCGCAACTAGTAAACTACTCACAGGCTTCCTCTGCTGAATAGCAAATCACACCAGATTCGCACTTTAGCAGTTATTTGTGACATAATTTTTATATATTTTCCATCTGAATACAATATTACCGGTAGTATTATACATGTAGAAGTAATACAAACTAATACATTTGAAACAAATTTGACCATTGTACAAGGTTTAGAAAATAACATTTTGCCTTTCCAGAAAATTGACACCATCTGAACTTGTGCATGTTTAATTTGGCTGCCACTGGCCGAGTCACTTGTTGATACTAGCTTAAATTAGTCCATGATATCGAATAGCTATATCAGGTCATATACATGCATACATTTATGTCATAATTACTGTAAATTGTTATTTTTAAAATGTTGACATTGTCATTCGAGTTAAAAAATATAGAAAATCTTTCACAACTAACTGCTAAAGTGCGAATCAGATCTGAGGAATCATATGAGTGGAATCGTAACTCTAGCTATGAACCGTACGGGAATAAATTGCAAGAGTTACCGTTCGCAACTAGTATATTGCCAGTTACGAACGGCAACTCTTGCAATTATTCCCGTACCGTCCGTAGCCAGACTTACGATTATAAAAGTAATACAAACTAATAATTCCGAAACAACTTTTACCATTGTAGGTTTAGAATATTTTTTTTGCCTTTACAGAAAATGGACCACATCATAACTTTTACATGTTGAACTTGAATGCCACCGACTGGGTCACTTGTTGACTCTAGCTTAAATTCACTATATCAGAATATAGAATATCTTTCACAATTAACTGCTAAAGTGCGAATCAGATCTGATTCTCTATTATGCAGAGGAAGCCTATGAGTGGAATCGTAGCTCTAGCTACAGGAGCTGCAAGAGTTACCGTCGCAACTATTATATTGCAACAGTTACTGCTCGCAACTATGTCAGATCAAGGTCCAGATATTATAGTGAGCTCATTCAAAAGACATTGCCACAATGTACATTGTCACATGATCATTATGTTAGACACTTAGTCAATCTAATTTCGACTCCCCCCACCCCCCCCCCCCCCCCCCGCCTCAGTGAAAAATCCTGGATGCGCCACTGGTGCAGCATGCTTTTAAAAAGCCCCACCACTTTTGTCATGTATTTTACCTCAAGTGAATGATACTCTTCCATTCTTGGAGATGGTTATCTTCTGTTCTTCTGGTGGCTTTGAACCTGCCATGATGCTCCGGTAACGAAAGATAGATATAGGCGCGACTTCTTGGAAAGTCCACGGATTCTAACTTGCGCGTGTTGTTGTTGTTGTTGTATGACTGATTTTCAGCCGCTTATTTTCGTCTGAATACCTCTACAGCAACAAAGACTGCGATAGCATTGTTTCCACACATATCCCAGTTGACTTATACCCTGTCTAAAATACCCAAGAAACAACGGGGTTTGCGATGTACAAACGACCAACATTTGGTTTCTGCTCTATATTTGTTTTTCATGCGCTTATTTTTCATTCATGCTGACAAAGAGTCTGCCGGGTAGCCGCGGCATGTTTTTCATGTGTAGGAAAACCTGCGTGCCAGGAAAAGACAAGACCGTACGGTCATCAATCAGTACAAGTACCGAGACACTGGTCCAGCTGACCGGGCATCCAATACCCACAACAGACAATCGGGGCACCGAATCATCTTACTCAATCTCTGCAATATATAGTTTACATCAATTTTCTTGGGTGAATGTAACATTGTCGTCTACACGAATACCGTCATTTTTAACATAAGTAGCTTTTTGACACATCAAGGGGGCATGCATCCAGGAACCAAATATATTCATGTCTACCACATTCCAAAGGATCATGCCTATTCCATTATAAAGTTGACTACATACACAAGTTTGGCCGTGAAAAATAGACACTTTGACTTCCGCCCGTGCCTCCGTCTGAAACAGTATCTGTTCTGCAGTTTTAATTAAGTGTGTCTTGAAAATTTAATGCATCTTTTTCACCATCCATTTTTCATTTTGTATTCTAGATAGGCGGATTCATGGTAATGTCAAGGTAAACTAACTTTCATATGTACATTTATGATTAAAGCTTTTAAAACGCCTTTAAAAGTGGATTTAAGGTTGTTCAACGCTTACATTTCCGAAAAAGTAACATATGTTGATGTAACCAACCCAAACATAAACATTGAATGCGATGAGCTACACATAGTCAGCAGAAAAGGAATATGAGAAAGTTGCAAATCTATTTGAGTGTCAGTTCTTTACTGACAATTAGAATATCTGTATACATAACCAAGAAATTAAACATTTCGAAAATGCCTACATGCAATTTGCAAACTGCATTGTTGTGTTCTAGTTTATAGTACTTTGGAAATTATTACTTTATATGTTATACAATTTCTGCAGTTAAATTATCAAGTGAGACGGAGATTACGTGTACTTTGGCTATTCAATTATGAAACTACATACTAATTACATCTAGCGTACTTTGTGGGAATTTGGGTCGTTCAGTAATTTGTGAAAATATTGTCATAACAATTATTGCACATGTATTTTCTAAAGATATAATTGCTACATTATCAATAGCAAGTAGTGTCCCTTGCAACGATTATTCAGTAAGCTAACTGCCATGAATAATGAAAACAATCCACTACAACAAAGTCTGCTTTTCACTGATGTAACAATGGAAATTGATATTTATTCACAAGAGCAAGGAATCATGTTTCATCACATAGCGTTTTAGTACACCTACACACATTTTCCGGAAAATATTACATTCGGTATAACATGTGTTATGTTGCAGGAAATAATCTATATACAATAGGGAGTTAACTCCACCATTAACTATACGATAGTTTTGTGTTTTATGCATCCGAGAAACGGCTGGGTTGTGATGTACACTACAGTGACGTTTCATGAACATGCGCATGTATTCCTATCGAAATTCACAGCCATAGTCGTGTAGTCCAATATATGTATGAGAAGAGCTGGCTTAATATTCGAAACACATCTGCTGGAGCTTCTAAGCATGTCAAATCTACTTGAATGTCAACCTCCATATTTAAAACACAACAGCTCGAAATGCAAATGCATATCTACAATTTGCTCGAATATCGATATCAGAGCTGGCTCGTAATCCAAAACACACAAGCTCGAAATGCAAATGCACATATCAATTCCGCTCGAAAATCGATGTCAGAGGTGGCTTCATATTAAAAACAAAAGCAGACAGAAATGCAAATACATATATACAATTTCGATGTCACGTCTGGCTCCATATTCAAAACACCATAGCTCGAAATTCGCATTGCATTTGCAATCTTGTACAACCCAGCTCCAAATTTAAATGCACATCTCCAATCAGCTCGAATATAGATGTCCGAGCTGGAAACATATTGAAATATAGACAGCTCGAAATTCAAATACATATATATCTACAATATCGATCACAGAGCTGGCTCGATATTCAAATATCCATAGTTCGAAGCTTGAAATTCAAATACATATCTACAATATCGATCTCAGAGCTTGCTCGATATTCCAAACAACCCGGCTCGAAATTACATATTCATAGCTCGAAATTCTAATACATATCTACAATATCGAGCTCAGAGCTAGCTCGATATTCAAAACAACCGAGCTCAAAATTCAAATACACATCTACAATCTGCTCGAATATCGATCTCAGTGCTTGCTCGATATTCCAAACAACCCGGCTCGAAATTCCATATTCATAGCTCGAAATTCAAATACATATCTACAATATCTAGCTCAGAGCTAGCTCGATATTCAAAACAACCGAGCTCAAAATGCAAATGCACATCTCAATCTGCGCGAATATCGATCTCAGAGCTGGCACGATATTCAAAACATCCTAGATTGAAATTCAAATACACATGTCCAATCTGCTCGAATACCGATCTTAGAACTGGCTCGATATTCAAAACATTCCAGCTCGAAATTCAAATACACATCTCCAATCTGCGCGAATATCGATCTCAGAGTTGGCTCGATTTTCAAAACAACCCAGCTCGAAATTCAAATAGACATCTCCAATATGTGCGAATATCGATCTCAGAGCTGGCACGATATTCAAAACATCCCAGCTCGAAATTCAAATACAAATCTCAATCTGCGAGAATATCGATCTCAGAGCTGGCTCGATATTCAAAACAACCCAGCTCGAAACTCAACTAGTCATTTCAATCTGAGCGAATATCGATCTCAGAGCTGGCTCAATATTCAAAACATCCCAACTCGAAATTCAAATGCACATCTCAATCTGCCCGAATAACGATCTCAGAGCTGGCTCGATATTCAAAACAACCCAGCTCGAAATTCAAATGCACATCTCAATCTGCGCGAATATCGATCTCAAGAGCTGGATTGATACTCAAAACATATCAACTCGAAATTCAAATGGACATCTCAATCTGCGCGAATATCGATCTCAGAGCTGGCTCGATATTCAAAACAACCCAGCTCGAAATTCAAATGCACATCTCAATCTGCGCGAATATCGATCTCAGAGCTGGATCGATATTCAAAACAACCCAGCTCGAAATTCAAATGCACATCTCAATCTGCGCGAATATCGATCTCAGAGCTGGCTCGATATTCAAAACAACCCAGCTCGAAATTCAAATACACATCTCCAATCTGATCGAATATCGATCTCAGAGCTGGCTCGATATTCAAAACATCCCAGCTCGAAATTCAAATGCACATCTCAATCTTTGCGAATATCGATCTCAGAGCTGGCTCGATATTCAAAACAACCCAGCTCGAAATTCAAATACGTATGTCCAACCTGCTCGAATATCGATCTCAGAGCTGGCTCGATATTCAAAACAACCCAGCTCGAAATTCGCACTGCATTTACCAATTGTAGTCGAATATCGATCTCAGAGCTGGCTCGATATTCAAAACAACCCAGCTCGAAATTCAAATACGTATGTCCAACCTGCTCGAATATCGATCTCAGAGCTGGCTCGATATTCAAAACAACCCAGCTCGAAATTAAAATGCACATCTCAATCTTCGCGAATATCGATCTCAGAGCTGGCTCGATATTCAAAACAACCCAGCTCAAAATTCAAATACGTATGTCCAACCTGCTCGAATATCGATCTCAGAGCTGGCTCGATATTCAAAACAACCCAGCTCGAAATTCAAATACACATCTCAATCTGCGCGAATATCGATCTCAGAGCTGGCTCGATATTCAAAACAACCCAGCTCGAAATTCAAATACACATCTCCGATCTGCGCGAATATCGATCTCAGAGCTGGCTCGATATTCAAAACACCCCAGCTAGAAATTCAAATACGTATATCCAACCTGCTCGAATATCGATCTCAGAGCTGGCTCGATATTCAAAACACCCCAGCTCGAAATTCGCACTGCATTTACCAATTGTAGTCGAATATCGATCTCAGAGCTGGCTCGATATTAAAAAAAACCCAGCTCGAAATTCAAATACGTATGTCCAACCTGCTCGAATATCGATCTCAGAGCTGGCTCGATATTCAAAACACCCCAGCTCGAAATTCGCATTGCATTTACCATCTTGTAGTCGAATATCGATCTCAGAGCTGGCTCGATATTCAAAACAACCCAGCTCGAAATTCAAATACACATCTCAATCCGCGCGAATATCGATCTCAGAGCTGGCTCGATATTCAAAACAACCCAGCTCGAAATTCAAATACACATCTCAATCTGCGCGAATATCGATCTCAGAGCTGGCTCGATATTCAAAACAACCCAGCTCGAAATTCAAATACACATCTCCGATCTGCGCGAATATCGATCTCAGAGCTGGCTCGATATTCAAAACACCCCAGCTCGAAATTCGCACTGCATTTGCAATATTGTTGTCGAATATCGATCTCAGAGCTGGCTCGATATTCAAAACAACCCAGCTCGAAATTCAAATACGTATGTCCAACCTGCTCGAATATCGATCTCAGAGCTGGCTCGATATTCAAAACACCCAGCTTGAAATCAGTTCCGGTGAATATCGACCTCGCAGCTTTGGATTCAACTCGAAATTCAACTCGAATTCAAACCGGTGAATATCGAATTTCGATGTTCGATGTCAGAGCCAACTTCACACACCCTCAGAAATAAGGAAAATAGATAGAGAATAGTAGGTTAGTGCCGTGAATGGGAAAAAATATCTGGCAAGGCTCAGGAAACGGGATGGGCGAGGCTCTGTTCCCATTCACGGCACTAACCTACTATTCTATTTATCCCGTCAACACCTACTAATGGCTTTAAAATGCAAACAAAATAATCCCAGCCTACGCACATATTTATACGCAGTGATTGACAGGATATCAAAAATGTTTCACGGCACCGTGTTTCACGGCACATACGCACTGTGTTGACGGGATAAAATATGTTCCAAAGACCTGGGGGCCGTTTCACTAAACTTATTACGACTAAAATGTTTGTAAGTGCAAATTTAGAATCGTCTGGAAATTTCAATTGATGGATTTACATTTCACTAAAGTTCGTACGACTAAGATGTTCGTAAGAGAAAATTTAGGATAGTCTGGAAATTTCAATGCATATGCAGCCTATGCTCAATAAATGTAAATCAAATAATTGTTTACAAGACAACATTGCTAATGTCATAATTTTGCACTTACGAATGATTTTAGTCGTACGAAGTTTAGTGAAACTGGCCCTAGGTGTCCGCGGCGCGTATATTTGTAACAGTTCCCACACCAAGTTACTATGACACCGGGCGTCACACCGTATCGTCAATTTGGCGAGAACTGTACTTCATGGAATGGCTATATTTGCTCTCTTGTGGACATGTTGTATCCCAGCTAATCTTCTTGCTTTTAATTTCATTATTATGCTTATCAAACGGTATGCAAAGTCATACAAGTGAAACATCACATTAACCAATGAAAAACGTGCAAGAAAAGCGTAAACATGATGAATGTTCGCCAACCTGTACGTGTTTATGTCTATAGCATAATCATGTCGGTGTTCATATCCCATTGCACAATCTGAATCTTGAACAGACACGTGTATAATGCATAGGTATTCAGTTGATATGTATAAGGCCAAACAAAAATTAATTGTTTGTTTCCGCTAACATCTGGAAAAAAATAGGGTAGGTAGGTAGGTAGGCGAAACTTTTTTTTTTCTCGAATTTCTTTTTTTTTTAAATGTTGTCGTCTGCTGGAAATGTTTTATTTTCAATATTTCTCAACAAAAACTTGGTTTTGACAGCACATGAGAATCGTCTCCAAAGGAGACGATTCTCATGTGCTGTCAAAACCAATTTTTTGTTAAGAATTAAACCAAAAATGAAAAACAGCAGACGGCAATTTCCGTCAACAGCGTAGGAAGGGTTAACCCACTATGGGTTAGTGAAAATATACTGTTTTTATCAAAAAAATTACCGATATGACGAAAAAAAATGTAGGGTCGGCGGGAAAAAATAGGGTCGGTCGGGTTAGTGGAAACAAACAATTTTCTTGTTTACACCTAATACATAGGTATTCAGTTGATATGATGCTCACTCAACCCATTCCGCCATTTTGTTATAGGCCTACTTCTCGGAATTAATGTTGGCAATGGTTACATGCTTTAGCGGATATGATAGGTATTCGTGCAGTTGAACCGGGGTCTGCATGGTTCGCTATTCAGTGAAGAGTAACGTTAATATTGCACCAGACAAGATAAATCATTATGGTATGAGTGTGCTGGAAGATAATGAACTATACTGTCGATGAATGTTATATGCTTCATTTCTCCAGCTACATCCATAGACAATATCATTATGTGTTACCAGTGTGACTATTCTCACTATCGTGCTGAGAATAAACAAACTTAACATTCAGTTGGGGCCCGTTTCACTAAACTTTTTACGATTAAAATGTTCGTAAATGCAAATTTTGGATCATCTGGGTATTTCAATTGATGGATTTACATTTATTTAGCATAGTGCTTTCCATTTTGGAGTTATACTCGAATCATGACGTATATCAAATGGCTTTGAGCAACTTTAAAATGTAAATCCAATAATTGTTTACAAGAAAACATTGTCAATGTGAACTTCACAGACTATCATAATTTTGCACTTACGAACATTTTAGTCATACGAAGTTTAATAAACGGGCCCCGGGTACCCCGTGCATAAACCCAGATCAGACTGCGCGGATGTGTAGGCTGGTATGTGTCTACGCTGGTCGTACACGTCGTAATTTTCCTTTTCGCCATCAGTGTCAAAATATGATAGATATATTCTTCATAGAAAATTCACGTGCTGGAAAAGTGCTTTCCATTTTGGAGTTATAATCGAATCATGACGTATATCAAATGGCTCTGAGCAAATTTAAAAGACCAATGCAATGAATTAGACGTTAAAATTAAGTTTACGGATGATTATTTTATGTTATATATCCATAGGCTACATGTAAATGTGCAGTTACGCAGTCAGTATGTTCTGTGGGCGTGCGTATTGTCGAGGGAGCACAGTCAGCCAGTTTGATATAGAGAATAATAGGTTGGTGCCGTGAATGGGAAAAAATATCTGGCAATGCTTAGGAAACGGGATGGGCAGGCTCTGCCGAGCACATCCCGTTTCCGAGCCGCGCCAGATATTTTTTCCCATTCAGGGCACTAACCTATTATTCTCTATATCAAACTGGCTGACTGTGCTCCCTCGACAACTACTATTCTATTTATCACGTCAACACCTACAAATGGCTGTAAAATGCAAAAATTGTATTGACTGGATATCAAAAATGTTTCACGGCACCGTGTTTCACGGCACGTATACGCACTGTGTTGACGGTATAAAATATGTTCCAAAGACCTGGGGGCCGTTTCACTAAACTTCGTAATACTAAAATGTGTGTAAGTGCAAATTTAGAATCGTCTGGAAATTTCAATTGATGGATTTACATTTATTGAGCATAGGCTGCATACGCAGCCTATGATCAATAAATGTAAATCCAATAATTGTTTACAATAAAACATTGTTAATGTTAAATTTAAAGACTTTCATAATTTTGCACGTACGAACATTTTAATCGTACGAAGTTTAGTGAAACGGGCCCTTGCTCCACCGGAGTAAAACAGACTTCACTAGTCAAGTTAATGCATTATAGTGTCCTTAAACATTTCAACCCTAAGCAACTGGAATAGATTTTGATGTGTTATTTTCCGACGAATCAAGTAGCACAGTCAGCCAGTTTGATATTATGTTCCAAAGACCTGCTCCACAGGAGTAAAACAGACTTCACTATTCAAGTTAATGCATTATAGTGTCCTTAACCATTCCAACCATTTCAAGTAAATGGAATAGATTTTGATGTGTTATTTTCCGACCAATCAAATCGCCACATAGTTATTTTCAGACTAATCCATTTACGAAAAATGGATGTTTTTGCTCTCAAAACTATGAAAACTACTTGCAAAAAGTGCAGATCCTGATGAGACGGCTCGTTACGAGCCGGCTCATCTGGATCTGCACTGTTTGCAAACAACGCTATAGCGGGGTTTCTGGTTCAACGGGTTAAAGCCATACGCGGTCTGACATATGCATATTGCCATCAGCAAATAAGAATATCAGGCTGCAATATGTGCATGCTGCTCATGATCTATTGTGTCCTGTTGCACCTTATATAAGGTCCACTTTCCAAGTATAAATATTTACATATCTGATGTGTTCTCAGGCCGCGGGCAATTTCACCCTGATTACAAGTTTTTCTTTTTCCAATTTACTCATAATTATTCCATCCGTTTTGGCGCAAGTTTGTTAAATCATATAGACAAAACTCTGACAAAACAAGGTTTAATACACACGTTCACAGTGTAATAGCAGATTTTATTAAAACCATTTACCCCAGTGAAATAAATATTATTATTATATGTAAAACAGACCACTGTGGTATGAAAGTATGCTAGATGAACAATCATCTTCAATGTATGAGGTTGTGTTCATGCAATACCTATAGGATCTTACATGAGTGATGACCTAATATATTTATTAAACTCGTTTACTGATTTCATAAGAAACTCGGCTATTATTGCATAAGCACATCATCATAATTTGAAGCTGTATTGATTACCTAAAATATTGTCTGTACCGGCCTCATTTGCATATTTATTACACTAGTGTAATATGATTTTATTACACCGTGTTATTACACTTTGAAAGTATATGTTATGCAATAAATATAATAAATATTTGTGTTGATTTCATCTGATATTTATTACACTCGTGACTGCTCAGTAATGACTGATTATCATATTAAACACGGATTCCCACATCCCAGGTTGTAATATAGGCAGATATGTTTATTCCATACTTTAGATATGACTGTTTTCGCGCAAAATAAACAATTGTTTACCATTACCGGACGAGTTTGTTGACATTATTATTCTTTTTACATCAAACATGAATTGCTACTCTTGTCAGGAGCGATAACCGTGTTCCCTTAACATGTTAACGGAAATAACTATTTATTATTTGTATTTAACATTTGATGAGCAATGATCATACTTTATAACGTGTCGATAAAATATATATTCAGGTGACGCATGTATTTGATATAAATAATTTAAAAATGTCCTGTCTCATTTGCATATCTTGCATATCAAAATAGCCTGATACAGCCGCGCGTCTCTATCAGTAAAGTAAAGGTTAGTAAACGATTATATATGTATAGCGGGAATTACTAATTTCAAAACCTGGCGAAATAAGTACACAATTATACACTTATTTAATTCCTATAAAGATCATGTTGTGCCTAACAGATGGGACCCCAACTTCAAATCACCATTCATATAATATTCCCAATGTGTTAAAACGTATACCACCGCACACTCATGGAACTTGGTAGCAATGAAATGTGTTTGTTGTATGTAGAATATTCTTTGGCCGGATGTCGCACAATGCAGTCATATACTAGATACATGTACATACATTCAGGGATTCCGCTGGGGGGAATAAAAAAATCGCCACTTGAAAAAAAAAAAATCCAAAAAAAAAAAGGAATAAACAATAGGATAAAAATAAACAATCGCCGATAAAAAATTACAATTTTCGAAAAATAAAAAAAAAAGGATTTGTTTTTCTAAAATTGTAATTTTGTATCGCCAATTGTTTATTTTTATCGCCAATTGCGAAAGTGGCGATCGCCAGCGGAATCCCTGACATTATAAATATATTCTAGGAACACTATTCAGAGAATTTACTCTGAAACTGTTAACAGAAATAAATGACTTTCGCTAAAACAAAATGTCCCTACTCCAACATGTGTCGCCATATTACCATAATATACCCGAACAACATTAATATAAAATAGTCTTCTATACACTGCATGTATATTGCACGCATAGCTAACCCGAATTTTCTGTCTGTACCGCAGGGCCCTGTGGTACAGACAGAAAATTCGGGTTAGCCTACGTGTGCTGTGTTACATGTGTATTGGTCTACAGTTGTAGCGAATCCCGTGTTGTGTTAGATCGTGACCAAAATACAGCAATTATTCGCATATTACATTCAGTAGCGGCAACAACATTATGCGCCAAGTCATTTGGGAACTCGCTGACAAAACGGTATTTAGTATACTCTTGGGAACAAGTGCAGACCTGGCTAGGAGTGTCAACCTGAATTTTCTGGCTGTCACGCAAGGCGACTTCTGTCAGGTGAGTATTCTGTGGACGGTCTTGTGTAGTTCTGCATATATGTATCTATATTGTCGTTGGTTGCAATGTGAATGTGGTCGGAATTTGCGAACTCCAACGAGACTGGTAATTCCAGAGCTTGGTCATGTATGATGTGGGTGTGACTGGAGAAATGGGGCTTATTGGATCTGTGACCAGTGTAGCTACAGTAGCCGATTTCATCAACATTGCAAAATATACTTAGCTAGCAAAGTATACTTTGGGGGAGTAATAATTTATGTTTCACGAAATGCATTATTTCATATAGAACTAACAACTGCATATATGTGATGATTACGAGCATACATAATTATTATACTGAATTTATTACATTATCACAGCCAAAATGGCTGTGATAATGTAATAAATTCAGTATAATAAAAAAAATAAGGAATTTATCATAAAATTGAAAATTTCTCCCTCAAAGTATACTTTGCTAGATAAGTATACTTTGCAATGTTTGTGAAATAGGCTACAGATCAAATAGCATGCTCCTGTAGCCTGATACTGATCTGTATGGCTTGTTAGAAGCATGATGGGTGTTTCGTTGATGGAATGGCGAGTAGTGCAGATCCTGATCAGACTGTGCGGATGCACAGGCTGGTCTGGATCTACACTGATCGCGAAACCCGTAAGCGCCATTTCTCCAGTCACAGCCAAAAATATGTTCTCTACATACTATATACTGCTATTGCATTTACTGAATTGTCACGGGGGCGAGCAAAATGTGCACCGGCCCGGGACTCGAACCTGGAACCTCGGAAACACGGTTTACCGTACGATCGCTCTAACCGACTGAGCTAACCGGGCACGAATACACACACACCTTCTCGCCCAAAGTGAGTTACGTACCGTGACACAATAATGATCTGGGACTACAGTGGTCGCAAATACCAAAAGGTGTCATGTGTTCCTATATTGGCCTATACATACGATTTACCATTCCGACTTCATTCACAAATGAATTTTGTTTATAGACACATTATTTTTGGCGCCTATGTTCCCTGGGCAACGTAATGAACATAGCTGTAAGATGCATACATTTTGGAAATAGCCTCCCTGGACGTTTAACCATATTCATAAATAACCGACCGGCTCCGACGTGTTACGAACAGGGTAATGTTGACTTCACTGTTTGGTGTTGGGATCTTAGATGAAACCAGTAGCCGATTTCACCAACATTGCAAAGTATTCTTTTCTAGCAAAGTATACTTTGAGGGAGAAATCATTTATTTTTCCTGAAATGCATTATTTCATATAGAACTAACAACTGCATATATTTGATGATTGAAAGTATGCAGAATTATTATACTGAATGTATTACATTATCACAGCCAAAATGGCTGTGATAATGTAATAAATTCAGTATAATAAAAATTAACGAATTTATCATAAAACTGAAAATTTCTCCCTCAAAGTATACTTTGCTAGATAAGTATACTTTACAATGTTGGTGGAATAGGCTACTGGATCTGTCGTCACGTGCTTTAAGTAATAATTATAGTTCATATATTGGATTGTTAATAAATTAATTTATTAAAAACCCAATGTGTGAACTATAACGTACTTTTTGTGTACAAGCCCAGTCGCGATGTTCCGCCCCTAAACGTGATTTCTAATCGCTATACGAGCATGTGAGTGGCTCGTGAACTGATGACAACAAGGCGTAAAATCAGTTCTAAATATAGCGGCTGAACATTTAAATATTAATTTAATAGATATTGGCGAAGGTGACGCAATATGTGATTACTTGAGACGAAATGCTGTTTTTTCATTGGTCGAGAAACTAGGGTAAACAATAAGTATAAGTCTTGGTTCGAAAACTGTAGGAATTTCGGGTGCTCTAAATATCGACTCGAAAACGGTAGGAATTTCTCGGCGAGTCTCGGAATTCATACGCTTTTCCTAGTATTGCATGTTAAACGTTGTTATATTAACCCTACAAACGCTACATACCTCTATCATAATATTTGCAAACGGTGTAGTTCCAAATGAGCCGTCTCATCGGGATCTGCACCATTTGAGAATATTTTTTATTTTTTATAAAAACAATACCCATTTCTGATAAATGGAACAGCCTGAAAAGGGAGTTACCCTTCCTCTTTTGTGTGAAAAGGTGACGACACAATCATCGATTATACATCATCGTAAAATTCAAGGATTCTCATACACATGTTTATGCTTCTTAGCTGGAGTCACACTCAAGCATGACACCACCCACGGAGGGCCGAGTATGGTTGGTTTTAATGACGCACTTCTATGCCGTGGCGTATTGAGTAAACGTCAAACGCCATCACTACAAGCAGATCGTACATCCGATGTTTATGTAATAAACTCAACAACGGATCCCAAGGCGAGCCGAACCAAGTACATATCACACAAAAACAGATCGGTGAAATGATTTTCCAACGCTCACCATGAGATACGCTTGTTTTCCCTCAGTCCGTGAGACACTACCTGTGGATTTGTACGCAAGATGTGCTATTTTTCATGAACTATGTTTTCAGAATTTGTGATATATTTTGTTAATGGCGTCGAAAGTTGACGAAATGTTCAGATCAAATGCGGAATTATATTCCGCACTTGCTCCGAACATTTCGTCAACTTTCGACGCCATTTGTGGAAACTATCATGATGTTTGTTAATAGTTTTCATGAGATATCGCACATCTTCATTGGCACAAAATCACGCTCGTCTCATACATATGAGACCGTAATCATGAGACAAAATGTTATGCTCTAAACTCCATATGTTATTTCCGTCGAGTTCGAAAGAATAACCGCAAATGTCGAGAAAAAAAAGTTGGCGTAACATTTACCGCAAACCAGGAAAGTTCGACATCTGTCTATGCCATCTCATGTGTTTCATTTTTATGCTCGTATTATCTCGCGGATTGGATTATTCATAAAGTAATACATTCTTGGTGCACATGCCGAAAGCACATCCATTATTTTTCGCCAGACTGTTAGAAATCGGAGCCTGTTAGCAACAGACGTTCACCTTTATGACAATACTAAACTTTTTCCCAGTATGCCCTAGCTGCTATGCGCAAACGCAATGACAATTCGGGTTAGACATTCCTGTGCAAGCCCGGAAACAATATTGTTACACATAAAATAACATTTCCACGTTGTATGCAAATTTAAGACTTACATATTTTTTTCTGATCATAATTGACTGAACGCACCACGATAAATTCATTTATGGGCTTAACCCTTTCAACCCTAAGGAACTGAAATGGACTGTGATATGCTAATGTTCCGACCAATCCAATGGTCACAAAATGATTTTCAGATTGTTCCATTTATGAAAAGGGGGTGTTTGTGTTCTAAGAAATATGAAAATTACTTGCAAAAAGTGCAGATGCTGATGAGACGGCTCGTTACGAGCCGGCTCATCTGTATCGGCACTGTTTGCATAAACCGATATAGCGGGCTTTCGGGTTCAAAGGGTTAAACAGACGATGTCTTAACCCAGCCACAATCAGTACACGGAGAAAGTATGTGGAAATCAATATATAAGCCGGTATTGGAGCGAAAGAGTCCCCCCTACACCCGTTCCCGAAGAGACACCGAAGGTTAGCAAATTAGTTTTGGCCCCACCTTAGCATCGCAGAATTCTTTTGTGGGTATTGATGGTCTTTGGTGATCTAAATTCCACCCTTAAAGACTGTGGCTCAGATGATGTACTGTAAACATGTTTGTACCAATCTCTCTTTTTTAATTCCTAGATGGACTTGGGTTTAGAAACACGCACATGCATCTGTATTATAACGTTTTGCTTATATCTGAGATCCAGTGCCTTTAAATATAGGTAAAGTAAATAAACTTGTAATCATTAATCATAACTGCACAAGTGCTTAACCCTTGAACCCGACAGCCTGCTGTATCGGGATTTGCAAACAGCACATATCCAGATGAGCCGGCTCGTAACGAGCCGGCTCATCAGGATCTGCACTGTTTGCAAGCAATTTTCGTATGTTTAGAACAAAAACATCCCGTTTTCATAAATGGACTAGTCGGAAAATCAGTTAGTACCGACTGGATTTGTCGGAAAATTAACACACCACAGTCGATTCCAGTGACTTAGTGTTTAAAGGGTCATAATATAACATCAGCATTCAATATCAAAATGAATGTTTATATATTTTACTTGTAGGTGGCTAGCCAAAGAACGTATTGATACATGTATCTCTTATGCGTCTGAAACTCATGATTGTGTAAGCTAAGCAACTTTCGTATCTTTACGTGATCATATGTGGCTGTGACTGGAGAAATTGGGCTTATGGGATTTCTGACCAATGTAGCTCCTGATTAAATAGTACACTCCTGTAGCTTGATAACGAGCTATATTGCTCGTTAGAAGCGTGATGGGACTTTCATTTATGGAATGGTGACCAGTGTATATCCTGATCAGACTGTGCGGATGCATAGGCTGATCTGGATCTACACTGGTCGCAAAACCCATACTCCCAATTTCTCCAGTCACAGCCACATATACCTTAATAACAATGCACCGTCTCTAAACCGGACACCCTCGGTGACCTCCCGGGGTGCCCGTTTTAGAGATGATTCACGGTATCTGATATCGGCACTGCTTTCAATTCTATTTTCTATCCCCAATGCGATCCTGCATACTCCACTATTTTCGTTATTTACGGTTATGGCCATATACGATTTGTTGGAATCAATTGACCTCCTCACTTCCAGTGATATTGGCGCGCACTGGTCCCTGGAAGGCTCCCAATATTACGGCCTCGATATGTGGCTGTGACTGGAGAAATGGGGCTTATGGGCTATGTGACCAGTGCAGCACTTGACCAAGTATCACTCTCTTGTAGTCTGATAAAGATCTGTATCGATTGTATGAAGTACACGTGTGTGTTTCATTGATGGAATGGCGACCAGTGCATATCCTGATCAGACTGGATCTACACTGGTCGCAAAACCCATAAGCCCCATTTTCCAGTTACAACCACATATAACCAGCACATCAAATTGATTGAAGATTGAACATAATACGGCAAGACATCTAAGTGCCACCAATAACTGGGGTTTGTCACGAGCGATCAGCGATTAAGAATCTTGCATTTCGTTTATCAGTTTCTATTCGGAGTAGAAACCAAGGTGCATTGTAGAGCCCACTGTTGTAAACCCCCAGCTATCGTAACCCCATATGTTAATCACGCGATATATAACGTGAGTTTGATGTGGGAGGGGTAAAACCCGAAACCAAAGTATGTGTATGCACAGCCGGACGTTCCAAGTTCGATACCGATTATCTCCCCTTGAAATATATATATATATATATATATATATTCAAACACAAACAACAGTGGGCTCGTGCATCACCAGCTATTGTAACCCCAAGCTAGTGTCACCCATACTTATAGGCAATCTTATTTGTGTTTCAATATATATATATTTCAAGGGGAGATAATCGGTATCGAACTTGGAACGTCCGGCTGTGCATACACAGACTTAGGTTTCGGGTTTTACCCCTCCCACACCAAACTCACGTTATATATCCCGTGATTAATATATGGGGTTACAATAGCTGGGGGTTTACAACAGTGGGCGCGTGCATCACCAGCTATTGTAACCCCCAGCTATTGTCACCGGGTTACAATAGCTGGGGGGGGGGGTACAACAGTGGGCTCTACAGTGCATGATCACGTGGTTGAAACAACAACAACAACCATGGCTGAAAGTTTTGAAAACGCGCCCACTCCAAAGTAAGTATTATTTTATATTTTCCTCAATAGGCAACGGATTTTGATGAAATAGGGGGCAGCAAACGCGTCTTCATGAGCTGCATTTCGTGGGAGTTCGGCACATACGTATGTTGTTTCTGCAAAGAATCGATGTATGTGTCAATAGACACGGAAATCGATTATTCGCAAAAACGACAGAAGTTTGGGCCAAAGTACCGAGACCACTAAATGCAGCGTAACAAGACTCTTTTGATGCGCCATATTTCATCAAAGTCCGTTACATAATAACATATAAAATAATACATACTTCTGGAAGTTTCAGTACTTGTTGTTGTTGTTGTTGTAACCACGTGACTATACACCTTGAAAACGAAGAGACCAACTGTCCATAGCGTGAGACAATAAATGATACATCTATATATTTGTGTTGGATTTCACAAATAGTTTATTTTGTTCGCATTACTTTCTAAGCCAATCGCTGGGCAATTTTGTGCTCCACTTACTCCACTCTTAACCCTTTGAACCCTAAGGAACTGGAATGGACTGTGATATGCTAATGTTCCGAACAATCCAATGGTCACAAAATGATTTTCAGATTCGTCCATTTATGAAAAGGGGGTGTTTTTGTTCTCAAAAATATTAAAATTACTTTCAAGAAGTGCAGATCCTGATGAGACGGCTCGTTGCGGGATTTCGGGTTCAAAGGGTTAAGTCTTGCAGTTGAACATATAAGGACCTCTCAATTGGGATGGATGTTTCTAATGCTGGTATAACTTAGCCACAATAATTTGATTTTTTATACATTGACAAACTACATAAGGATACATTTTGTGGCTCAATTATGATGGCATTTCTTTTCCGTATTGTTTTAAATGTATTGTGCATGTATGTAATCGCCATGCAGTTCTTTCATTAATATTGATTTTCAGAAAAAAAACAATTATTTTAATGAAATTTCAGGATTTTTTATCGACACCAATTTCAGGAATTATTCGGTCATTTTCAAGAAGTAATGTTAAATTTTATTCAATAATAATTCCTGAAATTGGTGTCGATAAAAAATCCTAAACTTTCATTAAAATAAAAAAACAATTCCTGGTAATGAAAGCACTGGCCATGTATGTAACAGAAACACTGAAATATGATTAAACTAAACTCTAAAACAAGCAGACAGAAACTGTCAGTATGTTTAATGTTGACAAGTTAAGTGTAAGATGCCTTACTTACAATGGAACATCTCTAAACTGGACATCCTGGTGAGAGAGCTTCCTCTGTACATGTATATATAAGATTGTAAACTCTCATCTTTATAAGAACAATAATCACACTCAATGTTTCAATGTGTTATGCTGACAAAATGTCGGTCATGTTTTCAGATTCGTTACGACTCGTATATACGTTTACCGTACCATTAAGGGAATATCGGAAGTCCTTAAAAACATTACTTTAAAGTTCAACTCAATGTCGTTCGGACGTCATCCCAATTTGGAAGCATCGAAACTATTGGCCAATTTCGAAGGTCAAAAGAAATGAGCGTGCCAAGGTGTCAAAGACATTGAACAAAATGCCGTTATGAATCTCTTCACATATTTTGCTTAAAGGTCACATTACAAACAATCACTTATTTTCTTCAAAGCGCGCTAAAAACAACAACGGCGACCCTAATAACCGATTTCCGGTTTGTATTTTTCATGATATTGAGATTTCTCTTATCGCACCTTATCTGACACCTATACAGAGCCATGCAATGAATTGGTCATCGCTTATGGTTAGACACCACCAAATAGTTTTACTATATAGTTTAACCGAATGCCATCCAATAAGGCCAGTCTCTCCTACTTTCACTATTCGTATGGATGCTGTGGAACCCACGTGTACATGACATGCAGCCAGTCTGTACTGGTTCTGCATGAACTAAACAATAGGTTCACTTACTCCTAAGAAAGAAAAATCCAACCTTGTCATATCCTCCAATATTGTGTACATTTTTTGGCCACGGAAACTCCGTTTACATCAAGTGACCAACAGGTTCAGTGTTTTCTTTTAAATGCTACAAATATGCTGAAAACTGGTGTTAAAGGCACCCCAAAATGTTCCTCAAATGAAACTTGGTAGTAATGGATCAAGATTTGCAAGCAAACGGTGTCTGTGACCTAAAAACACCTGCACTATTTTTTATACCGGACTACTTTTGCATACACCCTGGGCGATTTCGCACCATTTGGTGTCTTCTAACCTTATCTCTCCTGTTACTGCGACCTGCTGGCGCGAGGTGGCGCTGTAAAAAATAACCGCTATGACGTAGCAGTAGAAACAGCTTACCTGATTGGTGGATGGAGGCTTCTTATATAATATCGTTTGGATTTACGGACATCATGTATTTGTTGCATAATTTCTTCGTTTTTGTCGTTTAATATATACATTAATCGTTATTTTTTCCTTCGCCTAGTTATACTTGGATTATTTATACGTTGGTTTATCTGTGCGGAAGTCGGTTATAATTCACGGTCAAACAGACAGCAGAGTCAGAATCAGAAAAAAAGTGAAATTAAATGTTATATTTCTAAAAAAAAATTTACAAAATGCTAATCTCCGACGTTTCGTAAATTGATTCTGCAATACTTTGCAGAATGTTACTTCAGCATACATAGCTATGCTCAAACGGATGCCAGCAGTACGGGGCGCCATGCAGGACAGGTTAATTATGTGTACAAAACCAATTTTGTCCAGACAAAATTGAGTTTTGTAACACTAAAAATCAAAAAATCCAATGTAAAATTCTGATATACAAAATTCATTTTTGTTATAAAGGTTTCAATTTTATAAGACAGAATTGAGTTTTGTGAACAAAATTCAGTTTTGTGGGACAGAATTCAGTTTTGTCCACAAAAGTCAGTTTTGTCCACAAAAATTAGTTTGCGTAACTGATAGTCTATGTCATCTCTACGTTGATTGGTTGAGATCGGTCTTAGTCCATTTTACTAGATGGTGGAGTACACTTGCAGGTTTAAATATTTCAATGCGAAAATATAACCCAATATATAAATATTATACTTCTTTATGGACAGTTATTTTGGTATATTATGATTACAAAATATATACCTCTAGTTCTATCCAAGAATCTTATTGTGACTAATCATGTATGCGGATGCCAGGGCGGCCAAATAACAACTAGTTTATATAAACATTTTAACAATTGCATCGTTTTATTTCAAGTAACCAACATTGGGATAGCGTTATTAAATGTATGTACATAGTCAATACATAATTACAATAAACGGTTGCCATGGCAACCAATTCACAAAATGTTATTTTCCATCCAAGTTCCATCATGTTTGTTGCTGATATATTTGTTTACATATTATTCAGGCCACATTTTTGTCATACTGTATCTGACCAATGGTAGTCCTTCTTACATGCGTGTGCCATATTTGGGCAACATAATCGAAACGTATGCAAATACGTATACGAAACGTATGCAGAATTGAATTTTGTGACACAGAATTGAATTTTGTGGCACAAAAGTGAATTTTGTGACACAGAATTGAATTTTGTGACACAGAATTGAGTTTTGTGGCACAAAAGTGAATTTTGTGACACAGAATTGAGTTTTGTGGCACAAAAATGAATTTTGTTGACAAAATCAGTATATATTTAATTTTGTTTTGTTTTTGTCAAGTTTATAGGTACAAATATGAATTTTGTTGACAAAATTGAACCATGTCCCACTTGGCGCCCCGTAAGCGGAGGTCATTAATAGCAAACAACTTATCCGATGATTTTACCGCAGGCAAATAGGGAAGTGGGTCTTTTTTTTTATTTTATTTTTAGCTTATATTTAACGGCGGCACTGGCTCTAAGACCCGTCTCCCAAGAATGGGAGAAAGAACGGCGGTAGACATTTTTTTCGAGAAGCCGGTAATTCGTATTTACAGAGCAATTACGAATTATCGGTACCCAGTTATAGCTGGGTGAACTGGAGCAGTGTGGATAAAGTGTCTTGCTCAATGACACAACGCACGCCGCTAGTCAGGTTCGAACCCACGACCCTTGGATCAGTAGTCCGACACACCAACCATTACGCCACGGCGCTCCACTTGGATCTTGGGACAGGTGTATTTTGAATTCAATGAAGCCACACCTATTCTATGCCGATTGGTTGAATCCAATTTGTTTATCTGTCCTAGTCAGTGACAGACGTGTGAAGCTACGTTCAAACGGATGTCAAAAATAATGTAACAGGTGTATATTGAAACCGCGAGGCCACACCTATAATAAAATCGTTGTTTTGTCAAATGGGGGTTACGTCGAAGCTTGGTCCTATATGTGGCTGTGACTGGAGAAATGGGGTTTGTGTGATTTGTGACTTGTGACTCAAATATAACACTCCTGTAGTCTAAATACGATATAGATTGCATGTTAGTGTGTTTTATTGAAGGAATGTCGAAAAGTGCAGATCCTGTTCAGAATGTGCGAATGTACAGGCTGAACTGGATCTACACTGGTCGCAAACGCCCTATAAGCCCAGTGTTGTGTTTGGTTTGCACCAGATCCATCTATGCACATGACAGCTCTGATAAGTGTCTACTCTGTTGCCCGTCTGATTTAGCATTATATATAAGTACTATCGGGGAAAACATAGATTGTAACCTGATGATGTAAATATAAATAAATGTATATACAGACTGGTAACCTACAGCTGTTGAAAATTGCACAGTATGTCCATTTTGTCACCCAGTGTCGCATTTCGGTATGTAGTTTGTAACTAGGTAATTCTTATATTTTTACAGTACAGTACAGTCCCATATATTTATATCAGCGGTCTAATAAACTGGAGTTCTAAGTAGTCTGTTGAACTATTACGTGTAATAATCGTATTATGCATACATTTCGGAAGTTCTACTGAAACGTCATATACCCACGTGACCGCAAAGGGAAATAACTGTGGTAAGCAAAATAAGGAGAAGTTAGTCATGCAGTGACGGCTGGAAAAACCGGTTGTTCGGAATATGAAATACGTAAAAGAACGGCACATACTGGTCGGATTACTATACAATTTGTTTTATTTGATATATAAATGATGAATACATAAGCGTATCGCGAAAACAGAAGCTTGTTATATCTCCTTTAACGCGAATCATGTATGTTTATCGCTCTATGTGAGTGATTATTAATGCATCTTCGTGTCTTCGCCGCGTAGTAACGATTATTAACTCTTTGCATGCTGGGAAACGTGTGGGCTATAAATAGTTAAAAAAACAGCAGATGAAATTTCATTATATTTTCTTTTATTTCTCCCTGCAAATATCATGGAATTTCATTAGAATTGAGTCCTGTGGACTCAATTCTAATGAAATTCCGAGACATATTTACAGAGAGAAATAATAAACATACTCCTAATTTGTTGGCTGTTATTTTCACTGCTATCATGCAAAGAGATGAGAACCTTACATTCCGCTTCGTCTTAACTATATTCCAGTTGGCCCGACATGAAACACAAACACATACTTATATCAGCTGGTTGCGATCTTCAATGCACGAGTCGAGATGGACAGTACACACCCCACAGTGATCCATGCGGTGAAACTAGAGACAAACCTCTAGGGCCAATAACATACATTACATTTACATATCTGATCATATCACTCATATAAGAACATTGCCTGTTTATGCAGTGACTGCCAGGCGCGGATCCAGGATTTCGGGTTGGGGGGGGGAGGGGCGTAACTATTTTGCAATACTTGACTATATATATATATAATATAGTGAAGTATTGCAAAATAGTCGACCGAGCGGAGGCTAGGGGGGTCCGGGGGCATTTCCCCCCGGATTTTTTTTTAAATCTACATCGCATTTCCTGCGTTCTGGCGCATTTTGGAACACAAATATTGACACTGTCACAGTATGTTTAGACATGATTTTTGATTGAAGACGTTTACATTTTTAAACAATAAGACAACGACCGAAAAATGCATGGAATACATGGCACTTGGCATGAAACGTGCCTTGTAACTTGTAAAAAATATTTATTCGGCGAAGTTTAGAGGGGGCGCGCGCCGGGTCCCCCCCCCCCCCCACCCTGAATCCGCCCATGTCTGCTATCACAGGAATGACGATACACGCCTTACAGCCCGCACATCACGTGGTAACAACCAATCCTGCTCGCTGCACGTGCTACACTTCCGTGTATTGAATACAACAGTTTTCCGCTATGTTTGAGCGCACCGCGGAAAACTATTAGTCTCTTCTAACCCGCGTAGTGACGGGGATAAATCGTAATTGACGTCTCTACGCGCTGTAGAAACGAAGAGACGTCGCGTAGAGATGACAATTAAGAACTTTGCATTTCGTTCTTTAGTTTCTACGCCGTGTAGAGACGAAACTTACGGTTCGTAGAAACGAAGAGAACAACTGTCTCTAACGAGCGACAATATATGATACATATATATATATTTCTGTTGGATCTCACAAATAGTTCTTATAGTTCGCCCTACTTTATAAGCCAATCATTGAGCAGCATTGTACTCCACTTATTTCACATATTGCAACTTTTAACCCCAATCAATTATATATTACCCGATTTAAGTATTAACTGTTCCACAGCAAATGGAAAATCAATACGCGGATGGGATATTGCATTCTACACGT
Source organism: Conchocele bisecta (assembly GCA_029237695.1). NCBI lineage: Eukaryota > Metazoa > Mollusca > Bivalvia > Lucinida > Thyasiridae > Conchocele > Conchocele bisecta. Next base: position 53,790,399 of record CM055265.1, on the reverse strand, counting down.
GGCTGATAAATAAGTATGTTATTGTTGACATATTGAATATTTCAGGAACTAAATGCTGCGGTCGCCAGCGCTCCGTCGCATTTAATTCCTTAAAAATTCAATATGTCAACAATAACTTATGCATATCTGGGGGCCGTTTCACTAAACTTCGTACGACTAAAATGTTCGTAAGAGCAAATTTAGGATCGTCTGGAAATTTCAATTGATGGATTTACATTTATTGAGCATAGGCTGCATATGCAGCCTATGCTCAATAAATGTAAATCCAATAATTGTTTGCAATAAAACATTATTAATGTGAACTTTACTTTTATTGAAAACGTTGTTAATGTGAAATTTTGCACTTACGAAAATTGTAGTCGTACGAAGTTTAGTGAAACATTGTAGTCGTACGAAGTTTAGTGAAACGGGCCCCTATAGCCTATGGATATCTAAAATAAATTCATCATCCGTAAACTTAATTCATAGCTTAGTTTTAGTAAAACGGCCCCAGTTCTCGTGACGTGTGGTTACATTACATACACGTCACATGTGTCGTGGTACGTGCTATACGTATACGCATCACGATATTTGTTAGCACCAATACCCGTGAATCATGTTGCGTTTCGAATTTGTTCTCACACAATACGCATTGTTACGGAGCCCCGCAGGGGACGTAGAATTTAACAATTCGTTCCCGCGAAATAACAATTCGTTCCCGTGGATACGTGTCACGATATTTGTTAGCACCAATACCCGTGAATCATGTTGCGTTTCGAATTTGTTCTCACACAATACGCATTGTTACGGAGCCCCGCAGGGGACGTAGAATTTAACAATTCGTTCCCACGAAATAACAATTCATTCCCGTGGATACGTGTCACGATATTTGTTAGCACCAATACCCGTGAATCATGTTGCGTTTCGAATTTGTTCTCACACAATACGCATTGTTACGGAGCCCCGCAGGGACGTAGAATTTAACAATTCGTTCACACGAAATAACAATTCGTTCCCGTGGATACGTGTCACGATATTTGTTAGCACCAATACCCGTGAATCATGTTGCGTTTCGAATTTGTTCTCACACAATACGCATTGTTACGGAGCCCCGCAGGGGACGTAGAATTTAACAATTCGTTCCCACGAAATAACAATTCGTTCCCGTGGATACGTGTCACGATATTTGTTAGCACCAATACCCGTGAATCATGTTGCGTTTCGAATTTGTTCTCACACAATACGCATTGTTACGGAGCCCGCAGGGGACGTAGAATTTAACAATTCGTTCCCACGAAATAACAATTCGTTCCCGTGGATACGTGTCACGATATTTGTTAGCATCAATACCCGTGAATCATGTTGCGTTTCGAATTTGTTCTCACACAATACGCATTGTTACGGAGCCCCGCAGGGGACGTAGAATTTAACAATTCGTTCCCACGAAATAACAATTCGTTCCCGTGGATACGTGTCACGATATTTGTTAGCACCAATACCCGTGAATCATGTTGCGTTTCGAATTTGTTCTCACACAATACGCATTGTTACGGAGCCCCGCAGGGGACGTAGTTTAACAATTCGTTCCCACGAAATAACAATTCGTTCCCGTGGATACGTGTCACGATATTTGTTGCACCAATACCCGTGAATCATGTTAGCGTTTCGAATTTGTTCTCACACAATACGCATTGTTACGGAGCCCCGCAGGGGACTTAGAATTTAACAATTCGTTCCCACGAAATAACAATTCGTTCCCACGGGAACGAATTGTTAATTCGTGGGAACGAATTGTTATTTCGAGGGAACGAATTGTCATTTCGTGGGAACGAATTGTTAATTCGAGGGAACGAATTGTTAATTCGAAGGAACGAATTGTAATTGAGGGAACGAATTGTTATTTCGTGGGAACGAATTGTCATTTCGTGGAAACGAATTGTCATTTCGTGGGAACGAATTGTTAATTCGAGTTAAATTGTTAAATCTCAAAAGCATTTGATAGAGTCTGGCACCGCGGCCTTATAATGAAACTCTCCTCAATCGGAATGACCGGGAACCTTATTTCCTGGTTTAAATCGTACCTAGCAGATAGAAAACAGCGAGTAGTACACTTAAACGCATCCTCCGAATGGTCTAATGTAACCGCCGGAGTTCCCCAAGGATCCATTTTGGGCCCTTTGCTCTTTCTTATCTACATTAACGATATAGTTCAAACTATCAACTCTAAAATTCGACTATTTGCAGACGATACAAGCTTATACATCATTGTAGACGACCCATCATTATCCGCAACACAACTAAATGCCGATCTTAACACAGTGCACCAATGGTCACAAAACTGGTTAGTAACATTTAATCCATCAAAAACCGAGTCCATGATATTTTCGAAAAAACAAAATAAGCTCTATCATCCTGATCTTTATATGAACAATACTGTAATAAACACTGTAACCGAGCACAAACACTTAGGTTTAACGTTCTCTGACGATGGAAAATGGACAGCACACATTTCAAGTTCTTTAGAGAAAGCTTGGCAGAGGATAGGAATTCTAAGATCGCTCAAATTCACATTAACTAGAACAAGCATTGAACGCCTTTATATCATAACCATCCGCCCACTACTCGAATATGGAAACATTGTTTGGGACAACTGTACAAACTATCTAAAAAATGACCTCGATGCTATACAAACCGAGGCAGCACGCATTGTAACAGGTGCAACAAAACTTTGCAGCATTGACAACCTTTATAGAGATCTTAAATGGGAAACTCTCTCATTACGCCGAAAAAAACACAAGCTCGTACAACTCTACAAAATGAAGAATGGCCTAACACCAACATATTTAACAACACTTATACCTACCGAAACACAACAGCGTTACGCCCTTAGAAATGTAAACAATATACCGTCACTATATGGTCGCACCCACCCGCAATATACCAATTCCTTCCTCCCATCCACTATCAGAGACTGGAACAGTCTACCAGAATCTACCAGATACGCCCCAACAATATCCAGCTTCAAATACAGACTTAACAAAGATACATCTAAATCATCCCCTCTGTTTAACGTGGGTACCCGAAAAGACCAAATCCTACACGCTCGATTACGAATGTCTTGCAGTTCCCTAAATTACGATCTCTACATAAAATCAATAATAGACTCACCTCTCTGTACATGTGGCGCCCCAGAGACTGTCAGTCACTTTCTCACATCATGCAGACAATATCAACACCAACGACAAGTGTACCTCACTGATATTCCATGTATTCCGTCAACAGAAAATATTTTGAACGGAAACGAACACTTGACTTTCGATCAAAATAAAAAAATGTTTATAAGTGTCCAAAACTACATAAAAGCAACAAATAGATTTTAGCATCATAATATCATTCCAACATAGACAACCAAAATATACCATACGTATCATCCTAACAATAGACGACAACTTCCGGGCACTATCCATTTACGCCGCTCGGGGGCGACTCCCGTCCACGGAACGTGAGAGGGAAAATTGTGAGGGTTGGGAAAGGCATGGGCGATTCCCCATGTAACCCCCACTCCAGTGTCCCTGTCTCATTTGCTTGGTGACCATCTCTGAAGCACAGCCACACGCATTCTCATGTCATAAATCTAAGGTTTAAACACTGTCAATCTCATTATGTAAGTACACCATTGTAAGACAAAGTTATTCCACTTAGACTATTTCAACATGTATATTCGCCTGTATGTGCACTTAACTATCTTGTACCACATTCGTGTCTTACATCCACCTTGTGGGAGACGAATTCATATAAGCTTCACGCTTGTTTTCATATCCCTGTCATTGTATACCTTGTATTGTACCATATACTGTCGAATAAATATTGTTTAAACTAATTCGAGGGAACGAATTGTTAATTCGAAGGAACGAATTGTAATTGACGGAACGAATTGTTATTTCGTGGGAACGAATTAATAAAAATAAATCCGCGTCTCCTGTGGGGTTCCGTACATTGTGGATCGTGGAAGCGCAATACCGTAATAATTTTCCGCACGCCCTGGTTACCAAATGAGCTATGCGTAAAACAACAATAACTTCCTTTCAATCAAAGACGCTTGTAAACGTCACGTGCTCGCCAGAGTTCAGAAAACCGATAGCAGCGGGTCATGCGATTTTACAGTATCTCTCTATTTCTCGTTGCCAATCAGCAAAGACGCACAGTCGCCAGAGCATGTGCGGAACACAGGGAACACGCAGGCAATGACATTGTCGAAATTCTTACCAGTTGATATTATGTATTTGCCGAAATCCCGCTATATCGGTTTATGCAAAAAGTGCAGATCCAGATGAGCCGGCTCGTAACGAGCCGTCTCATCAGGATCTGCACTTTTTTAAAGTAATTTTAATATTTCTGAGAACAAAAACACTCCCTTCTCATAAATGGACGAATCTGAAAATCATTTTGTGACCATTGGATTGGTCGGAACATTAGCATATCACAGTCCATTCCAGTTCCTTAGGGTTGAAAGGGTTAAGACAATGACGTTGGCGACCGGTGTAGTCCCAGATGCGCAACCTAATCAGGGCATACGCTGTTCGCCATTCCGTCCATTGAACACTGTTTATGCGTCTGAATAACTTTTCATCTATATTTCATGGTGTAAGAACACATGCACTGGGTGACCAGGAGCTACACTGGCCACATATGGTATAAGGTCCTTTTAGTTAGTCGGCATCCCACATGGCCCACTGTGAAGATACGAACATCTACTTGCAATGTCAGTGTAAACCTTGCTGTGAACGATCTCGGAATCTGGGGGAAGTTTCACTAAACTTCATTTGACTAAAATGTGCAAACTTATGATAGTCTGTAAATTTCACATTAACAATGTTTTCTTGCAAACACTTGTTGGATTTACATTTATTGAGCATCTGAAGCCTATGCTCAATACATGTAAATCCATAAAACTTGAAATTTCCAGACGATCCTAAATTTGCACTTACGAACATTTTAGTCGTACGAAGTTTAGTGAAATGGGCCCCTGTTCTCCCAAGTAATCGGGTTGATTGGTCGAGACTGAACTATGCATTTGACTGAGAGAAAATATCAACTAACTGAGCATCCTGATTTAGAGTACAAACGAGTACCTGCTCAGATCGTTTTACAAGTCACAGTCCCAGACATCGGATTCACAAAACTTTACTCAGAAATGAAATGTTTTACTTGGACAGTTCAAATGTTAATAGCAAGTGTACATGTTTTTTCATTATAACATTTTCATGATGGACGAAAACGATTATTTTACATCACTACTGTATTTGTTAACCATGTGCATCTGGGAATATCACAATTATTTAAGTGTGCATCTGCCATGCCATTCTTGAATGTAATACTGGAACATAATTGAAACATTTTGTTGATAAATCAGAACGTTTGGTAAAGAACGTAAGCCATTTATAAACGTAGACGACTTCTGAACCATTCCGTAATTCGATACATTTGGCCTCCCGTTTGCACAGATTTAAATATGTATATTAAACGAAACTTAATCCAGAATGATGACTCTGTCACCAGAATGCCGCGAGGCATGCACATGTGCGTAAGTAGCCCGCCATTGCCGTGTGCCGCGGCCGATGTTACTTAGCGGCCTACTGGGGCGTGTAGTCTGACGTTGAGTAGCCGCGATAACAGGTTCGTGTCGTAAACTGTGCCATGAGACAAACTCACAAATAAAGTGCTGTTTTCCAAAGGTGACCTGCTACTGGTAAAATGTGCTTATTACTTCTTGGGCCCGACGTGTTTACTACATTTGACACCAGTTATGGTCCTCAGCTAGAACAAACATGCAGCGTGCTGCGGATATGTGTCTGGAGAATTTGGGCTTATGGTATTTGCGACCAGTGTAAATTCAGATCAGCCTGATCAGGATCTACACTGATCGCCATTCGGTCAGTCAAACACCCACCATGCTGCTAACACACTACATAGATCATTATCAGTTGGCAGAACTGTGTATGCTAGGAGACCAAGATTCAGAGTTGCCACAAATGCCACAAACCACATTTCTACACCAAAAAAGCCAATGAAGCTGTCTAAGGCTCAACGGAATATATTCTATATTCAACGACACTAACCATGTATTTACCATGCCATCAGTTACATCAGACACGTTTTCTCAAGCAAATAGAGAACAGTGTAGCCCCTGATCAGACTGCGCGGATGCGCAGGCTGATCTGGGGCTACACTGTTCTCAAACTCAAAAAGGACCCAATTGCCGATGTGAGTCACATATTTATATCGGCGTATTGAGAACAAGTCAATGTCCTTGGCTATAACGATACATTATGTTGCTGGTTATCATCAGTAACGGTACTTGCGCAATACCGATGTTTATTTTGGTTTAACCGCTATTTTATATCAAATTAAATGTTGATATCGTCGCTATATAGGTCCCATATGGGAACGTATGGACAGTGAACACTGTTCAGTATGCATACTGGCAAGACATTGTCTAGTACATGCAGGCGCGTAGCCATGCATCAATTTATACGCAGGCACAAACTAGTTTCGGCCGACCGTAGCTAGGGGTCCAGGAAGGGGGAGCATGAACCCACGGAATTTTTCTTTAATGGAAATACCAAATCCTGCATGCTGTGGCATAATAAAGCTTTTTAATAGCAATTTTGCTTATTTTATCTACATTTTTTTTAAGAAAATGATGTGCAGGCCCGGACCTTTTGATCTAAAGGCAGCTACGACCCTGTTGCCCGTTTCATTAAACTTCTTACGACTAAAATGTTCGTAGGTGCAAATTTATGATCGTCTGGAAATTTCAATGGATGGATTTACATTTATTGAACACATAGGCTGCATATGCAGCCTATGCTCAATAAATGTAAATTCAATAATTGTTTACAAGAAAACAGTGTTAATGTGAGATTTACAGACTATCATAGTTTTGCACTTACGAACATTTTAGTCGTATGACGTTTAGTGAAACGGCCCCCAAGTATTTATATTCGCTAGTATTAGTTATTTCTCCGAAACCGACAGGAGATATTAGTAGCATATATTTGTACAAGGTGCTTGTATCTGGGCTTAATCGAATAATAATTGCTCCAGTAGTTATATTTAGGAATCTACAGATGTAAGTGGACCTAAATGGTCGTTATGGGCACGTACCTCTGCAAAATCTTCCGGAGGTTTTGCTGAATTACGTTTTAATTACGCATTAATGTCTGGGGGCCGTTTCATTAAACTTCGTACGACTAAAATGTTCGTAAATGCAAACTTATGATAGTCTGTAGATGTCACATTAACAATGCTTTCTTGTAAACGAGTATTGGATTTACATTTATTGAGCATAGGCTGCATATGCCTAAATCCATCAATTGAAATTCCTAGACGATCCTAAATATGCACTTACGAACATTTTATTCGTACGAAGTTTAGTGAAATGGCTCCCAGGTACACGGGGAGCATTCCCCGTCGGGTATGTCTCCATGAACTGCAGTGGATCTTCTGTATGTCATACACTATGGACGTCACATAGGACTGCCAATACAGTTTCACACTATTTTGATACGGTCAGTCTGCTACTAGGACGTCACATGGCTGTCATACGTTTCACCACTAGTAAAGACCGTGTGCAGTCTGCTACACTATGGACGTCACATAGGACTGTCAATACAGTTTCACACTATTTTGATAAAGACCGTGTGCAGTCTGCTACACTATGGACGTCACATATGCAATCACACATTTTGATAAAGACCGCAATCTGCTACACTAGACTCATACTGCCAATACAGTTTCACACTATTTTGATAAAGACCGTGTGCAGTCTGCTACACTATGGACGTCACATAGGACTGTCAATACAGTTTCTCACTATTTTGATAAAGACCGTGTGCAGTCTGCTACACTATGGACGTCACATAGGACTGCCAATACAGTTTCACACTATTTTGATAAAGACCGTGTGCAGTCTGCTACACTATGGACGTCACATAGGACTGTCAATACAGTTTCACACTATTTTGATAAAGACCATGTGCAGTCTGCTACACTATGGACGTCACATAGGACTGACACAGTTTCCACACTAATTTGATTAAAGACCTGCATCTGGCTACACTATGGACGTCACATAGGAACCTACAATAATTTACAGTTTGTTCATCACACACTATTTTGATAAAGACCATGTGGTCGAAAATTTAATAAAAAGAGTGAATTTAAAGTAATATGCATTAAATGTGCTTCCCTTCGGAGGTTATTGGAAATTACATAACATAGTATTCTTTAAGTTGCGATCAGAAACACTGAACATGAATTGTTTCCCAGTTGTTTTTTGCAGCGAAAGTTCATTCGCGACAGGTCGGAACACCGGCCTTGCATTGTTAGAATATTGCAAATATGGTTTCCACTTAGGTTTTATCTCTTTATTATTTTGTTGACTAAAGCGCCTAAAGAGCTGAGCGATACTTATAGCGGCCATCTTGCATATCTCAAATGGTCCAATAGTAAGTGTATTACATGGACTCATTCATTTTTATAAATAATACATGCACTAATAACAAATAAAGAGAAAGCAGATTAAATATAAAAGTACTTGAAAGTGTAGCTATTTATTTTCGTTATTTCACCTATATGTCCTGCATGTCTGCATGAATATTTGACGGCCATCTTGTATTTACATGCATTTGCCGGTGGTTCATTCTTGTTATACGTTATATTTATTTAAACGTACTCACATGCACGTAAATGCATAGTGTAAGTAACAAACGACATATCAGAATATATTTAAGACAAAATGTTGAAACTTGGCGGCCATCTTGCAAATCTCAAAATACGCAACGGTTTGGACCATCCACCCCATTTACTGATATAAAATGTGTTGTTGAACTCATTTTTACCTATTTGTACTTAATGACCCTAAAAATGACTTTGTCTCAACTAATTTGATTGACCGACACCGGATTCGTGTTCATGAAGGTATGACGTATCAATATAGCTTAGTCGTTGTTTTTGCTCTCTTGGGTTGAACATAAGTTGTTTTAAGCCACTGCGTTTATGCATCGGCTATTTTCTGTGTCCTAGGTCCGAATCTTCTAGCTGTGGTCATATATACCTCCTTCCATACATACTGGAAAGGCATGAATGTCTTTCATCATTGTCCAGACGTTTCAGTGACGCAAATTCCTGTGAGCACAGTTTGGTCGGCCTAAGTGCACTCCAGACTACAGAAACATAGACCTCAATCGCGATAGTCGTCTCATTATGGACATTATACCATTATAACAAGGACGTAATACGTATATTGCTATAATCATGCAATGTTTTATACAGTGAAACATCTTTACGCCGGACACCCTGTGGACCTCCGGCGTAAAGAGGTTTCACTGTAAATCATGCATTTTATCATTCTGAGCCATAGTTCTGTGCTATGCGATCACGAACAGACAGTATCACCTGAGATAAAAGACTGGGAAACTAATAAAACATAAGATCACATGTGTTTTCCTGGTGTCCGGGTTAAAGAGGTTCCACTCCGGAGAACTGAAACATAGATCGATGGTCTAGTAACATAAGGTCGTAACTGCTATGCTTTAGCATAGCAGTTACGACCTTATGTTACTAGACCATCGGACCTCAATCGCCGATATAGTCTCATTATTACGGAGCCCCGCATGGGACGTAGAATTCTTTTTTTTTTATTAATTATTTCCCACGAAATAACAATTCGTTCCCTCAATTTAGCAATTCGTTCCCACGAATTAACAATTCGTTCCCATGAATTAAAAATTCGTTCCCTCAATTTAACAATTCGTTCCCACGAATTAACAATTCGTTCCCTCAATTTAACAATTCGTATTCGTTCCCACGAATTGTTATATCGTGGGAACTATTTGTTAATTCGAGGAAACGAATTGATAAATTGAGGGAACGAATTGTCATTTCGTGGGAACGAATTGTTAATTCGAGGGAACGAATTGTTAATTCGAGGGAACACATTGTTATTTCGTGGGAACGAATTGTTATTTCGTGGCCACGATTTAATTAAAGAAAATCCATGTCCCCTGCGGGGCTCCGTACGACACCGCTCACATCCGTGTTCAAACGTACAACACGTGGTTAGAGACAATACTCATTCCGGGGTCATCCAACACCTACGGCCTTGGGGTTCAAACAATTCCCCCGTGCCACGGCAAACGTTCACCCACGGCTAGACACGAATACATGGTCATAGAGAATAGTAGGTTAGTGCCGTGAATGGGAAAAAAATATCTGGCAAGGCTCAGGAAACGGGATGGGCGAGGCTCTGCCGAGCACATCCCGTTTCCGTGCCGCGCCAGATATTTTTCCCATTCACGGCACGAACCTACTATTCTATTTATCCCGTCAACACATACAAATGGCTTTAAAATGCAAAGAAATAACCCCAGCATCCGCACATGTTCATACGCAGTGAGTAGGTCGTATTGACAGGATATCAAAAATGTTTCACGGCACCGTGTTTCACGGCACATACGCACTGTGTTGACGGGATAATGTAAATTATCGTTTAACTTTACATATTATTTTATTTGGAATTCATTTATTTTCGTTGATGAAGCCTGAGCTAAATAGTTATTCGTTTCCAAGCAACGGAATACATGAAGGTAAATAGGTCATGGATTACACCCGATACTAATTGTCGTCAGCTTGTTTACGTACGTCTGTTAGAACGCGGCAAACAAAGAAATGACGTCTGCTGTTATTTCACATTGTTTCTTATTTCTCATTAAAACATAGTTTTGAAGCACGTCAGAATCCTTTCCATCGGAAGTTAATGATTCTAAAGTGAAGCCAAACTATCTGTTTGTGGATAAAAATGTCAAATAAAAAATAATCAGCAGACGGCATCATTTATTTCCGCATTGATCGGGGTAAATATGCATGATTCAAAGTGGCACCGTCGGGACGTTCCTTGTTAGAGTACGACTGATCACTGATTGTATCGGACATGGCGGAGGTATATTTACATGGCAGGCAGCACAATGATCAATGTAAATATGGCATGCTGTAATTTCTTGTTTGCGTAATAATCAATTTGGCCTATGTAAACGGATTTCTTCCAGATAGAGAATAGTAGGTTAGTGCCGTGAATGTGTAAAAATATCCGGCAAGGCTCATGAATTTCTTTATTTCTCATCAGAAGTATATGTTGTGACCACTCATTTGAACAGTCTCGCCGAGACGGTTCAGATGAGTGGTCACAACATATACTTTGGTTCAGAAATAAGGAAAATACATAGAGAATAGCAGGTTATATAGTGCCGTGAATGGGAAAAAATATCTGGCAAGGCTCAGGAAACGGGATGGGCGAGGCTCTGCCGAGCACATCCCGTTTCTGTGCCGCGCCAGATATTTTTCCCATTCACGGCACTAACCTACTATTCTATTTATCCTGTCAACATTAGTAATAGCTTTAACATGCAAAAAAATAACCCGCGCCGCATCTCCAAATTGTATTGACAGGATATCAAAAATGTTTCACGGCACCGTGTTTCACGGCACATACGCACTGTGTTGACGGGATAAAAGTAAATATAACTCTGTATCATTCTAAGTGAATGGTCATAATTCATAGAACAGTATTATTGCATTGTTCCCAGCCATAGTTGTGTGCTATGCGATCACGAACAGGCAGTGTTACCTAAGATAAATGACCAAGAAACCCATCAAAATTATGACCACATGTAGTTCTTGTTGTCCGGTTTAGAGAGGTCCCACTGTATTTGCGTGAGTTAGCAGCGTAGGGGATTACCTACAGCCTATTTCACCAACATTGCAAAGTCTACTTATTTATCAAAGTATACATTGAGGGAAAAATTGTCTATTTTACGATAAATTTATTAACTTTTTATTATACTGAATTTATTACATTATCACAGCCATATTGGCTGTGATAATGTAATAAATTCAGTATAATATGTAATAAATTCAGTATAATAATTCTGCATACTTTTAATCATCAAATATATGCAGTCATTAGTTCTATATGATATAACGCATTTCGGGAAAAATAAATGATTACTCCCTCAAAGTATACTTTGCTAGATAAGTATACTTTGAAATTTTGATGAAATCGGCTACTGGCCTCACATGGCATCATTTCCATTTCCTCTGTCACAGTCACTACTGTATGCGCAGCATTCGTGATGATGTCAGTATATGATGCTGATGACGTGAATCGTCAATCTATGAATGGGTCAGTTGAGTTGAAGAAATGTGCTAACCGCCATATGATAACTGAAAAATACATCTAACAGAAAGAAGATAAATCAACAAGGCGCAACGTCAAATAACATGTCGCCAAACCACAGACAGAAGCATGTTGACATATGTAGAGCCTGTTTTCGCTAACCCAACCCCCCGGTTTTTGGCTACAAAATCCGTTGACGTACCACACGGTTTTTGTAACCGCCCGTCTTTTGTAATTTCAAACATTACTATTACGATACATGAGATATGCTTGGTACATGTGGCTGCATGCTTGAAATAAAGTATGTTCCGGCAGATTTAACTATTTTTTTCCCAAACTGTTCTAAACTATAGCCGAATGTTCTCGGCATTGGGGTTACACAACCGAGGGTCACAAAAACCGTTAACGTACGCAATGGTTAGGTACACATCCACCCCCCCCCCCGCCCACCCCTACACCCTATTTGTTTTGTAATCCATACATGTATGCCGTGAAAAGTATACTACATATTCTGTAACTCGGCTATAGTGTAGCATTAGTTGGAATAACGACAGAGTTGAATTATCCCTCGACCACCGCCCAAAAGCTTGAGTATCGAACTAGGAATGTTGGGTCAGGCAGAAACATACTTTATTTCAAGTACGAAGCAAGTATATCTCATATACCGCAATATTACTATGTGTGGTTACAAAAGCCGGTATCGACAGTTGATGAATTGATACCTATAGAGAGATATGTGTATATATCAGGCGCGGATCCAGGATTTCGGGTTAGGGGGGGGGGGCGTAACTAGTTTGCAATACGTGTACTTGAGCTATGCTGTCACAGTATGTTTAGACATGATTTTTGATTGAAAACGTTTAAATTTTGAAACAATAAGACAACGACCGAAAAATGCATTGAATACATGGCACTTGGCATGAAACGTGCCTTGTACCTTGTAAGCAATCTTTACTCGGCGAATTTTAGGTGGGGGGGGGGGTCGCGCGCCGGGTCCCCCCCCCCCCACCTGAATCCGCCCATGTATATTGTATATTAGGGATAGGAAGATGCATGCCTAGACGGTGGAGATATGTCTATACCGACACCAAAGGCGTCGTCGGGGGAGATTCGATGGGCTCATACGAAGCCCCCCCCCCCCTTTTTTTCTTTGAAGCCAGCATGATTGTGTTTATATAATTTAGGTACAGAGCTACAGATAAACTTTGTGTCTAAAGCGTACTGTACCCCCTGATTTCAAAATTGCGTATTTTACTTTTAGAAATGGATTATTTGAGCTGCAAAAGGCTTTTGCAGTTCAACTAAGTGAATTTTCAACTTTATGACAGTGTTTTCACTACTCAATTTGAAAATCAATGCGTATTTTCACATTGCTGTGCTTATTTTGTACTCCCACTTTTGATAATCAATGCGTATACAGCTAAAATAATTGCGTAAAATACGCCAATCAATACGTACCTTACCTGGAGCTCTATTGAGGTATGCGAATGTTATTTACAGTGCATAAATGAGCACACATTGTAGTATTTGAATACCCTACTAGCAAAATACAATAAATCGGCGTCAAACGTATTGAATTACGCTTCTTCAATGGATCCAAAACGCTTTGCCCGGGAACTACTTTTTGTAACAACATATGCAGCATTTGGCTTCTATAAATAAAACTCTCAGAGACTGTGAAGCAATCGAAATCTGTAAGGGGTCCAGGGCACCTTATACATTTCGGTTGCTTCACAGCTGAACGTTGAACCCCCTTTTCAAAAATGACGCCCATGGACACTGCCAGACAAATGGGAAGAATGTCCTCGCCTTTATCTGTCTGTGGTCAACACGTCCTTTCTTATCTTACGGCGACTCCATTACGGAAACAACGCACTCCCATTCCAACACCATTGTTCCATCTTCAAATAGACAATATTCTGTCTGAAAGGTACTGTGAGTGTTCGTTTATAGTTTATATTTCGACATGGTATTCCATTTAGAAAACTGTTTCCATCATAGACGATAATGTTACTCTAAATAAAATAAATTAGTCACCATCGATTGGTAAAAACATTTTTATAATTCTGAAAATTTACTAGCGTTTGCAACGCTAGTTATTTTTTCAGTATTATAAAAACAATTACAATTCACCGATATTTTCCAGGCGAATTGTGTCGGCGGCTGGGGTCGAACACAGGCCACCTGGGTGTGAGGCGAACACTTTACCTCGTCGCTATGAATGCCGGCTTGTACCGCAAGGCAGTACAAATGTTCGATTATCCTACTATGGCCGTACTACTACAAATGTTCGATTTTCCTACTATGGCCGTACTACTACAAATGTAGTAGTACGGCCATAGTAGGATAATCGAACATTTGTACTGCCTTGCGGTACAAGCCGGCTTTTATAGCGACGTGGTAAGAGTGTTCGTCTCTCACGCAGGCGGCCTGGGTTGGACCCCAGCCGCCGAAAGTTAGTTTTCACTTTATAACACATTCCCCTCCTACTACAGTACAATAGTTACCTATTCTTTTCCACCACTTTCCATATCTGCAACCGACTTCCTTTAAATTAACTTACCGCAAACACATCTGGTATTCTAGTTACCAGGTTACCGGAGTATTTAGGTGCGAAAGAAGTATGCATAATTCGTGAACGGTTACAGATAATAACTAGCATTGATTATTTCATAGAGTTTCATGTTTATCAAATATTTATACATGTTTACCTTCTCTAAATGGCAGCGAATAATTGGCCACCGGGTGGGTGGGTACCTTAGGACACGCGTATCAAACGTAGACTGATATGTATAATGAGACCAGCCACATGGTTTTGTACCTAGGAATCTGTGCGATTTTTCATGAAACTTATTCATAAAAAAATGGGGAAATTGATACTGAATCCTGGATTGATAGATTTGTTTGTAAAAATGTCGAAAGTTGTCGAAATGTTCAGAGAAAATGCGGAATATTCCGCATTTTCTCCGAACATTTCGTCACCTTTCGAAGAATAGACCTCCGGACTTGCTCTGAACATTTCGTCAACTTTCGACGTCATTTACATAAAGCATCATAGTTTCTGTAAATGCATGTTATGACAAAAGAACGCATATCCCGTTAGATACACAATCACATGGCTTGTCTGATATATTCTCACACTATCTAGACACATCTAAATATGAAATGCTGGTGCAGGCACGATGTCAGGTTGGCAGAATCACCCCGATCAAACTGCGCCGGTGCACTTGTTCAACCCCTTTGTACCCTGGTCTAGTCTGGGCTACTTTATACTATAGTAATAAATGGCCATTTTGTGGAATTTATCGGGGTATAAACTTGGAAAAGTCGCGGGAATACTGGACGAAGGCCGGAAGGCCTCGTCCAGTATTCCCGGCGACTTTTCCAAGTTTATATCCCCGATAAATTCAACAAAAAGGCCATTCATTCCTTATAATTCCAGCATTTGAAATAAATTCATCAAGAAAATGTGTTTATTTTACGTTTTCTTAAGAATTATTTTAACTGCGCCTGACGGTTACGGAAAGTAGTTCGGCATGGGAGTTTACTGGGATATAAATTTTGGACAGAGACTTGCTACGGACCAATCAAATGTTAGGGAATTGTGTAAATATTTTTGTGCTGGAATTATTGTCGAATCTTGTCATGACACGTCATGTACAGTCGAACCTCTACAAACTGGACACCCATACAAGTTCGTTTACTGTTTACTGTTGATAGGTTCCACTGTAATTTATTTCTAACGATACTGTCGTATCCTTAACCCTTAAACCACTATCTTATTTTTTTGTCGTCTGCTGTTTATTTTATATTTTCCTTTATTATCATCAAAACATGCTTTAACAGCACTTTAGGATAATTTACAATATGCTTTGACAACACTTCATAATCATTTCCAATGGAAATGATTATGACGTGCTGTCAAACCATGTTTTTATTGAGAAATAAGGCAATATATAAAAGCAACAGCAGACGACAATTGTTGTGAGTAGCGGTCTAAGGGTTAATGAATTATGCCATCATTTAATGACGATGAGCGGGGTACAGCACAGTGCAGTACGGCTTGTTTACTGTAACGCTTATTTGAGCAATTTTCATAAACGTAGCTAATTCAATAATTACAATTTATCGATTCAGTTTACAATTATAATTGTAATTAGCGCGTTCTAGATTTACGATTTCCTCTAAGTTAAGTTTGAAGAATATGTTTCGAGATGCATATCACAATGATACAGTGAAACCTCTCTAAACCGGACACCCTGGGAGGTCCCCAGGGTGTCCGGTTTGGAGAGGTTTCACTGTAAACCAGATATTTGATCATTCTGAGCCATAGTTGTGCGCTTTGCGATCACAGACAGATATTATCACCTGAGATACATGACCAAGAAACTCAGCAACAGTAAGATCACAGGTGTTTTCTTGGTGTCCGGTTTAGAGAGGTTCCGCTGTACTATCATAGTTCTATTTTCATGTACACAACATTGTCATGGCCAGTCTTCTCAGCGACACAGATGGGTGAGGGATGTTGAACCTTATATGTCACAGAAACGAATATATCACACGTTCGATATATTCGTGCGAATGCGTCACGTAAATTTCCACACTGATATCAGGGCGATAACCGTGTTTCCTTAAAATGTTAACGGACATTACGGGATTTAACATTAACGTAGACATTATTGTATGTGAGAGTTGAATCTGGTTACACCCCTTATAGGAATACTACGCTTATACGTAATCCTACACTATGTCGAGTTATTCTAATTCTAGGGTTGAATACACAATTGTTTTTATGTAAATATTCCGTTCTGATGTTGGGTCCCTCCCCCCCCCCCCCCCCCCCCCCCCACCCCCCCCCCCAATGCAACACGTTAAATGACCGATCGAACCCGTTGACCCTACCTTAAATGACCTAGCTGTTGATATGACGTTACACACCAATACATCACATCACTGGTCGCAAAACCCATAAGCCCCATTCCTCCAGTCACAGCCACATATCTCATATAATGGCAAATTAAGCCTACTTGACTATCGCGCGATTTATTGGTGTACAAATGGCGGCACGCTTCGTAGCATGCACTTTGCGTATCTTAAGATGAAAGTTACTTATTATAGATCAAAACATAACTTCCTGCTGAGAAGCATGTGTTGTTTGTTAAAGGTACATGCCCACTCAGTAGGCACAACATGTTCTTTATATGAATTAAATAAGTATATAATTGTGTCACTATTCCACCAGTTCTAAAAAATACGAGTGCATTTATTATCTTATATTTAAGGGTAGGAATTGGCTCGAGGACCTTCCAAACCCGGGCATTTGAGCCCAAAAATGGCAGGCCTATGACCGTTGGCCCGTTTGTTTTCGAATTTATTAATATCTGCCATACAGTCGAAATATGTGAATTAAATGAAGGAGGCAATGAGGCGGTTACTTTAGCCTAGCTAGATCATTCTCCTATCGCACGAAGCCGGTATGTAAGATCGTGAAAAAGGCTGAGTGTGAGTGCCTGTTTCACGGTCTTACATAAATACATTAGATCATGCCTTTTGTATTTGTATATTTACGTAAAGCGGAAAAAGCATAACTTTTATGTAACTTTGAAATGACACCCAGCTTATGATAGTGATGATGCATTCCGCAAGGTCACAGTTTAAAGGGACATGCATACATTCGAAGGTAAAATATGTCTGAAAATGATGCCATAATATCTGTGTTTATCCCGTCAACACAGTGCGTATGTGCCGTGAAACACAGTGCCGTGAAACATTTTTGATATCCTGTCAATACTATTTTTGCATTTTACAGCCATTTGTAGGTGTTGACGGGATAAATAGAATAGTAGGTTAGTGCCGTGAATGGGAAAAAATATCTGGCGCGGCACGGAAACGGGATGTGCTCGGCAGAGCCTCGCCCATCCCGTTTCCTGAGCCTTGCCAGATATTTTTTCCCATTCACGGCACTAACCTACTATTCTCTATAAATAGTACTAAATACCCGCTCCACACCCCCCACGCATCGCCCCACCCCCCCCCCCCACCCCCACACCCCCGCGAGAAATAGAGGGACTTTAAATAATTATGCTGTTAAATCCAGAAATGTCCCGGTAAGATGCCGCACAGTGCAGGGCTATTTGGTTGGTGAACGTCGCAGCACATTTTTAGCAACAGTTAAATAACATGTAATGTCACCGCAGTGCGGGACAGCATCGGCGGTTAAAGCCCCGGTGTATGCCCAGTATGTCCAGATAAAGCCCCGCTACTCCCCTGGAGTGGAGGGGTGTGGTGCGGGAATGTACATTGACTGATGATAACATATTCTTTTAAAATATACAGCTGATCTCATTTTAATCATCTAAATAGAACAACCAATGATTGGAACATTGTTATATATGTACATGTAAAGTGTATTGGACATGCAAATATTTAACAGGCGAAACTGACGATCGGTTAACAATTTGTACCATAATGTTTTATATTTAGTTACTATTATCATAGATGTTTACATTTCATGCGATATACTCTATATCACAGACATGGAGATTAAAAAGTAATATAACAAGAGGCCCAAATGGGCCTGCTTCGCTCACCTGAAATTATTATCCAAATTTAGTTATAAAGTTTATAAAGTAAGTCAGAAATGGTCCAGACTGTCTATTACATGTATATATACCATCAACATTGTTCTGTCCACCATGGTAATAGTTGGCTTGAAACATAAAAATTGAGAACAATGTAAACAGTATAATGCTTATAAAACAGCATTAACAAATGTGATGCAGAACACATATGAATAAATGATAAACGGTATATATAACAGACAGTCTGGTGCACAAGGAAAAGACGCTTGAAATCAATAATAAACTTTCAGCGGGCGCTCATCTTAAATTATGTAATCATCCGATGTCGACCAAATATGCCCCAGAGTGATCGTCTTGTCGATACCTTTGAGTTGATATATGACATGACCATAAACGGTAAAATCTGAAATTTGACCCCTCCGGCTCGCCCACGGGCCACCATTTGAACAAATCTGAAACAGCGTTAAATATCGATCATTCCTACCAAGTGTCATCGAAATCCGTCTGGCGGTTCGTGAGAAGAAGTTGTTTTATGAATTTGACATACTTTTTGACGGCGGCCATTTTGGATTATGCGATGATCTCCATTTTAACAAATATGAAAAGTCTTCACCCACGGACCATAACTGTGAAGTTTGTCCAATATCAGCTCGGCGGTTCATGAAAATAAGACGTTTGAAATAATGACCTTTTAACCTTTCTGCGGTCATCTTGTATTACGTAATTATCATATTTCGACAATAAATGCTCCAAAGTGATGTGTTTGATAATGATATGACCATATTCGGTCAAGTTTGAAATTTGCGATTGTGTGACATATTCGTTTATACCAAAAAGCGAAAAATATTTGGGTGAGATTTTCGGCTTGTGATGTACTCGGCCGAATTCGGCCAGTATTCACCGAAATGTGTGACGCATTCGCACGAATACTTCACACGTGTGATATATTCGTTTCTGTGACATATACGGTTCAATAGAGGTAGTCTGTCACGTGGGTTATGCTTTAACACCGACAATATATTGACATACATTTATATTTTACGACTTCCTTTCTGTATTTACGTTGTCAAAGATAATTAGATTTTCTGATAAATTCTCAAAAATATAATCGTTTATTCCTATGATATATCAGACATAGATTAAAATCCTTGGATATATGTCGGACAGTGGGAAAATATGTTTTACTGTTAAGTGTTCCCCGATGAACGTTTTTTACGCAAACATCTACAATAGTACGCGCCATGGAAAATCTGGCTATATCAGGCCCGTAGCCAGGGGGGTCGGAGCGGTCGTCGACCCCCCCCCCCCCGCCCAGCCTCGAAATACACTTTTTTAGCATCGAGGTCCACTTTTTTAGACCCCCCTATATACCTCAGGTCCATTTGGCCTTCGAAACGACCACCCCCCCCCCCCCCCTTCAAACAGGTCTGGCTACGGGCCTATATATGCTATGTTTTTAACCCTTAGACCGCGGGAACCGAAAATTGTCGTCTGCTGCTGTTCCATATTTTGGAGTTTCTCTTAATAAAACGTGGTTTGGCAACACTTCAGAATCATTTCCAATGGAAATGATACTAAAGTGCTGCCAAACCATGATTACATTTGTGAAGTTAAAAATATACAGCAGACGACACAATTTAATTCAGCATTGTAAGGGTTAAGGACCCGTGGAACCCCTATAATTCATGCACAATTGCTTCGTAAATGCGATTGGATACATGCATAACATACAAGTGAACATTATCCCGTCAACACAGTGCGTATGTGCCGTGAAACACGGTGCCGTGAAACATTTTTGATATCCAGTCAATAATATTTTTGCATTTTACAGCCATTTGTAGGTATTGACGGGATAAATAGAATAGTAGGTTAGTGCCGTGAATGGGAAAAAATATCTGGCGCGGCACGGAAACGGGATGTGCTCGGCAGAGCCTCGCCCATCCCGTTTCCTGAGCCTTGCCAGATATGTTTTCCCATTCACGGCACTAACCTACTATTCTCTATTTATCTTCTTTTTATAGCCAGCACGGTGCATGGAGTTGCCATGTTATGTCAGCTATCTGAGTGTATACAAGCCATCGGCCAGTTTTACATATTATGGCTTTTGACAGATACCACTAATACTATGACAAACACATGCATACAATTTGGTGCAATATGATGGAAAGACATCAGAGAACAGCGTGCTATGCGTTGTTTTCATCAAATTATATACAAAGTTGGATATCTGAAGGGTGTGTTGACCCTTTGTTAAAATGTTTGAGAATTCAGTAAACATCAAAAACAATACACAGTGCTGTATATATATATACCTGTATTACCATACATACTGTATCGAATCCAGTGAATTGTAAACAGTTATCTGAGTGCATTGTCACTATTGTCTACTTGCCTGCTATAGAGATGCGAGTCAATAAGGCTTCCTTGTGGCAGATGTACTTCTACGTATAGATAGTGCATCTGTTTGACATTTTACAATTTGAAAAAGTGTCCATTGTATATTTTGTGAGTGATGGTAGAAAAGCTCAGATATCTAGCTTTTTTGTGTAGTCTGCTATACTAATAGTTATAGGACGTTGTCGTCATATCTCTGTGGGATGTATTGCACCAAATTTGTTTGATTAGAGTTTCTGCCATATTAGTTGCTGTATGTGTCAAACGCTCCAAGTGGTGAAACTGTCAGATAGCACACACAAACTAAAATGGCGGAGATGGCAACTCTATGAGAAGAGGGTCAGATATACTTTGTGTAGATATTCAGTCACATATATGATGCTAAAACATTTGAAACAAAAGGTCATATTCAATAAAGTCAGTCCTTAACTATTTCAACACAACATACCCCTTATGTGATGTTTACAGTACGTAACGAGCCGCACATCAGGATATGCACTTTTTTGTCAAGTACTTTTCATAATTTTTAGACAAACACCTCCTTTTCATACATGGACTGGTCTGAAATCATTTCGTCGCGATTGGATTGATCGGAAAATTAACATATCAAAGTCCATTCCAGTTATTTAGAGTTGAAAGGATAACTACATGGGGTTACAAAATAACTTCTATCCGTTACTATTAATTGGGGAGGTATGTTACCTCGCCAATTAATAGTAACGGATAGAAGTTATTTTGTTCATAAATTGGTATGAAATCATTATTGTCTCCATCGGAGGTAATTGTGCGAGATTGATGTTGGTATACGCGGAGTAATTGTTCAATCCCTCGGGGAAACATTTCCCGCCACGATTTCACATGATTTAGGGAGGAGGGGGAAATCAGCGGCTGTTGTCATTCTGACCACGTGGTAAATTACAACGCATTGGGATCACTAATGTGCTCTCATATAAATATTTTCAGTGATAAATGGGTATTCATATAGATCTGTTCGTTTTGCCCACGAGTTCGCAGGCATTAAAGGAATTGTACTATCAATTAAATCACATGTTTACCATTTTTTAAACCCGTGTACAACTTCTTTCCAAATGCAGCATGTATGAACAATATATCCATCACAAAATCATTCTGTTGACACAAAAGTGAAGTTTTTTTCAAACGACTTCAACTTACAATTGTCATATGACAAAAACTATACATACGCTCTATAGAGAATATTATAGGAATGAATGGCCTTTTTGTGGAATTTATCGGGGTATAAACTTGGAAAAGTCGCGGGAATACTGGACGAAGGCCGGAAGGCCTCGTCCAGTATTCCCGCGACTTTTCAAAGTTTATATCCCCAATAAATTCCACAAAAAGGCCATTCATTCCTTATAATTCCAGCATTTGAAATAAATTCATCAAGAAAATGTGTTTATTTTCCGTTTGCTTAAGAATTATTTTAACTGCGCCTGACGGTTACGGAAAGTAGTTCGG
Source organism: Conchocele bisecta (assembly GCA_029237695.1). Lineage (NCBI taxonomy): Eukaryota > Metazoa > Mollusca > Bivalvia > Lucinida > Thyasiridae > Conchocele > Conchocele bisecta. The sequence goes on along the minus strand of CM055265.1, from coordinate 53,767,731 downwards.
CATGGAGTTTACTGGGATATAAATTCTGGACAGAGACTTGCTACGGACCAATCAAATGTTACGGAATTGTGTAAATATTTTTGTGCTGGAATTATCTTAAAGTGATAGCATGAGAACGTATACTAAATTAAATTATTTTAAAGTCACTATTTTTATTAAATTTTCGAGCACATGGTCTTTATCAAAATAGTCTGAATACATTATTTTAACTTTAAAATAATGTGTATTAAATTTCCTGCCATTAGGGGAAGATGTAGCAGTTGGAAAAAAAATATCCACCCGATATACAAACGTATATTTAATGAACGCATTATCACACTTGATGTTAGACTTTTATTTTGTTTCTTAGAAATAAAATATAAACAAAAAGCAAATTCAATGCATCAACTGTATGTGGCACATGTGTATCGGCGCGGAATAGTACGTAACGACTTGGCCTCAATCTGGAAAATATAGACACTCCGTAATCAATATGGTGTAAGAATATGCGGGCCGTTTCACTAAACTTCGTACGACTAAAATGTTCGTAAGTGAAAAATTATGATAGTCTGTAGATTTCACATTAACACTGTTTACTTGTAAACAATTATTGGATTTACATTTATTATAGGAATGAATGGCCTCGTCCAGTATTCCAGCGACTTTTCCAAGTTTATATCCCCGATAAATTCCACAAAAACGCCATTCATTCCTTATAATTCCAGCATTTGAAATAAATTCATCAAGAAAATGTGTTTATTTTCCGTTTTCTTAAGAATTATTTCAACTGCGCCTCACGGTTACGGAAAGTAGTTCGGCGTGGGAGTTTACTGGGATATAAATTTTGGACATAGACTTGCTACGGGCCAATCAAATGTTCGGGAATTGTGTAAATATTTTTTGTGCTGGAATTATTGAGCATAGGCTGCCTATGCTCAATAAATGTAAATCCATCAATTGAAATTTCCGGACGATCCTAAAATTTGCACTTACGAACATTTTAGTCATACGAAGTTTAGTGAAACGGCACCGAACCTGCAGATAATACCATGCTCAGAGGGGGGGGGGGTCCATGATTTAGGTCTAGAGGGGGCCTGGATTCTCAATTGTAAATGAGACATATCTGGATGTGACTGGAGAAATGGGGCTAATGGGATTTCTGACCAGTATAGCTCCTGATCAAATAGCACACCCATGTAGCCTGATAAAGATCTACATTGTTTGTTAGAAGCACGACGGTGTTCCATGGGGCGTGTGGGTTTTGCGACCAGTGTAGATCCAGATCAGCATGTGCATAGGCATAGTGAAAATGGGGCGTATAGGTTTTTCAACCAGTGTAGATCCAGTTCAGGATGTACACCGGTACATTGGAAATGGGGTTTATGGGTTTTGCAACCAGTGTAGATCCAGATCAACAAGTGCACTTGTACAGTGGAAATGGGGTTTATGGGTTTTGCGACCAGTGTAGATCCAAATCAGCCGGTACACTCGTACATTGGAAATGAGGTTTATGGGTTTTGCGACCAGTGTAGATCCAGATCAGGATGTGCACCCGTACAGTGGAAAAGGGGCTTATGGGTTTTTCATCCGCACAGTCTGATCAGAATATACACTGTTCGCCATTTCATAAATGTAACACCCGTTGTGACTGATTCCTGATACTGGAGACTGTTCTATTTTATTTACCTGTTTACATCACAGGTTCTTGAAGAACGGTTCATATTTCGATGTTTTGTGTGTTATTTCCGTATAACTGGTGGTTAAGGTGCATTGTTACCAACATACAATTTACGCCAGCTCCCGCGAATTACACATGTTTTTTTTGGTATTTTGACAGTATATAAGGTGTCCAAATGTTCGGAACGGTGAATGTGCAGATAATTGACGATTTATGTCGTGTGTAATGACTGAGCATTAGTAGTTACGCAAAACTATGTAAATTACCCAAAAAACAATGAAATCCACCAAAATCTACCCAAAATACCCAGATGACACCAACATACTGACCATCGGTTCAAACACCTGTGGTTTACATCTGCATACAGACACAAAAGTTGTCGAAGCAATGTGGCACGTGACCGCCGGTATGCTGCGCGCAGAAGGTACCTGGGCAGTCACTCTTTGAGCTGCACGGTTTCTTGTCAGCTGAATTAATACAATAGAACCTCTCTAAACCCGATACACAGGCTACGGAGCCCCGTTCATGATCGCAAATCACATATAACTCTCTCGCGGTGCCCATATGCCTGATTTACAGTGGGACCTCCCTAAACCGGACACCCTGGGAGGTCCCCAGTGTGTCCGGTTTAGAGAGGTCCCACTGTCAATCAGACATGTGACTATACCAAGGCATGCAGACGTGCTTTGCGAACTGGAATGTGCATACTGATAAGAGATATATGGCAATGGGATCAATGCAATTACAGATATAGAGGCTGCCTGAGAACGGAGCCCCGCAAGGGACATGGATTCTTTTTTTATTAATTCGTTCCCAAGAAATAACAATTCGTTCCCTCAATTTAACAATCCGTTCCCACGAATTAACAATTCGTTCCCACGAATTAACAATTCGTTCCCTCAATTTAGAAATTCGCTCCCACGAAAACAACAATTCGTTCACACTGTAACGAATTATTAATTCGTGGGAACGAATTGTTATATCGTGGAAACGAACTGTTAATTCGAGTGAACGAATTGTTATATCGTGGGAACAAATTGTTAATTCGAGGGAACGATTTGTTAAATTGAGGGAACGAATTGTTATTTCGTAAGAACGAATTAATAAAAAAGAATCCATGTCCCTTGCGGGGCTCCGTTCTCAGGCAGCCTCTATATCTGTAATTGCATTGATCCCATTGCCATATATCTCTTATCAGTATGCACATTCCAGTTCGCAAAGCACGTCTGCATGCCTTGGTATAGTCACATGTCTGATTGACAGTGGGACCTCTCTAAACCGGACACCCTGGGGACCTCCCAGGGTGTCCGGTTTAGGGAGGTCCCACTGTAAATCAGGCATATGGGCACCGCGAGAGTTATATGTGATTTGCGATCATGAACGATGAGAGATGACAATATACACGTTTTCATCCATAACAAAAATTCACCTCCAAAAAAAGATATTTTATAAAAATCCAACATATGTTGGTGTTATTATAAAACAAAACAAACAATTTTAATATTGAGCAACAAGAAGCTGGAGCGTGACCAGTAGCCGATTTCATTAAAATTGCAAAGTATACTTATCTATCAAAGTATACTTTGAGGGAGTAATCTTTTATTTTTCCAGAAAGGAATTATGTCATATAGAAATAACGACTGTATATAGTTGATGATTAAAAGTATGCAGAATTATTATACTGAATTTATTACATTATCACAGCCAAAATGGCTGTGATAATGTAATAAATTCAGTATAATAAAAATTAATAAATTTATCCTTAAAGTGAAAAGTTCTCCCTCAAATTATACTTTGCTTGATATGTATACTTGGCAATGTTCGTGAAATAGGCTACAGGGGGGGGCCGGACAACGAACAATTTACTCAGAAACCTGGCTAGATAGCCTGGAAATGATGTACAACAGTTCGAGTATGAGACCAAACACATTATTGCTCAACTATTCCACATATTTTAAAATATATAAAAATGGCCGTTGTCAACATTACGAACTAGATTGGTCAGTAAGCGAGGCTTACGGAATACCCCCGCGTGGGCCCAGGTACCCCTAAAATATGTAAACATTTCCAAGTGTGTGGGCTTGTGACCTTGACTCTGGGATTAGCGGGAGCGGCATGAACGTAAATTTGTCACAGGGTGGTAGAGGTACATTGGAGCAATGAATGTGTGAAATGTGAAGCAGATCCGAGCAAGGAAATAGAAGTTATAACCGATTTCTCTGATGTTAATTTTTGTAAAGAGACTACCGTATAACCTCGAATTAACGCCCCCGGGGGTGTTACATTTTACAAAAGGGGGGCGTTTATTAGCCACTAAAAAAAAAAAAAAAAACTTACCAAGGACCGCCAATTTCAAACACAAATAAGGATTTAAGGATTATTTGTGTTTGAAATTGGCGGTCCTTGGTCAGTATTTTTTTTGTTTTTTTTAATTTGGAAGGGGCGTTTATTAGGAGGGGGCGTTAATTCGAGGTTATACGGTAAGTATGTGACGTTGACCTCGAGATCAGCGGGGATTTGTCACAGCATATGACATATTAAGAATTTGCAATGAAAGAAATAGAAGTTATAACATATTTCTCTGATGTTAAGTTTTGTAAAGAGACTAAGTATGTGTCCTTGACCTTGGGATCAGCGGGGGTTGGACAGTCGTAGATTTCTCACAGCATGATAGTACAACCTTAGAGGAATGCACAAGTGAAATAATAAGAATTTTCAATGAAGGAAATTGAAGTTTTAAATTATTTCTCTGATGTTATGTTTTGTAAAGAGACTAAGTATTTGACCTGGACATTGGGATCAGAGGGGGTTGGACGGTCGTGGATTTGGCACAGCATGGTAGTAGAGCCTTACAGGAATGCATGTGTGAAATATTAAGCATTTTAGATGAAGGAAATAGAAGTTAGAACAATATTTCTCTGATGTTAAGTTTTGTAAAGAGACTAAGTATTTGACCTTGACCTTGACCTTGGGATCAGCGGGGGTTGGACGGTCGTGGATTTGGCACAGCATGGTAGTAGAGCCTTACATGAATGCATGTGTGAAATATTAAGCATTTTAGATGAAGGTAATAGAAGTTATAACAATATTTCTCTGATGTTAAGTTTACGGACTAAGTATTTTACCTTGACCTTGGGATCAGCGGGGGTTAGACGGTCGTGGATTTGGGACAGCATGTTAGTAGAGCCTTACAGGAATGCATGTGTGAAATATCAAGCATTTTAGATGAAGGAAATAGAAGTTATAACAATATTTCTCTGATGTTAAGTTTACGGACGCACGGACGAACGGACGGACGGACGGACGGACGGACGGACAACCTGATTCCAGTATACAACCCCACCCCCACAACACGTTGCGGGGGTATAATTAATAGTTCAATTCATTTCAATGACGTGTGTCATTGTAGATATGCAAATACGGCAGGACATTTGTATAATTATTTAAATCACTTAACGCTTACACCGCTATCTTAATTGTTTGTCGGTTGCTGTTTATTTTCCATTTTTGTCATCAAACATATGCTTTGACAGCACTTTAGAATAATTTACAACATACGTTGACAGCACTTTAGAATAATTTACAACATGCTTTGACAGCGCTTCAGAATCATTTCCATTGGAAATGATTCTGAAGTGCTGTCAAACCATGTTTTTATTGAGAAATAAGGCAAAAGCAACAGCAGACGACAATTCGATGGTCTAGTAACATAAGGTCGTAACTGCTATGCTAAAGCATAGCACTTACGACCTTATGTTACTAGACCATCGAATTGTTGTGTGGTGTAGCGGTGTAAGGGTTAATAATTTCAGCTCAAAAATATTTACACAATTCCCTAACATTTGATTGGTCCGTAGCAAGTCTCTGTCCAAAATTTATATCCCAGTAAACTCCCACGCCGAACTACTTTCCGTAACCGTGAGGCGCAGTTAAAATAATTCTTAAGAAAACGGAAAATAAACACATTTTCTTGATGAATTTATTTCAAATGCTGGAATTATAAGGAATGAATGGCCTTTTTGTGGAATTTATCGGGGATATAAACTTGGAAAAGTCGCGGGAATACTAGACGAGGCCTTAAACAATTACAATTTTCGAGAAAAAAAATCAAAAAAATAAAAAATTTTTTTTCTTTCGAAAATTGTAATTTTTTACCGCTTCGTCCAGTATTCCCGCGACTTTTCCAAGTTTATACCCCGATAAATTCCACAAAAAAGGCAATTCATTCCTATAATGAGTCCATTGAATATATTTGTTATCGACATATTATAAAGTATGATCATTGTTGATCAAACATAAATAGAGAGAATAAACAGTTTTTTTCCGTTATCATTTTAGGGAATACGGTTATCGCCCCTGATCTCAATAGTGACAATTCACGTGTAAAAAACATATAATAATGCCATTAACACGTCCAGTTATGGTAAATGAATATTTATTTTTATTAAAATGTCATATCTACAGAATAGGGTTGCACGTTTAAGGTTGGTGTACCCTTCCTGTGGCCCCATGTAAAGTCTATGGAAATCTAATAAAAAACCCTACTCATAAACCGATAGCTACTTACACCAACAAAGCATATATATATGTGTTTAATACGTATTTATGCTGCCAGCAAGGAAATCACACCATATGCTGTAGTTAGACAGTGATAAGCACATGTTGGTGTTTTACATGTATAATTTGACTCATACACACGTGTAGAGATGTAAATATACATGTGCTACATCAAAACATGTGTGTGTACATTTTATTGGTAGCTGTATCTGCATAATGGCTTACAGATCACATGTACATAGTTTATTTATGTCTGTCGCTATTGTTTTATTAGTAGGGTGTTTTATTAGATTTCCATTGACTTTACACGAGGCCACAAGAAGGGTAGAACTACATTAACCATCTCAACACTATATACCTGTTTAGCAATGTATGCAAACAGTGTAGATCCAGATGAGACGGCTCGTAACGAGCCGTCTCATCAGGATCTGCACTTTTTGCAAGTAACTGTCATGTTGTTTAGAAAAAAGCACCCCCTCCTTATAAATTGACTAATCTGAAAATAATTTTGTGAGGATTGGATTGGTCGGAAAATTAACATATCCCTGTCCATTTCAGTTACTTACGGGTTGACACGGTTAAGCTATGCAACAAAATGAAATGTCGTTTACCTGTGTGGTTGTGGTGACGCGGGGGCATACAGGAACACTCGTGGTTGTGGCAGACCTTTGTGTAGTTGTGGACACACATCGTGTGGTTGCACTCCATCGAGCCGTTGTGGTGGTGGTGGTGGTGGTCATGCACGGGGCCCTCTTGCTTGCAGTGCTCCGTCACCACGTACGCTACAAGTATACAATCAAAGTACTGAAAGTACTGAACATAGGATGCATTGCTGTAGATGGTGCCTGCTGTCCAGCACTTTGTGCTATCCAACACACTGTGCTTGCCGTCCAGCACATGATGCCGTCCGGCACATGGTGCCTGCCGTCCAACACGTGGTGCCGTCCATCAGAAGCAATTTGGATGTAATCAGTAGGATGGCCCGTTTATTGAGGTTACACATCATACGCTTTTCCTTGTAGTAAAGGTTCCCTGTAAACTTACTCCTCGTTGAATTGCGTTTGGCGTGTAGGCAACTTTGAAACACGTACAACATGTGCAGTGAGAACCTCACTGCGGATCGCGTAATCATGCGCTGGATGGCCCGTTTAGTGAGGTTCCACGGTACACACTATTCCTTTTAATTGTTCCCTATAAACCTACTCGTCGTATCATACCGAGAGTACAGCGTGTTACACTTATAATTGTAGAAAACGTTCGAAAGGGCAATAAGGTACAGCGGGTACAGCGTGAAACTCACTTTATCCCGTCAACACAGTGCGTATGTGCCGTGAAACATGTTTGATATCCTGTCAATACGACCTAATCACTGCGTATGTATATGTGCGGTGGCTGGGGTTATTGTTTTGCATTTTAAAGCCATTTGTAGGTGTTGACGGGATAAATAGAATAGTAGGTTAGTGCCGTGCATGGGAAAACATATCTGGCGCGGCACGGAAACGGGATGTGCTCGGCAGAGCCTCGTCCATCCCGTTTCCTGAGCCTTGCCAAATAGTTTTCCCATTCACGGCAATAACCTCTATATTCTCTATAACCGTGTCACAATGGCCCGATTGGTGAGGTTTCACTGTACACACAATTCGTTTTTACAGTTCCATCGTGATATGTTTCTTCTAACGCTATTGGCATGTCTTTATAGCGGTGACGCTTCTTTTGGCATATTTTCGTCAGTGATATGCCGTAGACCTATTTAATTCAAGTATACTCCCGTACTGTCTGTAGCAGAGTCTGCTACGGGCGGTACGGGAGTAGATTGCAAGAGTTACTAATCGTAACTATATGTCTCATTTAATCTAAGTCCTATCAACTGCATAACTTACCGACTAAAATTGCGACACATATAGCGATCTTCATGACTTCTTATTTTGCAGGCGGGTCCTGGAAGATTAGTTCGGTAGTAGTAAATAATGTAAGTAGAAACTGTGGCATATGTCTATATATACGGCTACGAAACTAGAACACAGCGATTGTGTTTCGCTGTGTCATGTGGTACCTCTCCCATAATGGTGCCACATGAATCAGAAGTCACGTGGTTGGTGAGATAATTGCGAAAGTAGGTAGTCCAAATTGCATTAACATAGCAACACATGCGTGCCCTTGAATAATATACCGAATGACAAAAGAAACGGGATGTGATTCAACAGCACCTACTTATTTAAAAGTGGTTGTTATACTATATAGTTCATGGAGTGGTTAGCTCGGCCATCTTTGTGTGTTCAGGCCATCAGCCAGTAATGTACCTCTTGAAAGGAAAATACAATATAGAACATAATGATGTAGATAACCATAGTATTACGTAGAAAAGCCAGGACAATACACTCCTATAAATTATATAGCACCAAACTGTAAACTATATCAGTTTTGTGGACAGTTTTATGCCTCGTTTCTTAACAAGACAAATGACCATTGTAAGTATATACATTTAAACATAATACTGAACGGCATTTGGTTTGTAAAATAATTTGGCATAGGGAATTGTGAATTAGACCGTGCAAAGTTCTTTCTCTGTTAAGCGTCCGCATGCGGGTAGGTTTTGAGAGTGATTCTGTGAAAAAAACAAACAAACTCCGTATGCTATTTACTGATGAAGTAGTATGAAAACCGATTGGGGACTTGTGCACGTTTCATATCCGTTCATGAATTTATACTTAATAAGTTTAATTAGAGTATTTTCTTCTTATTTGTTTTTAAAGTTTGCTGGCGGAAATTTAATTTGATACTAATAACTTCCTCAACCTCTTGCAGACTGCAAAGGTTTGAGGAAGTTTTTAACATAAATTTACTTTCGTTGTTTTTTCAAGACCTTGTTTGTTTTTACCGGATACGTAGTTAGGGTTTGGCCATCCGGGTGAACGCTTAACAGAGAAACATTATGGCATTGCCTTATTGTATATATACTTAAGGCCAAAAGAAACTTTACAGTATATAAATGGTTCGATATTTCGGAAACAAGTATGTTTAAAAACCTGATGTAAAATGTTTTTTACTGTTGAATCTAATCTGCAACTACTGCACCAAAACATTAAATGCATGTGTTTAAAGACATTGTGTAAACAATGAAAAGACAACAACACCCTTCATTTCAAAAACGGCAGTAAAGAGAACACAATTTCCTAGTCCCGAGCATAAAACATTTATGAAAAATATTGTAACTTTTGTAAACGTATTTAATGAAATTCCGCAGATGTCCGAAGGTACAAAATCACATGGCATGTCTGATATAAGCTATACATATATCCCGTCACATTTAGGAAGGAATTGTGCTGGAATAAAATGATGATCAGAGGTAGGACAGGTCCAGTAGCCTATTTCACCAACATTGCAAAGTATATTTATCTAGCAAACAAATTTATTAATTGTTATTATACTGATTTTATTACATTATCACAGCCATTCGGGCTGTGATAATGTAATAACTTCAGTATAATAATTCTGCATACTTTTAATCACCAAATATATGCAGGTGCTAGTTCTATATGAAATATATGTAATGCATTTCGGGAAAAATAAATGATTACTCCCTCAAAGTATACTTTGCTAGATAAGTATATTTTGCAATTTTGATGAAATAGGTTACAGGTCAGGCACTAAACTTCCTACGACTAAAATGTTCGTAAGTGCAAAATTATGATAGTCTGTAAATTTCACATTAACAATGTTTTCTTGTAAATAATTGTTGGATTTACATTTATTGATCATAGGCTACATATGCAGCCTATGCTCAATAAATGTAAATCCATCAATTGAAATTTGCAGACGATTCTAAATTTGCGCTTACGAACATTTTAGTCGTAAGAAGTTTAGTGAAACGGCCCCTGATGAAAACATGTTTTTAGTTTTTATAGTATTTTTTTTCAAAAATTCCTGATAGGTCCCTTTAAGGCTGCTTTTAAATTAAGATAATGTGCTTAAAAGGAGGCAAATTGGGGTAATGGAGTGTAGAGGACAGTTTTAACATAATGTGGGTATGCTGAATCCGAATCAATCGGTTACCAGGCTGAGCCCGGTTGCTCAAAACATCAGATAGCTTAACGGACTGTTAAATCCTTAACTGAATGGTTAAAATCTCTGTTAAAACAGAGATTTTAACCATTCAGTTAAGGATTTAACAGTCCGTTAAGCTAACGGATGTTTTGAGCAACCGGGCCCTGGATTCTTTAGTTTTGGTCTTCAAAATTAAAGGAAAACATGGCCGCCATGTAAAATTATGAGTTATCATTAACTACGGGTTTTAACTACGCATGCATCCGAATCAAACGTATTCATATGTTTATAATAATATAATAAGCTGCATACTTTAAAGTATCTATTTCTTTAATATGTTATATGATTATGACCTATACATTTAATATGGCAGCCTGTTTAATACCAATTTATTGATAGATAGATTATTTTCACCTAAAATAAATTCCTCGACGAATTTTGGGATAATGCTTGGTAACCAGTAGTTTTGTAATAAATCGAGTATGCTGAATCCAAATCAATCGGTTATCAGGCTGAATATTTAGTTTTGACCTTCAAAATTGGAAAAGAAAATGACCGCCATTTAAACATAATCTTGAACGGCATTTGATTTGTAAAATAACTTGGCATAGGGAAGTGTGCTTTATTAATATATAATGGTACTCATATTTGTAGATATAGTGTAATATCTGAATGTCAAGTCAACACTACTATGACATCGGAACTACTTCTGACATTGCGCGGAAGAGGTTGACGATATTAACAAACAGGCATACAGAGCTCCAGATAAGCTTTGTGTCTAACTCGTACTATACCTCCTGATTTCAAAATCATTCCGTTTTTACTTTTAAAAATGGATTAATGATTTTCTTCATTACTAAATAGGGAACAAAGGATACAAATTTATAAAAAAAATAAACATTCACTTAGTTGAGCTGCAAAAAGCAAACTAGTGTTGCAGCTCAACTAAGTGAATTTTCAACTTTATGACAGTATTTTCACTACTCAATTTGAAAATCAATGCGTATTTTCACATTGCTGTGCGTATTTCGTACTCCCACTTTTGATAATCAATGCGTATTCAGCTAAAATAATTGCGTAAAATACGCCAATACGCACCTTATCTGGAGCCCTGGGAATATACATATGTCACGTACTAATAATGTAGCACAATCATTTTATGTAAAAAAAATGACCCAATTTTTATCAAATGTCGTCACACTTGAATGAATTCCAGGTTCCACTGTCCACTTTGAGGGAGAAATTTTCAATTTTAGAATAAATTTATTATTGTTTATTATACTGAATTTATTACATTATCACAGCCATTTTGGCTGTGATAATGTAATACATTCAGTATAATAATTCTGCATAGTTTTAATCATCAAATATATGCAATCGTTAGTTCTGCATGAAATAATGCATTTCGGAAAAATCAATGATTGCTCCCTCAAAGTATACTTTGCTAGGAAAGTATGCTTTGCAATTTTGATGAAATCGGCTACAGATGTTAAATGTACAATGGAACCTCCCTAAACCCGGACACAGAGATACTATATGTGATCATATTTTGAGAGGTTTCTTGGTAACGCATCTCGGATAATAATGATGCATATTCATGATTGCAAAATATATAAGTATGCCCAAGAATGGTTATATGCCCGATTTGCAGTGGAACATCTCTAAGCCGGACACCATGGGGACCTCCCAGATCAAATGGCGGTTCTTAATACAGAAGCCAGAACTAACTTTCTGTTGTCGTGCGTATCAACCATGCCCGAGGAGTTATTCGGCACGGAAACCGATGACGTACATAAATTGTGCGTACATGGTCTACATTGTATGTGGATCATGTACACAGGAACATGATCTGTGTCAGATATGTCGTTGCCAGTATAATGTTGCTCCCAGTAGCTATCAACAATGTGTCGTGATCGTAGGTGGGGGAGGGGTGGGATGTAAGGGTGGGTGGATAATGCGGCGAACACATTCACATGGGTACACGTATTGTTGATGGCGTCTGTATGCAACATTTGTACAGAGAGTCTGTTCGTAGCCGATTGATAACGGTGATACTTTGTAACATTCAATAACATGTCATGTATATACGTTGATTGAATTAGTGTAACCGCCCGTCATATTTTAGGACTAATGTCTACTGGCATTGATGTGAAATTCGATATGCGTTACCCTTCCATTCACATTGTAATTATGTTTGATGTTTATAACTTTATATGTCTATGCAATTTTCCATGTTGTAAATAAGAACTCTCCAATATGGAGGAAATAAAGAATATATATATCTACAAATGCCTTCGTTGGCACAGATGAAGGCGTAAGGGCGTACATCAATATGGGAGGAAACCGGAGAAACATCATCTTACATCATTCATTACCTGTCAAGTTGGAAATGATGGGGAATATTTAATACGCAACTACACGTGATACGCGAGTTTTGATGTTCATGATATAATACATGTCAAATCAAATGAAATCAATCAATTTTGGATATAATACATGTACTGCTATGTGGTTATTCTTGCTACAACACACAAACGTTGAGAAAATGAAATGTTCTCAACTAAATGTATACTATATCCATGGTAGTGTATTATATCCATACGTATAGTCTCCCTTAGTGGTAGAAGCAGGGGTTGGAACAGTTATAAATGCCAAATTTGAAAATGGCTAAACAAGCATATGTTTGCGCCCACAAATGCATAAAAGTGTGCTTCCCATGTTCAAACATTTAACTTAGTATCTGTCTGCAAATATCTGGTACCTCAAATCCTAATTTCAGGATATATCCTGAAAATTTCGACCCCTGTAGAAGTGATGCGGTATTTCTGTCGTTTAGTATATTATTAGTAGGGACCCGTAGACTCTATGAGGCACAGTTTCCGGGCCGTATCACATGTAGAATACTCGGACCTGTGACTCAAAGAATATTACCATTACAAAAAAATCCATTACCCCAACCACTTGGTCTCATACAGTACTATCTATTATAGATTAACGTCATGTACAGTACGATACCAGGTGGGTGGGGTAATGGGATATTTTTTTTAATAGGCATTTGTTGGTATCATAGGTCCGAGTCTTCCACCTGTGGGCCGTATCCTTCCTACATCTCCCACGCAAAGCAATTTGGCAACGTCGTGGACACGTGTACATGTTACCTGATTATGTGGCTGTGACTGGAGAAATTGGTTTCGCGACCAGTGCAGATCCAGATCAGCCTGTGCATCCGCACAAGCTGATCAGGATCCGCACTGTTCGCCATTGCATAAATAAAACACCCGCCTTGCTTCTGTCCAACAATATAGATCGGCATCAGGCTACACGAGTGTCATTTGATCAGGAGCTACATTGGGGGCAATTCCCATAAGCCCCATTTCTTCAGTCACTGCCGTATATGGGACACGCCATGTGGGTTTGTACCTACTGTCTGTTCCACGTTTTGCTGCCGACTAAGTTTTGGCCATTAAAGACATTACATCTAAAAAATATTTAAAAGTAAGTACTTTTTCATCAATAACAAAAAAGTCACCCTCCCCAAAAAATGTTGTTTGATGAAATGCCATCAAATATTGATGTTATTGTCTATTAAACACATTAAATCTAAAAAATATTTATTTAAAAGTAAGTATGTTTTCATCAGTAACAAAAAAGTCACCCTCCCCAAAAAAAATTGTTTGATGTAATTCCATCAAATATTGATTTTATTGCGAAAAAAACATATTCGGGAATTTAACGTGGGGAGTCAATTTCCAAAATTTTTCGTTTTTTGATCCTGGAAATTGACTCCAAAACCTGGCGAGATAGCTTGAAAATGATGTAACTAAGAAAACAAGTTAGATTTTGAAAATCGGTCCACAAATAAAAAAAAATATTGAAACAAAATCTATTTTTAGCCCCCATGTTAAATTCCCATAGGAAAATCGTTTTTTCGCAATAAAATCAATATTTGATGGAATTACATCAAACAATTTGTTTGGGGAGGGTGAATTTTTTGTTACTGATGAAAAAGTACTTACTTTTAAATATTTTTTAGATTTAATGTGTTTAATAGACAAAAGTTAGTCGGCAGCAAAACGTGGAACAGACCGTGAGTAAGAACATGTGCGAAATCTCATACAATTATTTACAAAATTTACGATATTTCAGTTAATGACGTCAAAAGTTTGCGAAATGTTCATATAACAAATGTGGAGTAGAAAATTTCATCATATTTCGACGTCATTTACAGAAAATATTATAGTTTCTAAATATATTTCATGAAACATCGCACATATTCTTAGGTACAAAATCACATGGCGTGTCTCATATATGGCTGTGACTGGAGAAATGGGGCTTATGTGATTTGTGACCAGTGTAGCTCCTGATCAAATGACACACTCCTGTGGCCTGATAACGATCTGTATTGCTTGCTAGAAGCATGACAGGTGTTGCGTTGATGGAATGGCGAGCAGTGCAGATCCTGATCAGACTGTGCTGGATATACACTGGTCGCAAAACCCGTAAGCACCATTTCTCCAGTAACAGCCAGAAATGGGGCTGATGTGATTTGTGACCAGTGTGGCTCCTGTAGCCGATTTCACCAACATTGCAAAGTATACTTTACTAGCAAAGTATACTTTGCGGGAGTAATCATTTATTTTTCCTGAAATGCATTATTTCATATAGAACTAAACTGCATATATTTGATGATTAAAAGTATGCAGAATTATTATACTGAATTTATTACATTATCACAGCCATAATGGCTGTGATAATATAATAAATTCAGTATAATAAAAATTAATAAATTTATCATAAAATTGAAAATTTCTCCCTCAAAGTATACTTTGCTACTAAAGTATACTTTGCAATATTGATGAAATAGACTCCTGGTCTAACACCGGTAACACATTCATGTAGCCAGATAACGACCTATATATTGCTGGCTAGAAGGATGACGGTGTCATTGATGGAATGGCGAACAGTGCAGATCCTGATCATACTGTGCTGATGCACATGCTGATCTGGATCTACACTGGTCGCGAAACCCATACGCCCCATTTATCCAGTCACAAATGTGTGAATAGGTTATACACGGTCGTCAATGTATCCCGCTATAACGTTTTATGCAAACAGTGCAGATCCAGATGAGCCGGCTCGTAACGAGCCGTCTCATCAGGATCTGCACTTTTGCAAGTAATTTTCATATTTTTTACAACAAAAACACCCCCTTTTCAAAATGGACTAGTCAGAAAACCATTTTGTGACGGTTGGATTGGTTGTAAAAGTAGCATATCAAAATCCATTCCAGGTACTTAGGGGTGAAAGGGTTAAACCAAATGGCCCCTAAATAACTGACATGGACTGTTTCGTGCTTATTATTGGACTAGTTCATTGACCATGATATTTTCTTTTAAAAAAAACTGACAAATGATAACAAATACTGTGGATCTTCATGAGCCGGCTCGAGCTAACCTAAATCTTCATTGTTGCTAAATGTTTGCTTTATGGTCCATGCTGAGGATATGCAATTTTGATTGTGAAAATCATAACCATTTTCTTCCAATTAGAGCAAGGTATTCCACGGTTTCAATCCGCTTACTGTGTCGCTCCCTTCGAAGTAACATCGTACGTAGCGGTTAGCGTCGTATTTATTTGACTATCTTCCAATGTGCTTAGACGTATATGTCGCGACCACCATTTGAACCATCGAGACGGTTCAAATGAGTGGTCGCAACATATACTTTCATTGACAAATAACAAAAATAAAATATTTAAAACATATCGTACCCGTAAAGGTGTATTCCGCATGTAATGGTTTAACACAATTTAGATTGTGCGTGAAAGCCAACTGCGATATGGTTGGTACCAGATTATGCCACAGTTAGGTCACGGTTCGCCCGGTTGTACGAGGAGACAATCCGCGAGCTTTAACGAGTGGATTATCGATCGTACATTCGGGCGAACGTGGTCTTTACTGTGTTATCACATCCTCATGTCCATGTGCTGTGTGAATGCAAAAACACAACTAGAAAATGTATCAAAAATGTGATAACAGTAAGCTCTCGTTTCACGGCGAGTCACTACACATGCCATGTGTTGTGATTTCATGAACGTCTGGTAAAAACGACCATATTTCACACATGCATTCCTCTAATGCCAGTAATGGTCCTCTATCATGATGTGACAAATGCACGATCCTCCGGCCTTTTTGACTTTTTCAAAGTGCACTCATTTGCTTTTGTCCCAGCGGGGGTACATTTCCGACAGGCCACATTTCAAGATGTGATCTAATATAATAGTAATTATAACTTCCTAAATGGGAACAGTAAAAACATGTTAGTCACAGTTTTATATTTTGCAAAACCATAAACCAAGAATGGCCGCCTATGACGTTTACACAGTACAGAGTGCTGTAGGAAACAGACAACCAATTGATTTCCCATAGACCCACATTCACACAAACATGACAATCGCAAACTACCTGCGACAAAATCAATTTTGTTACTTCCATTCCTGGAGTCAGTGACCTAAGCCGGTTCTAGATCCATGCCAAACACGGGGTCATGCTGGTTGATTTCCATGAGTTATTTCCCCTTTTTTGACGGAACCGTCAACTTTCACTTTCGAAATCTCTATCTCACCCCCACATCAAGTCGCACACACAAAAAATTTAACCTGCATGTGTAGAGCATGCAAATAATATAATAAAATGTTTGGCACAGACATACCTTTCCTGCAGCATCTATTTTATTTATCTATCTGTCATAATAATAACAATCAATGCCGTTGTCCTGAGAATTTACTCCTTGTTGCTAAGCTGTACCAGGACTGGTTTACCGTCTATATTATTCATAAGTTGACTGTGTCCTTAAGTGTATACACACTGCCGCATATGGCGTATTTCTGCGACTGTTTTCCCTAGTATTCCTTCTATTTAACCCTTTCCCTGTTTTGCGATATTTCGACTCATCCAAATCCAAAACAACTGAATAAAAGGAATGCTGGGTCAAATGATGGTTAAATTATCTGATAGAGTAGAAAACATTGTGGGAAAAGGAGAAATTGCTTGTTACAAGCAATTTCTCCTTTTCCCACAATGTTTTCAAAAGACATCTTCTGCAGAGGCGTGAAAAGTCGTCTCTATCAGGGAAAGGGTTAAATATACCCCATTTGTCTTTCGTTAGTGTTTCTGACCGCGGTGCCAGACATGACGTCATTATGTCATTATGACGGCATATGCTGTATCGACGCCATGAACGTTACGTTAATGCGAATAACGTTAATGAACGCACGTGCCAAATGTTATTCAAGTTGGACGAGTTGTTAGAAAGATAATGGTCGAGTGACACGACTTATTGACCCACCCTTGTAGCAAACATTGACACTTGCATACCATTATTTCAGGGTAGCCATAATGTGAAAAGACATGAATGTTGAGACTTCGTGTTTCACATGTGTTACTTTTGTATACACTATATATTTTTACTAACCAAACATGTATTGGGCTGGAGAAAAATTCTCAACTTATGAGCTCCTCTATGAAGTGTCGTATTCCAGTAGCCTATTTCCCTAAAATTGCAAAGCAAAGTGTACTTTCAGTGAGTAATCATTTATTTTTCACGAAATGCATTATTTCATATAAAACTATAACGACTGCATATATTTGATGATATACAGTATAATAAAAAATAATAAATTTATCCGTAAATCAAAATTTCTCCCTGAAAGTGTACATAGCAAGATAAGTATACTTTGCAATTTTGATGAAATAGGCTACATGTCTAATTGTATAGCATGCGATCGTTCTCCGTGCATCTATCATATTTCCCTGTCCCCCTGAGACATGGATGCACAGCGCTTTGATAGATCCATTATTTTCTTCACATAATTTGCGGGGAGGTTCGAGAAATAATCGACTTTTCATTAGCTCACTCCCAGTCTGCAGCTCATGTACACCAACTGCAACACTTAACTCTGTTAACACTATACAGACCTCTATAGCGGTGTTTGTCAAACGTGTAGATCCAGATGAGCCGGCTCGTGACGAGCTGTCTCATCGGGATCTGCACTGTTTACTCGCTGACTGCAGCTCATGTACACAAACTGCAACACTTATCTCTTGCAACACTACATACCTCTATAGCGGTGTTTGCAAATAGTGTAGATCCAGATGAGCCGGCTCTACGAGCCGTCTCATCGGGATCTGCACTTTTCACAAGTAATTTTGAAAGCCTCCCTTTTTCATAAATGGAGTGGTCTGAAAATCATTTGGTGATGATTGGATTGTACTGAAAATTAAAATATCAAAATCAATTCCAGTTATTTAGAATAATTGAAAGAGTTAAGGCAGCCACTTGGTCTCAGCTGCATGTATATGCGGGAAATGATGAAAAGGATTATTAAAACAACTAGATTTCTCAGTAACCGAGGCTTACGGAACCCCCCCCCCCCCCCCCCACGTGGGCCCAGGTGCCCGTAAATATTTATGTGGGCCCGACATATGAAAAATAGTGGTCATAGATTTTATCGTTATCAGATGCCATAATGTTAATGTGTTGTTGTTGTTTTTTTTCCAAAAAGTATAACTGTGGTTTATTGTGGAGCGTACCAAGTATATGACACTGACCTTGGGATCAGAAGGGTCGTGTAATTGGCACATCATGATAGTAGACCCTTAGATGAATGCATGCGTGAAAATATGGAAAATTTTCGATGAAGAAAATAGAAGTTATAGCAGATTTCTCCGATGTTAAGTTTTGTGAAGAGACCAAGTATGTGACCTTGACCTTGGGATCAGCGGGTGTAGGACGGTCATGGATTTGTCACAGCATGATAGTAAATCCTTAGAGGAATGCATGAAATATTAAGAAATTTCGATTAAGGAAATAGAAGTTAACATATTTCTCTGATGTTAAGTATTGTAAAGAGATTAAGTATGCGACCTTGACCTTAGGATCAGCGGGAGTTGGGTATTTGATGAAGGAAATACATATAGAAGTTATAACCGATTTCTCCGATGTTACGTTTTGTAAAGAGACGAAGTATGCGATATTGAACTTTGGATCATCGGGGGTTGGACGGTCGTGGATTTGTCATAGCCTTAGAGGATGTGTGTTCGTTTGTTGGGGTTTAACGGCCTATCAACAGCTAAGGTCATTTATTTACTGTACAAATGGCGGGAGAGGGGGGTATAGAACATTTTTTTGTCAAAATCGAACGTTTACGAATCAAGGACAATCAGAACTGAATACATGTATTTACAATGAAAAACAAATATATTCAATCAGAATAATCCAGATCTGGTGACAGGTCCTTGCCTTGCCACACCAGAATCACTTGGCCCCTTTCCAAAAGCAGTAGGATCAGTAATAATCTTACTAATTTTATAATTGGCAATAACCCAATTCAACTCCCAGGTAACAAAAGAGCCAAAGATACGTATCTGAGGGCCAAACTAGGCAAATCGTGATTCATATAAAGGAGGAACCCCTACCGTTAATTTACGCCGTCGCGTTCGCCCGAGCCTTAGTTGAATGCATGCGTAAAATATTAAGAATTCTCAATGAAGTAAATAGAAGTTATAACCGATTTCTCCGACGTTAAGTTTTGTAAAGAGACTAAGCAGGTGACATTGACCTTGGGATAAGCGGGGGTTGGACAGTCGTGAATTTGTCACAGCAAGAAAGTAGAGCCTTAGAGCAATGCATGCATGAAATAGTTAGAATTTTTGATGAATGAAATGGAAGTTATAACATATTTCTCTGATGTTAAGTTTAGTGACAGACGGACGAACAGGCCATCTCCAGTATCAAACAAGAAACGAGGCAAAGCCACGAAGGCCAGGTTTTTTCCAAGCATGAACACTTGGATAACATAATTATACCCACTTGTTGTAGACTAGATGGCCGTGGCCTGCATGTCGCGCCTTGGGGCGAGGCATGGACACTAACAAATAGATATAGTAGATGCAAAAACTTTAACGAACAAACTTCAACCGGACACACGGACGTACGTACGGACGGACGTATGCGAAAATGCCGACGATATCGCGCTTTCCGCAAGCGGGTGCGACAATGATGATAAACATCCATGTGAAGTATGAAGGTAATGGGTGAAGCAGTTGCAGAGATATAGTACACGAAAAAACAATAACAAATAAATTGAAAGTAATTTGACCTTGACATTGCGCACAGGGGCCGCACGGTTGGGGGTTAGAATGAAAATATGGACGATGATGAACACCCATGTGAAGTTTCAAGGTAATGGGCGAAGCAGTTGCAGAGATATAGTATAACGAAAAAGTTTTAACCAAAAAATTTAACAAAACGTACGTTAAAAAGTTAACGTTGAAAATGGCTAAGTCAATTACGTAGAAATAATAGGTGAAGGTAAACAAATGGTCACATGTTGGATAGTTGTATGTGGTGGGCACCCCTTGATTATGAAGCTGTGAAAGTTTGGTGGTCCTAGGTGGTACAGTACCAAAGAAATGGACTTAAACACGAAAACTTAACATTGTAAACGCGAAAACTTAACATTGAAAATGGCTAAGTCGACTGCGCGGAAAAAATGGGTCAAGTTAAAAAAAAAGTAACATGTTGGATAGTGATATGTGGTGGGCACCCCTTGATTATGAAGCTGTGCAAGTTTGGTGGTCGTAGGTGGTACAGTACCAAAGAAATGGACTTAAACACGAAAACTTAACATTGAAAACGCGAAAACTTAACATTGAAAATGGCTAAGTCGACTGCGCGGAAAAAATGGGTCAATTTAAAAAAAAAGTAACATGTTGGATAGTGATACGTGGTGGGCACCCCTTGATTATGAAGCTGTGAAATTTTGGTGGTCCTAGGTGGTACAGTAACAAAGAAATGGACTCAAACACGAAAACTTAACATTGATTGTGGACGCCGCCCGCCGCCCGCCCGGCTTTCGCCAATCCAATAGCCTGGATTTTTTTCTCAAACAAACCTGGCTAAAAATCTGAAATCAGACTAAAAGAGGAAAAGTCTCATGCCTCAAAATCCCAAAATCAGAACTGAATATTTATAGAAACAAGAGGCCCAAATGGGCCTGTATCGCTGACCTGAAATTATTATCCGCCATTATAAAGTAAATAAACAAGAGCTGTAGGAGAACAGCATAGCTCGACTACGAGGGCTGTCGATGTACACATAGCTTGACAAAGAAGGTGGCTGCGGCCTGCATAACACCTTAACCAAGGTTGACTAAAAACCTTAACCAAGGGAAATTAAGTAAGTAATTCAAGGTTAAATGTAGGTCAATGTCAGATATAGGTCAGGGGTTATTGATGTACATCACTAGGAGATGAAGTTTTCCAAGTATGGTTTATGTAGGCCCAGGAGTATTCCATATACAAGCTTGACTAAAAACCGTAACCAAGGGGAAATAACTAAGTAATCCAAGGATAAAAGTAGGTCAAGGTGAAATATAGGTCAGGGATTATTGATGTACATCACTATTGATGTACATCACTAAGTTGTCCAAGTATGGTTGATGTAGGCCCAGGAGTATTCCATATACAAGCTTGACTATAAACATTAACAAAGTAATTCAAGGTTAAATGTAGGTGAAGGTAAAATAAAGGTCAGGGGTTATTGATGTACATCCCTATGAGAAAAAGTTATCCAAGTATGGTGTCTGGATGCACAATAGTATTCCATGTACAAGCTTGATTAAAAACCTTAACCAAGGTTCACTAAAAACCTTAACCAAGGGGAATTAAGTAAGTAATTCAAGAGGAAATGTAGGTGAAGGTCAAATATAGGTCAGGGGTTATAGATGCACATCACTAGGAGATGAAGTTGTCCACGTATGGTGGGTGTAGGGCCAGTAGTATTCCATATACAAGCTTGACTAAAAACCATAACCAAGGGGAAATTAACTAAGTAATTGAAAAGGAAATGTAGGTCAAGGTCAAATATAGATCTGGGGTTATTGATGTACATCCCTATGAGAAAAGGTTGTCCAAGTATGGTGTCTGTATGCACAATAGTGTTCCATGTACAAGCTTCACTAAACACCTTAACCAAGGTTGACTAAAAACCTTAACCAAGGGAATTAAGTAAGTAATTCAAGAGGAAATGTAGGTGAAGGTCAAATATAGGTCAGGGGTTATTGATGCACATCACTAGGAGATGAAGTTGTCCAAGTATGGCGGGTGTAGGGCCAGTAGTATTCCATATACAAGCTTGACTAAAAACCATAACCAAGGGGAAATTAACTAATAGTGCGGTCCCTTAACTTGAAAAAAATGGATTATCTATACACGTCGGCTAAAAGTGCCATTTTTTTGCGGGACGTAGCTAAGGTCATACCGATTCCTAAAATAAGTGGCTCCAAGAAAAAAGACAACCGAAACACGTTTAAAATGCAGGAATCCAAGATGGCCGCCAAATATTAATTGTATGGCCTATGATTGTACTCAATTGATATGTTTGAGTACTTTAACCCCAGGAATGAGATTGTTGGCTGCAACAATGTATTTGAGTAACATTAAAATATAACTAAATCATTTTACTAATTTGTATAAATCCAAGATGGCCACCAAAGTTCATTATTTTGCCATACATTTGCTTTCTGAAGGCTATATACATTCATTTAATATTTCTGATTTGGGTTAGTCAATAGTAAATGGCAATGTGGGAACTGTTGCAAGGTAACTGGAGACTTACCTCATTTAAATCAATTTGAAATGCCCACTATAGGCCTATATGTATATATATCTGTATTTATAATATGTCCGGTAACACTAATATTTACACAACTGTATTGCTCAAGCCTCGTTTTATGCAAAAACATGTATACCGGTATACAAAATTTGAGATATAAATTATAATATCACATTTTTGTTTACCCATAATTACATGTTGGTGCTGAAAAGAAAGCGCGGGATTTCATAAATAGCAACAACAACAACAATTAGGTCTAGTTCTAACAACTAACAGATTTTGTCTAAAGAATGAAATACTTGAACACTTTTGTAACAATGGGATTCAAGAACACACAGATGGAAAGCGGTCAGTGTTAGTATTCCCTGAAGGCATACAACAAATGTTAAAGGATGCACTAACTGTAAGAGATTACAAATCTGAGGTGTTAGAAATGTTGCAAAAACTATCCGCAGAAGCATCTTTGATTCTGACGAACAGTTTCAGTTTTCGGGTGATTTTCCTCCTGACTGTCAATCTACAGCACTACCGAACAGTCTCAATGCCCTTGTGTCAATGATAGTAAATGGACCAACTATGAAAGACAAACAGCCCAAGTTATCACAAGCCTGTTTGACTATATCACAATTGATGCTCTTCAACACAATGAAAACAATGCCAGCAAGAAACACTAACACACGGCATACCGTTGAACGAGAGCCACCTCTTGTCGTATATCTTGGGTTGAACATTCACTCGCTAACAAGAAGCAAATAACTAATTAAACAGTTGCACAAAATGGGTGTTTGCATTTCATATGCACGCGTGCAGCAGCTGGAAAGTAACGTCACAATAAGCATGTGCAGACGTTTTGCTGCTACCGATGTAGTTTGCCAGTCACAGCTAAGATCTGGACTATTTGTAGTTGGTGCTATGGACAATAGTGACCACAATCCGTCATCCACAACGGCCCACTCATCGTTCCATGGCACTGTCATCAGTATCATACAGTTTACAACAGAACATAATATTGGTAAACCCCAAAACCCATTTACGTTATCCAACATAGGGTCAGAGAAATTGCTTCTTCCAGACTCATATTCAGTAGTTATTACAGTAACAATGAATCCATCTAAGATAACAGTTCCTGCTGTTCATACCAAACAAATGAGAGGTGAATTAAACATAGCAATGGCCCTTGAAGATGTCTGGTTACAGAATGCAACAGAGACACTCTAACTAATGAAGCAATTGCGTGGGGTGCCTTTGATGGTAAAAACTTATCTGCCATGTTGGACCCAGCAGCTATAATGGCTTTACTGCCTCTCTCCATGGAAAAGGCTGACACACCAGCAATGATCAAACATGGCATGAATGTAATCAAATATGTCACTGCCTTTCTACATCCTGGTAAGATCCCTGTCATGGCATGTCACTGTCCCATATTTGCAAAGGCAAAACATATTCAATGGCCATGGCCAGACTCTTATGGGGAGGACAAATTTGTAGTAATGTCTGGTGGTCTGCATCTAGAATTGGCCCTGTGGAATATGGCGGGGGATTACCTGCAAGGTTCAGGCTGGACAACAGCAGTTTGAAGAGGCTGAAATTGCCACATCTGGAATCGCTGAAGGTTTCCTGAAAGCAGCGCATCTGACACGGACTCGCCATGCACATCAATTCCATGTTGTAGCATTATCAGCCCTCCAACAACATGCATTTCATCTTTCAAAGAGTTTAAATGAAACTGATGAATCATTTGAGGCATGGAGAAATCGCATGCTTATCACCAGTCCTACCTCCCAGTTTTGGGATACTGTTATAGCCATGGAAAAAATGATCATTATCCTTCTGAGAGCACAGAGAGAAAACAAATTTGACTTGTATGATGAAGCACTTGAGTCACTTCTCTGCTTTTTTTTCTTTGCATTGGGTCACTACAACTATGCACCCTGGATCTCAATTCACATTCGAGACATGAAGTCCCTCACTGTGGTTATTGAAGATGCATTGAAGAAGCACTGGGTTGCTTCCAAAATGACAAACGCTTCTCCTATATTCATATCGACCAAGTACATGAACAGGAAAATGCCAAGGTAAAGGGCAATTGCGGTGCCATCGGATTAACAGAAGACCATATTTCTCTTCGACCATGGCTGATATGTGGGCCAGAGGTGGCTAATGTTATAAAATACTTTGATACCCAGTACATTAATGAAGATGATCCAGATATTGGCTTGCATCACGCAGAAGGACCTTCCACTCAGAAACTGTTCCATCAGCAGTCACGCAAACTTGTAGATGTCATATCCGGCTTTGGAAACCCTTTCCAGGATAATTGTTCTGAGCTGTTGGTATTGAATAGACGTGTTTGCGCAGATGAATCAATTGTAGACAATTCGGACAATTGAATCGCTAGGTAGAACACTGTATCTAAAGTACATGAATGATGTGATTGAGACCAGAGACATACCAATTCAGAATCCAGTCGAGAAAAACTCACTTCCACTATTGAAATCCCCCAATCAAAGACAAGTTCAAAATCGTCGCAGGCAATAGCAATAGTACAATGGCAAAACAGCAACCTATTTGGTCGACAATACATTGCTAATCAACAACGTGATGGAGATCCAGCAACGTTTTTCTCCCATGAAAATTAATCTACTCCACCTTCGCTGTCTGATTTTGGTATGATATGACGTGGACAAAAGTCTAACCTTCTGGGCTGCATTGAATCTAGTGAACAACCTGATATGCCACAATATTTTGATTGCAAAATATTAGATGGATATTAGACAATCCCATCACCAGACGAATGGGGATGGACAATGGACGGCTCTTCATGGACCCGTGTCTGGATGACAATTCCAGATGCTGCACGAGCCTGCAGCGAACTGATCAAATGTGGATGCACATCTACCAGAGGATGCATCAGCTGCAAGTGCACAACTGCTGGGCTTATATGTACTGACCTTTGCAGCTGCACATGTGCACACTAATGCTTTGAAGCGGTTAACATTCCTGTCCCATGTGTTATGTCCCAGATACATGACAATTACCCACTCATTCTTAATTCAGATGTCATGCACCCGCCACAGCTATGTAATATTGCAAGCCTATTAACATTTGGTTGCCATATTGGATTTATTTAGCCGAAACATTCACAGTCCCACTTGAAAGTGACAAATTAGTATTCAAGTAACAACACTTCCTATTACATGCAAACATTTCCAATATGACATCCACAGTGCAAAATAGAATAAAATATTGATATTTGGCGGCCATCTTGGAGTTATGGCAATTACAAAATGATCAAATTGTACATGATAGCCATCTGAATTAATTATTGTGTGAAAGTGTGTCATTATAGCATACTAATTGTGCTAAATATAACACAGGTTTGCACTTACATAGAAATATAGATATTTGGCTGCCATTTTGAATTTATTGATTTTTTAGGTGGCACAGTGGATAGATTTTTTGGAGCCACTTATTTTCTAATTGTGCATCATCATATCTTGATTCAGTGAAAAAATGGCACTTTTGGCCGGCAGGTATAGATAAATTTGTTAAGGGACCGCACTATAAGTAATTGAAGAGGAAATGTAGGTGAAGGTCAAATATAGATCTGGGGTTATTGATGTACATCCCTATGAGAAAAGGTTGTCCAAGTATGGTGTATGTATGCACAATAGTGTTCCATGTACAAGCTTGACTAAAAACCTTAACCAAGGGGAATTAACTAAGTAATTCAAGAGGAAATGTAGGTGAAGGTCAAATATAGATCAGGGGTTATTGATGTGCATCACTAGGAGATGAAATTGTCCAAGTATGGTGGGTGTAGGGCCAGTAGTATTGCATATACAAGCTTGACTAAAAACCTTAACCAAGGTTGATTAAAAACCTTAACCAAGGGGAATTAACTAAGTAATTCAAGAGGAAATGTAGGTCAAGGTCAAATATAGATCAGGGGTTATTGATGTACATCACTAGGAGATGAAGTTGTCCAAGTATGGTGGGTGTAGGGCCAATAGTATTCCATATACAAGGTTGACTAAAAACCTTAACCAAGGCGCGACGGCGACGGCGACGGCGACGGCGACGCCGGGGTGACAACATAAGCTCTACTTATTCTTTGAATAGTCGAGTTAAAAACGGCACGGACTGTCGATTACATTTGCAATTTTACCATCCGGGGCCCCGCCAATTTTTGATCCAGGGGTCATAGTTTAAACAAATCTGAAAGCGCATTGTCTATCGAGTATACCTGCCAAGTTTCGTCTAAATCGGTCTGGCTGTTTGGGAGACGATATTTAAGAATTTGACCTACTTTTCTACGGCGGCCATCTGGGATATGCGATGACGTCCATTTTAACAAATCTGAAAAGGAGTAACAAATAGACCATCCCCTTGAAGTTTGGTCAACATCATCGGCCAGAAGAAGATGTCGGGAAAGTTTTAATGGACAACGAAGGACGAAAAGTGGTAAAATAGCTCACTCAGGTGAGCTAAAAATATATAGTCAGCCCTGAACGTTCCGCCTTCTCCACACCAGAGTACTACTTTTATTATTGGTAAAATCGGATACAACTCTCAAGTAGCAAGCAAGCCAAACATGTACCTCTGTGCCAAACCACAAACAAATACTATGTATGTTTGTTTGTTTGTTAGTGTTTAATGGCCTATCAACAGCCAAGGTCATTTAAAGGTACATGCCCTCTCAGTAGGCACAAAATGTTCTTTACAGGAATTAAATAAGTGTATAATTGTGCAACTATTCTACCAGTTCTAAAAATTACAAGTGCCGGCTATACAATTATAATCATTTAGTAATATTGATTTTGCTGATAGTGACGCGCGGTGGTATCGGGCTATTTTCATATGCAAATGAGGAATGATATTTTTCAGTTATTTATACTAATTAAATGTATCACATGAAAATATAATATTATCGACAGATTATAAAGTATGATTATTGCACATCGAAAAATAAATACAGAGTATAATAGTGATGTCCGTTAACATTTTAAGGAAACACGATTATCGCCCCTGATATCAGTGTGCAAATTTAGTCTGGTATAAAATGTATAATAATGCCAATCAATATGTGGGGTAATTGTGAATGAATGTTTATTTTGCCAGAAAATGCCTCAGATGATGTTTGTTTGCTTGTTTGTTTATTGGTGTTTAACAGCCTATCAACAGCTAAGGTCATGTAAGGCTGGGCAAACGGGTTCGATCCCATTTTAACCTGCTGCATTGGGGGGAAAATTCCAAAATCAGAACTGAATATTTACATCGAGAAACAATATATTCAGCCCTGAAATTAGAATAACCTGACCTGGTGGCAGGTCCATACCACACCAAAGTCACTTGGCCCCTTCCCCTAAAATAGGATTACGAATAATCGTAATACTCACATAAGGGGTATAACCAGATTCAACTGTCACATACAAAATGTCAAAGACATATGTGAGGGCCAAACCAGGTCTCCAGTCGGAATTCTGGTAAGGATGAACCCCGATCGTTAAATTACCCATCTCTTGCACCCACCTTCCACCCACTCCTCAGATGATGTCTCTGATATAAATAACATGTTGTGCCTATTGAGTGGGCATGTACATTTAAGGCTAGGCCAAACAGTTCGATCCCATATTCAGTATGCTGTATTGGAGGGAAAATACCAAAATCAGAACGGAATATTTACATTGGAAAAAAATATATTCAGCCCTGAAATTAGAACAGCCTGACCTGGTGCCAGGTCCATAGCACATCAAAGTCACTTTGCCCCTTCCCCTAAAAGTAATAGGATTACGAATAATCATATTACTCATTTAAGGGGTATAACCAGATAAAACATTCACATACAAGAAAGCCAAAGACGTACATCAGGGACAAACCAGGTCTGTCATTCCGATAAGGATTAACCCTGATCGTTAAATTTCCCATTGCATGCTGCCAAATGCCACCCACTAAAAAAATCAAAAATACTACATGTATGTACTACTCAACATTGGGATCACCACAGTAACAACAAATACAAGTTGTATTTAAAATATCTTTTTTTGTAACATGTAACTATTAAATTCATACAATTAACTTTTGAAACTTCCATAATTAATACAGTTGCACAAATTAATAAAATACACTGTACACTGTGCAAAGAAAATGAACATGTAAACATGATAAACTAGAACTATCACAGGAGTGATCATAATACCCCCACAAAGAGTTGGACTTACAAATAGCTTAACATTAGAACAGTTTTATAGGTTTGAATAAAAATTTCATGATCATTATTTAATAGACCTTGAGCCACCAATAACCCCCCCTCCCCCCCCCCCTGTGGGATTTTTGGTCAGTATTATTTTCGGATTCAGTAACCTATTGTCTATCAAACCTGATTGTCTGCGCCTACAAAGCCGATGGATGAACAAATGGCGGCCATTTTACAAAATGGCCGCCATACAAAACTGGGTGGGTGGTTTTAGAACAGGCCGATATGTGTCATTTAAATCACGTTCTTCCAAGTTAAGCGATATCATTTTTTCACCAATTGAGTATAAAATGACTTACAATAAGTTTTATATTGGATACCATCCTCAAATAGCCACAATTATCAAAATGGCCGCCAAAATACTTAATTGTTTATGCTTGCAACATTTTTTTTCATTTCACCACACGATGAGCCACCTACAATTTAATCGTGTCAGTAGCAACATATTCACATGGCAGTTCCTTTTTCACATCGATTTGCATTATTTCTGGTGTGCTATCAACGGTAATTATTTTCAAAATGGCCGCCAAACAGGTATTATATAATGGCCCTTTCGGGTATTTTTGGAGATTATTGGAGTTCATGACAAATGACAAATGCATAAAAGCATTGTCATCATACTCAGAGTTTCGAGATAGGGTTAGTGAAGGGAAACTTGGGAAAACGGCACAGTATTGGCTGGGATACATGGATTCGGTGCATACGGTGTTGCAGTTTCTCCGAGCCACCAAAGAAAACAACTTAGACCTTCACATAGCATGTCTTCAGAAGATGTGTCCATTGTTCTTCAGCTTTGACCATCCCAACTACGCACGGTATGCTACTTGTTTTAAACAGTATATCTGCTGAGTTTGTTAAACTTAGAACAGTTATATCCTGGGATGGAAGATCTGTTGAGGAACAATGGATTCAGCGTGAACCGATCCAGTGTTCCGTCATCCAGAAATGGCATGGATATCACAATAGAGCAAACCATCAATCGCCATGCTAAGTCACACGGAGGTATCATAGGTTTCAGCCGCAATTATGCAGCATACTACAGATGGTGTATGACGAGACACTTCCGAGCTAGCTACATGGATGCTACGCTTGAACTGGCTGATATGAACGCGCTATGAACAGTCTTCACACAAGGACACACGAACTTCGGAAATATCCAGAAGTGAAACAGACGTCAAGAAAATTATCAATGCAATAGGACATTTTATAGATACGTTTGAAGTATCAGATGAATCGCTCTATTGCATATCTTCAGGGGCGCCAGCTCCTAAAGATGTCGTTGACGATCTGCTCTCTGCAGAAATGACAGGAAAACAAAGGTTTGCGCGGTTTGTCCAGGAGTGGTTTGTTGAAAAGTCAGTCAGCTTTCATGCACCAATAAAACAGTTGCACCTGAAAACATTTTGCATCACTCGCTAAAGCTGTGAAGCTCACTGGTACGCAGAGAAAGACAAAGGAGTTAGTAGCTGAACGAAATATATTTGGGCAGCTAATTTTACTTGCTCTCAAACACAACATTGACATGGAAAAGGTGCTTAGCTACCCATTGGGACCTGTGCCATGGTCGCTCGCCACTGCGGATGGCTCGCCAGCAAAAACAGATAAAGCTAAACTTATGCACCAGCTTGAAGACAATCACATAGTGTTGATGTACCTCCGACGGGTCAAGTGAGCTATATTATTGACGGCAATGCACTGTTACACATGCAGACCGCTTTGCCAAACACATTCGCGGATCTTGCAGATAACATATATCATCAGCTCCCGAAAGTTTAGCGTGTAGATTTTGTGACAGATACATACCAAGACTTAAAATAAAAGCATCTGAGCGACTACGCAGGGGTACATCAAAGACTTACATTATAAAAGGACCTCTCACAAAAGTTCCACGAGATTGGAAACTGTTCTTGTCAAACAATTCAAACAAAACACAACTAATTAGACTTCTCATGTCTGAATGGATGCAAGATAAGTACGCTCCAAAGCTGATCGGCAAGACTATTCAGTTTGTAAGCGGGGATCAATGTATGCAGCTAACTAGCACTGATGGTAAGACTACACAAACTGTTGAGATAAAGGAGTTGCACTCATCGCAAGAGGAGGCGGATACACGGCTAATCCTGCATTGTGCGTACCATGCACTGCATACACCAGAGAACAGCACCATTATTGTGAGATCCCCAGACAAGGATGTGTTTGTTTTGATGTTGAAATTCGGACAGAAGCTGAAACAACAACTGCTGTTAGATACCGGAGTTGGGAACAAGAGGCGGCTGGTTGACATACATGGTGTCATTTGAGACAAAGGAACTGAACTGTGTTTGGCATTGCCTGCACTCCATGCTTTTACAGGCTGTGATAGAACAAGTGCTTTCGTTCGGCGTGGTAAAGTTACTCCTTTGAAAACACTCCAGCGGCATCCAGAGTTTACTGAAGCCTTCCAGAAGTTGGGAATGTCTCAAATGTTTCAAACGCTTGAACACTTTGTATGCTTGCTGTACAACAAATCAGACATTACAGATATCAACAAGCTACGAATGGAGCTATTTCTACAAAAGTGTAGCCCCAGGTCTGGCGATCTTCTTTCGACGTACAATGGGGCTGACCTGAGCCTTTTACCACCATGCAGATCGTCACTGAAAATGCATGTAGCAAGAGCCAACTATCAAACGCTCATTTGGAACAATGCTGAGATCACCTGCCAAGTGAAATGGTTGATCTGTTAATAGAGGAACGGGATGACGTACCTGATACTGATGATCCTGAAGCAGAGAGCCTACGTGATGCCATGTTTGACACTGATGACGCGTATGACTAGTCTGGATTTATCTTAACCTACTCTCACAATTAGAACTTCACATAACTTGCCTGATGTTGTGACGATCGCAATTTGAATATTGTAAACCATGATGTATTTTGCCTCTTGAATTGTATTATGTGGCTGGAACGTTTGTATATTGTGTTTCATCTTGCCTGATGCTGTGAGGATTGTCTCGCCACAGGTACGATGTTTTGACTTGAACAACATGTAGAATATTTTGTATTGCAAGTTGATTACTGTAATCCATGACATGTGTTTCCTCTTGAATTGTATTATATGTGGATTACGTTTTTGCCGATTGTGTTTCATCTTGTCTGATGCTGTGAGGATTGCCTCGCCACAGGTGCGATGTTTTGACTTTAACAACATGTAGAATATTTTGTATTGCAAGTTGAATACTTTAAACCATGACATGTGTTGCCTCTTGAATTGTATTATATGTCGATTACGTGTTTGCCTATTGTGTTTTCATCTTGCCTGATGCTGTGAGGATTGCCTCGCCACAGGTGCGATGTTTTGACTTGAACAACATGTAGAATATTTTGTATTGCAAGTTGAATACTGTAAACCATGATGTATGTTGCCTCTTGAATTGTATTATATGTGGATTCAGTTTTTGCCTATTGTGTTTCATCTTGCCCGATGCTGTGAGGATTGTCTCGCCACTATAACGAGATTATTAATGTTGTAGATCAACTACTGTTGCCGATAATGATCTAGTGCCCCGAAATGTTTGAATATTCGGATATATTTCAAAATCGGTACCGTCAATTTTTATTTGAGAAATGTCCGTACAGACGGACGAAAACACGGGCTCATAGTATAGTAAGTAAGTATGGCATAATGTATATATTTTAGTTGTTTTCAATCCATAGTAAGCGTTATAATGTTGTTAAATTGCATAATATTACATACCTGTTAAATTGCCATTGTAAAATGAGTGGGTGGGGAATGGTCGAAAATACGTTATTTTCCACTTTGTATATTTTGTGGTAGACACTAAATAGTCGACGTATATACATTGGATATGTTCAATTGGCCCTACTAGACTACATTGACATTGATAAAATGAAAAAACGCCAACTTTTCATAAAGTTATTAACATGTATATTTTACCATTTAAATTGGGTGGGTGGGGTAATAAAACCTGTAAAATAGGACTTCTAGATTGTCAAATTTATTTCAATTGTATATTATTCTATTCCATGGTGTTCAAAATCTCGGAAAACGTACGAAAATACCATCTTATTCGAACAAAAGGATATAAGTTAGGCAATTTTTATTAAGAAATTCGATTTTTCAAGATACTAAAAACACCGAGGGTGACATACTTGAAAATGGCGCCATATGTTCATCCATCGGGTTACAGAGCGCAGACAACGGATTAACACTCATAATTGAATGTAGTTTCAGGAAATATATGTCTGCAAAAATCCCACAGGGGGGGGGGGGGGGGGGGGGGTGGGGGGGGGGGGGGGGGGGGGGGGAGGGTTTCGGTTATTGGCTCACGGGCTATAATGTTGGCCTTAGAGATGTGTGACATTGACCTTTTACCTGCATACGTGGCCAATGAAAATGAGATAATCTGAAAACATTTGAAAATTCATTCATCAGTTATAGAGGATCTTACACGAGTAATGGATTAATATGATTTTGATTAAAAACTCTGTGCCGAGTTTGTCAAGAACACACTGAATCAATTTAATAAAAATAGAAAAATGGCGAAGTTAAAAGGATGATATTTTTGTAAAAAAAATATTTGTTCGGCATAAAAAGTGTGTATAGTTTCAGATCAATCCACTGAACGGTTTCAGAGGAGTTGAGTACACAAACTATGCAGTTTATCTGTCTGCCGCCTGCAATAGGTTTGACCTTTGACCTTCAACTGTGACCTTGGACGTAGGTGCGTGGTTATTGATCGCGACACACCTTCTCATCCTGAGAAACATTTGTGCCAAGGCATTTGATAATCCATGCATCGGTGTAGAAGATATAGAGCAGAAGGGAATTTCAATAGGTTTGACCTTTGACCTTCAACTGTGACCTTGGACATAGGTGCGTGGTTATTGATCGCGACACACCTTCTGATCATGAGAAACATTTGTGCCAAGCCATTTGATAATCCATGCATCGGTGTAGAAGATATAGAGCAGAAGGGAATTTCAATAGGTTTGACCTTTGACCTTCAACTGTGTCCTTGACCTTGGACGCAGGTGCGTGGTTATTGATCGCGACACACCTTCTCATCATGAGAAACATTTGTGCCAAGCCATTAGATAATCCATGCATCGGTGTAGAAGATATAGAGCGGAAGGGAATTTCGATAGGTTTGACCTTTGACCTTCAACTGTGACCTTGGACGTAGGTGC
The DNA here is from genome assembly GCA_029237695.1 of Conchocele bisecta. Lineage (NCBI taxonomy): Eukaryota > Metazoa > Mollusca > Bivalvia > Lucinida > Thyasiridae > Conchocele > Conchocele bisecta. The sequence goes on along the minus strand of CM055265.1, from coordinate 53,733,353 downwards.
GTGGTTATTGATCGCGACACACCTTCTCATCATGAGAAACATTTGTGCCAAGCCATTTGATAATCTATCCATGGGTGTAGAAGATATAGAGCGGAAGGGAATTTCCAACAGACCGACCGACAAGCTGACTCCTATATACCCGCTGAAACTTTGTTTGTGGGGGTATAATGAACACGTGATGGTGTGAAATGGACATGTCAACATGTGATATGGACATGTAAACAGGTTGTGAAAATGGGCATGTAAAAACATAGTGACAATGAAATGTAAACATGTTGTGAAAATGGATATGTAAACATTGAGACAATAGACATGTAAACACAGTGTATGCCTTATAGGTCAGTTCTGGCCAGTGTGCATCCCGACTAGCTGGCCCAGTCATATCTCAACATTATAGGAATGAATGGCCTTTTTGTGGAATTTATCGGGGTATAAACTTGGAAAAGTCGCGGGAATACTGGACGAGGCCTTCCGGCCTTCGTCCAGTATTCCCGCGACTTTTCCAAGTTTAATATCCCCGATAAATTCCACAAAAAGGCCATTCATTCCTTATAATTCCAGCATTTGAAATAAATTCATCAAGAAAATATGTTTATTTTCCGTTTTCTTAAGAATTATTTTAACTGCGCCTCACGGTTATGGAAAGTAGTTTGGCGATGGGAGTTTACTGGGATATACATTTTGGACAGAGACTTGCTACGGGCCAATCAAATGTTAGGGAATTGTGTAAATATTGTTGTGCTGGAATTATGACAAGATACACCCAGTAACACTAAAATTACATACAGTTAAAGGATCATTTGTGGACTGAAGCCTATGACAAAAACAAACAGGATTACAAAATGTTTAATTACCCCACCCAACTACTTTTGTACAGTAGAATACTTTAATATAAAGTGTTGTACTGTACAAATTACAAAAGTAGATGGGTGGGGTAATGTGATTTTAATGTCTAGCCTGATAACGATATTTATTGCTTGTATAAGCATGATCTGCGTTTTACCCGTAAGCCCCATTTCTCCAGTTACAAACACATATATATGGCAAGCTTTCTCGTAATGTAGCTGTGACTGGAGAAATATTGTAGCCTGTTCACCTCATGACTAGCTTACTCCTACAGTGATATAAGGGATTTGTTTGTTTGTTTATTGGTGTTTAACAGCATATCAACGACTAAGGTCATTTAAAGCCGGGCCAACAGGTTCGATCCCGCATGTAACCTGCTGCATTGGGGAGAAAATCCTAAAATCAGAACAGAATATTTACATCGAAATAAATATATATTCAGCCCTGAAATTAGAATAACCTGACCTGGTGCCAAGTCCATACCACACCAAAGTCACTTGGCCCCTTCCCTTAAAAGTAATAGGATTAATCATATTACTCATAAAAGGGGTATAACCAGATTCAACTCTCACATACAAGAAAGCCAAAACGTACATGAGGGTCAAATCAGGTCTCCTGATAGTTAAATTACCCATCGAGTGAGTGAGTGAGTGAATAGGGTTTAACGTCCGCTTTTCTGACATAGAGGTACAAGCCTCAGGGAGTCTACATGCAGACGGGTCAACGGGGTCGTGTCCCGTATCCACCTGTCCGAGGGGGGTAAATCCCAACTTCAGAACTCAATATTTACAATCAAAATATATATTCAGTCCTGAAATTAGAACAACCTGATCTGGTGCCAGGCCCTCGCCACACCAGCATCATTTATCCCATCCCCTAAAAGTAATAGGATTAGCGCTAATCTTACTTTTATATATGGAGCATAGCCCGACTCAACTCTCACATACAAGAAAGCAAAAATGTACATGAGGGCCAAATCCTGTATAGTGGGTTCCGGAAAGTATGAACTCAATCGTTAAGCCAGTTTAGTTGCCTTTTACGACAAGCAATGGCTACTGCAGCACTATTCTCAGGATCAGTTGATCCTGCCCCGGTGCCTGCACGGGGCAAATTACCCATCGAATGCTCCCACCTGCCATCCACGATATAAGGGATTACCCGGTAGGTTCCGTTTTTTTTTTTGTTATAAGGGATTATGCAGGGATTCCGCTGGGGAAAATTAAAAAATCGCCACTTAAAAAAAAGAAAAAAAGAAAAAAGAAAGAGGAATATAACAATAGGATAAAAATAAACAATTGGCGATAAAAAATTACTTTTTATCGCCAATTGTTTATTTTTATCGCCAATTGCGAAAGTGGTGATCGCCTGCGGAAATTACGTTCTGTTTTTTAGAAGCATGTTCGGTGTTTCACTGACTGACTGGCAAGCACAGCAGACCCGAACAGAATATGTACATCCAGAGTCTGCCTGTGTCTACACTGGTTGCAATGTCCATCAGCCCAATTTCTCCAGTCACAAATGTGGCTGTGACTGGAGAAATGGGGCTTATGGGTTTTTTGACCAGTGTAGATCCAGATCAGCCTATGCATCTGCACAGTCTGATCAGGATCTCCACTGTTCACCATTTTATCCATGAAACACTGTCATGCTTCTAACAAGCAATATAGATCATTATCAGGCAACAGGAGTGTGCTATTTGATCAGAAGCTACACTGGTTACAACTCCCATAAGCCCCGTTTCTCCAGACACAGCCACAAATCAGTCCATGATTATTGTAACCTTCTGAGCAGGCACTTTAATCTCATCCTCAAAATAAAATGTGGCTGTAACTGGAACTACTGTCTGTTCCAATTTTGCTGCCAACAAACTTTTGGCTATGAATCACATTAAGTCTAAACATCAATAACAAAACAAGAAATGCGTCTGTCGAACGCGGATGCCACCTGCAGCATATTTGAGAAACTGTGACAAAGTGGTTAACCGAAAAGTGTGACGGACAGACAGACAGACAGACAGACGGACGGACGAACGGACGGACGAACGGACGGACGGTCCAAGACGGACGGACGGTCTAAACACTATATGCCACCCGTTTCTTCGAAACCCGGAGTCATAAAAAGTCACCCTCCCCAAAAAAAATTATTTGATAAAATTCCATCAAATATTTATTTTATTGTGAAAAAAGATTTTCCTATGGGAATTTGACATGGGGGAAAAGGAAGGGAATGAGATGGAGGAAGAGTTAACAAAAACTTTTGGAAATTGACTCCGAAACCTGGTTAGATCGCTTGGAAATGATGTAACTAAGAAAACAAGTTAGATTTTGAAAATCGGTCCACAAATAAAAAAAATATTAAATCTATTTTTAGCCCCCATTTTTTAAGTAGACAGCCGCAGCCCACATGTCCCGCCCGCCGAGGCTTTCATAGAATACCGACTATATCACGCTGTCTGCAAGCGGGCGCAACAAAAATGGGGCTTATGAGATTTGTGACCAGTGTAGCTCCAGATCAAATATCACACTCTTGTAGCCTCATAATAATCTACAGTACTTGATGAATGATGCGTGCTTCACTGATGGAATGACGACGAACAGTGTAGATCCTCACCAGACTGTGCGGATGCACAGGCTGATCTGGATCGACACTGTTTACAAACCATAAGCCCCATTTCACAAGTTTAAAATTGTTTCATTATTTGACACTGAGCTCTGATCAGGCTCAACCAAACAAACAACTTCACTTTGACCTCGTTGCCTATTACAACAAATTGCCAAAAGACTGATGCAAAACTGTTACAATTCTTGTACAGTGGAACATCTCCAAACCGGACTGTCCGATTTAGAGAGGTTCCACTGTAAGTCAGTGGCCTATTTCACCAACATTGCAAAGTATACCTATCTAGCAAAGTATACTTTGAGGGAGTAATCATTTATTTTTCCCGAAATGCATTATTTCATATATAACTAACCACTGCATATAGTTGATGATTAAAAGTAATCAGAATTATTATACTGAATTTATTACATTATCACAGCCATTTTGGCTGTGATAATGTAATAAATTCAGTATAATAAAAATTAATAAATTTATCCTTAAAATTTAAGGATAAATTTATTAATTTTTATTATACTGAATAATAAATTGAAAATTTCTCCCTCAAAGTATACTTTGCTAGATAAGTATACTTTGCAATGTTGGTGAAATAGGCTACTGATACATGACTATGCCAAGGCATGCACAAATTATTTGTGAAATTGAACAGGCGTTATCGTCAGAGATAGATGAAACAATGAAACCCATAAACTTAATGATACATAGACTGCCAATGTGTCCAGTTTAGAGGGGTTCTACTGTAATATGGATGTCTGTGACGTCAATATCTACAATTTGAGTGTACACCAGCGTTAATTTCAAGTCAACATATTATAGGAATGAATGGCCTTTTTGTGGAATTTATCGGGGTATAAACTTGGAAAAGTCGCGGGAATACTGGACGAAGGCCAGAAGGCCTTTGTCCAGTATTCCCGCGACTTTTCCAAGTTTATATCCCCGATAAATTCCATAAAAAGGCCATTCATTCCTTATAATTCCAGCATTTGAAATAAATTCATCAAGAAAATGTGTTTATTTTAACTGCGCCTCACGGTTACGGAAAGTAGTTTGGCGTGGGCGTTTACTGGGATATAAATTTTGGACAGAGACTTGCTACGGGCCAATCAAATTATAGAATGATATTCTAACCCTTAGACCGCTACTCACAACAATTGTCGTCTGTTGCTTTTATATCTTGCCTTATTTCTCAATAAAAACATGTTTCGACAGCACTTCAGAATGATTTCCAATGGAAATGATTCTAAAGTACTGTCATAGCATGTTTTTGATGGTAAAAATGGAAAATAAACAGCAGACGACAAAAAAATAAGATAGCGGTGTCAGGGTCAACATCTATGACACAGCGCAGTAAAACAGTCGGCAATCTACAATTGCCATTATACCGCCAGCAAGGTTTCAGACAATACTACGGAAGCCCATTAGGGCCACTTCACTTTTTTTTTATCTTTTCTTGAATTTTCAAGTTATTTTCTTGAATTTTCAAGATCTTTTCTTGAAAATACAAGAAAAGATCTTGAAAATTCAAGAAAAGAACTTGGAAAATTCAAGAAAACATCTTGTTTTCAAGTTGTTTTCTCGAATTTTCCAAGTTCTTTTCTTGAAAATTCAAGAAAACATCTTGAATAAATGATAATTAAAAACAAGAGGCCCAAATGGGCCTGTATCGCTCACCTAAAAGCCTCCATAGTGGTCATCTTGATTTCACAAAGACTCTTCACTTACAACTTCAAATGTTCCACAGAATTTGTTATACCTTCGATTTGATATATAAAATGACCATATTCGGTCAAAAATAAAATTTGACCCCTATTTGACCCCTCGGGCCACGCCCATTTTTGACCCAGGGGCCACCATATGAACAAATCTGAAACAGCGGTAACTATCAATCATTCTTACCAAGTTTCATCGATATCGGCCTGGAGGTTTGTGAGAAGAAGATTTTTTGACAATTTGACCTACTTCTCAACGGTGGCCATCTTGGATTTGGTGATGACCTCCATTTTAACAAAAATGAACAGGCTTCACCCACAGACCATTAGAGTTAAGTTTGGCCAATATCGGCCAAGCAGTTCACAAGAAAAAGACGTTTGAAATCTTTAGTAAAAGAATGACCTTTTGAACTATCAGTGGCCATCTTGGATGACGTAATCATCTGATTTAGACAAAAAAATCTCCAGAGTGATCGTCTCGTCAATACCTTCGATTTGATATATTATATGACTATATTCGGTTAAAAATAAAATTTACCCCTATTTGACCCCTCGGGCGACGCCCATTTTTGGACCCAGGGGCCACCATATGAACAAATCTTGAAACAGCGCTAACTATCGATCATTCATACCAAGTATCGTCGAAATCGGCCTGGCGGTTCGTGAGAAGAAGATTTTTTAAGAATTTGACCTACTTTTCCATGGCGGCCATCTTGGATTGTCGATGACCTCCATTTTAACAAATCTGAAATGGCATCACCCATATATCATCCCTGTGAAGTTTAACCAATATCGGCTCAGCAGTTCGGGAGAAGAAGATGATTGAAAATGTTCACGGACGGACGGACGGACGACGGACGACGGACACTTTGCCATAACAATAGCTCACATGAGCTTTGCTCAGGTGAGCTAAAAAGTGAAGTGGCCCTAATGGGCTTCCGTAGAATACCCTAAAATACAGCACAGCTTTATCACTCATACACACGAGACGGAACGCATAATTATAATTACCGGTAACATTTACAATGCTGACTTAAATTTTGTTTTCTGCTGTATATTTTTTACTTTCCAATTTTCTCAAGAAAAACATGGTTTCGCAGCAATTTAGAATACTGTAAAACCAGAAAATATGACACAACAGCAGATGACAATTTCCGGTTCCTGCCTTTTATGGGATAACATGACAAAAAGCCATTGTCAAATAAGGGTGATTTTACCAGATCAATGTCCAGATATTATAGTGAGCCCATTCAGAAGATGTTACCACAAAGTGCCTTATCACATGAGCATTATATACCGGTACTGAAAATTGGTCGTTCAAATTTCGACTGCCCCTCTTCCCCCCCCCCCCACCCCTTCGGCGAATCCTTTATCTGCCACAGACAATAACACTGATACACACACCAAAACCTGATTATATTTTTATCAGGGGCCTATTTCATCAACATTGCAAAGTATACTTTCCTAGCAAAGTATACTTTGAGGGAGAAATTTTCAATTTTAGAATAAATTTATTAATTTTTATTATACTGAATTTATTACATTATCACAGCCAATTTTGGTCGTGATAATGTAATAAATTCATTATAATAATTCTGCATAGTTTTAATCATCAAATATATGCAATCGTTAGTTCTGCTTGAAATAATGCATTTCGGAAAAATCAATGATTGCTCCCTCAAAGTATACTTTGCTAGGAAAGTATACTTTGCAATTTTGATGAAATCGGCTACAGGTCAAGCTGCAGGTGTGCTGTGCAGGCGCTACACTCGTCAAAGTTCAAATGGTTCATGCCAGTTATTTCGAGGCGAAAGCATTAAAATGGCCGCCTGTATTGCCATTGCAAAACTTCTCCTTATGTGATAATGCAGACACGTACATCATGTCTCGGTGTCACATAACACAGACTTGCAGCAATACATCAATATAGGAAAACTGATTTGTCAGGCAATCTTCGTAGCTGTCAACAAAATTGTTCCTAATGTAAATAAGAAATTTATGGAATCGGCAATGACCTACTTCATTGGAAATTTAGAGGCCGATAACCCATCATGACAAAAGGGATTCAGTTTATTTATTTAATGGTGTTTAACCCTTTCACCCCTAAGTAACTGGAATGGATTTTGATATGTTAATTTTACAACCAATCTAATCGTCACAAAATGATTTTCTGACAAATCCATTTATGAAAAGGCGGTGTTTTTGTTGTCAAAAATATGAAAATTACTTGCAAAAAGTGCAGATCCTGATGAGACGGCTTGTCACGAGCAGGCTAATCTGGATCTACTGCTTGCCAATACCACTATACAGGCATGTGGTGTTGAAAGGGTTAATGGTGTTTAATGGCCTGTCAACAGAGGTCATTTTAGGCCAGGTTAACAGGGTCAATCCAGTATTTAGCTGTATTGATGGAGGAAAATCCCCAAACTAAATATTTACAGCAAAAAAATAATATATTCAGCCCTGAAATTAGAATAACGTGATCTGGTGCCAGGTCCTCACCACACCAGAATCACTTAGCCCCACTCCCTACAAGTAATATGTTTAGTACTAATCTTACTACTTTTATAATGGGTATAACCAGATTCAACTCTCAAGAGGAAAGCCAAAAATCTCTGACCATGACAAAAATGGGTCTATTGTTTAACAAGAAACGAGGCAAAGCCACGAAGGCCAGGTTTTTTTCCAAGCATGGACACTTGGATAACATAATTATACCCACTTTTTGTAGACTACATGGCCGTGACCTGCATGTCGCGCCTTGGGGCGAGGCATGGACACGAAAAAACTTTAACCGGACACACGGACGGACGGACGGACGGACGGACGGACGGACAGTGAGTGAGTGAGTGAATAGGGTTTAACATCCGCTTTTCTGACATAGAGGTACAAGCCTCAGGGAGTCTACACGCAGACGGGTCAACGGGGTCGTGTCCCGTATCCACCTGTCCGAGGGGGGTAAATCCCAACTTCAGAACTCAATATTTACAATCAAAATATATATTCAGTCCTGAAATTAGAACAACCTGATCTGGTGCCAGGCCCTCGCCACACCAGCATCATTTATCCCATCCCCTAAAAGTAATAGGATTAGCGCTAATCTTACTTTTATATATGGGGCATAGCCTGACTCAACACTCACATAAGAAAGCCAAAAATGTACATGAGGGCCAAATCCGGTATAGTGGGTTCCGGAAACTATGAACCCAATCGTTAAGCCAGTTTAGTCGCCTTTTACGACAAGCAATGGCTACTGCAGCACTATTCTCAGGATCAGTTGATCCCACCCCGGTGCCTGCACGGGGCACGGACGGACGGACGTATGCCAAAATGCCGACGATATCGCGCTTTCCGCAAGCGGGTGCGACAATGATGATAAACACCCATGTGAAGTATCAAGGTAATGGGTGAAGCAGTTGCAGAGATATAGTACACAAAAAAAACTTTTAACAAATAATTTCAAATTAAAAGTAAAAATTTGACCTTGACATTGCGCACTAGGGGGCCGCAACGGTTTGGGGGTTAGAAATGAAAATATGGATGATGTAAACACCCATGTGAAGTTTCAAGGTAATGGGCGAAGCAGTTGCAGAGATATAGTATAAACGAAAAAGTTTTAACCAAAAAATTTAACCGGACGTACGTTAAAAAGTTAACGTTGAAAATGGGTAAGTAAATTACGTAGAAATAATAGGTGAAGGGGGTAAAAAAAGAAAAATGGTCACATGTGGATAGTTGTATGTGGTAGGCACCCCTTGTTATGAAGCTGTGAAAGTTTGGTGGTCCTAGGTGGTACAGTACCAAAGAAAATGGACTTAAAACACGAAAACTTAACATTGTAAACGCGAAAAACTTAACATTGAAAATGGCGAAGTCGACTGCGCGGAAAAAATGGGTCAAGTTAAAAACAAGAAACGAGGCAAAGCCACGAAGGCCAGGTTTTTTCCAAGCATAGACACTTGGATAACATAATTATACCCACTTTTTGTAGACTAGATGGCCGTGGCCTGCATGTCGCGCCTTGGGGCGAGGCATGGAAACTAAAAAAATAAAAAAAATAGATATAGTAGATGGAAAAACTTTAACCAAAAAACTTTAACCGGACACATGGACGAACGAACGGACGGACGTATGCCAAAATGCTGATGATATCGCACTTTCCGCAAACAAAAAAATTCAAAGTAATTTGAACTTGACATAGGGCACAGGATCGCGCTTTCCGCAAGCAGGTGCGACAATGATGATAAACACCCATGTGAAGTATCAAGGTATTGGGTGAAGCAGTTGCAGAGATATAGTACACGAAAAAAACTTTAACAAAAAAATTCAAAGTAATTTGACCTTGACATTGGGCACAGGATCGCGCTTTCCGCAAGCAGGTGCGACAATGATGATAAGCACCATGTGAAGTATCAAGGTATTGGGTGAAGCAGTTGCAGAGATATAGTACACGAAAAAAACTTTAACAACAAAATTCAAAGTAATTTGACCTTGACATTGGGCCACAGGATCGCGCTTTCCGCAAGCAGGTGCGACAATGATAAACACCCATGTGAAGTATCAAGGTATTGGGTGAAGCAGTTGCAGAGATATAGTACACGAAAAACTTTAACAAAAAAATTCAAAGTAATTTGACCTTGACATTGGGCACAGGATCGCGCTTTCCGCAAGCAGGTGCGACAATGATGATAAACACCCATGTGAAGTATCAAGGTATTGGGTGAAGCAGTTGCAGAGATATAGTACACGAAAAAACTTTAACAAAAAAATTCAAAAGTAATTTGACCTTGACATTGGGCACAGGGGCCGCACGGTTGGGTGTTAGAATGAAAATATGGATGATGATAAACACCCATGTGAAGTTTCAAGGTAATGGGCGAAGCAGTTGCAGAGATATAGTATAACGAAAAAGTTTTAACCAAAAAACTCTAACCAGACGTACGTTAAAAAGTTAACGTTGAAAATGGCTAAGTCAATTACGTAGAAATAATAGGTGAAGGTAAAAAAATGGTCACATGTTGGATAGTTGTATGTGGTAAAGGGCACCCCTTGGTTATGAAGCTGTGAAAGTTTGGTGGTCCTAGGTGGTACAGTACCAAAGAAATGGACTTAAACACGAAAACTTAACATTGTAAACGCGAAAAGTTAACATTGAAAATGGCTAAGTCGACTGCGCGGAAAAAATGGGTGAAGTTAAAAAAAAAAAGTAACATGTTGGATAGTGATATGTGGTGGGTACCCCTTGATTATGAAGCTGTGGACGCCGCCCGCCGCCCGCCCGCCGCCCGCCCGGCTTTCGCCAATCCAATAGCCTGGATTTTTTTCTCAAAAAACCTGGCTAAAAATCTGAAATCAGACTAAAAGAGGAAAAGTCTCATGCCTCAAAATCCCAAAATCAGAACTGAATATTTATAGAAACAAGAGGCCCAAATGGGCCTGTATCGCTAACCTGAAATTATTATCCGCCATTATAAAGTAAATAAACAAGAGCTGTAGGAGAACAGCATAGCTCGACTACGAGGGCTATCGATGTACACATAGCTTGACAAAGAAGGTGGCTGCGGCCTGCATAACACCTTAACCAAGGTTGACTAAAAACCTTAACCAAGGGAAATTAAGTAAGTAATTCAAGGTTAAATGTAGGTCAATGTCAGATATAGGTCAGGGGTTATTGATGTACATCACTAGGAGATGAAGTTTTCCAAGTATGGTTTCTGTAGGCCCAGGAGTATTCCATATACAAGCTTGACTAAAAACCGTAACCAAGGGGAAATAACTAAGTAATCCAAGGATAAAAGTAGGTCAAGGTGAAATATAGGTCAGGGATTATTGATGTACATCACTATTGATGTACATCACTAAGTTGTCCAAGTATGGTTGATGTAGGCCCAGGAGTATTCCATATACAAGCTTGACTATAAACATTAACCAAGTAATATGGGAATTTAACATGGGGAGTCAATTTCCAAAACTTTTGGAAATCGACTCCGAAACCTGGCGAGATAGCTTGAAAATGATGTAACTCAGAAAACAAAAGCTAGATTTTGAAAATCAGTCCACAAATAAAAAAATATATTTTTAGCCCCCATGTTAAATGTTAAATCGTTTTTTTTTTCGCAATAAAATCAATATTTGATTGAATTTCATCAAATAATATTTTTTGGGGAGGGCGACTTATTTTATTGATAAAAAAGTACGTACTTTAAAATATTTTTTAGATTTAATGTGTTTAATACCCAAAAGTTTGTCGGCAGCAAAACGTGGAACAGACAGTAGAGAGGTCTTCGTTAACACATCAGCCATGTTTCTGCAACAGTGAGTGAGTGAGTGAATAGGGTTTAACGTCTGCTTTTCTGACATAGAGGTACAAGCCTCAGGGAGTCTACACGCAGACGGGTCAACGGGTTCGTGTCCCGTATCCACCTGTCCGAGGGGGGTAAATCCCAACTTCAGAACTCAATATTTACAATCAAAATATATATTCAGTCCTGAAATTAGAACAACCTGATCTGGTGCCAGGCCCTCGCCACACCAGCATCATTTATCCCATCCCCTAAAAGTAATAGGATTAGCGCTAATCTTACTTTTATATATGGGGCATAGCCTGACTCAACTCTCACATACAAGAAAGCCAAAAATGTACATGAGGGCCAAATCCGGTATAGTGGGTTCCGGAAAGTATGAACCCAATCGTTAAGCCAGTTTAGTCGCCTTTTACGACAAGCAATGGCTACTGCAGCACTATTCTCAGGATCAGTTGATCCCGCCCCGGTGCCTGCACGGGGCTTCTGCAACAGAGATTGATTGATTGATTATTGGTGTTTAACAGCCTATCAACAGCTAAGGTCATTTAAGGCTGGGCCAATGGGTTGGAATATCCCGTATTTAACCTGTCCATACTGAGGGACATTCCCAAAATCAGAACTGAATATTTACAGAAAACTAGATATATTCTAATTTCCAATAACCTCCTAAGGAAGCACATTTAATACACATTGTTTTAAAGTCACTCTTTTTTATTAGCCGATCTATTTATAGATCGGCTAATATATTGGTTATCCATCGAATTCTGAAAAAGTTTGTAGCAACCCTTTTCTCCGCTATTCGGTAATCTACGAACGCGAATTTTTCTGTATCACTTCCAAATTGCATCAACCGATAAAGTTTGCATTTTTGGCAATTATCTCCGTTTAAAACTTTACTTATAGCCAAATAACACAATTTTGAATACGTAATGAGCTGAACGCCGGAAGAGATTTAACCCGGAAGTTATTGTTGTTGAAGTCCATAGTTGGCTCTAATGGCCATATACGCCAACATACGCCGATTATTGGGCTAATTTAAAGCTTTTATTTATTAAACAGAACAAGTTTCAGCCACGTATAATCGCGTAAAATGTGTTTATTCGGCTAATTTATAATCGACCTCTGCTCAAAATCTCCTTACTAGCAACCCCAGCATTTTCGGGTTTATCCCAGCATCTCGGGTTTATCCCATTGGATCGCGTATGTGCGCGTCATTTGACGCTAGTTAATATTCACAAAATTTTCCACCAATCAAAACGAAGAATTGCCCTTCATAGCCAACTTTGATTTGTTTACGTATCATGCAGGGATGGCAGGGATGCATCCAGCACGCGCGATTGCGGAAATCCCCCTTAATTATTGTCAATGCCGCAAATTATTGATTGTCTTGCGCCCGACATCGCGCAAAAAATCACGGATGGGGCACATTAGGCCAATCTGGGCATGTGCCTGAATACGCAGGAGCTTGGGTCTATTTTTAGATGACACTGTAACCGCTAGATATATATAGCCCTGGTAGCTCCGCCCACTCGCGTGCTGCCACAGAATTCGGACAAACACACAGTGACTACAACTTTGTGTATTGCGGAGTGTAATTTGTAGATAAATAGAGTATACAGTACAGGTGTTACGCTGGAATATTTCGCAACATAATGGTGACAACAAAACATTGCTGCTATGGCATTGCTGCTATTGGATGGATTTGGGAACGGGTTTCCAAAACCTGCACAAAATCGAGAAAAATGTCAACGCTGGGTACAGAACTGTGGTCGAAAATAGTTTACCATTGACAATGTTACCAGAGACACCTACATATGTTCGATGCACTTTACCCTGATTTGATCGGCTAATAACATCATGCTCTGCATGACTTTTCATATTAAATTTTCGACCACATGGTCGAAAATTTAATAAAAAGAGTGACTTTAAAACCATGTATATATATTCTGCCCTGAAATTGTGACCAGTAGCCTATTTCACCAACATTGCAAAGTATACTTACCTAGCAAAGTATACTTTGAGGGAGAAATTTTCAATCTACAGATAAATTTATTAATTTTTATTATACTGAATTTATTACATTATCACAGCCATTTTGGCTAAGATAATGTAATAAATTCAGTATAATAATTCTGCATATTTTTAATCATCAAATACATGCAGTCAGTCGTTAGTTCTATATGAAATAATGCATTTCGGGAAAAATAAATGATTACTCCCTCAAAGTATACTTTGCTAGATAAGTATACTTTGCAATTTTGATGAAATCGGCTACTGGTGCCAGGTCCATTCCACACCAATGATACTTAGCTCCACCCCCAAAATTAATATGATCAGCACTAATCTTATTACTTTTTAATGAGTTATAATTTAACTCTCAAGTATCAGAAGGACGAAAATGTACATGAAGGCCAAACCATGTAAGGATGAACCCCGATCGTTAAATTACCCTACGCGTGCTCCAAACTGGTACTTCTATGAATGGCGAACAGTGTAGATCCAGATCAGACTGCGCATCTGCGCAGTCTGATCTGTATCTACACTGATCACAAATGTCGTAAGGTATATTTTGACACAATTTCAGTAAGACCATTTTGTCATAATGCGTCACAAATACATACACAATTGTGTACAGATTAATTTAAGAACATAATAGTGTGAAAATTATGTACAACAAAATAAATTAATGAGAAATATTAACAATAGCCACATACATTAAAATAACAGAACACAAACAACATGACTACTGTTATTGAAACATGTTATGACAAAAAAGGCTTCCCGTCTTTGCAGCCAGTGTAGTGTCAGATCAATTCGCACTCATAGAGGCGTTTTCCGAATGTAATGTGTTAAATATGTATCAGGCTGCTGGGGTGTGCTATCTAGTCAGTGTTTGCTGCTACAAGTGTCACAATTAACACAACTATATAATAATGTGTACATCTTACAAGGTTTATAGTTTGCCCTACTTTCTAAGCCAATCGTTGGCCAGTATTGAGCAGTCTTATTTCACATATTGCAAGATTTAACCCAAATAAGTTACATATTACCAGATTTAATGATTAACTTTCCGACAGGATATGGAAAATCAATACTCGGATAGGAAATGCATAGTAAAACATAGCAAAACTGTAAATAGGTTATTATTCACATATTGGATTTTTAAGGAACTAAATGCAACGGTCACTACCGCTCCCTTGCATTTAATTCCTTAAAAATCCAATATGTGAACAATAACTTATACCTGTAAAGACAATTCCAAAATTAATTGTATGATCACGTGGTAACAACAACAACAACGTCGTCCACTCCAAAGTGAGTATTATTTGATATTTTCCTTAATATGCAACAGATGAAATATGGCGCAGGACACGCATCTTCATGAGCTGCATTTGGTGGTACAGGGAGTTTGACACAGACTTATGTTGTTTTTGCGAAGAATCGATTTCCGTGTCAGAGACACGGAAATCGATTCTTTGCAAAAACGACAGAAGTTTGGGCGAAAATACAGAGACCACCAAATGCAGCTTAACAAGATGCGTTTGATGCGACATATTTCATCAAAATCCGTTACGTAATAAGGACAATATAAAAGAATACGTATTTTCAATCAGATAGATTCTGGAAGTTTCAGTACTTTTTGTTGTTAGTACCACGTGATCATACACCTTGATGAAGTTAAATTAAATTGTTAAGGACTTTTAATTCTTTCTACCCTACCACCCATAAATAAATAAAAACAAATTCAGGTGCTTCCAATCCCCCATACAATCAATTCTGGAATCACCCTAAAATAAAACAGTTGAAATCTGTAATCAATAATAACCATATTAACATATTCACTATAGTCTGTTTCACGAAACCTGCCCAAATTTTACGGCTATATAAACAATGCAAAAACAATATAGCCTTCTTTTTATTTCGTGAAATTTGGTCAAATATTGGTTTTATTACGAAAAATTGATTTCTCTATGGGAATTTAACATGGGGAAAAAGAGGTAGAGGACTTGTGGGAGGAGTCAAAAAACAATTTTTTTTGGAAATTGACTCCGAAACCTAGCTAGATAGCTTGGAAATGATGTAACTAAGAAAACAAAAGTTAAATTATAAAAATTGGTCCAGTATTTCTGAAATTCTAAAAAATTTCCCCATGTTAAATCCCCATAGACATCTTCACGGAGTGAAGATGTCTATGGGGATTTAACATGGAGAAATTTTGTTTTCGCAATAAAATCAATAGTTGACCAAATTTCACGAAATAAAAAGAAGGCTCATTCTTAAATTTTCCTTTAATTTAATATTATCAAACAAAATATGGTTTTTGAATTGTCTATATAGCCGTAAAATTTGGGCAGCTTTCGTGAAACAGACAGTAGACTGAAGCATAATGTAAACATACGAACAACGACAAACACTATTTCGGAACAAGAACTTTTCATGAAACATTCAAACACAAACCAATGTTTATTTATAAAACATCAACAGGAATTAAAAGTTGCCGACCCGAGATTCTGAGTTTAATCCACATAAATTTAATGTTTGAAGAAAATGACACCACCTTTATATGATGGCTATTTTGGATTTTGAGACAAAACAATCTTCTGATGAACTTGGAAATGCTGAAAGATCACAGTAGCTAAAATTGATTCACATCAACCCAACTATTCATAAGATAAAAATGGACAAAGATGGACAAAAAGCAGAAAAAATTGGTTTCTGGCAAATGATGCATGGTTTAAATTAAAATACAAGTTTTAACATGCAATAACACTACAGGGATCCTCTAGATTAACAGACAAAAATGGCAGTTTTTTTTATGATATTTTTCTTAAAATAGCAGCTACGGGCATAAAATTTTCACAGAACAATCGTCGGTTCTTGCTTTCTCAACGCATGCAAACTATTTTAGCAAACTGTGCCATCTTTCTCACTTAAAATTGGGTCAGATCATCAGTCGTAAGATTGCCCCAAAATTAACATTCAATTATCCGGACAAATGTATAACCCTCTTATAATTTGTATTCTCACCTTAAAATCATAAGTTTATCGCCTGAAAACCAGAGTAAACAGCATTGTGTAGTTTTTCAGAAAAAACAATCACCATTTGCTTCTTGGAAAACATCGTATTTATAGAATTTATTGTATTTATAGAACAACTCTGCAATGACGTAATGGGCGCACTCGATTGAGCTCTTCATAATTTGGTAGAAAAATCCGCGGCAATGAGGCCCATAAAGGAAATTCTGATCGTTTCGTACACTGGTGTTTTCGCACCTGTCGATTTTACCCACGAATTACAAATGTGCGAAATGGTGTGTAATGGCTTGGGTCCGAAATGTCTTAGGGCGATTTGGCCTTGAAACATTTATTATTTGTTTTTGGATAAGTAGCTCTTCGTTCTTTTTCTATCATGATACATTTTCGCATTCCTTCCTATCTGCTCTGTATTGTACACTGTGTAACAGTCTGAAAATCGTATCGTATCGTCTGCATACTTCACACAACAGAGTATTGAAAAAACTCTATAGGGGCCTCAAATTATGCGCATGCGCAGTGACAGATACAAGCCCCCGCGCAACTTTTGACGTTGTAAACAACTTGTGGACATAGTTGGGGAATGTTTTCAGCAAATTTTACTAAAATGTTTACCTTCGCGATATAGTCTTCACGCTGGCATGGAAACAGCAAGCACCTGCGTGACGTGACGTAAGATGTATTTGTTGCCAAACCGGATCAAAAGAATGCTCTTAATTAACAGGTATTTTCATTTGTCCGATAAACTGATTGTCCGGATAATTGGTATGACCCCTGTATAAAGACTTCGGTAGCAACTGCAATGTAAGCATGTGTCGGCCGGATGGATGCTATAGTTATGCACGACCATATGCGGAGTATAGCACTTTCCGGCCATATAACTGGCCATTATACTTTACAGGGACACGCAATACCTCGGTCCAACAATAACAGGAGGCAATAATACATAAAGACAGAGCTCCAGATAAGCTGCGTATTTGCTTAAATACCCAATTAAAAATACCAAAAACCTAATTGAAATCAGATGTAGTGAGTATCAAAAAGCAATACAAAATTTGTGGTACCTTTAACATGCTGCAGAAAATGATAAACAAACCACAAATATAGCCTATTTTTATTATTTTCTATGAAAACACATCTTGGTATTTCATTAGAATTGTCTCCAAGGAGACAATTCTAATGAAATGCCAAGAAATGTTTTCATTTCGAAACAAACAATTCAATAATTGTTGTCTGTTGATGTGTAAACAGTAGTGTGATTTTATTTTACTCAATTAAAATTTTGAAATACCCAATTACTTCAGACAGAAATGATGGAGTGACAATACTCAATTACTAATTCCTTATCTGGAGCCCTGTAAAGACATACGGGTATCTAGCTGAACAGAATGAAAATGTACTTGGTTCTTATTTGTGGCAGTGACAGGAAATATGAGGCTTATGGGATTTGGAATCAGTGCAAACTCATGATCAAACCGAAGTGTAAAATAAGTCAGTTTTCTGGAAAGTTTTGCGTCCGTTTTTTTAACAACACAAATGGCCATTGTAAATGGACTTGCATACAGAAAAAGGCACAGTGTGTCACCTTTATGTGGCTCACCACACAATTTTTCAAGTACACCAACAGAGCACGAATATCATTATTTCAGTCACATCCACGTCATCGCATAAAATGGTACCTTATAAATAAAATACCGTGCCTCTTTTTGATATCAAGTTTACCAGCTTACCAGCCTCGTGTGTGGTAGGAATTCCTTGGCATGCCTCAGAATTCCCACACGTTTCCTATACTCATCTAAACTTGATATAAAAACGACAACAATACTATTACCCATGTTCCATTTGCTATAATATCTACATCTTCACATAAACGGTTACCTGATAAATAGAACAATAGGCGAGTATCTGTTGTTATCAAATTTATCAGACTCGGCTAGGAAACGATAGGAATACCTCGGCAAGCCTCGGAATTTCTATATGTTTCCTAGCCTCGCCTGATAAACTTAACATAAAACACAATAACCTGCTATTCCCTACGTACTATTGCCCAATGTCCATCTGCTACAATTTCTGCATCTTCTTTGTTTCATCGTCGTCAAACTTCTCGATGACGACACTAGTGGTGTGTGGCACCCAGGCGGTGCCATCGTACGACACGACTGTCATGCCACTGTCACCCTTGTCCCCCATCTCACTGCGCACGTGCTGGATCGCCTGCTGTACCGCGATCTCCTTCTTCTGACGTTCCTCCAGGATTGATCGGTGTAGCTGCATCTGTGCGTCAGACTTCACCTGCGAGTAGAGGAGATTGATTAGTTGTTGTGCTGGGTCGGAGATGTTTTTATTACACTCCTAGCTGTCAATTGCATGGGTTTCACTGGCATGGGTTTTTCCAGCAGTTATAAGTATGGGTTTCACTAGCATGGGTTTTTCCAGCAGTTATACGTATGGGTTTCACTGGAATGGAGTTTTCCAGCAGTTATAAATATGGGTTTCACTAGCATGGGTTTTTCCAGCAGTTATAAGTATGGGTTTCACTAGCATGGGTTTTTCCAGCAGTCTTAAGTATGGGTTTCACAATCAGGTATTGCTACATGACTGCCGAGCCAAGTTGTTGGGCAATAAAAATAACTGGGAAATATAACTAAAGTTAACTTTTAGCCTCTTGTTCAGCTATCTTTCCTGCAGTCTGATACCAATCTAAATACAGCAATTAAATCTCAAGTACCACAAGCAGTATAGACCGAAATGACTGGACGGATAGACATTTACTGTTCCTTTCCATTTGCAGATGGGCATAAAACAATATATAGCTGTTCAAAATTTAGTGGATATATATAATATTTGTCGATTATATCCATGCTCCAGGAATGTCTGTCCATATTAGAATGAAAATAACTACACAATCAATATATAACAGTGCATTGCAATGTTGGTGAAATCAGCTCCAGTAGCCTATTTCACCAACATTGCAAAGTATACTTTTCTAGCAAAGTATACTTTGAGGGAGAAATTTTAGGATAAATTTATTAAGTTTTATTATACTGAATTTATTACATTTATCAAAGTATACTTTGCTAGATAAGTATACTTTGCAATGTTGGTGAAATATTCTCCAGTTACGGTCCAGGCATGACCAATATAAATGCAAGACATCATTAAACAGTATACAGATATTCATACAGTATACAGATTCAGAAATCTTGATATTTCTACGCAGAAATTAAATGAATTCGGCTTAACATCCCAGTAACAGCTAAGGTCATATAGAGACGGGACTACAGTTTAAAATGTTATCCGACACACCAGTCGGATGGAAATACTATAAAAGTATTTTTCATGACCTAGGGTAGGGTTTGAACTCACAACCTTTAATAATTCCAGCACAAAAATATTTACACAATTCCCTAACATTTGATTGGCCCGTAGCAAGTCTCTGTCCAAAATTTATATCCCAGTAAACTCTCACGCCGAACTACTTTCCGCAACCGTGAGGCGTAGTTAAAATAATTCTTAAGAAAACGGAAAATAAACACATTTTCTTGATGAATTTATTTCAAATGCTGCAATTATAAGGAATGAATGGCCTTTTTGTGGAATTTATCGCGGATATAAACTTGGAAAAGTCGCGGGAATACTGGACGAGGCCTTAAAAAATTACAATTTTCGGAAAAAAAAAAAAAATTATTTCGAAAATTGTAATTTTTTATCGCTTCGTCCAGTATTCCCACGACTTTTCCAAGTTTATACCCCGATAAATTCCACAAAAAGGCCATTCATTCCTATAATAGTATTGAAGTCCTGTATTCTACCCCTGAGCCACAGCCCATCCATAAATTTCTACACAGAAGTGTATTTGGTGCGACCATTCATTTTAACCATTTCAACAAGAGCATCTAAAAGCTGATCAAAACATTCTTCTGAATTCATAATGTTCCATTAACCCTTACTATGCTGAATTAAATGTTGTCGTCTGGTGGAAATGTTTTATTTTCAATATTTCTCGATGAAAACCTGTTTCCACTGGAGACGATTCTCATGTGCTGCCAAACAGGTTTTTTGTTAAGAATTAAGGCAAAAATGAAAAACAGCAGACGACAATTTTCGTCTCCCGCGTAGTGAGGGTTAACTGTAAATGCTGAAGTAAATTTTGTTGTCCACCGTTTGTTTTTTATTCAACATTTTTCAGAGAAAAAATTATTTGGCAGTATTTTAGAATCATTTCCACTAAAATGTTGCCAAACGATGTTTCAATTGATGAAAAAGCAGAATATGCACTGATAATCAAAAGTGGGAGTGCAAAATACTCACAGCAATTGGAAAATACACATTGAATTTCAAATTGAGTAGTGAAAATACTGTAATAAAGTTGAAAATTTACTTGGTTGAGCTGTAAAAAGCATGTTTGCTTTTTGCAGCTCAAATAAGTGAATTTTATCATTTGTTCCCTATGTAATACGGAATAAAATCAAAAATACATTTGTAAAAGTAAAATACGCATTGAATTTGAAATACAGTCGACTCGCGTTATGTCGATATCGATGGGAGACAGAGAATGACATCGACATAAACGTAGTTCGACATAAAAAAATATCAATATTCACCCCAAACATTCGGTACATTTAACACTCGTGTATAATCTGATAAGAATGTGTCAATTTCCTGTGTTTCGTGCCGGCATACGGTTGTCGTAAAATATAGATTATCAACGTATCAATATTATTATTGTTTATTCTTCTAATTAATACACAATAAAATACTCTTACACGCACTGCATGTGTTTAGTGTTGACATGTTATTATTTCCATGTTTTATTGGTCGCAACAATTTGCAACATTGTTTTTCCGGCGATCATGTGATGTGATCGAGTGGAGATATTCTATAAATAGCATCATATTGCTTGTGACCAAGCAACCACCACCAGTCGTGAGTCACGTGACATTGACGGGTTATTGTACTGCATATCACAGGGGCGTGTCACAGGGGCGCGAATAGTGAAATGTTCGAATCGGTACATTTGTGTCTTGTAAAAGACGCCCACGTACCGATTCAGACTTTTCAATAAACTCGTTCCAGTACAACTTCGGACCCATGTACTGCATGTTGGCTATTTATGGCACTCAAAGGGAGGTGACTCTTGCCGACGATGCCCGCCCTAGTCTAGCCGGAGTTACCTTCTCGAGCTGCTGTTTAATCATGTTGACCGCAGAGTCCTTCGAGATGAGGCTCTGCTGTTTACACTGTTCCACCATCTGCTTGAACTGCATGGCCTGTTGCATTATACTGTTGGCCATCTGTAACACACAGTCACATATGTAAGGTAGAACAAGGACATCTATCACTACTGTCTGTTTCACGAAAGCTGCCCAAATCTTACGGCTATATAAACAATTCAAAAACAAGATTTCTTTTGATAATATTAAATTAAAGGAAAATTTAAGAATGAGCCTTCTTTTTATTTCGTGAAATTTTGTCAAATATTGATTTTATTGCAAAAACAAAATTTCCCCATGTTAAATCCCCATAGACATCTTCACGGAGTGAAGATGTCTATGGGGATTTATCATGGGGAAATTTTTTTGAATTTTAGAAATACTGGACTGATTTTTAAAATTTAACTTTTGTTTTCTTAGTTAGATCATATCCAAGCTATCTAGCCAGGTTTCGGAGTCAATTTCCAAATGTTTTCGTTTTTTGACTTCTCCCACACTTCCTTACCACTTTTTCCCCCATGTTAAATTCCCATAGACAAATAAAAAGAAGGCTCATTCTTAAATTTTCCTTTAATTTAATACTATCGAAAAAAGTATTGTTTTTTAATTGTTTATATGGCCGTAAAATTTGGGCAGCTTTCGTGAAACAGACTATAAACTAATCCGCTCGCTGGCAGCCTTGATAATACCATTTTTTTAAAAAACATTTTGGCCTTACAAACAAGCCGAACATAAATATTATCAAAATTTGATGAGTTATTGAAAAGTGTTACTAACGTACACACGTACATAGACTAACGCTATATCCCCTCCTGCCCATCAGCAGGGGATAATAAAAAGACTTACTGATACCAGTAGCCTATTTCATCAACATTGCAAAGTATACTTTAGTAGCAAAGTATACTTTGAGGGAGTAATCATTTATTTTTCCTGAAATGCATTATTTCATATAGAACTAACAAATGCATGTATTTCATGATTAAAAGTATGCATAATTATTATACTGAATTTATTACATTATCACAGCCATAATGGCTGTGATATGTAATAAATTCAGTATAATAAAAATTAATAAATTTATCATACAAGAAACGAGGCAAAGCCACGAAGGCCAGGTTTTTTCCAAGCATAGACACTTGGATAACATAATTATACCCACTTTTTGTAGACTAGATGGCCGTAGCCTGCATGTCGCACCTTGGGGCGAGGCATGGACACTAAAAAAATAGATTAGTAGATGGAAAAACTTTAACGAAAAAACTTTAACCGGACACATGGCAGTTGCAGAGATATAGTACACAAAAAAACTGTAACAAAAAAATTCAAAGTAATTTGAACTTGACATAGGACACAGGATCGCGCTTTCCGCAAGCAGGTGCGACAATGATGATAAACACCCATGTGAAGTATCAAGGTATTGGGTGAAGCAGTTGCAGAGATATAGTACACGAAAAAACTTTAACAAAAAAATTCAAAGTAATTTGACCTTGACATTGGGCACAGGATCGCGCTTTCCGCAAGCAGGTGCGACAATGATGATAAACACCCATGTGAAGTATCAAGGTATTAGGTGAAGCAGTTGCAGAGATATAGTACACGAAAAAAACTGTAACAAAAAAAATTCAAAAGTAATTTGACCTTGACATTGGGCACAGGATCGCGCTTTCCGCAAGCAGGTGCGACAATGATGATAAACACCCATGTGAAGTATCAAGGTATTGGGTGAAGCAGTTGCAGAGATATAGTACACGAAAAAACTTTAACAAAAAAATTCAAAGTAATTTGACCTTGACATTGGGCACAGGGGCCGCACGGTTGGGGGTTAGAATGAAAATATGGATAATGATAAACACCCATGTGAAGTTGCAAGGTAATGGGCGAAGCAGTTGCAGAGATATAGTATAACGAAAAAGTTTTAACCAAAAAACTTTAACCAGACATACGTTAAAAAGTTAACGTTGAAAATGGCTAAGTCAACTACGTAGAAATAATAGGTGAAGGTAAATGGTCACATGTTGGATAGTTGTATGTGGTAGGCACCCCTTGGTTATGAAGCTGTGAAAGTTTGGTGGTCCTAGGTGGTACAGTACCAAAGAAATGGACTTAAACACGAAAACTTAACATTGTAAACGCGAAAACTTAATATTGAAAATGGCTAAGTCGACTACGCGGAAAAAATGGGTCAAGTTAAAAAAAAAGTAACATGTTGGATAGTGATATGTGGTGGGCACCCCTTGATTATGAAGCTGTGAAAGTTTCGTGGTCCTAGGTGGTACAGTAACAAAGAAATGGACTCAAACACGAAAACTTAACATTGATTGTGGACGCCGCCCGCCCGCCCGGCTTTAAAAATAACATTTTAGTCGTACAAAGTGTAGTGAAATGGCCCCCTGATCTTTTTTTATAAATTGTTATGTGCGGAATGCAAGAAAATGTTTATGCCCACCTCCTCTAGCTGCCACCACATCTTCTGTTCGTTCACGTCCATCTGTATGGTCACCGTCTTGGGCTGGCCAGTCACACCGTTCACAGACATGGGCGCAAACACCGCATCTGGAGATGTAATATGGAATAAGACACATTGTATCATTAATACACAATGAAACTTCGCTAAACCGGACACCCTGGGAGGTCCCCAGTGGAACCTCACTAAACCAGACACCCTGGGAGGTCCCCAGTGGAACCTCACTAAACCAGACACACTGGGAGGTCCCCAGTGGAACCTCACTAAACCAGACCCACTGGGAGGTCCCCAGTGGAACCTCACTAAACCAGACACACTGGGAGGTTCCCAGTGGAACCTCACTAAACCAGACACCTCACTAAACCAGACACACTGGGAGGTTCCCAGTGGAACCTCACTAAACCAGACACACTGGGAGGTTCCCAGTGGAACCTCACTAAACCAGATACACTGGGAGGTCCCCAGTGGAACCTCACTAAACCAGACACCCTGGGATGTCCCCAGTGGAACCTCACTAAACCAGACACCCTGGGATGTCCCCAGTGGAACCTCACTAAACCAGACACCCTGGGAGGTCCCCAGGGTGTCTGGTTTAGCGACGTTTCACTGTAATTCTCAAATATGAACATTCCAACACACTTTTCAGAGGCCCAAGTTTATGTGACTACATGTATAGAGATGGGATTCAAGAAGTCTTAATCAAAACTTTATTTATGATTACAAACAAGTGTAAGAGCACATCGAAATGCTTTCTTTGGCACAGATCAAGACGCAACGGGGGTCCTTCATGTGGGAAGAAACCGGAGTACCAAGAGGAAATCCACTTGTCCAATCTGGAGACCACCATACCATCTCACATACTGCTCCAATCCTGGATTCGCTTTGGTGAGAAGCATGCTCGCTACCATTTGCGCTAAGCGGACAAGAAGTTCTACAATCTGGAGCGTTGCATACACATGGTTTGACAGCACATTATAATCATTTCCAATGGAAACAGGGTTTTACCTGTAGGCTTATCAGTCTACACAGATATAAACCATAGTAGATATAGGGGAATATAGAGACTCATCTTGACATTTTGGAATTAAAAAGACCACCAAGATTCATATTTCCCGGTATTTCCCAGTATTTCCCGCCGTCCTGGGAAATACTCTTATTTCCCGGGAAATTGCCAACCCTGAATGGAAATGATTCTAAAGTGCTGTCAAACCATGTTTGTGTCTAGTATAGAGCCTCCACTAATGCACTCAATAAATATCATGCACTCTGATTGGCTGATGGTCATACATTACAATATACATCCTCGGGCACTTTGCCTATGTACGATGTATATATTCCTACGCCAATACTAGGTTTGAGGTCCATCAATTTCCTCTGGCACCAAATGACGAAACGTGGGAAAACTCACATAAAAGGCCCCAAGTGACTGGCATCTGAAAAGTCCTAGTCAGAAACATCATGGTCTGATACGTCCTGTGGGCCAATTATTTGAAATGTCACTGTTATAATCACGTTTCATGTGTCGTTCACACATACATAAATTATGTATATGTATCGTGGGAAATTTTGCATCTCAAATGGTAGTATATCACAAAATATCACAAATATAAAACACTATGAACAGGCAGTTTTACAGTAAGTGGCCATTGACATGTTGATGCTAAGCTATTGTGTCGCCATTAAGCAGATTTTCGGACCTATCACGAGGTCACAGATGTCCCACTGTACGAACTCAGCGTGTACTTATCTGTAGTACTTATCTGGGTTAGTTTTGTTTGTTTGTTGGGGTTTAACGGCCTATCAACAGCTAAGGTCATTTAAGGCCGGGTCAATGGGTTTAGTACTAAATCCCATATATTACCTGCACAAGTACATGTACATGTTCAAGTACATGTACAAATGGGGGGAGGGGGAATCACAAAATCAGAACTGAATATTTACAATAACAAAACTATATATTCAGCCCTGAAATCAGAATAATCCTGATCTGATGCCAGGTCCTCGCCACACCAGAATCACCTGGCCCCTCCCAAAAGTAGTAGGATCAGTAATAATCTTACTACTTTTATAATGGGCAATAACCCAATTCAACTCCCAGGTAACTAAAGAGCCAAAGATAAAAACGTACCTGAGGGCCAAACCAGGCAAATCGTGATTCCTATAAGGAGGAACCCATACCGTTAATTTATGCCATCTCATTCGCCCGACTAACACCCACTCTTATCTGGGTTAGTGAATACTTATCTGAGAGTTGTGCGCACCTGTTAACTCACCTCCAGACACAGGGTCTGCGGCGAGGATGTGCACTGTCTCCCCACCCAGGGTGGCCAACCGCATCGGGGTGCCCCCGCCCGCCGCCATCGACACCGACTCGCCCACCAGAACTGACGCAAACACACATGGCAAGTTTATACTTGTGGCTGTGTGTGACTGGAGAAATGGGGCTTATGGGATTTGTGACAAATGAAGCTCCTGATCAAATAGCACACTTCTATAGCCTGATAATGATCTAGATTTCTTATTAGCAGCTTGATGTGCGTTTCATCGATGGAATGGCGAACAGTGCAGATCCTGATCAGACTGTGCAGAGGCACAGGCTGATTTGGATCTACACTGGGTTGCAAAACCCATAAGTCCCATTTCTCCAGTTACAGCCACATTTATAGGTTATGTTATTTGTATGTGGATATATGAACGAGTTCCGCAGCATGCGATATTGCGCGACTTTAGGGGCATTTTTTGTTTAATTGTGCTATCATCTATATTCTTATTAGCTCAACAATACTGTTCTATAACGTTTAACCATATATTAATATAGCTACATGTACTTGCTACACTAGCCACTAATTCAATAACTAGATGTTATACATAGGTAACCACACGTGGAAAAGTAAGTAATTTCCCTTATAATAGTTTCCTGGATTTCCTGTTGGTTTGACTAAAACCATGTAACCTTAAAATGACAAACAGTAAATGTCAGTAATCTATTTAGAAGATTGAGCCCGGTTGCTAAAAAACATCTGTTAGCTTAACAATGTTAAGGAATTAACAGTCTGTTAAACCAACAGAGGTTTTGAGCACCGTTAAGCTACATGTACATGTAACAGAGGTTTTGAGCACCGTTAAGCCAACAGAGGTTTTGGGCACCATTAAGCTAACAGAGGTTTTGAGCAATGTTAAGCTAACAGAGGTTTTGAGCACCATTAAGCTAACAGAGATTTTGAGCAATGTTAAGCTAACAGAGGTTTTGAGCAATGTTAAGCCAACAGAGATTTTGAGCACCATTAAGCTAACAGAGGTTTTGAGCAACAGGGGGCCATGGTCTACGGTGAGTGAGGTACATGTACATGTAGTAATACATACTTTCCTTATGTAGCGATGTGATGGGCTTGCCCGGCCCCATCCGACACTTCTTTGGGGATGGTGGGCCACTGTCACTCTCCCGCTTCTTACGCTTGTATGGGACAAATAATCTCACGGGGCCGGTCTGCAGATAAATATCCCACTTTCTTACATGAAAAGTGAAGGAGTTTAATGTCCCAACAACAGATAAGGTTATTTAGGGACAGGACCTCGGTTTCAAGTCCCATCCGCAAGACCACTTCTTACATGAATAAACATGTATTGTACATGCAACAGTTTACATGTATTGTACATGCAACAGTTTACATGTATTATAGTAAGGTTACATGTATAATTATGATGAGGTTAGAAACAAGAATTCCGCCACGGAAGCGGTGTCGCGCCTACCGAGGCATTTGACCGTGAACATTACAAGTAAATAAATTATCTTGACCTTCAGAATTTGGATGTGGGGGTGTGTGTAATGAAGCATCATCCATAGACAAACATTGATGTGAAATATTATCAATGTCTGGAAAGGGGTTAAAGAGATATTGTGAAAAAACAATAACTTTAACGCATTTCTGTTACAAATCCGGTGAATATTACAAGTAAATAAATGACCTTGACCTTCAAAATTTGGATGTGGGGGGTGTGCGTAATGAAGCATCATTCATAGACAAACATTGATGTGAAATATTATCAAAGTTCTGGCAGGGGTTAAAGAGTTATTGTAAAAAACAATAACTTTAACGCATTTTCTGTTACAAAAAAACCGGTGAACATTACAAGAAATAAATACCCTGACCTTGACCTTCAGACTTTGGATGTGGGGGTGTGTGCGTAATGAAGCATCATCCCTAGACAAACATTGATGTGAAATATTATCAAAGTCTGGCAAGGGGTTAAAGAGATATTGTGAAAAAACAATAACTTTAACGTATTTCTGTTACAAAACCGGTGAACATTACAAGTAAATAAATGACCTTGACCTTGATAATTTGGATGTGGGGGTGTGCGTAATGAAGCATCATCCCTAGACAAACATTGATGTGAAATATTATCAATGTCTGGCAAGGGGTTAAAGAGATATTGTGAAAAAACAATAACTTTAACGCATTCTGTTACAAAACCGGTGAACATTACAAGGAAATAAATGACCTTGACCATCAAAAATTTGATGTGGGGGTGTGCTAATGAAGCATCATTCCAGACAAACATTGATGTGAAATATTATCAAAGTCTGGCAAGGGGTTGTTTTTAAAGAGATATTGTGAAAAAACAATAACTTTAAACGCATTTCTGTACAAAACGGGTGAACATTACAAGTTAATAAATGACCTTGACCTTGAGAATTTGGATGTGGGGTTGTGTGGGGGCGTAATGAAGCATCATCCGTAGACAAAACATTGATGTGAAATATTATCAAGTCTGGCAAGGGTTTTGGGTAAGAGATATTGTGAAAAAATCATAACTTATAAACGTAAGTTTCCTGTTACAAAACCGGTGAACATTAACATGTAAAATAAAGATGACCTTTGACCATTTGAGAATTTTGGGATTGGGGTGGGGGTGTGTGTAAATGAAGCATCATCCGTTAAAAGACAAACATTGATGGAAATGAAATTATTTACAAAGTCCTGGCCAAAGGGTTTGAAAGAGTATTGTTTGAAAAAACAAATAACTTATAACGTAAATTTCTGTTACAAAACCGGTGAACATTACAAGTGAATAAATGACCTTGACCTTGATAATTTGGATGTGGGGGTGTGCGTAATGAAGCACCATCCCTAGACAAACATTGATGTGAAATATTATCAATGTCTGGCAAGGGGTTAAAGAGATATTGTGAAAAAACAATAACTTTAACGCATTTGCCTTACAAAAAAGCAGGCGCGACAAAAAGCAACTTTGGAAGTAAGTTTTTAAAGGACCAAATAGGTGGGAAAATCATAACGAGGATGGCCGCGGCCCGCATGTCGAGCCCGCCGAAGCATTTGATTGTATCAGAGTGTATTTATTTGAAGTTTGATGCCCAATAAGCATACAAAGTTTCAAGTAAATCTGACTTACGGTTACAGAGATAGTAGGTATGTGAAAACTTTAACGCAAATTTTGACAGAAACTTTAACGCAAACTTCTAAGTCATTTGACCTTGACATAGGGGCACAGGGGCCGCATGAGTGGGATACAGCATGAATATATGGATCAAGACTAATAAGCATAATATGAAGTTTCAAGTCAATGTGACTTAGGACTGCAGAGATATAAGGTATTTAAAAACTTTAACGCAGATTTCGGACGGACGCACGGACACCCGGACGTCATTGTGATCACTATGTCTCGCTTTCCGCAAGCGGGCTCAACAAAAAAACAGAGCATCTTGTTTGCAATATCCATCAGTGATATCTCTCTAAACCGGACACCCTGGGAGGTCCACAGGGTGTCCGGTTTAGAGTGGTACCACTGTAAAGCGGGCACACATGTATAACTACTTCAAGACATGTGAAACTGCTTTGTGATCATGAACATACATTATAATCGGAGATAAACAGCAATATAACCTATCAATGTTAAGCACAACTAACTTTGATATGTGTCCAGTTTAGAGAGGTTCCACTGTATGTACAATGGAATACTACCCTAGTCTAAAACAAGTTCTAGCTTTGAATATTACACCTTCAATTTACTTTCTCAGCAGTAAATGAAAACATACCGGGTAGGTGTTGGCTTGGTGATTGTATAATATGCTGTATTACACACATGAAAACAAAACAAAACATTTGTAGCCATTGGGCACAGGTTGAAGTAACGGACCGAGGTCTATAAATACATTAAATATGCCTAAAAGCATCAATAAATGAAAAAAAAAAGAAGCTAAAAAATATTTGTTTTCCTCCCTAATAATTATATACTCCATATACTCCATATACTCCATATGGAGTATATGGAGGGAGTAAAAAAAATTTGTTTAGCTTCTTTTTTTTCTTCATTTATTGATGCTTTTAGGCATATTTAATGTATTTATAGACCTCGGTCCGTTATTTCAACCTGTGCCATTGTGTAGTTACTTCAATAGTTTATTTCAATAAACTAAGGTGACCGACCCAGAGCTCCAGATAAGGCGCGTATTGGTGTATTTATGCACTTATTTTAGCAGAATGCACATTGATTATCAAAAGTGGGAGTACAAAATACTCACAGCAATGTGAAAATACTGTAATAAAGTTGAAAATTTACTTAGTTGAGCTGCAGCTCCATAAAGTGAATTTTTAAATTTGCTTTATTCTTTATACAGCCACATACATGTATTATTTGTTCCCCATTTAATAAGGAAGAAAATCAATATACATTTTGTAATACATTTGTAAAAGTAAAATACACATTGAATTTAAAATCTGGGGGTATAATACTCTTTAGATACAAAACTTATCTGGAGCTCTGCAACCAATGACTACACATGTTTTGTTTCTACAAGTTATATGTAATCACATACATGTATAGAGTGATTAAATTATGACTACAAATGTTTTTATTTTCATATATCTAAATTAAAAGTGTAAAACAGTATATCATACCATCCTATGATATCATAGGATGGTATAATATACTGTTTTACACTTTTAATGAGTGACAGGTATACGTACCACACTTTCATCATCACAGCAGGCTGCACACGTGCACGAGGTGGCGTGCGGCTGCAGTAGACCGTCCTCTATAAGACACTGTAGGGTGCGTCCGCCATACCGAATACTCCGCTTCCAGTCCTTGCTACTCGCCCGACCAGCCATCGTCTCAAACTCGTTGGGCGTGAACCAGCCGTCGCCGCTGCGGATACACTTCCCGCGGCCGCCTGCAAGACAATCTCATATATGTATGTGCAGGCATGAGAATGGCTGTCTCTGAAAGCATATGAAAATCCACTGAAACTCCCTCACCCCACTTGTAAATGTATCAAATTTGAGCACACCACATTGATTCTGAATCATTTTAAAAATGCAAATTATGGCAACATCTTCAGAAATCAGCTGAATATTCTCATGCTGTGACTGGAGAAATGTGGCTTATGGGACTTGTAACCGGTGTAGCTCCTGATCAATAGCGCACACCTGTAGCTTGCGGGTAGTTCATTGATGGTACATGTATGACAAACAGTGCAGATCCTGATAAGACTGTGCAGATGCACAGGCTGATCTGGATCTACACTGGTCGCAAAACCCATAATCCCCATTTCTCCTGTGACAGCCACATATTAGTAAGGTAACTCACATAGCTGAGCATTGAACAAATACACAGTGACTGAACCAGCTGTCACCACTGTGGATACACTTGCCGCGGCTGCCTGCAAGACAATCTCATATGTGGCTGTGACTGAAGAAATGGGGCTTATGGGATTTGTGACCGGTGTAACACCTGTTCAAATAGCACATGCCTGAGGCATGATAACAATCTTTATTATATACCTACCCATGAAATACATAGTTATACGATGTAAATAAAAGTCATATGTTCTCATCGGTGAAATAAACAACTTCCGGTGAAAATACGACTACTTCCGCTATCTATATTCATAACACGCATCTACAGTGCAACAGCGCAAATAGGCTGCAAATACACATTCATTACCGTATACAGTCTAAAAAAAATGCTAATTTCCATGGAGCGGTATATAATAAATAGAATATTCCTATTTTTGCAACAAATATGACATATATGTTCATCTCGTGGTGTGACATGTCCATAAAACACTCGTGCCTAACGGTACTCGTGAAATATGGACATTTCACACCACTCGATGAACATATATGTCATATTCGTTGCAAAACAGGGTTGGCCGGGAAATACCGGGGGCGGGAATTCCCGGCGGGAAATACTCCCCAAAGTGGGAAATACCGGGAAATATGAATTTTTATGTTTTTATTTGATAATTAAAGTTATTTAAATTAAGTTTTAAGCTAGTAATAGTTAATTAAACAATCAACAACTTAATAATTAGATATAGGGGTTAATTACAATGTATAGATCTGTTTCATTCCCAACTAGGGGTACTCATCAGGTGGAATATTTGGCAACCATGACATTTATATTTTGGTTGTATTATTTTTTTGTAAATTACTTTATTTTTTAGGAAGCATCCGAGTGTCTGCTAGATAAAATTCACAAGGATAACGTCATCATGATCAGACTATGTTTAGACAACAGGCTGTTAATTGTCAACCTTCTTCCACACTAATACATGTATTCGGTATCAAGAAATGATAATAAATGATCTTAGCATGCAAGATGTGCATACACAGTCTCTTACAAGTCTTATATGACTGACAAGTACTGTTGTTTTACGCTTTGCATTTGTATTACTTATTTGCATTATTATTATGACATTTATTTAACGTGAAGACTGGGCCAAGATGGTATGTATGAGATACAGTACCTAAAATCGCTAAAATTAACCAAAAGCCTACTAATGTCTACTTATTTTCATGTACATTGATGAGACTTTAATATACTTTAATAAACCATCAGACTATGACAACAGGCTGTTAAGTCAGCCTTCTCTAACACCTTTTGTGTCATACTGTATAATAATAACCCAGGTGGTCTGTATATGGTCATGTCAAGTTGTAAAACAATTACACTTACACTGTACATGGATTATCCGTTATCAACAGGGATTTTCTCAAAATTCCAAAAGCAGCTTTTATTAGTGGCAGGTTACTATAGTAATGAGGGGTGTTCTCATATACAATAAAATAGACAGTTTGCAAATACTTAACATAGACTTGTAAATAGGGAAGAAAATTGTCTAGAAAAGAATGATGTTTGTTTTCTCTAAATAAACTTATTATTTCTTTTTTTATTGCAGAATGTTTTACCTGTAGGCTTATCAGTCTACACAGATATAAACCATAGTAGATATAGGGGAATATAGAAACTCATCTTGACATTTTGGAATGAAAAAGACCACCAAGATTCATATTTCCCGGTATTTCCCTGTATTTCCCAGTATTTCCCGGTATTTCCCAGTATTTCCCGCCGTCCTGGGAAATACTCTTATTTCCCGGGAAATTGCCAACCCTGTTGCAAAAATATGAATAATATTCCTCTATATATGAATAATATTCCTCTATATATATGAATAATATTCCTCTATATATTGCTTGCAAGAAGCATGACGGGTGTTTCATTGATGGAATAGCGAACAGCCTAGATCCTGATCAGATTGTGCGGATGCACAGGCTGATCTGGATCTACACAGTTAGCAAAACCCATAAGCCTCAGGCCCATTTCTCCCGTCACATATTAGTAAGGCAACTCAGGTAGCCGCACATTGAACAAATACACAATGACTGAACCAGCTGTCGCCGGTGCGAATACACTTTACGCAGCCACTACAGGATTACGTCATCTTAGTAAGGTACATGTAACTCACATACCATGCAGCTGCAATACGTACATTCAAAGTTGTTGACGCCTACATTGTACGATGTTGGAATTGTGACCACTATACATGTATCTCACTTTACGGTACTTTAGTAGATACATGTATCATATAAGATGCCAAATCTACCATGATTACTTTTATTACTTTAGCAGACGACTATTTTCGGTTCCCGCATTCTAAGGGTTAATTACATTAGTAGATCTCTTATAAACAGTTCATAAGCAGGGTTTTCAATTTACTCGTCAAAAGGCATTTTGATCCTTGAAATTTTGAAAAAATTATCAGCTAGTGTATAACCATTGAAAGTTTCAGCTCAGGGATCAAATATTTCTATCAAATTAAAATGAAACATATTACATGTACATTTAAAACACCTCTGTCATCCTTATAGACTTCTGTCAGATGAGATGATTTTGACCTCAGAATTTTGGAGCCAATTGAAAACCCTGATTATACAAGAAATCCACATGACAGTGATGGGGTTAATGCATTAATTCTTATTGAAATAAAATTTCCTAAAATAGAGGAGATAGTGTACATACATTGTAGTTTAGCAGACATATTATTTAAATTATTAAAAAAGATATCTTATATATGGCACGCTGTTTGACTATTTATTCCCAAAACAAGATACATGTATCTATTCAACATATATAGAGGATATTCATATTTTTGCAACGAACATGACATATATGTTCATCGAGTGGTGTGGAATGTCCATATTTCACGAGTACCGTTGCAAAAATATGAATATTCTATTTATTATACATGTATACCACTCCATGGAAATTAGCAGTTTTTTTAGACTGTATATGGTAATGAATGTGTATTTGCAGCCTATTTGCAGTCCGGCACTGCAGGTGCGCGTTATGAATATAGATAGCGGAAGTAGTCGTATTTTCACCGGAAGATGTTTATTTCATCGATGAGAACATATGACTTTTATTTACATCGTATAACTATGTATTTCATGAGTAGGTATATAATAAATATTATATACTTTGGTACATACATATGTAGATCTTGTATTTAAGTTTATACAGTATATCTACAAAAGTGTACAACACATCTACTAAAGTTTATAAGATATATTATATAAATTTTGTAAAAAATGACTGCTCACTATGATGGGCCATGGGATAGTATTCATGCACCAAAAAGAATGCTATGGTGCTGTACTATTGGCATAATGGATCAATTTTTAATAAAATATAACATAACAAGAAACGAGGCAAAGCCACGAAGGCCAGGTTTTTTCCAAGCATAGACACTTGGATAACATAATTATACCCACTTTTTGTAGACTAGATGGCCGTGGCCTGCGTGTCTCGCCTTCGGGCGAGGCATGGACACTAAAAAAATAGATATAGTAGATGGAAAAAGTTTAACCAAAAAACTTTAACCGGACACACGGACGTACGGACGGACGTATGCCAAAATGCCGACGATATCACGCTTTCCGCAAGCGGGTGCGACAATGATGATAAAACCCATGTGAAGTATGAAGGTAATGGGTGAAGCAGTTGCAGAGATATAGTACACAAAAAAACTTTAACAAAAAAATTCAAAGTAATTTGACCTTCACATTGGGCACAGGGGCCGCACGGTTGGGGGTAGAATGAAAATATGGATGATGATAAACACCCATGTGAAGTTTCAAGGTAATGGGCGAACCAGTTGCAGAGATATAGTATAACGAAAAACTTTTAACCAAAAAACTTTAACCAGACATACGTTAAAAAGTTAACGTTGAAAATGGCTAAGTCAATTACGTACAAATAATAGGTGAAGGTAAAAAAAATGTTGGATAGTTGTATGTGGTAGGCACCCCTTGGTTATGAAGCTGTGAAAGTTTGGTGGTCCTAGTTGGTACAGTACCAAACAAATTGACTTAAACACGAAAACTTAACATTGTAAACGCGAAAACTTAACATTGAAAATGGCTAAGTCGACTGCGCGCGGAAAAAAAATGGGTCAAGTTAAAAAAAAAGGAAAAAAAAGGTAACATGTTGGATAGTGATATGTGGTGGGCACCCCTTGGTTATGAAGCTGTGAATGTTTGGTGGTCCTAGGTGGTACAGTACCAAAGAAATGGACTTAAACACGAAAACTTAACATTGTAAACGCGAAAACTTAACATTGAAAATGGCTAAGTCGACTGCGCGGAAAAAAATGGGTCAAGTTCAAAAAAAGGTAACATGTTGGATAGTGATATGTGGTGGGCACCCCTTGGTTATGAAGCTGTGAATGTTTGGTGGTCCTAGGTGGTACAGTACCAAAGAAATGGACTTAAACACGAAAACCTAACATTGTAAACGTGAAAACTTAACATTGAAAATGGCTAAGTCGACTGCGCGGAAAAAAATGGGTCAAGTTCAAAAAAAGGTAACATGTTGGATAGTGATATGTGGTGGGCACCCCTTGGTTATGAAGCTGTGAATGTTTGGTGGTCCTAGGTGGTACAGTACCAAAGAAATGGACTTAAACACGAAAACTTAACATTGTAAACGCAAAAACTTAACATTGAAAATGGCTAAGTCGACTGCGCGGAAAAAATGGGTCAAGTTCAAAAAAAGGTAACATGTTGGATAGTGATATGTGGTGGGCACCCCTTGGTTATGAAGCTGTGAATGTTTGGTGGTCCTAGGTGGTACAGTACCAAAGAAATGGACTTAAACACGAAAACCTAACATTGTAAACGTGAAAACTTAACATTGAAAATGGCTAAGTCGACTGCGCGGAAAAAATGGGTCAAGTTCAAAAAAAGGTAACATGATGGATAGTGATATGTGGTGGGCACCCCTTGATTATGAAGCTGTGACAGTTTGGTGGTCCTAGGTGGTACAGTAACAAAGAAATGGACTCAAACACGAAAACTTAACATTGATTGTGGACGCCGCCCGCCCGGCTTTCGCCAATCCAATAGCCTGGATTTTTTTTTAAAAACCTGGCTAAAAATAAATAAAACATTTCGTAAAAATATATGAGACATGCTATATAGTTTAGTATCTATCTATTTAATGTTATAATATATATTATATAAGATATCTTATATCATATATAAGATATATACTAAACTTTTGTAGATATCTTATTATATGCAATATAAGATATCTTCTAAAAGTTCTAAATTATATATAATATATTTACCAAAGTTTAGTAAATACCTTTAGATACTTAGTACATGTAAGATATCTGATAAAAAAAAATATATAAGATATCTCATAAAGTATAAAAGATATCTCATTTTATAAAGTTTATAATGTATTGCATATGCATGTAGTTTAATATAAGCTGTCTACACTAGTGTATAAGATATCTACTAAAGTTTTGACGATATCTTATATACAATGTATATTTGTTTTAAGTAATATATCTTATTCATATAGTAAATAAACTGTAGAAGATCTTCTACATTATATAAGATATGTGACTAACATTTAAATATTTATAAATGTTTTTATGTTAATGAGATATCTTGTTTTGGGAATCAATAGTAAAATGGCGAGCCAATAGAGATCTATAGATACCTCTATTTGCAGCCCCGTAGCCAGGGGGGGTCGGAGCGGTCGGACGACCCCCCCCCACCCCCACCCAGCCTCGATGTCCACTTTTTTAGACCCCCTAGATACCTAAGGCCCCTTGGGCCTTCGAAACGACCCCCCCCCCACCCCTTCAAACAGGTCTGGCTACGGGCATGATTTGGTTATATAGATATAAATCAGAGATATCTGTATTTGAAATGGTGATATTTATTGTCAATAGTAATTCAGGTGCATATATCTATTTTATATAGAAATACCTATAGTTGATTATACAGATCAATATCTATTTATAAATTTATTCTATGCAGATAGATATATTTATTATCAATGATTTGATTTATTGATGCTTAACGGCCTATATCAAGGATTTACACTTGTATAGTACTTATGTCTGATTATATTTAGCAGAGATATATGTAACAGAGATACATGTATCTGTATTAGATGAATAAATCACAAACATATGGCATATCAATCGACACTGACGACAGCAATTGCAGTACATGCCTTCAACGCCAATGGTCTCACTGCATGCCCGATCCCCACCCTCATAAAAAAGTGAGAAAAAAATATAGAAAACGAAGAGAGAAAAAAATATATTTCAAACCTGATCCAAATCTGGCTTTATGCAATTCTCCATTTGAGCTTTTGCACCTGACAGCGAGAACATCTGCATCTGCCGACTCATCCCACTGGTACTTCAGCCCCCTCTCCCGACTGAGGGGTGTGGCGGGGGTCGGCGGGGGTAGTGGTGTTGTTGGGGTTTTCAGTCCCGATTCAAGCTGACCCTGGTCATGAATAACAATATGTGTTGCTTTGCTTGCCTCGTGGAATTGTTCAGCACTCAAAAAGTGTCCATTTGCAGCAATGTAAACAGTCGCCCCCTCGTTAGCTACCCGATGCGCTCTGGATGCTGAATGATCTTCGTCTACAGAGTTTGGCTGATTGTCCTCGAAGGCCGAATCGTCACCGTTCGGCAAATCTTCGGCGATATCGACTTCCGACATTTTGGATCGGAAATTCTCAGTTTTGTTGCATATCAAAGCAATTGAGACTTTTAATTGTGGTATTCAATTAAAGTCGTTGATAAAGTAGTTGAACATCTACAGACTTGTTGTATTGAAATGACCCGAAATCACTTTATTTTAAGAAAAGAACAACATTTTTTCCATTTCTCGGCAATTTCCGGTGATTCTCGTTTGGAGAAAATTGAGGTCAAATATAATCTCTACTGTGCTGAGATGTTTAACTTTTTGTATTAATATGTGAAATAGTTAAGAAGGTCGAAGCATGTTTATATATTTAATATTATAAAATATTTCCATAAACAATTACATAAAACTCCTACACTACCACGTGGTTTATTTAAAAATTTCTTTATTAGAGGCTATGCGAATGAGAAGAAAAAGCACCAAAATGAGTTGAAGGAATGGGAGACACATGTTTTGTTGACTATTCTGTAATTTCATACATTTTATTTCTCATTTTTAGGTTACATCAATATTTGATATACTTCTATTTACAATGGCACCGTGTATTTATTCCTAACAACTTCTTTGCCCATGAAAACACTCATTCAATTTTGTGTTTTATTACCCCACCCACTGCTGTTGCATTGCATTTGCAATATTTATAGGGGTTTAAAGGTACTACGTCACATATATGCGTAGAAAATGATACAACAGATGAGTAAAGAATAATTTAATAGCGTAGAGTTGTGGACTGCTTAAATGCACGAAAACCGACTCTACCAGTCTGGGTTTTAATGACAAATGGTAACTGACTCGCACATAGTCGTAGATGTCCAAAGTTCGACTCTAACAATCTTGTCCAGGGATCCCAAGGAACCCCTACACATAAATTTCTGGGATTCCTCAAGCAAATCGGGGATCCTAGGGCACACGGGACACTGTTAGTGTTGAACCCTGAATGCGCACACATCACTGCGTCTTGGCCGAAATTAACCGAAAATTTCTGTCTCTAACGCAAGGTGACTACAGCCAGAACGCAAACACATACATTTTCTGTCAATTCTTCCTGCAAGTTATGCATTTAAAAATCATTCAAATATCACAATCAACAACATGTTTTTCTTTTCATGATATTAATGTAATTACTCCGCTTTAATTTCACTGTCTGTTATTTATATTAATTATCAGTAGTAATTGGGGATTAAAGTGAATTATAACATATAATTTGTTGGTTGTTTTATTACTTTTATTATTGTACAATTTAACACGTAAGAATAATACCGTATTCTTGCGATTATAAGTCGCAATCATGCATATGTCGCACCCCTATTTTCACTCCAAAATCTGGGGGAAAATGTCTACATGGGGCTATAAGACGCCCTCAATTTTCTAAAAAAAAAATGAAACAAAAAAAATCGCAGAGTTGTAGTTGTTGTTGTTTATAAATGCTACCAGGCTCTGTTTTTTTGGTCACTCACAAGCTTCGTACCCTGGACGTTTCGGACCAATACAATTAATCGCCAAGTTGTTGTTATTTAATACTAATTCCCGGCGCTGTTTTTTATTTATTTTTCGTACCCTGGAAGTTTCGGACCAATTCATGTAATCAAGTAATACAAACAATATGGCAATAATTGTAATGGTTTTCTATCATAAATAATTGGGTAGCCCTGAAAAGGGCTGTTTGTAGCCCTGAAAAGAATTTTCGGTGGTATTTAACCCTACTGTCAGTTTGAGAACATCTTCTCGATGTCAACACCTAATCAGAATATGACTCAATTATCGCGACAGGTTCTCACTAAGAAAACAAATCTGACCACTTCTCACGAGAAATGGCTTGTGCCGAAAATTTAGTAATTGACGTTTGACACGACTGAGATTAAAGGTGGCAATAAGGCAGTTCTCAGTTTCTCACCTTTCAAAATAACTGGCAAACACCGCAAATTACACATTGTCAACACATGGGAAACTCTTCTTGTCTATAATCGAAGCCCACTGTACATATTGTAGACACAGATCAGCTTGTAAATCAATGTGCATTTCCAATAATAAATGTATAGACCATTAACTCGAAAATTCAGTCAATTACGGGTTCCCGATACAGGGCCGTAACGAATATGGTGCGAACTGGTTAAGTTACGAACATGCCATTTTAAAAATAGGCTAAATCAGCAAACTGGATCTGATCTTGGTATACACTGTTCGCCTTCGGTATAGAGAATGTGTACCGAATGCGACACAGGGCCGGAACGAGTAAGGCGCGAGTAAGGCGCGAACTGTTTAGAATACGAATCCATTTTTCCAATACCGGATTTTACCCCAAAGACTAACAACAACAACAAATATAGGAACGCATTTTATTTTTTTGATTTTTGGTCGTTTATGTCATTATTTCGGGTGGAAAAAAATGCTCATGTATCTACATGTATTTATAAGACGCAGGGGCTTTCTGGGATACAAAGCTGAGTAAAAAAAATGCGATTTATAATCGCAAGAATACGGTAGCTAGTTTCTTTAATTAATAAATAATGTATACCGGATTACAACTGTAAATATTGTTGACCAGTTGCTGAATTATTTAGCCATGCATATATAGGATTTATGAACAACATACCATTTGACAGAAAAAGAACCTTTGTGAGTTCTGGCTGTAAGTCGCCCTGTGTTACAGACAGAAATTTTGGGTTAGGCCGAAATCAGGCCATCAAAACCAAGAGGTGCAATTGGGTAGACCCATTAATTTGCACAGTTGCAAAAAAAATAACCATGTGTAAGTTAACAGGACTCGACCTGGCCAATTGGCTGCTTGGAAAGAACGTATCATATTTCACTAGCGCCAAGAAATGTTTATAATACTGAAAAATAATGTTGATAGTGTCATGTTTAACTCTTTAAGGGCGATACTATCTGATAGCAAAGTGCTTCTTGGAAGGATGAAATCAACCAATCAAACCCCAGGAAACTCCCTTTCTAAAGGCGACAATGGGTCGGCCCTCTCCAAAAAAATATCAAAATTATTATTTTTTGTTCAATCAATAGTTAATAATTTACTTGACTAGTGTCTAAAATGAAAATCCATTTGCGGCCTGGAGAAATGAGGCTTATGGGTTATGCGACCAGTATATCCCCACATCAGCAGATCGGTCTGCATCTTGTGTGTTTTACAATTTTTGACCATATTCTGAATAACTTTTTATCAAACTATCGGAATGTGATAAAATTGTGACATAGTGTAGCATTTAATCAGCTGGTCTATTTAAAAATCGTCATAAAAAAACGCTCTGTTAAATTTGACGTAAATTGTTCATTAGCCGATATGCAGAATTATCCGAAATGACAGTATATATGTCATTTCAGCAAATGAGTAAACTTACAAGAGACTTGATTGTGGTATATAGATGTGAATTCACATAATCACCCTTCCACCCACTAAAAGACGTGAACAGTCATTGCCCGGATGAACTGTTTTGGTTAATTGGGGATTTATTTTACAGATTGGGAAAAAAAAGAGCCCTAGGATTGGGGCAGGGGCCTATATTTGAGGCATGGTAGTTGTGTCCCTGGATCAGGGTTAGCCCTGATTGCCATTCAGTCAGTGGATCACCCATCTAGCTTCTGAAAAACATCATAGTTCCTAGATGAACCCTTTCACTGACCTACTCACAACTATACAGGTCCTTAACCATTAGACTGCTGCACACGAAAACTGTCTTCTACTGTTGCTTTATATTTCGCCTTCTTTCTCAATAAAAAACATGGTTTGACAGCACTTGAGAATCATTTCCTGATTCTAAATGCTGTCAAGACATGTTTTTGATGAGAAAAATGGAGAATAGAAAATAAACAACATACGACAAAATGTAATTCAGCACGGTAAGGGTTAATATGGGGCTGCAGGACAGTGCTATTTGATCAGGAGCTATACTGGTCACAACACCCATAAGCGCCACATTTCTGTGGA
Organism: Conchocele bisecta; assembly: GCA_029237695.1. Lineage (NCBI taxonomy): Eukaryota > Metazoa > Mollusca > Bivalvia > Lucinida > Thyasiridae > Conchocele > Conchocele bisecta. The sequence goes on along the minus strand of CM055265.1, from coordinate 53,690,905 downwards.
CGGCATGTTATCATTTATTGTCTCGCCCGCGAAAGTGAAAAGCGAGACATAGGTTTTGCTTTTCCTGAGTCGTCGGCAGCGGTGTCATCATTCATTGTCATACCGCAGATAAGTTTCTCGGCTTTTGATTGGCTAGCTTGCCTGGTCATAGATATTATATGACCTGCCAAGACCGTCGGACATACAGGAATTGCGATTCCCCTCCGGCGCCTCGCGTCCAATGAACACATTTTGCAAGCGTCCACTGATTGCGAATTGTATTCCTCACTAAACACAATAAAACCCTGAATCAATAAAAGTAACAAATTGTACACTCAAAATCAGTCTTTATTGTTTATTTTTCCATAAATATTCTTCTTCACTCATCAAAATATGACCGAAAAATGCCACAAACTGTCCCGTTTAGTGTTTTCAAATCTCAACACAATTGGCTTCGTGACACGGCTATATTTAGGTCATAAACTATGGGTTCCACGCACGAAGCGCGGCGTAGCAATGACAGCGAATATCAGTCTTCACGAAAAACTTTTTGAGACACTTGCCCTGTGGGCTTGAAAAATTTACTTGCCCGAATGAACTTCTAGGTGCCCATATATTTGTGCAGAATTTTACCCGCTTATTGGCGGTTAAATGTATAGTAGTATATGTAACTAACATAAAGTGGCATATCATGCATTTATTAGCAATACTTATAATATGGCCATATGAGTAAACAATAATTTATGTTTTATATAGTGAAAAACTACTTCTCCCTGAAATCAAAATAAGTCAGACAATTTAGGGAGAGAATTTCACCCTGTAAAATGATCCCTGTATTGCTAACATTAAAATAAATTGAGCATAATGTTTTAAATTAATTCACTTAATTAATTACAATAAATAGATATACAGTCAAACCTGTGCTAACGACCACCTGGAAATAGCGACCACCTGTCCACAACAGCCAGTTAAAAAATCCCCCCCCACCCCCCCGTCCAATTTTGTTCTTTATAAGACCTTGGAATAACGGACCACCCCGAACTGCGACCAGCGGCCAGCTATTTTCATTCCCACACGGCATTTTTGTATGTGAACAGCGGCCATGTCAAGTTTTTGTAAAATAAATAGCACCACAATCGCTATTTTCCTTTCGTTCCAATCTGGCCGCTATCATTTGAATTAAAACTGGCCGTATCCAATTAGTCATCGATTACAATCGCATACATGGACACAACGCTCTTTTCAAAACATTTACCTTGCCCGGTATGGTCGTGTTTGTGAATTGGGTCTCGATCTCCGACAAATCCCGGCTTATTGCATTAGCGACCAGACCAGGCAGTGGATTCGCGTAGTCTGACCATGGTTTACAATGCTCGCCAATCTCTAATTAAAACATCAGTAATTACGTCAGTGGACATTGCCAATTCGTCATGGGCTTGTAGTATAAACACATATACAAAAAAAAATAGGACGAAACGACCCGGGGCGAGGAAACAAGAAATCTCCTTTCCGATCCTCTCCGGTTTCTAGTCATACCGGGGGCCGAGGTATCGGGTACGTTTTGACCCGCACCTGAGGTATCGATCGGCCGACTCGTCATAGGGCCGAGATGTCGGTAAGCGAAAACGCGAATTTACACCTGTCCGCTTCTAGACGACTTTCAATTCCAGTGTAAACAATTCGTAATTTTAAAGAATTTTGAAAATATTTCTACTGTCCAGTTTTATTACGTTTATGTGTTTTTAAAACAGGTGCCCGTCGGGCATGTGAGATTGGAAAATTTACACGTCCGTCGCGATTTCTACACGTCTCGGGCACCCGGCTAATTTCGCAGACTGGAATATTTGGGAACCAGTCGCATTCTTCTAGAGGCGCCAAAGGGAGAGCAGATCGATAGAGCAGTGGAATATCAATTAAATTATATGATATACAAAAACTGTCATAAAGTCGTTTTCGATGGATTTCTTACTCCATATTTAGTTTGTTTTCGTTTAATAAAAAAAAGAAGTTCATTTACGCCCTTTATATGAAGACTGACGGTAGAAAATCAAATCTCGGATTATTTTTCTTCCTGAAAAAACACAAAGATCAAAAGAAGAGATATGTTTATACGGCCAAATAACGGATCTGCGGTATGACAAATACGTTATTGTGATTCTACACAGGCTATATGGTGTAATATTGCCCGTCATTGTGATTCTACACAGGCTATATGGTGTAATATTGCCCGTCTGGAGGTATGTTCACCCTCGGCGATAATAACTTATAATGTTAAGTTTTCGTGTTACGGTCATTACTTCAACACCTTATCAGCTACAGTCATCAAACATTTACTATGATATGTAGCTGAATATAGGACTATTCTCGGGGCCCCAGGGTCAAGGCCCCAGGGTCAAGGCGGAACAAGGCGAGACATTTGATTCCGCGGAATTCTTGTCATTTTGAAATTGTTGTTTTCGACAAATTGTGCTTAAAAAAGAAGAATTGGCTGTCAACAATGTATGCTTCTATATCCGACAGGCTCTGGGAGCAGGGAAGACACGGCTCGTCTATGACAATCAGCTGACTGAGGCGCCCGAGGAGGAGGGAGACTTTGATGTCCTCAACGATGAGACCTTCGGCGACTTTGGCAATGGTATGTCTCTTGGAATGTTATTTATTTATGCCTGAATCGTTGCATGCTCCATTAACCCTTTCAACTCTTAAGTAACTGGAGTGGACTTATGCAATTTTCCGACCAATCCAATCGTCACAAAATGATTTTCAGATTAGTCCATTTATGAAAAGGAGGTGTTTTTGTTCTAAAAAATAAGATTACTTGCAAAAAATGCATATCCGAAGTAATCATTTATTTCATTATAATCATTATTTCATATAGAACTAACAAATGCATATATTTCATGATTAAAAGCATGCAGAATTATTGGCTGTGATAATGTAATAAATTCAGTATAATAAAAATTAATAAATTTATCATAAAATTGAAAATTTCTCCCTCAAAGTATACTTTGCTACTAAAGTATACTTTGCAATGTTGATGAAATAGGCTACTGGTTCAAAGGGTTAATGGACCCACAGTTGAGAAGAAATACCTTACAATGTCTCTGATGAGCGTAGCCCCCAATCAGATTACTACTAGTTGTGAAATCACAGCACAAGAGTCCATTTTGTTCTGTAGGAAAAATAAATAAATGATTACTCCCTCAAAGTATACTTTGCTAGTAAAGTATACTTTGCAATGTTGATGAAATGGGCTACTGAGTACATACCTCTAATTACATTACAGTCAAACCTGTGAATAAAGGCCAGCCATGGGAAGTGACAAATCTGGCCTTTGTTCACAGGTGGTCTTTATTCGCAGGGTCATTTATATAGTAATTGTGCCATTGGGACAACAAAAGTGTGGCCTTTACAGCCAGGTGATTGCTATTCGGAGGTGGTCTTTAGCACAGGTTCGACTGTACATTGCATTATTAGAGTTGCATGCAACAAAGTAATATTTCCATATTTGCACTTTAAGGTAGGAATGTCAACCCGATGCGGATTATTGTAATATTTTAGTGAGCAAACTGGAAACCGTATTCCTCCAACTTTTACCGTTGACTGCAGTTTAGCGGTATAGAACAACCTATTGCCTATAATTTATAAAGTGGAAAACATAAAGCTACAGGTAGTCAATTTTGCTGTTTACAATTGTAGTTCACACCTAAATTTATCATACACTTTTTAGCTCACCTGAGCGAAGCTCATCTGAGCTATTGTTACCGCAATGTGTCCGGCGTCCGGCGGCGTCGTCCGTCGTTGTCCGTGAACATTTTCAAACGTCTTCTCCTCGGTAACCATTGGGTCTATAGTCGCCAAACTTCATGGTCATGGTCCTTAGGTAGGGGGATTACAAAATTGTTAAAATGACGAATATGGTCATGTTATATATCAAATCGAAGGTATCAATGAGGCGATCATTCTGGTACATTTTTTGTCGAAATCGGATTGTTATGTCATCCAAGATGGCCGCCGAAATGTCAAAAGGTCGTTCTTTTATTAGAGATTTCAAAATTCTTCTTCACATGAACTGCTTGGCCCATGGTAGCCAAACTTAAAAGTTATGGTCCATTGGTGAAGCCTTTTCAGATTTGTTAAAATGGAGGTCATCACTAATCCAAGATGGCCACCGTCTAAAAATAGCATAAATTCTTAAAAAATCTTCTCATGAACCGCTGGCCGGATTTCGACTAAGCTTGGTAGGAATGATCGATTTACAATGCTCTTTCAAAGTTGTGAAAATGGTGACCCCGGGGTCAAAAATGGGCATGGCCCGTGGGGTCAAATTTTATTTTTGACCGAATATGCTCATGCCATATATCAAATTGAAGGTATCGATGAGGCGATTGCTCTGGTGTAATATTTGTCGGAATCGGATGATTATGTCATCCATGATGGCCACCAAAAGGTCCATTTATTCAAGATTTTGAACATCTTTTTCTCAGGAACCACATGGCCGATGCTGGCCAAACTTCATAGGAAGTTAAGGTCCATGGGTGAAGCATTTTCAGATTTGGTAAAATGACAGTCATCGCTTAATCCAAGATGACTGCCATCTAAAAATAGCATAATTTGTTTAAAACACATGAACTCAATGTCACATTCTCCTCTGGTGTTCATGGAGTCAGGTGAGCAAATTAGGGCCATCATGGCCCTCTTGTTTGTTTTGGTGTGTGAATATTTTGAAATATTTTCTTTCAGATTTTTCTTATTGCTCAATGAAAGTATATGTTGTGACCACTCATTTGAACTGTCTTGATGAGATATATACTTCTATTGAGAAATAAAGAAAATATTTACATTTTTCCATCAGTAAAAGGGTTATCCTCAGAATGTAATGGGTTAATTGACCATTGAATGTATTAGCCCATTGTATGCCCAGTAGCCTATTTCACCAACATTGCAAAGTAGACTTATCTAGCAAAGTATACTTTGAGGGAGAAATTTTCAATTTAAGGATAAATTTATTAATTTTTAGGTTTTTTTTTATTTTTTTCTTCAAAAAAATCCAGGCTATTGGATTGGCGAAAGCCGGGCGGGCGGTGTCCACAATCAATGTTAAGCTTTCGTGTTTGAGTCCATTTCTTTGTTACTGTACCACATAGGACCAACAAACTTTCACAGCTTCATAACCAAGGGGTGCCCACCACATATCACTATCCAACATGTTAACCTTTTTTTTTTACCTTGACCCATTTTTTCCGCGCAGTCGACTTAGCCATTTTCAATGTTAACTTTTCGCGTTTACAATGTTAAGTTTTCGTGTTTAAGTCCATTTCTTTGGTACTGTACCACATAGGACCAACAAACTTTCACAGCTTCATAACCAAGGGGTGCCCACCACAATCAACTATCCAACATGTGACCATTTTTTTTTACCTTGACCTATTATTTCAGAATTTTCTACGTAATTGACTTAGCCATTTTTAACGTACGTCTGGTTAAAGTTTTTTGTTGTGCCCAATGTCAAGGTCAAATTACTTTGAATTTTTTTGTTAAAGTTTTTTTGTGTACTATATCTCTGCAACTACTTCACCCATTACCTTCATACTTCACATGGGTGTTTATCATCATTGTCGCAGACCATCTAGTCTACAAAAAGTGGGTATAATTATGTTATCCAAGTGTCTATGCTTGGAAAAAACCTGGCCTTCGTGGCTTTGCCTCGTTTCTTGTTATTATACTGAATTTATTACATTATCAAAATGGCTGTGATAATGTAGTAATTTCAGTATAATAATTCTGCATACTTTAAATCATCAAATATATGCAGTCGTTAGTTCTATATGAAATAATGCATTTCGGGGAAAAGTAAATGATTACTCCCTCAAAGTATACTTTGCTAGATAAGTATACTTTGCAATTTTGAGGAAATCGGCTACAGGGCTCCAGATAAGGAATTAGTAATTGAGTATTGTCACTCCATCATTTCTGAAGCAATTGTGTATTTCAAAATTTTAATTGGGTAACATAAAATCACACTACTGTTTACACATCAACAGACAGCAATTATTGAATAGTTTGCTTCGAAATGAAAATATGTCCTTGGAGACTATTCTAATGAAATACCAAATAATGAAATATGTGTTTTCATGGAAAATAAGAAAAATATGCTATATTTGTGGTCTGTTTATTGTTTTCTGCAGCATGATAAAGGTACCAGAAATGTTTTATTGCTTTTTGATACTCACTACTTATGATTTCAATTGGGTTTTGGGCAATTTTAATTGGGTATTTAAGCAAATATGCAGCTTATCTGGAGCAATGGTGTGCCTGTCTACTGTAGTTACCGAGGAGCATTTTGACTGGGAGGAACATGAGAAGTTTGCTGAGGTGCTGGAGTCCAACGGGGACAGGACGACCGATTCGGGCTTCCACACGGCCGAGAAGTCCTACCGCAGCCATGAGGTGGGTGTCACGCTTCTGATAAATATTCAACACATCTCTTTAGTTAAGACGTTGAAGGGGTCACTGGAAGAAGGAGGCTAAGTCCATTATGGACTTAGCCGCCTTCTTCCACTGAAAACTTCAATTTATTGTTGTTAGCTCACCTGAGCGAAGCTCATTTGAGCTATTGTTACCGCAATGTGTCCGTCGTCGTCCGTGAACATTTTCAAACGTCTTCTCCTCGGTAACCATTGGGCCTATAGTCACCAAACTTCATGATCATGGTCCTTAGGTAGGGGGATTACAAAATTGTTAAAATGACGTCATTTCGTAATCCAAGATGGCCGCCGTCTAAAAATAGCACAAATTCTTCAAAAATCTTCTCAAGAACCGCCAATCGGATTTCGACAAAACTTGGTAGGAAAGATCGATGTACAATGCTCTATCAAAGTTGTTAAAATGGTGACCCCGGGGTCAAAACTGGGCGTGGCCCGTGGGGTCAAATTGGGGTCAAATTTTATTTTTTACCGAATATGATCAAGTCATATATCAAATTTAAGGTATCAAAGAGGCGATAACTCTGGTGCATTTTTTGTCGGATGGTTATGTCATCCAAGATGGCCGCCAAAAGGTCGTTCTTTTATTAGAGATTTCAAAATTCTTCTTCACATGAACCGCTTGGCCCATGGTAGCCAAACTTAAAGGTTATGGTCCATGGGTGAAGCCTTTTCAGATTTGTTAAAATGGAGGTCATCGCTAAATTCTTAAAAAATCTTCTTCTCATGAACCGCTAGCCGTATTTCGACGAAACTTGGTAGAAATTATCAATGTACAATGCTCTTTCAAAGTTGTTAAAATGGTGACCCCGGGGTCAAAAATGGGCGTGGCACGTGGGGTCAAATTTTATTTTTGACCGAATATGGTCATGTTATATATCAAATCGGAGGTATCAATGAGGCGATAACTCTGGTGAATTTTTTGTCGAAATCGGATTGTTATGTCATCGAAGATGGCCCCAGAAAGGTCAAAAGGTCGTTCTTTTATTAGATATTTCAAAATTCTTCTACACATGAACCGCTTGGCCCATGGTAGCCAAACTTCGCAGTTATGGTCCATGGGTGAAGCCCTTTCAGATTTGTTAAAATGGAGGTCATCGCTAATCCAAGATGGCCGTCGTCTAAAAATAGCACAAATTCTTAAAAAATCTTCTCATGAACCACTGGCCGGATTTCGACGAAACTTGGTAGGAATGATCGATGTACAATGCTCTTTCAAAGTTGTGAAAATGGTGACCCCGGTGTCAAAAATGGGTGTGGGGTCAAATTGGGGTTAAATTTTATTTTTGACCGAATATGTTCATGTCATATATCAAATTGAAGGTATCGATGAGGCGATTGCTCTGGTGCAATATTTGTCGGAATCGGATGATTATGTCATCCATGATGGCCGCCAAAAGGTCCATTTATTCGAGATTTTGAACGTCTTTTTCTCAGGAACCACATGGCCGATGCTGGCCAAACTTCATAGTAAGTTAAGATCCTTGGGTGAAGCATTTTCAGATTTGGTAAAATGAGAGTCATCGCTTAATCCAAGATGACCGCCATCTAAAAATAGCACAATTTTTTTAAAACACATGAACTCAATGTCACATTCTCCTCTGGTGTTCATGGAGTCAGGTGAGTGAATTAGGGCCATCATGGCCCTCTTGTTTTTCTGATGAAAACTGAAACCGAGGTACCGTCCCTAAATGACCTTAGCTGCTGCTGGGACATTACACCCATTCACTGTGTAACGTTTTCCTTCAATTTATTAGAAACCTGAACATCAATCAATAACACATTTTCTTAAGAAAACGGAAAATAAACAACACATTTTCTTGATGAATTTATTTCAAATGCTGGAATTATAAGGAATGAATGGACTTTTTGTGGAATTTATCGGGGTATAAACTTGGAAAAGTCGCAGGAATACTGGACGAGGCCTTCCGGCCTTCGTCCAGTATTCCCGCGACTTTTCCAAGTTTAGATCCCCGATAAATTCCACAAAAAGTCCATTCATTCCTTATAATTCCAGCATTTGAAATAAATTCATCAAGAAAATGTGTTGTTTATTTTCCGTTTTCTTAAGAATTATTTTAACTGCGCCTGACGGTACGGAAAGTAGTTCGGCATGGGAGTTTACTGGGATATAAATTTTGGACAGAGACTTGCTACGGACCAATCAAATGTTAGGGAATTGTGTAAAAAAATTTGTGCTGGAATTATGCAATAAAGGCAATATTGATCATGGTAGTTTTGTTCATTGGAGAAGCCTCTGTGCATGATGTGACACACACTTTTGCACTACTGTTTACACATCAACAGACAGCAATTATCGAATAGTTTGCTTCGGAATGAAAACACGTCTTGGCATTTCATTAGAATTGTCTCCTTGGAGACAATTCTAATGAAATACCAAGATGTGTTTTCATGGAAAATAAGAAAAAATATGCTATATTTGTGGTCTGTTTATTGTTTTCTGCAGCATGATAAAGGTACCACTAAATATTTATTACTTTTTGATACTCGCTGCTTCTGATTTCAATTGGGTTTTTTGGCAATTTTAATTGGGTATTTAAGCAAATACACAGCTTATCTGGAGCACTGTACACCTTGTCATGGTCAGCGTGTGGGATCACATGGTTTCCGACGTGAATTAATCTGTGACGTCATTTTTACAATAGATTTCCTTTAAAATCTTCCTAACAAACGGACGGACTTTGATCATATGTAGCACACCAAATACGATGGCATATGTGTTTTATGGGTGCTCTGAAAGTTATTTATAAGTTGTCTGACAGCTATTTACAATAACTTGTAACTTTCACAAAGAATCGAGTACCGTTGATTTCTTACATTCACATGCTCCAGTTTTTATTTACATTTACAGTAAGTTAGGTAAGTTATTCTTCGTCAAAATGCCAGAATTATGAGATTAAAGCCACCTATACAAGAAAGGGCAACGTGTAACGCATTTGCTGCTGTATATTTCATAAAAATATGTCATTCCATTAGAAAGATATTAAAGGAAATCTACTTTAAACACATCTAATAAACATGACGACGTGCCGTTTGGGAACACGTGATCCCACACCCTGTGGTGTGCCCATTGATGATCAGTGCCTCCTATCAATATAGGAATTAATGGCCTTTTTGTGGAATTTATCGGGGTATAAACTTGTAAAAGTCGCGGGAATACTGGACGAAGGCCGGAAGGCCTCGTCCAGTATTCCCGCGACTTCCGGCCTTCGTCCAGTATTCCCGCGACTTTTCCAAGTTTATATCCCCGATAAATTCCACAAAAAGTCCATTCATTCCTTATAATTCCAGCATTTGAAATAAATTCATCAAGAAAATGTGTTTATTTTGACAGACGGCAGCCATTTGTTTACATTGACAGCACTGACAGCGCACCTGTAGAAAGTAGTTCGGCGTGGGAGTTTACTAGGATATAAATTTTGGACAGAGACTTGCTACAAGCCAATCAAATGTTAGGGAATTGTGTAAATATTTTTGTGCTGGAATTAATATGATATACAGTCTCTGCCAATTTTGTTCATGATGGCTCTATAGTGTCTAATTTTCGAAACATCTTCGAAAAATTAAGCTGTTTACTCTGAAGCTGTGCTTGGTCTTGGCCATCCAAACTGTGAATTTGAGTTTGAGTTCGAAAAAAAAACTTTGAAAGTTCTATAAGAATGCCCATTAAGTTTAAACAATCTACCATAATAACCCTATATGTTCAAACACCAGTTATTCATTCTGCGAAACACACATACATGTATGGTTTTCACAATAAAGTGTGTCCCAATATTTAGGGTTAGTATGGTGTGTTGTACTGCTTCATCACAACATCAGTGCATTTGGATACACTTTGGTGTCCAACTGATTAGGGTTGTTACGTTGTTGTGTTGTGTATCTATAGGAGTTCATGGAGCACAGTATCAGCCAGCTTGTGGTGGATGACGAGGAAACGGACCCCGCCATTGTCAACGTCCGCCGTGCCCGCCCTATACCCAAGGTATGCCAATGTCATGTGCTAATTTTGGTCTTTCAAAACTGTAATCAAGCATTCGTGTGACTGACTATATAACATTGGAGTACATTTCTTTCACAGTTTAGTTTCCTTTGATATATCTTGACATATTTAACATATCGATGGTCTAGTAACATAAGGTCGTAACTGCTATGCTAAAGCATAGCAGTTACGACCTTATGTTACTAGACCATCGATATGTGTGAACTTGAAGTTTGTATAGTGCTCGTCCATTATTTTGTAGCTCATCCATTATCATCCAACAGCCCATCCCAAACTTCATATTGTATGCAGCTCACATACGTCATTGGCATTTTTGTATCTGACAGTTGAATCTCGTTATACCACTTTTACGAGTATTATGATTATTTGTAATCTGTTACTTTTAGGGGGAGGGCCCAAGTGGCTTTGGTGTGGTATGGACCTGGCACCAGGTCAGGTTATTCTAATTTCAGGGCTGAATATATGTAAAAAAAAACATTTTCGATGTAAATATTCCTTTCTGATTTTGCGATCCCCCCACTTTTGGATGTGCAATGCTCATACTTTATAATCTGTCAAAAATATTATTTTTTAAGGTGACGCATTTAATTAGTATAAATAATTAAAAAATAGCATGTCTCAATTGCATACGAAAATAGACTGGTACCACCGCGAATCACTATTAGTAAAATAAATATTACTAAATGATTATATCTGTATAGCGGGCACTCATAATTTTTATGAACTGGTGGAATAGTGACACAATTATACATTTATTTAATTCCTATAAAGAACATTGTATGCCTACTGAGTGGGCATGTAACTTTAAATGACCTTAACAGTTGATAGGCCGTTAAACACCAACACACAACCATATTGTATGCATACAATTATATTTGAAGGTATGTCACACTTGCATTCGTGATTTTGTAGTTACCTTGCACATTGACTCTAGTTGAGATGCCTACGTTGTTTGCCTGTTACAGAAGCAACAGAGCCTAGACATGCTGTATGGTCCAAACTCGCCCCCGAGTCTCCTCGATACAGAATACCTGGTAAGTTGACTTTCCTAAATAACTACAACATTGACTGTGTACAGAGCTCCAGTTAAGGTGCGTAATTTGACCAACTTGGGGTGAAATTTTGTTATTTCTTCATCAAAAATGGCAAGTTGGGAGTCCTTTAGAATCGTCTCATTGAGACGATTCTAAAGCACTCCCAACTTGACATTTTTGATGGAGAAATAAGAAATTTACCTCCAAATTACGCACCTTAACTGGAGCTCTGCTGTGTATGACTATACCCTTTGTATGCTAACATTGCAATTACAGTGGACTGTAATAGTCAAGCCGTGGGCGCATCTCACTGCTGGTCTTACGGTCGTGGGTTCGAGCCTCACCGCAGGCGCGTGTTGTGTCCTTGAGCAAGAAACTTTATCCACACTGCTTCAGTTCACCCAGCTGTAAATGGGTACCGGCTAGTCACCGGGAACCTTGATTGTATTTGACACTGTATGCAGAGCTCCAGATAAGTTTTGTATCTAAAGAGAATTATACCCCCATATTGCAAATTCAATGCGTATTTTACTTTTACAAATGTATTATTGATTTTCTTCCTTTAAATATTAAATAGTGAGCAAAATGATAAAAAAAGAAAACAAATTTAAAAATTCACGTATTTGAGCTGCAAAAAGCAAACACTGTTGCAGCTCAAATAAGTGAATTTTTAAATATGCATTGATTTTCAAATTGAGTAGTGAAAATACGGTAATAAAGTTGAAAACTTACTTAGTTCAGCTGCAAAATGCTTTTTGCAGCTGAAATAAGTGAATTTTTAAATTTGTTTTGTTTATCACTTGTTCCCTATTTAATAAGGACGAAAATCACTAATACATTTGTAAAAGTAAAATACGCATTGAATTTGAAATCTGGGGGTATAATACTCATTAGATACAAAACTTATCTGGAGCCCTGTGTAGTGTCGCACTGTGTATCTGTGTTGCAGGTGTCCCCAACCAGCAAAAACATCTGGGGTTCCCCTAGTGTGGAGTCCCCAGGCCCTATACAGCAGGTGGACACTATTCAGTCCCTGTTTGACTTCGCCAAGTTTGCCGCCAAGGTATGTCACGGATACGCTTATGTGGGATAAGCCATACCTCAGGGGGCCGTTTCACTAAAGTTTGTACGACTAAAAATTTTGTAAGCGCAAAATTATGATGGTCTGTCAATTTCACATTAACACTCTTTTATTGTAAACAATTATTAGATTTACATTTACAATAAATGTAAATCCATCAATTGAAATTTCCAGATGATCCTAAATTTGCACTTACAAACATTTTAGTCGTATGAAGTTTGGTGAAATGGCCGCCGTGTGCGGATTAGCAACTATACAAGTCGTTATTGATCCCATCATACTATGTCTGGTTGTTCTAGAAACACAGGTGGGTGGTTGGTTGGAGCGAAGGGTACAATTAACGATGCGTTTCTTCCTAAGATTAGTACTAATCCTATTTCCAATTGAAATGATTCTTAAAATGCTAAAGTATGTGTCTTTTATCGCGTCCGCTTGCGGAAAGCGTGATATAGTCGCCACATTGGCGTACATACACGTGTCCGGGTTAAAGTTTTTCGGTATACTATCAAAGCCTCTGCGGGCGTTTGCCATCTAGTATTGAGAAAGAAGACAAACTCAGTGCTTTCCTTGAACAGAAATTGGACTTTAATTAATCTTTGAAAATGACCAAAACATTCCTGAAATTGGTTGATTTCCTGCTTTGTCTTGAAAAATGTCCTGAAATTTCATAAAAGTCGAAAACTATTCCTGGAAAATCAATATTAAGGATGGCACTGAAATATAAAACAACAGCCGAGCAGATGACGGTGTCCCACATTTTAAGGGTTAAGCGTTATCATAACCCATGTAGAACACGCTCAACCAACAACCTGCATGGTTTACAGCCAGGGCCCGGTTGCTCAAAGCTTCTGTTAGCATTGCTAAGGATTTAACAGTCTGTTAAGCTAACAGTGGTTTTGAGCAACCGGGTCCAGATGTTTGGGTAAGTGATTTCTATGTTTTGAACCCTTACAGTGCTGAATTAGAATATGTTGTCTGCTGATTATTTTTATGCCCCACCACGATAGTGGAGGGGGCATATAGTGTTACCCTTGTCCGTCCGTCCCGTCCGTCCCGTCCGTCCGTCACGAAACTTTAACGCTCGGGTAAATGTCTCATAATTTCTTCATCCTTTGACCGATCTCCTTCATATTTCATATACACATTGCTCTAATGGTCCTCTACCGCCCTGTACCAAATCCACGTTCGTCCTGCCCCCGCCAAGCCCAGGGTCAAGGTCACATACTTGGTGCTTCAAAAACTTTAACGCTCGGGTAAATATCTTATAATTTCTGTTTCCTTCCATGGATCAGCTTCATACTTCATATACACATTGCTCTAATGGTCCAAATCCACGTTCATCCTGCCCCCGCCAAGCCCAGGGTCAAGGTCACATACTTGGTGCTTCAAAAACTTTAACGCTCGGGTAAAAAAAAAAATTCTTGAAATTTGGCCACATTTATTATCAAAGCGATATGTGGGGCATCCGTGTTCTATGAACACATTTTCTAGTTTATTTTTCTCATAACCAACGTTGTTTACAACCAAATGTTTGAGTACATGATTTGTATGTTTTAAATTCATTATCACACTCGTGTAGGACACGCCAGTCAAGCACGGCGGGGCCCCGGGGGCGATGATCCTGCCCAAGGCCCAGACGCTGGAGGAGATAGAGAGCGCCCTGATGCCCAGAGTCATGACCGCCGAGGATCTGGAGAGGCAACTCCGGGGCGAGGTGGGCCCAGATGTCATGCCCACCCCGCCTGCGCTCAGGGCCCTCAACGGTCGCCCCGCGCCCAGGGCAAACTTTGCCTTACCGCCCCCAGGCCTGCGCATGGGCATGCAGAACACACCACCACCTCGACAAATGGTAACCACCTCGGATACTTGAACCACATTCAATATTTGTACCTTGTATTGTTAAGTATGTTGAGGGGTATATAGTTTTCGTAATTCCGTCCGTCCACGTTAAAGTTTCGGGTATCCATTATCTATGCAATGGTAAGTCGGATTGACTTCAAACTTCATATACTTCCTTATCATCATCCATATTTTCATTCCATACCACACCCATGCGGCCTTCATGTCCAAGGTTAAGGTAAATTTACTTAGAAATTTGTGTCCGTCAGATTTGTGTTAAAAGTTTTGGGGTACCCATTATCTCTGCAACGGTAAGTCAGATTGACTTCAAACTTCATATACTTCCTTATCATCATCCATATTTTCATTCCATACCACACCCATGCGGCCTTCATGTCCAAGCTCAAGGTCAAATTACTTAGAAATTTGCGTTAAAGTACTTTGTTCTTGTTCGAAATATAGATATTCCATTGGTCATTGGTATGCAGTCACAGCCAATCAGACCGTCGGATTTTTAGTACAGGCATCAGAAACATGGTCTGAAAGTTCTATAATCTTGGTCTTGTTCTTCAGTCATTTTTGTCTGCAATCTTTCGGGGAACAATTAAGTGGTAACAGGGCTCCAGATAAGGAAGTAGTAATTGAGTATTGTCACTCCATCATTTCTGAAGCAATTGGGTATTTCAAAATTTGAATTGGGTAAAATAAAATCACACTACTGTTTACACATCAACAGACAGTAATTATTGAATAGTTTGTCTCGAAATGAAAACATGTCTTGGCATTTCATTAGAAATGTCTCCTTGGAGACAATTCTAATGAAATACCAAGATGTGTTTTCATTGAAAATAAGAAAAATATGCTACATTTGTGGTCTGTTTATTGTTTTCTGCAGCATGATGAAGGTACCATACAATTTGTATTGCTTTTGATACTCGCTACTTCTGATTTCAATTGGGTTTTTTAGGCAATTTTAATTGGGTATTTAAGCAAATACG
Source organism: Conchocele bisecta (assembly GCA_029237695.1). Classification (NCBI taxonomy): domain Eukaryota; kingdom Metazoa; phylum Mollusca; class Bivalvia; order Lucinida; family Thyasiridae; genus Conchocele; species Conchocele bisecta. The sequence continues at coordinate 53,675,468 of CM055265.1, read as the reverse complement.
CAGCTAATCTGGAACCCTGGGTAAGCCGTGTATTACCATGCCCAATTTAGATAACTGATAGCGAATATGTCTCCATGTATTGCTATGACTCCTTGGGACATCGTCTTCTTTATAGACTTGCTTTACTTAACCCTTAGACCGCTACTCACAACAGTTGTCGTCTGCCGTTGCTTTTATATCTTGCCTTATTTCTCAATAAAAACATGGTTTGACAGCACTTCAGAATAATTTCCAATGGAAATGATTCTGAAGTGCTGTCAAAGCATGTTGTAAATTATTCTAAAGTGCTGTCAAAGCATGTTTTGGATGATAAAAATGGAAAATAGAAAATAAACAGCAGACGACAAAAAAATAATAAGATAGCGGTCTAAGGGTTAATATATAAAAAATATTATTACTCTTACGATATTGAGATTAACTGATTTCTCTAGTAGCTAGACTGGCTACAAATGCGATAACTCTTGATATCTCCAGTCTCAGCCACAACTATTTGCAGCCACCCCGAGGCCCCCCGGGGATTTCGCCAGTGATGGTGATGAACGGACGAGTGTCCCCCCTGCAGCAGATTGGTACCCCCACTCCCCAGGCAGCCCCAACATACAGAACACCAATAAACAGACAGTCCCCAGGTATGCTGGCGCTTTTAAACTTGTCACATGGGATCTGCACAGTTCAAAGATAGGTAAAGCAGGTGTATTATCATATCACAGCCTGGTTTTTGTGTATAATAAATATATGAGAGTGCATGTGCATGAATGTCACCCATTTCAGGGATTCCGCTGGCAATCGCCACTTTCGCAATTGGCGATAAAAATAAACAATTGGCGATAAAAAATTACAAAAATCATCAACATGCAGTAATTATTGAATAGTTTGCTTTGAAATGAAAACATGTCTTGGCATTTCATTAGAATTCTCTCCTTGAAGACAATTCTAATGAAATACCAAGATGTGTTTTCATGGAAAATAAGAAAAATATGCTATATGTGTGGTCTGTTTATTGTTTTCTGCAGCATTATAAATGTACCACAAAATTGTAATTGCTTTTTGATACTTGCTACTTCTGATTTCAATTGAGTTTTTGGCAATTTTAATTGTGTATTTAAGCTAATATGCAGCTTATCTGGAGCTCTGATGAAAAAAAATCAAAATGTGTTTAATTCTGAAAGTGTATATTGAATGTAATAAATATGTTAATGTAGTATATACGAGTATCAAAAACAATTTGACTGGTCATTAATCATTTACCTGCACGACAAACATATTATTCTGCATACATTGCATGATTCTCGTTTATCTGGCATGTTTCTTGTTTCACGATTTTTAAAAGTGTCCTTAAATGACCGTAGCTGTTGATAGGCCATTAAACACCAATTTATCAAAATTTTAAAGTGTCCTTTTGTGAACCCAGTCATGGTAGAGCCGGGGGGCATATAGGGTTAGGACAGCAGGGATTCCGCTGGGGAAAATAAAAAAATAAAACAATTGACGATAAAAAATTACAATTTTCGGGGGGAAAAAATAAAAAAAAAATAAATATTTTTTCGAAAATTATAATTTTTATCGCCAATTGCGAAAGTGGCGATCGCCAGCGGAATCCCTGGGACAGTGTGTCAGTCCGTCTGTGGGTCCGGTTAGGAAGCCTGCCCGAGTTACTCCACCGGCATTTGTATGCAGACTGCAGTGCCTGAAAATAGCACTGGTCTGAGGTCCTGGACCTGCACATTTTAATGTGGATCTTTGTATTTTACAAGCAACAAGTCCGCCGCACCTGTGATAAAATTGAAATTGCGATCATCATTCAGTGGCGATGCTAAATCCATTCTGATTATCATCTTGTAAGATATTTTATGGTGACACAGTCGAGGATTTACCCATGGTGTGACTAGTCATTTCGCATGAAACAAACTCATATTTCTACCGTTTTTCTAGCCATTATCCTCGCGGACCTTCCAAAAATTCCTCGGACCTTTTACTTTTGTCCTTGTTAGGTCCCGGACCTACTGGTAAAAGCTGCTATTTTCAGGCCCTGGACCGGTCACATTTTCTTGTTAGGTCATCTTGACCTAGGAAGTTATTCAATAGTGTTTTCAGTGCCATTCGTCTCTGATGGTACCAGTAGCCGATTTCACCAACATTGCAAAGTATACTTTACTAGCAAAGTATACTTTGAGGGAGTAATCATTTATTTTTCCTGAAATGCATTATTTCATATAGAACTAACAAATGCATATATTTCATGATTAAAAGTATGCACAATTATTATACTGAATTTATTACATTATCACAGCCATAATGGCTGTGATAATGTAATAAATTCAGTTTAATAAAAATTAATAAATTTATCCTAAAATTCAAAATTTCTCCCTCAAAAGTATACTTTGCTACTGAAGTATACTTTGCAATGTTGGTGAAATAGGCTACAGGTAGTGTCTGTGCAATTTAAATGTGTCGTGTTGTGCTAATATGCCCGTATTGCAGTGAAATCTCTAAATCGGGATGTCTTGGGAATGGGTTTAGAGAGGTTTCACTGTATTTGAATGTCTCTACAAGGATGGAAGGATGCATTTCTTAGCAATGAATCTACCCTTAACCCTTACGCCGCTATCTTAATTTGTTGTCGTCTGCTAGTTATTTTCCTTTTTATCATCAAAAACATGCTTTGACAGCATTTCAGAATCATTTCCATTGGAAATGATTCTGAAGTGCTGTCAAACCATATTTGTATTGAGAAATAAGGTAAGATATAAAAGCCACAGCAGACGACAATTGTTGTGTGTAGCGGTCTAAGGGTTAATAATTCATATCTAATAGCCCCGTGTAGGCACCGGGGCGGGATCAACTGATCCTGAGAATAGTGCTGCAGTAGCCATTGCTTGTCGTAAAAGGCGACTAAACTGGCTTAACGATTGGGTTCATACTTTCCGGAACCCACTATACCGGATTTGACCCATATGTACATTTTTGGCTTTCTTGTATGTGAGAGTTGAGTCGGGCTATGCCCCATATATAAAAGTAAGATTAGCGCTAATCCTATTATTTTTAGGGGATGGGATAAATGATGCTGGTGTGGCGAGGGCCTGGCACCAGATCAGGTTGTTCTAATTTCAGGACTGAATATATATTTTGATTGTAAATATTGAGTTCTGAAGTTGGGATTTACCCCCCTTGGACAGGTGGATACGGGACTCGACCCCGTTGACCCGTCTGCGTGTAGACTCCCTGAGGCTTGTACCTCTATGTCAGAAAAGCGGACGTTAAACCCTATTCACTCACTCACTCACTCATATCTAATAGCCCATTTTATGCTGAGGATATGCCATTTTGATTGGGGAAAATAATAAATATTTTCTTTAAATGTTCTTTGTGACGGTTCAAATGAGTGGTCGCAACATATACTTTCATTGAGAAATATAAAAAAAAAAAATATTAAAAAAGATTCATACCCGTAAAGGTGTATTCCGCATGTAATGGGTTTACAGATATCAGAACTCACACCTGAGTCTATGTGATCCGGTGTAGTATGGGTGCCTGGCCTCGGACCAGGACACTGGCTTGCACTGCTGAACGTTTTTATGCCCCCTGTCTCCGTCGAGCCGGGAGGCATAAAGCGTTTGGACTTCGGTCTGGTTAACAAGCTTGCCAGGGTTTCCCCAATCTGTCACCAGGGGCATTGTGTGCAGACAGGCTACATTTTCTTGCTAGGTTGGCGCTACTTGTAGTCGCAGTACGTACTATGTTTTACAAATGTTGGAGTAAATGTAAAATTGTCTTTTTTCGCATTATTAACCCTTAGACTGCTACACACAACAATTGTCGTCTGCTGTTGCTTTTATATCTTGCCTTATTTCTCAATAAAACATGGTATGACGGCACTTCAGAATCATTTCCAATGGAAATGATTCTATATTGCTGTCAAAGCATGTTGTAAATTATTCTAAAGTGCTGTCAAAGCCTGTTTTTGATGATAAAAATGGAAAATAGAAAATAAACAGCAGATGACAAAAAAATACGATAGCGGTGTAAGGGTTAATTGCTTTTGGCTACTAATTTCAAAATCCTAGCGCCAACCTAGTTGTTGTTATTGTAATATCAATAATATATATCTGTATATAACCTTACTGTTGAACGGACAACCCCAATCAATTGATCTCTGTATCTGTACATCTCTACAAGAATAATCTTTTAACCCTTAGAATGCGGGAACCGAAAATAGTCATCTGCTGATAATTCATATTTTGTCTTTCTCTCAGTAAAAACATGGTTTGGCAGCATTTTCGAATCATTTCCATTGGAAATGATTCTAAAGTGCTGCCAACCCAAGTTTTTGATGAGAAAAATGGAAAAATCAAAAATATTCAGCAGACGACACAAATGAATTCAGCATTGTAAGGGTTAAGCATAACAAACCAGGCTGTTGTTGCATAGTTTTGAAATTTACAGTATTACAGATGGCCCTTTGTCCCTCGCCTGTCCTGCGCCCTCCTACCCCACCACCATTGTTCCCATCGTCGGGCACTCGGTCGCCACTCAACTTTGTGCCAGCGAGATTTGTCTCCCCTTATGCTCAGGGCAACCAACAAAGATACATTGGTATTCATACAGTTGTCAGTTATACTTCCGTTGTTATTCATGCAGCGTTATTCTTACATTGTTATTATGCACAGTTGACAGTTTTTTAGCTCGCCTGCACGAAGTGCATAAGAGCTTATGGCATACCCCCGGCGTCGTCGGGGTAAACTTAACGTTGGGATAAATGTCTTATAACTTCTGTTTCCTGTCATGGAACACCTTGTTATTTCATACATGCATTCCTCAGATGACCCTCTATCATGCTGTAGCAAATCCATGACCCATCACAAAGCCCTTACCCCAAGGTCAAGGTCACAAACTTAGCACATTCATAAACTTAACGTTGGGGTATATGTCTTATAACATATGTTTCCTTTCATGGAACACCTTGATATTTCATACATGCATTCATCTGATGATACTCTATCGTGCTGTAGCAAATCCATGACCCACCACCCAACCATTACCCCAAGGTCAAGGTCACAAACTTAGCATGTTCATAAACTTAACGTTGGGGTAAATGTCTTCTAACATCTGTTTCCTTTCATGAGCCTTGATATTTCATACATGCATTCCTCAGATGACTATCATGCTGTAGCAAATCTACAACCCACCACCCAACCATTACCCCAAGGTCAAGGTCACAAACTTAGCATGTTCATAAACTTAACATTGGGGTAAATGTTGTGTAACTTCTCTTTCTTTACAGGGAACGCTTTGATATTATGAATAGCTATCATGCTGTAGAAAATCACCAACTTAGTGCGTTCATAAACTTAACGTTGGGTTAAATTCATTCATCTTAATATGCTATATCATGCTATAGCAAATCCATGAACCACCTTCCACCACTGACCCCAATGTCAAGGTCCACCGCACACCCCTTAACCCAAGGTCAAGTTATATAATACGTATTCATGTTTGTTTATACAACTGTGCCAAGTTTGAGTGAAGGCTGCCAACAGGCGAGCTTCGTTGTCTTCTGACAACTCTTGTCTAACACTGTTATCCATGCACAGTTACAGTAATAGCCGTAAATATTTGGAGACACATGTTTACGCCAGGAAACGCATATAAATATCTGGTTTCCCATTACAAAGAGTGTCCCAATGTTTAGGGTTAGTATGGTTGTACTAGCACAATAAATATTTGGATACAATTTATTTTGGGAAACCCACAAAGCAAATGGTTTCCGAATATTTAGAGTTTTTGTGGTATTCTTACATTGTAATTATTAATGGCAGTTGTACTTACATTGTTATTATGCACAGTTGGCAGTTTTCCTAACATTGTTATTCATGCACAGTTGACATTGCCCATTATATTCAGACTCGCATATTAAAACCAGAAATTACATGGATAAATGTGTCTGTGACAGAACAATTGGTGCTTATGGCTTTGGCGACCAGTGTAGATCCAGATCAGCCTGTGCATCCGCAGTCTGATCAGGATCTGCACTGCTTGCCATTCCATCAATGAAAACACCAGTTGTACTTCTAGCAAGCAATATAGATCGTTATTCGGCTACAGGAGTGTGCTATATGATCAGGAGCTACACTGGTCACAAATCCCATAAGCCCCATTTCTCCAGAGACATACACAAATATGACTGTGACTGGAGAAATGGGGCTTATGGGTTTTGCGACCAGTGTAGTTCCAGATCAGCCTGTGCTTCCGCAGTCTGATCAGGATCTGCACTGCTCACCATTCCATCAATGAATGACATACACAAATGTGGTTGTGACTGGAGAAATGGGGCTTATAGCCTTGTGTCCCGTGTAGACCCGGACCAGCCTTGTCATCTATGCAATCTAGCTAGGGTCTAGACTGTTCACAATTAGACAACACCTGCCATGTTTGTAACAAACAGTATAGGTCAGGAGTAGGGGTGTAACGATTCACTGAACATTTGATGCAGCGGGATATTTTGCCGACGATGCGATTCACAATACACAACATTGATATTTGATTCTATATGTTTTTCACGATTCAATGCTTTGGAATCTCAAATTATGCTACAAATATTATTACATTATTTTCGGGTACGGCTACTAAAATTAAATTATCGGGCAGAATTTACACAAACCAGTCCAACAGTCTGAATCATTTTCCGGTTCAGTTTTATGCATTATATCGAGTATATGCAACATTAAAAATGTATTTTGTGAATGAGGCACTAGTATCGCGAGATGTATTGTATTGTGACCCAAGTATTGTGATATGTATCGTAAGGTAGGCGTAACGTTGCAACTCTAGTCAGGAATGTTTATGCAAATCAGGAGCTAGATGGGCCACAAATCCCATTAACCCCATTTCTTTCCCAGTCACGGCCACAAATTAGAAAAGGATAATTTATATGATTGATTTGACAAAATATTTACAGTGGGTATATTGTTTACAATTTCTATGTTTACTCTACCACTCATAAGTCATTGTGTGTGGTATATTGGGCACATACTTATAAACCTTGCTAAGCACATGGTCTGTTCTCATGCATAAATCAATAGTCTCGACAAATCAATCTGATTTTGAGCACAAATTTGGAGAAAGTACTTACAGATAAGTTGTATGTGGCTTTGACTGGAGAAATGGGGCTTTTGGGCTATGTGACTAGTGTAGCCCCAGCCTACACAGCCACACGGTCTGATCTGTTTGCCAGACAGTCAATGAAAGTCCGTAATGCTGTGACAATAGGCCACATTTTCTTGTTTTACTAATGCTTCTGATGAATAATTCAGCCACTGATATTGGTGGCTGTGACTGGAGAAATGGGGCTTATGTGATTTGTGACCAGTGTAGCTCCTGATTAAATAGCACACTCCTGTAGCCTGATAACAATCTATATATTCCTTGCGTTTCTTTGATGCAATGGCGAACAGTGGAGATCCTGATCAGACTGTGCTGTGTGAAGGCACAGTCTGATCTGGATCTACACTGGTCGCAAAACCCATAAGCCCCATTTCTCCAGTCACAGCCAGATTTATGGTCTATACATTTGCATGTATTAACACCAATGTTTGTCTCATGTGTTTAATTTAGTGTCGTGTTACCATAAGTAATTAGAATTTAATGTCTCCAACCTTGGAAATGATTGTCATTTCCTCTAGCATGCTAGCATGTTTCACCACATTAGGCCAAAATAAAATATACCTGTGGTTCTGGTAACATGACAAAATATAATAGGGTAAGTAGGGAAACTCTTGAAATGTGCATGAAACATGCCTCCCCGGCACTTACATCACTTTTATAACAATGTCTTTTATTATATACCTACCCATGGAATACATAGTTATACGATGTAAATAAAAGTTGTATGTTCTCATCGATGAAATAAACAACTTCCGGTGAAAATATGACTACTTTCGCTATCTATATTCATAACGCGCATCTGCAGTGTCGGCTGCAAATACACATTCATTACCGTATACAGTCTAAAAACTGCTAATTTCCATGGAGCGGTATATAATAAATAGAATATTCATATTTTTGCAACAAATATGACATATATGTTCATCGAGTGGTGTGAAATGTCCATATTTCACGAATGCCGTAATCTATTTAATGATCCCAATGATGTAACAATATAGGCAGGCGCCCATGATAATATATCGAAAAAAATATTCCAAAAAAATATAGGGTCGATTGGGTTACCTGAACCACAAGTATATTTTATTTTAGCCTTAGTGGAAAGTGACGGTCACAATTCTGGCCACGATACAACCAGATTTATTTCATTTCTGACCAATGATTATTCATATGCCTTTATTGGCTTGAATTGCTCCCTTAAAATGACAAAGAAAACTCCTGAATTGGTAGATTTCCATTTATATATCATTGAGTACATATAAACCTGAATTACCTTTAGCTGATTGCATCAAAATTGCAAAGTACATGTATACTTATCTATACTTATCTAGCAAAGTTTACTTTGAGGGAGTAATCATTTATTTTTCCCGAAATGCATTATTTCATACTAACGACTGCATATATTTGATGATTAAAAGTATGTAGAATTATTATACTGAATTTATTACATTATCACAGCCAAAATGGCTGTGATAATGTAATAAATTCAGTATTTTTGGCTGTGACAATGTAATAAATTCAGTATAATAAAAATAAATAATTTATCCTTAAATTGAGAATTTCTGCCTCAAAGTGTACTTAGCAAGATTAGTATAGTTTGCAATATTGGTGAAATAGGCTACAGATCTCCCATGGTGTCCAGTTTAGAGACGCTGCACAGTAACAGCAGCAATCAATAGACAATATCATCTACAGGGCTTCAGATAAGGAATTAGTAATTGAGTATTGTCACTCCATCATTTTCGAAGCAATTGGGTATTTCAAAATTTTAATTGGGGTAAAATAAAATAACTACTGTTTACACATCAACAGACAGTGATTATTGAATAGTTTGCTTCGAAATGAAAACATGTCATGGCATTTCATTAGAATTGTCTCCTTGGCGACAATTCTAATCAAATACCAAGATGTGTTTTCATGGAAAATAAGAAAAATATGCTATATTTGTGGTGTGTTTATTGTTTTCTGCTGCATGATAAATGTACCACAAATTTTGTATTGCCTTTTGATACTTGCTAATTCTGATTTCAATTGGGTTTTTGGCAATTTTAATTGGGTATTTAAGCAAATACGCAGCTTATCTAGAGCTCTGTCATCTATATATTCATTGTTTCAGATCAGTATCTTTTTGATTCAGAGGGTACTGGATGTTCAACATCTCGCCGTTGCACAAGCGTTAAACGACATTCAATCAATAGACCTGTCTAATAAATAGGATACCGGACTTTAAAAAACACAAATGTCTTTCCTACTATGGCAGAGGCATCCTGGGTGCCGTTTCACTAAACTTTGTATGACTAAAATGTTTGTAAGTGCAAATTTAGGATCGTGTGGAAAATTCAATTGATGGATTTACATTTATTGAGCATAGGCTGCATATGCAGCCTATGCTCAATAAATGTAAATCAAATTATTGTTTACAAGAAAACATTGTTAATGTGAAATTTACAGACTATCATAATTTTGCAACTACGAACATGTTAGTCGTATGAAGTTCAGTGAAACGGACCCCAGGACAGTAGAATTGGCATAATTTTTGTCTTTGATGCCACGCTGCGTGGTCTCCCCTTGCTGTTGTCACTGTAAATGTAAGTAACGTGATGTCAATTCTAACACTGTTGATGCCCCAGAAGAAATGCTCTAAGTGAAGTTACTAGTGATTTTCCCAGTTCGGTAGCCTATTTATAAATCTGTTTTATATTCTGTTTTGTCCACTGCAGCGACCCCAGGGCGTGGCCTATCGCAGCCAATCAGAATCCCACCTGCGGTGGGGGGCATGCCCGGCAGCCCGTTTAACAGTCCCCAGTATGGCAGTCCCGGCTTCCGTCACCAGAGCCCACAGCAGAGGTAGGCAAATTTACAAACGCTGTGTGTCGTAGAACAACTTGTGTCCCATGCGTTTCAATTGGCTCCGAAATGCAAGTCATAATGGACGATAATCATTACATTTTAAGTGTGCTTGGTGTTTTATATGAATATATGAAGATTAAACAAAGAAATCATGTGTGTGACAAAGAATCTCATTGAGTTTGCGAATGGTCTAGTCTGAGATAATACCTCATGAGTGCTAGCTGATGCGGAACAGCACTAGTAAACACTTTGATATGCCTGGTTTGATGGTTGATAGTCCAATGGTGGACGTCTGAACTTCAATAGCTTAGGTTGTTGGTGCAATCCGTGTCTTGGGGGCCGTTTCACTTTGTATGACTAAAATGTGCAAATGTAGGATAGTCTGGAAATTCCATTTGATGGATTTACATTTATTGAGAGCAGCCTATGCTGAATGAATGTAAATCCAGTAATTGTTTACAAGAAAACGTTGTTAATGTGAAATTTTGCATCTACGAACATTTTAGTCGTACAAAGTTTAGTTTAGTGAAACGGCCCCTAGACATGAACATATTCTTACATTGTACATGTATTCATATTCTGCTGGTCTTTCGGATGAGACTTGAAACCTAGGTCCCATCTCTATGTGTTGTTACCTGTTGCTAGGATGTTAAACGCTTTCACTTTCCAGAATGCCGCCCCCAGGAGCATTCAGTGACCCAGGGTTCAACAGAACTATGCAGCATCGTTTCCAGTAAGTTTTGGTGCTTAAAATACTTTCTGAGTACATTAAGAACTCTAAATATTCAGACTCACATATGTATGGTTTTGCACAACAACGAATTTCCCAATATTTAGGCTAGGCTATAAAATAAGGGTTTCCCAAAACAAATTATGTCAGAATATGTGGGTTTATTATGATTTATTATACTCAAAATCAGACAGTTTGATTTGTTGAGACTGAGCAGATGTCTCCGAATGTGGCTAAAAGCTTATAATCTAGCCTAGATGAGCCTTGCATCAATTATGGCTTCATAATTCCAGCACAAAAATATTTACACAATTCCTAACATTTGATTGGCCCGTAGCAAGTCTCTGTCCAAAATTTATATCCCAGTAAACTCCCACGCCAAACTACTTTCCGTAACAGTGAGGCGCAGTTAAAATAATTCTTAAGAAAACGGAAAATAAACACATTTTCTTGATGAATTTATTTCAAATGCTGGAATTATAAGGAATGAATGGCCTTTTTGTGGAATTTATCGGGGATATAAACTTGGAAAAGTCGCGGGAATACTGGAAGAGGCCTTCCGGCCTTCGTCCAGTATTCCCGCGACTTTTCCAAGTTTATACCCCGATAAATTCCACAAAAAGGCCATTCATTCCTACAATGTACACTCGCACAGTGTCATTGAGATATGTTCTTGTTTGCTCCTGACAAGAAAGCTATGAATCGTTAACAATGTGTTGGGCGCTTCACAATCGTGAATAGAGCATCCGAAATGACGGACAGTGAACCCTATCATGCACAGACCCTTAGAATGCGGGAAACTGAAGTTGTCTGCTATTGTTTATATTTTGTCTTTCTCAATAAAAGCATGGTTTGACAACACTTTAGAATGATTTCTACAGTACTGTAAAACTGTAGTTTCCATTTTCACAACAAAATCTGGTTGGCAGTACTTTAAAATCATTTCCATTGGAATACCAATAAATTCAACATAATTTTAGACCATATAAATTCAAATTTATGCCTCGATTGTTAAAGCAATCAAGCGTAACAGCACATGTTCAGCATTGTGTAATTTAATTTTCTTCTACTAATGATACAACTTCCGCCAATTTTGTTTGGTCAAAATTAGCTGTGCCCTATGCACTGGAACTATTTTTTATCCATTTTTTTCCAAAATATAGATGTGTGTTGTACACCGATGTGCGCAATAAATACACTGTGAAATATGGTATTTCAGCATTCTACAGGTTATTCAATATGATTTCGTCTTAGTATTGAGTTCAGTATAGAGAGGTTGTTCTGTAGAAGAGATACAATTTCTGAAGAGGTTTTCACACTTATAATGCTGAATTAAATGTTGTCGTCTGCTGTTTACTTTTCAATTTCCATTTTTATCAACAAAACATGGTTTGGCATAACTTTAGAATCATTTCCAATGGAAAAGTGCTGCCAAACTATGTTTTATTGAGAGAGAAAGACAAAATATGAAAACAGCAGACGACAATTACTGGTTCCCATAGTCTGAGGGTTGATTGCCTGGTTTCCTGCGGTGTTGCAGGTCCCCTCAACAACGCGGCATGCCGTACAACAATCGCGATAGAAATTATCGAAGTGAATACTCCAACAGTAGAGAGCATAGGTAAGTAAACACAACACCTTGTATGATTCAGGCATTCCGCTGGGGAAAATTAAAAAATCGGCACTTCAAAAAAAATAAAACAATTGGCGATAAAAAATTACAATTTTCGAGAGAAAAAAATCCAAAAAAAAAAAAAAAATGCCATTTGCGAAAGTGGCGATCGCCAGCGGAATCCTTGATGATTGTGATAGCAGTAGTGATCCCTTTTGGCTATTAAACACTTTAACCCTTTGAACCCGAAAGCCCTTTACAGCGGTTTATGCAAACAGTGCAGCTCCAGATATTTTGAAGAACAAAAAATACCCCCTTTTCATAAAGGCACTAGTCTGAAAACCATTTTGCGATTGTTGCATTGGTTGCAAAAGTAGCATATCAAAATCCATTCCAGTTACTTAGGGGTGAAATGGTTATGTCTAAAAAATATTTCAATGTTGATACCTTTTCATCAGTAACAAAAAGTCACCCTCCCTAATTTGCTTTATTTGATGAAATTCCGTGAAACACTGATTTTATTGCGGACATTTTTTTTTTATGGGAATTTCACATGGGGCAAAAAGGAGTTGGAGAGTGACAAGGAGAGTCGAAACTGAACTGACTGCCCTACAACCAACGACTGTTATATTTGTTACCAGTGTAGCCCCAGTAGCCTATTTCATCAACATTGCAAAGTATACTTTGAGGGAGTAATCATTTATTTTTCCTGAAATGCATTATTTCATATAGAACTAATAAATGTATATTTCATGATTAAAAGTGCAGAATTATTATACTGAATTTATTACATTATCACAGCAAATTCAGTATAATAAAAATTAATAAATTTATCATAAAATTGAAAAAATTTCCCTCAAAGTATACTTTTCTACTAAAGTATGCTTTGCAAGTTTTATGAAATAGGCTACAGATCAGCTTGTGCATCCGCTCAGTCTGATCAGGGCTTACACTGTCCACAAAGTTTGAATAGACGAGAGGACTAACCTCTCCAATTGTTGTAAGTGGTGTAAGATACCTTACCCCCAGTTGCCCAGTGTAACTACGTTGATCGACCAATCCACCACAGGTACCACCGACTGCGCTAGCGACCAGCGAATGTTACATTTGTTACCAGTGTGGCCACAGACCAGCCATGCACATCCACCCAGTCAGATCAGGGCCTACATTATTCACTATTCAATTGGTGAAATCTATTTCCTATCATCAACAACATGAATGAGTATACAACAACCAAAATGTTGTAAGTGTTGTAAGGTCCCTTACCTCAGACACCTGTTACTGTTGTTACCAGTTTAGTCCCAGATCAGCCTGTGCATCCGCAGTCTGGTCAGGGCCTATACTGTTCACAAGGAGACAAACAGGACCAAGATCTACAATTGTTGTAAGGTCCATTTCCCCAGACAGTGACCCAGTGCCACTATAGTGACCAACCAATCTACCACAGGTACCACAGCCTGCCCTACAACCAACAACTGATCCCCAGATCAGTCTGCGCATTCTGATTAGGGCCTACACTGTTTGCCATTCTGTCACTGAAATACATTTACTGTCGTCCACAAAATGTGAACGGACAAGAAAACTAACATCTACAATTGTTGTAAGTACCTTTATCTCAGCCGGTGTTGGCCCAATGTAACTACACTGACCGCCCAATCCTCCACAGGTACCACCGCCCACCGTACAACCAGCGACTACCGGGCGAGGGACCAGACCGGGGCCCGGGCCCACAGCCAGGGCGGGGCGAGGACGACTTTGTGGGCCTGATGACCCAGAAGGAGAAGGACTGGATTATCAAGATCCAGCTACTGCAGCTACAGACAGAGAACCCCTATCTCGATGACTACTACTATACTGTATGTGGCTATCGACAAAACAGTTTGTCCCAGTTACACGGAGTTTCTCTGTAATTTGGCCGTAACCCTTTCACCCATAAGTAACTGGAATGGATTTTGATATGTTTATTTGGCAACCAATCCAATCGTCACTAAATGATTTTCAGACTAGTCTGTTTATGAAAAGGGGGTGTTTTTGTTCTCAAAACTGAAAATTACTTGCAAAAGTGCAGATCCTGATGAGACGGCTCTCATCTGGATCTACACTGTTTGCCAATACCACTATACAGGCCTGTGGTGTTGAAAGGGTTAATTCCGTTTATAGATGGGATTTGAATATTGTCGGCTACTGTTTGAAAAATGTATTCATTGTGTAATAATTCCAGCACAAAAATATTTACAGAATTCCCTAACATTTGATTGGCCCGTAGCAAGTCTCTGTCCAAAATTTATATCCCAGTAAACTCCCACGCCAAACTACTTTCCATAACCGTGAGGCGCAGTTAAAATAATTCTTAAGAAAACGGAAAATAAACACATTTTCTTGATGAATTTATTTCAAATGCTGGAATTATAAGGAATGAATGGCCTTTTTGTGGAATTTATCGGGGTATAAACTTGGAAAAGTCGCGGGAATACTGGACGAAGGCCGGAAGTCGCGGGAATACTGGACGAAGGCCGGAAGTCGCGGGAATACTGGACGAAGGCCGGAAGTCGCGGGAATACTGGACGAGGCCTTCCGGCCTTCGTCCAGCATTCCCGCGACTTTTCCAAGTTTATACCCCGATAAATTCCACAAAAAGGCCATTCATTCCTATACCAGCGGTCGTCTGGTGGCACAGTTTGTCCTCGGGATATGTTTTACTTTTGATGGATCTTAACACAATTTGGTATTCACATATAGGATGACTGACCCCTACTGATTTTCAAAATTTTCCGATGGTGGCCAGTTGCAATTTTCGCATTCTATATTTTCTTGACCAAATTTGGTATAGATGTTTGTCATGGTAAGAGGAAGACCCCTATTGATTTTTCAGTGAGTACTAGCTATGCCTTGACGGGCGTATATTGTGAAATTTGGCGCTCTTGTTCATTTTTGGTTGAGTCTGCTTGCGGAAAGTGAGACCTAGTGATCACCTATGCCTCTGTCACAACAATACCAAGTTCATCCTTAGAAAGAGAGTGCCCATGCAGGGTAGGGCCTGAAAATAGCACTGGTCCGAGGTCCTGGATCTACAAATTTTTTTGTCGGACCTTTGTATTTTGCAAGCAAAAAGTCTGCCGGACCTGTGATAAATGCTGTAATCATCATTCAGTGGTGATGCTAAATCCGTTCTGATTATCGTCGTATAAGATAATTATTGGTGACACAGTCGAGTATTTACACATGGTGTGACGAGTCATTTAGTATGAATGTTTCTACCGTTTTTCTTGCGATTATCCTCTCGAATCTTCCAAAAACAGTTCTGCAGACTTTTCACTTTTTTCATTGTTAGGTCCCGGACCTACTGGTAGAAGCTGCTATTTTCAGGCTCTGCAGGGGTATACCATATTATGCCCTCGCTGAATGTAGTGTTCCCCCATTCAGGGGCAATCCTGTCTGTATTTGACCTTGCTGTGGAACGGATGTTCAGTGAAATCCAGTCTTTGCTGCATTAACAACCCACATTGCACCATTGTAGTCGTACTGTATGAAGAAGAAGGCGCGGGAGAGACTGGAGAAGAGTGGGGAGTCGGCCAACCCTGAACTGGTGATCCCCGCCATGGCCCGCGTCGAGAACCGCGCTTACAAACCAGGTGACTCGCAATCAGCCTCACTTGTCTAACTGAACAGGCATCAACCCTTTCACCCCAAAGTAACTGCAATTGAATTTGATATGTTATTTTTGCAACCAATCCAATGGTCACAAAATGATTTTCAGACTAGTCCATTTATGAAAAGTGTGTTTTTGTTTTCAAAAATGTGAAAATTATTTTCAAAAAGGGCAGATCCTGATGAGACGGCTCGTTACGAGCCGGCTCATCTGGATCTGCACTGTTTGCATAAATGTATTGACTTTCTAACTGAACAAGCATTAACCCCCATTCAGCCAATATTTTATACTGTTAACCCTTAGAATGCTGGGAGGGATGGGTTGTGGCCTAGGGGTTAGAACAATGGACTTTCCATCCGGAGGCTGTGGGTTCAAACCTCGCCTTGGGCATCAAAAAATACTTTCATAGTATTTCCATCCCACTGGTCTGTCGAACGAGACTTTAAAACTGTAGTCCCGTCTCTATATGACCCTAGCTGTTGGTGCGACATTAAACCCATTCACTTTCACTTTTTTTTTTAATGCTGGGAATGAAAATTGTCGTCTGCTCTTGTTTTATATTTTGCCTCCTTTCTCAATAAAAACATGGTTTGACATCACTTTAGAATCATTTCCAGAAGAAATGATTCTAAAGTGCTGTCGAGCATGTTTTTAATGAGAAAAATGTAATTCAGCATTGTAAGTGTTAAACCAGTGGCCAGTGAATATATCACAAACGTTTCAGAACATGTATTCAGTACTCAAGCTCGAAATCTGGACATTTAATTGACCATGCCTGAGCTGTACTCAGTCTCATCCAATCGGGCTTGATCTCGAGTACAAATTTCGAGAATATAAGTTGTATGACCACGGGTATAGAAAAAGCTATAATTCCAGCACAAAAGTATTTACACAATTCCCTACCATTAGATTGGTCCGTAGCAAGTCTCTGTCCAAAATTTCTATTCCAGTAAACTCGCACGCCAAACTACTTTCCGTCACCGTGAGGTGCAGTTAAAATAATTCTTAAGGAAACGGAAAATAAACACATTTTCTTGATGAATTTATTTAAAATGCTGGAATTATAAGGAATGAATGGCCTTTTTGTGGAATTTATCGGGGATATAAACTTGGAAAAGTCGCGGGAATACTGGACGAGGCCTTCCGGCCTTCGTCCAGTATTTCCGTGACTTTTCCAAGTTTATACCCCGATAAATTCCACAAAATGGCCATTCATTCCTATAATAAACCAGGTGACATTCTCGGCTTCATTGTCAAATATGAGCCTGTGACCATTTAACTTTCAGAGAACTTCTATTCTTATGCTCGAAATCTAGCTAGAAATACATTTTGTGGGTTTACAATTCTGCCTGCTACATGGTAATGTAATCTTGTCCTATTGCATTTTTGCAAGTTTGTTTGGTCATTTGGCAGAATTTTAGAGCGTACAAGCTCCCCAAACTTTATTTGTAATTTACACTTGACTTTACCTATAGACCAGTTTTACATCTAGGAACTTGCATAGGAAAATACCCTGATACCACCGCGAGTCGCAATCAGTAAAATAAATGTTACTAAATGATTATATCTGTATAGTGGGCACTCGTAATTTTTAGAACTGGTGGAATAGTGACACAATTAATTTATGCACTTATTTAATTCCTATGAAGTACACTTTGTGGCTATTGAGTGGGCATGTACCTTTAAACTAAGCAACGTGACGTCAAACCGACAAATTCCACCAATTCTAACATAACAATGCCCAGTAAGTAAATCTAAGGGAAGTGACTTTCTAAGTTTGGTAAGCTATTTATATAACCAGTCTATACATGTACCATTTCAGCCCAGTTTGAAGGGTCATTAGGTCGGCTGACAACATCGAGTGTCCACAATCCGCGACAGATCATTGATCTGCTCGCCAAGAGTGTGTCCGAGTCGGAGGGCACGGCGAAAACCAAAACCCCCGTCGGCAAGGAGCTGAGGAAGTCTCGGCAGCTGCTGCTTGACATAGAGAAGGTACGATAGTCCAGGGATCCAGCATGTTAACTGCGTTTTCATGCTAGCCTGGTATTTTATTTATCAGGTAGCATTTTTGATGAGCCTCGGAATTCCTGTGTGTTTCTAATCCTTGTCTGATCAAATGTCACGATTGTGGTATTGTCTATGTCAGGGCTACAAGGTATAAAATTCATCAGGCTCGGCTCAGAAACGGTAGACAAGACCTTAGTGAGCCCTTGGAGTTCCTATATGTTTCCAAGCCTGATCTGATATGTGGCTGTGCCTGGAGAAATGGGGTTTATGGGTTTTTGCGACCAGTGTAGATCCAGATCAGCCTGTGCATCCGCAGTCTGATCAGGATCTGCACTGTTCGCCATGCTAACAAGCCTCGGGCTACAGGAGTGTGTTACATGATCACAAGCTGCACTGGCCTAAGATCCAGTCTCCAGTCACAGATTGATATCAAAACGCACTAGCCTGTAGCCGATTTCATCAAAATTTCAAAGTGTACTTTCCTAGCAAAGTATACTGTGAGGGAGCAATCATTGATTTTTCCGAAATTTTCAATTTTAGAATAAATTTATTAATTTTTATTATACTGAATTTATTACATTATCACAGCCAAAATTGGCTGTGATAATGTAATAAATTCAGTATAATAAAAATTAATAAATTTATTCTAAAATTGAAAATTTCTCCCTCAAAGTATACTTTGCTAGGAAAGTATACTTTGCAATGTTGATGAAATGGCCCCTGGTATTATGTTTATCAGCTGTACAACGTATCAAATTCACCAGGCTCAGCTGTACAACGTATCAAATTCACCAGGCTCAGCTGTACAACGTATCAAATTCACCAGGCTCAGCTGTACAACATATCAAATTCACCAGGCTCAGCAACGGTAGCAGTTCCTTAGCGAGCCTCAGAATTGCTACGTGTTTATTACCTTGATATCAAAACACAATGGCCTGGTATTGTCTTTGTCAGGGGTATAACCTGCTATTGGAGGTAGACGACATAGAGAAGAAGATACTTGCTCTGCCTGAGGACGCTCGGTGAGTCGGTACAGCCGTCATGCACTGAGCATGTGAGATCTTTTGAGCATGTACTCGATCTCATGCTCAAGATCTGTAGCCTAATTCACCAACATTGGAAATTTATTAATTTTTATTATACTGAATTTATTACATTATCACTAATAATGTAATAAATTCAGTATAATAATTCTGCATACTTTTAATCATGAAATATATGCAGGCTTTAGTTCTGTTTGAAATAATGCATTTCCGGAAAAATAAATGATTACTCCCTCAAAGTATACTTTGCTAGAAAAGTATACTTTGCAATGTTGGTGAAAGAGGCTACAGGAAGTTTGATTGGTCGAGACTGATGTGCCATTCTTGGATTCAGCCACAGATGCTCAATTGAGCATCTTGTAACATATTAATAATAATTAGTTTGTCTTCTAAATCATAGTTTATCGCAGCAAAAGCATAATCAGTCATTGTTGGTAAAGACATGATACGGATCATCCAAGAAATAGTACCATATTTCAGACGTAATAGGTATGGTTGCCTAGCAACAGATGTTGCCAGTTAACTCATTTGAAAATTATGTTACTAAATCAAAATTTAGTACTACTTATTGAATCACCCGCATAGTCTGTCTTGGATCAGTGCTTGTCATCATGAATTTTACCTTTCGGCATATATAATATTATCTTAATATTATCATTACTTCAGATCTTTGATTATATTACGTGATATCCGAAAGCCCCTTGCTTATTTGCGGTATAAAACTAGTTTTAACTTGTGACGATTGCAGGCAGGCGTTGTTTGAGGAGCGGCAGTACCGGATAGACCTGTTGTTCCACTACCTGCTGTGTGATGGC
Source organism: Conchocele bisecta (assembly GCA_029237695.1). Classification (NCBI taxonomy): domain Eukaryota; kingdom Metazoa; phylum Mollusca; class Bivalvia; order Lucinida; family Thyasiridae; genus Conchocele; species Conchocele bisecta. The sequence goes on along the minus strand of CM055265.1, from coordinate 53,655,601 downwards.
AACTCGAAGGAGTTCATGCAGTACATGAACGTGAGGAAGGGTCGTTCCCTCACCGCCCGCGCTCTCCCCCTGCTAGATACGGTATATAATATTAATACAGTCCACAATCGTGTACTCTCAGTTAATGAAAACATGGACCGAGAATTTTACTTCGAGTTATCAGTAGTTCGACTTAACCCGGCCTAAAATTATGTTAGCTGTTGACAGGCCATTAAACACCATTAAATCATGCACAGAAGTATATGTTATGACCATTCATTTGAACCGTCTCGTTGAGATGGTTCAAATGAGTGGTAACAACATATACATTGTGAGAGTAAATGAGAAAAAATATAGAAAGATATTGGGATTTTCTCCCCATCTGTGTCGGGGGGGGGGGGGGGGGGAGTACAAGAGTTGATCTCATTGACCCGGCCTTACTTGATGACCGGCCATTCAACGCCATTAAATGATTAAATCCACTTTCAGGTGCAGGCTGTGGGAATTGTGTCCCTCGTCTGTAAAAACATCCAACTCCTCATGAAGAAGGATCAGCCCGGTGAGGTATGTATACCTTTCACTGCACGACTCCAGATAAGCATATTTTGGGGGTAAATCAGCATTGAAATAGACGGGAGTACAAATCAGCATTGGAAAATTGCAGCTGAAAATATGTTGTCCTACAACACACTGTTCTATATATGTATCAAGTACAAATAGATATATTTGTGTATGTCTGTCCATTTAAAAAGTTTATGAAAAGTTCTTTGATATGCTAATCATCTTGGGTTGTCATAACTTCTTGTACCCCTCATATGATTACGTATATAAATTTGTATGTAGGACTATGTATGATAAAATGTAATATTTGTCCATTTCATGCAGCAAATTAACAACAATCAGGGTCTCACTGACTTGGATTAGTACTGTGCTGTAGTACTGGGGGCCGTTTCACTAAACTTTTGTACAACTAAAATGTTTGTAAGTGCACAATTATGATTGTCTGTAAAGTTCACATTAATAATGTTTTATTGCAAACAATTATTGGATTTACATTTATTGATCATAGGCTGCATATGCAGCCTATGCTCAATAAATGTAAATCCATCAATTGAAATTTACAGACGATCCTAAATTTGCACTTACGAACATTTTAGTCGTACTAAGTTTAGTGAAACAGCCCCTGACTCTTCCATCTAAAATCTGTTGATGGGTTCTGCCAAGTAAATGTATTTAATCGGAAATATGTGCAACTTCAAGTAAATATGTGAAAATAATAAAAATGTTATGCATGTCCCAAAAGATTTTAATTTCACTGCGTGAATTCAATAAACTACAGGTCATTCTCGTTATCTCGAAGTCGAATGGACTGATGAAAATATATCGACATATCCGAACTTCGAGATAACAATTCTCCAAATTTCTCGAAAAAAATCGCAACAAAATCGCTTCAGAAATGCCTCTACTTTATTTCCGTTGTTTTCATAAATCGCGATTAAATCGCGGCTCGAGTTTATTTTAAGCTGTTTTCGTAATTAACAGACAATTTACTTATTGCTACACCGTTTAATTCATTTTTCTGTTAAAAGAGATTTAATATCACATTAAGTTTAATTGATTAATTATGGTTTTAAGTGAACTGCTTTAACTGGTCATGCAACTTTAAACGCATTTTAGCGGCGGCGGTGTCTGGTTTTTATAGACGTGTGAAAACTTAACCGAGATAGACTTGGCGGCGCCAGGCGCTTAATTTTCGCATCGACATATCAGAATACAAATGTGAAGGAAACATACTATCGGGACTTGATTTCCACTTCGACTAAACCGATATATCGACATATCCGATAACGAGTTATCAGGAGTAAAATATATGATCTATATAACAAATTCTGCTGGGAGGTGGGACGTATATATCGAGATAAGCAGGTATATCGAGATAAACGATATCGAGATAACGAGATTCAGCTGTATTGTATTTTGGGAATTTAACATGGGCCGAAACTAAGGAGGTGATCGTCGACTAGGAAATTTGGCTAGACGGCTTGGGAATTATCTGACTAAGAATAGTTAGATTTTGAAAATTGTTCCATATATACTATAAATATTGTTATTAAAGAAAAATTGTTCATTTCCCCCTACGACAGGAAAAAATATCTAAAAATTTACAGAATTTTATCAAATAAACCTTTTTTTGACGAGTAATTTTTGTTTAGTATTTTGTACTCAATGAAGTTTTGTTAATATTTAGATGGATATGTTTTACCTGCGGCTTCTAGTTATTAAATTATTGCAACTAACTTGATAATTTATGTCATCTACAGAACCTGGACCGCCTGTTTGTGCCGTGTGCCCGTGTGATGGGAGCGTGTAACCTAGCAACCCTCGTCATGTTTGTGGAGGACGTACAGCAGGAGGAATCTCACTCGCAGTCAAAACCCATCGCCATAGCAATACAAAATAAGGTGGGTCCCACAGAAAAACCCATCACTATAGCAATACAAAACAAGGTGGGTCCCACAGTCAAACCCATCACTATAGCAATACAAAACAAGGTGGGTCCCACAGTCGAACCCATCGCCATAGCAATACAAAACAAGGTGGGTCCCACAGTCAAACCCATCGCCATAGCAATACAAAACAAGGTGGGTCCCACAGTCAAACCCATCACTATAGCAATACAAAACAAGGTGGGTCCCACAGTCAAACCCATCACTATAGCAATACAAAACAAGGTGGGTACGTCACATAGAAAAATCAAACTGGGCCATCAAACCCATCACTATAGCAATACAAAACAAGGTGGGTCCCAGTCAAACCCATCACTATAGCAATACAAAACAAGGTGGGTCCCACAGTCAAACCCATCGCCATAGCAATACAAAACAAGGTGGGTCCCACAGTCAAACCCATCACTATAGTCAATACAAAACAGGTGGGTCCCACAAGAGTCAAACCCATCTCAAATAAGCAATACAAAACAAGGAATGGGTCCCACAGTCAAACCCATCATAGCAATACAAAACAAGTGGGTCCCACAGTCAAACCCATCGCCATAGCAATACAAAACAAGGTGGGTCACACAGTCTAACCCATCGCCATAGCAATACAAAACAAGGTGGGTCACAGTCAAACCCATCGCCATAGCAATACAAAACAAGGTAGGTCACACAGTCGAACTCATCGCCATAGAAATACAAAACAAGGGGGTCCCACAGTCGAACCCATCGCCATAGCAATACAAAACAAGGTGGGTTTACAAACATTAGTAATGGAATAGTTAAAATAAATTGCATGGAAAAGCTTGGTATTTAACCCTTAGACCGCTATCTTAATGTTTTTGTCATCTGCTGTTTACTTTCTATTTTTATCATCAAAAACATGCTTTGACAGCACTGTAGAATAATTTACAACATGCTTTGACAGCACTTCAGAATCTTTTCCATTGGAAATGGAAATGATTCTGAAGTGCTGTCACACCATGTTTTTATTGAGAAATAGGGCAAGATATACAAGCAACAGCAAATGACAATTGTTGTGAGTAGCGGTTTAAGGGTTAAAAAATGATAGGTTTACATGATTATTCTTTTGCAGTTTGGTAGCTCTATCCTGACGTGCCTGTTACATCGCGGAGAGGAGATATACGAGACGACGTCACCCGTCGACATGGACTCGCGGCTACAGGAGGAATGGTAAGAATGGGGACAGATGGCGTACAGTTCTGGTCAGGGGTCAACACTAACAGGTTTTCGGTGGTACGATGTGACAGTTCATATGAGGGCTATTCCAGGAAAATTCTCTGGGGGGGTCGGACCGCACTTTTTTTTTGACCCCCGCACCCACAGAATTGAATTATGTCTCGTCCCCACAACCAACAGCACTGATATTTAGCTGTTCCCCACTACCAACAGCACTGAATTTAGGTAAAACCCCCCCACCACCAGTACTGAATTACTGAACTATCGTATTCCCAATCTAAATGTACTGTAACTGCAGGCCCGTAGCCGGGGGGGGGGGGGGAAGCGGGCAATGACCCCCCCGCCTCGAGGTCCACATTTTTAGCCTCGATGTCCACTTTTTTAGACACCCTAAATACCTCAGAAACGACCCCCCCCCCCCCCCCCACCCCCACCTTCAAACATGTCTGGCTACGGGTGTGAACTGTACATGTAAATACGGTCATAAGCATCCATTGCCAACAGATCAGTAAATGGAAAGTGTCATTATTAGAAGTAATTAGAAATCGTATCGGTCCCGTTAGTATTCGTTAATTTAATGACCAGCCTCCGTTTCGCCCTTCGACCAACTCGTCCCCGTCAGCCACTCAAAATAATACGACAGCCGACACGGGTTACGAAAGGCCCATACGCAGGGGGTGCAGCATACTCGAAACACATTTATCAACAATAAAACAAAATAAGAATCGTTTTCTAAAATAATGAGAATCGTCTCGCGTTTTCGCGATCTCGCCTTCCGCTTTTGAAAATAAGTTTTGCTCTAACCCAAATGTTCTGTCTGTAACTTGGGGCGACTATCACTGCGTTACAGACAGAACATTTGGATTTGTTTTGCTCATGCATGTAGAACGCAATTCCAACACGCATGAAAGATCTCGAAGCAAAAACATGCGGCAAGGTTGCAAAATGCGAGATTAAATACGATAGAATTTTGCGTTTTCGTCTCCAAAGCTCGAAATCGCGAGGTATAGGACACGTCAACATTGTCTTAGGAGACGATTATCATGTGCTGCAAAAACATGTTTTTATTAATTAATAGAACAAATGTGGACAAACATTTATATTTCTTGACAACAAAAACATAATTTCACAAAACATGATTATCGTCTTAAGAGACGATTATAATGTGCTGCCAATACACGTTTATTGAGCAAAAAAAACACCAACACATTTCGATACGTGTTATTGGTTACTGCATCGCATCGTCGGCATATATATATATATATATATACACAAGATCGCGAAGACCAAATCGCAAACGTGAGATTCTATTTTATTAATTTTCGCGTTTTCACCTGGCTATCTCGTGTTTTCGAGACCGCGATGCCGCGTTTTCGCCTCGGCCTTTTCATGATGTCGCCTTCCGCTTTTGGAAATACGTTTGTTCAAGTCATTATGTGTGTGTAGAGTTGAGATTGAGTTTTGCGCATACATTACATGCATGTACGTACGTACGTATGTAGAACGCATTTCGAACTAGCATGCTTTATATGCATGTACGTACGTAGAACGCAAGTCCAACACGTAATATGATATATTACACATGCATGGGCAAATCGTATTTCCAAAAGCGGAAGGCGAGATCGCAAAAAAAACGCGAGATTGTAACATAAAACAAATATACCGCCCATCCCAAACTAGCACATTTGCGACATATCATTTTCGGTCTAGCTGCACACCTGATGGTGTTTACAATCATCAGTCGGTAATCCAGTTTCACGTGCAAAGTGTGAATGACCTTTAGAATTCAGCGGAAACACAACATACCAAAACCACACTATGTATTTTTTTTCTAGTCGCTCACGTCATTGATGCGTCTTCCGCATTAGCTTGTGCATTTTCACCTATGTTCGAGATCTTTATAAAAGCAAGATTTGGCAGCACATGAGAATCGTCTCCTAAGACTTCTAAGACGATTCTCATAGTTTGTCAAAATGTTTTTGTAAAGAAATGCCAATGTATTATTTTCACATTTGTCCGATGTCTTAATAAAACATGCTTTGGCAACACATGAGAATCGTCTACGTGCAAACAATTGACACATTCAGAAATCAAGAACTTAATTTGTGTTTCTCGAGTCTGGTTTCATATGGTGTCGAGGAAATACAATCGATTAAACACCGTGAAAATCTTGTTGGAAAGTAATAATGGTCCATTGTCACGTAGGCCATTTCAGTTTACCGCCGTTACGTCAGCTGTTATTCTAAGTACGTATGGTCGCTGGTTAGGGGTATTTCTTTCCCTTGTTTATAATGCATGGGTTGTGACCTAGGGCTTAGAACACCCAACTTCCAATCTGGAGGTTGTGTGTTCAAACATCGCCTTGGGTATCAACCATACCTTCATAGTATTTCCATCCCACTGGTCTGTCGGGTGAGACTTTAAACTGTGGTCCCCGTCTCTATATGACCTTAGCTGTTGCTGTCTGCTGGGACGTTAAACCCATTCAATTTCAAAAGAGTAACGGAATCTTTATGTATGGTGGTAGCGGCAAAAACCGGCGATGTGATACATTAAACAATAAAAAATCAAAATATTTGTTTTTCCTCAATAAACATGTATTGGCAGCACATCAAAATCGTCTAAGACAAGTGCCGTGTTTTGTCGAACCATGTTGTTTTGTCAAAAATATTGATGTTTGTCCACATTTTTCAAATTTCTTAATAAAAACATGTGTTGGCATGTACGTGTCCTGTTAGTGACGTGTTACAATTTCGCGTTTTCTCTATCTTGGCACAGGTCGAGATCGCGAAAACGCGAAGCGTGATCGCCAGAGCTGAAACGATTTAAAATGCAACATATTCTCAACAAAACATGGTTTGAAAGTAGGTTTGACAGTACTGTGTTGCTGCATATGAGAATCGTCTCCTTGGACGATTTTCCAGTTTTGTCAAAATATGTTTTTGTAGGATTTATTTTTAGATTAGTTTTCATGTTTTTAATTTCTTGATAAAAAATATTTTGACAGCACACAAGAATCGTCTCCCAAGAGATATATTGATAGAAGAAATATAGATGCTTTTATATTCGTTTTATTCCTCAATAAAACATGTTTGGTAGCAGATGAGAATCGTCTCGATTTATACATGTCGTATTTGGGACATGCTACAATCTCGCGTTTTCGCGATCTTGCGCATGGGTTGAGATCGCGAAAATGGTCGTGGTCTCGAGAGCTCCAAAGGAAAACGCGACATAGTCTTAACAAAACATGTTTTTACTGCACTGTGCATATGAGAATCGTCTCCTAAGATGATTTTCAAGTTTTGTCAAAACATGTTCTTGTAGGAAATTTAAAGATATTTTTTTTCATATTTTTTATTTCTTAATAAAACCAAATCGCCAGTAATTCGGCCATAAATGCTCTCCTCGCTGTCGGTATTACCTGTATACTGGCACGGTGATGCGCCGTGGGTTAACAAGGGGGAACGCGGTGTGCAGCAGATTCGGTCTTAGAAATGTTCCCACGGTGGAGATTTTGCCTCTCCATCGGTACGAATGGGATTTCCACCTGACACGGTGGGGCCACATGGAACTTGAACGAGGTATGCTCCTTCGTCAACTGAGCGGTGCGAGGGAGTTGGCTAGGGGGTTCCGGGGGCATGCCACCCCGGAAAATGTTTGAATTTAGGAAGCCATTTCCTGCATTCTACGCTCAATATTTTGTAAAACAAAAAAAAAAATCTGGATTTCTGAAGGGGGGGGGCCCCTGAATCCGCCACTGGTATGTGCATGTGATGCTGCCTCGTTCTGCCGAAACGCGTCCTTGCGTATGTAACAATTTGTCAAAAAGATCGTGAACGACGCATGAAAATGCGGGCGCGCCGAAAGTGTTCGTCTTATTCGTCGGTGGCGAAATGGAAGCGAACGAACAACGCTTGGTATGAATTGCAGCTTCCGGACGTAATTATCTGTCGGCAGTTTTCACTGGACGCTACTTCGGAAGTGTCATTTTGTTGGCCAATCGACATGAGCGTTTTACAATGCCTGATGCATTGTGAATAACACAAAATAGAAGCTGTGAGGCAGCGAAAATCTAATTTTCTAATCGACGCGAACACCCATAGCATTGAATTAATTATATGAGTGCACCCCCCCCCCCCCACCCCCACCACAGAATCAAGTAAATTGATACCCCCCTACCAACAGTAACAATATAGCTTCCGACCCCCCCACAACCAACCGGAATTAATTTTGTCGGACACCCCCCACCCACAGGTCAAAAATAAAAAGTGCGGTCCGACCCCCCCAGAGAATTTTTCCTGGAATAGCCCCGAGTCGTAACAACATAAATATACTTTTATTGAGAAATAAACTAAATATTATTATAATTTTTTAAGTTTCTGCAGGATAGTGTGTGTTATGTGTCGGTATCTGCCCCCACTGTATTTCAGGTGCATGATAGTGAATGTTATTTGTTGATATTTGCTGTTTCAGGTGCCAGTTTGTGCACGACTTTGCAGGCATCCTGGCTGTGGTGCCGGCGGAGTCGATCGTAACTCCCATCACCCGCTACCCCGGGGTCGCGGAGCACCTAGAGCGGCTACTGAACAAGCGGCTCGTGGCCGTCGTTGAAGATCAACTGCGTCTACTCGCGGTGCCACCCACGGAGGTCGGTTCAAAGGTCACGGAGTCTTGATGATCGCTCTATCGATACGTCCGTCCGTCCAGGATAGCAAGTCTTGTGTGCTATGTGATCCACGAAGGTTTTGTGATTTCGGTGCCAGTACACTGCGACAATCAGGCTGCCGGTTGCCCATGAAGTGTGCCATTATCCTAGTTAAATACGGCTGTGACTGGAGCTAATTGGGGCTAACAGGTTTTGTTGACAGTGTAGCTCTTCGTCAATATCACACCCCTCTAGCCTGATATTGATCACGATCCTGGTTGGAAGCATTGATGGAATGGTGAACAGTGCAGATCCTGATCAGCCTGTGCGGATGCACAGGCTGATCTGGATCTACACTAGTCGCAAAACCCATTTCTCCAGTCACAGCCACAAATACGGTATTAAAGCGTTACATTTGGAAGACACATTTAAGCGTATGGAAGAAGTTTGAGAAATATTTTCTATTTTCCTGATTCTCATCAGTAGGACCGGCAGTGTTGTGACCACTCATTTGAACCATCTCGACATACGTAAGATGAGAAATAAAGAACTTTATGAACTTTTCTATCAGTAAAAAGTTGTATTTTCAAATTACAATGGGTTAACACATTTAATGCCTTAACCCTTTCCCTGATAGAGACGACGTTTCACGCCTCTGCAGAAGATATCTTTTGAAAACATTGTGGGAAAAGGAGAAATTGCTTGTAACAATGTTTTCTACTCTATCAGATAATTTAACCATCATTTGACCCAGCATTTGATTCTTTTATTCAGATGTTTTGGATTTGGATGAGTCGAAATATCGCAAAACAGGGAAAGGGTTAAACAAATACACAATTGTGAAAGAATTCCCGTATTTTCATCATTTCTTGAAGAAACTATGCTACAACCACTTATACTGGTCTTTGCGCATTTAAGCAATCCATTATTTGATGATAAAACACATATTTAAAGCATAATTTTGTATGACGGAAAATGAAACTTCATTTGTATATAAATAAAAAATGTTTTGTGCAAATTTCAGTCTTTCAAAATTGTTAAAACGTCACGTGAATCGAAACCGAGGGCTGGGTTTGAACAATTGAACACGACAGTTTGATTGTGTACATGTATGTGATAGATTGCACAGCTGTGTGATACCTGTATAAAGTATGGATACTTGGTCTTGGCTGTGGAATCGCACTGTCTTCGCTCGCTCTATCCAAATCTGTAGCCTATTTCACCAACATTGCAAAGTATACTTATCTAGCAAAGTATACTTGAAGGGAGAAATTTTCAATTTACGGATAAATTTATTAATTTTTATTATACTGAATAAAAATGGTTGTGATAATGTAATAAATTCAGTGTAATAATTCTGCATACTTTTAATCATCAAATATATGCAGTCGTTAGTTCTATATGAAAAATGCATTTCGGGAAAAATAAATTATTACTCCCTCAAAGTATACTTTGCTAGATAAGTATACTTTGCAATGTTGATGAAATAGGCTACTGACAAGACTGACAAACCAGATATGTGACTGGAGAAATGGGGTTTATGGCAATCTGAATATTAAACTGTAGACCCTGACCAGTAGCTGCGCAATATGGTCAACATCTGCACTGTTCGCCATCAAGTCCTGGAAACGCCCATCATGCTTGATACAACAAAAAAACAAATATGTCCTTCTCAAACTGTGAGAGTACACTAGAAGATTAGGAATTACCCTGGGCATAAATGCCACAAGCCCTATTTCTCCAAACACTGCCATACATATGTGGTTCACCAAGTTATAATTCCAGCACAAAAATATTTACACAATTCCCTAACATTTGATTGGCCCGTAGCAAGTCTCTGTCCCAAATTTATATCCCAGTAAACTCCCACGCCTAACTACTTTCCGTAACCGTGAGGCGCAGTTAAAATAATTCATAAGAAAACGGAAAATAAACACATTTTGTTGATGAATTTATTTCAAATGCTGGAATTATAAGGAATGAATGGCCTTTTTGTGGAATTTATCGGGGATATAAACTTGGAAAAGTCGCGGGAATACTGGACGAGGCCTTCCGGCCTTCGTCCAGTATTCCCGCGACTTTTCCAAGTTTATACCCCGATAAATTCCACAAAAAGGCCATTCATTCCTATAAAGTGGCAAGTCTAGCTACAATCATGCACGGAGCTCCAGATAAGTTTTGTATCTAAAGAGTATAATAATGTATTATGTATTTGCTTCCTTATTTGATAGGGAACAAATGATACAAAATAAAACAAATTTAATTATTCACTTATTTTAGCTGCAAAACACAACACTGATTGCTTTTTGCAGCTCAACTAAGTAAATTTTCAACTTTATTACAGTATTTTGACTACTCAATTTGAAAATCAATGCGTATTTTCACATTGCTGTGAGTATTTTGTGCTCCCACTTTTGATAATCAATGCGTATTCTGCTAAAATAAGTGCATAGAATACGCCAATACGCACCTTATCTGGAGCCCTGCATGCAGCCTAATATGAATCTGTACAGTTTGCTAGAAGTGTGACGTGTGTGTTTCAATGGCTTAAATGCAACCAGTGCAGACCCAGATCAGACTGCGCAGATGCGCAGGCTGATCTGGGTCTACACTGGTCGCAAATGCCATAAGCCCCATTTCTCCAGTCAGCGATCAGAAGCTAGACTGGCCAAAAATGTAATCGACCCCATTTCTCCAGTCACAGTCACATCGGTAGGCTGCCTGTACTGGTGACCTATTTCTAAATATTTTATGTACAGAACTGTAGAGAAATACTTCTATCAATTAACATAATACTGTTTACATTGAAGTTGATCTCTTATCCCGATGTTTAAATTTATCTAGGTCACATGGGTTATTAGTAGTGACCTTGCTTGAGAATCCTTGCTTGAAATCATGTTTAATTGATTTGCACGATATTTACTCCAATGGGGGATCGTAGCTAGTTATTTCCCTTCTAATTTATTTATAGAAATCTGGTCCAGATTGTCTAGTTTATGGCCTTATTACTTTAATATGAAAAGAGCGAATATATCATGATTTGTTGTGAAAAGGAGTCTATATATTGATTTTGACTAGTGTTGATCCAAATCATCCCCAATCTGATCTGGGACTACATTATTTGCCAGATTCATATTTTCGCACTTTTTCATGTTATTGCTATCAGTGTAGACTCAGATCAGACTGCACCGATGTGTTCTATTCTGTTCACAAAACTCAATGTTTGTGCTATTCAGTATGACATAAGCGCTGAAATACAGCATAGGACTGGATCTCTATAAATAGATTTGCAAATGGAAATAACCAACTATCGTCCTCCATTTCTACTGTCACAGCAACAAATAATACTTATTGCATTAATAAATATTGGTTCCATTAATCGAAAAAAATAACATCTCATAATTATTTATATCATTTAATGTGCAATAAACATAGTATCATTATTATTAGCATTTAATGGGTAATTATTTTACATCTGGATGTAAAAAATCTATTAAATTGTTGGATATTAAGAAAATTTCATACCAAGACTGCACTCTGCAATTAATTGTCTATATAAAATATACGATGTACATGTATTTTTATATCCAATTATACTTATAAACAAGGAAATAATGTGACACTATTTATTGTATGGTGCAGTTATGTTTGCAGTGGCTTCCGACATGTGCAGTAGATTGATATTATAATTGTTACATTTGATTGACACACAAGTACTAACTTTCATATTTCTGGCCGCTACTGGAGAAATGGTGGTTACGGGTTTTGCGACCAGTGTAGATCCAGATCAGACTGTGCATCCGCACAGTCTGATCAGGATCTGCACTGCTCGCCATTCCATCAACGCAATTGCCGGTCATGCTTCTAACAAGCAATATAGATCATTATCAGACTATAAGCACAGCTCCAGATAAGGTGCGTATTTGCGTAAATACCCAATTAAAATTGCCAAAAACCCAATTGAAATCAGAAGTAGTGAGTATCAAAAAGCAATGAAAAATTTGTGGTATCTTTATCATGCTATAGAAAACAATAAACAGACCACAAATATAGCATATTTTTCTTAGTTTCCATGAAAACACATCTTGGTATTTCATTAGAATTGTCTCCAAGGAGACAATTCCAATGAAATACCAAGATGTATTTTCATTTCGAAGCAAACTATTCAATAAGCGCTGTCTGTTGATGTGTAAACAGTAGTGTGATTTTATTTTACACAATTAAAATATTGAAATACCCAATTGCTTTAGAAATGATGGAGTGACAATACTCAATTACTAATTCCTTATCTGGAGCCCTGCTACAAGCAGCGCTAATTCAGCAGGAGCTACACTGGTCACAAATTTCATAAGCCCCATTTCTCCAGTCAAAGCCACATGTGTATTTCCATTGTTGTCATAAGAGAAACCATAGTAACCTAATCAATAAATCCTGACTAACTGCATTAACATAGATAATAGGCGGACAATGGAATAAAACCGTGTACTTTACAATTATTTAATATATAAATAGAAAAGTTTCTACATAATAGACCATGTCTGTCAGCTTTGCATTGATGAAATAAATGCTTTATATACGGTACATGCTTTTTCTGGTACATGTTCACCCTTTGGAAAATCCGAATCTATTTTTAGTTTGCATACTTGCTGTGTACCCATGTTTCCATGAGCTGCACGTGGCCAATTTGTGTAACGGAAGTTAACACATGTTTGCTCCTGTATATATGTATGTGTGTATGCGCGCGCATGGGTGCAGGTTCTTGTCACGTGAAGAAACTGCATACAGTGGGGTCAGCGTGTAAGTGCACAACGAACGAACACGACCAACCTGTCGTGTTCGTTCGTGTGTGCACTTACACGCTGACCCCACTGTACGTTTCATGCGTGATTTAAAATAGAAAATTGTTGCTGAGCATTAGAAAGGAGATAGCTTTTTCACCATTAAAATTAATTAGCACAGAAGTGGTTTCAATGCGTTATTATGAAAAAATATTATTTGATTTGATTCTAAATTTCAAATATTTATTCAGTTGCCCGCCAATTACCAACTTTAATAGCACACCTGACTGTATGGGCCTTGTTATGCAAACATCTACTTTTACAGAAATCTACTATCTGTTCCACGTTTTGCTGCCGACAAACTTTTGAATATTAAACATATTAAATCTAAAAACTATTTTCAACTGTAAGTACTTTTTCGGACAGTATGTAAAATGGAATTATTTCCAAAATTAGACCCATATGGTCTCCAGCTAACAAAATACCGTAATAACCCTAAATATTCAGACACAATTTGTATCCAAATACATTGTTATTGTGATGAAACCAGTACTGCCATACTAACCTTAAATATTGACATGCTCACTGTTGTTAGGAAACCATATCTTTACTACGGTATACCGTATCGCATTTCCGGCCAGCATAGTTTCAGATCAGCCTCTCCTTGCTGACCAGGGCTTACACCAGTCACATAAGTATCTACATTACCGGCAGTAATATTATTATACCGTGGTCGTACTGAGACCTATTATTAGCCAACTCCCTATATAAGTTGATAGTTTTGACTAATTCCCTGGATTTTGACGTGTCTGTGAAATAGTTTCACGTGCCTGGAGAAGTCAAAACTATTTTCACTCCCAAAAATCAAGACATCATGATTTTTGTCGAAAATACGAACAACCCTTCGGCCTCGGGCAATAGTACTGTGTGTCGTCCACAGCACATCGAGGCAATAGTTTTGACTGTTTCCTGAATGACCATTAAATGACTGTATACTATCGTTATAAATGACAAAAGGTCTTCTAAGTTGGGAGCTATATGACGGTGTCCGTGTACTTGGAGGCAGCTTAGGGGCAATCTGGGTAAATACGGACAACTTTCTGGAGACGCTGATGTTTGTGTTCATAATACTGATGTATGTCGCAATATAATATTGGTCTCGCTATGTTGATCTGCGAGGGTGTCCGAAATAATTAGTCCGTATTTCAAATAGAGTGCTTTAGGTCGTTCAAACCCCGACTTTTACATATAATTGAAGATACATGTACTTGAAAACGGTGAAATACGGACACGGATCGGGGAATCACGGACATAGTCGGCAAATTACGGACATAGCAAACTTTGATAGGATAAATACGAACAAAAAATATATAAAAAAATACAATGTTTTAGACTATAATCACTAGTAATTCATTTAATAAGTGTGTATAACTTACAATCAATTAAGTAAAATATATGCATGCAGACTCGAAGTTACTGCAGAATGCTATTTTGATATGGTAAAATACGAACAGGATTGTCCGTAGTTTTACGACCATCAAAAAATGATAGGTTTAATACGGGCATTGTTATTATTTTATATTTGTTTGTAATATCTCTAGTTACCAATTGTGTAAATGAATAGCGTTGTTGATTCAAGAATAATTGTTTTACTGGCAGGAATAAAATTCACGAAACGCATTCAAAAGGTATACCCAGTTCGAGTGTATTTTTCCCGCCCAAAAATGTTTACGACCTTTGAAAGTCAAAGTCATTTGGAAAAGGTTGTGTGTTTAGCGTCACTAAAGTAGGCGTATGACGTCATTGATATGGGTGTACCTCATAGCCGCATGTGCCACATTCGCGGGAAATGACCAGAAAAGGGCTAAATTGACCAACAGTAATGAAAATGACCCTACTTGTGCAGGGAACACGTTACATCAATGGATGTCCGTATTTTTCCTATGTCCGTGTTTTCCCGGATTGCCCCTACTGTATTTGTAAATGCAAGCCTCCAAGAAGGATTTAGCGTTTTCTATTGCTTTAACAGTGCTATAATTTAGTTTTCCTTAACCCTTAGACCGCTATCTTATTTTTTTGTCGTCTGCTGTTTATTTTATATTTTCCATTTTTATCATCAAAAACATTCTTTTACAGCACTTTAGAATAATTCACAACATGCTTTGACAGCACTTCAGAATCATTTCCATTGGAAATGATTCTGAAGTTCTGTCAAAACATGTTTTTATTGAGAAATAAGGCAAGATATAAAAGCAACAGCAGACGACAATTGTTGTGAGTATCGGTCTAAGCGTTAACATGTGCAATTGTATTGGTAGAAGTAAAGATATCAACCCATTGTATTGTCATTTATTCGTGTTACAGTGTCCGAGTGTCCTTTCCTCACCATTTATCCACCGGATGTGGCATTTCTTTCATCACAATTTTCTGTTTGTCCTAATAAATGAATTCTATTTTTGCTGTACAGAATATTATATGTGCCAATGTACAGGATCTTCTGCCTTAACCCTTTCACTCCTAAGTAACTGAAATGGATTTTGATGTAAATTTTGCAATCAATCCAACCGTAACAAAATTGTTTTCAGACTAGTCCATTTATGAAAAGGGGGTGTTTTTGTTCCCAAAAATATGAAAATTACTTTCAAAAAGTGCAGATCCTGATGAGACGGCTCGTTACGAGCCGGCTCATCTGGATCTGCACTGTTTGCATAAACCGCTATAGCGGGCTTTCGGGTTCAAAGGGTTAACATATACGAGGACATTACAAAATTATTCAGAGAATCTATATGCAAAGACATATATATGTAAGTGACACCAGAAGTTAACAGAATTTTCACGGAATTGTATTCCGCATGTGCTCCGAGGTCATTTACGGAAAATACTGTTTATTCTGGAATCTATATCGGCAAGACGTGGAAAAATGCAAAGACAGAACATTTTGTATTCTGGCCCAATAGTAATTAGGTTGCCCCAGGTGGGATATATATTAGGGCTCATGGTTATAAAACTTTCTGACTGTGTTCTCTGGTTCCCGTTCTTCGGTCTCTGCCAATCAAATCACACTGCCAGATAACCCAAAATTTCTGTCTGTAACGCAGGGCGACTTACGCCCTGCGTTACAGACAGAGAATTTGGGTTAACTGCGTTACAGACAGAGAATTTGGGTTAACTGCCAGATATTGAGTACAGGTTTCAACAACATGCTCAGAAAGTTGTATAATCAACAGCCATCAAAATGCAGCTGTGATTATCATATGTATGTACATACGGCTAATTAGTCACTTTTCTACTGCATGTTATTCCGTTCTGATTTTGGGATTTTCTCACCAATGCAGCAGGTTACATGCGGGATCGGAACCCGTTGGCTGCATGTTGAACATTTGAAATTAAACATGTTATTAATTCACTATATTACCAGAACTGGCCTGTGCATGTGGCATATATTTGCCAGTTTATGAGATCTACTTAATCCTCCCCCTTTTCATTTTCATCCTACTATAATTGTATCCCGTATCTAATGAATTAACAGAATTTTCATTTTTTTAGAACATTTTTATTCTTCATTTGGAAAATCGGTCACAATTGTTGACCACGGATCACACCTTTCCAAATAAACAGAGGCAGTATGTGGTTTAAAATTATACACTTGTCACTATGCCACAGAGCGGTTTATTGGAATCATCGCTTCTGCTGTTAAATAACGGTAACAAATATAGACTTAACCATTCTCTTACATTTCCCATTACACCCCCCCCCCCCCCAATACGCCGGGTTAAATACGGGATCAAACCCTAATTACATCCACTGTGCTTTGTCTGATATTAATCCTTTCAACCCTACATGCTATAGTAAAGCCAACTTTTACAAACACTGTGATCCAGATGAGCTGTCTCGTCGTCTCGTCAGGATCTGCAGTATTTGCCAGTATTAAAAAATTCTTTAAAAAAAATAATTTCATTAACCCTTAGACCGCTACTCACAACAATTGTCATTTGCTGTTGCTTTTATATCTTCACTTATTCTGAATAAAAACATGGTTTGACAGCACTTTAGAATCATTTCCAACGGAAATGATTCTAAAGTGCTGTCAAACCATGTTTTTTATGATAAAACTGGAAATAAACAATATTAAAAATCCAATGTTGGATAATTAGGGGTGAAAGGGTTAATTTTTCTGCATCGTCTTGTGTAGTGCTATTTGTTTTCTGTATACATGTATGTAGAGTGACGTCTTGGTAGCCTGTCACAAACTGTAGTTCTGTCTTTATTATTATTGGGCGGTATTAGTTATGCCCACAAAAACTTTACTCTTCACACCTTTTTCATACCAGATAACTATTCTTGTTTCCTTTGTAAGCATATATGTGGTTAACACTCGAAAAAGCAGTTTGAACGGGTATTGACAACAATACTTTCATACAGGAAGAATTTTATAACAAATGTATCTGATATGATTTGAGTCAATCGGGCGGTATTAGTTATGCCTAGAAACTTTTACTTTATACTTAATTCATATCAGATACCAAGATATTTGTTAAAATATCAGTGCATTAATTAATTTTGTATTTTTATTATTCTTTCAGAAATGTGTGTTGTAGCCACTCTTATAATATGCCTTTAGAAGCAAGGTGTCACATATGATTTTGATCAGTAGGATGGTGTTATGACCATACAAACTTACTAATTTTCATTCATTCCGGACACGAGTGTTTGTTAAAAATTAAGCTTTAAAAATGTCAGCATATTAATATTTCTTGGTCTTTGTTATAGTCCATCCTACTTTCTAAGCCAATCACTGGCCAGTGTCGCACTCCACTTATTTCGCATATTGCAAGATGTAACCCCAATATGTTACATATTACCATACGATTAACTGTTTGACTGGAAATAGAAAATCAATACTTGACTAGGAGAGTACATGTACATTGTACTTGGGCAGGGCTTCTAAACATGCCATAAATATGTGAATAATACACTTTATAGTTAGCCGTATATAGTGAATAATAACAATTTTAGTTGCCAAAGTAAATATGTGAAATATAACACATAATTAGCCAACATTTATAGTTAGCCAAGTATATATGTGAATAATAACACATTTATAGTTAGCCAAGTATATGTGTAATAATAACACATATATGCACTTTATGTTAGCCAAGTATATGTGAATAATAACACATTTATAGTTACCAATATAGTGCCAAGTATGTGAAATAATAAACATTTATAGTTATAAATGTGATGCCAAGTAAATATGTGAATAATAACACATTTATGAGCAGCCTATATGTGAATAATAACAATTTATTAGTTAGCAGTAGTGATGCCTAATATGTGAATAATAACACATTTATAGTTAGCCAAGTAAAATTATGTGAATCAATAACACATTTATAGTTAGCCAAGTGTGAATAATAACTGGATAACTATAAATGTATTATTACATATTGATTTTTAAGCAAACTAAATGCTATGTCGCTAAGCTCCCTGCATTCAATATACATGTATGTGAACATTAGTGTATACATAATTATTTATGTTGTGGCCGCTTGACGAGGCAATTTAAACTAGTGATGCTAACATATACTTTCACTGAAAAATGAATGATAAATGGATATGCTTTTAGAATCAACATATCTGGTATGATTTGGGTCCATCGGGCGGTATTAGTTATGCCCAGCTAACAGTTCACAGGGCGTTATTAGTTTTGCCCAAGTGAACTTACTATAGTCTGTTTCACGAAAGCTGCCCAAATTTTACGGCTATATAGACAATTCAAAAACAATATTATTTTTGATAATATTAAATTAAACTTTAAGAATGAGCCTTCTTTTTATTTCGTGAAATTCGGTCAAATATTGATTTTATTACGATAAATTGATTTGTCTATGGGAATTTAACGTGGGCGAAAAAGTGGTAAGGAAGTGTGGGAGGAGTCAAAAAACGAAAAAATTTGGAAATTGACTCCGAAACCTGACTAGATAGCTTGGATATGATCTAACTAAGAAAACAAAAGTTAAATTTTAAAAATCGGTCCAGTATTTCTAAAATTCCCTTATGTTATGTTAAATCCCCATAGACATAGACATCTTCACTCCTGGGGATTTAACATGGGGAAATTGTTTTTTCGCAATAAAATCAATATTTGACCAAATTTCACGAAATAAAAAGAAGGCTCATTCTTAATTTTTCCTTTAATTTAATATTATCAAAAGAAATCTTGTTTTTGAATTGTTTATATAGCCGTAAAATTTGGGCAGCTTTCGTGAAACAGCCAGTAGGTAGCGTGATATTGGGATTTGTCAATTGTCTGTTCTTCCGCGACAAACGGAAAGAAAATGCAAAATATAGGCTAACCGAGATTATATGTGCATGATTTGGTTGCGACGCCCACCTTTTCAGTGTGACATAGTGTTTGTGTGTATCAAAAATCGCTGGTATATTGTACATGTATATATAATTCTAAGGTGTAAATCTTGTATGTTGGAAATTGAAGTGGTCAGTTGAAGAAGGGGGCTAAGTCCATAAGGGACTTAGCCCCCTTCTTCAACTGATCGCTTCAATTGTAGAATAGCCATTTCATATTGCCTTACTTGATTTCGGTTTACATTCAGTACACACTCTAGCAATCATTTTAGACTCGGAATATAGCTCTGGGGCTACACTGGTTTCTTATTGAACAAACCTCTTTTTCGCATGAGAAAAAGAGGTTTGTTCAATAAGTGACCAGTGTAGCCCCAGAGAGCTATATTCTGAGGAAGGGGGGGGGGGGGGGCATGGCACATTTGTGATGCATCTCGTAAACAGATGAACAGTGTCGTACCATAATACATCTTTTTCTCCAAATAGGCATATAAGATACGAGACACGCCATGTAATTTTGTACGCAACAACATGTGCAATATCTCATGAAAAATATTTATAAAAGTTGCTATTTTCCGTAAATGATGTCGAAAGTCGACGAAATTTTCGTAGCAAATGCATGAAAATGTTGTCAACTTTGGAAAAAATGTTCTTAGGTACAAAATCACATGGCATGTCCCATATTGTAACATCATTTGTGTGCTAACTGATCAGGAACCAACAACTAAATAATGTTACAGTGGGCCATATATCGTCATGGGGGGAAACACCAATGAGATTTTCCCAGTGACGGTAAAATGATTGTTACAAGTGACCATTCTACAATGTTTGTAGCCGTTGATAGTAAACTTGACAATTTCATACTATTCTCGAGTTGTTGTATTTGTTGCCTGTACCTTTGCAGGCATGAGAATGGCTGTCGCTGAAAACATCTGAAAATCCACGGAAACCCCCACACCACACTTGTAAAAGTATCAAATTTGAGCATACCAGATCGATTCTGAATCATTTTGAAAACACAAATTATGACAAAATCCTCTGAAATCAGCTGAAGCTTCTCATGCCCGACCTTTGTCATCAGTGTAGGTCGGCCCAGACTGCATTCGTGGGTGGTTTGTTGGGCGAACGTGTAAATTAACAGTGGGGGTTCCTCCTTATTGGAGCCCTGTGCAGGCACCGGGGCGGGATCAACTGATCCTGAGAATAGTGCTGCAGTAGCCATTGCTTGTCATAAAAGGCGACTAAACTGGCTTAACGATTGTGTTCATACTTTCCGGAACCCACTATACCGGATTTGGCCCTCATGTACATTTTTGGCTTTCTTGTATGTGAGAGTTGAGTCAGGCTATGCCCCATATATAAAAGTAAGATTGGCGCTAATCCTATTACTTTTAGGGGATGGGATAAATGATGCTGGTGTGGCGAGGGCCTGGCACCAGATCAGGTTGTTCTAATTTCAGGACTGAATATATAGTTTGATTGTAAATATCGAGTTCTGAAGTTGGGATTTACCCCCCTTGGACAGGTGGATACGGGACACGACCCCGTTGACCCGTCTGCGTGTAGACTCCCTGAGGCTTGTACCTCTATGTCAGAAAAGCGGACGTTAAACCCTATTCACTCATCACTCACTCCTCCTTATTGGAATCACGATTTGCCTGGTTTGTCCCTCAGGTACGTTTTTATCTTTGGCTCTTTTGTTACCTGGGAGTTGAATTGGGTTATTGCCCATTATAAAAGATTATTAATGATCCTACTGCTTTTGGGAGGGGGCCAAGTGATTCTGGTGGCGAGGACCTGGCATCCAAGGATTATTCTGATTTCAGGGCTGAATATATAGTTTTTATATGCCCGTTTGAAAAAAACGGGGACGTATTATGTATTCATCTTGTGCGGACGGGCGGCGGGCGAACGGGTGGGCACAGCTTGTCCACGCAATAACTAGTTCTATTTGACGGATTGTAACCAAATTTGGTATACATGTTTATCACGGCAAGTCGAAGAAGCCTATTGATTTTGAAAAATTTGCGATGACTTGTCTCCCCTTGGCGGCCATTTTTAATTTTTGCACTCTGTATCCTTGTCCACGCAATAACTCGAGTCCTACTTCACCAATCAGAACCAAATTCGGTATACATGTTTATCATGGCAAGACAAAGAAACCTATTGATTTTGAAAAATTTCCGATACTTATCTCCCCTTGGCAGCCATTTTTAATTTTCGCACTATATCCTTGTCCAGGCAATAACTCAAGTTCTCCTTGACCGATCATAACCAAATTCGGTATACATGTTTATCACGGCAAGACGAAGAAGCCTTTTGATTTCGGATTCCATATCCTTGTCAACGCAATAAGTTGAGTTCTACTTGACGTATCGTAACCAAATTTGGTTTACATGTTTATCACGTCAAGACGAGTTATCTCCTCTTGTTGACTGGCCTTGCCTCGATGGGCGTATATTGTGACCTTCGGCACTCTTGTTTATTATTGTAAATATTCAGTTCTGATTTTGGGATTTTCCCCCCATATTTGCGAGGCGTAAATTTGCAAATTATTGATCTGACAAGGCGATTATTATCGTCCCTTCAGTGCGAAAAGACGATAAGTAGCATGGCGGAAAGACGAAGTTTAATTATTAAACTTTGTTTCTTCGTCACGCTAATCTACGTTCCGGCGTCACGAAGAGACGAAATGTCCCTAACGAGCCACCATATAATAATTCCAGCACAAAAATATGTACACAATTCCCTAACATTTGATTGGCCTGTAGCAAGTCTCTGTCCAAAATTTATATCCCAGTAAACTCCCACGCCGAACTACTTTCCGTAACCGTCAGGCGCAGTTAAAATAATTCTTAAGAAAACGGAAAATAAACACATTTTCTTGATGAATTTATTTCAAATGCTGGAATTATAAGGAATGAATGGCCTTTTTGTGGAATTTATCGGGGATATAAACTTGGAAAAGTCGCGGGAATACTGGACGAGGCCTTCCGGCCTTCCAAGTTTATATCCCCGATAAATTCAACAAAAAGGCCATTCATTCCTTATAATTCCAGCATTTGAAATAAATTCATCAAGAAAATCTGTTTATTTTCTTAAGAATTATTTTAACTGCGCCTCATGGTTACGGAAAGTAGTTCGGCATGGGAGTTTACTGGGATATAAATTTTGGACAGAGACTTGCTACGGACCAATCAAATGTTAGGGAATTGTGTAAATATTTTTGTGCTGGAATTATTGTAATTTATGTCATTGTCCTGTCTGTTCATAAAAGAAAATGACAAAACGTGACCATCAAGTGTTTAATTATAATGGTATCTCTCTAAACCGTAAACCCTGGGGACCTTCACTGGCAGAATCTTCCATTATGAGTAGCAGGGGTCCTGTATGAATTGCCATCATATGAATTCCACCTCATATTATAGGTTTGGGAAATAAAGACATTATAAATATGAATCTAGTAGAAGAATATATATAATATACACAGAGTAATACAGGTTCAAGCAATTTGACTTCATTTTAGCTGTGATAATGTAATAAATTCAGTATAATAATTCTGCATACTTATTATAATCATGAAATATAAGCATTTGTTACTTCTATATGAAATAATGCACTTCAGGAAAAGTAAATGATTACTCCCTCAAAGTATACTGTGCTAGAAAAGTATACTTTCAATATCAGAAACGTCTATATTTCGGTTTAGTCAAAATGGAAATTGAGACCCGATAGTTTGTTTCCTTCACATTCGTATGTGTGAAGTTGATGTGAAAATTAAGCACCCGGCACCGCCAAGTCAGAATCAGCGATATCATCTCAGGTACGTTTTCACACATCTATAGAAACAAGAATTCCGCGGAATCAAATGTCTCGCCTTATTCCGCCTTGACCTTAACCCTGGGGCCTTGATCTTGACCCTGGGGCCCCGAGAATAGTCCTATATTCATCTACATATCATAGTAAAGGTATGTATAAAGATTGATGACTGTAGCTGATTATGCGTTGAAGTAATGACCGTAACACGAAAACTTAACATTGAATGATGACGCCGCCGCCACCGCCGACTCCTGAAAAGCAAAACCTATGTCTCGCTTTCCGCTTTTGCGGGCGAGACAATAAAAAACACCGCCGCTCAAATGTGTTGAAAGTTGAACATGTTAAAAGGATTCACTTACAAACCTTAATTAATGAACATCGACTACTTTAACATAAAAATAATTAAACGGCGTGGCAGTCGAGTCAATTGAAATTCTTAACCCTTCCTACGCTGTCGACGGAAATTGCCATCTGCTGTTTTTCATTTTTGCTTTAATTCTTAACAAAAAACTTGTTTTGACAGCACATGAGAATCGTCTCCAGTGGAGACGATTCTCATGTGTTGTCAAAACCAGGTTTTTGTCGAGAAATATTGAAAATAAAACATTTCCAGCAGACGACAGCATTTAATTCAGCATAGTAAGGTTTAACTGTGAACTAACATTCATGCCACAGTTACATCACGGTTCCACCGCATTTACGAGGACATTACCCACAAACTTTAGCGAGTGGATTATCGATCGTACATATGGACGAACGTGATTTACTGAACTGTCCTCCTGTCCAAACATTGCCCATGTCATAACTGATTGAATACACCGGGCGTCTTATAAAGACGAAAATCAGGTCGATCAAATCACGTTTCGCAATGTTTAAACAAAAGAGAAATCTTGCGAAGGACCCTGCTTAATAAGAGGTGGGATGGGTAACTGGATCAGTTATTGCAAGGCAGAAATGTGGTGTGCAAGCTGGACATGATTTGACTTGGGCCAAATGAATTTGTGGCAGGCGACTCTAGGTCCGATGTGATTTGGGGACGAAATGCGCATCTTGCATGATAGGATTGAATAATAATAACATCGTCAGAGGAGACGGCGAGCGTTGACATTTAGATGTAACGGGAATTCATTGATGTGTATTGGTTACGTGTTGCAAAACAAATCTTGTGTACCGGATATATTTAGTAACAACGCACATAACATTTCGTAAAAAGAAAGTGCGAGATTTATGAAAACCCGTACGTTAAGTAAAATCCGTATTTTTTCGAGGGTGGTCGCTAAATTTGGCGAATGTTTATCTCGAAGTTCGGATATGTCGATATATTTTTCTCAGTCCAGTCAACTTCGAGATAACAGGAATTACCTGTATATGGAAGCAAACTGTAGAGCGGTCTGGAGGTATACTGTTCATTGGGGGGCCCTTTTAACTAAACTGTGTACGATAAGCAAGTTTGTATGAAGATCTTTATGAACTTGCAATTCCACGCCCCGCCGAATGTAGCATTTACATTCTTCACAGGCGCACATGGTTTACTGAAACAGGTCCATGTTCTCTACTGTCTGTTTCACAAAACCTGCCCAAATTTTACGGCCATATAAACAATGCAAAAACAGTATTTTTTTGGATAATATTAAATTTTATCAAAATTTAAGAACGAGCCTTCTTTTTATTTCGTGAAATTTGGTATAATAATGATTTTATTACGAAAAATTTATAAAGGAGGTAGAGGAGTTGTGGGAGGGGTCAGAAAACGAAATATTTTGGAAATTGACTCTGAAACCTGGTGAGATAGCTTGGAAATGACCCAACTAAGAAAACAAGTTATATTTTAAAAATCGGTCCTGTATTTCTGAAATTCTAAAAAATTTCCTCATGTTAAATCCCCATAGACATCTTCACAAAGTGAAGATGTCTATGGGGATTTAACATGAGGAAATTGTTTTTAACGCAATAAATCAATATTTGACCTAATTTCACGAAATAAAAAGAAGGCTCATTCTTAAATTTTCCTTTAATTTAATATTATCAAAAATGATATTGTTTTTTTATTGTTTATATAGCCGTAAAATTTTGGCAGCTTTCGTGAAACAGACGGTAGTCCCAGTCATTTTATGAATACAGAGGTATGTTAACAGTTAACTGTAGTGTCACAGACGGTGAAGCCTTCCCTATGCTACGATGGCTGTGTGTTGTCTGGGCCGTGTTCTGGCTTGGTGAGAGCGAGCTGGGCCACAATGCTGGAGCGCTGGGTACCAGTGAGGATGGGCGGGGCCTGCATGTGGAAACACGGACACTCCACCTCCACCACCGCTCCTACAACACACACATGGACAATACTGTATACAGCAAATTCATTGGATCAGTTAACTAGCTTTGTATTGGCCAAATACGTACCGACTGATAATGTGAAGTCATATCAGGTAAATGCCTGATATGAATATCCGGTTTACAACAAATTGAAAACTGACATTTCAATTGTCGAACGGCGTCACATGTTACTGAGTGACGTCAGTTTGCATTATTTTGAACGAAAAAAACATTTTATGACATAAGTAGAAGTTTTAAGCCAATCCGACTTATGGTAGCAGAGATTTCAGGTAGCTGGACAGACAGACGATGACGGACCGACAGACAGGGTGGTGACTATATATAGTCCGAAATTTGTTTCAGGTACAAGATGCATGATCACGTGGTTATAACAACAACAACAGTGGCTGAAAGTAAGTATTATTTGATATTTTCTTTAATATGAAACGGATTTTGATGAAATATGGCGCAGCAAACACGTCTTCATGAGCTGCATTTGATCGTCCAGGGAGTTCGGCATAGACTTATGTCGTTTTTTGCGATGAATCGATTTCCGTGTGGACCGACATGGAAATCGATTCTTCGCAAAAACGACAGACATTTGGGCCAAAGTACAAGAGACCACCAAATGCAGCTTAACAACACGCGTTTGATGCACCATATTTCATAAAAATTTGTTACGTAATAAGGACAATTTGAATCGGATGGATTCTGGAAGTTTCAGTACTTGTTGTTGGTGTTTGTACCACGTGATCATACATCTTGAGGTACATACAAATGACATCGCTAAAATTAAGTTGTTTTTACCAAATAATCGGGCGGTGTTCGGCGAGAAATGTGACAATACCTATAACAATCTGGCACCTCCTGATAATATTTGGCACCCGATATTGTTAACCCTTAAATCGCTATCTTCATTTTTTGTCGTCTGCTGTTTATTTTCTATTTTAAATTTTTATCATCAAAAACATGCACTTTAGAATAATATACAACATGGTTTGACAGCACTTCAGAATCATTTCCATTGGAAATGATTCTGAAGTGCTGTCAAACCATGTTTTTATTGAGAAATAAGGCAAGATATAAAAGCAACAGCAGACGACAACTGTCTAAGGGTTAAAACTGGAATGTATAAGCTTTCCATTCTTGACACAATTGTAATAACCGGGCAGGTTTCAGTGTAACGGAGAGTACCTACCTGTGAGCATGTTGGTCATGTTGAAGTGGCCGCGCATATTTCCGTACGGAGTCGTGAAGGTACAACAGCTGACCCAGTCAAACTGGGCTCCCGGCCGCATCACTGGGTGCTCCCCTGTAACAATGGGCTGCAGGGTTAGTGGAATCTATGGCAGGGTTGGGACATAGACGGGGAGGGGGATCCCAGTCTTGTGGTGCAATGTCTCATGAGACAATATCGCACCACAAGGCTGGGATCCACATATTGGTCCCCATGATCTCGCACATCTTTCAAAATGCTACATTAACCCTTAGAATGCGGGAACCGAAAAATGTCGTCTGCTGTTGTTCCATATTTTGACTTTTCTCTCAATTAAAACATGGTTTGGCAGCACTTTAGAATCATTTCTAATGGAAACTAGAAATGGACGCTTGTCAACAAGCGCATGTGTATCCCCCTCCCCAGATACACAAGTAGTTTGAAAAAAGGGTGTTCGAGTTATGCTCTGGAGACAAAATCAGTGACGGAAAAAACAAAAGGAGATAACTAAAAAATTAGTGATGCAAGAGTTGTCATTCTTGCGTGACACACCTTTAGGGTTGTGGTCTATGCATGTGTGAAGTTTCATGAAAATATTCCAAAGGGTGTTCGAGTTATGCTCCAGACACGAAATCAGTGCACGAAACAACAAAGGGAGATAACTAAGAAATTAACGATGCATGTTGTCATTCTTACGTGCGACACACCTTTGGGTCACCTTCTATGCATGTGTGAAGTTTAATAAACTAGAAAATGTGTTCATAGAACACGGATGTCCCACATATCGCTTTGATAAATAAAATGAGGCCAAATTGCAAGTTCAAAATTTTCTTTTACCTGAGCGTTAAAGTTTTTGAAGCACCAAGTATGTGACCTTGACCCTGGGCTTGGCGGGATCAGGACAAACGTGGATTTGGCACAGGGCGGTAGAGGACCATTAGAGCAATGCATATATGAAATATGAAGCTGATCCGTGAAAGAAAACAGAAATTATAAGATATTTACCTGAGTGTTAAAGTTTTTGAAGCACTAAGTATGTGATGTTAACCCTGGGCTTGGCGGGGGCGGGACGAACGTGGATTTGGTACAGGGGCGGTAGAGGACCATTTAGAGCAACGCGTATATGAAATATGAAGTTGAATCCGTGAATGGAAATAAAAATTATAAGATATTTACCTGAGCGTTTAAAGTTTTTGAAGCACCAAGTATGTGACCTTGACCCTGGGCTTAGGCGGGGGGGCAGGACGAACGTGGATTTGGCACAGGGGCGGTAGAGGACCATTAGAGCAATGCGTATATGAAAATATGAAGATGATCCATGAAAGAAACAGAAAAGTATAAGATATTTACCGAGCGTTAAAGTTTTTGAAGCACTAAGTATGTGACCTAGACCCTGGGCTTGGCGGGGGCAGAACGAACGTGGATTATTGGCACAGGGGCGGTAGGAGGGACCATTAGAGCAATGCGTATAATCAAATATGAAGCTGATCCGTGAAAGAAAAACAGAAATTATAAGATATTTACCCGAGCGTTAAAGTTTTTTGAAGCACCCAAGTATGTAACCTTGACCCTGAGCTTGGTCGGGGGCAGGACGAACGTGGATTTGGCACAGGGCGGTAGAGGACCATTTAGAGCAACGCGTATATGAAAATATGAAGTTGATCCGTGAATGGAAAATAAAAAATTATAAGATATTTACCTGAGCGTTAAAGTTTTTTGAAGAAGCACCAAGTATGTGACCTTGAACCCTGGGCTTGGCGGGGGAGGACGAACGTGGATTTGGCACAGGGCGGTAGAGGACCATTAGAGCAATGTGTATATGAAATATGAAGCTGATCCGTGAAAGAAACAGAAAAATTATAAGATATTAACCCGACGTTAAAGTTTTTGAAGCACCAAGTATGTGACCTTGACCCTGGGCTTGGCGGGGGCAGGACGAACGTGGATTTGGCACAGGGTGGTAGTGGAAACATCAGAGCAATGTGTATATGAAATATGAAGCAGATCGGTCGAAGGATGAAGAAATTATGAGACATTTACCCGAGTTTTGTGACGGACGGACGGACGTTCTTACAGTACTATACTTATGTGGCTTATCACATGTTAAATATTAGCCACATAAAACGATTTTTAGCCACATAAAAGGATGTTTTAGGTGGCTAATTGTAACCAACCCTATCCTTTACTAAGTCCATAACCCTGTGGGGCTAGCCACATAAGTACCCTAATGTGTGCCCGGACGGACGGGAGGACGGGAGGACGGGATGCACGTTCCTACGAATGAATACTTGTTGGGTTTTTACTGTATAAAAATACCCAACAAGAGTACCCAACACTATCCTAACCCTACCCAATAAGATCCCCGTACGCCTACAACAAGTACCCATTCGTGTGTGCGGACGGACGGACGGACGGACGAACTTACATTTCGGACCTTAGGGGGTACTTGCTATATAAAAGATCAAAGGAAATACCCCGTAAGACACAATAGGCTTACGGGGTACGGATTAAGTTCCATTGTGTTCTAACCCTAATACTGTATTAGACGGGCCTCTGTACGACGCTTATTTAAGGAGTTACCCCTACCCAGAGTAGAACTTTATGTAACATACATATTCTTATAGGAAATTCATCGTAGAAATCGAATCTGCATGTTAAAATTGCGAAAACCGCGGCCGAATATTGTTTTTTTGCTGATTTCCATGGCAATGCTGGTTTTTCATCCAACCGAAAATAACTTTCTTATTTAGCCTACGATTTTCAGCCTTTATACTTGCTTAAATATGATTTAGTCAATATATTTTACTAAACATGGTGTAAATGTTATCATATACCTAAATATTCTATCATTCAAACGTATATTTTCTGTTACCATGGTAACTAAGGTCAGTCTCGCCGTATTTAGAAAGTAGTATTTTCAACATTTATTTTTTCGTGCAGACAAATCTCCATCATACAAAATGTTGGTAAGTAATGAAGCTACTAGTAATGTAAAAAATCATCATAGAATACGAAACCCATGTGTTGAATTTCAGTAAACCTTGGCGAAATACGTATTTTTGGATGTTGCCAAGGTAAACCACATTTTATTGAAAAATTCAATACATGCATGCACGTATTTGTTTGTATTATGACACTGGTATTATTAGGTTAATTAATCGATGAAATACTACGTACACATAAGAATATTTTAATATTATATACTAGTATAAAAATAAATGTTGTCCGTAAAACGATCATGTAACCATAGCAACCACTCACATGGACCAATCCCCGTCGTGTCTCTGTGTGTGGATTGGGTGGGGTCCGGGCCAAACTATGTCGAATAGTACATTGATACATTGTTTATAGTTTTTGCCTCTTATTTTCCGAGCAGTCTTTCACCCGTCCGTTCGTTTGGGGGCTTCCATCTACAAACTCTTAACATTTTTGGATTTGATTTGATGTTCCAACGAACACAAATAGCACATAATCTGCGTACAAGTGATTGTTACCATCCCTTCGGGCTCTTTAAAATGTCATATATTCAGCACCGCCACCCCGTGATTTTTTGCTCTTTGTATGTAACTTTAAGTAACACCACTGTGATTTTCTACTCTTTAAAATGAAACTTTAAAATTAACACGGCCGTGAATGCATGATTCGTATTTGCACTTTATCATATAAATCACGGCGGTGTTTTAATATATGTGGTAACGGATGCTGATCGTCCACTGCTCAGTCTGCAAAGACACAGAGTAATATCGCCCCAATTATTACGACAATTTAACGGCATACCATGAACTTTGGCAGTTCCAAGTTGGTGAGAACGCTGTATACATTGGGATACAGTGTTTCTTATGAAGAAGTTTGCGATTTCATAACATCCGCAGCAAAACAACAGCTATCACAAGAAAGGTGTACCTTTCCGTCCCATTCGGTATACACACTCCACCAACACTGACGACAACATGGGAACAGTTCATGCAGCAATTGATAACTTTGGACACAAATGAACACACCATTAGACGGCAAAGAAACAACCCATTCCATGGCCATGGTTGTATATCAAGGAGGTGTGACCAAAGGGACAGACAGATATCGGATGTCGAGATACCCCCGGCTCTCGGAGAGAAGTATCGGCGCAGGTGATTATGGCACCGACATGTCAAGCGTAACATATTTTCAAAAGCCACCAACACGTTTCCAGGCTCCAGACACAGTTGCCAATGCTGCCAACTTTTTACATTGATGGGGACAACGACCATATCCGTAAAGCTGTGGTTTCCGACCTGTCTTGGGCTCTTTTGTGATCATATATGGCTGGTCTTGATAATATCCCTGCATGGTCAGGATATAATTCAGTGGACTACCAAAGGCCTCTGTACCTATAACGACCGTCAGGTACTTACCTTTTCATAGACGCACCGCCGTCAAGACAACTCCACAATTTTCACAGCACTCAATCAGCTTGTCGACTGGCAGCGGAACTTGGACAAAACCACATCATAGTGACAGCTGATCTAGCCAATCTATTCCAAAGCTAGAGAAATATTGTGGACAAAGCCAGCGTGTTTGGAAGGTAAGGTAACACTCAGACTAGGGGGTATGCATCATACAATGGCATTTCTCGCTTCCATTGGAAAGCTGTTTGGAGATGGAGGCCTTCTCTTGCTTACTGACAGAGTCGGATGTTTATTCTGACGTTACCGCCAGAACAGATGCTAACAGGAGCACAACTGACAAGAGGAGTAAGGGGCAATGAAGGTCATCCTAGACGCAATGTGCCGATGCTTCTTTGATGCCTTTATCGATTGGGTGACAACAGAGAAAGACAAAGAACCACAGCCCCAGATAGGAACATCACATGGAAAAGAAACTCCGTGATGCAATCAAGGAGAAGGATTGTGGAGACCGCAAAGGAGATTCGAGAAAACCCTAAGAGGCCGAATTTCAAGATACACTTGACCTCATAGCGAGTTCCGAACACATGGAGAAGCGCAAAGTTCAACATTCAGGTACTGGATGAACTTCCTTGATGCTGCATTTCTGTTACTACGGCTTTTGAAGCGAGAAAGAGACGGCGATTTTGATCTCCACATTGTTATCAGTAACGGAGAGTGTTCACTGGTTTTGGGCTTTTTGGGCAGGAACGAACAAACTACGCACTGGTTCACGCCCGTGTATATCGCCGATATGCTCGCTCTAAAGACCACCCAACCCACAAGCATATGAACATCTTGAGAACGGTGGCTTTGTTGTCAGACGGCGATCCGGGCACGCCTTCAATGCAGTTTCCACTGATCAGGCACTTGAACAAACAATAAATAAAGAAGCAAAAGTTGGATAGGGGGAATCATTGGATTTACTCGTAGAAAGGGAGCATTTGACTCGGTGGCTGGTAACTCGTCACATTCTAGGTGAATTTTGTGGACAGTTCAGGAGGACTGTATCCAAGAACCAAGGTGCTAGTCAACACCGAGGAAATTGGGCAAAAGCCGTAAAGGAAAAGGGATGAAGCAGATGTTGATAAGGTAGTTGATCTAGTCACTACACAGTACCAAAATCCGTTCGACTTAAAACACGGATTTATCAGAACGGTCTGGTAAACATTGCCACAGGGCAAAGTTGCGTCTGCGGACATAGAAAACTCGATGAATGAATTACCGAGTTGCTAGTCAAGAGGCAGTTGATAAATTTGTATCGGAAAGAATCTCGAAGGAACGTACTGTGAAAAATTCTTGGGAACCAATCCCTTCGCAGTAAGGTTAAGACCTTCTCGAATATGCGAAAACCATTTGCTACATGCAAAACATCGAAAAAACTGATGCTAGACTCCGGAAGTTCTGTTCAGACGACTGCTGGCAGTAGCGAATCATAGAGACATTGAAATGAATGATGTCTTGAAACATGAATTGGCTTCGGTTCCACCTGCCCTATTTCACGACGACGGCACCATGCGCAAAACAAACAAGGTCCGAGTTGACGAAGAAACTGAATCTTTCGTTGAGGTGATCAACGAGTTTTCCAGTTACAGCAAAGCTGATACTGACAGCAACACGGCATATATCATCGATGCGATGGCACTGCTGCAGTCGCTGAACGAAGGACACTTCAAAACATTTGACCAACTAGGCGCAGTCGTTTTGAAACATATCATGTCACATTTACCCGGGGACAAGTCGATTACATCGGTCACTGTCGTCTTTTGACCGGTTTATGATTAAAGCCAGTTCTCTCAAACAAAGAAGCTGAACGTCAGCGTCGCACGGCCAACAGCGATGTACCTGCCTATATGGTGAGTGGCGGTCGCACAGTTCCAAATTACCCGCCGTTTTCTGAGTAACTCCTGAAAACAAAGCATCGTTGGCAGCCTTTGTGTGTGAGTACGTAGCTGTGAATGCACCAGGCCATCTGAAACAGCAGCTATCCATTGTACTTGCCGGTGGTTTTCGGAACTGGACGAGAAGTACAGTCTGTGACGAAGGAAGGGTACGGAATGCTTATCAAACTTGTTTTCGAGTCAGGAAGAGGCAGATACCCGAATGGTGCTGCATTGCCACACATATGGCTCAAACGCATGGCCGTATTCTGATCCGTACTGAGATACAGATGGTGCTCGTCATCCTTCTGTATTACTACTATACACGTTTCCGCGGACACAGAAATATATATGCATACTGGGTGGCATTAGAACGAGGCATGCTTTCAGAAACAGGTTTGTTCCAATCCATTCGATTGCCCAACAGATAGGCCAAACCAGTAAGCTCCTGCTTACCTGCCATTGCATGCCTTGACTGGGATGCGAACACAAACTGCTCAATATACAAAGTTGTTGGGGAAACGAACCTCGTTCAACAAACTGGTGAAAAGGTGCCGACAAGCTACGGGAATTGTCCAAGGTGGGCTTATCAGAAACTATAGATGAATGTTACCAGTCGCGCGAAGGTATACTATGATGCTGTTTGGCGCTTCAACAATAAGACAAGTGGAAAAACCGTATGACAGTATGGATGGAAATCCGATTGGCGATCGCTACATCCACGGACAAATCAGCAACGCTTTTACTTCCAGCCAAGACAGAAGATGCATTCAAGCAACCATTGTAATGCGTGCACGAGTTCAGACAATAGTCTGGTGCCAAAGCCATATTTCCAGATCCCATGAGGTTCCTGATCCAGTCGGAAATGGATGGAAGAAAGATGAAAATGGTAATCCTGGTTGCCAGTTTACTTCGCAAATCCACCAGCGCCAGTATTCTTGAGGGACCTGACACATTTGTATTGTAAGGATGGCAACTGTAATAGCAGCAAGTGTCAGTGCCATTCCATGGGGCCTTCAATGCATTGACATCTGTCGGTGCCAAGATGAAGTGCACAAACAGAACGACTGCTGTTAACATAGGTGATTCGGATTTCGGATGATGAAAGTGAGCCCACTTGAAGGTGGATAGATTCTTGCAAACGAAACACGAAATAATGTAGTTTGTATGTGTACTGATTTCTGCTGTGAGATCGTCGTCCTGTTCCATTGTATAGTTATTTATCGGTTTTATGTACACACCATCTGTTTATGATTTTGTGAAATATTTGATCTTCTCAGCATTTGTTTGTTAAATTTGGCGGCCATCTTGAAAAAGTAAAACATATCGACAGGTAGTCGACATGTATGCCACATACAGTGTATAGTTCCCCATGCTTCGTGATGATCGTGTGTATAAAATATTCCCGTTCGTGCATCGTCAAATACACACATTTGTTCTCGATTCTATGATTATTTTATCTGCTCAGCAATAGTTCGTTAGATTTGGCGGCCATCTTGAAAATGTTAAAATTGTCGACAGACAGTCGAACATGTATGTGTACATATTTTTCTTTGTACGAGGGTTCTCTATATATTATGACATTCGGGCAACGATTATAATTATACACGGCAATTACATTTTTTTCTAATTATATGATAATTTGCACTGCTCAGCATTCGCGTATAGTTTAGATAATTAGACCAACCTAAACTACGTATAATGTGATTATTATTGCATTTGAAAGTATAGAAGTGTTAGTTTTCGTCAGTATTATGTGTGTCGAAATGTATAACATTACAACTGACGTTAATTGTTCATAAATACCAAGGTACAGCCCGTTGCAAACGCTAATCTTCCCGATTGGCTAGAAACCCACGTTTCCATGGTTACCGTCTACGAACATGCATTTTTAATATTATTGTTCGATTCCAAAATATGTGTGCGTGTAAAATGAAGACAGTTTACCAAATATACAACTTTATATGTTGTTTTGCAACACGTAGATGTTTAAATATATATTTTGAATTTTCTGGAAAAAAATATTGGTTACCATAGAAACCAGCGAAAAAAACATATTCGGCCGCGGTTTTCGCAATTTTAACACGCAGATTCGAATTCTACGATGAATTTCCTGTAAGAATAGATATATTTCATAAAGTTCTACTCTGGGTAGGGGTAGGTCGAAATTTTCAGCCGAGCGCCAAAGGAGTATAACCCATTGTTTAGACACACGCCCCGTACCCCATAAGTACCCTAATGTGTGCCCGGACGGACGGACGGACGGACGGACGGACGGACGGACGGACGGACGGACGGACGGACGGACGGACGGACGGACGAACTTACATTTCGGACCTTAGGGGGTACTTGCTATATAAAAGATCAAAGGAAATACCCCGTAAGACACAATAGGCTTACGGGGTACGGAATAAGTTCCATTGTCTTCTATTGTCTTAGGCCACGCCCCCTACCCCATAAGTACCCTAATGTGTGCCCGGACGGACGGACGGACGGACGGACGGACGGACGGACGGACGTTCAAACATTTGGGAGTTATGAGGCACCGCTATATAAAAGATCAAAGGGTTAGCTCCTAAATATCAAAGAGTTAGCTCCTAAATTTATGAGGCACCGACAATATCAAAGAGATCAAAGGTACTAACCCTTACCCTAAGCTCCTAAACCCCCGATGTTGGCCCGGACGGACGGACGGACGGACGGACGGACGGACGGACGGACGGACGTTCAAACATTCGGTATTTATGAGGCACCGCTATATAAAAGATCAAAGGGTTAGCTCCTAAATATCAAAGTGTTAGCTCCTAAATTTATGAGGCACCGACAATATCAAAGAGATCAAAGGTTACTAACCCTAACCCTAACTCCTAAACCCCGTATGTTTGCCCGGACGGACGGACGGACGGACGGACGGACGGACGGACGGACGGACGTTCTTACGAGAGATACATTGTGAGGTTATTTCCTTTGATGTTTACACTGTGGGGTTAACCTCACAATGTAGCAACTTATTCCGTTATTTTCTTCCTTAACGATTCTCTTACGGAATAAATCGCATAATATGCAAATGAGCTAGCCATTAGTTAATTATATTTGAAAAACACTTATCCAAGTGTCTTAAATAGAGCGGTGGGTGGGTTTCAGCACAACACAGCAACCTCACAATGTAGCTCTCGTAAGTACGGACGGACGGACGGACGGACGGACAAGGGTAACACTAAATGCCCCCTCCACTATCGTGGTGGGGCATAAAAATATTCCAAAGGGTGTTCGAGTTATGCTCTGGATACAAAATCAGAGCACGAAACAACAAAGGGAGATAAGTAAACAAGAATTCCGCGGAATCAGATGCCTCGCCTTGTCCCGCCTTGACCTCGAGCCTGGGCCCGAAAGCAATTTTCACTGGCCCGAACATATTATACAATTATTGACTAGTGAGCCATAGAATATCAGATTATATTCTATGGCTCACTAGTCAATAATTGTTTTATTATATGATAATAGTCTGTATATAGCACTTACGACCTTATGCTACTAGACAAAAATTGAAAAAGAATTTGAAAAAAAAAATGAAAAAAAAAAAATGGAAAAAAAAAGTTTAAAAATTAAAAATAATAATGCTTGCTACTGGAGCCCAGAATTTTTTTTTAATAGTCCTATATTTATCTACATATATCTGCACAGGTCCACATAATGCCACAATATTTTCAACACAGTTTACGGAAATGTAATATCCAATGTGGTCATTTACCTGTATAAATTACCTGTGGTCAACAGTGGTCAAGCACTGGATATCTGCACATGCTAGCATGCTAGCCCATGCTAGCACATGGTTCTCCCAGTCTCTATTGTTCGCTCTACAGGTAAGGTGTACAGAGCACACGAGAAAAGGTGTACAGAGCAAACGAGAAAACTGGTCTTCATGCATTATTGTCCAGTTTGTAGAGTGCGCAAAACAAAAAAGGGAGATAACTCAAAAATTAGCTACGCAAGAGTTGTCATTCTTGTGCGCGACACACCTCCGGGTCGTGGTCTATGCATGTGTGAAGTTTCATGAAAATATTCCAAAGGGTGGTCAAGTTATGCTCCGGACACGAAATCAGTGCGAGAATCAAAAAAGGGAGATAACTCAAAAATTAGCTATGCAAGAGTTGTCATTCTTGTGCACGACACACCTTCGGTTTGTGGTCTAATTGAATGTGGTAAGTTTCATAAAAATATTCCAAAGGGTGGTCGAGTTATGGTCAATCAGTGTGCGAAACAAAAAAGGGAGATAACTCAAAAATTAGCTATGCAAGAGTTGTCATTCTTGTGCGCGACACACCTTCGGGTCGTGGTCTATGCATGTGTGAAGTTTCATGAAAATATTCCAAAGGGTGGTGGAGTTATCTCCGGACACAAATCATGCAAAACAAAAAAAGGATAACTAAAAAATTAGCTGCAAGATGTCCATTCTTGGCGACACACCTTCGGGTCGTAGTCTATGCATGTGTGAAGTTTCATGAAAATATTTCAAAGGGTGTTCGAGTTATGCTCGACGCGGCGCGCTGTCAAATCCATAGTATCCCCCGACGGAGTCCGGGGGATACAATTATTCTAAATTGCTGTCAAATCATGATTTTGATGAGAAAAACGGACATTAAAAATAAACAGCAGACGACAACATTTTATTCAGCATCGTAACGGTTAAAGTACAAAATCCAATCAAAATACGCTTCCGAACTGGAAGGTTAATTTGATTTACATTGACAAAAACTCTGGAAAACTTAACCAGACACATGCACGGATGGACGGACACACGGACGGATACAGTCCACACACTATATGCCTCCCAGCTCTACCGAGACTGGGGGCATAAAAATCAGTGTACAATGTATATGAAATAACGCTATTAGTTATGCTACTCATTTTGACCAAACGCCAGCGCACATTTATTGTGTCTATATTTGCATTAAAAACGTCTTTAAAGGTGATCAACATTGTGATCAGACTACAGGGTTGCACGTGGTGATCAGCATGTTTTGTGGCTGTTGACTATAATATGTATCTGACTGACAACATGGGTCCTATGATACTGCGACAAGTGCTGCGCTAGATCAGTAGCCTATTTCATGATAAATTTTATGATAAATTTATTAATTTTTATTATACTGAATTGATTACATTATCACAGCCATTATGGCTGTGATAATGTAATAAATTCAGTATAATAATTCTGCATACTTTTAATCATGAAATACATGTATTTGTTAGTTCTATATGAAATAATGCATTTCAGGAAAAATAAATGATTACTCCCTCAAAGTATACTTTGCTAGTAAAGTATACTTTGCAATGTTGATGAAATAGGCTACTGGACATACCTACACTGTTTGCTACAGATTTGGGGCAACATTCAGAATGAATGCAACTAAACCATGTTAGACATGTTACACAGGCTGTATTAACCCTTTCAATCCTGCAGACCAAAACTCCAGCATCTCATAATATAGTAGAACCTCTCTAAACCAGACACGTAGGCTGTCTCTGTACATTTGGCCATTAAACACATGAAATCTAAAAAATATTTAAAAGTAAGTACTTTTTCATCAATAACCAAAAAGTCACCCTCCCCAAAAAAAAAAAAGATTTTATTGCGAAAAAACGATTTTCCTATGGGAATTTAACATGGGGAGTAATTTTCCAAAACTTTTTGCTTTTTCATCAAAAAACGAAAACATTTGAAAATTGACTCCGAAACCTGGCGAGATAGCTTGAAAATGATGTAACTAAGAAAACAAAAGTTAGATTTTGAAAATCAGTCCACAAATAAAATAAATATTTAAAAAAATATATATTTTTAGCCCCCATGTTAAATTCCCATCGCAATGAAATCAATATTTGATGGAATTTCATAAAATAATTGTTTTTCGGGAGGGAGACTTTTTTGTTATTGATAAAAAAGTACTTACTTTTAAATATTTTTTAGATTTAATGTGTTTAATAGCCAAATGTTAGTCGACAGCAAAACGTGGAACAGACAGTAGATCCAGATGAGCTTGCAACAAAGTACAGAATGAACAAACTCTGATGTCACCGAGGATTTTATGGGCCACCAGCCAGCTAAGAAAATACTCTTTGTAACAGTTACGACTTGATCATCATATGTGGCTGTGACTGGAGAAATGGCGCTTATGGGTTTTGCATCTGCACATTCTGATCAGGATCTGTACTGTTCAATGAGACGCCCGTCATGC
The DNA here is from genome assembly GCA_029237695.1 of Conchocele bisecta. Taxonomy (NCBI): domain Eukaryota; kingdom Metazoa; phylum Mollusca; class Bivalvia; order Lucinida; family Thyasiridae; genus Conchocele; species Conchocele bisecta. The sequence goes on along the minus strand of CM055265.1, from coordinate 53,616,262 downwards.
TTCTAACAAAGCAACATAGATCATTATCAGGCTACACGAGTGCTACAGGAGTGTATGGCTGTCAGTGGAGAGATTGGGTTTAGGCCTTTGTGACCAGTGTAGTACCAGTAGCCTATTTCATTAACATTACAAAGTATACTTTTCTAGCTAAGTATACTTTGAGGGAGAAATTTTCAATTTAAGGATAAATTTATTAATTTTTATTATACTGAATTTATTACATTATCACAGCCAATTTGGCTGTGATAATGTAATAAATTCAGTATAATAATTCTGCATATTTTTTAATCATGAAATATATGCATTTGTTAGTTCTATATGAAATAATACATTTCAGGAAAAATAAATGATTACTCCCTCAAAGTATACTTTGCTAGATAAGTATTCTTTGCAATGTTGGTGAAATCGGCTACAGATTAGTCTGATCAGGGTTTGCATGTCCGCCTTTCAATCGGGCAAATATCCGTTGTGCTTGAAGCAAACAAAATAGATTGTTATCAGGCTGCAGGTGTGTTCTAGAATATCATGAGCTAGACTGGCCACAATGGCCATAAGCCCCATTTCTCCAGTTATAGCCACATGATAATCTGAGGTTGATCAAAAGTGTTACTTTAGATGCTGCATGGTTGCCATGCAGCATGACCTTACCTATGACCCCAGGGCCCTGTACATGCTCCTCCATCCCGTCACCGTTGGTGATAGTCCAGTGACGAGTCTGCAGCCTACAAGCCATGCCGGGATCCGCATCCTCCGCCATCAACATTCTGCCGGAAATACATAGAGATTACCAGGCTAGTGTCTTTTGATATCAAGTTCATCTGGCAAGGCTAGGAAATAGAGAATACCGGGCTAGTGTCTTTTGATATCAAGTTCATCAGGCAAGGCTAGGAAATAGAGAATACCGGGCTAGTGTCTTTAGATATCAAGTTCATCAGGCAAGGCTAGGAAATAGAGAATACCAGGCTAGTGTCTTTAGATATCAAGTTCATCAGGCAAGGCTAGGAAATAGAGAATACCAGGCTAGTGTCGTTTGATATCAAGTTCATCAGGCAAGGCTAGGAAATAGAGAATACTGGGCTAGTGTCTTTTGATATCAAGTTCATCAGGCAAGGCTAGGAAATAGAGAATACCGGGCTAGTGTCTTTTGATATCAAGTTCATCAGACAAGGCTAAGAAATAGAGAATACCATGCTAGTGTCTTTTGATATCAAGTTCATCAGGCAAGGCTAGGAACTAGAGAATACCGGCTAGTGTCTTTAGATATCAAGTTCATCAGGCAAGGCTAGGAAATAGAGAATACCGGGCTAGTGTCTTTTGATATCAAGTTCATCAGGCAAGGCTAGGAAATAGAGAATACCGGGCTAGTGTCTTTTGATATCAAGTTCATCAGGCAAGGCTAGGAAATAGAGAATACCGGCTAGTGTCTTTAGATATCAAGTTCATCAGGCAAGGCTAGGAAATAGAGAATACCGGGCTAGTGTCTTTTGATATCAAGTTCATCAGGCAAGGCTAGGAAATAGAGAATATCGGCTAATGTCTTTAGATATCAAGTTCATCAGGCAAGGCTAGGAAATAGAGAATACCGGGCTAGTGTCTTTTGATATCAAGTTCATCAGGCAAGGCTAGGAAATAGAGAATACCGGCTAGTGTCTTTAGATATCAAGTTCATCAGGCAAGGCTAGGAAATAGAGAATACCAGGCTAGTGTCTTTTGATATCAAGTTCATCAGACAAGGCTAAGGAATAGAGAATACCATGCTAGTATCTTTTGATATCAAGTTCATCAGGCAAGGCTAGGAACTAGAGAATATCGGCTAGTGTCTTTAGATATCAAGTTCATCAGGCAAGGCTAGGAAATAGAGAATACCGGGCTAGTGTCTTTAGATATCAAGTTCATCAGGCAAGGCTAGGAAATAGAGAATACCGGGCTAGTGTCTTTTGATATCAAGTTCATCAGACAAGGCTAAGAAATAGAGAATACCATGCTAGTGTCTTTTGATATCAAGTTCATCAGGCAAGGCTAGGAACTAGAGAATACCGGCTAGTGTCTTTCGATATCAAGTTCATCAGGCAGGGCTAGGAAATAGAGAATACCGGGCTAGTGTCTTTTGATATCAAGTTCATCAGGCAAGGCTAGGAAATAGAGAATACCAGGCTAGTGTCTTTAGATGTCAAGCTCATCAGGCAAGGCTAGGAAATAGAGAATACTGGGCTAGTGTCTTTTGATATCAAGTTCATCAGGCAAGGCTAGGAAATAGAGAATACCGGCTAGTGTCTTTAGATATCATGTTCATCAGGCAAGGCTAGGAAATAGAGAATACCGGGCTAGTGTCTTTTGATATCAAGTTCATCAGGCAAGGCTAGGAAATAGAGAATACCGGCTAGTGTCTTTAGATATCAAGTTCATCAGGCAAGGCTAGGAAATAGAGAATACCAGGCTAGTGTCTTTAGATATCAAGTTCATCAGGCAAGGCTAGGAAATAGAGAATACCAGGCTAGTGTATTTTGATATCAAGTTCATCAGGCAAGGCTAGGAAATAGAGAATACCGGGCTAGTGTCTTTTGATATCAAGTTCATCAGGCAAGGCTAGGAAATAGAGAATACCAGGTTAGTGTCTTTTGATATCAAGTTCATCAGGTAAGGCTATGAAATAGAGAATACCGGGCTAGTGTCTTTAGATATCAAGTTCATCAGGCAAGGCTAGGAAATAGAGAATACAGGGCTAGTGTCTTTAGATATCAAGTTCATCAGGCAAGGCTAGGAAATAGAGAATACCGGCTAGTGTCATTTGATATCAAGTTCATCAGGCATGGCTAGAAAATAGAGAATACCAGGCTAGTGTTGTTTGATATCAAGTTCATCAGGCAAGGCTAGGAAATAGAGAATACCGGCTAGTGTCGTTTGATATCAAGTTCATCAGGCAAGGCTAGGAAATAGAGAATACCAGGCTAGTGTCATTTGATATCAAGTTCATCAGGCAAGGCTAGGAAATAGAGAATACCGGCTAGTGTCATTTGATATCAAGTTCATCAGGCAAGGCTAGAAAATAGAGAATACCAGGCTAGTGTCGTTTGATATCAAGTTCATCAGGCAAGGCTAGGAAATAGAGAATACCGGCTAGTGTCGTTTGATATCAAGTTCATCAGGCAAGGCTAGGAAATAGAGAATACCAGGCTAGTGTCATTTGATATCAAGTTCATCAGGCAAGGCTAGGAAATAGAGAATACCGGCTAGTGTCTTTAGATATCAAGTTCATCAGGCAAGGCTAGGAAATAGAGAATACCGGGCTAGTGTCTTTTGATATCAAGTTCATCAGGCAAGGCTAAGAAATAGAGAATACCAGGCTAGTGTCTTTTGATATCAAGTTCATCAGGCAAGGCTAAGAAATAGAGAATACCAGGCTAGTGTCTTTTGATATCAAGTTCATCAGACAAGGCTAGGAAATAGAGAATACTGGCTAGTGTCTTTTGATATCAAGTTCATCAGGCAAGGCTAGGAAATAGAGAATACCGGGCTAGTGTCTTTTGATATCAAGTTCATCAGACAAGGCTAAGAAATAGAGAATACCATGCTAGTGTCTTTTGATATCAAGTTCATCAGGCAAGGTTAGGAACTAGAGAATACTGGGCTAGTGTCTTTTAATATCAAGTTCATCATGCAAGGCTAGGAAATAGAGAATACCATGCTAGTGTCTTTAGATATCAAGTTTATCAGGCAAGGCTAGGAAATAGAGAATACCGGGCTAGTGTCTTTTGATATCAAGTTCATCAGGCAAGGCTAGGAAATAGAGAATACCAGGCTAGTGTCTTTTGATATCAAGTTTATCAGGCAAGGCTAGGAAACACGCAGGCTTATCAGGTAACATTGTATGCTCGAAAATGACCACAAATGACGTCGTTATCTATTGACATATCTATTGACAGAACGCGAACTTATTTACATTGCGTCATTACACCGACATCATTCGGTAACGTCACGTGATGTCACCCGACCAATGGAACGTCAGTTTTTACTTCGCTGTAACCTGGATGTTTGTATCAGGTCATTGCCTGATGAAACAATATATTATCTGTTAGCACCTATTCGGTCAATACAGGTCAAGTTACCTGATAAACGCGTAAGAATTCCGAGGCTTGTCGAGGAATTCCTACCGTTTCTGAGCTGAGCCTGATGAACTCGATATCAAAATACACTAGCATGGTATTATATTTATCAGGTAATTTACTTATATATTTAATGATGTTTAATGGCCTGTTAACAGCTACGGTCATTTTGGGCCGGGTTAACAGGGTTAAATCCCTATTTATCAGTAGCCTATTTCACCAACATTGCAAAGTATACTTTACTAGCAAAGTATACTTTGAGGGAGTAATCATTTATTTTTCCTGAAATGTATTACTTCATATAGAACTAACGACTGCATATATTTGATGATTAAAAGTATGCAGAATTATTATACTGAATTTATTACATTATCACAGCCAAAATGGCTGTGATAATGTAATAAATTCAATATAATAAAAATTAATAAATTCATCCTTAAATTCAAAATTTCTCCCTCAAAGTATACTTTGCTAGATAAGTATGCTTTGCAATGTTGGTGAAATAGGCCTACAGGTAATGTTATGAACAATGAAATACACACATGTAATGTTTTAATTGAGCGGAATATTGACTTGCCTACATTACGTCATTACACTAACGTCATACGGTAACTTCATGGGATATCAAAGGTTGTGTTTAATTCGATTTGATTGGGATTTTATGTCCGTTCAACAGCATGGTCATATACAGATGGATTGACCGCAATACATTGTATGAGCCTGATACAGCATTGTACTATCAAGCAGCGGGTATTTGATCAATCCATAGTCACAGGTGCTTCCAGCATGTCTTGGATGGTCAATTATTATAGGAATGAATGACCTTTTTGTGGAATTTATCGGGGTATAAACGGAAGGCCTCGTCCAGTATTCCCGCGACTTTTCCAAGTTTATATCGCCGATAAATTCAACAAAAAGGCCATTCATTCCATATAATTCCAGCATTTGAAATAAATTCACAAAGAAAATCTGTTTATTTTCCGTTTTCTTAAGAATTATTTTAACTGCACCTCACGGTTACGGAAAGTAGTTCGGCGTGGGAGTTTACTGGGATATAAATTTTGGACAGAGACTTGCTACGGGCCAATCAAATGTTAGGGAATTGTGTAACTATTTTTGTGCTGGAATTATTTGTCCATACATGAAACACATTTCTAAACAATGTACAAAACAATTCAAATGTGCCTGGGTCTGGAGATTATTTAATTTATCAAGGTAGAAAACTACCGTTGTACGAAAATCTCACAACGTGTTACAACGTGTTACAGCATAGCGAAACCACTGTTTGGGGCGAGTTTCCGTCATAAATTTTACAGTTGCTAATACATCAACATAAATCTGAAAAATGTTGAGTTTAAACTGCACCAATACACATCAAACTAACCTAAATTCTCTTCTTAAAATCAAACACATTCACATCCTGATTATCAATAAATATCAGCCGCCATGTTGGAAAATGTTTAAATCACGTGACACAAAGTGGTTTAGTTGGTTACGTGAGACTGATGTCATTCTCGATCAGACTCAAGTAGCCAACCAAATCACAGAGTGTCATGTGATTTAAAAAGTCTTAAAGATGGCAGCTAATATTGCTGATAATCAAGAAGCAGTTTACAACATGTTTCTACTGTACATACATGATTCTATATGCATAGAAGAAAAGTTGAGGCTCTGTGCGGCTCAGTTCTGGCATAAAACATGTTGTAGGTCTCACTGTAATTCCACAGGTGTTTGCCACACAGTCGGGCGCACTGTAAAACCTGGTCAAATGGATAAAGATATGATTAACTCTTTGCATGCTGGGAAATACGTTAGCTAGCTATAAATAGTTCAAAAATAGCAGAAAACAATTCATTATATTGTCTTTCATTTCTCCTAGTAAATATCATGAATATGTCTCAGAATTGCATTAGAATTTCATTCGGAGAATGCAATTCTAATGAAATTCCAAGACATAATTACAGAGAGAAGTAAGAAAAATACTCGCAAATTTGTTGGTGGTTAAATCCGCGACTAGCATTGAAAGAGCTAAGGGGGAGATAATCCATGATCTAGTTGTTGCATCAAAAACAATGGCATACATCTACACACCATAATGATTGATTGAATTTGGTTTTACATCCATTCAGCAGCAAGGTCATATGTGGCTGTGACTGGAGAAATGGGGCTTATGGGTTTTGCAACCAGTATAGATCCAGATTAGCCTGTGCATCCGCACAGTCAGATCAGGATCTACACTGTTCGCCATTCCATCAATGAAACACCCAACCTGCTTCTAACAAGCAATATAGATCATTATCAAGCTACATGAATGTACTTATTTGATATACACTAGTCACAAATCCGATAAGCCCCATTTCTCCAGTCACAACCACATGTAGAGACAGGAATACATGTGTCTAGGAGAGTACCATACATTCAGCATTGTAATTACAGTAAAAGTTTTCAGCAGTGAAAGACAGTATCCTGAACATTCTCCATTAACCCTTTTCATGCTGAGGATACGCCGTTATGTTTGCGGAACATCGTAAATATTTTTAATTTTAAAAAGGAGCGGAATAGTTAAACAATTATGCACTCGTTTATTTTTCATAATAACATTTTTTGGCCTAATCCGAGGGAGTGTCGTTTTAAAATATATGCATATCCGCCCAGCCTCCCGGCAATACATTGGTACCATGTTTCAAGCCTCTATCTATTACAGTGGTTAAAATGTGGCTGTGACTGGAAAAAATTATGGGTTTTGTGACCAGTGTAGATCCAGATCAGCCTGTGCATCCACACAGTCTGATCAGGATCTGCACTGTTCGCATTGAAATCAATGCATCACCTGTCATACTTCTAACAAGCAATATATCTAGATCATTATCAGGCTATTTGATCAGGAACTACACTTGTCACAAAGCCCATAAGACCCATTTCTCCAGTCACAGCAAAAAATGTCAAACTTCCTGACTGGTTTATGGGATTTGTGACCAGTGCAGCTCTTGATCAAATAGCATACTCTTGTAGCCTGAAAACAATCTATACTGCTTGTTAACAGCATGACGGATGTTGCATTGAAGGAATGGCGAACAGTGCAGATCGTGATCAGTCTGTGCGGATGCACAGGCTGATCTGGATCTACACTGGTTGTAAAATCCATAAGCCCCATTTCTCCAGTCACAACCACATTTGAGGCTTGAAGAGTTTCCTTGTGCACAAGTCCACTGTAATCCCCAATATAGGATCTCGCACGAGTGATGGTTTACTCGACATAGCCTCGTTTCTTATGAAATTAGTCAACAAGTTTAATAAATACCATATTAAATCATTACAAATGCTAGATTCTATGTATTGCAAAAGCACACCATCACATATTGAAGCTGCACTGGTCACTGAACTAATTTGCATATTATTATTTTCATTACACTGTGTTAATACACTGCGAGCTCCCATTTTCTGCAATAAGCAACAATATGTATTCTCCCACTAAATATCCACACCCATAATAGCAGATGCCCAACTCAAAATTCCTGCTATGCTCAATAATGTGAATGTAAAACAGAGTATACATCTGCCAAAACTCTGACAGTTTTACACAGCTATGCCCCAGAATGTCCTGGCCAAGCTACAATAATTTGCATCCGATATGTTATCTACGTCTACAATTTGACCCATTGAAAAAATGTGAGCAACCGAAGTGCATACCCAAACCTGTTGCATGTAGGTCAAAATTTAGTAAACTGTATATTTTATACCTTTAAACAAATAATTGTTGACGTAGAACTAGTAAATTGCCAAATATAATAGAACAGGGAAATCATTTTCCCATGGAAGCCGTATTTTCTCTTGTTGTTGTTCAACATTGAACATAACGAACTGAAGCTTTCAAATTTATAAGATTTACATGTAAATGTCAGAAACACGCCGGATAACCGATTGCAAAAATCACTCTTCCATGTGTTACATTAAAGAGATGGGGTTAAATTGCTACCCTGACGAGAGCTATGGAGCGGGGCAGCAATTTTGTTTCTAGTCCTGGCGCCTGGTGAGGGCAACTGTTACGTTATGTTTCATCCAGCACATAATAAAATTACTGAAACACACAGGTAAAAAAAAAGACCTTACTTGCAGATACTACAAAGTGGTTGCGACCAACGTGTTCAGCCCAACGAGTTGTTGTTACTTGAAACATATTTAACTTGAGAACTGTGGAAAATGTTATATTACATGCTACCCAGTGATTTACCGTGATTCTGATAGGATTATTTTCCTCCGAGACGTGAAGAAACAATGCATACGCTAACGTCAAATTGTCAATTTTGAAAACGTTATAAGCTGGTGTCTAAGAGCATGTTTTTTTGAAGAGCATGTAATATACAATTTATTCCACTACCGTTTTTAAATACCGGATTTATTTACCTTGACATCTGTAAATCCGATAAAGAAACGTCTGCTGAGCATTCGTTTCTTTATCGGATTTCCAGATGTTTCGGGGGAAATAAATCCGCTATTCAAAATGGTAGTTGAATAAAATCTATTTATTCATCTGCAGTGACAGATATGTAACAGATAACTGCTAGCAAGTATGATGGAAGCGCAAAATAAACAAGAACAAACCTACCTGTATATGTGGTCCTTAATTACACGGTAGCCAACATCTTGTGTCAATTTCTCCGCATAAGAGCAGAACCAATCTGTGAACGATGTGCCTGTAATACACAGTTAGTTCTTAACTCCTTGCATGCTAGCGGTGAAAATAACATCCGACAAGTTACGAGTATGTTTCTTATTTCTCTCTGTAAATATGTCTTGGAATTTTATTAGAATTGAGTCCTCCGGACTCAATTCTAATGAAAATCCAAGACATATTAATGTCTTAAATGATAGGGAGAAATTAAAAAAAATATATAAAGAATTATTGTCTGCTATTTTTGAACTATTTATAGCCCATAAATTTCCCAGCATGCAAAGAGTTTATAGGGTACGAAATGACAATTTGTTTATCATCGCTTAATATGATGATGTTAAGTATGGGTGGTCATGATAATATGAGACACGCCATGTGATTTTGTACCTTCGGACATCTGCGTAATTTCATGAAATGCGGTTACAAAATTTACAATATTTTCATAAATTAAGTCAAAAGATGACAAAATTTTCACATGTGGATTTTCAATTCCGCATGTACTCCTGAAATCTTTTTCAACTTTTGGCGCCATTTAATGAAAATATTGTAAATTTTGTAAACGTATTGCATGAAATTACGCAGATGTCCGAAGGTACAGAATCACATGGCGTGTCTCATATGTGTCCAACACCAGTTATTGGCACATCAACTTTACACCTTTATATCACACATAAACCGGTTCCCAGCATTAGTTTTCAGTTTTATTGTCAAACGTTTGTCAGCTCAACTGATGCTGTTATGACAAACATAGAAACCTCTCTAAACCGGACACCAAGAAAACACCTGTGATTCTTATTTTTGATGAGTTTCTTGGTCATTTATCTCAAGTGATAATGCCTATTCATGATCGCATAGCACACAACTATGGCTCTATGATCAAATGCCTGATTTGCAGTGAAACCTGTCTAAGTCGGACACCCTGGGGGGCCTCCCAGGGGTGTCCGGTTTAGAGAGGTTTCACTGTAATGCAAAATGGCAGATTCATTGACAATATTTCCTGCTGGTGACATAAATAACAAACAAGCTGGAAGCTGAATATGCTGTTGTATTGTGCTGGTGAATTAACTCTTTGCATGCTGGGAACTGAGTGAAAATATTCATGTGAATAAACAATACGGATAAACACTGCTGCCGAGTTACCTATGATGAAGCAGTCCCTGTGTTCGGGTGTCGACTCCTGCACACAGGGGTGGTAGATCTGCCCCGGGGTGTAGCCGGCCACACCCGACAGACACGCGACCTGCCGCGACCTTAAATACGTGTCCATGGCCAGTACCGCACACCCTGCAAACGGGCCATCTATCTGGGGACCGATTGGTTGGTTTTTTGGTTGGTTGTTGTTTGATTGTGGTTGGTTGGTTGGTATAGTTGGTTGGTTTTGGTTGGTTGTTATTGGTTGATTAGGTTAGTTGGTTGGTTGGTTGGTTGGTTGGTTGGTTGGTTGGTTGGTTGGTTGGTTGTTGGTTGGTTGGTTGGTTGGTTGGTTGGTTGGTTGGTTGGTTGGTTGGTTGGTTGGTTGGTGGTTGGTTGGTTGGTTGGTTGGTTGGTTGGTTGGTTGGTTGGTTGGTTGGTTGGTTGGTTGGTTGGTTGGTTGGTTGGTTGGTTGGTTGGTTGGTTGGTTGGTTGGTTGGTTGGTTGGTTGGTTGGTTGGTTGGTTGGTTGGTTGGTTGGTTGGTTGGTTGGTTGGTTGGTTGGTTGGTTGGTTGGTTGGTTGGTTGGTTGGTTGGTTGGTTGTGGTTGGTTTGGCTGGCTGGCTGGCTGGCTGGCTGTTTCAGTTTTCTTAAGAATTATTTTAACTGCGCCTCACGGTTACGGAAAGTAGTTCGGCATGGGAGTTTACTGGGATATAAATTTTGGACAGAGACTTGCTACGGGCCAATCAAATGTTAGGGAATCGTGTAAATATTTTTGTGCTGGAATTATCACTGAAATGACACGGAGTGCTTGATTGAAAAGAATAACGGATAGAAAATTTGAAGAAAATAATATTTTGAAACTTTTTATACTCAAGGTTACTTTGACCTCAAACTTAGACCGGAAGTATGAAGATGACATTCAAAGCATTATCAAGGACACTGTTAGCTTGACTTTCATACCTGCTGATGTCTAAACCATCAGGGTTCCTACATGTATACAGAAAATAGATATTGTTCCTTGAAGTATAATAATGCTATGTCGAATGAATCAAGTTATCAACCATAAACAATGTGTGTACACGACACTAACAGCATACCTATTGCTATCATAGAGAACAGGCTTCCCATACTGATAATGAGCAAAGCAACTATGAAGCTTGAAGATGATATGTGGCTGTGACTGGAGAAATGGGAATTATGGGTTCTGCAACCAGTGTAGACCTAGATCAGCCTGTGCATCCGCACAGTCTGATCAGGATCTTCTACTGTTCGCCATTCCATCAATGAAACACCCGGTATGCTTCTAACAAGCATATAGATCATCAGGCTACAAGAGTGTGATATTTGATTATGAGCTACACTGGACATAAATGCCATAAGCCCCATTTCTCTTAGTGATCATCAAAACTGCAAAGTATACTAATCTAGCAAAATATACTTCGAGGGTGTAATCATTTATTTTTCCCGAAATGCATTATTTCATATAGAACTAACGACTGCATATATTTGATGATTAAAGGTATGCAGAATGATTATACATGTACTGCATTTATTACATTATCACAGCCAAAATGGCTGTGATAATGTAATAAATTCAGTATAATAACAAGAAACGAGGCAAAGCCACGAAGGCCAGGTTTTTTCCAAGCATAGACACTTGGATAACATAATTATACCCACTTTTTGTAGACTAGATGGCCGTGGCCTGCATGTCGCGCCTTGGGGCGAGGCATGGACACTAAAAAAATAGATATAGTAGATGGAAAAACTTTAACAAAAAAACTTAACTGGACTACACACGGACGTACGACGGACGGACGTATGCCAAAATGCCGACGATATCGCGCTTCCGCAAGCGGTGCGACAATGATGATAAACACCCATGTGAAGTATCAAGGTAATGGTGAAGCAGTTGCAGAGATATAGTACACGAAAAAAACTTAACAAAAAAATTCAAAGTAATTTGACCTTTACATTGGGCACAGGGGCCGCACGGTTGGGGGTTAGAATGAAAATATGGATGATGATAAACACCCATGTGAAGTTTCAAGGTAATGGGCGAAGCAGTTGCAGAGATATAGTATAATGAAAAAGTTTTAACCAAAAAATTTAACCAGACGTACGTTAAAAAGTTAACGTTGAAAATGGTTGAAAACGTTGAAAAAGTCAATTACGTAGAAATAATAGTTGAAGGTAAAAAATGGTCACATGTTGGATAGTTGTATGTGGTAGGCACCCCTTGGTTATGAAGCTGTGAAAGTTTGGTGGTCCTAGGTGGTACAGTACCAAAGAAATGGACTTAAACACGAAAACTTAACATTGTAAACGCGACAACTTAACATTGAAAATGGCTAAGTCGACTGCGCGGAAAAAATGGGTCAAGTTAAAAAAAAAAGTAACATGTTGGATAGTGATATGTGGTGGGCACCCCTTGATTATGAAGCTGTGAAAGTTTGGTGGTCCTAGGTGGTACAGTACCAAAGAAATGGACTTAAACACGAAAATTTAACATTGTAAACGCGAAAACGTAACATTGAAAATGGCTAAGTTGACTGCGCGGAAAAAATGGGTCAAGTTAAAAAAAAAGTAACATGTTGGATAGTGATATGTGGTGGGCACCCCTTGATTATGAAGCTGTGAAAGTTTGGTGGTCCTAGGTGGTACAGTAACAAAGAAATGAACTCAAACACGAAAACTTAACATTGATTGTGGACGCCGCCCGCCCGCCGCCCGCCCGGCCTTCGCCAATCCAATAGCCTGGATTTTTTTTCAAAAAACCTGGCTAAAAATTAATTAATTTATCCTTAAATTGAAATTTTCTCCCTCAAAGTATAATTTACTAGATAAGTATACTTTGCAATGTTGGTGAAATAGGCTACAGAACCCAAATGTTACCTAGGCAGTGAATGGTATTCCTTTTGTTTTCAAATAGCAATAAAACCTCTCTAGACAAGATTCTGTCAGATAAAATTCTCAGATTGTAATGTCTATGCGTGATTGTAAATCACTATAAATGTCTTGGAGTTGTACAATGCCTAAATTTTCAGTGGAACCTCTCTAAACCACAAACCCTGTGAGGTTCCCAGCGTGTCTGGTTTAGAGAGGTTTCACTGAACAATACGTCTTGGAGTGGTCCCATGCATACAATACAGTGGAACCTCTCTAAACCAGACACCCTGTGAGGTTCCCAGCGTGTCTGGTTTAGAGAGGTTTCACTGAAGAATATGTCTTGCAGTGGTCCCATGCATACAATACAGTGGAACCTCTCTAAACCAGACACCCTGTGAGGTTCCCAGCGTGTCTGGTTTAGAGAGATTTCACTGTACAATACGTCTTGGAGTGGTCCCATGCATCAATTACAGTGGAACCTCTCTAAACCACAAACCCTGTGAGGTTCCCAGCGGTGTCTGATTTGGAGAGGTTTCACTGAAGAATATGTCTTGCAGTGGTCCCATGCTTACAATACAGTGAAACCTCTCTAAGCCAGACACCCTGGGAACCTCCCAGGGTGTCTGGCTTAGAGAGGTTTCACTGCAAAATAGCTACCTGATATGAGCTTTCCAACAGATCAATGTGAGTCAGGGCGAAAGAGACTTTGTGGGTGTAAATCATTCCTCCTCCCATGATCCTGTAGAAAACACAACATAATGAACATATCAGATAAATAATCGCAGATTTGCACGATACAACACATGTATGTGACAAAGGCCACTGGTCCATATCAACAATGAAAGGGTTTAATATCCTAGCAACCGTTAAGGTCATATAAAGACGGGACCACCGTTTAAAGTCTCATTCAACAGATCAGTGGGATGAAAATACTATGAAAGTATTATTTTATGCCCTATGCGAGGTTTGAACACACAACCTCCGGATTGGAAGTCAGGTGTTCTAACCCCTAGGCCACAACCCATCCGATGCAATGCCTTAATTCAGCCTGTCTATGTGTTTTATAGGTAAACAATCGGTGAATAAAACAAAATTTACTTGTTTTATCAGGGCTCCAGATAAGGAATTAGTAATTGAGTATTGTTACACCATCATTTCTGAAGCAATTGGGTATTCCAAAATGTTAATTGGGTAAAATAAAATCACTACTGTTTACACATCAACAGACAGCAGTTATTGAATAGCTTGCTTCGAAATGAAAACATGTCTTGGCATTTCATTAGAATTGTCTCCAAGGAGACAATTCTAATGAAATACCAAGATGTTTTTTCATGGAAAATAAGAAAAATGTGCTATATGTTTGGTCTGCTTCTGATTTTCTGCAGCATGATAAACGTACCACATTCTTGTATTGCTTTTTGATACTCGCTACTTCTGATTTCAATTGGGTTTTTAGCAATTTTAATTGGGTATTTAAGCAAATACACAGCTTATCTGGAGCTCTGTTTTATATTGCCATACCATTTAGCACCCTTGATGAAATCCACATTCAATAGTGCTCACCTCAAATTTTTGGCTATTAATTCAGGGGCGCAGGAAGCATCGCAAGATTGGTCCGGCGAATCTACTGGGTGCCCTCGCTACCCACCCAACGTGTATGTTGTTACCACTCAGTTGAACCGTCTCGTCGAGACGGTTCAACTGAGTGGTAACAACATACACTTTTGATAAGAAATGAGAAAATTGCAGAAAAATATTTACATTCCGGTTTTTTTATATATGAATTACAAATATGTTAAAATTATTGATCCGGCAGTCGCCGGACTTGCAGGACCTGTTCCGACGCCCCTGTAATTGCTTAAATCTAAAAAATATTATAGGAATGAATGGCCTTTTTGTGGAATTTATCGGGGTATAAACTTGGAAGGCCGGAAGGCCTCGTCCAGTATTCCCGCGACTTTTCCAAGTTTATATTCCCGATAAATTCAACAAAAAGGCCATTCATTCCTTATAATTCCAGCATTTTAAATAAATTCATCAAGAAAATGTGTTTATTTTCCGTTTTCTTAAGAATTATTTTAAATGCGCCTCACGGTTATGGAAAGTAGTTTGGCGTGGGAGTTTACTGGGATATAAATTTTGGACAGAGAATAATTAGTCAATGAAATTCCATCAAATATTGATTTTATTGCGAATAAACAATTTTCAAGGTGGGGGATCACGTGGTTTCTGAACGGCATGACGTCATGTTTTTTAGATGTGTTTGCAGTAGATTTCCTTTAATATCTTGCTAATGGAATGACATATTTTTATGAAATATACCGCAGCAAATGCGGTACACGTTGCCCTTTATTGCATAGACGGCTTTAATCTCATAATTATGTCGTTTTGACGAAGAATCGGTTACCGTAAATGTAAATAAAATCTAGAGCATGTGAATGTAAGAAATAAACAATACTCAATTTTTTTGTGAAATTTATAAGTTATTGTAAACTTTCAGAGCACCCATAAAACACATATGCCATCGTATTTGGTGCGCTACATATCATCAAAATCTGTCCGTTTGTTAGGAAGATTTTAATGAAAATCTACTGTAAAAACGACGTCACAGATTATGTCACGTCGGAAAATCGGGTTCGGAAACCACGTGATCATACACCTTGATTTTCAATGGGAAAATAAAATGGGGCAAACAAGGAGCGGGAGGGTGACCAGGAGGATTGAAAAATGAAAAAAAATTGGGAAGTCACTCCGAAACCTGGCTAGATAGCTTGCAAATGATGTAACTCAGAAAACTTAGACTTTGAAAATTGGTCCACAAATTCCAAAATTATTTTTAAAAATCTATTTTTAGCCCCCATTTTTAAAATCCCATAGAAAAAATGAATGACCTTGTTATATCAATGTTTGATGGAATTTCATAAAATAAGAAATATTGTGAATTCACCACTTTTTCATAAATGGACTAGTCTGAAAATCATTCTGTGACGATTGGATTGGTCGGACAATTGACATATCAAAGTCCATTCCAGTTATTTGGGGGTGAAAGGGTTAAGGAGGATACTGACCCGGGAAACTCCTGTGGCAGGCAGTGCTGTCCGTTGTGGAGTCGGTACGACAGCCGCAGGTCGAGTGGCAGCGATACATGGAGTCTCTCCTCTAGACCGTCCAACACAGTCTCAGTCACACCATCTACAACACACATCAGTACAGGGTATGACTAAAATGTTCGTAAGTGCAAAATTATGATAGTCTGTAAATTTCACATAGACATTGTTTTCTTGTAAATAATTATTGGATTTACATTTATTGAGCATAGGCTGCATATGCAGCCTATGCTCAATAAATGTAAATCCATAAAATGAAATTTACAGACGATCTTAAATTTGCACTTATGAACATTTTAGTCGTAAGAAGTTTAGTGAAACGGGCACCAGGTGTGTAGTTGCTTGTTTGAAATGCTATTTATCAACCAGGCGATCGCCGGCGAGTGTCTCACCCGCGAAGGTCACCAAGGTCAATGTCACCCAAAAGACGCTGGGTGGATACTAGCTATGTTAGGAAGTTATTGATCTGGAGATATTCAAAATTTGGACGTAATTGTTGACATCTGCGACGACGCCAATGATGCCTGCGACGACGACGCCAGGTTTGTGATTGCTATGTCTCACTTTCCACTAATGTTACAGTAACGTGGGTGAGACAAAGAATCTCAGTCGGTTTCATGAAACCTGCCCATATTTTACGGCTATTTAAACAACACAAAAACAATATTTTTTTCAATAAAATTAAATTTTAGCAAAATTTAAGAATGAGCCTTCTTTTTATTTCGTGAAATTTTATCAGTTATTGATTTTATCACAAAAATTTTGAACCGCGACATATATGCATCTACATTGTACTCATCATAAGGAAGCTACATACCATGTTTCAGGTGTGTAGCTATTAGAGTTTAAAAGTTTTACGCAAAATTGGAAAATTCTAAGTCGAAAAGGGGGAGATAATCCATGACCCAGGAGTCAAATCAAAATTCTAAATAAACTTTATGCATCTACATTGTACTCATCATAAGGAAGCTACATATCATGTTTCAGGTGTGTAGCTATTAGCGTTTAAAAGTTTTACGCAAAATTGGAAAATTCTAAGTCGAAAAGGGGGAGATAATCCATGACCCAGGGGTCGAATCAAAAATGAAAATAAACTGTGCGCATCTACTTATCATAAGAAAGCTACATACCAAGTTTCAGGTCTGTAGCTAGTGTGGTTTAAAAGTTTTATGAGTTACAAGGTTGGTGACAGACGGACAGACAGACGGACGGACGGACGGACGTACCAACATTTTGGGTTTATGGGGTATTTGTTCTTTAAAAGATCAAAGGAATAGCCCCGAAACTACAAAGGACTAGGGGCTTACAGAATAAATCAATTGTATTCTATTGTCTTAGGCTCCTCCCCCTAGCCCCTAAAACCCCAATGTTCGCCCGGACGGACGGATGTACTAACATTTGGGTTTATGGGCTATTTGTTCTTTAAAAGATCAAAGGAATAGCCCCTAAACTACAATAGGTTTAGGGGCTAAAAGAATAAATATATTGTATTCTATTGTCTTAGGCTCCTCCCCCTAGCCCCTAAACCCCCAATGTTGGCCCGGACGGATGGACCGGACGGACGGATGTACTAACATTTTGGGTTTATGAGCTATTTGTTCTTTAAAATATCAAAGGAATAGCCACTAAACTACAATAGGTTTCGGGGCTAATGGAATAAATCTATTGTATTCTATTGTCTTAGGCTCCTCGCCCTAGCCCCTAAACCCCCAATGTTAGCCCGGACGGACGGATGGACGGACCGGACAGGACGGACGCCCGGACGAGGGTAACACTAAATGCCCCCTCCACTATCGTGGTGGGGCATAAAAAAATATATATGATTTTCCACAAAATGGCATATGCGGAATTGTGAGTTATCAGTTACACACAGTTCCACCTTGTAAGGACTCCAGCAGCAACGGGCAGTGGGCCATCAGGAAAGTCTCCACTCTGTCCCAGGCCTGCTTAATCTCCACGTAGCACGGGTATTTCCCGAAGTCTCGGTGCATAGCCACAAACTTCTGTTTCCATGACAACCCATCAGGACAACTGTAATATACCGGTGACATGGAAGATGAAACAAGTTGATGTATAATTTTAGATCAACTGACCAATCTGTGAACATGCTTCAATGATTATTATAGTTTTAACCAATCAGCTTTGAGTGTTATACAGGGCCAGTTGTCACCCCATTCCCAGCTGGTAAAAGGAAACTTAAAACATTAATGACCGGTGTAGTGAAGATCAGCTAGTGCATCTGCACAATTTAATCAGATACTATGATCTTTGTCATTCATTCACAGATATATACCTACTGATAACATCAAACAGATCATATCTTACTTTCACTATGGGAAGGTGCAGGTTGATTACTGTCTGTGCATTTGGCTGACATATACAGCAATGGCAACACGTGTAGGTCCTGATCATCCTGCACCTTCCCTATAGTCTGTTTCACGAAAGCTGCCCAAATTTTACGGACATATAAACAATTCAAAAACAATATTTTTTTCAATAATATTAAATTAAAGGAAAATTTAAGAATGAGCCTTCTTTTTATTACGTGAAATTTGGTCAAATATTGATTTTATTGCGAAAAAACAATTTCCCCATGTTAAATCCCCATAGACATCTTCACAGAGTGAAGATATGTCTACACTGTATGGGGATTTAACATGGGGAAATTTTTTATAATTTCTGAAATACTTAACAGATTTTTAAAATTTAACTTTTGTTTTCTTAGTTATATTATTTCCAAGCTATCTAGCTAGGTTTCGGAGTCAATTTCAAAAAAAAAAAGTTTTTTGACTCCTCCCACAACGCCTCTACCTCTTTTTCCCCCCATGTTAAATTCCCAGAGAAATAAATTTTTCGTAATAAAACCAATATTTGACCAAATTTCACGAAATAAAAAAAGGCTCATTCTTAAATTTTCCTTTTAACTTAACATTATCAAAAAAAATATTGTTTTTGAATTGTTTATATGGCCGTAAAATTTGGGCAGCTTTCGTGAAACAGACTATAGGGAAGGTGCAGGATGATCAGGACCTACACGTGTTGCCATTGCTGTATATGTCAGTCAAATGCACAGAACAGTTACATGTTTATTCTAGTTGAACATTGCAAAACTGCCGTATTGATTTTGTCATAAGAGTCATGTCTTGACGGAGGAGACAGAAACTACTCGCATGCATATAACCCTATATTCGAAGTATCCTCGGCGATGCTGTGAGTCATCTCCGCCAAGACATGTACATGTATTTGCATATTATTTAAACATTGCATTTGCTTGTTACAATCTATCCATGCCATGTACACCAAGAGTGACCTACTGGTGACATAGGTAGAAAATAGAACCAGTGCACATAATAGTATTATACGGGTATCCTTGCATACCAGTAGCCTATTTCACCAACATTGCAAAGTATACTTTCCTAGCAAAGTATACTTTGAGGGAGAAATTTTCAATTTTAAGATAAATGTATTAATTTTTATTATACTGAATTTATTACATTATCACAGCCATTTTGGCTGTGATAATGTAATACATTCAGTATAATAATTCTGCATAGTTTTAATCATCAAATATATGCAATCATTAGTTCTATATGAAATAATGCATTTCGGAAAAATCAATGATTACTCCCTCAAAGTATACTTTGCTAGATAAGTATACTTTGCAATTTTGATGAAATCGGCTACTGATCTTGGCCATGTACAATTTAATTATACATGGCCAAGAACAGTTATGCTGAGAAAACCAAGTACCTGTGACACAGGTAGTAATGTTGGCACTGCCACGCCCACAAACTGCCGTCTTGTGTCAGGATGTGTAGTCTCTCACACACCAAACTTACTCTGAAAGTCCATTCATGGAATCTGTTAATGATCGACTATAATTTAATATTGATTCAAATAGCTCCTTTGATTCTAATATTGTTTGTCACATGGAATAATTTAATAATCAAATTTGAATTTACTGTTTATTGAACTAGGTGAGCTGATTATCATGTACCGGTAATAAACCTACCGGTATATTCTGTGTTGCCAACGCTAGTTATTTTTCAGTACATGTATTTAAATATATTTTTTACAAATCCCCGAATTTTTACATGCAACTTACATCTATATGTACACGTACAAATTGCGGAAAATAAACAGCAGACGTCAATTTTTTATTCAGCATTGTAAGGGTTAATAAACACGTGGACTAATAGTACCTGACTAAGTCCTTATAATGAAGACACCTTAGAATTCTGAGTAAGGTTTCATTTGGCAGTGTCAGAAGATGTTGCGACTTATTGCCGACTTCCGCCACATATTGCCCATCACCGTCACCTATGACCTGCATCATAGAATATTCCTGAAATGGACACCACACTGTTTTTGTTGTTGTACAAAACAAGGAAATTGTGTTTATATTTCAGATTTAGTTTATAGTAGAACAATGATATTGATATTTACTTCTTTCTTATACATTGTAGTTACGTTTCCAATATTACCATTTATCTATTTATCAGATTTAATTAGCTTTTGGCAGTCAAACCTTTGGAACATTCTAGTTATCTTCCAGTTAGCTGTAATATGCTGAAAATCAGCCAGCAGTGAGGTCCAAATCCGGCAGCACGATTTACCCAAATCTACCCAAATCTTACACAAATCTACCCAAATCTTCATTAAAAATAACATTTATGATTATATTATATACGTTTTCAACAATATATAATTAGTATATCATACAATAAGCACATTTTGACAGAAAAAAAGGGAAGAATAAAGCACATATAGTAGTATATAGGGAGTCAAAATGATACCACCTAACGGTGGTATCATTTCTCCTCCCTATATACTACTCCACCACCCCCCGAAAAATCAAAAATTGGTTAACGAGGAAATTGTCTCCCACCAACCACGAAATATTCAAAATTGGTGTCATAAATACATCATGTTTTTTTCACGTCCAATTGAACAGATAAAACAATAGTCTTAATAAGGGTGGCAAAATGGAGGATGTTTTCGGCTACTATGTTCAGCTACCACATGAAATATGTACTCGATGTACGATATTGGAATACCACCATACAGAGCAATCAAGAATCTCAAGAAAGACGAAAAAGAATCATTCTACCATTTTTCTGACATTTCTACCGCCGAAGATGAGCGCCGAAAAATTATGACAGTTTCAAAAATGAAAAAACAACCAATTGAACATAAAAAATTCAGCTATATATAGTTCAGCTACTTCTCAAAAATGCAAGAAACAACAAAGTTCGCAACAGCAAAAGATATGGGAATACGCTCCGTAGGAGAGCGGACAGACAAACACGTACTACTTCAAAATATATACGACAACAACTTGGCAAGCGACATATCCACAGTCTGCTACACCCCAACGATAGAAGTACCGGAAGGATCGGAAAATCTAGCACAGGGAGAGGGAATTCGCACCCATCTGGAACCAGTTTCCGAAGTATTTGTAGACGATATGTATGTATGGACACTACTAGCAGAAAATCAAATCTCCACAACACAAGCAGGATCTAGATCTGTATCCGCGCAGGACCAATTGCAAAAACAATTCTTTCCAACATTCGTGCCCACGCACACGTAGTAGGACTACCAGATAGCATACAAGTACGCATAGTAGCCACATCCAGATATTTCGGAGACACAACCACACTATATAGAAGAACAGTGCAAAAATTTCTAGAGATGGATAGAACCGTTCTAGACGTATTCAAGAGAAAACATCCAACAAACCAAGAACCAGAAGCTATAGTAGTAGCGAAACTAGATGTAGCCAATGTAGAAATAGGGGAACTTTTCGAAAAAACTTCCGAACTTTCTAGAAAGCCTTCGACTAGACGGTATGGACTGTATGCAATAGATTGTACGAGAGACTACGCAGGTACACTAGATAGAAATATTTTGGAAACCCACCTACAAAACCAATTGGGGAGGAGATTGCAGTATTCTAGACAATGTAGACAGTGTAGGATCCAACTGTATATCCATTCTAGTTCCAGATCCACCAGTCGGATCTCTTTGGAGAGGAAAATTCTACAACAAATTTGTATGCCCAGATGGAATGTGCAGGCGTCCTCGACAGTATGGGGAACAACGTGGCAAACTACTGCGATTGTCCAGATTCTAGACTAGGACACATTTGCGCATCCACTAGTACAACAAAAGGGAATATGTAGGGTAGAGGTGTCTCTATACGGAGTACAGGCAGAAGATATTTCTCTAGATCTTGCAAACCAAGCGGTACAACACATACGGAAAATGGGGGATCCAGAAGACGAGAAGCTTTTTTGGGAACAAACACTCGAGAAGCAGTGGAAGGCTATAGCGAATTCTATACACTGCAACCTAGTTCTACTATCGAAACAAACAAAAACACTATATGCTATATATTGGGGACACTCGGGACACGACGGCTATGTGGGGTATACAAAACATACCAAGATCAAGATATACAAACATTGGAAAAAACATATGTACCTCTATGGGTATCTGCATTTGGATTTGTAGGACTCCCTATACACGCGGTAGTATTGGACCAGGACGAAGATGGTGTAGGTACAACCTTGCAAACATATAGAAAAACAGAAGGGGGAACATATCTAGCGAGAAGCAAAGCACCGTTTGGAAGACATACAAAGGAAACTCCAGAACCTAGCGAGGGTATTCGCCCACTAGTGGACACAGAGTTCGTGCGTTGGCAATGGAACAAAAAGTATTGGCACGGGAACAGAACAGGGATAACCATTTCCAATAGAAGATAGACACAACAAGAGAAACATGCCTACTATCCACACGAGACAGAATTGCAAGACTAGCAGAAGAAAAACTACTACTAGTAGAAAACAACTGGAGAGCACACGTAGAAATCAATAGGGAGGCCGCCAGGGAGAGGAAGCGGGAGGAGTGGGAGCAGATAGTTCTGCGACAGAAAGAAGCCAGAGAGAGGTTGGAAGAAGTATCCAGTAGGAAAGCACTACTAGAAGAAAAGATAGAAAAACTACGGCAACCACTACACGAAGCTAGTACAGAGTTTCGCACACACAAGAAATCTACAAAACTTCTAGATCTATGGGTAGACATGGAAAACCCGTTTGTTCCAGCCCACGTGGAGGTACTTGGATTCCAAAACATCCCAAAAACAGAGAAAACATTTGGCGGGCACAATTCTAGCGATACAAGCAAGAACACTAGAAGGAGAACCCCATCCAGGACAAGGACCATTTCCAATGATATGTTGGGCACCAAAATCCCTTTCGGATGTTCTATCCAACCCAGAAATATTGGAGAAATATGCATTTGCAGGAGGATTTGGGAAAGTACACCCATTCTATCTATGTGGGACCACACACTTTCCACTAGAATTTGTAGTAGAAGGATTCTCCAAACCATTCGGGAAACAAGGATATCGTAGAGTACTCATGGGAATATTGTAGCTCCCAAAGGAATTGCAAAAATGTTGGAAAAACTAGACGAGGAAGAGAGGGAGAAACAGGAAGAAGCTACAAAGGCGGACACTACCGTAGAACAATTCGACAAGATGGTATTTCTGAGAGACCAGAAGTGGGCACTATGCGAGAAACTAGAAACCCTACAGTAGACACTGAATTTCGAATATCTGGATATGGAGAGCATTCGTATCGCAAGAAGGATAGGTATATATTGCAAATAGGGGAGAGTCTGTACTGTTCAAACTCATTCGTGGAGGATCAACTAGATGGAAACCCCAAGCTTCTTGAAAGACCCATTCTCATGCGTACACTACAACTAGGCACATCAAAATCAAAACACAAAGAAATGCGGGTATCCATGCTGCCAGCTCTATAGAGTATACTACATATAGGAAAGGGTAGGGTAGAGTAGGATGTCTGGGGTGGGGGGACCTTTTTTTTTTATCAAAATCTGGCAAACTACTCCATGTAGAACGGGTCGCTACTACCAGAGTGCTGGTGTACGGAGTCGCTAGTTTCGTTTTTTTTTTCCTTCGGTGTGCCGGGCTGTTGGGTGGAGTGCACGAACTGGGCGTCGGGGTCTGTTTTGCTCTTCCAGAGTCTACAGGCCTCTAGAGACACGAATGGGAACAGTGGTTTGCAGACCGCGTACGCCACCACGAGAACCCCGAGCCACCACTTCGCATTCTCTACGGTTTTCCAAATGTCGTGTACCTCCTGCTCGTCTTTCTTCGGACACTCGGAATCGATAGTTTTTCCAAAACGGCTGGCATCGTCGGAAATTGCGTCCAACAGCCTGCGTTCCAGTGTATCCAACCGGTTCTCCAGGCGTCTCTCCATGTCGGACAAATTTGTTTCAAATTTAGTCGATTCTCCGAACGAGCTGGCGTTTTGCAGATTTTCTAGTAGAGCCGTGGGAAACTCGGTGGAACCAGGTGTGGTCACCCTGTGCACTACGGGGTAGTAGTTTCTTGTTCTTCGGGCTTTGTACTACGTTCCGCATCGACGGCGTCCCATATTCTTCGAAGACGAGTGGTACCGATCCCATATTTTTTCTTCATGTCGTCCGCAGACTCGACACCTCGAAGATTGCGAATATCTTCTATATCCTGCTCGGATAAATTTCGTTTTTGTGGCATTTTTTTTTGTAGGCGCAAAAATAGACAAGCTATAATACATATATATATTTGCCCACTGTACAACAAGAAAACTAGGCAAACCCAGGCCAACTAGTAGCCGACCTAGGCCAACTAGTAGTCAACCTAGGCCAACTAGTAGACAACCTAGGCCAACCGCCAGTATGCCCGGGAGACGGTAGAAAATACAAAACCGATCACCACAAGTTTCAAAATAGTAGTCAAAAATATTCTAGAAGGTCTATACACGGTTTTGTATTTTCTACCGTCTGCCCGGGCATACTGGCGGTTGGCCTAGGTTGTCTACTAGTTGGCCTAGGTTGACTACTAGTTGGCCTAGGTCGGCTACTAGTTGGCCTGGGTTTGCCTAGTTTTCTTGTTGTACAGTGGGCAAATATATATGTATATATAGCTTGTCTATTTTTGCGCCTACAAAAAAAATGCCACAAAAACGAAATTTATCCGAGCAGGATATAGAAGATATTCGCAATCTTGCGAGGTGTCGAGTCTGCGGGACGACATGAAGAAAAAAATATGGGATCGGTACCACTCGTCTTCGAAGAATATGGGACGCCGTCGATGCGGAACGTAGTACAAAGCCCGAAGAACAAGAAACTACTACCCCCGTAGTGCACAGGGTGACCACACCTGGTTCCACCGAGTTTCCCACGGCTCTACTAGAAAATCTGCAAAACGCCAGCTCGTTCGGAGAATCGACTAAATTTGAAACAAATTTGTCCGACATGGAGAGACGCCTGGAGAACCGGTTTGGATACACTGGAACGCAGGCTGTTGGACGCAATTTCCGACGATGCCAGCCGTTTTGGAAAAACAACTATCGATTCCGAGTGTCCGAAGAAAGACGAGCAGGAGGTACACGACATTTGGAAAACCGTAAGAGAATAGCGAAGTGGTGGCTCGGGGTTCTCGTGGTGGCGTAGCCGGTCTGCAAACCACTGTTCCCATTCGTGTCTCTAGAGGCCTGTAGACTCTGGAAGAGCAAAACAGACCCCGACGCCCAGATTCGTGCACTCCACCCAACAGCCCGGCACACCGAAGGAAAAAAAAAACGAAACTAGCGACTCCGTACACCAGCACTCTCGGTAGTAGCGACCCGTTCTACATGGAGTAGTTTGCCAGATTTTGATAAAAAAAAAATAAAAAAAAAAGGTCCCCCCACCCCAGACATCCTACTCTACTACCCTTTCCTATATGTAGTATACTCTATAGAGCTGGCAGCATGGATACCCGCATTTCATTTGTGTTTTGATTTTGATGTGCCTAGTTGTAGTGTACCGCCTGAGAATGGGTCTTTCAAGAAGCTTGGGGTTTTCCATCTAGTTGATCCTCCACGAATGGATTTGAACAGTACAGACTCTCCCCTATTTGCAATATATACCTATCCTTCTTGCGATACGAATGCTCTCCATATCCAGATATTCGAAATTCTGTGTCTACTGGTAGGGTTTCTAGTTTCTCGCATAGTGCCCACTTCTGGTCTCTCAGAAATACCATCTTGTCGAATTGTTCTACGGTAGTGTCCGCCTTTGTAGCTTCTTCCTGTTTCTCCCTCTCTTCCTCGTCTAGTTTTTCCAACATTTTTTGCAATTCCTTTGGGAGCTACAATATTCCCTATGAGTACTCTACGATATCCTTGTTTCCCGAATGGTTTGGAGAATCCTTCTACTACAAATTCTAGTGGAAAGTGTGTGGTCCCACATAGATAGAATGGGTGTACTTTCCCAAATCCTCCTGCAAATGCATATTTCTCCAATATTTCTGGGTTGGATAGAACATCCGAAGGGATTTTGGTGCCCAACATATCATTGGAAATGGTCCTTGTCCTGGATGGGGTTCTCCTTCTAGTGTTCTTGCTTGTATCGCTAGAATTGTGCCGCCAAATGTTTTCTCTGTTTTTGGGATGTTTTGGAATCCAAGTACCTCCACGTGGGCTGGAACAAACGGGTTTTCCATGTCTACCCATAGATCTAGAAGTTTTGTAGATTTCTTGTGTGTGCGAAACTCTGTACTAGCTTCGTGTAGTGGTTGCCGTAGTTTTTCTATCTTTTCTTCTAGTAGTGCTTTCCTACTGGATACTTCTTCCAACCTCTCTCTGGCTTCTTTCTGTCGCAGAATCTGCTCCCACTCCTCCGCTTCCTCTCCCTGGCGGCTCCCTCCTTGATTTCTACGTGTGCTCTCCAGTTGTTTTCTACTAGTAGTAGTTTTTCTTCTGCTAGTCTTGCAATTCTGTCTCGTGTGGATAGTAGGCATGTTTCTCTTGTTGTGTATCTTCTCTGGAAATGGTATCCCTGTTCTGTTCCCGTGCCAATACTTTTTGTTCCATTGCCAACGCACGAACTCTGTGTCCACTAGTGGGCGAATACCCTCGCTAGGTTCTGGAGTTTCCTTTGTATGTCTTCCAAACGGTGCTTTGCTTCTCGCTAGATATGTTCCCCCTTCTGTTTTTCTATATGTTTGCAGGTTGTACCTACACCATCTTCGTCTGGTCCAATACTACCGCGTGTATAGGGAGGTCCTACAAATCCAAATGCAGATACCCATAGAGGTACATATGTTTTTTCCAATGTTTGTATATCTTGATCTTGGTATGTTTTGTATACCCCACATAGCCTTCGTGTCCCCGAGTGTCCCCAATATATAGCATATAGTGTTTTTGTTTGTTTCGATAGTAGAACTAGTTGCAGTGTATAGAATTCGCTATAGCCTTCCACTGCTTCTCGAGTGTTTTGTTCCCAAAAAAGCTTCTCGTCTTCTGGATCCCCCATTTTCCGTATGTGTTGTACCGCTTGGTTTGCAAGATCTAGAGAAATATCTTCTGCCTGTACTCCGTATAGAGACACCTCTACCCTACATATTCCCTTTTGTTGTACTAGTGGATGCGCAAATGTTTTTCCTAGTCTAGAATCTGGACAATCGCAGTAGTTTGCCACGTTGTTCCCCATACTGTCGAGGACGCCTGCACATTCCATCTGGCATACAAATTTGTTGTAGAATTTTATTTTCCTCTCCAAAGAGATCCGACTGGTGGATCTGGAACTAGAATGGATATACAGTTGGATCCTACACTGTCTACATTGTCCTAGAATACTGCAATCTCCTCCCCAATTGTTTTGTAGGTGGGTTTCCAAAATATTTCTATCTAGTGTACCTGCGTAGTCTCTCGTACAATCTATTGCATACAGTCCTATACCGTCTAGTCGAAGGCTTTCTAGAAAGTTCGGAAGTTTTTCGAAAAGTTCCCCTATTTCTACATTGGCTACATCTAGTTTCGCTACTACTATAGCTTCTGGTTCTTGGTTTGTTGGATGTTTTCTCTTGAATACGTCTAGAACGGTTCTATCCATCTCTAGAATTTTTGCACATGTTCTTCTATATAGTGTGGTTGTGTCTCCGAAATATCTGGATGTGGCTACTATGCGTACTTGTATGCTATCTGGTGTCCTACTACGTGTGCGTGGGCACGAATGTTGGAAAGAATTGTTTTTGCAATTGGTCCTGCCGCGGATACAGATCTAGATCCTGCTTGTGTTGTGGAGATTTGATTTTCTGCTAGTAGTGTCCATACATACATATCGTCTACAAATACTTCGGAAACTGGTTCCAGATGGGTGCGAATTCCCTCTCTCGTGCTAGATTTTCCGATCCTTCCGGTACTTCTATCGTTGGGGTGTAGCAGACTGTGGATATGTCGCTTGCCAAGTTGTTGTCGTATATATTTTGAAGTAGTACGTGTTTGTCTGTCCGCTCTCCTACGGAGCGTATTACCCATATCTTTTGCTGTTGCGAACTTTGTTGTTTCTTGCATTTTTGAGAAGTAGCTGAACTATATATAGCTGAATTTTTTATGTTCAATTGGTTGTTTTTTCATTTTTGAAACTGTCATAATTTTTCGGCGCTCATCTTCGGCGGTAGAAATGTCAGAAAAATGGAGAATAGAATGATTCTTTTTCGTCTTTCTTGAGATTCTTGATTGCTCTGTATGGTGGTATTCCAATATCGTACATCGAGTACATATTTCATGTGGTAGCTGAACATAGTAGCCGAAAACATCCTCCATTTTGCCACCCTTATTAAGACTATTGTTTTATCTGTTCAATTGGACGTGAAAAAAACATGATGTATTTATGACACCAATTTTGAATATTTCGTGGTTGGTGGGAGACAATTTCCTCGTTAACCAATTTTTGATTTTTCGGGGGGTGGTGGAGTAGTATATAGGGAGGAGAAATGATACCACCGTTAGGTGGTATCATTTTGACTCCCTATATACTACTCATATTTCCGCGTGAAAGCGATTAATATACATGTAGCATTATTATAAAGGGAGACTACCGTGATCGAGACTCATTAATTATGTCTCAGTTGTCTAACTTTAAGTTGCCATCGATCATAATTTCATATGGCACATATACTAGTCCAACTGTCTAACCGGTCACCTCCATAGTATTGCAATATTTATTTTGCCGAGTAATTATATGCCTACATCTTTTTGAAATAGTTAAAAAACAAAGCATAATGCATTGAATGAATGTTTTTATTAGCACAAATGACTTCTGGACATATACTGAGCAACAGTAGAAACGTCCCACCATATTCAGGGAAAGATTGCTGGAAATCTATAAGGATGGTGGTACTAAAATCTGTACATAAAATGAAGTTTAATCATTTGTGAATCCATATCAGTTGACAAAATGTTGTTGCGATGAAAAGATTTCGAGTGACATCACGGCAAATTCGGGAGGGGTCAAAATCAAAAATCTGATTTTTTAAATTTTTTTCAAAAAATGTTCAGGGCTTCATGATTTCTATCTAAAAAAACTTCCACTGTATGATTAATATCGTATGTGGCCACCATTTGCATGAATACACGCCATAATTCTACGGCGCATGGATGTGACGTAAAGCAGAATTAGTGCGTTAGGCAGATTCCTCCATTCTTGTTGTAAAGCCCGTGTCAGATCTCGAATGTTGTCAATTTGGTGGTTAGCCCTCGCCTTACGACCCACCTCATCCCAGACGTGCTCGATTGGGTTGAGATCAGGGGAAACCGCAGGCCATGGAAGGACGTCGACGTTGTTACGAGCCAGGTATTGAGTTGTGATTCTGGCTGTGTGCGGGCGGGCATTGTCTTGCTGCAATGTTATACCAGGGCCGTGGTGGCAAATGAAAGGCATTGCATGAGGAGTTAGCACCTCAGCAATGTAGCGCTGTGCATTGAGATTGCCCTGTATGACCACGAGCTCAGTCTTACGGTTCCCCATGATCCCACCCCACACCATTACACTCCCTCCCCCGAACCTGTCCCTCTCAACCACACAGCAATCGGCGAATCTCGTTTTTGCGTATGTATATGCGTAGCCTACCATCTGCATGGCTAAGTGTGAACCGAGATTCGTCAGTAAAGAGAACTCGGTTCCACTCAGCCCACTGCCAATTCAAATGACGTCACGACCACAATAACCTAGCACCACGATGACATCGCGTCATTATTTGACCGGTATATGGGTGTCGTGCTCTGATTGGCAGCACGTTGCATCGCAAGCGCCTACGGATGGTCTGCGCTGACACACCCAATCTCCTAGCCGTTACGGTGGCTGGCAAACGACGCTGACGTAAGTGGGTTAACGAGATGTAGCGGTCAGCACTGGCGGTGGTGACATGGGGTTGACCGGGGCGGGGACGATCGTCAACAGTCCCAGTCTGTTGATACCGGGTCACAAGTATGGTCTTTCGACAGCAGCCGAACCTGCGGGCCACGGCACTGGCCGTCATTCCCGCATGCAAAATTCCAATTGCCTGATTTTTTTCAACTTTAGACAAGCGTGGCATGATGAAAACAATGAAAAAGTAAAACGTTTTTCAATTTTCGGATTAGCCTGTGTCACATGTATCGTACGGCGTTGATTGAATTAATTTATCGAGTACAGGTGTAGCACGCACGTGCAATAAGTGGAAATAAACGTTCCGGTTGGTGACCGTTTTGAACCTCGTGTATTTGGTGGAAACTAGGGAGTAAATAAATTGAACAACAAGTGGTCCGCAAACAGTATTTATAGGTATTTATGCTGTAACCTCCCTGCCACAACTGCTACATCAGATTATCTTACCATCCGTACATTGTACATTACCTTGTCTATATTAATGAATCAGCATGTTCTCATATGCCACTTGCATGTGGCCAGAGGTGACTTTGCTTTTAATAAATGATATGTTCTGTTCTGTTCTTAATATTCATCTACAATAACAATAATAAACTATCTTGTATTAAGAACATTGATGAAAATGAACCTTAATATGCATGCAATATATAAATTTTTTAATTTGTGTATGGTTTGTATATCTTGTCAAATAGCTTGAATGTTTTTCACCCCTCTATAAAGACAAAGCCCAATATTATATTGTATTGACCAGAACACAGTGTATTTTCGTGGAGTAGCTCGTTATATATAGTCGATTATGTACAATATGGGAAACTGTGTAGATCCAGATTAGATTGTGAATGCGTATTTCCCCTACAGGTATAGCTTCAACAAGTGGCTATGCACAGAATGGTGAACCGGGTAGACCCTGATCAGACTGTGATTGCAAATTTCCCCTATAAGGTATAGCCTCAACAAATGATTGTTATAAGATGGCTACACGTCCTGGCGTGCGACACACGGCTTGCTTGTATATGGTATACAGTGATTATGTACAAGATGGAAAACAGTGTAGACCCTGATCAGACTGTGATTGCAAATTTCCCTAGAGGTATAGCCTCAACAAGTGAGTATGTACAAAATGGCTACACGTCCTGGCGGGCGAAAATGGCCAGTATACGGTCGACACCTTCACACTGTCTCCTTGTATGTCAACATTACAGAGGTTCTACAGTTTTTTTTTATTTGTATTTCAATTAAAAAACATCATTCCCATTTAGCATGTTTAGCCATTATAAAGTGGATTATCTTCCTTGGCTTCCTAGTATTAAGTTTATCACGGTACTCCCCCTTTATTTCATATACAAATATTTCCATTTTGCATCAAAACATTAAAATGGGCCCTGGTATGAGCAAATTAATGACATACATCAAGTAAGTAGTCCAAACATCGTTATTATGATGTGTATAGCTTTATTTATTAACACATATAGTAATTATGTGAAGATTTGGGTAGATTTGGGTAAATCGTGCCACCCGTCCAAATCGGGTGGCACGATTTACCCAAATCTACCCAAATCTTACCCAAATCTTCATGTAATTACTATATGTGTTAATAAATACAGCTATATACATCATAATAACGATGTTTGTAGTGTACATACATAATATCTGTCATTAATTTGCTCGTACCATGGCCCATTTTAATGATTTGGTGCAAACTTGAAATATTTCGAAACAAAGGGAGATTACCGTAATTTCCTATTACTAAGAAGCCAAGAAAGATAATCCACTTTAAAATGGCTAAATGGGAAGGATTATTTTCTATTTAAATAAAATTAAATACAAATTAAGCAGAACCTCTCTAATGTTGACATCCTTGGCGACAGTGTGTGTTTTTATAATAATATGTGTGTACAGAATTTCCATCGAATTTTGTATCAGGGAAAACACTGCATTATTCGGTTATTTAACATGCATATTTGAAGCTGTGACGGGAGAAATGGAGTTTATGGGATTCGTGACCATTGTAGACCCAGATGAAATAGCACACTCCTGTAGCCAGATTATAAATTATATTGCTTGTTAGAATCATGAAAGGCGTTTCATTGGTGGAATGGCGAACAATGCAGATCCTGATCGGACTGTGAGGATGTACAGGCTGATCTGGAGCCACGCTGGTCGCAAAACCTCATAAGCTCCATTTCTCCAGTCATAGCCACATGCATGTTTTACCGGATAAAACGGTGTAGACCGTGATTAAACCGGAAATAGCAACATTCCACAATTATTTATAACGGCGAACAGTGTAGACCGGATAAAACGGTGTGTACTTTTCACACATATCACGAATTACTGATTAATTGTTTATCATCATGATCATTCTATTTGTAAATAATTATATAATTATTAGGATTAAAGGTCATTACTGTTTGTTAGCAGTAAATAGCGACAGCTAATCTTGTTACAGTAATTATAATTACGATCAAATTATCGGTCTAAGTCACATGAACATAATTGCCTTTAATCTAGTGTACAAAGTCTGTCAATCATCACAGAAATCAGAATTACAAATCAATTAGAAGTAAGATTTAATAATATTAACATATTATATTACTATTGTGATTTTCTCTAAGAAAGGGAAAACTATATTTTATTTGATACAATGTTATGTTATTCCTGTATTATTTTTGCTTAATTCTTCATGTTCTTTCGGATTATATCTAAAACTATTACTAAACAATATTAATCCGTAGTTGGTATTTAGTAGTATAAATTAAAATTAAATTAAATTAGTAATTTCAATAGCTTTAATTTGGAGTTTTGTGATCAAATAGCAAACTACTATTTGATCGAAATTAAACTGTGCGGATGCACGGCCTGGATCCGCACTGATATAAACATACGATTTGCGAGCCAAGCCTCATCTACACTGGTCACAAAGCACATAAACTCCATTTCTTCAGTCACAGTCTATAAGCAATGATACATTGAAAGTTAGACAACTGACACATAATTAAGGCACGATCACGGTAGTCTCCCTTTCTAATAATACTATATCGATCGCTTTACCGCGGAAATATGTGCTTTCTTCTTCGTTTTTTCTTCTAAAAACTTCATATCATATGACATACTAACGATATATAGTAGAAATAGTATATAATATAATAATAAAAGTTGTTTTTAATGAAGATTTGGGTAAGATTTGGGTAGATTTGGGTAGATTTGGGTAAATCGTGCTGCCGTCCAAATCAGCCAAATCATAAATATTGAATCAGTCAGAAATTAGGTCCGAATCTTATTTTCTCTGTATGTTCTGCCGATCTATAGGCACACCAAGGCCCATGATTGATAGCCCTTGTAGTTTTACCCTTGTAGATATTGTCGGTAGGTAGGTACGGTTGAGTTAGAATAGTAAATTGTAACTGGAAAATGCTAAATATCACTCTGTATACCGGCAACCATCATTCCCTCAGTAACTTAGCTCTTTCCAAATGGAGTTTATTACATAGTTCTGTTGATAGTATATCAAGTAGGAGTAGGTTTGCAGTGTTATTAATGTTATTAATGGTGGTTTGTAACCAGGAACAGTCCAGGATAACCTTGGTTATTGATTCTCTATTGTTGTAACTCTGTGACAGCCAGGTCCGAATCAGCCAAAGTCCGAATCAGCCTCGGATAATCACCTCTATAACACTGGGTCAGTATATGATTTCAGTTGTTAAATCTTTGTAGTATTTATTTTCTAATACTGAATAACAACTTCGGCAATTGATTTGGATGACAACTTGTTTTTCTACCCACAATAGCAATGTTGTAGAAATTAATTGTTTACGTTATTTTAATTGTTGTTGTTGTTGCTGAGTAATCTGCGTTTATCTATCTGCACGAGACCAAAGACAATTGAGACCATTATTCAGTTGGGACCTAAGCTTATTAAAATACCGGGCCAATATCGCCTTCCATTATGCAGAGTCCGTCCGTCCGTCCGTCCGTCGGTCCTTCCCTATGTCAGTGATGTGTATCACATGCCAATATAAAAACATTATGAGTATACAATTATATTGTTACCCGGCTCTAAATGGCTTCGACACTTCGGTTCTACATATACAGTACATCTCAAAGTAAGCTCGTTTGAAGCGCTAATTAAGTTATATTACAATATATATCTATCTTACAATAATCTCGAACCCCTATTGTGGATTTAGAGATGTGCGCGTCTAACTGACAATGGTGTTAGTAGGACTAAACGTTATAGTAAAAGCCTGAGGCAGTATATATATTATATATACAGAAGAGTGTTATATGTAGTTAAAAGTAAAAACAGGGCTGGTATTTAGGCAACGGTTTTATGCTCAAACTGGCTGATCGCGATGTTGAACTGGTTGACTGTTGGTAATGTTGGAATCCCTATTGGTAGGGAATTCCAGACAGATACTGTGTGAGGGAAATAAGAGTATTTATAGTAGTCGTTACTGGCTGATATTAGTCTGTATTGAAGTGGGTGTGATCGAGTGCCGTTGGGGTCTGGGGTTATGTGTAAGGTATTGATCAGCTGGGATTGCCACAACATCATATCTATCCTCCGGAGTTCTATGCGACGCCATCCAAATGAGTTCAGCAAGTTGTCACGCTGGATGTACGCTAACTATAGTACGTTCGGATTGTCCATCTAGCAACTCTGCGTTGGACAATTTCTAATTGATATATAGATGTTTGTGTGTAAGGTGATCCGACAGATGAGCAGTATTCGAGTTGGTGTCTAATCAGGGTTTTGTACGCTGTTGATTTGGGTTGTTCTGAGTGTATTTCGATATTTCGTTCTAAGCTAGAAGCCTATATATAGTGTTTTGTTTGCCTTGTTTAATAGTGATTCTGTTAATGTGTGTTCCATGACAAATCAGACATGAGGTCTACCCCCAGGTATTAGACTGAAGGAACTGACTCTAGTGTGGTGTTGTGTATAGCTGGTATGTTGTGGGAATATGGTGTTTTGATTTGGTGATGTGTATGACTTGGCATTTTGAAGGGTTGAATTCCATATTCAACAGATGTTCCCATTTCTCAAGGTTTTCGAGGTCATTTTGCAGGGCATGGGATTGACCTCCATTGTCTAAATTGATGCAGATGGCAGTGTCGTCGTCGAACAGAGGAGCTAGTGTACATGTTGAGGAATATCGTTTATGTAAGCCAAAAATAGTATTGGCCCGAGCACAGATTCTTGTGGGACACCAGAGGACACCGGTATAACATGTACACCAGATGTATTTTCCATTTACAACTACAGACCGAGTACGATTATCCAAAAATGATTTTATCCAATTTAGTGCTTTTCCCATTATTCCATAGTGGTGCAATTTATATAATAGTTTTTTGTGGTTTACTTTATCAAAAGATTTACTAAAATCTAATAGAATCAGATATACTAGTTTTTTTTTACTGTACACAGATATTGGAAGGTCATGGGTGAGCATCAGTTGTGTCTCACAAGAGCGTTTTTCTAGGAAACCGTGTTGCATGTTATGCAGTATGTTTTGGTTGGTGAAATGCTTAGTCATGGAAGAGGCCCCTATGTGTTCCATTATTTTGCAGAGAACACAATTGAGTGAGATTGGCCTATAGTTGGCAGGATTTGACCTGTCACCTTTCTTGTATATTGGTGCTACATTGGCACTCTTCCAGATAGTTGGCAATGTCCCACTGTTGAATGACTTTTGGAAGATTTCTTGTAGGATGGGTGCGATTTCAGAGCGTATTGTTCTTTGAGAACGATTGATGTCAGCTGATCAGGGCCAGATGCTTTGTGTGGGTCGCAGGTGATGGAAAAAAATAATCTGATAATCTCTCCTTGTAATAATATATGCTATATATACTGTGATGTGATTTTTTCCCGTCACCTGTGGTGTGGGTTGAGGTTTCGTAAGAGTTTATCTATGCCGTTAATTGAAATCTCGATGTCTGGTATTTTGATGTGTTATCCGTGATCAGCAGATCTCTGTTGAACTTTGTCAACAGAATCTTGTATGTTCATCTGACAGAGTGACTTCAGAGATAGTGGGGACTTGGGAATGAATACGCACTTGAACTGTTCATTCAGTAGTGTTGCTTTTACAGTGTCATCCTCATATGGGGTATATCCCTTTCTGTGGGTTGCTACACCAGATGCGTCTTGTTTCGAGTGGTTGAGTAATGGCTACAGCTTTTTGTTATTTGGTCTATACTGTGCTGTTTCTTGTATGTTATTTTATTCTTTTGGTTTTGCTATATTCAAGATGGTTTCGAAATAATGGCGATAAGCTTGTTTACTGTTATCGTACATTAGTAGTGTAACAATGTCATTTTATAATCATATGTTTTTACACTGGCATGTAATGCACACCCCTGACAGACGGACGAACGAACTATGCATACTCGAAGGCAATATTGGCCCGGTGTTTTAATTGTAGCTGTGTGAAGATTTTGTTTAATGCATTTTCGCAGCATACTCAGTTCGTCAATTAATGTGAAAATGGTTGTGGAGCACAGTTTTGAGTAATGCGAACCGTTGGTATTTACTAAAATTCCGAAATATATTGAAGCACTCTTTCAAATGAGGAGCCCAAACTCCAACCAACTTAAAATTTATATTTTCAGCACGAGAAACAAGAATATTACTTGAAGAACAGCAAGAGCGTTGTTGACTTTTGTAGCTTCTGGTCTCAAGACAAAGATACTTTACTGAAATTTCCACCGCCTTACCTGCGTCAATCCCAATGTAAACCAATGAAAGAACGACATCGGTGAAAAACCACTATTCGCTCGATATATGAACCACACGAGTACCATTTGCAAGTGCAATTGTCACAGTCCATAACATAAACACCTCCTAGCATATGGCCAAGAGAAACTCAGCGTAAATGAGACTCAGTTATTACCATTATTATAACATATATTTTGCACAACTATTGAAATGACAGTTGTGCTCATCGACTACCAGGGATCCATAAGCTGATAACATCATTGGTAGCCAACAGTATTGGTTCACAATATATAGTTTGCACAAATTGATCATACCTCAATATATCACCATACAATGCGTTAGAATGGGACAAAACGGACAAAGTCACTTGTAAACAAAAACATTGTGTCTCCATAATAGTTTGTCAGTAATTATGCTAATATTACATTATTAATATAACTCTCGTAGTATCACCAATGTCATAGTGTATCCATAGCGGTTCCACATTAGCATGTGATCCTACAATGCGTTACGTGTTATTGGACCCTGCAGGTCAAAGTATGTATAGTATTTATGACTCTGTTGCATGATAACAGTATCGTAGTATTTCATGTGCTGCAGCAAAATGATTACATGCAACAACAAAGGCAGTAGCTGAATTCGGCCGGAGGCGTTCGTGATTTAATAAACATGTGTATACAAAAGATGCGACTTTCTGTACATTATTGCAACGGAGTAATGTCACCAACTCCAGTTGTGTATATCATATTTACAAATTAGTGTTATGGCCCAGCTAGTGGCCTTTATCAAATGACTGATTTGAATTGACATATTCAAGTACTGACTTACATACTTTGAGTTCTGTGAAGACCAACATAATGAACCCTAGTACTGATGTCTTTACTTTATTTTATCACATAACAGTCCCGTAGCCAGACCTGTTTGAAGGGGGGGGGGGTCGTTTCGAAGGCCCAATAGGCCTGAGGTATATAGGGGGTCTAAAAAGTGGACCTCGATGCTAAAAAAGTGTACTTCGAGGCTGGGCGGGGGGGGGGGGGAGGGGGGGGAGGGGTCGACAACCGCTCCGACCCCCCCCCCCCCACCCCTGGCTACGGGCCTGCATAATGTTATACTCATATGTTCAGTGCAGGATGGCGGATGTAAAATGTACACCTATATGCGTACTTCCAGTGATGGTATTATCTTTCCGATCCTCGGTGGTCTTTGAGCATGACTGCCCTTCTGAAAGCCGTTTACATTATGCACATTCTGGGTATTAACTGCTTCCCATTTATATTCTGTTTCGTCCAAGGCAGTGATAGGAGGCGTTATTGTCATGTACAGGAACAACGTTGGCAGTATCCTTAAAACATATGCCCACGTGCAATAAAACCGCACTTATACTATACATTTTTCTGGTAGTCGTATTCAATAGTTATCATATATCCTTCACATTGTCTTTACTTGGAATTACACCATCAACAGGGTTAGCATTACCATTCATTACGTAATGTTTTCAACGTTTTACTACAGTAATGGTGAACTTATCGAGTAATATAATAGTAATACGAAAGCATTGCTGCAGACAGGGATTTTTCACTCACAAGTATATGGTACTTGTAACATAATTTACATGCTTCGTCAAATTAAGTTGTTATATCTTTGACCTGATAAAGGAAGCTATAGTATCATACACTATATCAGAAGATGATATGACGACCCCAGTTTACAACTTATTGCCGGGTTAGTTGTTGACCAGTTTACGGTCGTTGACTATCTGTAGTATTTTATTTGTACAGTGATTATAGTGATTGGCAACCAAAGCACCCCATGACGATTTGTTTTATAAATCCGATATACAGGACATTTCTGACATTGTTATATTGGTTTTCATAAATAATATCTTAATTTGCCTCCGAATCAATGCAGTGATTGTTGTGGCATTAATTATTAAGTGTGTAGTTGCTACGGTATATTATATTGTAGTATTCATTTTAGTGTGTGTGCGCTTGTGATCTTTTATTATTATTTTACTTTTATTGCACCCCTGTACACTTCTAGCATAGCAAATATATATCATAGCAATTCTTATTTTTATGCATTATCTGCTTGCTTAGTTGACTCACATATTCTCTATATTGCCATTTCGGCTGGGTCGTTCCGTATTTGCCTGTCCTCATTTATATAGTATACCGAACTCTGAACTACTTAGTACTAATTATGTTTGTTCATGTCTTTATCTGTTTGCTTTCTGTTTCTTATTATATATTACATTTCTGTACTGTATTTTTAATGTTCGTGTCTTGGTTATAAAATATAAATGTTTGCTTTTCGCTTGGGACTGTACACTGTTTACCATCTCGTACATGTTCGTGCGGCGCAGAAAGCGCCTCGATCACCGCTGTACTCGTGCCATGTTACTAGCGCTGTGTAGTGTATTGTTTGTGTTTGTCATCACTCGTACTCCTATTAAATGTGTCTATGCAGCCATCTAAGCTAGGGTACGACCTTCCATGGAAGACACATATATTAATTAACCAACCCCGCCCTCCACCCCCCCCCCCCCCCCCCCCTCACACACAAATAAATAAAAAAGACGATACTTTGACATTGACTGCGCCATGCTAATTTTTGGACTATTCCATAATCGATAATTTGGTATTTCTTGGAGTCATGACTAGTACTATATATCCAGATCTGGTTATATAGTTCTATAACAGAGCTCCATATAAGCTGCGTATTCGCGTAAATACCCAATTAAAATTGCCAAAAACCCAATTGAAATCAGAAGTATAGTGAGTATCAAAAAGCAATGAAAAATTGTGGTACCTTTATCATGCTGCAGAAAACAATAAACCGACCACAAATATAGCATTTTTCTTATTTTCCCATGAAAACAAATCTTGGTATTTCATCAGAATTGTCTCTAATGAAATGCCAAGACATGTTTTCATTTAGCGCAGGAAACTATTCAATAATTGCTGTCTGCTGATATGTAAACAGCAGTGTGATTTTATTTTACCCAATTCAAATTTTGAAATACCCAATTGCTTAAGACATGATGGAGTGACAATACCCAATGACTTATTCCTAATCTGAAACCCTGCTATAACATAAAACGTATATATATTCAAACATTTTTCATCTGTTATTTCTGCTAGCAAAACCCGGGCTCAAATGTTATTGGACTACTGGCTCTACAGTGTTTGCAAATGTTGGCATTATGGTCTGTATGGTTGAACGGTTTAAAGGTACATGCCCACACAGTACGCACAAAATTCTCGTTATATCTGAGACATCAATTGAGACATTTTCTAGCAAAATAAACATTCATTCACCGTTACCCCACGTATAGCTTAATGTACAATCGTTTTAGCAAACAAAAACAATGTAACACACAGAACACTGAAACAATTTGTCGTCTGCTGATTTTGATTTTTTTCTAATTTTAATAATGTTCTACTATGAGACGATTCTATTTTGCCGCCTAAATATGATACAGAAAAAAATATCAAAATCAGCAGACGTCAGGTTTTGTTTATACCAAATATGAATGTATTGGGTCACTAATCACACATTGCCTCAGTCACAGTTCACTACATAGAATGTTACATTTCACATGCCATATACTTCCGCGATCTCCCTACGAAAGTCCTCATGCACACACGATGTCGTGGTCTAATTGGCGATCGAACAACAACACTCAACGATAATATGTGTACACATTAATACAATCTTTTCAGTCAATTATCACACATTTACCTAACACATTTGTAGCTTACACTCAGATAAACATTGCAAAGCATATTTAATAGAAACAATTTTGAATTTATTATGAAAATATCATAACAATCGCGACGAATATTCCATAGACAATGGATTTCAGATCAGGGGTCGAAATGTCCAAAAGGATTTTGGCCAATCAAGGGTCGAGATGTCTTGGGGCCGACTAAAGTGGGTATCTGGTCGTATGTTCGCGTAGGGTAGTTTCGACCCGGGTCGTTTCGTCTCGGTCTGAATATGGCGTATGGGTCGGTCGTATCGCCATTAGTGTTATACACATAGTATGCATGCATCTTAATATATAGAAATAAGATATGTTGTTATCTGGACTATTTAGATTTTTGATACATAGTTTAGTGTGTGCATTACGGAAGATGGGAGGAAAGCTAGATTAATTATTGTTTTATTTAATGGAATACAATATTGGCTGTGATAATTAATAACTATACACTACATGAAAGATAGATCATTATAAATTAAAATAAAAATGCATTTGTTTTATATGAAATCCTGCAATTAAGCGCAAATAAATAATTATAATTCCTGAGGCGGTGTATAAGGTACTAACTGAGCA
This sequence comes from Conchocele bisecta, assembly GCA_029237695.1. Classification (NCBI taxonomy): domain Eukaryota; kingdom Metazoa; phylum Mollusca; class Bivalvia; order Lucinida; family Thyasiridae; genus Conchocele; species Conchocele bisecta. The sequence goes on along the minus strand of CM055265.1, from coordinate 53,575,027 downwards.
TAAAACTGAGGCCTGCATATACATGTGTCCAAGTTGCAGACCATCACTGCCAACATTAAATGATATGAACAAAACATTGAAAGAAATTAAAGTGTCTACTACAGAAATATTTGACTTAATGGAGGATAGGGTAAATGACTTAGATGCATACTTTGTTAATATGCATGCTTTGGTCAAGGAGGAATCTAGCACTATGAAAACGGCCATCACCAACTCACTTAATTGTAGAGGACTTGGAACAAATAGTTGAAAAGAAATTGAAGGACAGGGATGAACTAGTCAAACGCGAATGTAATTTGATATTTTGGGGCGTACCGGAGAGCGATAGTGGTGAATCAGCAGAGAGAAAATAGTATGATACAACATTAGCAACAGACATTTGCAAGATCACCGATGTTAAGGAAGCCATCCTTTCACATGTAATAAGATTAGGAGCTAGACCAAAATTAAGAGAAACGAGCAACAAAGTTAGAGGAATGTGGATTAAATTTGCGAATAAGGGTCAGAAGCGGAATGTTCTGATGGGGAGCCAGAATTTGAAAACCGCAACAGATGTTACGTTGCGAAAAGTTTCTATTAGTCGCGATTTGACCCACGACCAAAGAAAAGACTACACAGAAAAGATTGTAAAAGTGAAACAGACATTTAAAGAAAGGACATATAATGATGAAACGGACATTGAGATAAGGGGATTGGGAATTGTAAAAAAGAGGACAGTGACAGGCGCAGAAGGTGGAGCCACAGCGAGTGTGGACTCTAGTGAGAGTGACGAGGACTCGTCCTCGTCTACTCCCTTTCAGTAGACCTTTTATAAGTGATTTTATTGTAAATGTACAAAGTGATACCTTTTTACATGTTTTACTGACAAATTGTGATTCAATTGTAAATAAAAGAGATGAACTATTATAGCTCATTCAGGATGAAAATGCTGAAGTTATAATTCTCATTGAGACTTTTCCTAAGAACTATAGCTTTGCTCTAGATAAGGACGAATTTGTATTACAAGGATATGAACTGTATACCAAGTCATTTGAACAGGGTAGGGTTGTGATCATTTATATTCATGAAATATGATCTGCCTCATTAGTGGAAACATTGACATTTAGTGACTTTAGTGAATCAGTTTGATGCGAGGTGAACTTAAGAGACAACGATAGACTATTAATAGGTTTTATTTATAGAAGCCCTAATTCAACAAGTGAGAATAATAAGAACTTGACTATTTTGGTTAAATCAGCGTTAGAAATGGGTCACTCACATATACTTATCGCAAGAGATTTTAATTACAAGGACATTGATTGGCATGAGATGACCAGTCCAGTTAGTATTGAATGTGACACTTCAATTTTCCTAGAAAACATAAGAGACACATATCTAACTCAGCATATTGTGGAACCGACTAGATTTAGGAACAATCAGCAGGTAAAGTTGTATTGATTTGGTATTCACAAACGAAGAAATGATGTTGGAAAATATAAAGTATTTACCTAGTGTGGGATGCAGTTATAGCATTTGACTATGTGTGTTATGTTCCTGTGGAAAGTACTCAGCGACCAAATTTCTTTAAGGGTGACTATGGAGCGATGGGTGAGGCTCTTGAAGACCATGATTGGAAATGTACGGAAATGAACAATATTGATGAGTTATATATGGGATAGCTTCACTACTTACGTGAATACTTTAATTGACAAAAATGTGTCATTTTCAAAGAGTAAAGGTTCTTATTATAGAAAATCTTGGATGAATAAGGACACAGCGGGAGAGGTAGACAAGAAAAAAGACAATGGACAAGATATAGAAATTGCAAAAGTGTTAATAATTGGGAAAATTATATCCAAGCAAGGAATATTGCCACAAATACCATAAGAAATGCGAAACATGACTTTGAAAAATCTATTGCATCAAGGATAAAGGATGAACCGAAACTATTCTGGACACTTGTTAGGTAAAAAACAAAAACGAAGGACAGAACAGGTGACTTAATGAAGGAAGATGACACACTAACAGATACGAATAAAGAAAAAGTGGAGGTGTTGAATCTGTTCTTCAGCAGTAATTTTATTAGGGAAGATACGCAAAATATTCCTTAAATAAATGAGAGACAATTCTCATCAGAATTTAACGATTTCAATATCTTGGAGACGGATGTAATGAAAAAGTTAGACAAATTAAAAACTACTACATCACCAGGACCCGATGGAATTCATATAGTGTAAACTAATATATGAGTTTAGACAACAATTATTTATTCCAATGACATACATCTTTAATAGATCTATGCAGACAAGTGAAGTTCCTGCACTATGGAAGTTAGCAAATATCTCGCAAATATTTAAAAAAGGGAATAAAAATATGGCGGAAAACTATAGACCTGTGAGCCTTACATGTTTGATTTGTAAAACCTTAGAATCGATTATAAGAGACAAAATTACAGAACATATGGACAATAACAATTTATACTCAGAGCACCAATTCGGGTTCAGGAGTGGTCATTCTTGTGTTACACAGTTGCTTCAAGTATTTGAAGAATGGTCAAGTGCAATGGACGAACATGAAAATATAGACGTATCCATACCTTCTAACATGGTTATCATGCAAAAGGAGTAAAATATTTGATCAGGAGCTATACTGGTCATATCCAGAAATATAGTATATATTATATAGTGACACTACAGTATTAAATAATACATACTATATGTATAACATTGACTTATATTCATATAATCAAGGCGACAATTAGCTTTCTTGTCATATTACAGTGACATTAACATTTATCGAATGTATGTATTATTTGCTGCCGAATAATTATGCATTCAAACTTTTAGATATACATGTACTTTAATATATGTCTCATTTGCAGTTTTTTCCCGCCGCATCAGGTGGATCGATCTGTGTCTACACTGGTTGATACGGTGTCACGTCTGTAGCCACAGTCAGTAGCATACGGGTGTTTTGCAGAGCTACTGCCCGCAACTAAGTTATCGTTCACTGAAATGGACTCTTCCATGAACAATTGCTATAATAACTCAACATAATTGGATTCTTCCGTTGAGTTATAATATTATAGCAAGTGTCCATAGAAGAGTCCAAATATATTGAGTGATAGTAATCATTCATGGAGGAGTCCATTGCAGTGAACGATAACTTAGTTGCGGGCTGTAACATAATTGGATTCTTCCGCCCGGCACACTGCACGGAATTACATGACCGAATTGGACCTAAGCAGTGTCCCATTTCGGCACACAATTATACACATTTGTCCGCCCTTGCATCAACATATATCGCATAAAACAATTTCGGCCTGTTTTGACTTAAATGTCCGGGTATGGAAGGTCTTCGAGTCAATTCCCACCCTTAACTATAAGCTAAATGAAAATGGATCCTTCCATGAGCGATTACTATAATAACTCAACAGAGTTGAATTCTCAATGAGCGATTATTATAATGACTCAACAGAATTTGACCCTTTCATGAGCGATTAATATAATGCGTACACACTTAACCTAGTTTGATTCTCAATGTGCGATTATTATTATGACTCTATAGAATTTGACCCGTCCGTGAGCGATTACTATAATGACTCGACCTACATTGATTCTCAATGAGCTATTGCTATAATGACTTAACCTAGTTTGACTCTCAATGAGCGATTATTATAATCAAGGATTTATGGTATATGTTTAGCAATACAGACTGAGACTCGTGTGGTGGTGTTGAACAATACGGACTGAGACTCGGGTGGTGGTGGTGTTGAACAATACGGACTAATATAGCTAGTACACCACCGCCTGCGTTATTCTTGACGATATTTGTCAATTTCTTTATTACAAAATACTTACACATTGTGCTTGAAACCAAGCAGCTTGATTGGCTCAGCCTGAGGTGGTGTACATGTACAGAGGGGGGAGTGTTATTTACATCTATTAATTTTTCAGTAGTAATATCTATCATTTTGTATGGAAAAAACAGGATGTACAAAACAAACACATCGGAGGGGGTGGGAGGGGGTACCCTCCTCCCCCCCCCCCCCCAACCACAAACTCGCCGCGGTTCACGCGTCTGCTGGTCCAAAGTTAGAGATGAACTTATTCTCTCAAGGCTGGGGAGAACCTTGATCAAGTACCTGCCAATATCGCCGGCCTCATACAGGTTGGAGTAGGCAGCCAACAAAGATGTGGAGACGAATTTACGCCTAGATGTCCATAGCTTTACCAGTACGGTAATAAGTATGCCCCCTATGTCAAAAAAGTTGTAAGAGTTTCTCCAACATGTAATATCTCCAATATTACTCGAAGGATTGCTTCAATACTTGGACATTGAAAGTACCTAAACACAACACACTCGCGCCACCATTAACACGACCTTGACCTTTGTCACCTTCGAAATGTCGTTGAAACACTTAGCCATTGTGTTACGTCGAAAAGTTTGTAAGAATTGCTCCAACATGGTATATCTTCAATATTATGCGAAGGACTGCTTCAATACTTGGAAACTCGAATCACCTGAACATTTTTCACACACTCGAGCTACCATTAACACGACCTTGACCTTTGTCACCTTTGAAATTTCGCTGAAGCACTTAAATTAGCCATAAATAGTACTTGAAGGGTAGCTTTAATATTTGGACAGTTCATTCACCTGAACATGTGTGACGCAATAACACCACCAATGACATGACCTTGACATTTGTAACCTTATATATCCATGGTGCTTAAACACTTAGCCATTTTCTTACGTCAAAATGTTTGTAAGCCTTTCTCAAATGACTTTGAAACTTGTGTCTTCTTTTTTACACACACTCTCTAGTTAGAGTCTAGTATCCATGGGGGCATATCCATGTTTCACAAACATAGTTTTCTACGGCTATACTGTGGCCAATTTCCCTATGGAATTAGACACAGATTTACGATATGCGAGGATATCATTTTCAAATGTGCAGTAATTATTCACGATTCTACAGACAAATGTCTGTCAAAAGGAAATGAAGAACGCATGTAGATTATAAATGCACAATACACACAAATGTGTCAAAACAGTAACATTACTATAAATGCCAGGTTTGTATTCATAGTTCCTGTCATCCGAGTACGAGCAAATTATTCTGGGGGAAAATGGGCAGTTGGTCTGCTGCAAATATACAATACGGATACGCACAAGTTTTAATTATGGGAATAACAATGATAATCAAAGTGGTTATTAAATATGTTACAATAATGTAGCTAGCATGGCTATAGCCTGATAGCGTCTGCCGACATGGCAACTGTGCATGCTTTACAACTGATATATATAGGGAATAAATAAATAAGTAAGTAAGTAAATGCCTCAAAATGCCTCAAACGTGATGATATTTGGAATATTTTAAGCTTATGTGACTTGGCGGGTTGTGAAACATTTTATCGGCATTTACATTATCTACAAAGGTCAATGTTGTGATCACTCATTTGAACCACCTCACGGAGATGATCAAAATGAGACATACCACGCATATTTGAGGAAACAATAAATAGAAACACAACTTGCACAATATGTAGATTATATTCTGACAGATAAGTATGTAGCTAACCATGGGGAATGATAGGAACTTTCATATAAATTACAAAATAATTTATTAGTTTACTACAAAAGCAATTTTCAAATTCTGGAACTGGCAGGCCAGCTAACCGCTACCATGATGACAATGATTGCCAGATTACCATGATTACATCATATACAGTCAAAAGAGTTACCTTGTTGTTGGTGAAAACCAGTAATGTTGACATTTCCGATCCAAATGACATGTTTTGAACTTTTGACTACCATTTGAATCGTCTCAACGAGACTGATCAAATGCTGTCACGACAGAGATACACATTACTGGCATAGGTTATTTTTATCCAAAAGTAACAGGAAATATGTTGAATGTCGACGTAACTTGAGAAAGTTATTTAAATTATCTGGCACGGTTATCCTATATGTAAGTATATAGTTTATATGTATATATGGTATATGGAAAGTACATGTATCACATCATGAACATAGCGATGTTCTACGCATATGTGAAACACAAAAATCATGTATGTGGTCAGCATTTACATGATTATACACATCATGACAATGACGACTTGTCTTGTACACCCTATGGCACCTACTCCAATAGTACGTAATGAGAGTTTTCCTAGAATTGGTTGCATCAACGTTATTGCAGCAACGTTATTTTGACAATGTGGAGATGATGTTGTCACGCAATGCTATATGACAACGTGAACAATACGTAAATATAACTTTCCAAGAATTGTTTGCAGCGATGTTATTACAGCAACGTTAGTTTGACAATGTGGAGACGATGTTGTCACGCAATGCTATGCTATATGACATCATGGATAGTACGTTATTATAACTTCCCTAGTATATGTTGCAGCAACTTTATTGCAAAAACGTTATTTTGACAACGTGGATATGATGTTGTCACGCTATGCTATATGACAACGTGAATAATACGTTATGAAAACGTTCTTAGCATTGGTTGCAGCAACATTATTGCAGGAACGTTATTGTGACAACGTGGAGATGATGATGTTATGCATTGCTATATGCCAACGTGAATAATACGTTATGAGAACTTTCCTAGAGTTGGTTGCAGCAACGGTATTGCAGCAACGTTATTTTGACAACGTGGAGATGATGTTTCACGCCTTGGTATTTGGCAACGTTAATAGTACGTAATGAGATATTTCGCTAGAATTGGTTGCAGCAACGTTTCTGTAGCAACGTTATTTTTACAACGTTGTATTATGTTTTCTCGCCCACCAGGTGTCCGAGACAAGGATATTCGCATAGTCACGCCCATGTGAGATTTCCTTGTCTCACCCTAAACGCGCGTGTCTCACATCTTGCAACGACAAAGTGTCTAATAGCGCAATAGTATGGCTAATGTGTCTTATAATTACGCCATACAATAATTAATACGTTTGATGTTTATGTTTATCAATATACAATTACATGTATTGTCTTTTGAGGAGGTGTACATGAGATTTACGGACCTGAGAAAAGTGATGTTCGGCGAAGGTAAACATCACTTTTCGAAGGTCCGTAAATCTCATGTACACCGACTCAAAAGACAATAATTGTTTTATTATATGACACTTTTTGGCCTCATATTATAATATTTATGGCCGATATTTTTTTTCAAAATATCCGGCCGAAAAAAAAACACTTTTGAAATAAATATTTTTAATATTTAAAATATTTTTTTCAAAATGTGTTAGATTTACCCATGCGCTCTAAGGAGACGAACAATAGGTTTGTTTACATGAATAAACACATCTCGGACCGGTCTCGCGGTCCGAGAGTGCTTATTTGTGTAAACAAACCGTTCAGAGGTCTACATTACTTTTATACATAATCACGTGTTCGTGTTTCGGCAAATGAGAATGACTGTTCAAATACTTAGTGATATACTAATGGTTGTTGACGTGTTTATTATCACGCCATAGCGTTATGACGTCGTTTTAAGTTTGATGACGTCAGCAATGTGCGACGTACATTTTGGCGTTGTCAGGGCTGAATGGTGATAGCATTAAAGATTACTTTGATAATAATTTGTAAACGATCCACTGAACTGGCATTAGCGTCCAATTCGTGGGTGAAAACTTTGTTTAAACCCATTTATTGATATGGCAAACCCGTTGGACGTATCAAAAGTCGCATAAATTCAGGGAATAAAAAGTTGAGTCTTATTCTGGGTCAGATAAATATGTTAAGATTCGCAAATATGTTATATAAAGGGGCGAGAAAATGTATCCATCATATTCACTGGTGTGGGACAAGGATATTCCATCCTCGTGATCAGAATATGTCGTCAGAAACTCGGCAAAGCCTCTTTTCCGACGACATATTCTGACACTCGGGTGAAATATCCTTGTCCCACACCAGTGCATATGATCGATACTCTTAGTCACACAATGCCATATGACAGTGTCAACAGTACATAATTATTACTTTTTTTATAATTGGTTGCAGCATCGTCCCAACGTTGAGATGATATGTTTTCACCCAACGTAATATGACAACGTGAATAGTACGTGAAGAAAGTTTTCCTAGAATTGGTTGCAGCAACGTTATTGCGGCAACGTTATTGTGGAAACATTTTTGCGACAACGTTGATAAGATGTTTTCACCCAACGTAATATGACGACGTGAATAATACGTAATGAGAATGTTCTTATAATTGGTTGCAGTAACGTTATTGCGTGAACGTTTCGGTAAACTGAAGACGTTGTAATCACGAAGTCACATGCAACGTCATATCCATAAATATTATGTAATAAGAGCTTCCAAAGAATTGGCTGCAGCAACGTTATTGTGGAAACGTTTGCGACAATGTTGAGATGATGTTTTCACCCAACATAATATGACAATGTGAATAGTACGTAATGAGAGTTTTCCTAGAAATGGTTGCAGCAACGTTATTGCGGAAACGTTTCGGTGATAACGTTGTAATTACGTAGTCACATGCAACGTCATATGACAACATACGTATTACGCATTAAAAGCTTCCAAAGAATTGGTTGCAGCAACGTTACTGTGGAAATATTTTTGCAACAACGTTGATTTGATGTTTTCACCGAACGTAATATGACAACGTGAATAGTACGCAATGAGAGTTTTCCTAGAATTGGTTGCAGCAACGTTATTGCGGCAACGTTTCGATGATAACGTTGTAATTACGTAGTCACATGCAACGTCATGTGACAACATAAATGTTACGACAACGTTGATAAGATGTTGTCACCAAATGTTAAACTAACAACGTAAATTGAACGAAATAGGAACTTTCCTAAAGCTGGTTGTAGCAACGTTTTTACTGTAACGCACTATTAAAACGTTACCTCAACTGTCTAAAAACGTTGTTGAACACGCAACCTGATTACGATATTCGCGCAACGTTGTGGTTACGTTGTGTGTTTGCTGGGTTGGCACTATTATACATTTTATATCGGAAGTAAATTTCCACACTGATAACATGGGCGATAACCGTGTTTCTTTAAATTGCTAAGGGACATTACTATTTATTCTCTGTATTTATTTTTCGATGAGCAATGATCATACTTTATAATCTGTCGTAAATATTATGTTTTCAGGTGACGCATTTAATTAGTATAAATAATTAACAAAAAATCATGCTTCATTTGCATATGAAAATAGCCTGATACCACCGCGCGTCACTATCAGTAAAATAAATATTACTAAATGATTATATCTGTATAACGGGCACTCTTAAGTTTTAGAACTGGTGGAATAGTGACTATCTATCTATCTCTGTATTATGCTGCACACCCTCGCGGGTAATTTTGAGCATTTGCGCTGCCTGTGTCTAGTTTATAGAAACAGAGAAGTTAAAAGTATAAGACAAGTGGAGTAAATTGATAGCATGTTAAAATATGTGTGAAATTGAAGATAAAATCAGGTTAAAAACATCATTCCAGGATTTAGGGTTTGAGATGGTCGATGCGACTAACCGCAAGTTTGAATTTCTCCAAATCTTGGGTTAGTGCGACATCCTGAGGTAGTGCGTTCCACTGTACTATGGCCAAAGGAAAAAATGAATATTTGTAATAGTTTGCTCCAGTATGAATTTGTCGGTAGCTCACTGAGTGGCAGTATCGAGAAAGCCTAGTAGGGTGCTGAATATATGCTGGCATTGGTACGGCCACGAGACCATTGACAATTTTATAAAAGAGACACAGACGAGCATCCGACCTGCGCTGCTCCAGAGACCTCCACCCTAACCCGTCAAGCATTGTAGTGACGCTGGAGTAGCTCGAGTAGTCGTTCAGGACCCACCTGGCTGATCGCCTTTGAACCATTTCAAGTTGGTTAATGGTTATTATTCATTGGGTGTGGGGGTCCCAAACGGCACTGGCATACTCAACTTGGGGACGGACAAGGGCTTTATAGGCGTGCTCCCTGATTTTAGGATTGTTTGTCTTAATGTTCCTTCTCAGGAATCCCAATGTGCGATTGGCATTGCCAGTAATTCGATTGACATGTGTGTTCCACGACCAACTACCGGAAAGGTCAACGCCAAGATAGCGAGCACTGCTGACTGATTGAAGCACTTGTCCGTGAAGTCTGTAAATGCTAGGATATGGGGTTCGAGCCTTTGTGACCTGTATGACCTGGCACTTCGAGGGATTAAAACTCATATCCCATCGAATGGACCAGTCTTGCATAGTGTCCAGGTCGGCCTGTAATGTCATATTGTCCGTAGGTTTGTCATTTAGGGTCAAATATGCCGCTGTATCGTCCGCGAAGAGCCGTACTTGTGAGATTATACTTTCGGGCAGATCGTTAATGTAAACCAGAAATAATATGGGACCAAGGACGGAACCCTGAGGTACGCCCGAGGTGACTGGTATGGTGTCTGATCTCTCGCCTTCTAGTACAACTTGTCTGCTGTCGACCACTCAGAAATGCTCGTATCCATGAAAGTGTATATCCTCGAACACCATATTTGTGTAGTTTGTAGAGCAATTTCTCGTGGGACACCATGTCAAAAGCCTTGCTAAAATCAAGGAGCACAAGATCTGTTTGCTTACCTATGCTGGTATTTTTGGCTAGATCTTCCACTAACATGGCTAGCTGAGTCTCGCAGGACCTACGCTCTCTGAAGCCGTGCTGCAGATCGTACATCAGGCCATTTGAATCCATATGTCTGACTACATTGGAAGCAACCACATGCTCCAGGACCTTACACAATATGCAAGTAAGTGATATTGGGCGGTAGTTCGCTGCTGTTGATTTGTCACCTTTCTTGTACAACGGTGCTACGTTTGCAGAGGTCCAGTCTGTTGGTACTTGTCCTGTTTTAATTGATAAGGTGTAGATTACCTTAAGGACTGGTGCAATCTGCTCACGCAGCTCCCGAAGTACAAGTGGTCTAATTGTGTCCGGTCCTGCAGCCTTGGTTGTGTTGAGTCCCTTTAAAAGTTTAAGAATACCGTTAGTAGATATATTGATGTCCGGCATGACCGAGTTCATGTTTACATATGTTGAGGGTGATCTTGTAGTATCCATGTTGGAGTCGTCTATATGATTTTGTATACTTACCTGGCATAGTTGTGACAGGCTGAGGGGTGACTTGGGAGTGAAAACGGACTGGAATTGAGAATTTAGAACATTTGCCTTTGCGGTTGTGTCAGTTACCAATTTGTCATCTGATCTGAGTGGGGCGATACCTTGATTATCCTGTCTGGAGTTTTTGAGGAATGAGAATAGCTTTTTAGAATTTACCTGTGTGTGGTCGTCGTTGTTGTCACCAATTAGGTCCTCGAGATATTGATCATATGCAGTCTTAATCTTTTGGCGAACAAGGTGTCTGTAAGTGAGATACTTATCTCTATCTGATTGGCTTCCTGTCTGTTTGTGCCGGCAGTAGAGCTTGTTGCGTTTACGTATAGTACGTCTGATACTTTGCGTTATCCAGGGGAGGGACGACTTACCTTTGATCATCTTTGTAGGGACACATTGGTGTATTTGTCTTTCCAGTTCTTGGTGAATTCGTCCCATAATAACTGGACTGACTTACCTTCACAGTTTTCTAAGAAACTATTTTTGAAGGATTCCATGTTGCTCTTAAGTAGCTCCCAGTTGGCTTTCCTGTAAATATGAACCTTACGGGGCTTTGATTTTAACAGGCGGGGTTTCAGGTTGACTTCCACACAGACTATAGAGTGGTCACTAACTCCGGGAATTGTATAGACTTTTTCTACGAGTGTCTCGTTAGTTGTTAGAAATAAGTCCAGTATAGTATTAAACCTTGTAGGTTCGTTTACGGTCTGGTAGAGGCCAAAATCATTTACAATGTCAATAAAGGTCTGGTAAATATTTATGTATTGACAGTTTGGGTGATAGCTGGAATGCCATTATCCCATGAGAATTTAGGAAAATTTAGATCCCCAATGAGCCATATGGACCCCTTTTCTTTCTTCACCATCTCAAGGGATTTCCTGAGTTCCTCTAAACTAGTTTCATCTTGTTCATGGGGCCGATAATAGGCAGCTATATGTAGTGGTTGTGTACCCATAATCTCTAGCTTGACCCAGGTGATTTCACAATTGGTAGTGAATTTGGGCTGGTGGGAGCATATAAGTTGGTCACTTACAAGGATGAAAACTCCACCACTACGTTTCTTACCAGGACCTCTGTCCTCCCTATGTAGGGTATAGCCGTCAGGTAGGAATTCACTGCTTTTAATATCAGGGGCGAGCCAGGTTTCTGTGCCAATGAGTATGTCAGGCTTATCAGTGTCTATTAGGGCCTTGAAATCACCGACTTTGTTCACTATTGATCTGAAATTCACGTTCATGACTTTAATTTTGCGACCTCTGTTTTTAGGTTTTGACTGGAATTTATTCTTAGATTTGATTGGTGTCGAAGTCAGAACAGGTTCCGGGTCAGAGTCATCCAGCACACTAAATCTGCTTGAAGAGGAAAGTGGTGTGATATCAAAATAACTGGAACTATAGTTCGGCAATCCGCAGTTCAGACATGCCCACGAATAACTATCGTGATGTACATGTATTTTGTATGTTTCTTTGGACATTCCTGAGCAAACTCGATGGTACCATGTATTACAACCATCACACTGAATACCATCACTAACATTGTATTTCACTGCCCTGTTGCAAGAGCCACATGGGAATTTGGGTGGCCTGGGTCCTGGGTTTAACTCTATGTCATGGGATAGGGTCACCAGCAAAGCACTCAGGTAGGCACAGCTCATGTTGGATGGCCGATGAGGAGAGTTGTACAGCTGTGTAAGTTTGTTTACCATTTGTTTATGTTTTGAGCTGGCCAGGGGAGACAACAATGCAAATGGGTCATTTCCAATCTGACTAGACCAATGCTCAGCAGGACATCTGTGTGGTTTAAGCACGGATGTGATTGTGGACAACAAGACCAAGCTACAAATGATACCTGGCAACATATTTGCGTTGTCTGGGTACTGGAACAAACTGTTTACAACCTACACAAATTTCTGTGACACAATTATACACTTATTTAAAGCATATAAAGAACATTTTGTGCCTACTAAGTGGGCATATGTACCTTTAAACCGTGTTACTGAAAACAATATGGACTATGGATTCGAACCTCCAACCCCGACTTGCAAGTCAAGTAGTCTTTAAAAACGCCGAATAAACAAACAAATCCATCTTCATATTGCATGTATATATACATACGTCACTGACAATATCAATTAAAGGCTACTAGCCTGCGGAACGTCACACTGTATCACAGAATGCGCACTTGTTCTTGATATTTAGTTATACCCCACTATTTAGATTTGTGAAAAATAAACTATGTTCTATTAGATGAATGTGAAATTAGTATGTTAGCGAAAGTTGTGCCTTGCAGTCGGCCGTTTTTGTGAACCTTGTGAATACGCACTAATCAGGAGAAGATCACACAAGGGCGATAACTAAATTTGACACAAATTGACAGTTTGGCGGGAACCAAGTGTACATCGACAGGTATATGATTTAATAGGCATATATGCAGGCCCTTCGGAAGGCAACTGACATTGGGGTCACGAGGCCCCCTGTTAAAAAATGGTTAATGACGCGCGAGTGCGCCGGGGCGGGGAGGCCCCCCCCCCACAACAAGAAAATTTGGAAAAACGATTTCCCGGTACAATATACAATATTATAGGGCAAAAGGACGTCCACCCAGCTTGCCAACATATTATTGGGGCCGCCACGCAAAAATACTGGGGCCACGTCGCCAAAACATTGGAGCCACGCCCGAGGCCCTGCGCCCCCAGAATATTAATAATTATTTGCTTTTGTTTTGCTGAAGGAAATAACAGCAATGTATGTGAAAGTTAATACTTTAGAATCGGTGTTGCATCGATCCATTAGGCACAACATGTAGGCTTAAAGGTGTATCCCATATTTTTGCAATATACCTCTATGATTTATCCCATAGAATTTTACAATTTTTGGCAACCAAGTTTTGGTTTCTATGTGAAATGTCTAGAGTTGAATTTCATGGCCAGCATTTTCCAGCCATATTGAATGGATTTATTACATAAGTTGATGTCACCAGTGATGTATGTGGCTGTCACTGGAGAAATGGGGCTTATGGGTTATGCAACCAGTGTAGACCAAGATCATCTGATCTTGGCCTGCACTATTGGCCATTCAGCAAATGAAACGCGCATAATATGCTTCTAACCAGCAATGTGGATCGTTATCTGGCAACAGGAGTAAGCTATTTGATCAGGAGCTATACTGGTCATAAATGCCATACACCACATTTCGTCAGTCAGAGCCACATATAACCAATAGCCCAACTGGGGTATTCCATAGATCGACCTTGTGTTGCAGGGTGCATCTTCTCAGTCGGGCGATCATTACCCAATTGGGACATTCCATAGATCTTTTTTATCTTTAAGCCTTTCCTTGTTCCAACACATGTGGAAAAAGACACCTTTCCGCCCATACCTTTGTAAATTTAGTCTAGTCTAAATCTAGTCAATACAATTTTTGCATTTTACAGCCATTTGAAGGTGTTGACGGGATAAATAGAATAGTAGGTTAGTGCCGTGAATGGGAAAAAATATCTGGCGCGGCACGGAAACGGGATGTGCTCGGCAGAGCCTCCTCCATCCCATTTCCTGAGCCTTGCCAGATATTTTTTCCCATTCACGGCACTAACCTACTATTCTCTATATATTTGCAAATTACAAACTGTAAAAAGCGATACAACAAAACCGGGAAATTGGGTTTGTTCGGATAAGTGGCAATAATTACAATGTGGATACAGTCTATACTTGTCCTCTTGCCGTCAGTTTCCAACCTGCAATTATTGAGTGGTACTTTCACACCCAGATATAGGGATGGTTTGTGATCTATGGATAAGACAGTAGACTGTCAATGTTTTTTTTATTCATTTTGGTACATTCGGGTGTCAGTATTTCGAAACTAAATAATGACAGTGTGTCAATCATCATTCAGTTTTCAACTATCCACATCATCTGCAAACGAAAGCAATCAAGAAACGTTAGTAGTACCCTACTGCATGGTTCACCCCAATTAAACTGGAATATTACCACCAACTACGGCTTTGCTTCAGATACGACATTTTGATAAACCATCGTGAAATTCTTCAAAGGCTTTTTAGCTCACCTGAGCAAAGCTCATGTGAGCTATTGTTACCGCAATGTGTCCGTCGTCGTCCGTGAACATTTTCAAACGTCTTCTCCTCGGTAACCATTGGGCCTATATAGTCACCAAACTTCATGGTCATGGTCAGGTAGGGGGATTACAAAATTGTTAAAATGACGTCATTACGTAATCCAAGATGGCCGCCGGCTAAAAATAGCACAAATTCTTCAAAAATCTTCTTCTCAAGAACCGCCAACCGGATTTCGACAAAACTTGGTAGGAATGATCGATGTACAAAGCTCTTTCAAAGTTGTTAAAATTGTGACCCCGGGGTCAAAAAATGGGCGTGGCCCGTGGGGTCAAATTGGGGTCAAATTTTATTTTTGACCGAATATGGTCATGTCAAATCGAAGGTATCAACGAGGCGATCACTCTGGTGCATTATTTGTTATGTCATCCAAGATGGCCGCCAAAAGGTCAAACGGTCGTTCTTTTATTAGAGATTTCAAAATTCTTCTTCACATGAACCGCTTGGCCCATGGTAGCCAAACTTCAGAGTTATGGTCCATGGGTGAAGCCTTTTCAGATTTGTTAAAACGGAGGTCGTCGCTAATCCAAGATGGCCGCCGTCTAAAAATAGCACAAATTCTTAAAAAATCTTCTTCTCATGAACTGCCAGCCGTATTTCGATGAAACTTGGTAGGAATGATCGATGTACAATGCTCTTTCAAATGTGTTAAAATGGTGACCCCGGGGTCAAAAATGGGTGTGGCCCTGTGGGGTCAAAAATGGGCGTGGCTCGTGGGGTCAAATTTTATTTGTTACCATATATGCTCATATATCAAATTGAAGGTATCAATGAGGCGATTGCTCTGGTGCAATATTTGTCGGAATCGGATGATTATGTCATCCATGATGGCCGCCAAAAGGTCCATTTATTCGAGATTTTTAACGTCTTTTTCTCAGGAACCACATGGCCGATGCTGGCCAAACTTCATAGTAATTAAGTTAAGATCCTTGGGTGAAGCATTTTCAGATTTGGTAAAATGAGATAGAGTCATCGTTTAATCCAAGATGACCGCCATCTAAAAATAGCACAATTTTTTTAAAACACATATGGACTCGATGTCACATTCTCCTCTGGTGTTCATGGAGTCAGGGGAGCGAATTAGGGCCATCATGGCCCTCTTGTTTACAAGATAGTTTCAGCATTACACTCTTCTATATAATCATCATAAACACTGTAATACTTTAACACATGATATACCTGCACATAGAAGTAAAAATAACCAAATTTAACAATGTGAGAAATAGAGGATATTCCATCGTATATTTTGCATAGTAGGAAATAATACATGAGTGTGCGTCGGCTTCTGCGTAAGTAACGAGTGAGCGTAGCAAACGAGTTGCTAGCACGGACGCCGACGGACACGAGTGTATTATTTCCGCTATTCAAACATGTACAATGGAATATCATATTTATTACACTTCCACGGCGGATATATATATGCACATTTAGTCTATTTTTTAGATTAAAATCAATGAATTGTGATGTGCGCATGAATAGTTACACAATGACGTGTTTTCCAGCGTTTTGACGTTACGTTCTATGAACCAGACATATATTGAGTGCATGTTTGGAATGTGTTCAATCACATTAACATTCTAGATTAGTCGAAACCCTTTCCAAGTTTTCAAATAACTTTATTTTCACTGTAATAAAAAGTAAACATTTTGCATGGCAGCTCGTGGTTTCCAAGAAAACAGGCGCGCAATTACGGGTGTTTTCTTCACTATGTATTATTTGTAAGGAGTTGATTACGGGTTTTCTCTCACAGCGAAACCCATACAAATAACTAGCAAGAGTGTAATAACTGAGTGTTATTGCTAATGTCAAGTCACAACATGTTTGTCATGTGAATTATTTAATACTCATTGCGAGCAAATCTGCAGGAGCTATGAATTCTACTATATTTAGCAAAACTAACATTTGCAATGTATTTTTGAAATAATAGTTTGTGGTTTTTTCTTATTATGTTTACTTTCTTGTTTCATGTCACGCTTAGTGTCTTTTATGAAATCCTTGTTATGGCGTATTTTAATGTATGAATAAAATAGAGAGGTTCCAAATGACGTCTGTAATGGCGCGACAAAGCAATGATGTTTGACGTTGACGTCATCATGTTTTAAACGTCACTAGAAGCGTCTGTGACAGGAACCTGTTATATGACACATTTATTATAATTGTATTGCTAGGATTAAAACTATTTTTCTCTGTGGAGATTTTCAAATAGATGCGAAAATAGTCAATATGGCATCTGCTCACTGAAACATATTAGATATCTCCACGTTTTCTGGACTTTAGAGGTTTAAGTCATGTGATAAACACAATCTCAAACTCGTTTCCATGTGATATGAAATTTATGAAACTCGTCCGCAATTTATGCACTTCACCAGAGGCTCGATGCATAAATTGTGCATGACTCGATTGTTTCATAAATCCCATATGAAATGAAAACTCATTTGAGATCTTCTATATATGTTCAGAAACCCGATACAAATCTACCATTAATGTTGCTCTTTTACCAACTGTTTTGCTCGCATTTCATCCACATCTGAGACCCAGTGCCTTTTAACCATTTGGTGTTTGGTATGTGGCTTCCTTATAGTGTGCACATGTGCATGCAATTAATGTCTGGTATGTAGACCATGGGGCCGTTTCACTAAACTAAAATGTTGTTAAGTGCAAAATTATGATAGTCGGTGAATTTCACATTAACAATATTTTATTGTAAACAATTATTGGATTTACAATTATTGAGCATAGGCTGCATATGCAGCCTATGCTCAATAAGTGTAAATCCATCAATTGAAATTTCCAGATGATCTGCACTTTGCACTTACGAACATTTTAGTCGTACAAAGTTTAGTGAAACAGGCCCCATAATTCCTCAGCACTGTTCAATAAGTTGTAAATTATGACAGCCCATGCAGTAGCCGATTTCATCAAAATTGCTAAGCATACTTATCTAGCTAAGTATACTTTGAGGGAGTAATCTATTTTTCCCGAAATGCATTATTTAATATAGAACTAGCGACTGCATATATTTGATGATTAAAAATATGAAGAATTATTATGGTATACTAAATTTATTACATTATCACAGCTAAAATGGCTGTGATAATGTAATAAATTCAGGAAATAAACATTAATAAATTTATCCTTAATTTGAAAATGTCTCCCTCAAAGTGTACTTAGCAAGATAAGTATACTTTGCAATTTTGGTGAAATCGGCTACAGATCAGACTGTGTGAATGTGCAGGCTGCTCATTGTCTTCATTGGTATTGAATAAGTCCATTTTGTCACACTGCGGCTTGGCCCATTTCATACTGGGGATTCTCCATTTTGCTAATGGAAAAAACCTGAATACTTCTCTTATATCTCCCTAAAAGTTTATGGTGTGGCTGCCATTTGAACCATCTCGTCGAGATGGTTCAAATGAGCGGTCACAACATATACTTTCGATGAGAAAGGAGAAAAATTACAGAAAAATAGTTATAATTGTTTATGCCCATATATGGGTATTCTGCAGTGAGTGGGTTTAATGTCCTATTATGTATTGTTATTATCTGCAATCGACCCAGTTGAAGTGTGTTTTACTTGACTATGTTGCTTAAAAATGTCAAGCTGTACGATTTGAATGATCTCGCTTTGTGATTAAATATTCTAGTATTACACCCAAGGGAAGTTAAGTGATTACGATGGGTATAATGGCCCGGGATTGCTGCATTCTCCCCAAAGAAACAGATTTCTCTTTGGAAATTAACTTCCTAATTTAGTTATACGTGCATTTTCTTTATTAGAAAGCATAAACGGCAGATTAAAGAGCCAAACCCAGGTTTGTAAGTGGGTTAAATCCGCCTAAAATCAGTAGTAATCGGTCATAATTGACTAAAAATGTGTCGCCCGACAAAATTAAACCAAGCAAAAATTAATTTCCTTGTATACAAGTATATCCAGGCCAAAGGTTTTAATATGTTGGCATTTGTCACTGGTATTTAGTCCGATTACAAGAATCTGACATCGATAATTGATTTTAGAAAATCTTGATCGCAGATAATTTAATTCCATATACATGTATACCGGTATATGGGTGTGACTGGAGAAATGGGACTTCTGTCGCCGATTTCATCAACATTGCAAAGTATACTTTAAATATCTAGCAAAGTATACTTTGAGGGAGAAATTTTCAATTTTAGGATAAATTTATTAATTTTTATTATACTGAATTTTTTACATTATCACAGCCAAAATGGCTGTGATAATGTAAAAAAATCAGTATAATAATTCTGCATACTTTTAATCATCAAATATATGCAGTAGTTAGTTCTATATGACATAATGTATTTGAGGAAAAATAAAGGATTACTTACTCCCTCAAAGTATACTTTGCTAGAAAAGTATACTTTGCAATGTTGGTGAAATGGGCTACAGGGTTTTGCGATTTGTGTAGATGTAGATCAGCATCTGCATCTGAACAGTCTGATCAGGATCTGCACTGTTTGCCATTCCATCAATGAAACACCCGTCATGCTTCTAACATGCAATACAGATCATCATCAGGGGGCCGTTTCACTAAACTTCTTACAACTAAAATGTTCGTAAGTGCAAATTTAGGATCGTCTGGAAATATCAATTGATGGATTTACATGTATTGAGCATAGGCTGCCATGCAGCCTATGCTCAATAAATGTAAATCCAATAATTGTTTACAAGAAAACATTTTTAATGTGAAATTTACAGACTATCATAATTTTGCACTTACGAACATTTCAGTCGTACAAAGTTTAGTGAAACGGCCCCCTGGCTACAGGAGCATGCTATTTGATCCGGAAGTAGACCAGCGACATATTAAGCCCCATTTCTCCAGTCACAGCCACATATGCCATATGCCGTGCATTTATGGAGTATAGTGGAATTAGGCTGTAATCAATGGAATATAATTCTGCATGTGCTCTGAAAGTTGTGACAATTTTCAATATTATTTACATAAAAAAAACAGTATATTTCCAATTATTTTCGAAATACATAGATGTGACAAGGGAGATAATCCTGGAGCCAAGGCTATTCCATCCATACTATATCAGAATTGGTTAACCTGTTTCTTAATACACCATTATGACTGTATGAGGGATCGTAGTTAGTTGTGTCCCCTTTGCAAATCTATTTATAGAGATCAGGTCCTATGCTGTATTTCAACATTTATTTCTTACTGAATAGCACAAAAAATGAGTTTTGTGAACAGAGTAGACCCAGATCAGACTGCACATCTGTGCAGTCTTATCTGAGTCTACACTGATTGCAATAACATTAATAAGTGTGAAAATATGAATCTGACAAATAATGTAGTCCCAGATCAGATTGTGTACATATCAGGCGCGTAGCTGCATTAAGGCACTGCAGGCCAGGGCCTGCAGAATTTTCGAGAAAATGGAATAAAATAATGTGCCAGAGTGCATCATTTACCTTCTCGTTTCAATTTATTTTTCTGGGGGGGCATGCACCCAGACCCCCCTAGCATACTCGCACCAACGGTTCTCGAAGTCGTCAACCGGGCCTGCAGATTCAAATTGGCTAGCTACGCCCCTGCATATGTAGGATGATCTCTATCAACACTGGTCGAAATCACAACAATTACTCCTTTTCACAACACATCATGCTTCATTCGCCCTTTTTTACAAGCAATAAGGCCCTATATAAACTAAACAATTTGAACCGGATTTCTATAAATAAATTCAAAGGGAGATAACTTGCTACTATCCCTCACTGAAGTCCAATGCCATACCCCCTAGGTGACGACCCATAACAAGACATGCCAGAGTGCATCATTTACCTTCTCGTTTCAATTTATTTTTCTGGGGGGGCATGCACCCAGACCCCCCTAGCATACTCGCACCAACGGTTCTCGAAGTCGTCAACCGGGCCTGCAGATTCAAATTGGCTAGCTACGCCCCTGCATATGTAGGATGATCTCTATCAACACTGGTCGAAATCACAACAATTACTCCTTTTCACAACACATCATGCTTCATTCGCCCTTTTTTACAAGCAATAAGGCCCTATATAAACTAAACAATTTGAACCGGATTTCTATAAATAAATTCAAAGGGAGATAACTTGCTACTATCCCTCACTGAAGTCCAATGCCATACCCCCTAGGTGACGACCCATAACAAGACATGTATGACGATATGATCCACGTTTTTTTAGCAAGTGTATTTATAATATCAATCATACAATTGTGTGCGGACATTTGTCGCATATTTTCCCAGCCATTGGCACAATTGTGGCTGTGACTGGAGAAATGGGTCTTATGGGATTGGTGACCAGTGTAGCTCCTGATCAAATAGCACACTCCTATAGCCTGATGACGATCTATATTGCTTGTTAGAGGCGTGATGAGTGTTTCATTGATGGAATGTCGAACAGTGCAGATCCTGATCAGACTGTGCGGATGCACAGGCTGATCTGGATCTACACTGGTCATGAAACCCATAAACCACATTTCTCCAGGCACAACCACAGTTATGAATCAAGCAAACAATATGATTGAACCTGTTCACCTGCACCTGAAAAGGATGTTTACCGTTTGTCAAACTGTGCAGATCTGCACGGATGCACAGACTGATCTGGATCCACACTGGTCGCATAGGCCATAAGCCCCATTTCTCCAGTCACAGCCACACTAATGAACCCAGTGAACAAATTGATTTAACCTGCTTACCCTGAGTAACTGGTATTGACATATTCATATTCATTTTCAAACTATCCCATTAATCACAAAAAGGGTATTTTTGTAAAATTGAGAAACTGTCCATTAATGGTGCAGATCCTGATGAAAAAGCTCATTATGGCATTGGGATTGAACATAATGGGATTGAGTGCATGTAGTACGTGTTGGCTGGGTTAATATTAGTGCTTGGGTGAGGAGGGTCTACACTGGGCTGAAATGTGGCTGTGACTGGAGAAATTGGGTTTATTGGTTTTGCGACCAGTGTAGATCCCGATCAGCCTGTGCATCCGCACAGTCTGATCGGGATCTGCACTGTTCACCATTCCATCAATAAAACACCTGTGATGCTTCTAACGTGCGATACAGATTGTTATCAGGCTAATGGAGTATGCTATTTGATCAGGGGCTACACTGGTCACAAATCTCATAGACCTCATTTCTCACAGCCAGAAATGAAATACGCCTGGTTGTGTCATGTGACACTAATGCATGTGAACATGTGGTGACATTTGGCTCCTCTGCCTGAGAAAACGTTCGCAATAAGTGTAAATCTGGTCCATATCTACATAAACGGAGTAAAAAATATTTATTATAGTTGTCGGTGGCATATAGTGTTTACCCTGTCCGTCCGTCTGTCGGTAGACAATTTTCCTTGTCCGGTGAACTACTTGTACAGTTTTTGGCTGATTCTCTTCATATTCAGTATACATCAAGTGCAGGAGTGCGTATTAACATAAATATTTTCGCTGTCCCACTGATCCATCCAGAGTTATGCCCCTTTTTCGCCTTGAATATTTTTTTTTAGTTGTCCGGCGAACTACTTCTACAGTTTTGGCCAATTCTCTTCATATTCGGTATACAGCCCTACCATCAAGTACAGGAGTGTGTAACTTAAAAATGTGCATTGTCCCACAGATCCATTTGTAGTTATGTCCCTTTTTTGACAAAAATTTGTTTTCCTTGTCCGGCGAACTACTTCTACAGTTTTTGACCGATTCTTTTCATACTCGGTATGCATCCCAACCATCTAGTGCAAGACTGCGTAACATAAATATTTCCACAATTTCACCGATCCATCCACAGTTATGCCCCTTTCTCGACTGTGAAAATATTTGTTTCCCTTGTCCGGCGAACCATGGTACTTCTACAGTTTTTGGCCGATTCACTTTATACTCGGCATACATCGCAGCCATCAACTGCAGGAGTGCATAACGTAAAACTTTTCACTGTCCCACCGATCCATCCGCAGTTATGCCCTTTTTTACTCTGAATTTATTTTTAGCTCACATGAGCTTCGCAATGTTACCGCAATGTGTCCGTCGTCCATCATCCGTCGTCCGCCGTCCGTCGTCCGTCCGTGAACATTTTCAAACGTCTTCTCCTCGGTAACCATTGGGCCTATAGTCACCAAACTTCATGGTCATGGTCCTTAGGTAGGGGGATTACAAAATTGTTAAAATGACGTCATTACGTAATCCAAGATGGCCGCCGTCTAAAAATAGCACAAATTCTTCAAAAACATTCTTCTCAAGAACCGCCAACCAGATTTTGACAAAACTTGGTAGGAATGATCGATGTACAATGCTCTTTCAAAGTTGTTAAAATGGTGACCCCGGGGTCAAAAATGGGCGTGGCCCGTGGGGTCAAATTGGGGTCAAATTTTATTTTTTGACCGAATATGGTCAAGTCATATATCAAATTGAAGATATCAACGAGCCGATCACTCTGGTGAATTTTTTGTCGAAATCAGATGGTTAGGTCAACCAAGATGGCCGCCGAAAGGTCAAAAGGTCATTCTTTTATTAGAGATTTCAAAATTCTTCTTCACATGAACCGCTTGGCCCATGGTAGCCAAACTTAAAAGTTATGGTCCATGGGTGAAGCCTTTTCAGATTTGTTAAAATGGAGGTCATCGCTAATCCAAGATGGCCACCGTCTAAAAATAGCATAAATTCTTAAAAAAATCTTCTCATGCTAGCCGGATTTCGACGAAACTTGGTAGGAATGATCGATGTACAATGCTCTTTCAAAGTTGTTAAAATGGTAACCCCGGGGTCAAAAATGGGCGTGGCCCGTGGGGTCAAATTTTATTTTTGACTGAATATGCTCATGTGACCCAGGGCTTCTAAAATTTTCAGTTTATTGGTTCTGGACCGATTTTTGATATCTCAGACCGATTGAGATTTGAAAACTAGTCTTAAAATTTGGTCCGAGAAAAATTACCTATTTGCCACTATTTCCTATCAACCGTGTAAATGTAACTATGTTGATACCAAGTAATTTCAATTTTGTGACACATATCCGGGGAATATCCAGGTTAACAAACATCGTTGTGTGTTTGGTCACAGGCATTCGGCGTGTTTCGGCTTTCATTGATATGGTTATACACTGCAGCTCCATTATAACGCGGTCGCGTATAGCGCGATCTCCATTATAACGCGGGTCTCTCGTGGATCCCAAAAAAATATTTAAAAAATCGAGAAAAAAAATAAAAAAAATTAAATAAAAAAAATCGAGAAAAAAAATCGTCGGACGTCGTAGTCATCGTGTAATTTAATAGTTGATTCGTGATTTTTATGTCTTCAAACTAACCTGAATGGTTGCAAACTGATAGGTTGCTATGAAATCGTCCTAATAATAAAAATCTGCCTACTCTAATCACTCAAATAACCCACCATAGACCATTCCGCTCTACCCACAGCCAATTGGCTAGTCCGCTATTTAAACTCCTCCTATTATTTTAGGACGCTATCAAGAGTGCAGGTATATTTGTCTCTCTCTTTATTTCGTGCTTATTTTGAATTTCTGCCGTGTATTGTGCCGTATTTGTCATTATATTTCGTTCAATACATATTATTATCACTCTTGTGTGTTACGTGATTATTCTCCATTGCATTTTTGGGGGTTTTTCACGGTGTTTTACTTTGTGTCACGTATTTTCGCGTGTACGCGATTCGTACCCTAACGGGTTCGTCCCAAAGTGGATTCGCTCCCGTGACACATTTTTGTAGCGTTTTTGCGTTTCTTCTATCAGGTTTTGTTATACAATACTTGTTAGCATGCCGCAATCACGCGCTGCGTGTGGACACATGACTTCTCTTTGGGATACCCATACGGACAGGTGCTTTTCCTGTTGCGGGTGTTGCAAAGAGAGGCCATGTGATTTGTCTGTCCGTTGGACGGATTCGACGTGGGGCAAGGCTGGGTCTCGTAGGTCCCATTCCTCACGTCCGAAGAAGTCTGTGTCCGCGTCTCAGCTCTTGGGAGCAGTGGAACCGTCCGAGGTTTCGGAGGTTGTGTCAGAGGGGATCCCTCCATCGGGGGGATCTGGTTATGTTGAGGAAGTTCGGTCAGGTTCTCTGACTTCGAAACTTTCCTCAAGTGATAGGCCGGTCATCCATACAGGGGATACCGGGCTGCTGGGTCCGGTGCCTGATCACATATCACCCGGTTCCCATAGAGCTATACCTATCACAGGGTTGCTTCGGCCGGTTCTTGATACTATATCACCCGGTTCGAAACTGACCCAGCCTCTCTCAGTAGAGGCGCCCGGCACCGGGCACCGGGCACCGGGCACCGGGCACCGGGCACCGGGCACCGGTCAAGCACCGGGCATCGGTCATCAACCGGGCACCGGTCATCAGGGACCGGGCACCGGGCACCGGGCACCGGGCACCGGGCACCGGGCACCGGTCACCGGGCAAAGGTCACCGGGCAACGGGCACCGGGCATCGCTCACCGGGCACCGGGCAACCACCGGGCACCGGGCAGCTGCCGGGCAACGTTCTGCCACCGGGCACCGTGCAACCACCGGGCACCGGGCAAGTAACGGACACCGGGCACCAGACTCTCCTTCAGATACCTTCTTCTCTGGACAGTCGGCTGCTTCCGGTAGGAAGACGTTCTGTGTCTTCCGTTGGTCTTAGTTCGACGTGTACACGTAAGTCGAGGAGTCGATCTCGTCGTAAGGGTCGGGATTGGGTTAGCTCTTCGAGTTCTGGTACGGAGTTTAGCTCTGGTTCTTCCTCTTCTTCGAGGTCTTTCTCAGGGTTTGGTACTGTTTCGTCTAGATCTCGTTCTCCTGTTCGTCGTAGGAGACGGTCGCATAGGACATCTACGAGTAGTACAGTTCTGTTAGATCAGATGGCTAAGGTTCTGGGGGCTCTGACAAAGTCCCAGAACTTAGTGGGTTTGTCTGCGTCTCCACAACAGGTGGCTGTGCCAGTGGATCCTCCCGGGTTTAGCCTTCCACGTGTAGTGGTAGATGACTGCCAGTCGGTGCCTTTTGGGCAGGCAACTACTCTGGGGGAGGGCTTACAGGGGAAGTTGTACGATCTAGATGGTTCGCTTCCCTTGGTTCTAGATGGCACCCCTATGGAGGGTAACTGTGGTCAAGACTCTGATGTAGAGGGGGAGTTGGATTCGCTTCCACCTTCTCTTTTGGATGCTATCAATGCGGTTTACACTCTGCTTCCTGCAGATGTGTGTCCACCTCTACCTCCTCCTCCCCCTCGGGTTCATTCCTTGTATGAGGTTGATTCGGTGGTGGATACGAAAGAGTTACCTAGGCTCCCTTTCTCTCCTACGGTAGGGCTTCTGGCTAAGGAGATTGAGGGTGCATTGGGCAAGGATTTGGCGACTGCGGGTTCCCGGGTGCCTAAGTTTTTGAATCTCTCACAGGGATCGAAATTCTATTCGCCCCATAATTCGGCTTGGCCTTTGAGACCTCCCTTTTTGGATAAGGACGCTTCGGCGATTGGGGTATCGGGTGTTCCGGGTCCTGGTTTGCTATTTGTTAAGGCATGGGACTCTGCTGATTCTAAACTTCGTTCTATTGTGGCGATGGCCTCACATATTGATCTATGTTTGGGGGCAGCTAAGGAGGCGATCAATCAGGATGATTCGTCTTCTCTGAACGCGGTGCTGCAGTCGGCGGCTCGTGCTTCGAAGCACATTCTTAGCACTTCTTTAGCTGCTTCTACGGACATTCTTTTGTCCAGGAGAGATGCTGTGCTAGAACGATCTTCTGTTTTGACTGGTTCTGCCAGAGACTTGCTCAGGTCAGCTCCGATCACCTCTGATTCCTTGTTTGGAGGCAGGTGTGAACGTGCGGCCAAGGATGATTTTTCGGCCAGGGAGCGTTTGTTCATGACCAGGGGTTGGTCACGATCCAACCAGAGCGGCGCTCGCAAGAGGCAAGCATCTTCAGTGGGTCGTGGTCCTTCTCAGGCTAAGTGGGGTAGGAACACTGGGTCTTCTCGGTTTTTGAACCGTGGGTCTATACCTTCAGCGACGGGTCCGAGGGTTCAGTCAGCGGCTCCGTACTTTCAACCTCCTGTGGGGTCAGTTCCCAGGGGTGTTGCGTCTGCTCGGGGCCGAGGTAGGAGTGGTTTCTCCGGCCGCAGGCCTCGGAGGAGGACCAGATAGGCCAACGGGGGCCGTTTCGTTTGGGGAGGACCAGCCCATGTCACTTGTCTCCGCTCCTGTAGGAGGCAGGATCGCGTTATTTCCTCTCCAGTGGGAGAGGATAACTCGATCCAATTGGGTACGGGGGGTAATCCGCCAGGGTTACGCCATTCCGTTTTTGAACGGTCCACCCCCCTTGCGAAGGGGTCCTCCCCTATGGACTCCCTACAGGGATTTGGTCAAGAGGGAGGCCCTCTCCAGAGAGGTAGCTTCTCTCTTGGAGAAGAGAGCTATCGAGGAGGTTCAGGACGTGTCTTCTCCGGGGTTCTACAGTCGTCTTTTTGTAGTCCCGAAGAGGAACGGGGGCCTACGTCCTATCCTGGACTTGTCTGTTCTGAACGAATTTGTCCTATCGGAACATTTCAAGATGGAGACGTCTCAGTCTATCCGCAGCGCCATTTGTCCGGGAGACTGGGCCGTTTCCATAGATTTGCAGGACGCGTACTTCCACGTGCCTATCCGCAGGTGCTCTCGGAAGTTTCTCAGGTTTGTCTCCGAGAACAGGGTGTTTCAGTTCCGAGTGCTACCGTTCGGGTTGACGACTGCTCCTCGTGTGTTTACAATACTCATGGAGACGGTGGCAGCGGAGGCCAGGCGTCTGGGGGTCTCTCTGCTCCAGTATCTGGACGACTGGTTGATTCACCATCAATGCGTTCATTCGCTCAAACGGAATCTGGCGGTGGTTTGGGGGTTAGTTATTCGGCTAGGTCTCATTCCCAATCTCGAGAAGTCGGAGTTGGTTCCCACACAGGATTTTTCTTATGTGGGAATGAACTTCTTGACCGATCGTTCGGTCATCAGGGTTCCGTTGGACAGGGTGCGAGGCATTTTGACCAAAGTTTTCCAGGTACTGGACAGGGTATCTCTGTCTGCCCGGCAGTTTCTGTCACTCCTGGGCGTTCTGGGAGCAGCTGCGGAGTATGTGGTGCTGGGAAGGTTACATCTGCGGCCTCTCCAGTTTTACTTACTCGGGCTGTGGAGGCCGCACCGCGATCCTTTGGATCGGGTTTTACCTCTGGTCACCGTCTTCAAACGCCAATTGAGATGGTGGGCAGTGGAGGACAGGTTCCTACAGGGAGTTCCCATGGTGTTACCTCCTTCGACTCGTTTTCTGTCCACAGATGCGTCGGGCACAGGGTGGGGGGCTTATCTGGAACCCCTCAGTCTGTGTTTGTCGGGTCTATGGTCGGTGATGGAAGCTCAGGAACACATCAACATGTTAGAGCTCTTGGCAGTGTTCCGAGGATTGACAGCGGCGGAATCCGTTCTGATCGGACAGGTGGTGCTGGTTTCGACCGACAACACGACAGTGGTTGCTTACATCAACAAGCAAGGTGGGACACACTCAATCCGACTGTGTCTATTGACGCGGGAGATGCTGCTGTGGTGTCACGCCAGACACATCTCCTTGCGAGCCCGGCACATAGCGGGACGCAAGAATGTGTTAGCGGACTATCTGTCCCGGCAGTCCTCCCCTGTTCTGACAGAGTGGGCCCTGCGTCCGTCGGTGTCCAGTGCGATCTTGTCCAGATGGGGAGCTCCTTTCGTGGATTTGTTTGCGACAAGACTCAACAACCGGTTGCCTCTGTATGTGTCACCTGTTCCCGACCATCGGGCATTGGCGGTAGACGCAATGTCCTTGTCGTGGACCAATCTGGACGGGTATGCATTTCCACCGTTCGTGATGTTGCCCCGAGTCTTACGGAAGATTCGAGACGATGAGTCTCTGATCACGCTGGTGGCCCCGTGTTGGCCGACCAGGAGCTGGTTTGTCATGCTGTTGGAACTGCTGACAGAACACCCCGTAGTTCTACCGGTCAGTCAGGATTCTTCTGTCTCAGCATGCAGGGAAGACCCTTCACTCCAATGTGCGGATGCTAAACCTTCACGCGTGGCGGTTATCAGGCAGGCCGTCAGACGCGATGGTTTTTGGTTTTTCAGAAGACCTGCCAAGGTTATCGCTCAGTCTCAACGCCCTTCCACCACTAAGATTGTATGAGCCTAAGTGGAGAGCCTGGGTGGATTGGGGTCATCAACAGTCGGTTGATCCACTCAATCCCACTATAGATGAGTAGGTGAGTTTCTTTTGTTTCTTTTCATACTAAGAAATTATCTGTTTCGGCCATCCGTGGGTATAGAGCGGCTCTGTCCAGCGTGCTTCGGTTTTCTAATGGCGCAGCGAAATTTCTGGGCACTGACATCAAATTGTCGGCCATGATTGCACATTTTGCTAGAGCGCGTTTTGTGTCGCGGTCTTCCACGCCCAGGTGGATCTGTCTTGCGTTTTGTGGTCGTTATCCAAGAGCCCATATGAACCTATGGCTTCAGCCACTTTGTTGAATTGTTCCATTAAAACCGCTTTTCTTCTGGCCTTTGCTACTGCTAAGCGTAGAGGTGAGCTCCATGCTTTCTGGATGGCCGATCAGCACATGTCTGTGGGCAGGAACTCCGTTTCTTTCTCCTATGAACCGGGTTTCCTTCCTAAGACACACAATCCCTCGTCTCATGATCTGGAACCTATTCTGGTTCCGGGCCTCCCTCCGTCCCGTCTGTCAGCAGCGGTTGATCGCACTCTCTGTCCAGTCCGTGCGGTCAAACACTATATCCGGAAAACTAAGAACATTCGTCCAACCGTAAGCGTTTCTTTATTCCGACGTTAGGACCAGCGGGAGGTATCGAAATCTACTATCTCTCGCTGGATAGGTAGAGCCATTACTAGAGCTTACACTTCAGTAAGTGGCTCTGCAGCGGTGAAATTTAGACCTAAGCCGCACGAGGTACGGGCAGTTTCTACTTCGTGGGCTTTTCGCTCGGGCGTTTCCGTCAGGAAAGTCATGCGAGCGGCAACTTGGAAGAATTATAATACTTTTTCTAAGTTTTATCTCCGATCACTTTCTGAACAGGCAGGTGATGTGCTGCAACTGGGTCCGTTAGTGGCAGCGGGTGAAGTTGTGGGTTAGTCAGCCTGTAGCATCACTTTAGAGGCTGTTTGGATCTACCTGTTTGCGCTCGACTGGTTCTCTTTCTGATAACCCGATTTTTCGGTTTTATCATTACAGTTCCAGTCGAGTAATGGGGGTTGGGAAGTGTGGTTCACCTCCGGATGAGCTTCACTTGCTTTTGATCATGTACGGGTGACTTTGGTGATGAAGGGTTCCACTTTTCATCACGCTGGCCCATGAGTTTTTTTATGTGTACAGGTTGGATTAGGGTAAGGCAACCTAATCAGTTGTTGCACCGGTGTTGCTAAAAGTTAGTTTTACCGGTCAATTATCAAATTTTTGTTCTAATTGTCTAACGAACAATGTAGTTCAAATGGTCACAATGTTATTGTGTCATAACTTACGCACTTGATTTTGTATGTATATGGTTTGGCCTGTTATGGCCAGCTTTACGCCTTAGCACTTACTGATTAGGCTGATCTTAGTGCTTAGGACGTTTCATAATGCATTCTCGATATGGACGAGTTGTTTTTCGCCATAGAAAGTTCAGACTTTGTATTAATCTCGGTTGAGTTTGTTGTATGTGAGTGCCAGACGACAGCATCCGTCCAGGTCTCGTCTATCAGCACAGCTATACCATGAGCATTCTTCGTCGGGTTTCCAAGGGTAGCCTGTCGCAGTTTCCGTCTCAGGCTACATGACTAGCGTGGTGGTGATTGTCGTCAACCATCCCACACCTACTATCGCTTGAAAAGGGGGGGCCGGATTGGGCGCTCCTAGGCTTCTAGGGTGAGTCTTTGTTATTACATTATATGTAACACCAAGTTTTACCTACGCCCATTTTTTTTATATTTTGTCTCTTTCGAGGGTTTTTAATCTGCCTTACCATTCCGGTCGAGTATGAGTAGTGAGAATACCTCCCACCATCACTACGAATTCTTGCAACCATTCAGGTTAGTTTGAAGACATAAAAATGGAAAATTATTTCTAATTTTAGTTTTTATTATTCATACTCACCTGAATGGTAAGGTAGACCCTCCTCCCGTCCCCGCTTGATGGTTTTATCTTCTCCCTACTTAGTATACTTCAGGCTATTTTTATCTAGCAGTTTCATTTCCATATGGAAATGATTAACTTTTGAAGCTGTATACCTAACAATAATAGGAGGAGTTTAAATAGCGGACTAG
This sequence comes from Conchocele bisecta, assembly GCA_029237695.1. Taxonomy (NCBI): domain Eukaryota; kingdom Metazoa; phylum Mollusca; class Bivalvia; order Lucinida; family Thyasiridae; genus Conchocele; species Conchocele bisecta. The sequence continues at coordinate 53,543,488 of CM055265.1, read as the reverse complement.
CCAATTGGCTGTGGGTAGAGCGGAATGGTCTATGGTGGGTTATTTGAGTGATTAGAGTAGGCAGATTTTTATTATTAGGACGATTTCATAGCAACCTATCAGTTTGCAACCATTCAGGTGAGTATGAATAATAAAAACTAAAATTAGAAATAATTTTCCATTTCTGCAAGTTTATTCAAACAACAAAGTTCAATCAAAGTCCATGAAAGGAATATTATTAGTATGTTAGCAAATGTAATACATGTACCTTTAATCAGGTAATCATGTTAATAGGCATCTTTATTAATCAATTCAATTACACGTAATTGTCGCTAATAAATGGTTGCGCCTTTCTTTTTCTTTACTCCCAGGTGTAATATTTAGCGTTCTATAAATAGACTGGTGTTTCAACATTATCTGGCCATTCTGAGTATGGGATCACGTGGTCTATTGTTTACACTGCAGCCCACAGCAATCTCGCTTAAATCGTAAATTTCATTCATCAATATGACTTGCAGCGTAAACAATAGATCACGTGACCCCACATCCTGAGATTATGCACGTATCAACCGCATGAATAGGCAGAACACGTGACCATAGGCATTATTTATTATCAATTAATCCGTTTAAGCGTCTGTTGATCGCGAGTAGTATACATTGTAATAAGCGTCTGTCTATCGCGAGCACTATACAACGTAATAAGCATGATTTTATAAATAACTCATATGTTTAATACATTAATACATACAAGTTTGTATGTCATAGGCATTATTAATAATTACTTTAACTTCTGTTCAAATGACATGATTTTATATGAGTCCGTTGCTAATGGAATTCCCGCAATACATGTAGTTGGTAACCGAAGTGCGAATGATACCAGTAACCCGTGTAGTACCAGTACCCGTGCATGTCCCGAAATTTTATAACGCGGTCGGATTCGATCGCTGTTTGAAATCTTGGACCCCGACCACCGCGTTATAATGGAGCTGCAGTGTACCGATGAAAGCCGAAACACGCCGAAACACGCCGAAACACGCCGAATTCCTGTGTGTTTAGTCGCCTTTCAACACATTTCTCCACGTATCGATTTTTCATAACACGCGCGTGGTAATTGTTAAGGTGAAGGTCTCAATAGCTGTAGAGCGGTTTATAAATAGACTGGCTTTAGCGTATTTAAAATAAAATAAAGAACCTATATGCACTGTGGTTATCCGTGTTTGTAATATTTAATATTACACATTTCATCCCCAAGTTACAAGTAACTGACACAGACTATTCCATATTAAGTGTGGAACTGTTACTTTACGCTTTATTAGGGGTAATTTTTGGTATAAATAAAGTACGTACGAATGGCATAGATCCTGATGAGACGGCTCGTGAATAGCATGCTCATCGGGATCTACAGTTTGCAAACAGTTTGATAAAGGACAAAGGTATGTCTGTCATTTTAAAAGTATTATGATTCGTCTAGAGCTGTCGTTACGCAATTTTTCCGTCTTTTTGAAAACATGCGAATCGTCTCCTAAAGATATAAGAATAATCTCGTGTTTTTGCCATCTCGCCTTCCGCTTTTGGAAATATATTTTGCTGTCACCCGAATTATAAAACGCAGGTAGCGCAGGGCGACTTACCCTGTGTTATAGACAGAACATTCGGGTTAGTTTTGCTCATGCGCGTTGATGCAGATCGCGAAGCAAAAATGCGCGATCTTCCATCTGTGGGCGAAGTTGCGAAAAAGCAAGATTGAATACGATTGAACCGCGTATTTTCGTCTCGCAAGCTCGTGATCATACTTCGCATTTGCGCGGTCAACCTATGCTCGATATCGCTAGAACGCGAGATGGTAAAATGTCCCCAACAGGAGACGTAAAAATAGTCTTAGGAGACGATTCTCATGTGCTGCTGAAACATGCTTTTATTAAGAAGTAGAACAAATGTGCACAGACACCAATAATTCTTGACAAAAAACAACATAGTTTGACAAAAACATGATAATCGTCGTCTTAGGAGAAGATTCTTATGTGCTGCCAATACATGTTTATTGGGGGAAAAACATATTTCGATATGTGTTATTGGTTACTGCATCGCATCGCCGGTTTTTGCCTTACCTTTTTTCGGGGATTCTGCACCTCCGACTTTTAAATTTCGATGTCATAAAGTTATGGAGTAATTATGTGCGAAACTCCGAAATTCCAGAGCCAAATCTTACTAAATAAAGTACTATTTTATTCCATGCCTAATAGAGACCCGAAATGGATAAATATGTGTCAAGTAATTGGTCGTAAATGTGTGTCTCTATTGACATCACGTCGGCATGTATCAAAGGTCAGTTCGGCACGACTTTGTAACCTTTGATGTCTCACCCTCCACCACGTCACAGCACGTGCATATTATGTACGACGTGATCAGACAAAACCGGGCTTATTGTATATTATGCGACTTGTGAAGATCAAAACGTGTTCACCATCAGTAATAAAAAAAAAACGCGGGATTGTAACATGTCCCCTCCCCAACGTGAGATTGTAACTGTCCCCAACAGGACACGTAATACTCGTCTTAGGAGACGATTCTCATATGTTGCTGGGGGGGGGGGGGGTGCGGTAGCCCTATCGAGTCCGGACCGATTGGCATTCTGAAATTTTAGAAGCCCTGCTCATGTCATATATCAAATTGAAGGTATCGATGAGGCGATTGCTCTGGTGCAATATTTGTCGGAATTGGATGATTATGTCATCCATGATGGTCGCCAAAAGGTCCATTTATTCGTCTTTTTCTCAGGAACCACTTGGCCGATGCTGGCCAAACTTCATAGTAAGTAAAGATCCTTGGGTGAAGCATTTTCAGATTTGGTAAAATGAGAGTCATCGCTTAATCCAAGATGACCGCCATCTAAAAATAGCACAATTTTTTTAAAACACGTGAACTCAATGTCACATTCTCCTCTGGTGTTCATGGAGTCAGGTGAGCGAATTAGGGCCATCATGGCCCTCTTGTTTCTTCGTCCCACAAACTACTTCTACAGTTTTTGGTTGATTCTCATCCCAACCATCACGTGCAGGAGTGCATAACATCACTTTTTTCGCTGTCCCACTGATCCAACCGCAGTTATGTCCCTTTTTCTCCAATCACTCACTCAATGATTGCTGTTGTATTCATGAATGCTCAACAGCGGTGGCATTTTGTTTTACAAAAAAAATTATAGTTTGTAATATTGTTACTGATCTCCGATACACATAGAGAGTGACGACAGAAATATGTAAAACATTATTTAACTTGCATGCGGTCCCCACAAAAGCTTTTTTTTACTGACATATAACTACTGTTGCGAATGCTAATTTTTGTCGCGCTCGCTTGTGGACAGCGCGATATAGTTGGTACATTGGGGTACATCCGTCCGACATACGCACGTACATACGTGTATTTGGGTTAAAGTTTTTGGTTAAAGTATTTATGCCCCCTATCAGAGCTACAGTAATTTGACCAACTTGGGGTGAAATTTTGTTATTTCTTCATCAAAAATGACAAGTTGGGAGTGCTTTAGAATCGTCTCATTGAGACGATTCCAAAGCACTCCCAACTTGCCATTTTTATGTCTTCAAACTAACCTGAATGGTTGTAATAGTTTGCTTACCATTCAGGTGAGTATGAATAATAAAAACTAAAATTAGTAATAATTTTCCATTTTTGTGTCTTCAAACTAACCTGAATGGTTGCAAACTATTAGGTTGCTATGAAATCGTCCTAATAATAAAAATCTGCCTACTCTAATCACTCAATTAGCCCACCATAGACCATTCCGCTCTATACACAGCCATTTGGCTCTTCAAACACCTCCTATTATTTTTAGGACGCTATCAAGAATGCAGGTATATTTTGTATCTCCATAATTTCGTTCTTATTTTGAATTTCTGCCGTGTTTTGGGCTTTATTTGTCATTGGATATTGTTCAATACATGTTATTGTCACTCAATTGTGTTACGTGCTTATTTTTCTTTTGTTTTTATTGGTGTTTTACACTGTGTCACGTATTTTCGCGGGTCGCGAGGTGCGCGTTTCGGACCCTATCGGGTTCGTCCCCGAGTGTAGTCGCTCCCGTGACAAAATTTTTTTTATTAAATTTTTTTTTGTGTGTTTTTCCTGGCGTACTTGCGGTGTTTTCTAACGGGTTTTGTAGCAATATCTGTTAGCATGCCGCAATCACGCGCTTTGTGTGGGCATATGACGTCTCCGTGGGACACCCATAAGGACAGGTGCTTTTCCTGTTGCGGGTGTTGCAAGGAGACGCCATGTGATTTGTCCGGCCTTTGGACGGATACGACGTGGGGCAAGGCTGGGTCTCGTAGGTCCCATACCTCACGGTCGAAGAAGTCTGTGGCCGCGTCTCAGCTCTTGAGAGCGGTGGTACCTTCCGAGGTAGGTAAGGCTTCGGAGGGTGCTTCAGATGGGATCTCCCCATCGTGGGGATCGGTGTGCGTTGAGAGGGTACGTTCGGGGTCTCTGACTTCTAAACGTTCCTCATGTGATAGGCCGGTGATCCATGCAGGGGATACTGGGCTACTGAGGCCGGTTCTTGATCCTATATCACCCGGTTCTCATGGGGCTTTACCTATCACAGGGTTGCTGCGGCCGGTTCTTGATCCCATATCACCCGGTTCACAGCGGACCCAGCCTCTCACAGGAGAGGCGCCCGGTACTGGGCACCGGGCACCGGGCACCGGGCACCGGGCACCGGGCACCGGGCACCGGTCAGGCACTGGTCACCGGGCACCGGGCACCGGGCATCGGGCATCGGTCATCGACCGGGCAGTCACCGGGCACCGGGATGACACCGGGCACCGGGCAACCTCCGGGCACCGGGCAACCACCAGGAACTGGGCACCAGATTCTTCTGGTTCCTTCTTCTCTTGACAGCCAGCTTCTTCCGGTGGGAAGACGTTCTGTGTCTTCAGGTGGTCATCGTTCCACGTGTTCTCGGATGTCAAGAAGTCGATCTCGTCGTAGGGGTCGGGATCGTTCTAGCTCTTCGAGTTCTTCTTCGGGTTCTAGGTCTTGTTCTTCCTCTTCTTCGAGGTCCTTTTCGGGGTTTGGTTCCGTTTCTTCTAGACCTCGTTCTCCTGTTCGTCGGAGGAGACGTTCGTATAGATCTACTACACGTAGTACTAGTTTGTTGGATCAGATGGCTAAGGTTTTGGGGGCTCTGTCTAAGTCCCAAAACTTAGTGGGTTTGTCGGCTCCTCCACAGCCTGTGGTTCTACCGGTGGATCCGCCTCGGTATGATCTTCCACGTTTCGTGGTAGAGGACTGTCAGTCGGTGCCTGTTGGGCAGGCCACTTCGATAGGGAAAGATTTACCTGGGCAGGGTTCTGTTCTGGATGGGTCGGTTCCCGGGGTTCTAACTGTCTCCCCAGGGCAGGTTAGCTGTGTTCAGGACTCTGAGGTGGAGGGTGAGTTTGATGCGCTTCCTCCCTCCTTCTTGGATGCTCTGAATGCGGTTTACACTCTGCTGCCTGCAGATGTGTGTCCGCCTCTGCCTCCACCTCCACCACCACCTCGGGTTCATGCGTTGTATGAGGCTGATTCGGTGGTGGAGACGAAGGAGTTGCCGAGGCTCCCTTTTTCTCCTACAGTAGCGCTTCTGACTAAGGAGATTGAGGATGCTTTTGGGAAGGGTTTGGCCACTGCGGGTTCCCGAGTGCCTGGAAAGTTGAATGTCACACAGGGGTCTAAATTCTACACGCCGCACAATACGGCGTGGCCGTTGAGACCTCCTGTTCTTGATAAGGACGCATCGGCAATTGGTATTTCGTCGGTTCCTGGTCCCGGCTTGCATTTTGCTAAAGCATGGGAGTCGGCTGACTCTAAACTTTGGTCAATTGTGGCTATGGCTTCACACATTGATTTATGTTTGGGGGCTGCTAAGGAGGCTATGAATCAAGATGATTCTTCGTCTCTGGACGCGGTACTTCAGTCGGCGGCCCGTGCCTCCAAGCATATTCTTAGCACGTCTTTGGCGGCTTCTACAGACATGCTTTTGTCCAGGAGGGACGCTGTGCTATCCGGCTCCTCTGTGTTGACTGGTCCTGCCAGAGATTTGCTCCGCTCAGCTCCTATCACCTCTGATTCCTTGTTCGGGGGCAGGTGTGAACGTGCAGCAAAGGACGATTTTTCTGTTAAGGAACGGTTGTTTTTGACCAGGAGTTTGTCACGTTCTAATCAGGGTGGCTCTCGCAAGAGGCATGCTACTTCAAGGGGGCGTGGGTCTTCTCAGGCGAACTGGGTTAAGAACACGGTGCCTTCTCGTTCTTTGAACCGTGGGTCTGCACCGAAAGTGACGGTTCCGAGGGTTCCTCCGGCGGCTCCGTATTTCCAACCTCCTGTAGGGTCGTTTTCCAGGAGTGTTGTGTCCGCTCGGGGCCGAGGGAGGGGTGGTTTCTCCGGTCGCCGGCCTCGGAGGAAGACCAGATAGGCCAACTGGGGCCGTTTCGTTTGGGGAGGACCAGCCCATGTCAGTTGTCTCCGCTCCTGTTGGAGGCAGGATCTCGTTATTTCCTCTCCAGTGGGAGGAGATAACGCGATACAATTGGGTACGGGAGGTAATCCACCAGGGTTACGCCATTCCGTTTTCGTACGGTCCCCCCCCCCCACCCCCCCCCCCTTGCGAAGGGGTCCACCCTTATAGAATCCCTACAGGGATTTGGTCAAGAGGGAGGCCCTCTCCAGAGAGGTAGCTTCTCTTCTGGAGAAGAGAGCGATAGAGGTGGTTCAGGACGTATCTTCTCCGGGGTTCTACAGTCGCCTTTTTGTAGTTCCGAAGAAGAACGGCAAACTACGCCCTGTCCTGGATTTATCCGTTCTGAACGAGTTTGTTCTGTCGGAACATTTCAAGATGGAGACGTCTCGGTCTATCCGGAGCGCCATTTGTCCGGGAGACTGGGCCGTGTCCATAGATCTGCTAGACGCGTACTTCCACGTGCCCATCCGCAGGTGCTCTCGGAAGTTTCTCAGGTTTGTTTCCGAGAATCGGGTGTTTCAATTCCGAGTGTTACCGTTCGGTCTGACGACGGCTCCTCGTGTCTTTACGATTCTCATGGAAACTGTGGCAGCGGAGGCCAGGCGACTGGGGTCTCTCTGCTCCAGTATCTGGACGACTGGTTAATTCACCATCAGTGCGTTCATTCGCTCAAGCGGAATCTGGAGGTGGTGTGGGGCTTAGTTTTGCGACTAGGTCTCATTCCCAATCTCGAGAAGTCGGAGTTGGTTCCCACACAGGATTTCTCTTATGTGGGAATGAACTTCTTGACCGATCAGTCGATCATCAGGGTTCCGTTGGACAGGGTGCGAGGCATTTTGACCAAAGTTTTCCAGGATTTGGACATGGTTTCTATGTCGGCTCGGCACTTTCTGTCACTCCTGGGCGTTCTGGGGGCAGCTGCGGAGTGGGTACTGCTGGGAAGGTTACATCTGCGTCCTCTCCAGTTTTACTTACTCGGGCTGTGGAGGCCTCACCGCGATCCGTTGGATCGGTCTTTGCCTCTGGTCACCGTCTTCAAACGGCATCTGAGATGGTGGGCAGTGGAGGACAGGTTCCTGCAGGGAGTGCCCATGGTGTTACCCCCTCCGACTCATTTTCTGTCCACAGACGCGTCGGGCACAGGTTGGGGGGCTCATCTGGAACCCCTAGGTCAGTGTTTTTCGGGCCAGTGGTCGGTGCGGGAAGCTCGAGAACACATCAACATGTTAGAGCTTTTGGCAGTATTCCGAGGTTTGACTGCTGTGGAATCCGGTCTGCACGGACAGGTGGTGCTGGTTTCTACTGACAACACGACAGTGGTGGCTTACATCAACAGGCAAGGTGGGACACATTCAATTCGACTGTGTCTGTTGACGCGGGAGATGCTGTTGTGGTGTCACGTCAGACACATCTCCTTGCGAGCCCGGCACATAGCGGGACACAGGAATGTATTAGCGGACTATCTGTCCCGGCAGTCCTCTCCCGTTCTGACGGAATGGGCTCTGCATCCGTCGGTGTCCAGTGCGATTTTGTCCAGATGGGGGGGTCCATTCGTGGATCTGTTTGCGACAAGGTTCAACAACCGGTTGCCTCTGTTTGTGTCTCCGGTGCCCGACCATCGGGCATTGGCGGTGGACGCAATGTCCTTGTCATGGACCAATCTGGACGGGTACGCATTTCCACCGTTCGTGATGTTGCCCGGAGTCTTAAGGAAGATTCGCGACGATCAGTCACTGATCACGCTGGTAGCCCCGTGTTGGCCGACCAGGAGCTGGTATGTCATGCTTTTGGAACTGCTGACAGAACACCCCGTAGTCCTTCCGGTCAGCCAGGATCTTCTGTCTCAGCATGCAGGGAAGACCCTTCACTCCAATGTGCGGATGTTAAACCTTCATGCGTGGCGGTTATCAGGCAGGCCGTCAGACGCGATGGTTTTTATTTTCAGAGGACGCTGCCAACGTTATCGCTCAGTCTCAACGTCCATCCACCACAAAGCTGTACGACGCTAAGTGGAGAGCCTGGGTGGATTGGGGCCATCAACAGTTGGTCGATCCACTCAATCCCACTATAGGTGAGATAGGTGAGTTTCTTTTGTTTCTTTTTCATACGAAGAATTTATCTGTGTCGGCCATCCGGGGGTATAGAGCGGCGTTGTCCAGTGTACTTCGGTTTTCTGATGACGCAGCGTGGTTTTTGGGCACTGACATCAAATTGTCAGCTATGATCGCACATTTTGCTAGGGCGCGTTTTGTGTCTCGTTCTTCCACTCCAAGGTGGAATTTGTCTTGTGTTTTGTGGTCATTATCCAAGAGCCCATATGAACCTATGGCTTCAGCCACTTTGTTGAATTGTTCCATTAAAACCGCTTTTCTTCTGGCCTTCGCTACTGCAAAGCGTAGAGGTGAGTTACATGCTTTCTGGATGGCTGATCAGCATATGTCTGTGGGAAAGAACTCCGTTTCTTTTTCATATGAACCGGGTTTCCTTCCTAAGACACAATCCCTCCTCACATGATCTTGAACCTGTTGTGGTTCCGGGCCTCCCTCCGTCTCGTCTGTCAGCGGCGGTGGATCGCACGCTCTGTCCAGTCCGTGCGGTCAAGTATTACGTACGGAAGACTAAGAACATTCGGTCCAACCGTAAGCGTTTCTTTATTCCGACTTTAGGCCAGCGGGAGGTATCGAAATCTACTATCTCCCGTTGGATAGGTAGAGCCATTACTAGAGCTTATACTTTAGTAAGTGGTTCTGCGGCCGTGAAATTTAGGCCCAAGCCGCACAAGGTACGAGCAGTCTCTACTTCTTGGGCTTTTCGTTCGGGCATTTCCGTCAGGAAGGTCATGCGAGCGGCAACTTGGAAAAATTATAATACTTTTTCCAAGTTTTATCTAAGATCGCTATCTGAGCAGGCGGGTGATGTGCTTCAACTGGGTCCGTTAGTGGCAGCGGGTGAAGTTGTTGGTTAGTCTATCGGTAGCATCGCTTTTAGACACTTTTTGGATCTACCTGTTTGCGCTCTGCTGGATCTCTTTCTGATAACCCGATCATTCGGTTTGTCATTACAGTTCCAGTGGAGTATGGGGGTTGGGAAGTGTGGCTCATCGCTAGATGAGCTTCACTTGCTTTTCTTCATGTATGGGTGTCTGTGGTTATGAATGGTTTATACTGTTCATCACACTGGTCATTAGTTTTTGGTGTGTACATTTTTGGATAAGAGCAAGGCAACCTAACCAGTTTGTTGCAGGGGTGTTACAAAAGGTTAGTTTTACCTTTAGTTAGTCATTTTTTGGTTTCTGCTCTCTTTGTCTAACTTATATCAGTTTATATGGTTATGGTTTTGGGCTAACTTATGGCCAGTTTGACGCCTAAGCACTTACTTGTTAGGATGACCTTAGTGCTTAGGACGTTGTATATGTGTTCTCGATATGGACGAGTTATGTATCGTCATGAGACTATGTTCAGACTTGGTATTTATCTCGGTTGAGTCTGTTGCATGTGAGGTGCCAGGCAACATCTTCGTCGAGGTTTCCTTCGGTCAGGATCTGCGTTCACTGAGCAGCCTCCGTCGTGCTTCACTAGGGTACAGATCGGTTCTACGAGTCAGTCCTCATGACTAGCGTGGTGGGATCGTTCTTCATCCACTCTTCACCTACTTTCGTTTGAGAAGGGGGGCCATTTGGGCGCTCCGATGCTTCTTTGGTGAGTCTATGTTTTTACATTATATGTAACAACTAAGTGATACCTAGGCCATATATATTTATAATTATTTGTTCCTGTTTTCGAGGGTTTTTAATCTGCCTTACCATTCCGGTCGAGTATGAGTAGTGAGAATACCTCCCACCATCACTACGAATTCTTGCAACCATTCAGGTTAGTTTGAAGACATAAAAATGGAAAATTATTACTAATTTTAGTTTTTAATTATTCATACTCACCTGAATGGTAAGGTAGACCCTCCTCCCGTTCCCCGCTTGATGGTTTCATCTTCTCCCTACTTCAGTTTCTTCGTGCTGCTATTCTACTAGCAGTTTGATTTCCTTTTGGAAATTAGTATTTTGAAGCTGTATACCTAACAATAATAGAAGGTGTTTGAATAGCGGAAGAGCCAAATGGCTGTGTATAGAGCGGAATGGTCTATGGTGGGCTAATTGAGTGATTAGAGTAGGCAGATTTTTATTATTAGGACGATTTCATAGCAACCTAATAGTTTGCAACCATTCAGGTTAGTTGGAAGACATAAAAATGGAAAATTATTACTAATTTTAGTTTTTATTATTCATACTCGCCTGAATGGTAAGCAAACTATTACAACCATTCAGGTGAGTATGAATAATAAAAACTAAAATTAGTAATAATTTTCCATTTTTGATGGAGAAATAAGAAATTTACCTCCAAATTACGCAGCTTAACTGGAGCTCTGCCCCCTATGCGATATAGCAAGTGGGGGCATATTGCATTGCTCTTGATGTTCCATACGTCCGTCCATTCGTGTATATTTACGGTAAAATGTTTGTAACATGCAGTTTCTCCAACATGTAATATCTTCAACATTACAAGAAGGATTGCTTCGATACTTGGACACTTGAATCACCTGAACATTTGTCACACACTCGCGCCACCATTAACGTGCCCTTGAACTTTATCACCTTCAAAATGTCGCTGAAACACTTAGCCATTTTATTGCGTCAAAAAGTTTGTAAGAGTTTCTCCAACATGTAATATCTTCAATATTACGTGAAGGATTGCTTTGATATTTGAACACTTGAATCAACATTTGTCACACACTCGCACCACCATTAACTTGAACATGACCTTTTTTTTTACCGTCACAAGGTCGATGAAACACTTTTTGCAGTCAAGTGGGCATATCCATGTTTTACATGTCTATTTTTTTTGGGTTAATGTTTTTCGGTGTACTATCAAAACCTCGGCAGTGCAACATGCGGGCCAAAGCCATCTCGTTCTCCAAGTGACGGTTAGTAATTTTATTCATTTAAATTAACCCTTTTCATGCTGAGGATACGCCATTTTGTTTGTGAAAAATCCGTGGGAAATAATAAGTTATAGTAATTTCCAATAACCTCCGAAGGGAAGCGCATTTAATGCACATTGTTTTAAAGTCACTCTTTTTATTGAATTTTCGACCACAAATGTGGTCGAAAATTCAATAAAAAGAGTGACTTTAAAACAATGTGTAATAAGTTATAGTTGGCATATTGAATTGTTAAGAAAACCATTTGAGCCAATAATTAAAGACCTTTTATTTTGAACAAACCCAGCTTTTGTGGGGACTCATCGATGCATGCAAGTTTCGAAGGGGGATGAGAAAAAGGAATGTAGTGTAGATCCAGATGAGCTGGCTCGTGATGAGCCATCTCATCAGGATCTCTAATTTCAGGGCGGAATATATTTTTTCTCGATGTAAATATTCTGTTCTGATTTTGGGATTTTCCCCCCAATGCAACAGGTTAAAACGGGTTTGCCCGGCCTTTCATGACCTTTCATGACCTTAGCTGTTGATAGACCATTAAACACCAATAAACAAACAAACTCACCAAAGTAATTTTCATATTTTTGAGAACAGAAAATACTCCCCTTTTCATAAATGGTCTAGTCTGAAAACCATTTTGTGACGATTGGATTGGTAGCAAAATTAACATATCAAAACCTATTCCAGTTACTTAGGGGTGAAAGTGTTAAAAAGGCTTCTTCAATGACTGAATGGCAAACAACATAGTCCCTAGACTGGGAATTAAATATGCTGATATCATAGATTTATAATTAAGTTCCCTGATGTCAGTTCGGGGCTGTCACAGTGGTGGGGTTAGGGTCAGGGTCAGGGTCAGGGTCAGGGTCAGGGTCAGGGTCAGGGTCAGGGTCAGGGTCAGGGGCAAGTGTGGAACATTTGGGACAGCAACTGACAAAGGGACCGTGTGACATTTGCAAGCAGCATAGCCCCTGATCAGCCACGCAGTCTGATCCGGGTCTATGCTGACTACGCTCTTCAGTAACTGTTCACGGTATCTTTCCTGTCATTTGATAATGATGTAGCTCCTATATCAGGCGCGGATACAGGGGGGGGGGGGGGAGAGGGGGTGTACAATACATACATTACAATACAATGTGATATTATACAATACTCGACTAGTTGGATGACTTTTTTCGTGGCTTAGGTGTCAGGAAATCGCATCTGCGGCGATCTGGCATTTAATAATTTCCAGGGGGAGACCACCAGACCCCCAAACTTTACGATGCGCATTGCGCTTCACGCTCGCAGAGGTCTAGACCCCCCCCCCCCCCCCCCTGCAATTATTTCTGTATCCGCGCCTGTATATGCAGGGTTGGTATATCCTGGAATCAGGATTTGAGGAAGCACACTTTTACTCATTTATGGGTGCAAACATATGTTTAGCCATTTGCAAGATTTGGCACATGGAACTGTTCCCTCCCCTGTATATGATTTTGTGACTACTTTTGAGAATTTTTTCATCATTTTCTATATTTCTTCTCGAAAGTATATGTTGTCACCACTCATCTGAACCGTCTCGACGAGACGGTTCAGATGAGTGGTAACAACATATACTTTTATAGAGAAACAAACAAAATAATCAGATTTTCATCAATAAAAAGTATTCTATCCATAGACTTCAATACATTTTGTATGTTAAGTGTCTCAATTTGTTGCAAAAGCTGTAAGGTGCCTTTTGTCAGCCGGTGGACCTTATATGTCTGGTATTTGTGTCCTGGATATTGGTTGGTCTCACAGCACATTTAAACTCTCATTTGTACTTCACAGGATTAAAGGCCAACAATACAAGTATTGATTTAATCTCTCATAACTGTAATCATAGCTCTATATACACAACATACATGTTCATAATTATGTGATAAACATGTGATATTTATTATTATGAATGTGCCGAGTGTGTAAATAATGCAAAATAACATATAAACTTATGTGGATTTATGTAGATGTGTTTATGGAACTATTATAAGCTGGAACAGTTGATTGAGCTTAGTGATAGTAATTTTTGACTATATTGTAATAAATTATTAGTACTGAGAGTGCTTGAACAGCTCTGTGTTTAACTCTTTGCATGCTAGCGGCGAAAATATCCGCCAAACGAATTAGGATTATATGTTTTATTTCTCTGAACTCAATTCTAATGAAATTCCAAGACATATTCATGATATTTACAAGAATAAAAGAAAATATGATGAATTTTTGTCTGATAGTTTTGAACTATTTATAGCCCACAAGTTTCCCAGCATGCAAAGAGTTAATTTATGTGCATATGCTTTATGTACTAACTAGGCAGTTCATTCTCTCGGATGGTAGACCATATTTTGGTATTTCAAGAACTTTTAACAGTAGGTATGTTTGTGTTTTATTATCTGTTTAACCAATTCATGTACATGCATATCTATTTTATTCAGTATCTGGCTGCACATTTACAATATTTTTTGCAAGCATTTTAACCCTTAACCCTTGGAATGCTGGAAACGAAAAGTGTCGTCTGCTGCTGCTTAATATTTTGCCTTTTTTCTCAACAAAAACATGGTTTAACAGCACTTTAGAATCATTAATGATTTCCATCGGAAATGATTCTAAAGTGCTGTCAAAGCATGTTTTTTTATAATAGAAACTAAACAGCAGACAACAAAATTTAAGATGTTAAAGGTACATGCCCACTCAGTAGGCACAAAATGTTCTTTATAAGGAATTAAATAAGTGTATAATTGTGTCACCATTCCACCAGTTGTAAACGTAAAGTTACAAATGCCCGCTATACAGATATAATCATTTAGTATTAAATATTTTACTGATAGTGACACGCGGTGGTATCAGGCTATTTTCATATGCAAATGAGGCATGCTATTTTTTAGCTCACCTGAGTGAAGCTCATGTGAGCTATTGTTACCGCAATGTGTCCGTCGTTGTCCGTCGTCGTCCGTGAACATTTTCAAACGTCTTCTCCTCGGTAACCATTGGGCCTATAGTCACCAAACTTCATGTTCATGGTCCTTTGGTAGGGGGATTGCAAAATTGTTAAAATGTCGTCATTACATAATACAAAATGGCCGCCGTCTAGAAATAGCATACATTCTTAAAAAATCTTCTTCTCATGAACCGCTAGCCGGATTTCGACGAAACTTGGTAGGAATGATCGATGTACAATGCTCTTTCAAAGTTGTTAAAATGGTGACCCCGGGGTCAAAAATGGGCGTGGCCCTGTGGGGTTAAATTAGGGTCAAATTTTATTTTTGACCGAATATGGTCATATTTAGAGATTTATTAGAGATTTCAAAATTCTTCTTCACATGAACTGCTTGGCCCATGGTAGCCAAACTTAAAAGTTATGGTCCATGGGTGAAGCCTTTTCAGATTTGTTAAAATGGAGGTCATCGCTAATCCAAGATGGCTGCCGTCTAAAAATAGCATAAATTCTTCAAAAATCTTCTTCTCATGAACCGCTAGCTGGATTTCGACGAAACTTGGTAGGAATGATCGATGTACAATGCTCTTTCAAAGTTGTTAAAATGGTGACCCCGGGATCAAAAATGGGCGTGGCCCTGTGGGGTCAAATTGGGGTCAAATTTTATTTTTGACCGAATATGGTCATGTCTATATCAAATCGAAGGTATCAAAGAGGCGATCGCTCTGGTACATTATTTTATCGAAATCGGATGGTCATGTCATCCAAGAATGCCGCCGAAAGGTCAAAAAGTTGTTCTTTAAATATTAGAGATTTCAAAATTCTTCTTCACACGAACCGCTTGGCCCATGGTGGCCAAACTTCACAGTTATGGTCCATGGGTGAAACCTTTTCAGATTTGTTAAAACGGAGGTCGTTGCTAATCCAAGATGGCCGCCATCTAAAAATAGCACAAATTCTTAATAAATCTTCTCATGAACTGCCAGCCGGATTTCGACGAAACTTGGTAGGAATGATCGACGTAGATGCTCTTTCAAAGGTGTTAAAATGGTGACCCCGGGGTCAAAAATGGGCGTGGCCCGTGGGGTCAAATTTTACTTTTGACCAAATATGCTCATGTCATATATCAAATTGAAGGTATCAATGAGGCGATTGCTCCGGTGCAATATTTGTCGGAATCGGATGATTATGTCATCCATAATGGCCTCCAAAAGGTCCATTTATTCAAGATTTCAAGAACGTCTTATTCTCAGGAACCACATGGCCGATGCTGGCCAAACTTCATAGTAAGTTAAGATCCTTGGGTGAAGCATTTTCAGATTTGGTAAAATTAGAGTCATCGCTTAATCCCATGTGTGACCGCCATCTAAAAATAGCACAATTTTTTTAAAACACATGAACTCAATGTCACATTCTCCTCTTGTGTTCATGGAGTCAGGTGAGCGAATTAGGGCCATCATGGCCCTCTTGTTCATTTAGCCGGTGGCAAAATAATTTCCTTGACGGTACTATAATCAAAACTTCTTATTGCCGAGTATCCATGCAAATTTGCATGGATACTCGTCAATCAGAAGTTTTGATTACTCTGGTTAATATGGCTACAATTGACCGCGATAATTTTGGGTCGTAGGCTGAACTGTCCTACGATTTGTGCCAAAGTAAATATGGATTGTTCTGGACATGATTTTGGGCCAATTTTTCCACTGGTACACTGGTATGGGCCGAAAAATTCATGGTCCGCAAAGTTAGTAGACGTATATGTGATCAGCTGTTGCCATTAATAAATTTAATAATTGACCTGGATTTCATTATCAAGTAATTTTTTTGCGTATTTACATGTTCCATAATCATTCTAACGTTCATGTATATATTTAATTCATGTCAATTCATATCGATTTTTCTGCATATTTACTTCTGATTTGGCATTTCCCCCCAATACAGCAGGTTAAAAAGGGATCGAACCCGTTTTACCGGCCTTAAATGACCTTAGCTGTTGATAGGCCGTTGCCATGCATTGCCTCTTGGCAGTACATGAGAATTTTCTCAAATAGAGACAATTCTCAAACGCTGTAAATAAACAGCAGGTGAACGAAATTGGATTCAGCATTGTAGAGGTTAACCCCATTCAGTTAATCAAACAATATTCTAATCACATCGGCAATTAGCCCACATTTATCCAGTCGTGGTAAACCCATTCCTTTCGGAATACACCTATACGGGTATGAAATGTATTAAATATTTTATTTCTCAATGAAAGTATATGTTGTGACCACTCATTTGAACCGTCTCAATGACGTTTGAGTGCATAGAAGGAAAATATTTAGGATTTTCCGCAAACGTAATGGCGTATCCTCAGCATGAAAAGGGTTAATATACCAGTGACTGGTTGGCAAATAGTGTAGACCCTGGTCGGACTGTTTGTATGCACTACTGGTGCAGGAGCTACACTGGTCACCAATAGCTTGAACACACATCTTGTCTGTTGGCATTCCCACTCGTCTTGAATATGGATACAGCCAAGTCTCCTGGGAGTTGGGTTTTTTGCCTTTGGCATGTTAATTAAATACAATTTTATTCAAATATTGAGTTTCTGTTCTTGAATCCGAAATTAATTGACCGGGCTAGTTAAAATTTGCATGCTATAACACTTGAATCTCAACATACACATGCAGCTCGCTCTAGCTGCAGAAGAATTACATATGGTACACATATTACCATGCTGAATCCCCGGCCTTAAATGACCTTAGCTGTTGATAGGCCGTTAAACACCATTAAACAAACAAACAATGCTGAATTAAATTTTCTCGTATGCTGTTTATGTTTTATTATACCCCCCGCAACGAGTTGTGGGGGGTATACTGGAGTCAGGTTGTCCGTCCGTCCGTCTGTCCGTCCGTCCGTCTGGGCACACATTAGGGTACTTATGTGGCTAGCCCCACAGGGTTATGGACTTAGTAAAGGATAGGGTTGGTTACAATTAGCCACCTAAAAAATCCTTTTATGTGGCTAAAAATCGTTTTATGTGGCTAATATTTAACATGTAATAAGCCACATAAGTATAGTACTGTAAGAACGTCCGTCCGTCCATCCGTCCGTCCGTCCGGGCACACATTAGGGTACTTATGTGGCTAGCCCCACAGGGTTATGAACTTGTTAAAGGATAGGGTTGGTTACAATTAGCCACCTAAAAAATTGTTTTATGTGGCTAAAAATCGTTTTATGTGGCTAATATTTAACATGTGATAAGCCACATAAGTACCCTAATGTAAGAACGTCCGTCCGTCCGTCCGGGCACACATTAGGGTACTTATGTGGCTAGCCCCACAGGGTTATGGACTTGGTAAAGGATAGGGTTGGTTACAATTAGCCACCTAAAAAATCGTTTTATGTGGCTAAAAATCGTTTTATGTGGCTAATATTTAACATGTGATAAGCCACATAAGTATAGTAATGTAAGAACGTCCGTCCGTCCGTCCGTCCGTCCGTCCGTCCGTCCGCGTCCGTCCTCCGTCCGTCCGTCCGTCCGGGCACACATTAGGGTACTTATGTGGCTAGCCCCACAGGGTTATGGACTTAGTAAAGGATAGGGTTGGTTACAATTAGCCACCTAAAAAATCCTTTTATGTGGCTAAAAATCGTTTTATGTGGCTAATATTTAACATGTGATAAGCCACATAAGTATAGTAATGTAAGAACGTCCGTCCGTCCGTCCGTCCGTCCGTCCGTCCGTCCGTCCGTCCGTCCGTCCGTCCGTCCGTCCGTCCGTCCGTCCGTCCGTCCGTCCGTCCGAGTTGACGAGGGTATGCTTGTGCCGCAATTTCTGAGAAAAAAGTATGCTTGTGCTGCAAATTGATCTTGTGTGACTGTCACACAAGAAAATGTGTCTAAATCGTCTAAAAAGTAGCCTGTGTGACTGTTTCAATGTGTCCCAAAAATCGCAGCAGAAGTGTCCCAAAAATCGCAGCAGAAGTAAGTTGGACACTCTCGGTCATTTGGATGCTATTAGGGTCCATGGACATGATGGAGTTTGGACGATACCGCAAATCTTCAACATTGTCTCGTTTACGAATCTGTAGCTCCGAGGATATGAGACGCTTGGATGTATGGTGCCGTGCGTACACTTTTTGAATTGACACAGAAGTAAAATTTGTTGCCACACAAGCAGCATTGTCACACAACTACCCCGCAGTGTGTCCGTCCGTCCGTCCGTCCGTCCGTCCGCCCGGGCACACATTAGGGTACTTATGTGGCTAGCCCCACAGGGTTATGGACTTAGTAAAGGATAGGGTTGGTTACAATTAGCCACCTAAAAAATCCTTTTATGTGGCTAAAAATCCTTTTATGTGGCTAATATTTAACATGTGATAAGCCACATAAGTATAGTACTGTAAGAACGTCCGTCCGTCCGGGCACACATTAGGGTACTTATGTGGCTAGCCCCACAGGGTTATGGACTTGTTAAAGGATAGGGTTGGTTATAATTAGCCACCTAAAAAATCGTTTTATGTGGCTAAAAATCGTTTTATGTGGCTAATATTTAACATGTAATAAGTCACATAAGTACCCTAATGTAAGAATGTCCGTCCGTTCGTCCGTGCATTCGTGCAAACGTCCGTGCGTCCTTCATTGAAAATTCTTAATATTTCACTTGTGCATTCCTCTAAGGTTGTACTGTCATGCTGTGACATATCTACGACCGTCCAACTCCCGTTGATCCCAAGGTCAAGGTCACATACTTAGTCTCTTTACAAAACTTAACATCAGAGAAATATGTTATAACTTCTATTTCTTTGATCGAAAATTCTTAATATTTCATGCATGCATTCCTCTAAGGCTCTACTATCATGCTGTGACAAATCCCTGCTGATATCAAGGTCAAGGTCACATTATACTTAGTCTCTTTACAAAACTTAACATCAGAGAAATCGGTTATTACTTCTATTTCCTTCATTGAACATTCTTAATATTTCACTTGTGCATTCCTCTAAGGTTGTACTATCATGCTGTGACATATCTACGACCGTCCAACCCCCGCTGATCCCAAGGTCAAGGTCACATACTTAGTCTCTTTTACAAAACTTAACATCAGAGAAATATGTTATAACTTCTATTTCTTTGATCGAAAATTCTTAATATTCCATGCATGCATTTCACGCATGAAGACAAAATATAAATAATAACAGACGACAATTTGCGTAATGGTTGTTAACCCTCAATGCGCTGGAGACGGAAATTGTCATCTGATGTTTTTCATTTTTACCTTAATTCTTAACTAAAAATCTATTTACAGCACACGAGAATCGTCTCCATTGGAGACGATTCTTGTGCCCTGTCAAAACAGGTTTTTGTCGAGAAATATTGAAAATAAAACGTTTCCATCAGACGACAAGATTTAATTCAGCGTAGTAATGGTTAATGGCACTGGGTCTCGGATATGTGCAGAAAACGATGAAACAGATTAGTAAAAACATAATTTAACTCTTCGCATGATGGGAAACTTGTGGGCTATAAATAGTTCAAAAATAGCGGACAAGAAATCATCATATTTTCTTTTATTTCTCCCTGTAAATATCATGAATATGTCTTGGAATTTCATTAGAATTGAGTCCTGAGGACTCAATTCTAGGCTAGCAACCACCAATTAGTTTTACTATACAACTTAACCGATTCCTCCAAATATGGCCATTCTCTCACACTTTCACTATTCGTATGGATGCTGTGGAACCTACCTTTTCATAACCTGCAACCTGTCTGCACCGGATTTTCACTAATTAAACAATATGTTCACTTACTCCTAAGAAAGAAAAAATCAACCTTGTCCAGTCCGCCATATTGTTTATCATCACAATGTCATGTGACGTAGTGTTCACATCACGTGACAAGCAGGCTCAGTAATTTCTTTTAAATGCTAGAAATGTGCTGAAAACTGGTGTTAAAAACACCCCAACATGTTTCTCAAGTAAAATTGGGCTGTAATGGATCAGGATTTACAAGCAAACTGGGTCTGTGGCCTCAAAACGTCTGCACTATTTTTTTATACCGGACTACTAAAGCATACCCCCTGGCCGATGTGTACTATATTTAGCACAGTCATACCTATAAGGCATTTTTTTTGCTATAATATCTCAATAAAACTGCCTACCATTGTCTTGTCTGACCTATTTCGTGACAGCAAATGTAATTTTACATTATTTAGAAGACTAACTTTTTAACAGTGGCAATTTAAGAATGGTCATATAATTATGGCTGTCCAGCTGCGGAAACTTCAGTTTCACCAGAATTTTCCAGAGTATTATTTTCTCATATATTTCTTAGGAAAAGTCTATATTGTTGATGCACCTGTAAAGATTTATCATAAAATAGATGGTGCTTGTCAAAAATATTGGCTGTTCCACAATTATGGGGTTAAAACAATTAAATTTATCGAAAAATCGGGCGGTGATTTCGGAGTATTTTTGTTTTTTTTTTATCATAAAAACAGGCGAAAAAGTGACTTTTCGAAGTATTTAGTCAATCTACATGTTGTAATTTGCATAGAAACATTTGTCCGCATAACTTAGTGACATGCCAGAATGATACGGGTCAAATTAAATTGAAACCAGCCCAGTCTACGAGTGCTGCCAGTGAATTCAGACATAGAAGTGTTAAAATGTCACAGGAAATTGAAACAAGTGTGCCCGTGTTGACACTTGTTTCCTTAGGGTATAGACACTGTCTGTTAAATGAGCAATGCTATCCCATATATATTTCTCTACCGATATGCACTGCTCAGAGTGAACTTGGTTAACCTAATGAAAACATGCCGGCCAATAAGCATAGCAAGACGGTTCGAGTTGAAGGTGACTCTTGCTACAATAACCCAATATTCAATAGCGACAGTACACCATTTCAAGCGGGTACAATCGTGACAACCACTATGTGCGAGAATGATACCAAAGATAAATTAATCATTGGGGCATTTGTTGGCAGTAAGCTGTGCATAAGAGGTAGTAAGCTAAGAAATCAGGGTGGAGATATCAGCTGCCCAAACCATCATGGTCACTGCACTGCCAACCTCCTCGAAAATGAGTCAATAGGTAATGAAGCGAAATGGAATGAAATCGTTACGAAGCAGATAAATAGTGACTTACATGTTAGTCATTACACGGGGGACGGTGTAGATGCCGCTCAACCAGGGGTAACGGTAACGCATCTAAAAGATATCCGCCATCTGAGTAACTCCCTGAAACGAGAAATAAACAAGGCGCCATTTAGCTCGAACATGTTTCGTGGGTAAACAAATGTTTTTTACCTTCGGCCTTAAATTGCAACTTTCACTCCATCTTCCCTTAGCTGGGTGCTTATTACAATTAATACACAGTAGCAGAAAACAGCTTGCAGCGGTATGATATAATTTCTGCTAAATTTAAAAATTTTGAAATTTTTCTAGAAAAATGTAGCCAAGAAGTACTGGCGTAGACCCTGATCGTACAGCCAAATTTGGTCTATGATGTTTGCAAGTATCAACCGAGTCAATAAATAATGTTTAGAAAAACGTTGCTACCTGTTGGGGAGCTATACACTTGATACCGGTTAGTAATCAAATACACAGTGCCAATTAAAGCGACGCGCCACTTTAATATGGCCGAACTAGTCAGTAACAGGCTCATCTGGCTCCCTGATGCATCTCAAATCTGTGTAATTAGTATGCAGACATGTACATAATGTAGATAGGTATACAGTTAATTTACCGTAATTAATAAAACAGGAACTATTAGCAGATACAGGGTGGATATGTGACGCCGTCGCTAGCATGGCTCAGACAGCGCTTTTCGCTATGGCAATTCTTTCGAGAATTATTTATAATTGTTGACTCGGCACTCAGGTGGGCCGGGTTAACACACAGGGAACAACCACATAAATGTGATATTTCAAGGTGCCTGGGTATTTCAAACACATTATGGTGTAACATGAATGCTACTCTATGTGTATAATAGTATTTTATTATTGCATCATTTGGAAATTTAACTTTAATCTTTCCATATTTGACTCGTACACCTGTGGTTATCCCGACCCACTTGATGCAAACCATTTTCATTAAATAAAACTGATTTTCCAGCAATTCTGTCCTTTGTTCTCTTAATAAAACTTGCTGTAGCCATGATTAAAACCGTTTAAGAGTTGTTTTCAAAGAAAGCAGACAACATCCACTGATGACCCGGAAATGCTTATAGGCTAGCAACCACCAATTAGTTTTACTATACAACTTAACCGATTCCTCCAAATATGGCCATTCTCTCACACTTTCACTATTCATATGGATGCTGTGGAACCTACCTTTTCATAACCTGCAACCTGTCTGCACCGGATTTTCACTAATTAAACAATATGTTCACTTACTCCTAAGAAAGAAAAAATCAACCTTGTCCAGTCCGCCATATTGTTTATCATCACAATGTCATGTGACGTAGTGTTCACATCACGTGACAAGCAGGCTCAGTAATTTCTTTTAAATGCTAGAAATGTGCTGAAAACTGGTGTTAAAAACACCCCAACATGTTTCTCAAGTAAAATTGGGCTGTAATGGATCAGGATTTACAAGCAAACTGGGTCTGTGGCCTCAAAACGTCTGCACTATTTTATTATACCGGACTACTAAAGCATACCCCCTGGCCGATGTGTACTATATTTAGCACAGTCATACCTCTAATGAAATTCCAAGACATGTTTACAGAGAGAACTAAAACATATACTCCTAATTTGTTTGGCGGATATTTTCACCGCTAGCATGCAAAGAGTTAAGTTAGATTTATATCGTATTTCTGAAAGCAATAGTACAAGAAAAACAAGGGTTTGGTAAAAACAAATGTTTGTAATACTGGAAAATAACTGGCTTTGCAAACGCTAGTTGTTTGTAGAATGGTCACTAGTATAAAAGTAATTATTTTAATTCAAGTAGTGTCTCGAATGGAAACATTTTTCTATGATTAACTAACTAAAAGTTGTTGTGTTACATGGCGACAAAATCGGTCATCATCGGTGTAGAAAACAGGGGGCTGGACGTTTATTAGACCACAGGTGTCTGCTAGAATTATTACGGTACATACCACTGGAGAGATATATTTCATGATCTAGTCCATTTTTTGCTAAAGATACACATTTTTTCTTACTGAAAAAAAAAATATTTTTCTTATTTCTCACCAAAACTATATGTTGCTACACCCATTTGAACCATCTCGTTGAGACGGTTCAAATGAGTGGTAGCAACATATACTTCTATTCATAAATAAAAAAATATTTGGTAGATTCTCGAAGTCTACATATGAATCTACACCCCTAATAAGGTTTACGTTATAATAACGACACAATGTTGCTGTGATTTCCTAAACCAATGAGGATTGATGTCAAGCACCATTGATGGCCAAGCGCCATCAGATAGTGTGCCGATGCATCAAGTGTCATCACTTAGCGTGAATATGCATACGTTAATGGAATAATGGTCAATATGTCGCTATTCTGGGTATAGAATATTGTCCCGTCTCTCGTATCGTCTAAATCGGCCATTATAGGAATAAATGGCCTTTTTGTGGAATTTATCGGGGTATGAACTTGGAAAAGTCGCGGGAATACTGGACGAAGGCCGGAAGGCCGGAAGGCCAGAAGGCCTCGTCCAGTATTCCCGCGACTTTTCCAAGTTTATATCCCCGATAAATTCAACAAAAAGGCCATTCATTCCTTATAATTCCAGCATTTTAAATAAATTCATCAAGAAAATGTGTTTATTTTCCGTTTTATTAAGAATTATTTTAACTGCGCCTCACGGTTACGGAAAGTAGTTTGGCGTGGGAGTTTACTGGGATATAAATTTTGGACAGAGACTTGCTACGGGCCAATCAAATGTTAGGGAATTGTGTAAATATTTTTGTGCTGGAAGTATTATGTTATGGGGATACACCACTTTATAGAAATGGCCAATGTTCTCTTTATTCCTCATCAGAGTATATTCAGAGCAATAGTTGCATTGAGGTGCACCGAGGCACATGTCTACCGTATTTATTCTAATAGTAGCCCCCTCTCTAATATTAGCCCCCATCCTATAGTTTCAGTCAAATTCTTTTATATAGTAAAGTCGTCTCATAATTATATGGAAGCGTCTGGTGCCAATGCTAAAATATTTTTCTAACTCCTAAGGAAGAGATAGTAATTATCTCCTAATTAGGAGTTATTATCTCCTAATTAGGACTTACTATCTCCTAATTAGGACTTATTAACTCCTAATTAGAACTTAAGTCTTATAGTAAGTCCTAATTGGGAATTTTTAGCTCTAAAAATGTTAATTACTTCGAATATTGAAAATAAACTTTTCCTTTCGTCCATACTGTTTCCGGTCTCATTTCCGTAGTCTGGTTTACAATTTAAATTTAGTATTTGAATACTTGAGTTGTTTAATTATTAACCAGTCAAATTTATATTTCATTTAATTATTTATTTGTTCTTTTTATGAAATTCTATATTATTATAGTTTATTCCAATAATGAATTATTACCTTATAATGAAATTAAGTTTTTATGAAGTTATATAGTTGTTTGGTTTTTTGTCATGGTTATTCTAAATGCTTTGCTCTGATTGGTTGGAAATAAAATTTTCTTCCAGACCGGTCTAGGTGTTCATTTTTCCTCACAGGTGATTTTCAGCTTATATGCTTTAGACATGAAATTTTTTCAAGTTTAAAAATTTTTGATATTGTCCGTTTTCGTGTTTTATATAGCTATTGTGCATTCTTCCTGTAATGTAACGAGAATATAGCTACCCCTCATTATTCAATTTAATTCGGTGGTCTCATATACGAATGAGGACATTCTAGTGGAAAGGAGGAGGGAAGGACAAAATGGCGACGTCGGAAAAACCAAAACGCTCGTCGTCTCAGAGGGTGAACGACTACAAGAGATACGCGGAGTCGGGAAAGTTGGATAGTACGCTGGGTACAATAAAAGAAGCGTTCTCCCCGGAAATGCGAAAGGACGAGTCGTCTACAGCTGCAAGGGAGGCTGGTGTGTTGATGTCACCGCCGGGGACGAGTGGAACCGGGGACGAAGCAGCTTTCCGTAAATTAGGCGGCGCGGTTAGAGCGGAGAACCCGTCAGAAAAAGTGCGTCCATTCGACGAGGAAGATTCAGATTTCTCGGATGATGAGGAAATATTGGAATTGCGGTCGCGGATAGCTTGCCAGGAGAGCGAAAAACGACATATTCGAAGGCAGCAAGAGAAGGAACGACTCAGGCTGCAATTGGTTAAATCGACAAAAGAAGTGGAACGCTTGAGGAAAGGAGGTAAGGGAGATAAACATCGGAAACTTTTGTCAAAAAAGCAATACACAACTCCCAGTGCAATAACCAGGTAGCCTCCTTATCATATGTTGATGTAAATAGTGACTTGTTGACAGTGAAAGACTTGAGAGACAATAAAAGATTACGTAAGGACGTTATTTCACAAATGAAAAATATGGGTTTAACCGATTCCTCTTCAGAATCCAGTTCTGATGGTGAATCTCCCTCAGAAGGAGAAATGGATGAAAATAATTCAAGTTCTTCCTATTCTGACCATTCTGTTACTTCTAAAAGTCAAAGTAAATGCAAAACGAAGCAGAAAAAATCGAAACAGTCTGGTATTCATGCCAGAGCCTCGGATAAAGTGAAATATCCGCAAAAATGGCCCCATTCTAATTTGCAGTATGAACATGTAAACAAATCGGTTTCATTTGAGAATTTGGATCTGAAATTATTTGTAGCCGGAGAGCTAGAAATAATTTCAGACACATCTATATCGCGCGAAGAAAGAAT
This sequence comes from Conchocele bisecta, assembly GCA_029237695.1. Lineage (NCBI taxonomy): Eukaryota > Metazoa > Mollusca > Bivalvia > Lucinida > Thyasiridae > Conchocele > Conchocele bisecta. The sequence goes on along the minus strand of CM055265.1, from coordinate 53,517,243 downwards.
GGGAAGAACTGAACTATTAAAAAGATAGTTTATTTTTCAAACACGTACACATTCGACGGTTTGAAAAACTTTTATGCTGCCTGGGTTAGAAGGATTGAATTGGGAATGAATAAGTGGCGGGATGATTCACAACAAATAGAGCAAGCAATCCTCAGTAAACATCTATGGCGTTCAGAAGGGGGTAGGAAAAACCAGCGTAATGTTTCGAATGACACTAAGAAGGAATTCGAATCCTCTCAGTCGGAGCAAATCTGGTTTTGTGCATTGTTTAATCGGAACAAATGTTCAAGGCCAGGGGATCATTTTGATGTAGTAAGGGGACGAATGAGGCACTGTCTGCACATCTGCGGAGAGTGCTGGCTTAAAGATAAGAAGAAAATTAAACATCCTGAATGTTCAAAAGACTGCCCTCATTCTGCAGCATGACAAGCACATATCGATGGCATAATCAGGGCGAATGTACATTTGCCAGATATTTTTTTGCCATAATTCGCAAAGGCTTCAATGAATGTTTCTGAAGTAAAAAGTAAGGATTCAATAATAAAATCTAATGACGATTCTAAGGATGGGTATAATGCTAATTTGAGAGTTCATAAAATTTGTAAAGTTTGTGATGTATCGGAACTAGACATTAACAGAACAAAATTTTTAATTGACACGCATGATAATGTTATAGAATCAGGCAAGCATAACTTTGAAGGTTGTAAAATTATTATTAATAACAAATTGAATATTCCATTTTTTAAGACATGTTGGTTGATTATAAGGATGTACAGTTGTGTGATTTGTTACAATATGGTTTCCCTTTGGGATGTATTGCCGAACCTTGTCCCAATGTTAAAGTTTTTAGGAATCATAAAGGGGCTAGGGAATTTTCAAATGAAATTAATGAATATTTGGTGAAAGAAATTAAAAACAAAACGGTGCTGGGTCCTTTTTTAAATAATCCATTTAATAAGCCAATGATTGTTTCACCTTTAAATACGGTGCCAAAGAAAGATTCTAAAGAGAGGCGGGTCATTTTGGACTTAAGTTTTCCAAAAAATAATGCACTAAACGATTCTATATCAAAAGATCAATACTTAGGTGACAGGGTGTCATTAATATATCCCAAAGTAGATGATTTGGTTCAGATCGTGAAACAAAAAGGGAAGAATTGTTTTCTCTATAAGAGGGATATGAGAAAAGCGTACAGGCAGCTGAGTATTTGTCCAGGTGAATACCACAAAGTAGGGTACAGACACAAAGGGCATTTGTTGTTTGACACTGTATTGTCCATGGGTCTTAGAAGTGCTGCTCAAATATGCCAAAGAGTGACAAATGCTATATCATTTATCATGTTGTCATTGGGATTGTGCATTTTGAACTATTTGGATGACTTATGTGGGGGTGAGACACCGGAATTAGCGGATTTCGCTTTTTAAACACCTTAGGAGGTATTTTGGAAAAATGTGGTTTTGAAGAATCAACAGAAAAAGCATGCATTCCTGCAACTAGAATGACTTTTGTGGGTGTTCTTTTTGATACAGAAAAATTAACCTTAGAAATTACTCCAGATAGATTAATAGAAATTAGTTTGTTAATTGATAAATGGTTACAAAAATCAGATACTTCAAAAAAGGAATTACAGTCTTTGATAGGTAAATTAAGTTTTGTAAGTGCAGTGGTTAGGCCAGGTCGAATTTTTGTTCAACGGTTATTAAAGTTTCTTCGGTACATTTATAAAAGTAACGGAAGTAGACATATTATTCCAGAATACCTTAGGAGAGACTTATTGTGGTGGAAACAATTTTTGCCATCATATAATGGAATTTCGATGATGTCATTTGAGCAGTGGTCATTGCCGGATGGCATACTATCAACAGATGCATGTTTAACGGGTTGTGGGGGGTTGTTAGGCAACCGTTATTTTCATGCAGACTTCACAGAATTTGTGGTTGAACAGCAATTGCATATTAATGAGCTAGAACTATTAACAATTGTGGTGGCCCTTAAGTTATGGGGTTCGCGATGGGATGAAGGGATGTAGAATGGTCGTGCTTTGTGACAATCAGTCCGCTTGTTTAGTGTTGAACAAGGGTGCAACGTGCAATGACTTTCTGCAAAATTGTTTGCGTGAGATATGTTTCTTAGCTGCGATAAATGAATTTGAAATTAAGGCAAAACATATAGCAGGTGTAGATAATAGGTTGTCTGATTTGTTAAGCCGTTGGCATTTGGATTCACAGAACAGGGCTAGATTTATGACTGAACTCGGTTGCGAGGGAAATGAATGTTTCATTTCGGATGAAATGTTTATTTTATCAGATTGCTGGTAAATTTATTCTAATGAGTAATGTTCTTGTTGTGCTTGCAGATTCCCAGTTAAAGGTGTTGCAAGATGAGTTGCGAACGTCTAAAAAGTCCGGTTTCGCTGACGGTACAAACAAAAATTTAAAAACGCAGTGGGAAAGTTACTTGTTGTTCTGTACTTTTTTCGGGTTTATATCTGTGCCAGCGTCTACAGAAGTAGTTTCCTTGTTTGCACAATTTCTAAGTCGTTCATTCAAATCTGTCGATGCTATAAGGAAATTATATCAGTGGTATCCGTACTATGCATTTGTTGTTAGGCGTCGAAATAAATTTTAATGCTTATTTAATTAATCTGACGTTGAAGGGTATTAATCGCTTAAATCCACATTGTGTACACCAGGCTGCTCCTATTACACCCAGGATTTTATTGTTATTTCATGATAAATTAGAATTTGTCAATCCGGTAGACACATGTTTTTGGTGTTTATTTTTATTTGCCTTTTTTCTGTTAGCACGGAATCCAATTTGGTAGCAAGTTCAAATTCAGATGTTTCCGGGAAATATCTTTTAAGGGATGATGTTAAGGAAATGGGAACAAATTTATTAGTCACTTTTCGTTGGACAAAAACTTTGCAGTTTGGGGAACGTTTACTGCAAATTCCGTTAATAAAATATCTGATTCCTTATTGTGTCCCGTTAAAGCATTCAAAAATTTGGTTAAATTGAATCCAGTTTCAGGTAATACTCCATTGTTTTCTTTTGCTAGGAATAAGTGTATCACTTACCCAATGTTTCAGAATAAGTTAAAGTCTTTAATTTCGGCTATTGGTCTTAATCCGGATAATTACTCTTCTCATAGTTTTAGACGGGGTGGAACAACCTTAGCCTTTCAAGCAGGAGTGCCTTCAGAATTAATACAGCTTCAAGGTGATTGGCGCAGTGATGCGTATAAAAAATATCTTAGATTTACTTTAGATGATAAAATTCTAGTCGCAGATAGAATGAATAATCACATTCAGCTTACAGTTGATTAATCTATTTTAGGTAAAAAACGGACCCTCCTTATTTGCGACTCCATTGCCAAATATGTTGACGGAGTTGACAGTCTTGATGTGCAAGCCTATCCAGGAAGAACTCTTGGTGGAATTGCCTGTGAAGTCTCAAACAATCGTGTTCTTCAGGGTAAAATCTCTGATTCTGATTTTGTAATTGTACACGCTGGCACAAATGACATAAACAATATGGAAATAGAGGACTTTCCTGCCGCAGTTAATAATGTGTTCGCTTCCATTTGCGGTATCAAGCCACATGTTAAAATTTTATATTCTGCCATTCTACCAAGACCTGTAGATTTCAAATACACTAAAGTTAAAGTGATTAAAACAAATAATCGCATTAGGAGATTTTGTAAATATCGGAAATTTCCATTTCTTAAGACGTTCCGTCCATTTGTCTCTAAGAACGGAGAACCTTTTAGGCATATGTTCGCCGTGCGAGACGGGGGTCTTCATCTAAACACGGAAGGTTCGAGAGTGTTGAGCAATTATTTTTTGCAAGTGGTTAAGAATCTTAGAAACTCCTAATGTGCTTTCAATGTGAGCTGACGGAGCGATTGCCTGTGGAACTGTGTAATACCGGATCAAATGGCATAATATGCTAGTGGGTCGGGGGTTGCATTGGACTACAGCCAATTGCACTTTTAGCTTATGTGATATGTTTATGTTCGCAATGTGTGTAAAGACATTGTATGCATAATTGATAACTAATTTAATATATGCTTGTTGTATTTGTATGTGTAGTTGCAGTTTCTGAAATCGATTCTTCGCAAAAACGACATAAGTCTGTGCCAAACTTCCTGGACCACCAAATGCAACTCATGAAGACGCATTTGCTGTGCCATATTTCATCAAAATCCGTTGAATATTAAGGAAAATATCAAATAATACTTACTTTGGAGTGGGCGACGTTGTTGTTGTTGTAACCACGTGATCATGCACCTTGAATGTGGAGTCTCATTTGTTTTATGTTCTATTACTATGTGGCATGTTTTGAACTCTTTCATGGTTGCCACATATTATTTTTGAGAAAAATAATGCGCAGGTCTGTCAATGTCTTACTCCCACTTGTTTAACCCTTAAAATGCGGGAAACGTAAATTGTCGTCTGCTGTTATTTTATTTTTTTTATTTTTTCTCGATAAAAACATGGTTTGGCAACACTTTAGAATCAATCCATTGGAAATGATTCTAAAGTGTTGCCAAAACGTGGTTTTGATGAGAAAAATGTAAAATAAAAAATAAACAGCAGACGCTACATTTTAATTCAGCATTGTAAGGGTTAATTCCCAATTGTTGGAGCAGACTTCACATAAAGATGTATGGGCAGACTTGTAGACAGCTAATTCCCCTCCAGAAATTATTGGCTGTCAGATTCCCACCTCTGAGGATTTATTTACTGTCTAATTCCCTGTGTAACCGTTATGATGCTGAATTGCCATACTTTCTGCTGGTTTTAGTTTATATTTTCTGTTTGCCTCATCAACAAAGCATGTTTTTTTTGGAAATGATTCTCAAGTTCCGTCAAACCATGTTTTTATTGATAAAATCAGACAACATAATAAACAGTAGCAGACGACAATTTACATTTCCCACATTCTCAGGATTAAATTTCATGAACAGTTAGCATTACTCATCCTTGACCAATTAAATTCCCTGATTTAGAGAATGAGAATGAAATATGTGCCCAGAAAGTATTTCATAAGGCCATCATGAAACAAAAGTATTTTTATTGTAACGTTGGATACAGTTTTGTCAGTGTCCGATGTATGTTACTATTTTTAGGTATCAACATTTAATATATCTATTTTTAGAAACATTTCACTATGGCTGTGGGTAGCCATTTTTGGGCGACCCCTATAAGCCGGTACCTTTACCAACCGGGACCTGTACCGACCGGTACCTCAGTAACGGTTTGTACCTCAGTAACGGTTTGTACCTCAGTAACTGTAACAAGGTGTATGATCACGTGATACTAACAACAACAACAAGTACTGAAACTTCCAGAATCCATCTGATTCAAAGTACGTATTTGTTTATATTGTCTTATTACGTAACAGATCTTTATGAAATATGGCGCATCAAACGTGTCTTTTTCAGCTGCATTTGGTGGTCCAGGGAGTTCGGCACAGACTTCTGTCGTTTTTGCGAAGAATCAATTTCCGTGTCAACCGATACGGAAACCGATTCTTCGCAAAAACGACACAAGTCTGTGCCGAACTCCCTGGACCACCAAATGCAGCTCATGAAGACGCGTTTGCTGCGCCATATTTCATCAAAATCCGTTGCATATTAAGGAAAATATAAAATAATACTTACTTTGGAGTGGGCGACGTTGTTGTTGGTGTAACCACGTGATCATGCACCTTGTGTAATGCATGGCGAACACGTTTATGGTGCTTGTAATTTATCAAATGGGACGGTAAAATACCAACGCTAATGTAATTATTATGCCGTTAGAAAGAATACTGATTAAGACGAAAATAAACAAATTTGTTTTAGTTGTTGTTACTCGCAGTTTAATGAATTCATCCATTACGGTTCCCTATTTTGCACCTGGCCTGGCACTCCAGCATTCGTAAAGTGTATCTGAGGGTTTGACCTTGACCTACATTTCCTCTTGGCCCTACACCCACTATTCTTGGACAACTTCATCTCCTACATTTCCTCTTGAATTTCTTACTTAATTCCCCTTGGTTAAGGTTTTTAGTAAACCTTGGTTAAGGTTTTTAGTCAAGCTTGTACATGGAATACTATTGTGCATACAGACACCATACTTGGACAACCTTTTCTCATAGGGATGTATTTGACCTTGACCTACATTTCCTCTTGAAGTACTTACTTAATTCCCCTTGGTTAAGGTTTTTAGTCAAGCTTGTATATGGAATACTCCTGGCCCTACACCCACCATACTTGAACAACTTCATCTCTTAGTGATATACATCAACAACCACTGACCTATATTTCACCTTCACCTACATTTAACCTTGAATTACTTACTTAATTCCCCTTGGTTAAGGTTTTTAGTCAACCTTGGTTAAGCTTTTTAGTCAAGCTTGTACATGGAATACTAGTGTGCATAGAGACACCATACTTGGACAACCTTTTCTCATAGGGATGTACAGCAATAATCCCTGATCTATATTTGACCTTGACCTATATTTCCTCTTGAATTACTTACTTAATTGCCATTGGTTAAGGTTTTTAGTCAAGCTTGTATATGGAATACTCCTGGCCCTACACCCACCATACTTGAACAACTTCATCTCCTAGTGATATACATCAACAACCCCGACCTATATTTGACATTGACCTACATTTAACCTTGAATTACATACTTAATTCCCCTTGGTTAAGGTTTTTAGTCAACCTTGGTTAAGCTTTTTAGTCAAGCTTGTACATGGAATACTAGTGTGCATAGAGACACCATACTTGGACAACCTTTTCTCATAGGGATGTACAGCAATAACCCCTGATGTATATTTGACCTTGACCTACATTTGCTCTTGAATTACTTACTTAATTCCCCTTGGTTAAGGTTTTTAGTCAAGCTTGTATATGGAATATTCCTTGCCCTACACACACCATACTTGGACAACTTCATCTCCTAGTGATGTACATCAACAACCACTGACCTATATTTCACCTTCACCTACATTTAACCTTGAATTACTTACTTAATTCCCCTTGGTTACGGTTTTTAGTCAAGCTTGTACCTTGAATACTATTGTGCATACAGACACCATACTTGGACAACCTTTTCTCATAGGGATGTACATCAATAACCCCTGATCTATATTTGACCTTGACCTACATTTGCTCTTGAATTACTTACTTAATTCCCCTTGGTTAAGGTTTTTAGTCAAGCTTGTATATGGAATATTCCTTGCCCTACACCCACCATACTTGGACAAATTCATCTCCTAGTGATGTACATCAACAACCACTGACCTATATTTCACCTTCACCTACATTTAACCTTGAATTACTTACTTAATTCCCCTTGGTTAAGGTTTTTAGTCAACCTTGGTTAAGCTTTTTAGTCAAGCTTTGTACATGGAATACTAGTGTGCATAGAGACACCATACTTGGACAACCTTTTCTCATAGGGATGTACAGCAATAACCCCTGATCTATATTTGACCTTGACCTACATTTGCTCTTGAATTACTTACTTAATTCCCCTTGGTTAAGGTTTTTAGTCAAGCTTGTATATGGAATATTCCTTGCCCTACACACACCATACTTGGACAACTTCATCTCCTAGTGATGTACATCAACAACCACTGACCTATATTTCACCTTCACCTACATTTAACCTTGAATTACTTACTTAATTCCCCTTGGTTAAGGTTTTTAGTCAACCTTGGTTAAGGTTTTTAGTCAAGCTTGTACATTGAATACTATTGTTCATACAGACACCATACTTGGACAACCTTTTCACATAGGGATGTACATCAATAACCCCTGATCTATATTTGACCTTGACCTACATTTCCTCTTGAATTACTTACTTAATTCCCGTTAGTTAAGGTTTTTAGTCTAGCTTGTATATGGAATACTCCTGGCCCTACACCCACCATACTTGGACAACTTCATCTCCTAGTGATGTACGTCAACAACCCCTGATCTATATTTGACCTTGACCTACATTTAACCTTGAATTACATAGTTAATTCCCCTTGGTTAAGATTTTTAGTCAACCTTGGTTAAGGTTTTTAGTCAAGCTTGTACATGGAATACTAGTGTGCATACAGACACCATACTTGGACAACCTTTTCTCATAGGGATGTACATCAATAACCCCTGATCTATATTTGACATTGACCTACATTTCCTCTTCAATTACTTCAATTACTTAGTCTGCGTGTAGACTCCCTGAGGCTTGTACCTCTATGTCAGAAAAGCGGACGTTAAACCCTATTCACTCACTCACTCACTCACCCCCTTGTTTAAGGTTTTTAGTCTAGCTTGTATATGGAATATTCCTGGCCCTACACCCACCATTCTTGGACAACTTCATCTCCTAGTGATGTACATCAACAACCACTGACCTATATTTGACCTTGACCTACATTTAACTTTGAATTACTTAGTTAATTCCCCTTGGTTAAGGTTTTTAGTCAAGCTTGTACATGGAATACTATTGTGCATACTAACACCATACTTGGACAACCTTTTCTCATAGCGATGTACATCAATAACCCCTGATCTATATTTGACCTTGACCTACATTTCCTCTTGAATTACTTACTTAATTCTCCTTGGTTAAGGTTTTTAGTCAAGCTTGTAGATGCAATACTCTTGGCCCTACACTAACCATACTTGGACAACTTCATCTCCTAGTGATGTACATCAATAATCCCTGACCTATATTTGACCTTGACCTACTTTTATCCTTGGATTACTTTCTTATTTCCCCTTGGTTAAGGTTTTTAGTCAAGCTTTTATATGGAATATTCCTGGGCCTACAGCTACCATACTTGGAAAACTTCATCTCCTAGTGATGTACATCAATAACCCCTGACCTATATCTGACATTGACCTACAATCATATCACATATTTGACATGCGCAGTGAAGTATCGGAAGTTGAGAAGAAAAATCTCTGTTCGAGTCCAAATCTAAATCTCCACGTAACTCTTTCCATTTGGTGATCTGGTCGCCAATATTAACCACTCTCTCTCTCTCTCTCTGTACTGCCTGTCCCTCGGACATTTCGCCTTTTTTTTGGCCGACGCCGTTTCATACAATTTCCGTCCTGGACGTTTCGACATGTTGATATTCCTGTTTACATATTGGGAAGCCTACTGGCGCGTGTAGTATACTGCGCATGCGCACCGCAAGCCGTGATGTGAATGTCGTCGTCCCCGCACATTATCAAAATAGACTGTTACCGCCGTGCGTCGCTAACAGTAAATTGATAATTATTATATGATTATATTTGTAATAAATTCAGTATAATAATTCTGCATACTTTTAATCATCAAATAAATGCAGTCGTTAGTTCTATATGAAATAATGAATTTCGGGAAAAATAAATGATTACTCCCTCAAAGTATACTTTGCTAGATAATTTTGATGAAATCGGCTACTGGTGTGTTGATAGGGCACCCAACACCAGATCAAGATAGTTATAAAGGCTGCTAATGGGGGCATCTTCAGTGTGGGGCAGGCACACTTTCCTACTTTTTGTTTCTGGCGATACAGTTTCAGTTCTTTCAGTACTTTGATTGTAGCATTAGTCCATGTGCGATAGTAACACCTTTAATTTTTCAATACTTCTGAACCGATTCACCTAGCAAAGTTAACTTTGAGGGAGAAATCATTTATTTTTCCCGAAAAGCATTATTTCATATAGAGCTAACGACTGCATATATTTGATGATTAAAAAGTATGCAGAATTATTATACTGAATTTATTACATTATCACAGCCATTATTATAATGGCTGTGATAATGTAATAAATTCAGTATAATAAAAATTAATAAATTTATCCTAAAATTGAAAATTTCTCCCTCAAAGTATTATAGTTTGCTAGAAAAGTATACTTTGCAATGTTGGTGAAATAGGCTACAGAATTTATAATATTTGGCCACAATGTCTAGCGATGGTACTTTGTTTTGCATACGACCCACGGCCGACCGCCCAAGGTCAAGGTCATCGAGGACATTTTGTATATCAACGTTGCTAGCATGGGGATTAGCTTAGTGATAACGATGCCTTTGTTGTTCTCAGATACCGCCTTGTCTGAAAAATCCCTGCGCGTCGGGGCATTGTATCATGGACAAGTAATTTCAGCACAAAAATATTGACAGAAATCCCTAACATTTGATTGGCCCGTAGCAAGTCTCTGTCCAAAATTTATATCCCAGTAAACTCCCATGCCGAACTACTTTCTGTAACCGTCAGGCGCTGTTAAAATAATTCTTAAGAAAACGGAAAATAAACACATTTTCTTGATGAATTTATTTCAAATGCTGGAATTATAAGGACTGAATGGCCTTTTTGTGGACTTTATCGGGGATATAAACTTGGAAAAGTCACTGGACGAGGCCTTAAAAAATTACAATTTTCGAAAAAAAAAAACAACAAAAAAAACAAAAAAAAAAAATTTTTTTTTTTTTTTTTTTTTTTTTTTCGAAAATTGTAATTTTTTATCGCTTCGTCCAGTATTCCCGCGACTTTTCCAAGTTTATACCCCGATAAATTCCACAAAAAGGCCATTCATTCCTATAGTAAAACATATTGTAAATTCGCCACATGATCGATAAAAAACACTATCCTACAAAAATATGTTTACTCCAATCTTGTTTGGCAAGAATCTGGTGATTTTTCACATCTAAAGAGGTGATAACAGCTTTAGTAAACATATATGAGACACGCCATGTGATTTTGTACCTTCGGACATCTGTTTAATTTCATGAAATACGTTTACAAAATTTACAATATTTTCCATAAATGGCGTCACAAGTTGACAAAATATCCAGAGTACATGCGGAATTTTGTCAACTTGATGAAAAATATTGTAAATGTTTTAAATGTATTTAATGAAATTACGCAGATGTCCGAAGGTACAAAATCACATGGCGTGTTTTTTATGGCCTAATAAGCACAATACAAGCCCTGGTTCATTGTTTTATTCTGAGAATGAGAATGAAGTAGGTGTACAGAAAGTTTTATAAGCACAGGACAGGGGCCCGTTTCACTCAACTTCGTACAACTAAAATGTTTGTAAGTGCAAATTTAGGATCGTCGGGAAATTTCAAATGATCGATTTACATTTATTGAGCATTTATTGCTCAATAAATGTAAATCCAATAATTGTTTACAAGAAAACATTGTTTTAATGTGAAATTTACAGACTATCATAATTTTGCACTTACAAATATTTTAGTTGTACAAAGTTGAAATGGCCCCCAGGCCTTATTTTGTAGTGTGAATGGAGGTTGGTGGAGGACGTCGCTCCATGAGTACAGTACGGCAGCGGAATGATTCAATTCTGTGATTCCATCAACTCGTCCTAATGCTATTTACTTCCTCCTGTACAGATGCATTGACCAGTAGCCAATTTCATCAACATTGCAAAGCATACTTATCTAGCAAAGTACACTTTGAGGGAGCAATAATTTATTTTTCCTGAAATGCATTATTTCATATAGAACTTAGCACTGCATATATGTGATGATTTATTATACTGAATGTATTACATTATCACAGCCAAAATGGCTGTGATAATGTAATAAATTCAGTATAATAAAAATTAATAAATTTATCATAAAATTGAAGATTTCTCCCTCAAAGTATACTTTGCTAGAAAAAGTATACTTTGCAATTTTGATGAAATCGGCTACAGACATGATTTAGCCACTCCGGATAACAGCCAGAATTTTACACTATTTTCAATATTCTCTTTGGTGATGTGCCATACAAAACAGGCCAAAATCATAACAAGTAGTGCCGTAAATATTATTCCAGATGCGTCTCGAGGAGATGGGTTGAATGAGTGGTAGCATATACTTCTGTGCACAATTAACCCTTGCAGCCCTAAGTAACTGGAATGGACTGATTTGATGAAAAGGTGGTGTTTTTGTTCTCAAAAATATGAAAATTACTTGCTAAAAGTGCCAATACCACTCACTATACAGGTCCATAGTGTTGAAAGGGCTATAAGAGAATTGTTTTTAATTTTAGTGCGAAAAAAATGTATAACTTCAGCATTTACAATGTATATACTAGCTGGGTACACACTGAGGTTTACTGACTCTGGTTTAGAGAATGTAACCCATTTTATGCTTATGATTCACCATTTTTGTGATGAAAAATATAAATATTTTCTTCATGTCTGCTCTAAAGTATATGTTGTTACCACTCATTTTAGCCGTCTCGGCGAGACGGTTCAAATGAATGGTAACAACATATACTTTAGAGCAGACATGAAGAAAATATTTTATGAAGAAATAATTTCCGACAAAAATTTTGTTTCTTCATTTCTACTCTAAAAGTATACATTGTTACCACTCATCTGATGAAAAATAGAATTTTTTTTATTAATGTCAACTCTAAAATATATGTTGTTACCACTCATTAGAACCGTCTCGCCGAGATGGTTAAAAAAACTGTCTCGCCGAGACGGTTCAAATGAGTGCTAACAACATATACTTTTATGAAGAAATAAAAAATAGATAAGAATTGATTGAACATTTTTATGCCTGTGTATCTGTGCATCCCACATGCGGAATAATTACGTTTACAGGTATGATTTTTTTTACCTAAATATTTTATTTTTATTTTTGTTTTTTCTCAATGGAAGTACAGTGCGACCCCGTTAGTACACGGAAGTCCGGCGACATACAACCTTCCGTGTTGCTTATCCGAACCGTGCTATATCCGTTCTCGCCCAAGACGCATCATAATGTCAACAAAAAATACATGTACACTGTACACTGTGACTGCGAATGAACGACGTCGCCAATGCCTATAATATGCCATAAGTTTTCACTGTTATCTTCGCATATAATAAATATATTGAATCCAAGAATTGTTAACGTCATGTTTTATTTATTCATCATGTTCATGCAGAATGTAGATCTACGCAGATCCGTGCAATCCATTATTGTAAATGCGTGTAGAAAAAAGTGTAGTAATGATGACGCAATGACCCAATGACCGATATCCTGTTCCATCAGCTGCAACATCACGGACAAGCTCGTGCGTTGCAATCTGTGTTTACTCATATGGTGAGCACAGGTGGAAGACACGTACGGACCTATGACACCAAAATAAATGCCTATTAAAAAATCCCATTATCCCACCCACCTGGTATCGTACTCGTACTGTACATGACGTTAATAATAGAACGAGATCAAGTGGGTGGGGTAATGGATATTTTTGTAATGGTCATTTTCTTTTGTGTCACACATCCGACTATTCCACCTGTGGGTTTGAGTACAGACCTGTCTAGACATGTTTTGCCAGACGTGTTATAATATTGGGCCAGTTCATGAGGTAATCAGGCTTATCACGCGAGATTTTCGACGAATATGAATCTGATAATAGTGTACATTTTCTGTAAACGATATCGAATGTTGACGAATATTAAATTAGTAATTATTACGCATTTGCTCTGAAAATGTTATCAACTTTCCGATATATATTAGCAGAAAATAGTCAAATCATTCTCGGCGAAAATCTCAGTTACCGTATATAATAAAGTTGATTATCTCATGCACTGGCTCAATTATGACTAGCGAAACGAAACAAGGCCAGTTGTCATGTACATGCGCGGGGGGGGGTCAGTGCTGTAAGAATTTAGTTAATCTGGGTCGAGTTAATCTGCGCGACTGATACGCGATCTCCGATTGGTCAGCCTTTACACCTAATTAATATTCCACCAATGGTGAGCGCGAACGCATGCCGGAAAAATGAAATCGAGCACATAACAATTAGCACTGCTTTGTTACTGGTCTTACTGATCTTATTCCCAGTTTGCTCGGATTAATTTACGAAATGTGCAAACGTGATCAGCTGCACATTCACATCGGTGAGATAATAGGAGGCTATGCGCCCATAAAAAAAAAAAATCGTCCATTTTGGGTCTAATTTGGGAAAGAATCGCAAATTTAACACGATTTCTGACAATAGTCGTGTGACAAATTTAACACGATTTTGATATACAAATAGGAAAAAAATTCGGGAGCCAAGGCACAACCGTGTACTAACCGAATTCGTGTTATAGTGAAGCGTGTACTAACGGGGTCGCACTGTATATGTTGTGACCACTCATTCGAACCGTCTCGACGAGACGGTTCAAATGGTGGTCGCGACATATACTTCTCAGTGCATAGAAGGAAAATATTTAGGATTTTCTGCAAACATAATGGCATAACCTCAGCATATAATGTGTTAAGGCTCTATATTGCACCTGATCAGGGCTTACACTGTTCGCCATTCAGTCACTGGGGTAGTTGTGATGTTGTCAGCAAAACTATTAGACAATAATCATTTTGTATGATAATAGTGTTCTAGATCTAGAATTGGTGCAAATCTCGAAAGGTACCATTTCTCCTGTAACTCTGAAAATACTATTAATATTAATATATTAATTATGTCATTTAAATTTATAGATGCGCATTGCCTGAGTCAATATTAGCTAGAACTTGTAATGTATTTTGCAGTGATAACAATTACTTCAGAAGTATTAATTTGTTTCCGCATGCTAACATTGTTTCTGTTGAGCAAAATATTGAAAATATAATTCACTGTTGGTACGTAACTCACTATGGGGAGGAAGTGTGTTCCTGTACCCGGTTAACTCAGTCGGTAGAGTGATGGTACAGTAAACTAGAGGTCCTGGGTTTGAGCCCCGGGTCGGGTGTGCATTTTTTCTCGCCCTGTTTACTTAATAGTTAAAGTGTTGGGGAGGGCAATGGAGGGCAACATATCTCTGCTACAGCTAGACAATATGGGAGTATTTGAAGTGTTATGTTTCCGCTAAACTAAATTGATCAAAAATGAAATGTGGCTGTGACTGGAGAAATTGGGCTTTGCGACCAGTGTAGATCCAGATCAGCCTGTGCATCTGCACAGTCTGATCAGGATCTGCACTGTTCGCCATTCCAACAATGAAACAGCCACCATGCTTCTTCTAACAAGCTATATTGATCACTATCAGGCTACAGCAGTGTGCTATTTGATCAGGAGCTACACTGGTCACAAATCTCATAAGCCACATTTCTCCAGTCACACACAGACACAAATAATCCTGATTGTATCAGATTGTGGTCCTTCTGATAGATACCAGTATAAGGGACAGACTACAAACTTAACCCTTAGACCGCTACACACAACAATTGTCGTCTGCTGTTGCTTTTATATCTTGCCTTATTGCTCAATAAAAACATGGTTTGACAGCACTTCAGAATCATTTCCAATGGAAATGATTCTGAAGTGCTGTCAAAGCATGTTGTAAATTATTCTAAAGTGCTGTCAAAGAATGTGTTTGATGATAAAAATGGAAAATAGAAAATAAACAGATAAATTAAGATAGTGGTGTAAGGGTTAAACGTACTCGTATATGTATTCCGATTGTCTTCTCTTTTATTGGAATTAAATGGCAGCACTATTGATTCAGAGGTGATAAAGTAGTATAGATTACAGACACTAGATATTTGAGCAGTCATTCCATTCAGGTTCGGACTGTGATTATTTCAACCATCATCCTGACAAAACCGGGCCATCTTTGTGACCAACGTGGACCCAGATCAGTCTGTGCACCCACCAATCAGGGGCTTCATTGGCCGTGATTCGGTCAGCGACACATTTACGTTTAGAATTTGGTTAGCCCGTCAAAGGTGGGAATTGAAAATTTGTGTGTTGTCCACTGTTTATATATCCTCTATCGGAGCTCCAGATAAGCTGCGTATTTGCTTAAATACCTAATTAAAATTGCCAAAAACCCAATTAAAATCAGAAGTACCGAGTGTCAAAAAGCAATAACAATTGTATGGTACCTTTATCATGCTGCAGAAAACAACAAACAGACCCACAAATATAGCATATTTCTCTTATTTTCCATGAAAACACATCTTGGGATTTCATTAGAATTTGAGACAATTCTAATGAAATTCCAAGACATGTGTTCATTTCAAAGCAAACTATTCAATAATTGCTGTCTGTTGATGTGCGAATTTATTTTACCCAATTAAAAGTTTTAAATACCCAATTGCTTCAGAAATGATGGAGTAACTATACTCAATGACTAATTCCTTATCTGGAGCACTGCTCTATGATATAGCAAGAGGGCATATTGCTTTGCTCTTGCAGTTCCATCCTTCTGTCCGTCCGTTCGTGGTTGGTTACTTTCTCCATCATGCTGTACGGTCAATATTACTTGATGGATTGATTTAATATTTATACACTTGATACATGTGGGTATATATGACACTCTCAAGTAGCCATTAACCCTTTCAACACCAAGTAACTTAATAGGATGTTCCATGCCAATGTTTCAGACTATTCCATTTATAAAAAGGGGATATTTTTTGTTCTCAAAAATATGAAAATTGCTTTCAAACAGTGCAGATCCTGATGAGACGGCTCATTACGAGCCGGCTCATCTGGATCTGCACTGTTTGCAAACATTGTCTCTGTAGAGGTCTGTGGTGTTGAAAGGGTTAACCTTTTCAACACCAAGTAACTTAATAGGATGTTCCATGCCAATGTTTCACGCTATTTCATTAATTTTGTTCATTCAAATTATCCCATTCTTCTAAAAGGGTAATCTGTACGACGTTTAAAATTATTAACAAACAGTGGAGATCCTGATGAGATGGCTCGTTACGAACCGGCTCATCTGGATCTGCACTGTTTGCAAACATTGTCTCTATAGAGGTCTGTGGTGTTGAAAGGGTTAACATGACCTTCACAAGATCACTGATACATTTAGACTTTTTCTTTGTTTACGTCAAAATGGTTGAAACAGTTTCAACGTAACTTCTATTTTTTATGTAATATATGTATTTGGACACTTGATACATGTGGACATATGTGACTCACACACGGGACCATTAACATGGCCTTGACCTTTTTGACCTTCACATAATCGCTGAAATACATACCTTATTTTTTATATCAAACTGTTTCTTACAGTTTTTCTTTTTAATGATCCAGTATGTCAGTCACTCAGTGGGCGTACCCATAATCGTTGGTTCCATATTTTTCTTATTCCTGAGCAAAAACATTATTTTGGCATGCTTTTCTGCAGTAAACAGGAAAAAAAGCAAACAACAGATGGTAAAATTGTATTCAGTAGTGTAAGTGTTATTTGCCGGTTTGAATGGTTGACAGCAAATGCAGGTGAGGATCTCTGCCTACAGCATAGCCAGGTTCTGAATTGCTTTGAAAAGGTGAACTTATCACATTTGCAACAATTGCTTCTAGATGTAATGACGAACAGTGCAGATCCTGATCAGACTGTGCGAATGCACATGCTGATCAGGATCTACACGGGTCACAAAACCCATAAGCTTCTTTTCTCCAGTCACGGCCACACATTGATTATCTGAGACACAGATTTTAAATCTTTGCATGCTGGGAAATTTGTGGGCTATAAATAGTTCAAAAATAGCAGACGATAATCCATTGTATTTTCTTTTATTTCTCCCTATAAATGTCATGAATATGTCTTGGAATTGTTTGATGTTATTTTCACCGCTAGCATGCAAAGAGTTAAAAATATATACATAAATGCCACTGTCAATTACAAAGATTGCATTTATAAATATATGATACAAATCATAAAACACGACACCGCCAGCTGTTTGTCTTATTGTGATCTACAGCATTTGCCATTTCATCAGTAAAGCATTGATCATGTGTGGCTCTGACTGGAGAAATGGGCATTATGTGTTTTGGACCAGTGTATATCCTGATCAGCCTGTGCATCCGCACACAGGCTGATCAAGATCTACACTGTTCCCAATTTCATCAATGTAACACCAGTCATGATTTTTAAACAAGCGATACAGATCATTATCGGGCTACTGGAGTGGTCTGGATCTACACTGGCCACAAATCCCATTTAGCGTGCCTTCCAAATGAAGGAGTGGTTATGCCATCATACCCCTGGGGCCCGTTTCACTAAACTTCTTACGACTAAAATGTGCGTAAGTTCAAATTTAAGATCATCTGTAAATTTAAATTTATGGATTTACATTTATTCAGCATAGGCTGCATATGCAGCCTATGCTGAATAAATGTAAATTCAATAATTATTTACAAGAAAACATTGTTAATTTGACATTTACAGACTATCATAATTTTGCACTTACGAACATTTTAGTCGTACGATGTTTAGTGAAACGGGCCCCTGGTGTTGTAGTCAGCGTCTGTCCATCTTCAAAAATCTGAAACTTAACATCGGGGGAAATTTGTTCTAATTTCTGTGTCCTTTCACCCCACCTCTTGATATTTCATACATGTCTTCCTCTAATGGTTTTCTATCATGCCATGCCAAATCTATGACCATCAGATCCCCACTAACTCCTAGGTCAAGGTCACAATCTTAGTGCATTGACAGACGCAACATTGGAAGAAATTTCTAACCCTTACACCGCTATCTTAATTTTTTGTCGTCTGCTGTTGATTTTCTATTTTCTATTTTTATCATCAAAAACATGCTTTGAAAGCACTTTAGAATAATTTACAACATGCTTTTACAGCACTTCAGAATGATTTCCATTGGAAATGATTCTGAAGTGCTGTCAAACCATATTTTTATTGAGAAATAAGGCAAGATTTAAAAGCAACAGCAGACGACAATTAAACACATTACTAATACTAGTGAATCATTTGGTAGATGGAGACATCTTAAAAATCAAAATGGCCGCCACTAAAAGATGCTTTTGTTTATCTTGCAGTATTCTATTCACGCAATGGAATACTTTTAGTGTTTGTTTTACTCAGGTTATTAGACCTAACTATCAAATAAGAATACTGGTTGTAAAAGTGGGAAATTGTAATTTAAATTTAAAAATGGCCACCGATGCATGTTGTTTTCTGCCCATATCTCAGTATTCTGTACCAGAGAACACAATATGAACATTAAAGGTACATGCCCACGCAGTAGGTTATAATATAGTGATACAGATACTTTTGTATATTCTGTACGTATGCCATTTTCTGGCAAAATAAACATTCATTCATCATTATCCCACGTATTGATTGGCATTATTATACATTTTATTTTAGACAAAAAATTTCACACTGATATCAGGGGCGACAGTGCAGCATGAGCTCAATGGTCACAAGGGTCTAATCTTCGACAGGAATGTTGTGAGGTTGTTAGATTTTGTTTAGACTCGAGGCAACCCATTCTCCATTATTAATCGAATTGCCGTCCTTATGAATTACATGTCGGACCTATGAATTGTCTATAGTACTAGGTTTTTTGGTGGATTTACATTCCTATGGGTGCCTTGGAGCAAATCAGCTTGGTTGTCCTCTTGACAACCTTGGGCAACTTTTTAGCTCACCTGAGCGAAGCTCATGTGAGCTATTGTTACCGCAATGTGTCCGTCGTCCGTCGTCCGTCGTCGTCCGTGAACATTTTCAAACGTCTTCTCCTCGGTAACCATTGGGCCTATGGTCACCAAACTTCATGGTCATGGTCCTTAGGTAGGGGGATTACAAAATTGTTAAAATGACGTCATTACGTAATCCAAGATGGCCGCCGTCTAAAAATAGCACAAATTCTTAAAAAATCTTCTTCTCAAGAACCGCCAACCGGATTTCGACAAAACTTGGTAGGAATGATCGATGTACATTGCTCTTTCAAAGTTGTTAAAATGGTGACCCTGGGATTAAAAATGGGCGTGGCCCATGGGGTCAAATTGGAGTCAAATTTTATTTTTGACTGAATATGGTCACTTCATATATCAAATTGAAGGTATCAATGAGGCGATCACTCTGGTGCATTTTTTGTCGAAATCGGATTGTTATGTCATCCAAGATGGCCGCCAAAAGGTCGTTCTTTTATTAGAGATTTCAAAATTCTCCTTCACATGAACCGCTTGGCCCATGGTAGCCAAACTTAAAAGTTATGGTCCATGGGTGAAGCCTTTTCAGATTTGTTAAAATGGAGGTCATCGCTAATCCAAGATGGCCGCCGTCTGAAAATAGCATAAATTCTTAAAAAATCTTCTTCTCATGAACCGCTTGCCGGATTTCGACGAAACTTGGTAGGAATGATCGATGTACATTGCTCTTTCAAAGTTGTTAAAATGGTGACTCCGGGGTCAAAAATGGGCGTGGCCCGTGGGGTCAAATTGGGGTCAAATTTTATTTTTGACCGAATATGATCATGTCATATATCAAATTGAAGGTATCAATGAGGCGATCACTCTGGTGCATTTTCTGTCGAAATCGGATTGTTATGTCAGCCAAGATGGCCGCCGAAAGGTCAAAAGGTCGTTCTTTTATTAGAGATTTCAAAATTCTTCTTCACATGAACCGGCCCATGGTAGCCAAACTTAAAAGTTATGGTCCAAGTGTGAAGCCTTTTCAGATTTGTTAAAATGGAGGTCATCGCTAATCCAAGATGGCCGCCGTCTAAAAATAGCATAAATTCTTAAAAAATCTTCTTCTCATGAACTGCTAGCCGGATTTCGACGAAACTTGGTAGGAATGATCGATGTACAATGCTCTTTCAAATTGTTAAAATGGTGACCCTGGGGTCAAAAATTGGCGTGGCCCGTGGGGTCAAATTTTATTTTTGACCGAATATGGTCATGTTAATATCAAATCGAAGGTATCAATGAGGCGATCACTCTGGTACATTTGTTGTCCAAATCGGATTGTTATTTCATCCAAGATGGCCGCAGAAATGTCAAAAGGTCGTTCTTTTATTAGAGATTTCAAAATTCTTCTTCACATGAACCGCTTGGCCCATGGTAGCCAAACTTAAAAGTTATGGTCCATGGGTGAAGCCTTTTCAGATTTGTTAAAATGGAGGTTATCGCTAATCCAAGATGGCCGCCGTCTAAATATAGCATAAATTCTTAAAAAATCTTCTCATGAACCGCTAGCCGGATTTCGACGAAACTTGGTAGGAATGATCGATGTACATTGCTCTTTGAAAGTTGTTAAAATGGTGACCCCGGGGTCAAAAATGGGCGTGGCCCGTGGGGTGAAATTGGGGTCAAATTTTATTTTTGACTGAATATGGTCATGTCATATATCAAATTGAAGGTATCAATGAGGTGATCACTCTGGTGCAATATTTGTCGGAATCGGATGATTATGTCATCCATGATGGCCACCAAAAGGTCCATTTATTCAAGATTTTTAACGTCTTTTTCTCAGGAACCACATGGCCGATGCTGGGTGAAGCATTTTCAGATTTTGTAAAATGAGAGTCATCGCTTAATCCAAGATGACCGCCATCTAAAAATAGCACAATTTTTTGAAAACACATGAACTCCATGTCACATTCTCCTCTGGTGTTCATGGAGTCAGGTGAGCGAATTAGGGCCATCATGGCCCTCTTGTTTAATATGCAAATTGGTTGCCGCCATTACCGAAAATCATATTTTCTTTTACAGCTCTGCAACCGTTTATGATAAATTCACGAAAATGGTTTTCAAACCCATGTTTTCCTGGTCTAGGATTTCAATACATGTATTTATAAAGTGACTACATGCAAATATTTCAAATATTTTATTTATTTTTGGCAGTTTGGATCCTTTCTACGAGGATTATTAGTGGCCGCCAATACATAAAACCCAACTTTCACAGCTCTGTAGCTGGTGGTTAATTGGATACATGCCAAGGGTAATTTAATGATGGTTCTTCTTTTCCGGAATCTCAGGCTACCTGATTCTGTATGTGAGAGTTTGTTATACCCCTTATAAGAGTAGTAGGATTATGGCTAGTCCTATTACTTTTAGGGGATGGGGCTAAGTGATTCTGGTGTGGTGAAGACCTGGCACCAGATCAAGTTATTCTAATTTCAGGCCCAAATAATTGTGTTTCCTGATGTAAATATTCAGTTCTGATTTTGAGATGTTCCCCCTTTCTTACAGGTGAAATACGGGATTCGACCCCGTTGACCCGTCTGTATATGACCTCGCTGTTGAACAGATATATGAGGAGAATATAGACTCTGTTGTTCGGCAGATCAGGAGTGAGGCTCGAGCCGTACAGTGCAGTAATGCGAATTATGATCTGAGAGAATTCACATACAATAACACACTGAAACAGACCAGCGCAACACTGCTGAACATACATGTAGTCTCAAAATTAGTTTCCTGTGGCACTGTGGCACAGAAGTCTCTCAGCCTAGCCCAAGCTGTACAAGGTCACATCACCGGCACTAGGAACCAGACAATGCTGGACATGGCAATGAAGCTTCATCACAGACATGGCACTTCCGAGATGATCAAACTTCTACAGGATCACAGATTCCTAATATTATATGATGAGGTGATTTCGCAAATCAGCTGCCAAATTTGTGGGCGACAGCGGTAGTGATCTAGATCAGGCAATGGGTTTGATGAGAAGTGTGTGGCCAATCTTCGGGTGGTTTGACCATATTGATCTTCTAGTTTCAACTCCCAATGGACGTAGAGAGACACATGGCATGGCTCAGGAATTCCAACAGCATCCCGCTGGCATCGTAGAAATGGGTAGTGCTAGCGGTCGACCTGGAGATATGAATCTTGTGATCCCACGACTGCGGAAGACCGTTGCACAATCTCTTAGGACCAATACAGCCAGTATGTGCCACTTCAGCATTATACTGGTCCAAAGAAGGTTAACCCTTCTGCAATTTATATTTCTTCAGGAATTACGTACACGAATGCATGTGCTAGGTTTGAGTCTTGTTGCTTCAGAGCTCAAGGACGCCCAGTGGCTGAATTCACTTTCATCAGACCATAGCCTGGATTGGTACGGCTTAAACAACCAATTGACCAGGGACCAAGTGACACCCGCAACAAAGCCAGCGACTGTGTACCTGATGGGCCTACTCATACATGCACCACCAGCTCACCCTGATACCGTCATCACATCACTGCTATACAGGAAGAAAACCATATGTGACCTAGGCATGACGTATGCAAATCTTTCCATTGATATGCAATTGTACATGGTTGCCCGACAGATCAAATGGTGGGAGCCGACTAGGTTTGACGATGTGATTTTTCGTCCAGGGGCAATGCACATTATTATGTATGTTTTGGGTGGGCCACTGGTGAAGGGGTCTCGTTTGGATGTTCTAGTTAGTGCAGTTTTGCAGTGCAGTTTATAAATGGGAATGTATGGGTGCTTGCCAATAGGGCATTCCGCATAGTGACGGCTGCCCTGCTGTAACACTGTCTTCAAAACGGTGAAAAAAACCTTCAATGTGTATTAGGAGTACGACATCAACCAACAGGTAGGCACTGGGTGGATACTCTTGTGAAACCTACGCTATTGGTTAGCCAGTTGACCTTCGCGCAGAGAGGGCTAAATACTGGCACTTCCAGCAGCTTTGTTTAGAACGGATATTGCCGTACTTCTACAGTGCAGGCCATGTTCACTACGCTCGGTATATCAGTTGCCACCTGCTAGAGATGTGCAATTGTTGCCAGCAGATGCGCATCGAGATATCATCGCCGGAGCGCATGTATTGGAATTCAGTACCAGTGACCAGTTTAGAGAATAAACTGCTATCGGGACGGGAAATGGTGGTCCGAAGGGCCTGACACTGTCACCTGAGGTGGTCACTGAATGGATTGATTCATTTCCGATCTCAGCGTATCTCTCTGATGCTATGGAACAGTCGTACTCCGATGAAGTGCATTGCTCATCATCACCAAGCAAGCATAAAGAGGAAGGTGATAAGAGACGAAAGCTGAACAGTGACGATCGGCAGCGGATTGCCACAGAGCTAACAAGGCATTCCCATCTGTTGGAAGTCAAGAGTGACGTCCTCTATAGCATTGTCAATGGTCAGGTAGCTCACAAAGATGTAAATGTGGAAGATGCACTAGTCATTGGAGCGAAAATGGCCACATCCTTCCGCAACTCTCTGCCGTTTCACTTCCATGCCAAGATATACAGTCAAGTCAAGTCGATGGAGCAACTTAAGAGAGGCGTAAAGGTTGGTGGAAAAACTGTATTCGACATAGAGGCCATCTTCATCCGTCTTTTATTGGTCGGGCGACAGTTGCAACTGGAACCCATTTTCCAGTACGAGTTGTATGGTGTTCCACCTTCTATCATCGACAAGTATGGCTGCTTCAGGAAAGGAAACAAATCTGCACTCGCCATCTCAGTATACCACAACTTGGAGGTCCAGATCCGGACATCGTCATCGTGAATGCACAACAACTTTTCTTTCACACCGTCTGGCCACACGGATGAGTGGTATCCGTCATCGTTGTGAGCATTAAGCGCCGCCTCTCGATTTACCCTACTTCCACCGAGAAGATATTGGTCTTTGACAAGTACAACGATAGCTTAGCCAAAGATCACGAGCGGATGCGACGTGCAGGTGATGGTTCTACTGACTATAATCTCACCATCAACAGGCCCTAACCCAATCGTGATGCCATTCTAAAGAATAAACACAACCAGCTTGAACTCACCCACGTGATATCCATACTCAATCTGGGTGATCACATATCCATAGATTATCGGGATGACAGCATCTTTGCACACAATAAGGCAAGCTTCCAAAATGGACGTGGCTGTGGTCTGGATCCTCAGCGATGATACAGATGCATTTGTGCTACTGGTCTACTGGGTCTGGAAGCTGCAACTACTTCCTAGCTGTAGTGTCCAGATGGAACACTGGAATGGGGTGGTGATCGACATCAATGCGACATGTATACATATGGGATCTAAGTGTCTGCAGCTACTGGGCATGCATGCGCTTAGCGGCTGTGACACTGTATCATACCCATTCAGCAAGGCGATGGTCAGTTCCTTGAATGCTCTGAAGGCTAGTGAATTTCGTACATTGTTTGATGTACTGGGTAAAGCAAACGCCACTAATGTTGCTCTCCTAGAAACAGGTAAGCGGTTCTTCACAGCTATGAATGGTTAGCAAACAGGAATCTCAATGGGTGCGGCACGCTACCATATATATGCCAAGAAGAAAGTGAAGCCAATCAGCATAATGGCATTGCCTCCGACGGACAATAACCTGCTTCACTGCTTCACCATATGCACAGGGCACATCTTCAGATGATGTTGTGAAAGGCGACTGATAAACAGAGGGTTGTAACATGTAGCTGCCACAGACATCAGATGTCGTTACCATATATTACGTGTGTACAGCTGGTGTTGCAATATGTGCACTATAAAAGAAGATGGGATGGGAGGTGCACATCAGATAGATGCCGATGCTGTGGATGAGGATGTGGAGGATGTGGAGGAGCTGGAGAGTAACGCGTGGTATCAGACCGAATCAATTGCAGCAGCTATAAATGATCTAATTATTAATGAATCCGAAGTTTAAAATTGTTAGTGCACTACTGTGAGTGCATTCCTGGACCAGCAGTGTATAAGTTCATAAGAATGCACGACATTAATAATACTATACTAATATTAGCATCTCATTTACATAAATGCAACACGCATACATATCATCACTTCATAAATGCACTTATTGTAATCCTCGACCATAAAAACATATGTCTTTAAACTATTTCTGAGAAATTATCCCACATAGTAGCACGGCTATCTAAAAAACAAGGTTTTTCGGTAATGGCGACAACAAATTTCCATAAAGAGACAGCGTATGCATGTAACAACTTTATAAATGCCAATATCGTAATCCTTGACCATGAAAATATAAGTATAGACACCATTTTTGTGAATTTATAGTGAATAGTTATTGACCTATGACAGGAAATAGGTTTTCCGGTAATGGCAGCAACTAATTTGCATATTGAAAAAGTTTCCCAAGGTTGTCAAGAGGACAACCAAGCTGAATTGTTTCAAGACACCCGTGTGAATGTAAAACTACCAAAAAATCTTGTACTATAGACAATTCATAGGTCTGGTAGAGTGGCAAATGGACTATATGGTCCCACATGTGCCGCTACACAACCTTGTGACAACGATTACTGTTGCTGACAAGATCAAGGTGAGGATCCTTGAGGCCCTGGAGCATGGAGAGAAGGCATACAAAGTTATGCGACAAAAGCGATATACAGAGATGGTAAAGAAGCTGAGTGTCACACAAGTCAGTCTTCCTGCATTCAATTCTAAGTGTGATGACTAATCACCACCTCCAGCAAAGACAATAGTGACATCGAAGGACAATTCCATGGCAAGAAGAGACATAGAAATCGCAGCCATGCAAGGCATGTCATAAGAGGAAATCTACTCTCCTGATCTCACTCAGGCAAGTCCGCTATTTGATGGTGACATTATCACTAAGTCAGATAAGTCACAATTAGTAGCTCAGCTGGAGACAAAACATAGATCAGACTGACTATCACTTCAACCAGACTTCTTCTCTTAACACACATGTTAACCAATATGGAGGTCTTTGAAACTTTTGGTGGGCCATCACTCGGGTTGTTCAAGAGATGTTTCCAGACATGTTCTTCGACCATGACAGGTAGCATGGACATGACGAAGATATCTGAGTCGGTCCCTATTCCTCGGCAAAGAGAAACTTTGGTCATCCAGCCATAACAAGCAAAGGCTTCAATTATTGGCCAGGGACATAGCCATCCAGGATAGGAGTATGGGTGTGCTCATTGGTATGGTTGTGTATGAGGAGATTATGTCTGCTGGGATGAAGCATGATGCCGATTGTCCTATGATTCAAGAACCAGAGTTGGAAAGCTGGCTTGGAGAGGTCGTAGCTTCCAATGATACCGATATCATAGTTCTTCTTCTTCGCTATGTATCTCACTTGCTCCAGATTGGCATATTGGAAGTATGGATACAGTTTGGCACAGAGCATGCAAAGCGGATGATTCCCCCACATATACTTCATGACAATCTAGGGCAAGCATTCTGCCATGTCGTCATCAAAGCCCATATGATCACTTGTGATGACAGTCTCATCAAGATGGGAACCAAACAAGCAGCTCTGGTCTCCAGTCCAGTTGGCTCCATCTGCGAGCTTGGAGAGTCAGACTGGTCTGATGCAGACATGAAACTTGCACTCGCGGTAAGACTACCACTTGTACCTTTGACCGAATGTGACTTGAGATCCATAGAAGTTCAGTTGCAGGGTTTTGCTGAGTTTCCACCAACCTCAAGCGTAATCAGGGGTCATATTAAAAGAGCCTTCTTCATTATCCGGAATGCAATTACTCTTCTCCCAGTCACATTGTTGATCCACTCGACTATGGCCGGGTGAACGAAGATGGCAGTCTGTTGCCGAAAAAATGCCTCGCACCCATCTCACCAGAAACCTTGAACCAGTGTAGCTGCGATGGTAAATGCCAAACCAATAGGTGGTCATGCAAGAAACGCCATGTTTCGTGTGTTATCTTTTGTCACAAGAAGGTAAATGGTCATAGATGTGAGAATACAAAATGAAAGCTGACTGATTAATATCAAGTGTTTTACCAGTGTTGGTAGGGATTGCCCTGAAACCCATGTGTAAAACATATATAACCTACCGTTCAATGTTAAACCCATGTAAAATGCAAACTAACAAACCAAACATGACTTGATAAAAGTACAATAGGGTCGGTAGACATTGCCCTGTCACCTGTATGTAAGCTGTATTTAGCTTACTGATCAATGTAAAACATATGCAAAATGTATCCTACTGACCAGTTATGCCTTTACTGTTCACCTCAGTGTTATTAATTTACCTTTGCTATTCATCTTGTATTCTAAAAGGTTCAGTACTTTAGTGAGGTGATAATATAGCACAATATTATTCATAAATGGAAGTTTGACTTGATTCCGACAACATGTATGAACACTGTCAAGCAGTAGTATATAAGAGTCATAATGATACAAGTTTATATGGAAGCCACACACTACGTGTGGTGGCTTCCACACGAAACTTGTAATCATTATGACTCTTATATACTACTTCTCGCGAGACCATATATTTATGACATGAGAAGATACACCCTATTAGAGATAAAAATCCCTATGTTATACTCAGTATATATATACAACAATCTGTCATACTTTTATTACGAATAAAATATAAACTGACACCCTATTAGAGATAAGAAATCTATAAGTTATACTCAGTATTTTACAGCAATCTGTCATACTTTTATTACGAATAAAATATAAACTGACACCCTATTAAAGACAAGTTATCCATAAGTTATACTAAGTATATTACAACAATCTGTCATATATTTATTACGAATAAATATAAACTTACACCCTATTGAAGATAAAAAATCTATTGGTTATACTCAGTATAATGCCTACCATAAAGCAAATGAGAGAGCAAGCTAAGAGTTGGGGAATTTCCCTAAGAGGTTTGAGACTCAAGAAAGATATAGCAGATAGGATAAGTGACGCGCGAGCCGTCGTCTACGAGGAGAGGCTGCGGCGTGCGGTTTCGAACGGACGACTGCCCGCCGACCTCAAAAAACGCTCCGAGAAATTGGAGAACGAGACGACGGCCAGTCTGCGCGCCACCGCTTACGCGCAGCGTGTAAAAGAAGATCCCAGCGCACGTAGAAAACCCCTATACAAGGCGTACTACAATAAGATTTATCAAGGGTTGGTGGGGGGACCTCCCAAGAAGAGGAGAGATATCGCCAGAGCTTTGGTGGAGGAGGGTCCCAGGATTCTCGCCGAAGAAGCCGAAGTTAGGGAAACTATTGATAGGGGTAGGAGGAAGATAGTATGGACTTTCGAGAGGGGGGTAGACGGGGAGATCGCTAATCGCATAATGAATAAAATTCGCCAGAGATGACCACGGCATGTTACCTGAGGTATTCGTGCTCGTATCGTATTAGGCACATAGAGACCGACGCTACTATGATCTATCACAAACAATCAAAGGGCAGTCGTGGATAAACGAGATCGCCAAAGCCGAGTTGGGATATCCGATAGAGAGAAAGGTCGAATGGACATCGACAAAGTCGATAGACCAAACACAAAATGGACCTTCGTTCGTTGGATATCGGTCGAGGTGAAGATGATCATCAGACGCACAACAACTTCTCATGGGAGCGGGAAAACTCCCAGACTGGCTAAGACAGAAAAAAGGAATGTATTCCGTCGACACGTACGACGACTACTTGTGTCTGTTTAGGTGCATAGCCATCCAACGTGGAGGGAGACCCGACGGGTGGTGTGTAGGAAGGCACGAGCTCTGGCTCGCGAATACCTCGGGCACGATAACGGACCGGGTAGTAAGGGTAATCCCCCTGGACGATATTAAGAAGGTCGAAGAGCATTTCAAGATGGGCATTCGCGTGTACGAGCCCACCGCGATGGAGTGTGTACCTCATGAAGGTTCCGGCAAATTACGACGTGGTTGGGGGAAGACAATGACGATAGGAATGTTTGGAGGTACACTCGTTCCTCATAACGAATCTCCGCAAGATGACGAACGAGTACGGGTGCACCGGATGTCAACAACGGTTTTACAAAGTCGTGTAACATGCACAGGCACGCGACCACCTGCATGGGTGGGAAGACCGTGGTGACATGTCCAGGTAAGAGGGTAGAGATACCACAGTCGGCCTACGAGAAGGCGTTCTATCCTAAGGGGTCAGCGAGTGCGAGGTCGATTCAATGGTTGAGCAGAGAAGAGGAGAGGTGGGAAAGCACATACATCACGCAAACTGCGGTCACGGTGGTGAGAGGTGGGTGGCCGGTGATCCGGTCGACGGTTACTGTCACGAGACCGAGACCGTGTTTCAGTTTCACGGATGCTACTGGCACGGGTGTCCGAGGCATTGCATGAGAGGTAACGCGAGATCACTGTACAAGAGGACGAAAATTCAAGACGCCAAGATAAGGAAGGCGGGTTACGAGCTGGTGGTGATGTGGGAGTGCGAGTGGTTGAATGATAATTTTGATAAAATTAATACCTACTATCCACAATCACCACGCGAGGAGGAGACGACCCTATACCCTCACCAGATAGTATACGACTTTGAGGCGTATCTCGACAAGTCAAAAAGCACGCGACCCACCAAAGACATGACCTTCGAGGTCGAGCACGTTCCTATATCGGTGTCGTTGGGGGATACGATGCATGAAGGGATCACACACCTATGCGAACGAGATCCCGACACGCTAGTCGAGAAGTTCGTGACCGAGCTGCAGATGAGAGGCAAGGCAATCAGGGAGGGGGTTAGAAAGAAGTATCTGCCGGCCGACATATATATGTTATCGAAGTCTCAGCAAGCAAAGATTATCTCATGGATTGACCAAGTCCCGGTGGTGGGGTTCAACTGTAGCAGGTACGACCTGAACCTCATCAAGCAGTACTTTGTAGAGAAGTTGGCTGCCACCGTGAATAAGGTGATGGTCGGAAAGAGAGCCAGCACGACGATGTTTCTGTTTACCCCGGAGTTTAAATTTCTCGACATCATCCAGTATCTGGGACCCGGTACCATGTACGACCGGTGGGTTAAGGCGTACGACTGTAAAACGGTAAAGTCTCACTTTCCATACGAGTGGTTCGATAGCGCGGACAAGCTCGACCATCCGGGGCTGCCAGACTATCCCGAGTGGTACTCGAAGTTGAAGGGTGAGTTCCTACTGTCGTTGTCCGAGTGGAAAGAGTGTAAGAAGGTATTCCGAGAAAAAGGGATGAAGACGTTCAAGGAATGGTTGCAACACTACAACGACTTGGATGTAGGACCTTTCCTAGAGGCTCTGACTAAAATGGCGGAGTTCTACAAGGGAAGAGGCGTGGACATACTCAAGGATGCCGTGTCTCTGCCCGGTGTTTCCCTTCAGTACCTACTCCGCGGGTCGATCGATGGGAAGGCGGACACGCCCGAGCTGTGGTCACCGAAGTCTGAAACTTACGAGATGATGAAGCAGGGATTGGTCGGTGGTCCGTCCATAGTATTCTCCAGATACGCCGAGGCTGGAAGGTCGACGATCAGGGGTCAGGTGGGGAGTCGGGAGAAGAAAATGTGCAAGGCGGTGCTGGGGTACGATGCCAATGCTCTGTACCTATCTACTCTATCGAAGGACATGCCGTGCGGTGAGGAGCAGATATGGACGTGTGACGACCGGAAAAAGACAGTCGTATATAGACAGTTTTGTGAGGAAGGTCATGAGTGAAAAGTGGTTCGGATTTGCGGAGTTGGATATAGAGGTTCCGGAAACGTTGAGAGAGTTCTCGGAAATGTCACCGCTGTTCGTTAATCGAGAAGTCGATGAGAAAGAGGTTCGCAGCACATGAAGGACTACTGGCCGGGACTGGGAGGAATAGAGTCGAAGGGCAGAGAAAGCTCGTGGGGGCAATGTCCGCCAAGAAGATGATCATATACTCACCGCTGCTAAAGTGGTATCTGGAGCACGGTCTGATCGTCAAGGCGGTGCATAGGGTGATAGACTACACGCCCGGCAAACTGTTTCAATGGTTCGTTAAAGAGGTCACCGCTGCTAGACGGACGGGGGACGTCGACAAGAGCAAGGCGGTGTTGGCGGAGATATTCAAACTGGTTGGCAACGCGTGTTGTGGCAAGCTGATAGAGGCACAAGAGAGACACCTGAACACCACATATACGAAGGATGAGAAGACTGTCGATCGGGCACTGAGGTCGGCGTGGTTCGAAGACTTGGAGGAGATTGGGGAGGCTTACGAGATATCGAGCAGGAAGACTCGAGTGGTGATCAACAGACCGTTTCAGTGTGGCATAGCGGTCTACCAGTTGGCCAAGCTCCGGATGCTGGAGTTCTACTACGATTTCTTGGACAAGTACGTGGATCGCGGAGATTTCGAACTGATACAGATGGACACTGACAGCAATGTACTTCGCGCTGTCGGAGAAGACGCTGGCGGCGGTGGTGAGAAAGAATATGAAGAGAAAGTTTAATAAGGAGAAGACGAGTGGTTGGCGTGGGACGTGTGGAGCAACAGAAACTCGGGACTGTTCAAGCTGGATTCGAGGGGATAGAGCCATCGCTCTGTGTAGCAAGTGTTACTACGTGAGCGGTGATGGAAAATCTAAGCACTCGCCCAAGGGGATGTCGAAGAGATCTAACGATCTGACTTGGGGAAGGTATAAGAGTGCTTCTCGAAGGGGGTGGGGGGGATATGGCGGAGAACAGGGATTCCGAATGATTAACGGGGTGATGAAGACGTACTGTCAACAAAAATTAGGACTCTCGGCGTACTACGACAAGAGGAGAGTGATGGAAGACGGGTTACACACCGAGCCTATAGGATAGATAAAAAAAAAGAACTATGAGAGAATACTAAAGACTCTGACGATCCGGGGGTAGCTGGGTGTCAGAAGGCACCGCGAGAAGTTCTTCGCGAACAAACCCTCGAGATGGCCCATCATCCAAATAGTAGAGCACGGGCTCATCGGGCTTGGTAATAGATCGATCTAGATGATATACATTGAGAGACCACACGGGATCAGTCGCGCGGCGGCTGCCACCTTCGAGCTCTCCCGGTTGATAGAGGTACCGGACATCAATATCTGATGGAAGCCGTTGCTCCTCTAAACCAACGGGTCGCCCGCGCGAGACAGCAGAGGGCTCGCTCGTCACCCTTTTAAACTTAATAGCATCTACAGGCTTCTTACCTATCAATCTGGTCACCTCTCCGTTCAGTGCGGAGACCACGGCGGGCAGTCTGGCCACCCACTCGGTCGATCGCGAATGAGGGTCTACAAGTTCTTTAGCGTATTGGTGTCCGAACAGTCTCTCAGCCAGGGTTCGATTGAAGCGTTCCACGATCCCCTGGTCCCGGTGGATGTTGACGCGGCCGCGTCTGATAGAAACTTCGTGCTTAGACAATAGATGAGAGACCGCGCCCATGAACTCGCGGCCGGGATCGACCTGGAGAAGATTCGGCCATTTGAGAGGACTCCTCTTATATATTCGGGAGAGAGCCTCGGCCACCTCCTTAGACTCTTTTAGTGGCCAACGGCTCAGCCCCCTTATAACGACTCGCTACGTCAACGACTGTCAGCGCGTACTTGTACGTCTTACGACCGACGCGATCGTGAGGGAGAAAACAGGAGATCCGCTTGGTGAACTTGGTTCGGTACCGGCACGTCGAATTTCGGCGCGGAATATTGTGAGGCGCGGGTAAATAGAGTCTGCCAGATGGCCTGCTTCTTGAGCCATTCCTTGACAGCGTTTTCTGAAACCTTGGTCGCCGCCGCGAGGTTCTTGATGGCAGCAGTCCTTCAGTAGCCGCGGGGGCTATAGTACGTGTTTGCTAGCTTGCGCGTTAGGCGAACCGATAGTTTGGTATTAAGTTTGCGCGTGTTCATCGTATGCGATGTATTCTAATATATCTGACAATCTCCAACATGCCCTCGCCAGATCGTCCGGTAACTGCGTCGATAATAATAAACTTTATTGGAAGTACAATCGCGATTGGGGGTTAAGTTCTGAAGGAACTTGGGAAAATCTAATCCCCCAGGATTGGTGGAGGAATCTAACATCCGCGTTTGCGAAAAGGGTGGCGCTTTTTCGTTCTCCCGCACGTCTCGAGAGAATCTCGGGCCGAGACGAATCATACCCTTTGCACCAGCTATGCGGTGTTTAAGGGCAGTGTAGCCTACATCAATCATAGCAAAATAAAGTTCGTCAACTGACATCGTTTCTATATATATATTTATAATTAATTTGAAATAATTAATTTAAAATCTCGATTGAATATAGTAGCCGACGAGCCCCACCACACCCATTCCCACGACGATGAACGCGATCTCGCGGTCTTTTTGGGCCTCTGACGGTACATAGAAATCTGAAAGTTGGGGCTCGCGATCCAGCGGCGCGAGACTTTTCTGCGGATATGCCAGCGCGTACTCGCTGTTGGCTTCTTCAACGTTCTGAAAAGTTTGTGCGGCGTGATTTTCGCGGCGAAGCTCTTAATTGACCCAGTCAAGATGGGCGGTTCGTTTTTCCGACCACGCTTCCTTTGCGCTATTGAATTGTTCTACAGCTAAATCGTGACGCGTACTCTCCTCATCCACGTTCGAGTTTTGTAGTTTAGATAATAAAAAGTTGCTGCCGGTGAACGCAAATGCGTTTAAGAGCGCACCACCTACCATTATTGCGATTGAAGCCATTTATTTCCATATATTAACTGGTAGAATTCCAGCTTTAACTAGATAATCTCGGGTCCAAACTGCGGCCGCTACATCTAAGGTCGCGAGCCCTACGTCTCTCACAGTAAAGTCCAATTTGGGAGCGGATCCTCCTAGGGCCATCTTTGATAGTCGAGCATACCCGATACTGAAACCCGATATCACCACGGCGTGATAAAGCGCATTCACTAACATTTTACCGTCTTGTTCAGCCATTATTGCATATAAAAGGGGTCGCGATCAATGTTTAAATGGGGCGCGTCCAATCGCGATTGGTGTTTCGTAACTTTCTTCTGAACACTGGCTGGTTGTTTTTTCTGATAATATGGGGTATTTCCACACGCACAGGGCACAACAACTGCCAGACCACCACAACAACCCAACTCCAATTCACGAATTGGGGGGGGTGACAAATTCAAAGAATTTGGGTGTGCTTCCAATTCGTGAATTGGGGTTGTACCCAACTCTGTCTTCAGATGTTTTGCTGTCTCCGTCCCCGATTGCAACCCCAATCTCGATTGGAGTTTAGCCTCTCGAAGCTCGGCGAGTATTTTATCTTGTTTAACTTTTCGGGTGGCAGCCGCCGCCCGCCCGCCCGCACAGCTGCCTGTCTTTTGGGATTTTTTATATGCGGTATGTCATCCAGTGGCGGAGTTGGGTTCGATTGGGTTGGAGCAATCGGGTTCAACTCCGTCACTCTCGCGGGTGTGTCTTGTGTCATCATTTTCAGGGCCTATAGTTCGTGGGCATATATGTCCAAATTGACAGTGTTTACCCGTGGTCAACGCGGTTGTCAGCGGAGCTAAGTACATTCCAAACTTGTGATAAATTGAGCAGCAGGCTGTTCTAAGAGTGTGACCTATAAAAGGGTCAGTCTCTAGATCGTCAATCAATCCCGCGGTGTTTGGTATAGGGAGAAGTATACTAACGGCGGTTGCGTACAAATGAATAGCCGCCGATCCGAGAGTTTTTGTCATCTCCGCTCCCAATTTGGATTCGTATCGCGCATACATTTTATCGATCTCCGCATCTGACATCTTATCCACCTGAAAAACTGAGAGACGCCTACCGAGATAATGATCCGATTGTCCCCCAGCAACCAACGCAGCTAGCCGCTCTCGTCGCGCCGCATTTTCATTTTCATTCGGAGTCGTTGCACTCAACCCAATACCAACTCCAATTCGCGAATTGGGGGTTGCAGTTGATTCCGAGTGCTCTGTCGGATCATTATCTATGTTGGCAGTCGGAGTTGAGGTTTCTTCCATTAGCTGATCGAGAAGTTCGTCGCAGATTCATTTTTCTTCTTTTTTAATTTTTTCATTAATTAACTATTCTAACAAGTCTCATCACTTTAACATATTGCAAAGCGCACCACCCGATACTTATGATCACCATTATGCTCGCAACAAAGCTCGCAGCGGAGCACCAAATTGTTAACATTGTTAACCATTGTTCCATTGTTCAGCATTTGTTCAGTAATTGCTAATTAATTATAAAATTAATTGATAACTTCGTAAGCAGTTGGTTGATCAGTCTTTAGCAAAAGCTTGGCGTGCTTAGTTTCCGAAAGCATCTGTCGAACCTCCAGGCGCTCCTCGCGCGTTGGGATAACGTCATTCTCTCGAAGACAGTCATCAAATGAGTCTCGGTCCTTGCAGTGAAAGAGGGCGACCCATTTCGTTTGCTCGCGCAGATCCTTGAGGACGGCGTTGTACTTTTGAGTGGATATCCATACGCTTTGCCTAGCATGGCGGCCAGAAAATGCGAGCTCGGAGAGCATGTCCTTCTTTTTGGTCATCGCCGCCTTGGCCGAGCAATCGTCAATCACGTATAGGGTGGGCTCACCCTGGAATCTTTGGTATAAACCACGCAACCAATCGTGAAGCCTATCACCGGGGTCAATAACGTACACCTCAGGGTCGGTCCATATCCACGTTCGCCGCTGATAAGTATCGTTGTGCCGCACAGTGGGACACAGGATCACAATGTGACGAAAGGCATCGCGGTAGGACTCCTCGAGCAAGTCGAGGATGAAAACCGTTTTTCCACATCCTGTCTGCCCACATATTATGGCAGAGTGGGCATCTCCAATCGTGAATTGGTATTGATTGCTAATTTTCTTAATTAATTCTTTAGAATTATCAAAATTATTAATTAATAAATCGTTAGATTTAGTAGAGTGCTGAGACGTATCGGCCATCTTCGATGTTGAGTTGTGCGTCCGTAATTATATATAAGTACAACGTTCAATGGCCTGGCTCCGTGCCGCCTCTTTGGTTATCTGGATCGTCACACCCTCGCTAGCGTTCTCAACTTGGCGTCCGCTGCCGTGTATTTGGTCGTCGTCGCTGGCTCGCATGTCTAGCCATAACGCGTATTTGGTATTCAGGAACTCCGCGAGGGAGACGGCCGAGAGATGCAGGTCTTTGGCAACCGCTGCAACCTCCGGAGAGCGCTTAGAGCCGGCAGCAAACTGCTTTCTTACTTCGTCCCACTGCTGGTGTGCGCGAAGACCCGCACTGTAGAGTTGATTGGGTACTCCCTCGATCGTCACCTCTACCTTCGTGATTTTGGGGTTATAGAATTTGTCGGTTTTTCTAGCACCGAACGCGAACCGAGCATCCTCGAACAACATCAGTATACCTTTCATCGAGCGGGCGGGTACGTTGACGTTAATATTCCACAATGTGTCGCCTTTGTCTTTCGTCATCTTGCGATGGCGAAGAACTCTGTCGTAAAGTATGGCAACGCGCCCGGCGTACTGGGTTCTGATCAATCGCGCGAGTTCGGGCATCGTGACCATGTCGTACTCCAGGGAAACATTATCGATCGTATACGTCGATAACATGTCGCTGGCTATGAGAACTCGTCCGTAGTCGTTGAACGTTAGTTCGTATTCGAGGCGGTCAGCCAAAGCACTCTGATAGTAGGGCAAGTGACTCTCCAGCAACTCAAAGTCGAGCGGGATGTAGAAGCGGTTGCCGTAAGCGCCCGCGACCGCATTGTGACTCGCGTTGTTATCTACCTTGTTACCAGCCCCGATTCTAAGTTTGGTTACGTTCTTATTTTTGCTGGTGTCAATACCCTGATAGACAGCGTTTTCGCGCTCTTGCGCCGTCTTCCATAGGTCCTGATAACAATGGTAGACGTCACTGTCGTCGATCGACATCACCTCATTACCAGAAATCTTTATCATGGTCTTCTTGACGATGGCGCGGCCAAGGTTCTGAACGACGGTTCGGTCCTCGTCCGTCGACGTCAGCGAAATAGTGAAAGCGAGGCGAACAGTACCCGGCACAATGACGTCGTTAGCTCCGAGGTTGGGGAAGCGGCACCAAGAGCTGCTGGTTCTGGTCGATCGTCGATGGGTTGTTCGTAATAACGACACTCTGTCTCACGCCTTTTGCCCCGAGGGGCTCACGCAGTCTGCGGTATGGATTGAGTTTGCGACCGTATTGACTCGAAGACATAATTTAGTGAAACTATATTAAACCCTTACGGTTTTGTCTTTAATACATAATTAATTTTAAGAAAGTTATAAAGATGGATGATTACGATATTAACATGGATGAAATCGGCAGAGACGATTTCCGCGGTGATGATGACATCGATGACTATGACATAGATGATTATAATGACGAAACGACCTTCATAGAGACACCAGCACCCCCAATTTTGTTTGATCCAGGCGCACCGCGAAATACGCCTTTGGTTAATCCACGCGCATCTTTGTTTGGTCCAGACGCACCGGGAACTTCATTTGCTGGTGTCCCTATGTGGGAGGCCCCACCCGCAACTCCGGCGTGGGCGGGCGGTGCCGAGATTCCTGCGGGGATCTCCAAGGATGAGTTGGCGCCTCTCGAGAAAACGAATTCTCGGGTGAAATCGGTGGAGAGTGAGGTGTCTAAAAACGGCATCAAGGCCATGTTGGAGTTCCGCAGCACTAAAAGAGGAGACTTGTGGGTTAAATGGGGTAATAGCTGGAAGTTACTGACGTACAAGAACGACCCGACCCGGTTCCTCAGCCCCTCTTCCGTGAACCGATATGGAGTATCCCTCGCTCGAGCTCTCGGAGTGAACGATGATCGGTCGCAGCTGTCTCAACAAATGGTAAAAACCCTACAGTCTACCGACGAAACGCTGGCGAAGACGGCCACCGCTATAGAAATGAGCGAGCTCAGCGATGTCCCTCGTATAGCCACCGACGCTATTAACACAGTGGAAACCACGGTCAACGAAATGAACGGCACGAAATATGACCCACCATTACCTCTTCGCGAACTCCGGGGACTCGATAAGGCTCTGCAAACAACTCGGGGCGAACTGGTCAATAACCTCTCCAACTCACGGCGCTGGACAAACATATCGCGCTAGAAGAAAGAAAACTTGGGGAAATCCGTGACGATAGAGAATCTACCGAGCGGATCAACAAACTCCTGCGGGTCGTTGCGGGATGAAAGAGAAGCTCGCTTGGAGGCTGCTTCGACTAACCGTGAGACCGCTTTCCGGCCAATTAAGTCGGAGCCGCGAAACAATCTCGAGGGTTCTGCACGAGGACACGACACTCGGTGAGCGTCTTCGCACTCTGTTCAGAGAGAAGGGCGTCACGATATTAACCATCGTCGCAGCTTTTCAGCATGATTATATCGACCCTAATTCTATCTATATCTTTTCTATTTGTAGCTGTCAATGCTGGTGCCGCACCAGCACCCGCACCAGCACCAGCACCGGCACCCCGCGCCATCCGGCGGAGCCAAGGAGTGGATAAAAAAACAACTAAAAGCCCTCGCCAGTCTCCTGGCTAAATTAGCAGGAAAGTTGGCTGCCGCGCTGCCTGGTTTGATAGGAGGTTCTCCTCTCCTTCTTGTTATCTATATTATCAAAAACGGTCGGATGGCTCGCCGAGAATACCTGGGCTTTAATCGTGGCCATCGCCGGTCTCCTACTATTCTTCGCCAGAGAG
Source organism: Conchocele bisecta (assembly GCA_029237695.1). Taxonomy (NCBI): domain Eukaryota; kingdom Metazoa; phylum Mollusca; class Bivalvia; order Lucinida; family Thyasiridae; genus Conchocele; species Conchocele bisecta. The sequence continues at coordinate 53,478,201 of CM055265.1, read as the reverse complement.
TTCCTAAAATCCAAAGCGCAAATAATCCGATCGCCACGAGGGCGACGACGAGCGCTAATTTCTCCTCCTCGTGTGTTGTGCTTCCAATTTCACCCAATCTGTGATTGATTGGTGTTTCTCCAATCGCGATTGGTCTGTTGATGGAACTCGATGGTGCATCCAATTTACTAATTGGGGGTACTGGGTCGATTGTATTGAGGGATGTGTATCCATTTTGTGTTTTGGGCGTTTTATGAAATCGGTTCCCTCAACACTGTTGAACCCGATCGTGTTGGGGGTGCGCTTGATGATATCCGTGTTCACGTTACCGTTGTGACCGATTTTTTGATTGGCGGTGGCGATTACGATCTGATTATTGTAACCATCAACCGGGTCGTCTCGTAGTATCATATTGCTCGGCGCCATATAGACCTATTCCAAATACATAGTCCACTGGGGTGCTGGCAGTCTGCAAAACGTCTTGATAATTCTGGATCGCCTTCTCCAGGTCCACCTTAGCTGAGATGGCGTCCTCTACAAGTGCCAAGAATTGTTTTTGTGCATCAAACGCCGTTCCCGTGCCCAGTATAGAACTGCGAGTTTGCTTCTGTGCGCCGAGGATGGCCCAGACGTACGTGCGAATAGATTCGTTGACGCGAGTAACCCCGGCCTGCGTGAACCCTAGACCCTTATCTAACATAAATGTGGTCCACGCGTTCTGAACCTCAGCAGCCTGCTGTATGTAATCGACGTGAGCCAGTTTCGGAGGTAACATTTTACAAGAAAACACGCCACAGTGCCGACCTCCAGACACTTCTGGCCCGAAAGTCATAGTGGCGGGGTCAAAATTCCTGGCGTTCCGACTGACGATGTGGTCACCGGAGTAATCGTGTCTAAAATCGGTCTGCGTCCAATTCCCGGACTGGCCCCGAATGAGAACGTCCCCGAGGCCGGTGGTGGTAGGAAATGCTTTCTGTCTCCAGTCCGCGTCTTTTGAAACGTTAAATTCGTTACACAATCTTTCAAAGGCCATACGGTCGTATGCGTTGGAAATGGGATCCCAGGCGTCGTCTTGAGGTAGAGAAATACCTAGTTCTTTGAGAATCCTCCTAATAGTATAATACGTGTGAAAGTTGTAGACACTTCGGAGCATGACATTCTTGGATGTCAGATGGTCTTTATGTGAAACTCCACACCCGGCTGTTGCGCACCATACAGCAAAATTTAGCTGGTTCTGCCAAAACTGCATCGGTGTGGCTTTCCACCCGTTTACCGCCTCCACCGTAGTAATCTTGGGCAGTCTATATTGTTCAAAGATGTTAGGGAAATTGGTGGCAAAGCCACTGGCCGGTCTAACCGTTACGGTTGGGTGTACAAGGTTAACAAAGTCTTTTTGCGTGTATTTACCTCTGACCGCGTACTTTGCATTAGAGTTAAAGCTAAATGCTTTTGTATCCATTGAAAGATATTATTATGTTTGCTACTATCACTAATGTTCAAAAAGGGAGTTGTGAACTTCAAAAATTAATAGACAACTGCTGCGGACAACGCCGGGTAGGCCTTAGATCAATCACGTTCACGGTCGGGTGGAAAAACGTTGAAACGCTCGAGTTTTTCACATCAGAAGTCGAGGATGTCGAGTTTTTCGCATCAGAACACCCCGTCATAGATGTGCCACATAGAATAGACGTAAATAGAGTCATAAGTCCACCAAAGGTTATAGTACCTCAGGGTCTTTGGAGTTTCGGAGATCTCCAAGCTTTTGTCGCGAAGAAGATTCCTGGTGTAGTCACTCTCGCAATCTCGAAAGCCACGGGGCTCACGACATTGACCGTTGATAGGCGTTTAAGAATCTCACCGGGGTTGGGCTTACTGTTAGGATTTAAAATAACATACCCTTACAACGATGACGGAGTGTTTGATCCTGGCGAGCACGTCGGCACGACCCCGGTGAACTTCGCCGTCACGAAAACTCTCGGGGTGCACCTGGATCGGGTGAACACATCGTACAACACGGTAGACGGCACTCCCAGCACATTACTGAAAACCGTGCCCGCCAGCGACTGTTTCTATGGTGAGACTGTGACCTTAGACTTCCCACACCCCGAGATGAAAGTTTTGGAATCGGGACATATCCACGAATTTACGGTCTCTATTCTCGATGATCAAGGGCGAGAGTTGAAGAACGATTACCCGATTTCGGTCGTCCTAGAAATTTCAAATTAATTTTAAGAAAATTATTTAGAATTAAACGCATGTTCGTAATATATATATTATCAACATTATTGAAAATGAGTATATACGGACCAGGTAGTTCTTCCGATTGGGTGACAAATTCAAAGAATTTGGAACCGACAGAAGGGGGATTCATCCCGACAGAGGGCGACTTTTTAACTACCCAAAAAACAAAGGCCTTGATCAATAGAACTTATAATATCGAGGGCCACGGACGAGATTCACAAGAGTCTACTGTCACAACTTAGAGAATATGCCCTGGCTGTGAATACACAAAGTCGTGAAGAAACGCATACGGAACTAAACGAACTAGGTGAAAAAATAACCAAATTTCGAAAAGAGGCCCGGTTGGGGCTTGATAAAGTTCGAGAAGACCACCAGGCAGACCTTACGGAGGCTTATGATGCGTTGCGCTTAGAGGACTCTCTCACCAGAGAACGACACTACTGAATTAGATGGAAAATAATCGATTTTCGAAAGGAGACCCGAACGAATATTGAGAAAGATCAGGCGGCTTATAAGGTGTTGCGCTCAAGAGGACTCTCTCATCAGAGAAACTGAACTAAAACGAACTAGGTAAAAAAATAAAATAACCAAATTTAAAACGAAAAGAGAGCAGGTCGGATATTGATAAAGTCCGGGCCGACCGCCAGGCGGCCCTTACGTTGCGCTTAGAGGACTCTCTCATCAGAGATGCGGCATTTACCGAACTAGGTAAAAAAATAACCAAATTTTCAAAAAGAGGCCACAAAAACGTCGGGTATTGAGAAAGTAGAGAAGACCACGAGGCGGACCTTACGAAGGCTTATGAGGTTGTTGCGCTCAGAGGACTACTCTCATCAGAGAAGCGGCACTTACTGAACTAGATAAAAAAATAACCAAATTTCGAAAAGAGACCCGGTCGGGTATTGATAAAGTCCGAGAAGACCACCAGTCGAACCTTGCGGAGGCCATTGCGGAGGCTTATGATGCGTTGCGATTAGAGGGCTCTCTCAGCAAAGAAGCGACACTTACCGAACTAGACGAAAAAATAGCCGAATTTCTGAAAGAGACCAGGTCGGGGGTTGATGGGGTCCGAGAAGACAACAAGGAGGCCATTGCGGAGGCTTATGGGGCGTTACGCTCAGAGGACTCTCTCAACAGAGAAGCGGCACTTACTGACATATACGAAAAAATAACCGAATTTCGAAAAGAGGCCCGGTTGGGGATTGATAAAATCCGAGAAGACCATCAGGCAGACCTTACGGAGGCTTATAGGTGTTTTTGCGCTCAGAGGACTCTCTCATCAGAGAGGCGGCGGTTGCTGAACTAGACGGAAAAATAACCGAATTTCAAAAAGAGGCCCGGTCGGGAGTTGAGAAAGCCCTAGAAGGCCACCAGGCGACCATTACGGAGGCTTATGATGCGTTGCGCTTAGAGGACTGTCTCACCAGAGAAGCGACACTTACCGAACTAGACGGAAAGATAACCGAAGTTTCCGATAAACTGAAACATGATCGTATAGCCGCGACCAAAGCTCTTGAGGAGGCCTCTTATAATATTCGTACTGAGGCATATAATGCAAACAGGGCGCTTGCCGGAATAGTGAAAACAATGAAAACGCCAAAACGTGTCATAACAGTTTGGGCTGAGAAGCGGGGCCCATTGATTGAGGGGCACTATGAATATTCGTTCGGTGCCAAAGCGAGTAATAAATATGGGGGATACACTATGACAGCCGCGGGTGAAGTTATCCAAATGGCGGTCTGCTCGGTTAATGCTAATGGTAAACCTGTGGGCGCGGTCGCGATAAATATTGTAGTAGATGGGGAAGAACGGGGGTTGGAGTCACTAAAAATCTCTGGAGATAGTTCGACGATTGTTTCGTTCGCCGGTAATGATCGAATTAGACTTTCCCAAAGTAGTGTTATTAACTTTGTTACGAAAATCGGTGACTCAGAGAGTTCTTCCACTATTGTCTCGTTGTTAATTGAACTTATTTTTGTAAATACTAATATATTGAAATTTGTAAAATTTAAATATGAACGAATCAATGCTTCCAATTGTCAATACCACTCCATCAACACTGTGTACAATTAACGAAAGAAGTTCAGATTTTAGGTTGAATAATATCGTCGCTATGCAGGATATTTTAGTTAGAGAATATACAAATAGAAAAAGAAACGCTAAAAAATATAGGCGCGCGGTGAACACGGCTGAAGTATCTAGCACGGCTCTGGCGAGTGTTTCTGTGTTGTGTGGGGCGGGGACAGCTGCAACTATATCCACCATTTATAACGGTTCCCGTAGCGGGGATTTTATGTGCGGTGTCGGCCGTTTCTGGGTTGTTGTGTATGGTAATTAGGGCGTCGGGTGGAAAACTCGAGAAAAAATGTAGAAAACATGATAGAATATCCGTTCTCGCCAGGTCTAAGAAAAATAGCATCGACGTTATGGTGTCCAAAGCGTTGGCCGATAAGAAAATATCAAATTTAGAGTTTGAATCCGTGGTGGAAGAAATGCGGAGATATGAACAATTAAAAAATGATATAAGAATCAAGGCACGCGCCACCATGCCCAAGATTGAGTGTACTGATTGGGATAAATTTAGGGAAAAACTTGGAGATAAAGTCGGAAGAAATGTTACAGCACCATTGTGATTTTTTAAAAAATAATTAATTATAAAATTAATTAAAATTAATTATATTGTCGCAGTAAACAATTTATTAATTAATTTTAGGAAAATTATTAACAATTTAAAAAGAAAAAAATGAATTTTTTTTTTTAGCTTCCACCGAGGCTCGAACCCACGCCAGCAAAACCCTTCTGGGCCCACCCGGCTAGCCACCTTTTCTGATCTTGTCTTTGTCTTACTCGTCTCATGTTGTGGCTAGCCGGGTGTAATAGCTGCCTGTACAGCACACCCCCATCTATCGGCTGATCTAGGAACCAGTGTCGAAAGTCTAGGCAACCTTGGAAGTGTGTGCACGGAAGCACTGAGCGCTCATTTTTCATCAAGGGGCGTCCCCCAAGACAAAGTATTGTTGTTAATTTTACATATATGAAGTTAAAACCGTGTTGTGCAATACCAAATATTTACTCGTTTATTTTTATTTGTTTTATATATAACAAGTTCATTTTTTATTTAATAATATAGGTTATAACGTTCTAAATTATTAAAAGTAAAATTAAAAAAACAAAAAACGTGCCAACCAATCACAATGTAAGAAATACTTCCGGAATATCGATAGCGGGTTGTGTAATACACACCCACGTGTGTGTAGTATATATAGTGTGTTTATGTTTCATTCCGGAAGACGTAATCGTGTAATCTCTCTATAAAATGGACACTTAATATACATGTAAGGTAGGACACATAATTTGCGTGTTTATAACACGTGTAAGTGAAACATTGTCGTCTGCTTGGTGTTGTGATTACAATATAAATTTATAAGCGATATCGTAGAAATGTACGTTCGTAAACGAATCGTTGGGTTTTAAAATTTTTGTATAATACGCCTTAGTTTCATATCCGATACGCATTATCTGTCTTAATGTTCGTATTTGCCTCTTGTATAGTTGACATAATTGCCGGTATAATATTGGAAATGTAACGTTTTCTCTAATAATATTGGTACTCGTTTTTTCTGTTCAATTTTATAAAATTAGTTTGATAATGTTTTTTACAGTGTTTTAATGCTGTAGAAACACCGTGACTTATTAGATAGATTCTATCTTTCTAACTGACTTTCCGATTTGAATTATTACTAAACGATAATACTTGCGAGCACGTAATCCCTTGTTAACCATTCGATGAGTAGCCTGAGTGCCACCGCATGGTGGACATAGCAGTGACTCGGCTTTGGTCCCTACCCCACAATGTCGACATGGGCGAGGCGAAACTGAACCTCTTCGCATCCATGCACGGTGAGTGTTTTGCATATTCGTAAATACCGGTGCGAAAACATCTCTCGTGACTACCTGTCTTCAACCAATGCACACTTAACTAGAACCATTATGTTATATATATACTGAGTATAACATAGGGATTTTTATCTCTAATAGGGTGTATCTTCTCATGTCATAAATATATGGTCTCGCGAGAAGTAGTATATAAGAGTCATAATGATTACAAGTTTCGTGTGGAAGCCACCACACGTAGTGTGTGGCTTCCATATAAACTTGTATCATTATGACTCTTATATACTACTCAAGCAACAAACCAAGTGGCCAAGTCACTTGAATGAGATTTTGACCAACACGATTTTATATTGTCGGCCATTTTCAAATTAAATATAGCTGTTCTGTTGAAGTCATTACAGTTTCGTACTGATGTTCTAATTAAAATCATGAACATTAAAACATAGGCACCAAAATGAAGCCTCCGTGTGTACAAAATAGCATAATTTGGACAAAAACAGCATTTTCTTATCGGAAATTTTGATTTGCAAGTTGTTTTTCTCTACCAAGGCATCTACCATTAGCAATAAGGTGCTCCTATTGTACCGTGAACCTATGAATATAGGTATATGCATCATATATATACTTTTGGGTGACTCGCTGACTAAGATAGGAGTAAAAGTACTTTTTGATGGCGGCTGCCATGCATTGTCACCGCAAAATCACCTGTGAAAAATTTGGTGGGGATGGAACATGTAACTGATTTCAGTTGTCAGAAATTTTGCCTCTGATTGTAAGCGGGGTATAGGCCAGAGCCTGGACTATACGGCCTTGGACTTCAATACCGGAAGTTGTGAGTTCAACCCTCGCCCTAGGTGTGACAAATGCTTACATAGTACCAGTATATCAATCCCACTGGTCTGTCAGATGATACTTGAAATTGTGGTCCCGTCTCTATATGATCTTAGCTGTTGCTGGGACAACCCATTCATTTTCACATTTTCTCGATACTCATTTAAAATAAACTTTCTGATAAAAATATCTTGAAAGCACATGAGAATCATCTTTCACATGCACAATCAAAATATTTTTTTGCCAAGAAATAAGAAAAATATGGTGCACATTCAAAATATTTTTTTTTGCTAAGAAATACGACAAATATGGAACAAAATGCAGACGTCAATTTTCAATTCCCGCCTTTTAACCATTAGTCTGTGGGAAACGTAAATTGTCGTCTGCTGTTGTTCCATATTTTGTCCTCTTTCTCAATAAAAATGTGGTCTGACAGCACTTTAGAATCATTTCCATTGGAAATGATTCTAAAGTGCTTTCAAATCATGTTACTGATTAGAAAAAATGGAAAATATAAAACAGTAGACGACAAAATTTAATTCAGCAATTTAAGGATAAGGGTTTACATCAAATGCCAGTACGTCCGTGTGAGTGTGCTTGATGTGGATAATGAAGGAATAAGAAAAAAAAACAGCAGACGTCAATTTTCCGTTCCCGCCTTTTACGGGTTTACATCCAACGCCACTGTTTCAGTGTGAGTGTACTTGAAGCAGATAATGGTTGTCACTGTGGCCATATTACATTGTGCTAGTGAGTGAACTGCCACATTTTACGGGAATTGTGCACCTGAATTATTAATGGCATAATCCCAGTGGGACTGTAATTCTGAGGAACACCACTAGAGGCGTATCTATGTGACAACGGCTCACTTTATATTGCGTTGTTGACAAGTGCTCGGATTTTATGTCCAAGACAAGTTGGCTATTTTGGATAACAGGCAATTGCACCATTGGATTGGAATAACAGCAGTTTAGTTGGGATATTTTAGAATATAAAGGTAAGATATGATTGACTTGTGGGACTCCTGTTTTAAACCCGACAAAGCAGAATGAAATTTTGTCTGCTTTTTTTCCTGTTTTTTTTTAAACGATAAACATGATTTGACAGTGCATGAGATTCATCTCCAATGGAGGTGATTTGTATGTGCTGCTGAAACATGATATTAATAGCAAATACGGCAACTATGTAAAATGAGCAGAAAATAATATTTTGGGTTCCAACCTTTTAACCCATTACAATCGGACTTCTCTTTTGATGTAAATTTTTATATTTATTTTACTTTTGTATTTCTCAATGAAAGTATATGTTGTGATTACTCATTTGAACGAGCTCGATGATCGATTCAAAGAGTGGTCACAATATACAGGGATTCCGCTGGGGAAAATAAAAAAATTGCCACTTCAAAGAAAAAAAAAAAAAAAAAAAAGTAACCAATAGGATAAAAATAAACAATTGGCGATAAAAAAATTACAACTTTCGAAAAAAAAAAAAAGGATTTTTTTTTTTTTTTTTGAAAATTGTAATTTTACTTACTTTTTTAGCGGAATCCCTGCAATATATACTTCCGATGAAAGATAAATAAAACATTTAAAATTTACTGTTTGTAAGCTGGTGTATCTTCAGAATGTAAAGTGCTAGGGGAAACATAATGCGGGGAAACAAAAAATGTCGTCTGCTGTTGTCATATATTTTGTCTTCTTTCTCAAAAAAAACACGTTTTGACAGCACTTTAGAATCATTTCCGTTGGAAATGACTCTAAAGTGTTGTCCAAAACATGTTTTTGAAGAGAAAAATGGAAAATGAAAAATAACAGCAGACGACAAAAAATAATCAGCATTGTAAGGGTTAATGTCAGCTGTCAGAATGTAAAATTGACATGAATCATTTGCATTACAATGTGCTGTATGTATTACGTTATTTCCGATGTGTAAAATGTAATTATTCATAATGGTGTTTACTATGAACGTGTGACATATGTGACATAGTTGGTGCAGTTGCTTCTATTGACATTATTGGCAGTTAACCCTTAGACCGCTATCTTAATTTTTTTGCCGTCTGCTGTTTATTTTCTATTTTCCATTTTTATCATCAAAAAAATGCTTTGACAGCACTTTGGAATAATTTACAACATGTTTTTTACAGCACTTCATAATCATTTCCATTGGAAATCCATTTCCATTTCCATTCTGTAGTGCTGTCAAAACATGTTTTTATTGAGAAATAAGGCAAGATATAAAAGCAACAGCAGACGACAATTGTTGTGAGTAGCCCTTGGCATTGCTGGATGTAAGCAGCTTGTTTACTGTCTTGTGTTCATGAAGTGGATTTTAACCCTTATAGTGTGGGAAACAGAATATGTTGTCTGCTGTTGTTTTATATTTTATCTTCTTTTTCAACAAAAACATGGTTTGTCATGATTCAAAAAGTTCTGTGAAAGCATGTTCTTGATGTGAAAAATGGAAATGAAAAATACAGTGCTGATAACAAAATTTAATTCAGCGTTAAAGGTACATGCCCACTCACTCGGTATGAATTAAATAAGTGTGTAATTGTGTCACTCGCTATACCACCTATTCTAAACATTACAAGTGCCCGCTATACAGATATAATCATTTAGTAATATTTATTTTACTGATAATGACTCACGGTGGTATCAGGCTATTTTCATATGCAAATGAGGCATAATATTTTTTAATTATTTATACTAATTAAATGCGTCAACTGAAAAAAATAATATTTTCGACAGATTATAAAGTATGATCATTGCACATCAAAAAATAAATACAGAAAATAAACAGGAAACACGGTTATCGCCCCTGATATCAGTGTGGAAATTTACATCTGATATAAAATGTAAAATAATCCCAATCAAAACATGGGGTAATGGTGAATGAATATTTATTTTGCCAGAAAATGTCTCGGATGATATAAAGAACATTTTGTGCCTACTGAGTGGGCATGTACCTTCAACATGACCTTGACCATTTTATTTCCCCACCAATTTATTGGGTGGGGGGGGGGGGCATTATGTTTTACCCCTGTCCGTCCGTGTGTGCATCCGTCCGTCCATGTGTCTGTAAGGCAAGTTTGCAATAACTCCTTCACCAATTTCAATATTTCCCACAATGTTTGTCTAGGGATGGTGCTTTGTTTCACATACGACCCATGCCCAAACACCCAAGGTCATATGGGGGACATATGGTCACCTTGTTATGCCTGCCTATGCGGTAGCAAGGGGGGCATAAATGCGTTGCTTTTGAGGTTCTGTACGTACGTACGTACGTACGTCCATGTACATTTACGTTTCTCGAAAATGTAATATCTTGAATATTATGCAAAGGATTGCTTCGATACTTGGACACTTGAATCACCTGAACATTTATCACACACTCGTGCCACCATTAACACGACCTTGAACTTAGTCACCTTCGAAATGTCGCTGAAAGACTTACCGTAGCCATTTTGCTGCGTCAAAAAGTTTGTAAGCGTTTCTCCAACATGCAATATTACGCAAAGAATTGCATCGATACTTAGATACTTAACTCTTTGCTGGTAAACTGAGGACTCAATTCTAATGAAATTTCAAGACATATTTACAGAGAAATAAAACATACGCTCCTAATATACTCCGGATATTTTCGCCACTAGCATGCAAAGAGTTAAATCACCTGCTTGATGATTTTTGTACCGCCAGCATACAAAGCATACAAAGTATGTCGAGGGAAAATAGTTTTCATATTTCCGTCCGTCCGTCCGTCCGTCCGTTCAGCCGTCTGTCCGTCAGATTTGCATCAAAGTTCTCGGGTACCCAATATCTCTGCAACCGTAAGTCAGATTGACATGAAACTTCATATACATCTTTATCATCATCCATATTTTCATTCTATAGCCCACCCATGCCCAAGATCAATGCGAGATGAAATATTTGTTGGTTGGACTAGGCGGACGCCGGGGGTATCGATAAGCCCCTGCTCATTTGCTATAGTTCCTATTTATAATATTTACCCTTACAATGCTGAATTCATTTTTGTCATCCCATGTTTATTTTCCATTTTTCTTATCAAAAACATGTTTTGACAACGCTTTAGAACTAAGGTGCGGTCAAACCATGTTTTCATTGAGAAAGAAGATAAATTGTAAAACAACAGCAGATGACTATTTACTTTTCCCGCATTCTCAGGGTTAACAAAAACATGTGTTTACATTGAATGTGAATCCTCTCCAATAGACAATATCATACCCTGCCATGACATGATTTAAAATCTTCTCATGACGATGTCAATTTCCGAATTTTTACGGATCAAGGGTCTATATAGCCACAAATTGGTTACAATATGTATATACAGCCGAACATGTGCTATAAGCCACCCTGTACAGCAATTACCTGTCTATAGCAGCCACACTTTTGTTTTCCCAATTATTCAATTGCTACATACTGTATTTATTCTAATAAAGCCCCCGGGGCTATGCAATTTGTGGGTCTCAAAACATGGAATATAGGACCAAAATATGTTATTTTCACAGACAAAAGCCATTGTTTTAATGGCTTTTGTATGTGAAAATAACATATTTAGAATGCAAATGGGGGAGGGGTTGAGGTTACTATTAGAGAGGGGCCTACTATTAGAATAAATATGGTACCTCAACCTACAAACAAAAATCACCTGTGAACAGGCCAGATTTTTCTCTACTGGCCTTTGTTCACAGTTTTGACTGTAAATGCTGGGTGTCTTATGTTGGGGTGGGGATGGAAGAGATTACTGGAGCTATTTATGGATCATCTAGATTAAAGTGAGCGTGTAATATTTAGGGACACGCCTTCAAGGATGTAATGATGCGAAGTTACAAGGCAATTCATGGACAATTTTACTTTTAATAAATCGAGAGAAAACGACAAGTATTGATTCTGTCAACCTAAATACAAATTACAGACTGGAAATCACTGGTTATGATGAACTGATTGAAACGAGGGAAGCAGCAGATACCGTTGTACCAAGATGTGCTGGAGATTACCACACATTTGATTTGATCGAATAAATACAGGCTGAGAAATGTAATATGCGATGTGGACGACCAGCGTAGCCCCTGATCAGACTGTGCATCCGCACAGTCTGATCTGGGGCTACGCTGTTCGTCATTCAGCTACTGGAGTAGGTTAATTGCCAGTAACAAAACAATTATATTTTAATCTTACTACGATTCACACAAGGAATATAATTATAGTGTATTCCCCACATACAGGGGCATACCCGTCTGTAGATGTCATTTTTAGCTCGACTATTCGAAGAATAGTTAGATCTTATGTAGTCACCCCGGCGTCGGCGTCACGCCTTTGTTAAGGTTTTTAGTCAAGCTTGTATATGGAATACTCCTGGCCCTACACCCACCATACTTGCACAACTTCATCTCCTATTAATGTACTTCAACAACCCCTGACCTATATTTGACCTTGACCTACATTTAACCTTGAATTACTTAGGTAATTCCCCTTGGTTAAGGTTTTTAGTCAACCTTGGTTAAGGTTTTTAGTCAAGCTTGTACATGGAATACTATTGTGCATACAGACACTATACTTAGACAACCTTTTCTCATAGGGATGTACATCAATAATCGCTGATCTATATTTGACCTTGACCTTCATTTCCTCTTGAATTACTTACTTAATTCCCCTTGTTTAAGGTTTGTACTCAAACTTGGTTAAGGTTTATAGTCAAGCTTGTATATGGAATACTCCTGGGCCTACAGCAACCATACTTGCAAAACTTCATCTCCTAGTGATGTACATCAATAACCCCTGACCTATACGTCAATTGACCTACATTTAACCTTGAATTACTTACTTAATTTCCCTTGGTTAAGGTTTTTAGTCAACCTTGGTTAAGGTTTTTATGCAGACCGCGGCCACCTTGTTTCTCAAGCTATGTGTACATTGACAACCCTCGTAGTCGAGCTATGCTATTCTCCTACAGCTCTTGTTGTTAAATGGATGTACAACCCCAATCAATCCATCAAACAATCCAATCCATCGTTGGGTTGGGTTGGGTGGGATGTGGTGGGGTTGGGTATGGGAAGAGCATGAATATACAATGTTGAAATCTGAAATTGTTGAAGAAGTTTTACTGTCCCTCCATTTAGCTGGCGGTGCAGTACTTAACATGACTTTGGACGTAGGGTGGAGTGAGGTGGGGTGGGGTTAGGTGTTGTGAGGTGGGTTATATTTAGTGGTGTAGGGTGGGGTGGGATGGGTAATGAATGGGGTGAGGTGGGGTGGTCTGAGGTGGATGAAGAGCAGTAGATGGGTGGAGTGGTGGGCATCCACAGATAAAAATCCTTTTATGTGATACTAGATAGCCCCATAGTGTTGTCTGGATAGGAAAACAAATAAATGCTGTTACCACCCTTGGGAATCAACAGAGATTGAATTCCTAGAGTTGGGCAGACATTGACATGGATAGCTGCATTATGACCATGTATTCCATAAACAGCTAACAGACATTAACCCTTAGACCGCTGCACACAACAATTGTCGTCTGATGTTGATTTTATATCTTGCCTCATGCGGGGTGCGGTGGGGGGGGGGTAGTAAATAGTCGTCTGCTGTTGTTTTACAATTTATTTTCTTTCTCAATGAAAACATGAAAACATGTTTTGACAGCACTTCAGAATCATTTCCAATGGAAATGATTCTGAAGTGCTGTCAAAGCATGTAAATTATTCTAAAGTGCTGTCAAAGCATGTTTTTGATGATAAAAATCGAAAATAGAAAATAAACAGCAGACGACTAAAAATTAAGATAGCTATGTAAGGGTTAACCCCTACAATGCTAAGTTATTTTTTGTTGTCTGCTGTTTATTTTTTATTTTCCTTTTTTCTCATAGAAAGCATGATTTGACAACACTTTCAAATCTTTTCCACTGGAAATGATTCGAAAGTGTTGTCAAATCATGCTGTCAAACTATATTTTATTTGATAAAAAATTGAAATAAAATTAATGACTGCAGACGAAAAAACTTAATTCAGTCTCGTGACTAAATGACAATCGGCATATGCACCTGATCAGCACGGATATGCTGGTCGCAAACGGTGTAAGGTATCTTTTCTCAATCAAGGGCCCATATATAGGACAAAGTTATCTGATGTTGTACGGACATCTGGCACTGGATCAGGATATATTGGCTTCAGTTCTGGCAGTAAATTTTTATTTCACCCCTCCCCCATCCCGATACAGGTATATTCCCATATTCCCCTTGGTGTTGAATCGACATGTATATAATTCTGAGTCCATAACTCTAATTACATTACATTACATAAGCTTTATGATGGAGTAGTATTTCCAAATTTGCGTTTGAATCGTGGAGAGTGACCTAAGAATTGATAACATTTTTGTCTCGTATTGTAGAATTTTCTCTCAATAATAATATAGCGAAATATGAACGTCGACGCCCTGCAGATTATTGCTATATTTTAGTGCGCGAAATGGAGATGTTATTCCGCAATTGAAGTGTGTGGTGTAGCAATATATACAGTGTAACCTATTGCCTATAAAGCGGAAAATGTGCAGCTAACATATATACAACCCGAATTGATTTATTGATGAAACATCCCAATTTCTTCTAACATAACAATTCAGAGTATGACCCAAGCATCACTTCGCACAAAATGAACAGAATCTCCTGTATGTATGCCATTGATGATTAATGGACATACAGGGATTCCGCTGGCGATCGCCACTTTCGCAATTGGCGATAAAAATAAACAATTGGCGATAAAAAATTACAAAATAAAATAAAAAAATCGCCATATGCTCAATAAATGTAAATCCAATAATTGTTTACAAGAAAACAGTGTTAATGTGAAATTTACAGACTATTATAATTTTGCACTTACAAACATTTTAGTCATACAAAGTTTAGTGAAACGGTCCCCAGATATGCATGTAAATTAGGTGCTAATCCGACTGTGTGACTTTACATGTGTGAGCACTCTCTGAATTTTGTGTCACCATCGTCGTTTTCAGTAAACATTGTTTCTTTTTTCAAAATCAATATCGGTGGAAAATGGCATTGCGGTAAATAATTATAGAGACTGGATCTTATATAGGAAACAGTGTAGGCCAGGATCAGATTTTGAAATGGATATATGAGTGGTCTATGGTCATGCATTCTTTGTTGGTAGTCAATGCTATGTATACATGTGGCTGAGACTGGAGAAATGGCCCATGCGAACAGTCTTCAAAGTATCTAGCACACTTTTGCAGCCTTATAATGATTTATACAGGTTGTACATATTGATTGGTGTTTCACTGACGAAATGGTGGGTGGCAGGTGGGAGCATGCGATGGGTAATGTAACGATCAGGATTCATCCTTACCGGAATCCCGAACGGAGAAATGTCTTTGGCATTTTTGTATGTGAGGGTTACATCTGGTTATCCCCCTTGTATGTGTAATACATTTATTCCTAATCCTATTACTTCTAGGGGAAGGGGCCAAGTGACTGTGGCGTGGTATGGACCTGCACCAGGTCAGGTTATTCTAATTCAGGGCTGGAAATATTTTTTCTCAATGTAAATATTCCGTTCTGATTTTGGGATTTTCCCCCCAATGCAGCAGGTTAAATATGGGATTAAACCCATTGACCCGGCCTTATATGACGTTAGCTGTTGATAGGCCGTTATATGACGTTAGCTGTTGATAGGCCGTTAAATACCAAAAAATTCACTGACGAAATGGATCACACTGCAGGCGCTGATCTGTGTGTACACTGGTCACAAAGAAAATAATCCCCATTTCTCCAATCACATATATGGACTGGAATGGACTGGAATGGAAATCCTCCATCAATTTACCACTTTTGTCATAGCAAATTGCTCCTAAGTATCTGTGAGAATCAATTTTCTTATATGTGCACGTAAGACAGAAACGGTCAGTAGCATCTGAATCTGTCGGCAATTAACCCTTTCAACACCACAGACCTGCATAGTGGTATAGGGAAAATAGTGTAGATCCAGATGAGCCGGCTCACACGAGCCGTATCATCAGGATCAGCACTTTTTGCAAGTAATTTTCATATTTGTGAGAGCAAAAATGCCCCCTTTTCAAAAATGGACTAGTCTGAAAATAATTTTGTGACGATTGGATTGGTTACAAAATCAATTTATCAAAATCCATTCCCGTTACTTTCGGCTTCTCTGCCAGCTGCCAACATATAATGGTCATTTTCTGCTGAAAATTTTAGAAATTAATTATTTAGAAAAAGTACTTGTTTTACAAATATTGGAGTGGGTGGCAGGTGGGAGTATGTGATGGGTAATTTAACGATCGGGGTTCATCCTTACTGGAATTCCGACTGGTTATACCCCTTATGTGAGTATTACGATTATTCGTAATCCTATTTTAGGTGAAGGGGCCAAGTGACCATGGTGTGGTATGGACCTGGCACCAAGTCAGGTTATTCTAATTTCAGGACTGAATATATTTTTTCTCGATGTAAATATTCCGTTCTGATTTTGGGATTTTCCCCCCAATGCAGCAGGTTAAAATGGGATCGAACCTGTTTGCCCGGCCTTACATGACCTTAGCTGTTGATAGGTTTTAAACACCAATAAACAAACAAACAAACAAACAAACAAACAAATATTGGAGCTAATGTAAAATGTTTTTAACTTTTTTTTCTCGTTAACAATTCATTTTGATTTCTAATTTAAAAATCCTAGTGTAACGCTTGGCACTAGGATTTTTGAATTAGTAACGAATTGTGAAGGATGGGAATGTATACTGAGATTCAAACCTAGGGCCACCAAGTGACCTGTGGTGAAGTTTCCTGGCATCCAATCAGGATATTGTTGTTTCAGCGCTGAATATGTGATTTCACGACACGCCTCACACTTATGTGTATTCCTTATTCCTATCTATGTGCTAACTCTTTCCTTATTCCTATCTATGTGCTAACTCTTTCCTTATTCCTATCTATGTGCTAACTCTTTCCTTATTCCTATCTATGTGCTAACTCTTTGCATACTGGGAAACTTGAAGGTTAAACAAAATTGTTATATTTACTTTTACTTCTCACTGTAAATATCATAAATATGCAGGGATCAATTTCAAGGTGCATGATCACGTGGTTACAACAACAACAACGTCGCCCACTCCAAAGTAAGTATTATTTGTTATTTTTCTTAATATGAAACGGATTTTGATGAAATATGGCGCAGCAAACGCGTCTTCATGAGCTGCATTTGGTTGTCCAGGGAGTTTGGCACAGACTTATGTGGTTTTTGCGAAGAATCGATTTCCGTTTAGTGACACGGAAATCGATTCTTCGCAAAAATGACAGAAGTTTGGGCGAAAATCAAGAGACCACCAAATGCAGCTTAACAAGACGCGTTTGATGCGCCATATTACATCATAATCCGTTACATAATAAGGACACTATAAAAGAATACGTACTTTGAATCGGTACTTGTTGTTAGTACCACATGATCATACACCTTGAATTTACAGTGCGATTTGGGCGAAATTATCTCCCCAAATTGCATCATTTCTCCTTATTCTGAGCTGAGGGAGAAGTTTGTCACGATAGAAAACAGAAACTTCTGGAAAAATTGCCGATTTTCTAAGACAAATTAACTCTTTGCATGCTGGGAAACTTGTGGGCTATAAATAGTTCAAAACTAGCGGACAAGAATTCATCATATTAGCTTGTACTTCTCCCCGTAAATATCATGAATATGTCTTGGAATTTCATTAGAATTGAGTCATGAGGACTCGATTCTAATGAAATTTCAAGACATATTTACAGAGAGAAATAAAACAACATACTCGTAATTCGTTTGGCAGATATTTTCGCCGCTAGCATGCAAAGAGTTAACAAAACTTCTCCCTATTTTGAAGAGCTAAACCCTGAATGTGACACAATTCTAATGAAATTCCAAGACATATTTACAGAGAGAAGTAAGAAATATAGTTTGTTGGTTGTTATTTTCACCACTAGCCTGTATAAAAGAGCTAACTGTTGTAAAGAATAAGTAACATGTTATTCAACCAACTCTTCAAAAGGCTGTTTGCAATATTGCACATATACCAATGTCTTCCCTGCTCAGAGGGCGGCAGGGTGGTGGACAACCCCAGGCTAATTAGATCAATTAAAAATGACTGTCTACAGAATGTCATGTAATGGAATTTCTGTCTTAATTCCCAGAGCACAAGTTTTTGCATAAAGTCGATAACAGATCAAATTCCAGGTTAAGCAACAATTCATGCTGAAGACGCACAGTATTTCCCATTTGTCTTATTTCTCACCAAAACTATATCCCTTTTAACCCTTTCAACACCACAGGCCTGTATAGTGGTATTGGCAAAAAGTGTAGATCCAGATGAGCCAGCTCGTGACGATTTTTGAAAACAAAAACACCCCCTTTTCATGAATGGACTACGGTAGTCTGAAAATCATTTTGTGACCATTGGATTGGTTGCAAAAATATTCATATCACAATCCATTCCAGTCACTTAGAAAGCGTTAATTTGTCGAGCCAGGGACCTTACAAAATTTGAGATGGCGAAACAGTGTTTTAGTTGTTCTCCTTTGCAATTTCAACATACAATCAAACCAAACCTGTGAATAAAAGCCAGCCTTGGAAAGAGAAATAGCTGGCTAGTAGTAATTGATTAATTGTGGAAACAAAAGTGTGGCTACCGGTACTATAGACAGTTATTACTTCGATATAAATGTTTGCCTAGAAATTGCCTGTATTTGCCTACAGCAATAACATACACAGTCCAGGCTGATACGGCGTGTTTTCCAGTCTGATACTGAAACTTCTAGTCTGATACTGCCATTTCTAGTCTGATACCATCGTCACTATAGTCTGTTTCACGAAAGCTGCCCAAATTTTACGGCTATATAGACAATTCAAAAACAATATTATTTTCGATAATATTAAATTAAAGGAAAATTTAAGAATGAGCCTTCTTTTTATTTCGTGAAATTTGGTCAAATATTGATTTTATTACGAAAAATTGATTTGTCTATGGGAATTTAACATGGGGGAAAAAGTGGTAAGGAAGTGTGGGAGGAGTCAAAAAACGATTTTTTTTGGAAATTGACTCCGAAACCCGAAACCCGACTAGATAGCTTGGATATGATCTAACTTAAGAAAACAAAAGTTAAATTTTAAAAATCGGTGCAGTATTTCTGAAATTCAAAAATATCTCAGAGGCTGATACCAATAAGTAGTACCGTCAAGCCGATACCTAAGGCCGATATCAAACAAAGCCACTATTAACCTCTAAATAATTGCTATTCGGAGGTGGCCTTTAGCACGGGTTTGACTGAACTTGTTACATCCATTGTATTCAAATGCATATTTTTGAATGTTGTATGTTTTTTATTGACAAGACTTACATCTGCGGCTACATTAAATTATTTCACAGAATTTGTGTCTAATTCACATTTCCGTGATCAAAATGTGTGTTAACCCTTAGACCGCTATCTTATTTTTGTTGTCGTCTGCTGTTTATTTTCTATTTTTATCATCAAAAACATGCTTTGACAGCACTTTAGTAGAATAATTTACAACATGCTTTGACAGCACTTCAGAATCATTTCCATTGAAAATGATTCTGAAGTGCTGTCAAAACATGTTTTCATTGAGAAATGAGGCAAGATATTTAAAAAGCAACAACAGATGACAATTGTTGTAAAGCTTGTTACGTCCATTTTATTCAGATGTAATATGAAGTTTTTATTCAGAAGTACAATGTATTACATTTGTTGCTACATTAAATTATTTTACAGAATTTTTTTCTAATGCCACATTCTATGATCGAAATATGTGTTAACTCTTTGCATGCTGGGAAACTTGTGGGCTATAAATAGTTCAAAACTAGCGGGCAAGAATTCATCATATTAGCTTGTACTTCTCCCCGTAAATATCATGAATATGTCTTGGAATTTCATTAGAATTGAGTCATGAGGACTCGATTCTAATGAAATTTCAAGACATATTTACAGAGAGAAATAAAACAACATACTCGTAATTCGTTTGGCAGATATTTTCGCCGCTAGCATGCAAAGAGTTAACAAAACTTCTCCCTATTTTGAAGAGCTAAACCCTGAATGTGACACAATTCTAATGAAATTCCAAGACATATTTACAGAGAGAAGTAAGAAATATAGTTTGTTGGTTGTTATTTTCACCACTAGCCTGTATAAAAGAGCTAACTGTTGTAAAGAATAAGTAACATGTTATTCAACCAACTCTTCAAAAGGCTGTTTGCAATATTGCATATACCAATGTCTTCCCTGCTCAGAGGGCGGCAGGGTGGTGGACAACCCCAGGCTAATTAGATCTTAATTAAAAATGACTGTCTACAGAATGTCATGTAATGGAATTTCTGTCTTAATTCCCAGAGCACAAGTTTTTGCATAAAGTCGATAACAGATCAAATTCCAGGTTAAGCAACAATTCATGCTGAAGACGCACAGTATTTCCCATTTGTCTTATTTCTCACCAAAACTATATCCCTTTTAACCCTTTCAACACCACAGGCCTGTATAGTGGTATTGGCAAAAAGTGTAGATCCAGATGAGCCAGCTCGTGACGATTTTTGAAAACAAAAACACCCCCTTTTCATGAATGGACTACGGTAGTCTGAAAATCATTTTGTGACCATTGGATTGGTTGCAAAAATATTCATATCACAATCCATTCCAGTCACTTAGAAAGCGTTAATTTGTCGAGCCAGGGACCTTACAAAATTTGAGATGGCGAAACGTGTTTTAGTTGTTCTCCTTTGCAATTTCAACATACAATCAAACCAAACCTGTGAATAAAAGCCAGCCTTGGAAAGAGAAATAGCTGGCTAGTAGTAATTGATTAATTGTGGAAACAAAAGTGTGGCTACCGGTACTATAGACAGTTATTACTTCGATATAAATGTTTGCCTAGAAATTGCCTGTATTTGCCTACAGCAATAACATACACAGTCCAGGCTGATACGGCGTGTTTTCCAGTCTGATACTGAAACTTCTAGTCTGATACTGCCATTTCTAGTCTGATACCATCGTCACTATAGTCTGTTTCACGAAAGCTGCCCAAATTTTACGGCTATATAGACAATTCAAAAACAATATTATTTTCGATAATATTAAATTAAAGGAAAATTTAAGAATGAGCCTTCTTTTTATTTCGTGAAATTTGGTCAAATATTGATTTTATTACGAAAAATTGATTTGTCTATGGGAATTTAACATGGGGGAAAAAGTGGTAAGGAAGTGTGGGAGGAGTCAAAAAACGATTTTTTTGGGAAATTGACTCCGAAACCCGACTAGATAGCTTGGATATGATCTAACTTAAGAAAACAAAAGTTAAATTTTAAAAATCGGTGCAGTATTTCTGAAATTCAAAAATATCTCAGAGGCTGATACCAATTAGTTACCTCAAGCCGATACCTAGGCCGATATCAAACAAGCCACGTATTAACCTCTAAATAATTGCTATTCGGAGGTGGCCTTTAGCACGGGTTTGACTGAACTTGTTACATCCATTGTATTCAAATGCATATTTTTGAATGTTGTATGTTTTTTATTGACAAGACTTACATCTGCGGCTACATTAAATTATTTCACAGAATTTGTGTCTAATTCACATTTCCGTGATCAAAATGTGTGTTAACCCTTAGACCGCTATCTTATTTTTGTTGTCGTCTGCTGTTTATTTTCTATTTTTATCATCAAAAACATGCTTTGACAGCACTTTAGTAGAATAATTTACAACATGCTTTGACAGCACTTCAGAATCATTTCCATTGAAAATGATTCTGAAGTGCTGTCAAAACATGTTTTCATTGAGAAATGAGGCAAGATATTTAAAAAGCAACAACAGATGACAATTGTTGTAAAGCTTGTTACGTCCATTTTATTCAGATGTAATATGAAGTTTTTATTCAGAAGTACAATGTATTACATTTGTTGCTACATTAAATTATTTTACAGAATTTTTTTCTAATGCCACATTCTATGATCGAAATATGTGTTAACTCTTTGCATGCTGGGAAACTTGTGGGCTATAAATAGTTCAAAACTAGCGGACAAGAATTCATCATATTTTCTTGTATTTCTCCCCGTAAATATCATGAATATGTCTTGGAATTTCATTAGAATTGAGTCCTGAGGACTCAATTCTAATGAAATTTCAAGACATTTACAGAGGAAAATAAAAAATATACTCCTCATTCGTTTGGCGGATATTTTCACCACTAGCATGCAAAGAGTTAACAGGACAGAATTTGTGCATGACCTGTGTGATAATTGTATCCCAGTAATACAATTTACCACTCAATTTAATTACTGCGATTGTTTGACATTCGATTACATGCCATTATCCTTGTAATTCGAAGCCGATCAACGGTATGCAATATCAAATCAGTGGAATGTATGTACATGTGGAGGGCAAACGCAATCTTGCTATGAGGTTTGTCAGACACGATTTAGTTCTTAACCCTCTATAGCGGTGTTTGCAAAAGGTGTAGATCTAGATGAGCCGGCTTGTGACGAGCCGTCATTAGGATCTGCACTTTTGCAAGGAATTTTCATATTTTTTTCAAAAAAATTCTGAAAATCATTATACACTGCAGCTCCATTATAACGCGGTGGTCGGGGTCCAAGATTTCAAACCGCGATCGAATCCGACCGCGTTATAAAATTTTGGGACATGCACGGGTACTGGTACTGCACGGGTTACTGGTATTCGCATTTCGGTTACCAACTATTGTGGGAATTCCATTAGCAACGGACCCATATAAAATCATGTCATTTGAACAGAAGTTAAAGTAATTATTAATAATGCCTATGACATACAAACTTGTATGTATTAATGTATTAAACATATGAGTTATTTATAAAATCATGCTTATTACGTTGTATAGTGCTCGCGATAGACAGACGCTTATTACAATGTATACTACTCGCGATCAACAGACGATTAAACGGATTAATTGATAATAAATAATGCCTATGGTCACGTATCCTGCCTATTCATGCGGTTGATACGTGCATAATCTCAGGATGTGGGGTCACATGATCTATTGTTTACGCTGCAAGTCATATTGATGAATGAAATTTACGATTTAAGCGAGATTGCCGTGGGCTGCAGTGTAAACAATAGACAACGTGATCCCATACCCAGATAATGCTGAAGCACCAGTCTATTTATAGAACGCTAAATATTACACCTGGGAGTAAAGAAAAAGAAAGGCGATCGAAAACGCAACCATTTATTAGCGACAATTATGTGTAATTGAATTGATTAATAAATATGCCTATTAACATGATTACCTGATTAAAAGTACATGTATTACATTTGCTAACATACTAATAATAATCCTTTCATGGACTTTGAACTTCGTTGTTTGAATAAACTTGCAGAAATCACGAATCAACTAATTACACGATGACTACGACGTCCGACGATTTTTTTTCTCTCTTTTTTTTTTTCTCTCTTTTTTAAATATTTTTTTGGGATCCACGAGAGACCCGCGTTATAATGGAGATCACGCTATACGCGACCGCGTTATAATGGAGCTGCAGTGTATGACAATTGGATTGGTTAAAAAATTAACATATTGAAATCCATTCCAGTTATTTAGGGGTGAAAGTGTTAAAAGTCGTTATCCGAATATTATCATCTTCTGCTTTTTATCGTGTTTGTTGTATTTCTTAGGCAAAAATTTGCTTCACAGCTTAAGAGAAGCAAATACTTGACGATTCTCTTGAGCTGTTGTCAATACATATTTTTGTTGACAAATATTGAAAATAGGGGGTGTTGGGGTGGGGGTGGGAAAGCAGTGTAGTATGGGTTAAAGGCATTGGGTCATTGATAGATATCCTCAGACAGTGTTGAAAACAGATTATTAAAATAAGTTAACCCTTAGACCGCTATCTTAATTCGTTTGTCGTCTGCTGTTTATTTTCTATTTTTATCATCAAAACATGATTTGACAGCACTTTAGAATAATTTACAACATGCTTTGACAGCACTTCAGAATCATTTTCATTGGAAATGATTCTGAAGTGCTGTCAAACCATGTTTTTATTGAGAAATAAGGCAAGATATAAAAGCAACAGCAGACGATAATTGTCGTGAGTAGCGGTCTAAGGGTTAATACATGTATTATGTTTGTATCTTGTATGTACATGTGGATGGCAAACTCGATCTTGCTATAAGGTTTGTCAGACAAGATTGACTTTTAAAAGTCGCTGTCCGAATACTATCATCTTCTGCTTTTTATCACATTTGTCTTGTTTCTTAGCAAAACTTGATTTGACAGTACAAATCGTGTTTCGACGCAAAATATTGAAAATAGGAAAAAGCCAAATACAATAAAATATAAATCAGCCTTATATGTGCAGACTGATCTGTATCTACACTGGTCGCATTCCCCATTTCTCCATTCACAGCCACAAATGTATGTCATGAACAATGTTCATTGACATACAGTTGATGCATATTGGTGATATGGTATAAAAATCAAAGTACTGAAAGTACTGAAAGTACTGAAATATGTTATCTCCACAAAAACTGATCACTTGCGGAACTAGAGACTGAAAGTTGCATATTTTCTCAATCATCATCCAGAGGCAAATGTACTGTGCTGGTGCAAACCCATTCCCATCCACACGTTTTCTCTAGAATAAATTACTGTTTGTAACTCCCAGACAAAATTGTACGAAATTGGCGGCTAACTGGTCACTGCTACATAACTGTGAGAACTAAAGATAATAGCTGCTGTATTCATACGCACGAAATGTCTTGATTCTTATTACTAATCAACAGCGCAGGAAATAATAATCCCTCAATACACCGTGATAGCATCGGTGTGTCGGGTATGCTGCGTGGTTTCCGGTTGCTCTGTTTAGTCCATTGATCAATACACAGCATCGGTATGTCAGATGTGGTGCATGGTGTCCGGCAGATCATCAGGCAATATAAAAATATATCTCCTGTATTCATATGCACGGAATGTCTTCATTCGTATTTTCCAAAATTTAACTGATAAACTGATCCCAAAACTGTGAATACTATAGAGAATAGTATATGTAGAGTTTTAGATACAAAGCAAGACATACCAAAACGCCATAGGATAAGTTGGTACAAGGCACTATTTTCTTGGTTGTACTTGCCGTTTAGGCGTAGCATGACAATATGGCTGCCCCCATAGAAATTTGCGTGTCATAATATTCTATCTCAAGGGAGATAACATATAACTAGAGCACGTGAATGTAAGAAATAAATGGTACTCGATTCTTCGTGAAAGTTATAAGTTATTGTAAATAACTTCAGAGCACTCATAAAACGCATATGCCATCGTATTTGGGGAGCTACATATCATCAAAATCCGTTTGTTAGGAAGATTTTAAAGAAAATCTACTGTAAAAATGACGTCACAGATTACGTCATGTCAGAAAATTGTGTTCGGAAACCACGTGATCCCACACCTTGTATTATATGCACTACCGCTAATTTTTATTTTTTTTGCCAGACGTAATTTCATCTTGTCGGGCCAAAATGTCAATCACTTCAGGCCGAAGTTTCGAGGGACAGTCCCATCGGGCCGAAGTGCAGTTTAAAATGGTCGGAATATTACTACACCGCAAGCATTGATTAATTATTGGTAAGGTGCATGTGACGATTGTTTTCGGGAAGTGTAATTCTGAATTAGATACCGTCATCGCAGTACACCTGTTATTCGTGGGTGGCAGGTGGGAGCATGCGGTGGGTAATTTAACGATTGGGGTTCATCCTTACTGGAATCCCAACCAGAGACCAGGGGGCCGTTTCACTAAACTTCCTACGACTAAAATGTTCGTAAGTGCAAATTTAAGATCGTCTGGAAATTTAAATTTATGGATTTACATTTATTGAGCATAGGCTACATATGCAGCCTATGCTCAATAAATGTAAATCCAATAATGATTTACAAGAAAACATTGTTAATGTGAAATTTATAGACTATCATAATTTTGCACTTACGAACATTTTAGTTGTACGAAGTTTAGTGAAACGCCCCCTGGTTTGGCCCTAAGGTATGACTTTGGCATACTTGTATGTGAGGGTTGAATCTGGTTATACCCCTTGTATGAGTAATAGGATTATTCCTAAGTTACGTTTAAGGGAAGAGGTCAAGTGAGTTTGGAGTGGTATGGACCTGGCACCAAGTCAGGTTATTCTAATCTCAGGGCTGAATAGTCTGAGCAGGGCCTACCTAGGCTGTGCTCCATTCTGCCTGCCATTAACAAAATGATTAACCCTTAGACCGCTACACACAACAATTGTCGTCTGCTGTTGCTTTTATATCTTGCCGTATTTCTCAATAAAAACATGGTTTGACAGCACTTCAGAATCGTTTCCATTGATTCTGAAGTACTGTCAAAGCATGTTTTTGATAATAAAAATGGAAAATAGAAAATAAACAGCAGACAACAAAAAAATAAGATAGCGGTGTAATTAAGGGTTAATGTATTTTTATACCCACTTTTGGTAAAAAAAACATGGGTACCGGTATATTGTTTTCGTCACGAGTGTCCCTTTGCAAATTTGCCTTATAAGTTGTATAATTTATAAACCGTAATAGATGGAGCGTAATATTTTGTACATATTTTCTTTATAATGGACGGTAGATACTGGAAATGAATTTCAATTTTAAATCCGACCCTTGGGACATGGATTATTTCCCCTTTTGAACTTAAATTGTCCGTCCGTCCGTCCGGCCGGCCGGCCGGCCGGCCGTCCATCGGTCACGTTTCTTGTAAAAAGTAAAACTTTTTAACCGTAAGAGGTAGCGACTTGAAACTTGTCAAAGCATGTTGTAAATTATTATTCTAAAGTGCTGGCAAAGCATGTTTTTGATGATACAAATGGAAAATAGAAAATAAACAGCACTGAGCAGAAGACAAATAATTAAGATAGCGGTGTAAGGGTTAACTTATAATCCTAGCGAGTGAATGTGCAAGAGGACTACAACCTGCCCACTGCGGGCAACCATTTTCTGTGTTTACCAGCCCCGCAGGGGACGTAGAATTCTTTTTTTTATTAATTTGTTCCCACGAATTAACAATTCGTTCCCACGAATTAACAATTCGTTCCCTCAATTTATCAATTTGTTCCCACAAAATAACAATTCGTTCCCATGGGAACGAATTGTCATTTCGTGGGAACAAATTGTTAATTCGAGGGAACAAATTGTTAATTCGAGGAACGAATTGTTAAATTGAGGGAACAAATTGTTATTTCGTGCATGCCCATGCCCCCTGCGGGGCTCCGTAGTTTATATAGCCCTGTTATCCCCACCCTGTAGCCTATTTCACCAACATTGCAAAGTATTCTTTTCTAGCAAAGTATACTTTGAGGGAGAAATTTTCAATTTTAGGATAAATTTATTAATTTTTATTATACTGAATTTATTACATTATCACAGCCATTATGGCTGTGATAATGTAATAAAATCAGTATAATAATTCTGCATACTTTTAATCATCAAATATATGCAGTCGTTAGTTCTATATGAAATAATGCTTTTCGGGAAAAATAAATGATTACTCCCTCAAAGTAGTATACTTTGCTAGAAAACTATACTTTGCAATTTTGATGAAATCGGCTACATCGCCCGGCCTAGGGATGGCATGGATTACAACCGACTGATCCTGGCGCAACAGGCTGACAATATGGCTAAAATAAACTATGTTGTCCACAAACCTTTGGAACAGCCCTGTCATACGTGCCTCACTCCATTACTGGTAATCATACATCGTGAACCATGCTGGTGTTATTATTGTTTTGGCAGAGTTCCACCAATTACATCAACATTCCATTTACTTCCATGGATGTCTGCGGCCTTATTGGCTAGCCATCTGTGACCGATCACAGAGAAATTTGCTGATATACATTTGCTATCACTGTTGTCCAAAATCAGAATGATCACAATCAACATGTAGCAGGGCTCCAGATAAGGAATTAGTAATTGAGTATCAATTGTCACTCCATCATTTCTGAAGCAATTGGGTATTTCAAAATTTTAATTGGGTAAACTAAAATCACACTACTGTTTACACATCAACAGACCGCAATTATTGAATAGTTTGCTTCGAAATGAAAACATGTCTTGGCATTTCATTAGAATTAGACAATTCGTATGAAATATCAAGATGTGTTTTCATGGAAAATATGGAAAAGCTTGATACCACAAAATTTCTATTGCTTTTTGATAACTGCTACTTCTGATTTCAATTGGGTTTTTAGCAATTTTAATTGGGTATTTAAGTAAATATGCAGCTTATCTGGAGCCCTGATGTAGAGCTTGAATCTTGATGTTGGATTATTATTACACAGCAGTCCGCTAATACAGCGGAACTTCTCTAAACCGTATACCAGGAAAACACCTGTGAGTTTATTTCTGATGAGTTTCTTGGACCTCCCAGGGTGTCCGGTTTAGAGAGGTTTCACTGTACAAATTTACATTTTCTTCTTGGAAATATATGGATATGAATATTTTGTTTACATGTCCACGACTGTATAATATTATGTTGTCACCACTTTTAACAGTATCATCAAGACGGTTCAAAGGAGTTGTCACATCA
This sequence comes from Conchocele bisecta, assembly GCA_029237695.1. Classification (NCBI taxonomy): domain Eukaryota; kingdom Metazoa; phylum Mollusca; class Bivalvia; order Lucinida; family Thyasiridae; genus Conchocele; species Conchocele bisecta. The sequence goes on along the minus strand of CM055265.1, from coordinate 53,449,623 downwards.
TAAACTTTTGAGACGAAATATGGAAAATATGCTGATTATTTGCAGTAAATAGATCTATCTATGGTTGCAAACTGCAATATTTCACCTGCAATAAAAGGGATGGGTTAGAACACCTGAATTCCAATCCAGAGGTTGTGGGTTCAAATCTCGCCTAGGGCATCAACAAAATACTTTCATATGATTTCTATCCCACTGGTCTGTCGGATGAGACTTTAAACTGTGGTCCCATCTCTATATGACCTTAGCTGTTGCTGGGACGTTAAACCCTTTCACTTTCACTTTTCACCTGCAATAAGTATTACTGTGGTTGTGAGTGTGAGAAATGGGGCTTATGGCATTTGTAACCAGTGTAATCCCAGATCAACCTGAGCATGCATGCTGTCTGATCAGGAACCTATTTTATCAACATTGCAAAGTATACTTTAGTAGCAAAGTATACTTTGAGGGAGAAATTTTCAATTTTATGATAAATTTATTAATTTTTATTATACTGAATTTATTACATTATCACAGCCATTATGGCTGTGATAATGTAATAAATTCAGTATAATAATTCTGCATACTTTTAATCATGAAATATATGCAGTTGTTAGTTCTATATGAAATAATGCATTTCAGGAAAAATAAATGATTACTCCCTCAAAGTATACTTTGCTAGTAAAGTATGCTTTGCAATGTTGGTGAAATAGGCTACTGATATAGGCTATACAGGTCCTGCATTGTTTTCCATTCAGCCAGTGAAACATTTGCCATGCTCCTATGTAACAGTTATAGCTCACATATTGATTTTTTAATAAATATGTAAAGCAGGGCTCCAGATAAGGAATTAGTAATTGAGTATTGTCACTCCATCATTTTTGAAGCAATTGGGTATTTCAAAATTTTAATTGGGTAAAATAAAATCTCACTACTTTTTACACATCAACAGACAGTAATTATTGAATTTTTTTTAAAAAAATTTCAGGTTTGAAAATATTTATTTTCCCCGTAATAGGTTTGTGGTGGGTCGGGGCCATCCCCCACAAACCGTACATAATATACATGTAATAGTCAGATACAAATACAAAATATACAATTACAGATATTCACCCTCTTTTGCTCTTGCAGTACTGGGTAGAAATCACTGTTCTATTAAGACTTCATGGTTGACTGGTACATTATATTGAATAGTTTGCTTAGAAATGAAAACAAGTCTTGGCATTTCATTAGAATTGGAAATACCAAGATTTGTTTTCTTAGAAAATAAGAAAAATATGCTGTATTTATGGTCAGTTTATTGTTTTCTGCAGCATGATAAAGGTACCATAAAATTGTTTTGCTTTTTGATACTCGCTACTTCTGATTTCAATTGGCAATTTTAATTGGGTATTTAAGTAAATACGCAGCTTATCTGGAGCGCTGGTAAAGTATAACTCAAACTGTCTTATGCTTTGACCCACACTACAGCGTGTGGAGCACCGCCCATAAATGTGCTTTCAAATTACGATTCCAATGCGTGATTGGCATTTTTACACCGAATAGATCATGCACACGTGCTGACATTGTTTGAGTCACAGGAAACTACGTCAGCAAGGGTGGAACATCTGTTTATAAATATAACTTTTTAAGTATTGCAACATTTAATGATTAATTTAATAGATGTTGGCGAAACCGTCGCAATATGCAAGTAATTGAGATGAAATGTTGTGCTTTCATTGGTCGAGAAACCAGGGAAACAATAACAACCAGTCAGGGGTCCGTTTCACTTAGCTTTGTATGACTAGACTAAAATGTTCGTAAGTGCAAAATTATGATAGTCTGTAAATATCACAAATATTGGAATTATGATAGTCTGTAAATATCACAAATATTGGATTTACATTTATTGAGCATAGGCTGCATATGCAGCCTATGCTCAATAAATGTAAATCCATCAATTGAAAGATTCAGACGATCCTAAATTTGCACTTACGAACATTTTAGTCATACGAAGTTTAGTGAAACGGTGCCCAGATTACTAAAGTGTGCTACCAGATCAAGAGTGGTCACAATTACCCACAAGCCCCATCTCTCCAGCCACAGTCACATTTACATACAGACACAGGCAGCGGAGTAACAATATTGTTTCTGGTATCAGGTGCTACATTAATTGGACAACAGCTCATTAGAGACCGTGAGAAATGGGACTTATGGCATTTGCAACGAATTAACTCGGGATCTACCAGCGCACATGAAACATGATAGTGATCAAAAGTTGTCTGCAGAGGCACTAATCGCTTCTATAACTCAGATGCGATCAGTGTAGACTCTGATCAGAGTGCGCAAATGCGCAGGCTGATCAGGGTCTACACTGGTCGTAAAGCCCCATTTCTCCAGCGACAGTCACATCGCCGGCAGTGACACTGCATTACTTGTGTGCAGCATGCGACTCAAACAAATGCTACTAAATTATTCATGTCAACTCAAAATTAATAATAAACTGACTGCTCACTGGCTGACAAAATGCGCCTAGCAATATCAGACATCCTGATACTAGAACGTGACACTATTCATCATATAGGAGCTTACAATGGAAGAGTGCTTATGCATTTATTTGTTCGTTTAACTCTTTGCATGCTAGCGGTGAAAATATCTGCCAAACGAATTAGGAGTATATGTTTTATTTCTCTCCGTAAATATGTCTTGAAATTTCATTAGAATTGAGTCCTCAGGACTCAATTCTAATGAAATTCCAAGACATATTCATGATGTTTACGGGGAGAAATACAAGAAAATATGATGAATATTTGTCCTCAAGTTTTGAACTATTTATAGCCCACAAGTTTCCCAGCATGCAAAGAGTTAATGATCTGTCAACCGGGTTATAGAACCCCGTATTTTCTCTTTACGGATGTGAATTTATTGATTTATTGGCGTTTAACGGCCTATCAGCAGGTAAGGTCATTTAATGCCAGGCCAACGAGTTCGATCCCGCATGCAACCTGCTTCTTAGGGGAAAACTCCCAAAATTAGAACGGAATATTTACATCGAAATGAATATATATACGGATGCGCAGGCTAGTATGGGGCTATGCTGGTTGAAAACATCACAAGGTACCTATTATCAGGACGTGGCATTTTGCATTTTTTCTTGGGGGGGGGAGGGGGGAATAGGCTGCAGGCAGGGATTGGGCATATTGTAATACACACTTCATTCTTTCAGCCCCGAATGCCCAACATTGACATTTCCATGCTAATTTGTGGATGCTTCCATTTTTTAGAAAATTTGGTTTACTCAGACTTTTAACAGCGCCAACAATTTCTGTGGATCCTGATGAGACGGCTGATGGCTCGTTAGAAGCCAGCTCATCTGGATCTGTAGTGTTTAATTGCACGTGTTTGCTTCATGGTTTGTAGGGTTGCAAGGCTTAATGTCTGGACAATTTTGAAACTTGTGAAACTTGCCACTACCGGAAATGGCATCAAAAAAGATGATGTAAGTGACGTCTCATAAGTTCCTCGGAAGAACTATTTACTCTCGGGGGAAATAAATCCCAATCATAATATAGCATGCAATATAAATGTTTCGGCACTCACCTTCATATCTGTACTCAAGGTGCGTATCATCGATCATCCGTATTTTCAATTGATCACTCTCCCATGTGACCTTTCAACCATTCAACGCTATTGACCAGTAGCCGATTTCACCAACATTGCAAAGTATACTTTAGTATCAAAGTATACTTTGAGGGAGAAATTTTCAATTTTATGATAAATTTATTAATTTTTATTATACTGAATTTATTACATTATCACAGCCAATTTGGCTGTGATAATGTAATAAATTCAGTATAATAATTCTGCATACTTTTAATCATGAAATATATGCAGTTGTTAGTTCTATTTGAAATAATGCATTTCAGGAAAAATAAATGATTACTCCCTCAAAGTATACTTTGCTTGTAAAGTATGCTTTGCAATGTTGATGAAATAGGCTACTGCAACGGTGCTGTTCTAATAATTGCAACAAAATTACGTAATATAGGAATGAATGGCCTAATATAGGAATGAATTTCATTAGGATTGACTTGAAACGTTACATGATTACATCATCATCCATATTTTAATTGTGTAGCTACCTATGTGTCCTCATTGCCCAGGATCAAGGTCAATTGAGGTTGAAATTAATTTATGTTACAGTTTTGAAAAAAATATGCATTAAAGTTGCACATGATACCTTTGCAAATGTAAGTCTGATTCACTTAACCCTTAGACCGCTATCTTATTTTTGTTGTTGTCTGTTGTTTATTTTCTATTTTCCATTTTGACCATCAAAAACATGCTTTGACAGAACTTTAGAACATTTACAACATGCTTTGACAGCACTTTAGAATCATTTCCATTGGAAATGATTCTGAAGTGCTGTCAAACCATGTTTTTATTGAGAAATAAGGCAATATATAAAAGCAACAACAGACGACAATTGTTGTGAGTAGCGGTCTAAGGGTTAATATTACATGTAGATATTCTGCTTAATTATCCATAGTTTCATTCTATCATTTACCGGTACTAGCTTTACAACTTTTCCCAAAGTCAAAGTCAATATAAATTTGTGTGAAAAGTTTAGATTTTGCTTCAACCACTACACACAACAATTGTCGTCTGCTGTTGCTTTATATCTTGGCTTATTTCTCAATAAAAACATGGTTTAACAGCACTTTAGAATCATTTCCAATGAAAATGATTCTAAAGTGTTGTCAAAGCATGTCAGAAATTATTCTAAAGTGCTGTCAAAGCCCATTTTTTGGTGATAAAAATGGAAAATAGAAAATAAACAGCAGACGACAAAAAATAATATAGCGGTGTAAGGGTTAAAGATTTGCTTGGTTGGTCCATATTACCATGAGCCCCTGTTTGTTGGTTCTTGTATTAATTCTGCACCTATCCCTGTCTTCCCACCTCCAATGTCTTAATATGGATAATTGCCTGCTAATTATGATGCTGTAACCCAGTGCAAAGCTGGTTATGCTCTTGTATGACGTCACATGCTTTCTATTTGTATATACAATGGTACCTCTCTCTAAACCAGATATATAAACACCATTCATTTTGCTGATTTCTTTGTCATTTTATATCCAATGATAATGTCGATCTGTTGATGACTGCTGAGCTCAGAAATGTGTCCTATATCATTCATATGTTTGAACTCCAGTGGAACGTCTCTAAACTGGACACCATGTGGACATATCCAGGGTGTCCAGTTCTTTCAACACAACAGACCTGTATAGTGACATTAGCAAACAGTGTATGTACATCCAGATGAGCCGGCTCATCAGGATCTGCACTTTTGAAAATCATTTTGTGATGATTGAATTGGTTGCAAAATTAACATTTCAAAATCCATTCCAGTTACTTATGGGTGAAAGGGTTCGAAAAATTCCACTGTTTATCATCTCTTTGCATGCTGGGAAACTTGTGGGCTATAAATAGTTCAAAACTAGCGGACAAAAATTCATCATATTTTCTTGTATTTCTCCCCGTAAATATCATGAATATGTCTTGGAATTTCATTAGAATTGAGTCCTGAGGACTCAATTCTAATGAAATTCCACGACATATTTACAGAGAGAAATAAAACCATACACTCCTAATTCGTTTGGCGGATATTTTCGCCGCTAGCACGCAAAGAGTTATGATGTGTTGTGGCTAGAGCAAGTGTGGGGGAAATTTTCTCGCCTCATCCTGGCAATGTCCGTTTTTGCATTTTTATCATCAAAAACAAGCTTTGACAGCACTTTAGAATAATTTACAACATGCTTTGACAGCACTTCAGAATCATTTCCATTGGAAATGATTCTGAAGTGCTGTCAAAACATGTTTTTATTGAGAAACAAGGCAAGATATAAAAGCAACAGCAGACCACAGTTGTTGTGTGTAGAGGTCTAAGGGTTAATAATGAGGAAAGGGCTAAAACTTGAAATTATACGTATCCTTGGAATTGAGACCGAGGCACAGGACTGGACACCATAGGATGTCCCCAAGGGACCACAATAGTGGAGGAGGCAGTTAGTATTACCCTTGTCCGTCCGTCACGTCATGTCGCGTCCCGTCCGTCAAAGGTAGTAAGATTATTACTGATCCTACTGCTTTTGGGAGGGGGCCAAGTGATTCTGATCAGGATTATTCTGATTTCTGGGCTGAATATATAGTTTTTGTCGAGCCCGCTTGCGGAAAGCGAGACATAGTGATCACAATGACGTCCGTCCGTCCGTCCAGGCTAACATTGGGGGTTTAGGGGCTAGGGGGAGGAGCCTAAGACAATAGAATACAATAAATTTATTCCGTTAGCCCCTAAACCTATTGTAGTTTAGGGGCTATTCCTTTGATATTTTAAAGAACAAATAGCCCATAAACCCAAAATGTTAGTACGTCCGTCCGTCCGAGCTTACAAATGGATACATATGTGGCTAGGAGAACAATAGGTTATGTAATACATGTGTATTCTATTGTTCCGTGATTTTATGTGGCTAAAAATGGGTTTATGTGGCTACAGAACAATAGGGATGAACAAAGGAAAAGGTTAGGGTTAGCCACGTAAGAATCCATTTGTAGGAACGTCCGTCCGTCCGTCTGAAAGTTTTTAAATACCTTATATCTCTGCAGTCCTAAGTCACATTGACTTGAAACTTCATATGCGTGTTAGTCATGATCCATATATTCATGCTGTAACCCACTCATGCGGCCCCTGTGCCCAAGGTCAAGGTCAAATGACTTAAAGTTGCGTTCCGAAATCTGCGTTAAATTTTTTAAATACCTTATATCTCTGCAGTCCTAAGTCACATTGACTTGAAACTTAATATGCTTATTAGTCATCATCCATATATTCATGCTGTATCCCACTCGGCCCCTGTGCCCAAGATCAAGGTCAAATGACTCAGAAGTTTGCGTTCCGAAATCTGCGTTAAAGTTTTTAAATACCTTATATCTCTGCAGTCCTAAGTCACATTGACTTGAAACTTCATATGCTTATTATTCATTATCCATATATTCATTCTGTGTCTCACTCATGTGGCCCCTGTGCCCCTATGTCAAGGTCAAATGACTTAGAAGTTTGCGTTAAAGTTTCTGTCCAAATTTGCGTTAAAAGTTTTCACATACCTACTATCTCTGTAACCGTCAGATTTGCTTGAAACTTTGTATGCTTATTGGGCATCAAACTTCAAATTAATACACTCTGAGACCATCAAATACCTCGGCGGGCTCGACATGCGGACCGCGGCCATCTGATTTATTGTAAATATTCTGTTCTGATTTTGGGATTTGAACATGTACATGTAATTGTACAGGTAATATATGGGATTTAGTACTAAACCCATTGACCCGGCCTTAACTAATCTTAGCTGTTGATAGGCCGTTAAACCCTAATGAACAAACACACAAACAAACCCTCCGTCCGTCACCAACCTTGTAACTCATATTTCTTTTTAAACCATACTAGCTACAGACCTGTAACTTGGTATGTAGCTTCTTTATGATGAGTAGATGTGCACAATTTATTTCGATTTTTGATTCGACCCCCAAGTCATGGATTACCTCCCCCATTTTGACTTAGCAGTTTCCAATTTTGGCTTATAACTTTTAAACCCTAATAGCTACATGTCTGAAACTTGGTATGTAGCTTCCTTATGAGGAGTTGATGCGCAAAATTTATTTTGATGTTTTGGATTTTGCCTCGAGATTTACTTATATGGTCATTCTATAAACACATTTTATAATTTTGTTTGAGATGTTTGTCTGTCTGTTATGATTTTCTCTATATGTTGATGGGAGGTGTGCTGGTGACAGCCGGTGATGTCACTGTCACAATAGTGTCACGTATGTGTCAACAACATCTGGGGGCCTCTCAACAATATGTGACTTGCCACAAGAAAATGACACTTATTGGAGTTATTGCCCAATGTAGCTCCTGATCAGTTAGCACATTCAAGAAATCTGATCTGACACTGAAGTTTTTGTTCAAATAATGTTTCCCTGTTCAATAGTGAACAGTGCAGCACCAGATCAGACTGCGCAGATGCGCAGTCTGATCTGTGGCTACACTGATCACAAAGTCAGTTAGTCCCTTTTTGCTGTAAGGAGCCATATTTCATTACATGAGCCTGTATCAGATGAAATGTACATCATAGTTTATCAGATAGCTGAACTGATAACAAATGTCTGTTTGAAGCAATGCTGTCAATACAATGTAACATGTCAATAATGCTGCACAAGTGTGCTTAGTGACAATCACAGGGGCTCCGAAAGCATCATAAGATTGGTCCGGCGAATCTCGTGGGTGCCCATGGCGCGCGCCCTCCTCTAAAATTGGTCGAGTTTAGATTTTAACCCATTTTTTACGTGGAAAGATCTGATTATTTCCTTATTTCTCATCCAAAGTGTATGTTGTTCCCACTCAGTTGAACCGTCTCGCCGAGACTGTTCAATTGAGTGGTTACAACATACACTTTTGATGAGAAATGAGAATAAATGCAGGAAAAAAATATTTACACTCCGTTTTTTTTATATATATATATATATATATATATATGAATATATGCCGGACCTATTCGGACGCCCCTGAATCAGGCCCTATGCTGGTTAAATGTCAAATTAAGTCTTCCGGCGACTATTTGTATTTGTGTGTGAAACGTGTTCAGATTGTATTCATTTAAATGAATTTAAATAATTTTTTCTCAGTCTGTTGTATAAATCAAAGAAAATGTGAATGAATATTATATTATGTTGATTCGTAAATAATAGACCTTACAACGATTGCGAACTGCCTAGTACCTACCACAGGCATTTGTCGTGTTTCGGCTTTCATCGGTATAACTCTATATATATATATGAACAAGGCTTCTATCTTTGGTCGGACATGACCTCGTATCATAACACATTCCACGATTTTATTAACGCTAATGTGAATATTTTGGCGGAAAGTGCACATGTTCATTTGGGAATTATTGTTACCTTGCTAAAATAACATAATTAAAACATATTTATGCAAATTAATATCGAATTACAACTCCTTTTCCTAGGTTGGACACAACCTCGTATCATAACAAATGAAGTAATGTGTTTAAGGTTCTAACGTCAATATTGTAGTGCAAGTTCATATGATCATTTGAGAATTATCGATATCCTGCAGAAATACATAGAATTCATAGAAAATTACAATTTTAAACATGTTATTTTGTTAAGATACGACGTCATGTCTGACTAAAGTTAGAAGCCTTGTTCATATATATAGAGTTATACCGATAAAAGCCGAAACACGCCGAATGCCTGTGGTACCTACATGTCATAGATGTCAGTCTCTTGTCAGAATATGGCATGAATTTATTAAATAATGATTTAATATATAGTTTCCTTATATGTGCGTATTTTGATTGTGGGTTTGATCCCACATTTTAATTTTTGGATGTTTTTTTTTTTTAGCTCACCTGAGCGAAGCTCATGTGAGCTATTGTTACCGCAATGTGTCCGTCGTCGTCCGTCGTCCGTCGTCGTCGTCGTCGTCGTCGTCGTCCGTGAACATTTTCAAACGTCTTCTCCTCGGTAACCATTGGGCCTATGGTCACCAAACTTCATGGTCATGGTCCTTAGGTAGGGGGATTACAAAATTGTTAAAATGACGTCATTATGTAATCCAAGATGGCCGCCGTCTAAAAATAGCACAAATTCTTAAAAAATCTTCTCAAGAACCGCCAACCGGATTTCGACAAAACTTGGTAGGAATGATCGATGTGCATTGCTCTTTCAAAGTTGTTAAAATGGTGACCCTGTGGTTAAAAATGGGCGTGGCCCGTGGGGTCAAATTGGGGTCAAATTTTATTTTTCACTGAATATGGTCATTTCATATATCAAATTGAAGGTATCAATGAGGCGATCACTCTGGTGCATTTTTTGTCGAAATCGGATTGTTATGTCATCCAAGATGGCCGCCAGCCCAGGTCAAAGTGTTGTCAAAAAATTTTAGTAGGAGATCAAAATTCTTCTTACATGAACGCTTGGCGCCATGGTAGCCAAACTTAAAAGTTATGGTCCATGTGTGAAGCCTTTTCAGATTTGTTAAGATGAGGTCATCGCTAATCCAAGATGGCCGCCGTCTAAAAATAGCATAAATTCTTAAAAAATCTTCTTCTCATGAACCGCTAGCCGGATTTCGACGAAACTTGGTAGGAATGATCGATGTACAATGCTCTTTCAAAGTTGTTAAAATGGTGACCCCGGGGTCAAAAATGGGCGTTGCCCGTGGGGTCAAATATTTTTGACCGAATATGGTCATGTTATATATCAAATCGAAGGTATCAATGAGGCGATCACTCTGGTACATTTTTTGTCCAAATCGGATTGTTATGTCATCCAAGATGGCCGCCGAAATGTCAAAAGGTTGTTCTTTTGTTTTTTATTAGAGATTTCAAAATTCTTCTTCACATGAACTGCTTAGGCCCACCATGGTAGCCAAATTAAACTTAAAAGTTATGGTCCATGGGTGAAGCCTTTTCAGATTTGTTAAAATGGAGGTCATCGCTAATCCAAGATGGCCGCCATCTGAAAATAGCATAAATTCTTAAAAATCTTCTTCTCAGAACCGCTAAGCCGATTTCGACGAAAACTTGGTAGGAATGATCGATGTACAATGCTCTTTCAAAGTTGTTAAAATGGTGATCCCGGGGTCAAAAATGGGCGTGGCCCGTGGGGTCAAATTTTATTTTTGACCGAATATGGTCATGTCATATATCGAATTGAAGGTATGAAAGAGGCGATCACTCTGGTGCATTTTTTGTCGAAATCTGATGGTTATGTCATCCAAGATGGCCGCCGAAGGTCAAAAGGTCGTTCTTTTATTAGAGATTTCAAAATTCTTCTTCACATGAATCGCTTGGCCCATGGTAGCCAAACTTCACAGTTATGGTCCATGGGTGAAGCCTTTTCAGATTTGTTAAAATAGCACAAATTCTTAAAAAATCTTTTTCTCATGAACCATTGGTCGGATTTCGACGAAACTTGGTAGGAATGATCGATGTACCCGTGGGGTCAGATTTTATTTTTGACCAAATATGCTCATGTCATATATCAAATTAAAGGTATCGATGAGGCGAATGCTCTGGCGCAATATTGGTCGGAATCGGATGATTATGTCATCCATGATGGCGCCAAAAGGTCCATTTATTTGAGATTTTGAACGTCTTTTTCTCAGGAACCACATGGCTGATGCTGGCCAAACTTCATAGGAAGTTCCGATCCTTGGGTGAAGCATTTTCAGATTTGGTAAAATGAGAGTCATCGCTTAATCCAAGATGACCGCCGTTTAAAAATAGCACAATTTTTTTAAAACACATGAACTCAATGTCACATTCTCCTTTGGTGTTCATGGAGTCAGGTGAGCGAATTAGGGCCATCATGGCCCTCTTGTTTTAATATCCGGGCTGTTGGGCTGATGAATGACGGGTGGTGGCTGGGGCGGCCACAATGTTCAGTTACAGCATTTAGCAAATTTGTAAGGTTCCAGTTTCAACGGATATTTTTAGCTCACCTGAGCGAAGCTCATGTGAGCTATTGTTACCACAATGTGTCCGTCGTCCGTCGTCCGTGAACATTTTCAAACGTCTTCTCCTCGGTAACCATTGGGCCTATTGTCACCAAACTTCATGGTCATGGTCCTTAGGTAGGGGGATTACAAAATTGTTAAAATGACGTCATTACGTAATCCAAGATGGCCACCGTCTAAAAATAGCACAAATTGTTCATAAATCTTCTTCTCAAGAACCGCCAACTGGATTTTGACAAAACTTGGTAGGAATGATCGATGTACAAAGCTCTTTCAAAGTTGTTAAAATGGTGACCCCGGGGTCAAAAATGGGCGTGGCCTGTGGGGTCAAATTGGGGTCAAATTTTATTTTTGATCGAATATGGTCATGTCATATATCAAATCGAAAATATCAACGAGTCGATCACTCTGGTGCATTATTTGTCGAAATCTGATGGTTGTGTCATCCAAGATGGCCGCCGAAAGGTCAAACGGTCGTTCTTTTATTAGAGATTTCCAAATTCTTCTTCACATGAACCGCTTGGCCCATGGTAGCCAAACTTCACAATTATGGTCCATGGGTGAAGCATTTTCAGATTTGTTAAAATGGAGGTCGTTGCTAATCCAAGATGGCCGCCGTCTAAAAATAGCACAAATTCTTCGTTGCTAATCCAAGATGGCCGCCGTCTAAAAATAGCACAAATTCTTAAAAAATCTTCTCATGAACTGCCAGCCGGATTTCGAAGAATCTTTGTAGGAATGATCGATGTACAATGCTCTTTCAAAGTTGTTAAAATGGTGACCCCGGGGTAAAAAATGGGCGTGGCCCGTGGGGTCAAATTGGGGTCAAATTTTTTTTTTGACCGAATATGGTCATGTCATATATCAAATCGAAGGTATCAACGAGGCGATCACTCTGGTGCATTATTTGGATGGTTATGTCATCGAAGATGGCTGCCGAAAGGTCAAACGGTCGTTCTTTTATTAGAGATTTCAAAATTCTTCTTCACATGAACCGCTTGGCCCATGGTAGCGTCACATTCTCCTCTGGTGTTCATGGAGTCAGGTGAGCGAATTAGGGCCATCATGGCCCTCTTGTTTTAGTTTCCACTAACCAATTTTAACCAAATTGTTTATGGGCTTTAACTGGATCGTAATACAGCTGTTGTTTCTAAGCTGCCTTTTCATAAATGGACTAGTTGTACTATAAATGTGACGGTTGGATTGGTTGCAAAATTAACATAACAATTAAAATCAATTCCAGTTACTTCGGGGTGAAAGTTTTAAGTTGTTGCGGAAACCTGAGCCTTTGTAGCTTTATCTCGTTTCTTGTTTGATGATGACCTTGCTTTCGAAAAGGCATAACACACCATTCAATCAATGAACCAAGTCACAGGCACTTTGTGGTATGAACGACAATCGCCTCTGTAAATCATACCCAATTTTACCTTGGGCCTGGCTCACTAATTCAGTAATTGTAACGTGCACGTTACAATTACTGAATTAGAGAGCCAGGCCCAAGGTACACTACTAGTACCACTTCTGTTGATGGAACGGATATGGTGATTGTCCTATTTTCTAGATATTTAATATCGGAGTAAAATTGGATATGATTTAAAGAGCATTTTGTCGTTCATACCACAAAGTTCCTGTGGAACCAATCACCAAATTCCACCCCTGTCTTGTGTATTGTAGGATTGTGATGGCGTGGGTTGTACAGTGACCGGGCACTCCGGTTGACCGACTGTCCGACATGGATAATATGCGGTCCAACACCTTTTACCTGAACGAGATGCCCGTCTCCAACCCGAATGGCAGCCGCGACTTCATCGACACACGCCAGGAACCGATTGGGCGCGGCGAGGACCAGCCTTGGCACGTAGAGGACAAGCAGGTGGTCGCGAGTCTGCTACAACGGCAATATCGACCCCGGACGATGACACTCAAGTCCAACATCCGGGGTCGGGTGTACAACTTCCTGGAACGACCCACGGGCTGGAAATGCTTCGTTTATCATTTTACTGTGTAAGTTAAGTGTAGTACCACAGCCACAGGTGGTCGGCTTGGTGGCAGGATGGTATACAGAGCTCCAGATAAGGTGCGTATTTTATGCACTTATTTTAGCAGAATACGCATTGATTATCAAAAGTGGGAGTATACAATTCTTACAGCAATCTGAAAATACGCATTGATATTCAAATTGAGTACTGTAATACAGTTTAAATTTACTTAGTTGAACTGCAAAAAGCATTTTGCAGCTGAAATAAATGAATTTTTAAATTTGTTTTATATTTTTATAATTTGTTCCCTATTTAATAAGGAAGAAAATCTATAATACAGTGCGACCCCGTTAGTACACGCTTCACTATAACACGATTTCGGTTAGTACACGGTTGTGCCTTGGCTCCCGAATTTTTTTCCTATTTGTATATCAAAATCGTGCTAAATTTGTAACACGACTATTGTCAGAAATCGTGTTAAATTTGCGATTCTTTCCCAAATTAGACCCAAAATGGACGATTTTTTTTTTTATGGACGCATAGCCTCCTTTTATCGCACCGATGTGAATGTGCAGCTGATCACGTTTGCACATTTCGTAAATTAATCCGAGCAAACTGGGAATAAGATCAATTATTGGTCCCAGTAACAAAGCAGTGCTAAGTGTTATGTAAACAATTCCATGCTCAATTTCATTTTTCCAGCATGCGTTCGCGCTCACCACTGGTGGAATATTAATTAGGTGTAAAGGCTGACCAATCGGAGATCGCGTATCAGTCGCGCAGATTAACTCGACCCAGATTAACTAAATTGTTACATCGCTGCCCACGCCCCCGGCGCATGTACACAAATGTGTACGTGACAACTGACCTTGTTTCGCTACATCATAATTGAGCCAGTGCATGAGATAATCAACTTTATTATATAACTGAGATTTTCGTCGAGAATGATTTGACTTTTTTCTGCAAATATATCGGAAAGTTGATAACATTTTCAGAGCAAATGCGTAATAATTACTAATTTAATATTCGTCAACATTCGATATCATTTACAGAAAATGTACATCAGATTCATCTTCGTCGAAAAACCTCACGTGATAAGCCCGATTACCTCATGAACTGGCGCAATATTATAACACTTTGGGCAAAACATGTCTATACAGGTCTGTACTCAAACCCACAGGTGGAATAGTCGGACGTGTGACACAAAGAAAATGACCATTACAAAAATATCCATTACCCCACCCACTTGATCTCGTTCTATTATTAACGTCATGTACAGTACGATACTAGGTGGGTGGGATAATGGGATTTTTTTAATAGGCATTTATTTTGGTGTCATAGGTCCGAGTCTTCCACCTGTGCTCACCATATGAGTAAACACAGATTGCAACGCACGAGCTTGTCCGTGACGTTGCAGCTGATGGAACAGGATATCGGTCATTGGGTCATTGCGTCATCATTACTACACTTTTTTCTACACGCGTTTACAATAATGGATTGCACGGACCTGCGTAGATCTACATTCTACAGAACATGATGAATAAATAAAACATGACGTTAACAATTCTTGGATTCAATATATTTATTACATGCAAAGATAACAGTGAAAACTTATGACATATTATAGGCATTGGCGACGTCGTTGATTCGCAGTCACAGTGTACAGTGTACATGTATTTTTTTGTTGACATTATGACGCGCCTTGGACGAGAACGGATATAGCACGGTTTGGATAAGCAACACGGAAGGTTGTATGTCGCCGGACTTCCGTGTACTAACGGGGTCGCACTGTACATTTGTAAAAGTAATATACACATTGAATTTGAATTCTGGGCGTTTTATACTCTTCAGACACAACACTTATCTGGAGCGCTGAGAGAAATGTCAGTGACCAGTGTAGCTCCTGATCAATAGTACACTCCCGTAGCCTGATATCGATCCATATTGCTTGTTACAAGCAAGATGGGTGACGGGTGTCTCATTGATGGAAAGGCAAACAGTGTAGATCCTGATCAGACCGTGCGGATGCACGGGCTGATCTGGATATACACTGGTAGCATAACCTATAAGACCAATTTCTCCAGTCACAGCCACATGTACAGTTTTAGTCCGTTTAACCCTTTCCCTGTTTTGCGATATTTCGACTCATCCAAATCCAAAACATCTGAATAAAAGAATCAAATGCTGGGTCAAATGATGGTTAAATTATCTGATAGAGTAGAAAACATTGTGGGAAAAGGAGAAATTGCTTGTTACAAGCAATTTCTCCTTTTCCCACAATGTTTTCAAAAGACATCTTCTGCAGAGGCGTGAAAAGTCGTCTCTATCAGGGAAAGGATTAATAAAATTGTTTTATGTTCTACCATAATAACCTAAATATTCAGAAACGTTCTGAGGAAACACATAAATATTTGGTTATCCACAACGAAGAGTGTCCCAATATTTAGGGTTAGTATGTTTGTATTGGTTAACCCTTAGATCGCTACTCACAATAATTGTCGTCTTCTGTTGCTTTTATATCTTGCCTTATTTCTCAATAAAAACATGGTTTGACAGCACTTCAGAATCATTTCCAATGCTATGAAAGCATGTTGTAAATTGTTCTAAAGTGCTGTCAAAGCATTTTTTTGATAATAAAAATAGAAAATAGAAAATAAACAGCAGACAACAAAAACATAAGATAGCGGTGTAAGGGTAATGTATTTTTATACCCACTTTTTTGTAAAAAATGTGTACATTGTTTTCGTCACAGGTGTCCCTTTGCAAATTTTCCTTATAAGTTTTATAATTTCTAAACCGTAATAGATGGAGAGTAATACTTGGTATATATTTACTTTATAATGTAAGGTAGATACTGGAAATGAATTTCAATTTTAAATCCTATTCTTGGGACATGGATTGTCTCCCCTTTTGGACTTAAATTGTCCGTCCGTCCATCGGTCACATTTCTTATAAAAAGTAAAACTTTTTAACCGTAATAGGTAGGGACTTGAAACTTGGTCTGTGCCTTCCTTATGGTGTGTCGATGCGCAAAGTGAATTTCGATTTTTTATTTGACCCCTGGTCATGGATTTATCTCGCCCTTTTCAGCTTAGAATTTCACAATTTTGCCTTGTAAAAAGTTAAACTGTTTTAACCGTAATTACTAATAGGTAGGGACTTAAAGTTGGTGTGTGCCTTCCTTGTAGTGTGTAGATGCGCAAGGTTAATTTCGATTTTTGATTCGATCTCCGGTCATAGATTATCTTCCCATTTTTGTCATAGCATTTGGGAAAAGTGGGTCTATTGCGACTGTGCTCTAGTTGGATACAATTTGGTTTTGTTTGGTGGTTGGTTGCGAGCATGTGATGGGTAATTTAATGATCGGCATCCATCCTTACCAGAATCCCGACAGAAGACCTGGTTTGACCCTCCGGTACATATTTGGCATTCTTGCATGTGAGAGTTGAATCTGGTTATACCCCTTATAAGAGTAAAACAATTATTACTAATCCTATTACTTTTAGGGGAAGGGGCCTAGTGACTTTGGTGTGGTATGGACCTGGCACCAGGACAGGTTATTCTAATCTCAGGGCTAAATATTTACTTTTTTCGATATATAGAGAATACCAGGCTAGTGTCTTTTGATATCAAGTTTATCAGGCAAGGCTAGGAAACGCGTAGTAATTTAAGCCTCGGAATTCCTACCGTTTCCGAGCCGAGCCTGATAAACTTGATATCAAAATACACTAGTCTGGTATTCTATTTATCAGGTAATGATTTATGCTCGAAAATGACATTAGATGACGTCGTATTCTATGGACAGAACGCGGACTTGTTTACGTTGCGTCATTACACCGACGTCATTTGGTAATATCACGTGACGTCATCCGACCAATGGAATGTCAGTTTTCACTTTGTTGTAACCCGGATGTTGATATCAGGTCAATGCCTGCATACAACAATATGTTATCAGTCAGTACGTATTCGGTCAATGCAGGGCAGGTTATCTGATAAAAAAATGATTTTGCCCCCAATGCAGCAGGCTAAATGTGGGATTGAACCCGTTGGCTCGACCTTAAATGACCTTAGCTGTTGATAGGTCGTTAAACACCAATGAATCAAATTAAATCAAATCAATTTGTATTTTGGGGAAACCCCTTCGAATTCATACGGTTATTACGGTTTACAGTTCTCAGGTTGACAAGTTTATTTCTTCAAAAACTTTATAGTCACACTCTGTTGTAAGTTTGATGACTTTACAGTGTTTGCTGACTCTCAACTAATTTTGTTTTTCCTTTCTGTTTGTTGAATTGTCTCATTTCTGTTTAACTCATTTGATGGTTATTGAATTTCCATTATATTGTTTAGTGTTTTTATTTTTTAATTTCAATCATTCACACAAACGCTATCTCCATGTCGTGTTGGTTGTTGCCAGTGGCAGTTTGTGTGTCCCTGGGGACACATTTGGAGAAATGGGGCTTATGGGATTTGTGACTGATTAAATATCACACTCCTGTAGCCTGGCAGCGATCTATATTGCTTGTTAGAAGCATGACGGGTGTTTCATTGATTGAATGGCGAACAGTGCAGATCCTGATCAGCATGTGCGGCGGATGCACATGCTGATCTGGATCTACACTGGTTGCAAAACCCATCAGCCATTTGTGGCTGTAACTGGAGAAATGGGGGCTTGTGGGATTTGTGACCAGTGTGGCTCCTGATTGAATAACACACTTCTGTAGCTTGGTAGTGATCTATATCTCTTGTTTGAAGCATGACGGATATGTCATTGATGTAATGGCGAACAGTGCAGATCCTGAATACACATGCTGATCTGGATATACACTGGTCGCAAACCCCATAAGCCCCATTTCTCCAGTCACAGCCACATTTCTAATTCAGCGATCAGCTCTATTGCGTTGTGCATTTCAAGTCTCTTTGATTAGCTGCAGTGTGCGCTTCAACATCAATTGTTCCGGAAACTGCAATTTGCTGTGAAAAATTGGTTATTTTATCTTGTGTAGGAAACTGGCGCCCGTTTCACTAAACTTTGTACGACTAAAATGTTCATAAGTGCAAATTTAGGATCGTCTGGAAAATTCAATTGATGGATTTACATTTATTGAGCATAGTATGCTGAATAAATGTAAATCCAATAATTGTTTACAAGAAAACATCGTTAATGTGAAATTGACAGACGATGCTAATTTTGTACTTACGAACATTTTAGTCGTACAAAGTTTAGCGAAACGGGCCCCTGGTAACTTGAAAAAAAAAAGATTCTTGTCTCGCCCACGTACGTTAGTGAAAAGTGAGACATAGCTGTCACAATCACAGGCGGCACCATAGGCATCTCAGGCATCAACAATTACCTCCAAATGTGAATATCTCGGAATCCGCTAGTCAGTAGCCGATTTCATCAACTTTGCAAAGCATACTTTAGTAGCAAAGTATACTTTGAGGGAGAAATTTTCAATTTTATGATAAATTTATTAATTTTTATTATACTGAATTTATTACATTATCACAGCCAATTTGGCTGTGATAATGTAATATATTCAGTATAATAATTCTGCATACTTGTAATCATGAAATATATGCATTTGTTAGTTCTATATGAAATAATGCTTTTCAGGAAAAATAAATGATCTCTCCCTCAAAGTATACTTTGCTAGTAAAGTATACTTTGCAATGTTGATGAAATAGGCTACTGATCATTACCAAATCTCATCAATAACTTCTTTACACTGAATATCCACCCAGTGTCTTTTGTGTGACCTTGACTTTGGTGACGGTGACCTTCGTAGTCGAGACACATTCTGGTGATCACGTTTGCAATTCGATCCATTGTGTATCCGGATCAGCTTCATAGTAATCCACATTCGCAGCTCCAGATAAGTTTTGTATCTAAGAGTTATTATTGATTTTCTTCATATTAAATAGAGAACAAATGATAAAAACAAATAAAACACATTTAAAAATTCACTTATTTGAGCTGAAAAAAGCAAACACTGTAAATTTCAACTTTATTACAGTATTATTTGAAAACCAATGCATATTTTCACATTGGTGTGAATATTTTGTACTCCCACTTTTGATCAGTGTGTATTCGGCTAAAATAAGTGTGTGAAATACACCAATACGCACCTTATCTGGAGCTCTGCACATTGTTTGCTGGTAATGTATGCTAATTAATGGTTCATTCAACAAATGTGACAGTTTCTGTAGAAATGGTGCTTTCGACATGTGTGGCCGTAGCCTCATTGGTCCACATTTTAACTTTGTCAAGTAGCCTCGTTGGTACATAAGATAATGGGTACCCGAAAACATTAACGCAAATCTTACGGATGCAAATTTCTAATTAATTTGACCTTGACCTTCGACATGGGTGTGGTATTGAATAAAAATATGGATGATGATAATGAAGTGTACGACACTGCTTCCGTGGCGGAAGCACTTTATCTGAAACAATCAACTCATGCAGTGAGAATCCCTACCAGCTGTTAGAAACATGATTGGTTTATTGGTGTTTAACGGCCTATCAACAGGCAAGGTCATTTAAAGCCGGGCCAACGTGTTCGATCTCGCATGTAACCTGCTGCATTGATGGTGTTTCACTGACTGAATGCTGAACAGTGTAGAGCCAGATCAGACTGCGCGAATGCGCAGTCTGATCTGGGTCTACACTGGTCACAATGAACTTAAAGCCCCATTTCTCTGGAATGAAGAACAGAGTAAACACTAATCCTTGGCATTTCATTAGAATGGCATTTCATTAGAATTGTCTCCTGGGAGACAATTCTAGGAGACAATTCTAATGAAATACCAAGATGTGTTTTCATGGTCATGTTTTCTGTGGTCTGTTTATTGTTTTCTGCAGCATGATAAAGGTACCACAAAATTTGTGTTGCTTTTTGGTACTCGCTACTTTTGGTTCCAATTGGGTTTTTGGAAATTTTAATTGGGTATTTACGCAACTACGCAGCTTATCTGGAGCTCTGCTAATCATCAGGTTACAAGGCATGTCAGGGTCTGTACAGGTTTTGTTGAGAGAACACACCAGGTTTGTCGTTGATTTCTACTGAAAACCATCTACGACTGTTCTACCTTATCTTCTGGTAGCTCTTGTCAGATTGCTGCCCATTTTAAACTGGCTACAATCTGATCACACAGACTTAACAGGGATTACCGCTAACCGTTTCCAGATATGTCTGTGCACATGCACGCAATCTTCTGTCTCATCCAGACTTATATATACGCAAGCTTCTGTATAGTTGGGACAAATTACAGTATCAATAGATTCGGTGTAAAGTAAATATAAAGTCAAGTGTTTGTAATTATAATGTCACCCTATTGGAAGAGCCAGCCAGGGGGCCGTTTCACTAAACTTTGTATGACTAAAATGTTCGTAAGTGCATTTAGGATCGTCAGGAAATATTAATTGATGGATTTACATTTATTGAGCATAGGCTGCATATGCAGCCTATGCTCAATAACTGTAAATCCAATAATTGTTTTCAAGAAAAAATTGTTAATGTGAAATTTACAGACTATCATAATTTAATTGCACTTACGAACATTTTAGTGGTACAAAGTTTAGTGAAACGGCCCCAGGTGTTGACTGGTCTATGAGACATCCCATCTTCAACAGGAACCTCTCCATTCATATCCTGTATGGCTGGCATCCCTTATAAGAGTAAAACAATTATTACTAATCCTATTACTTTTAGGGGAAGGGGCCTAGTGACTTTGGTGTGGTATGGACCTGGCATCAGGTCAGGTTATTCTAATCTCAGGGCTAAATATTTACTTTTTTCGATATATAGAGAATACCAGGCTAGTGTCTTTTGATATCAAGTTTATCAGGCAAGGCTAGGAAACGCGTAGGAAGATGGCTGGCATCTGCGGCCCTGTTTCACTAAACTTTTTATGATTTTTATGAGTTGGTTTCTCACTTTAACGTGAGTCACTAATACTGCCATTTTCCACCTACATGTACACAGCATTTAATGTGAACACATCCACAAAAGTACGGAAGTTTAGTTTCAAAATTGTGTGTTAATGTTTTTGTTTAAATTTTAGTTTTTTAGGGGAAAATCCATCAGTTTTATTGATTTATCCCCTCTTGTGTATCGGCCATACCTCAAACTCAAAGGTCGTATAATTGTGACCTTCGGCACTCTTGTTAGAAATAGGAATATATCCACCCATGATCATGGGCGGATTCAGGGGGGCCGGACCCGGCGCCCCCCCCCCCCCCCCCCCCCCCCCTCCCCCCCCTATCCCAGCGCCCCCCCCCCCCACCCCCCCCCCCCCCCCCCCCCCCACCCTAAAATTCGCCGAGTAAAGATTTTTTACAAGTTACAAGGCACGTTTCACGCCAATTGCCATGTATTCCATGCATGTTTCCGCGCCGCTCCGCTCGGTCGACTATTTTGCAATACTTGACTATACTATCGAACAAGCTTAGCTCGTTCGATAATATAGTCAAGTATTGCAAAATAGTTACGCCCCCCTTTCTCCACACCCTAACCCGAAATCCTGGATCCGCGCCTGATGATGCTGGTCCTCGCGTGCTGTCTGGTGTAGAGAGGTTCTATATCATGGTCTGGACAAATTGCAGTTTTAATAGAAACAATATATTTTATTGAGCAACACCACTAACACAATGGCACTGTTGGGATGTTTCTGAACTGGGATAGTCTGACAATAGTTGCTTAGATGGCTTTTCATTGTGCCCAGCTAAGCGTAAATCCGCTTTTGTTCGAGTAATGCCGCTTTTGTTCGCGATGATGAGTAGTATTGATGAGAATCAAGGTAAATAATTCCATTGTTGGGTTAATTGAAATCTGAAGTGAAAGTAAATAACGGTAGAACTATAGATGAGTCCCATCAGATGGAACAGAATATTTTGCTGAGACTGGAGAAATGGGGCTTATGACATTTATGTCCCTGGCGGCCGTTTCACTAAACTTTGTACGACAAAAATGTTTGTAAGTGCAAAATTAGGATCGTCTGGAAATTTCACATTAACAATTTTTTCTTGAAAACAATTATTGGATTTACTGTTATTGAGTTATTGCACTTACGAACATTTTAGTCAATTGATGGATTTACATTTATTGAACATATGTGCAGCCTGTGCTCAATAAATGTAAATCCAATAATTGTTTACAAGAAAACAGTGTTAACCCATTTCATGCTGAGGATACTCTGATTTTTGTTGAAAAAATCTCATTATTTTGTTCATTCATCGAATGAGACGGTTCAAATGAGTGGTAACAACATATACCTTCCAAAGGATATAAAGAAAATAGGGATATTTTTCTCTCAAAAGGTTCATACTACTAAAAGTGTATCCCGTCTGTAATGGGTTAATGTGAAATTTACAGACTATCATAATTTTACACTTACAAACATTTTATTCATAAGTTTAGTGACACGGGCCCCCTGGCCTGCTAGCATGCTCCTACAGTCTGATAACAATCTTTGCTTGTTTGCAAGATAAGCATGACTGCTGTTTCACTGACGGATATGGTAAACATTGACTGATTAGACTGCGCAGTCTGGTCTGGTTCTACACTTGTCGCAAATATGGTAAGCACCATTTATTCAATGGTACCAACAAATATGAAGCTTCGATGACATGACAAACTACCATCAGAGGTTTTGAGGTTGAGTTTGACGTGCCTGTACACATATGAGACACGCCATGCGATTTTGTATCTAAGAACATGAATGATTTTTCAATCGTGAAATATATTTACTGTGATATGTTCTGTAAATGACGTCGAAAGATGACAAAATTTTCATAGCAAATGTGGAATTGAATTCCGCATTTGCTATGCAAATTTCGTCGACTTTCAAAGTCAATTACGGAAACTATCGTAAATTTTGTGCAAATATTTCATGAAAATCAAAATCACATGGCGTGTCTCATATTTAGTGGTTTACATTGTTAGAAAGATGAGCAATGTTCACTGAACGGTGAACGGTGGAGCTGCTAATGTGACTGCATATCTGGCAGTGACTGGAGAAATTGGGCTGATGGGATTTGTGACCAGTGTAACACTTGATCAGATCTGCTAACACACTCCTGTAGCCGTGTAATGACCAGGGGCCCGTTTCACTAAACATCGTACGACTAAAATATTTGTAAGTGCAAATTTAGGATTGTCTGGAAATTTCAATTGATGGATTTACATTTATTGAGCATAGGCTGCATATGCAGCCTATTCTCAGTAAATGTAAATCCAATAATCGTTAACAAGAAAGCATTTCAGACTATCATAATTTTGCACTTACGAACATTGTAGTCGTAGGAAGTTTATTGAAACGGCCCCCTGTATTGCTCGTTGGAAGCATGGCAGGTGTTTCATTGATGGAATGGCAAACAGTGGAGATCCTGATCAGATATGAAGCTGACTTAATTATCTCTGCAGTCTGACGTGGATCTGTATCATTTCACTGATGTATAATTTTCCAATACATGGGAAAAAAATAGATAAATTCATATCAGATGGCATGTTAATTGGGATCACTGGCTGAGAAAGGGTACCAAGCATAGCCCCGGTCAGACTGCACATCCACACAGTCGAATCAGGGCCTACACTGTTCTTCATTTAGTCATGGAAGTAGCCATACTGACCTCAGCAAACTTATTATGTGTTATTCCAGTGGTGTGAATGTTTACAAGTTACAAATTTAGAAAATCTCTTAAGATACCCTTTCCCAGCTGGTGGCC
Organism: Conchocele bisecta; assembly: GCA_029237695.1. Lineage (NCBI taxonomy): Eukaryota > Metazoa > Mollusca > Bivalvia > Lucinida > Thyasiridae > Conchocele > Conchocele bisecta. Next base: position 53,425,367 of record CM055265.1, on the reverse strand, counting down.
CATTGTTTAATTTGTCTACTGTATCCAGGATTGAATCCACTGCACAGAGCTCCAGATAAGCTGCGTATTTGCGTAAATTGCCAAAAACCCAATTGAAATCAGAAGTAGCGAGTATCAAAAAGCAATAACAAATTTGTGGTACCTTTATCATGCTACAGAAAACAATAACCAGACCACAAATACAGCACATTTTTCTTATTTTCCATGAAAACACATCTTGGTATTTCATTAGAATTGTCTCCAAGGAGACAATTCTAATGAAATGCCAAGACATGTTTTCATTTCGAAGCAAACTATTCAATAATTGCTGTCTGTTGATGTGTAAACAGTAGTGTGGTTTTATTTTACCCAATTAACATTTTGAAATACCCAATTGCTTCAGAAATGATGGAGTGAAAATACTCAATTACTAATTCCTTATCTGGAGCGCTGACCGCATACAATATTGCTTCTGGTTACAAGAGCATAATGTTCACAGTATCCTCTGCTTATGGGAGAAGGCGACTCGATTGAGACTAAAGGGAATTGGAGTTTCTTTGGGGTGTGTGAATGGCAGCTGGCACCAGATCAGGAAGTGGTGAATGGTCTGCTAAAATGGTCTCGATGATATGTGTGCCCTGTGCATTTTCTATATAGCTAATAGACTCATAGGAGTGGAATTGTAGGTGAGAGGTTATGGCCTGCAACTGTCACTCGGCTGCCCGGGTTCGATCCTCAATCCCAGCACTGGAGTTTATGAAATACAATTGTATTTCCCGCTCTACCAGCTGGTTCTACCCTGGTGTGCCATATAGCTGATTGATCCACGAGTATTCAAGGCATAAGAGCCATTGGGACCCTTAAATCAAGCAACAAACAAACAAACTCATAAAAATGTGTTATTCAGGCACATGAACAAGTGAATGGCTGCAAGTGTAGCTACAAGTGATGGCTGAATGGCTGAAATAACTGAATGGCTATAAGTGTAGCTACAAGTGATGGCTGAATGGCTGAAATAACAAGAATGGCTATAAGTTGAACTACAATGAATGGTCTGAAGGCTGAAATTAACTGAATGGCTATAAGTGTAGCTACAAGTGAATGGCTGAATGGCTTGAAAAATAACTGAATGCTAACAAGTGTATCTACAAGTGAATCGGCGAATGGCAGAAATAACTGAATGGTCTTTATAAGTGTAGCTACAAGAATGGCTGAATGGCTGAAATTAACTGAATGGCAATAATTGTAAATAACAAAGTGAATGGCTGAATGGCTGAAATAACTGAATGGCTATAAGTGTAGCTACAAGTGATGGCTGAATGGCTGAAATAACTGAATGGCTACAAGTGTAGCTACAAGTGATCGCTGAATGGCGAAATAACTGGAATGGCTACAAAAAGTGTAAGGCTAACAAGTGATCGTGACTTGCTGAAATAACCTGAATGGCTTATAACAAGTGTAACTAAACCAAGGAGATCGTGAAATGGTGTTGGAAATAACTGAAGGTATGCTACAATGTAAGCTACAAGTGATCGCTGAATGGTGAAATAACTGAATGGTACAAGTGTAGCAAACAAGTGAATGGCTGAATGGCTGAAATAACTGAATGGCTACAAGTGAAGCTACAAGAGTGATGGCTGAATGTCAAAAGAAAGAACTGAACTGCTAATAAGTGTAGCTACAAGTGAATGGCTGAAGGCTGAAATACTGAATGGCTATAAGTGAGCTCAAGTGAATGGCTTGAATGGCTGAAAAAACTGAATGGCTAAAAGTGTACCTACCAAGTGAATTGGCTGAATGGTGAAAATAACTGAATGGCTATAATGTAGTAGTGAATGGGTGAATGCTGAAATAACTGAATGTATAAGTGTAGCTACAAGTGAATTGGGCTGAATGGCTGAAATAACTGAATGGCTTATAAGTGTAGGTGAGGCTGCAAGTGAAGCTGAATGGCTTGAAATAACTGAATGGCATAAAGTGTAGCTACAAGTGAAATGGCTGAAGGCTGAAATAACTTTGAATTGGCATAAAGTTAAGCTGGCAAAGTGAAATGGCTGAATGGCTGAAATAACTGGAATGGCTACAGTGTAAGCCTAAACAAGTGATGAGCTGAATGGCTGAAAATTAACTGAATGCTACAATGTGAATGGCTGAACTGAATGGAACTGAAATAACATGAATGGCTATAAATAAAGTGGTAGTACAAGTGAATTGGCTGAATGGAAATGAAATAACTGAATGGCTAATAAAGTGGGTAGTACAAAGTGAATTGGCTGATTGGCCTGAAAATAACTGAATGGCTATAAGTGTAGCTACAAGTGAATGGCTGAATGGCTGAAATAACTGAATGGCTATAAGTGTAGCTACAAGTGAATGGCTGAATGGCTGAAATAACTGAATGGCTATAAGTGTAGCTACAAGTGATGGCTGAATGGCTGAAATAACTGAATGGCTACAAGTGTAGCTACAAGTGAATGGCTGAATGGCTGAAATAACTGAATGGCTACAAGTGTAGCTACAAGTGAATGGCTGAATGGCTGAAATAACTGAATGGCTACAAGTGTAGACCATGATCAGACTGCGTGGATGCAGAGGTAACAGCAATGTTCTTGCTGTCACGCAGGGAGAGTTCCATGTTGCATGTAAGTCACCCTCCGTTACAGTCAGAACATTTTAGTTAACCCTTTCACCCCTAAATAACTGAAGTGGATTTTGATATGTTAATTTTGCAACCAATCCAATAGCCACAAAATCATTTTCAAACTAGTGCATTTATGAAAAGGGGGTGTTTTTACTCTCAAAAATATGAAAATTACTTGCAAACAGTGCAGATCCTGATGAGACGGCTCGTCACGATCTACACTGTTTGCCAATACCACTATAAAGGCCTGTGGTGTTGAAAGGGTTAATGTACAGGCCGCTCTTGGACTATTCATGTACAAATTCATGTTGTATTTGACAGTTTGCCCAATACAATGTGCCAACTTGTTCAGCCCAGTCTACCATCTGAATATGCCATTATTGTTGAAGAGACATTAAATCCCATCTAATCAATCAGGCAAGTAGAATAGATGAACTGACATAATAGACCTCATAACATTTCAACTAGTATAGCTCCCTAGTCACGTTGCTCATCCTCAACGTCTAATCTGGGGCTTTGTTGGTCCCAATTCAATAACTAAAGTAGACCTTCTGTTGTCAGGACAAAAGAGTGGATAACAGTAACCCTAATACCTGCTATTTTTTATTAGTTATCTTCCTTTGTTTTTTCGCAGATCGATTTCCTGTCCATTCAAAACATGAATACTTGCATGACATCTCACATTTGCATAAATTATATGACCCAAAGGTGTGTCTTATCCAAGAATGACAACTCTCGCCTTTCTAACATATTAGTTATCACCCTTTACTGTTTTTGCTGACTGCGTGTAGGCGGGGAAGGGATACGCATACACTGGTGGACAACCATCTAGACATTCATTAACCAATTAACTCTTTGCGTCAATATCCGCCAAATGAATTAGGACTGTACGGTATGTTTTATTTCTCTCTGTAAATATGTCTTGAAATTTCATTAGAATTGTGTCCTCCGGACACAATTCTAATAAAATTCCAAGACATATTCATGACATTTATAAGGAGAAATAAAAGAAAATATAATGAAATGTCATCTGCTATTTTTTAACTATTTATAGCCCACAAATTTCCCAGCATGCAAAGAGTTAAGACACACCATTTTACTGACGGAACATTTCAGATATTTTATTTATGTTGAACCATCTCATTCAATGAGAAATAAGAAAAATAGAAAAGAAATTATGTAAAAATTTACATATGCCTAAAAGGTTATTCTGAACATAATGGTTTATGGCTATGCTTGGTCTATAGTTTGTTACAAATGTAACGTTATAGCCTGAATAATCACTCACTGTCTTTCATATGTTCGCTAATGGCAGTTTAATCAAGGGTATCTTCAAACTGATGGAGAACTCCCAGAGTAAAATAACATGAAGCAGCCGTGCAGAGCTGCTGTTTGATTAGCAGGACTGTCTTTCAAAATCACAGGCTGACAAATTGGACTGTTCTGTCAGTCTTTTGTTTTGTTGCAGCTTGGCTTTTAGGAATCGTAACTGAATATATAGAGAATGTTCAAATGTTTGAATGGCAGGATATAATACATGCGTGTTTGTTGACTTCTGCTCAACCCTTTCCCTGTTTTGCGATATTTCGACTCATCCAAATCGAAAACATCTGAATAAAAGAATCAAATGCTGGGTCAAATGATGGTTAATTATCTGATAGAGTAGAAAACATTGTGGGAAAAGGAGAAATTGCTTGTTACAAGCAATTTCTCCTTTTCCCACAATGTTTTCAAAAGACATCTTCTGCAGAGGCGTCAAAAGTCGTCTCTATTAGGGAAAGGGTTAAACAACAAGTGAGTGCAGGGAACAAGCATGGGTGCAGCTGGGTACAAGGGCATTATTTACCATGTTACTGTTTGCAGACCATATATGAGACACGCCATGTGATTTTGTGCCTTCGGACGTCTGTGTAATTTCATTAAATACGTTTACAAACATTACAATATTTTTCATAAATAAAGTCAAAAGTTGACAAAATTTTCAGAGTACCTGTACATGCTGAATATAATTCCGCATGTACTCTGGACATTTTGTCCACTTTTGACGCCATACTGAAAATATTGTAAATTTTGTAAATGTATTTCATGAAATTACGCAGATGTCCGAAATTACAAAATCACATGGCGTGTCTCATATTTAAGTACATGAAAACATGGCCATGCTGATTGTGATCTGTACAACATATACATAATTCATATATATCCTTTTCATTACTTCAGATATCCCTCCTCTCTTGTCTGGCGAATACTCAGATTCACACTTGGTATTCAAGATCACCGACAAATGCTGTTGTGTGTGACATAATTTACCCATTTATATCCCAGAAGTACAGAGTCGCGCATGATGATTGGCCTTGATGTGGTGAAGGCAAAATTGTCTACTGTCTGTTCCACGTTTTTCTGCCGACGAACTTTTGGCTATTACACACATTAAATGTAAAAAATATTTAAAAGTTAGTACTTTTTCATCAATAACAAAAAAGTCACCCTCCCCAAAACAATTTGTTTCATGAAATTCCATCAAATATTGATTTTATTGCGAAAAAACGATTTTCCTATTGGAATTTAACATGGGAGTCAATTTCCAAAATTTTTCGTTTTAGGATAAAAAAAATAAAACAATTTGGAAATTGACTCCGAAACCTGGCGAGATAGCTTGAAAATGATGTAATTAAGAAAACAAAAGTTAGATTTTCAAAATCGGTCCACAAATAAAAAAAATATTTAAAAAAAATCTATTTTTAGCCCCCATGTTAAATTCCCATAGGAAAATCTTTTTTTTGCAATAAAATCGATATTTGAGGAATTTCATCAAATAATTTTTTTTGGTGAAAAAGTACTTACTTTTAAATATTTTTTCGATTTAATGTGTTTAATAGCCAAAAGTTCGTCGGCAGCAAAATGTGGAACAGACAGTAGTGATTGTCAGAATGGAAAAGCACACATTTTTGTCTCACCCTTGTTAGTGTAAAGTGAGACCGCGATCACAATTGCAGCCTAGGTGACGACGACATAAATTTTGGATGTACGTCAAAATCATTGATGGCTGTCCTGTTTTGTTAGAGTGACATTGAAACTTGTGGCCTTGATTTTTGTTGGTGAGACACTCGCCTTGAATTCTTTTACTCAACTTGTTGGTGATATTTACTGGTAGGTATGACAGATGTTCAATCGACAGTCTTCTACTGTTTGAAAGAAATCTTTAAAATTGTGTTTTAACACGTAATTTTTATATCTGTAAATATACAAACCAGATATCACCATAACCAGTGCTAGCAACTCGCTTGCCCAACAGATATACCGAAAATTTGCTAATAAACCCTCCTCTGACCGATAAACAATTTGTTTCCGCCACCAAGTCCGCCATCTTGTAAATAAACACCACGTGATCGGAACTGCAAGCAAGCGCTTGTAGGACCCAGATCAACTTCCTCTTTCGAGGGTCATGTTTAAGACATGGACGTCGTGGCGGACTGAGCGGGGAGGTGGGTAGGGTCATAAAAAATGTTATGGTGATATCTGGTTTGTATATTTACAGATATAAAAATTACGTGTTAAAACACAATTTTAAAGATCTGTTACATATCAACCAGATATCACCATAACCAGTGCTGACTATAACTGAATGGAGGTGGGACGAAAATACGGACAAGAAACGAACCTACACAGCTCAATAGCATGATATAGGAACTATAAACTCACCCGCTAAACGTCAGCGAACGGTCATCAATAGGGCTTATAGCGTGAAGGCCCCGGACGACTGGTCAATTAACGTACTTCCAGTTATAACCAGATGGTGCAAGGAGCCAGAACATCACTTAGGACATAAGTCCCTTGGCTCAGCCAAAGTTTAATAATAGTTTGTATGCGTAACGTACGACCGAACGACAAACGTAAATACAAACAAAGAAAGCTGAAGCACATAGTGTTAGGCTGCATTATACATATATGTACGTGAAATTACCATAATATGGTAAAAAACGGTCAAAACGAGAACACGCACCTAAGCGGACGAAACTGACCAAGAGGTGATAACCGACTGGACAACCACTAAGGGACCCAAGGCAAACAAACCACGTGCATGTGGTAGAGTGTTCCGTAAATAAAAACGTATAAACAAGCTCTCTGAACTCCAATAACCAGCCCTTAATACCTTATCAAAGGGGACGTTATTGAGCCATGCCCATGACGTAGACAGAGCCCTAACTTCATGGGCACTGACATGGTCAGGACACGATTCCTGCTCCCCGGAGAGATTGTAAGCCAATTTAATGGTCTCTACAATCCAACGGGAAATTGTAGATGCTGACACCTCCTTTGTACAGCTATGACGAAAGGAGATGAAGAGTCTATAGCGACCCTTCCGGATGTGAGACACCCTCCTAAGATAGGCTTTGAGGGCTCTGACAGGACAAAGCTGAATGGCACTGTTGTCTGTCTCTGTCTCATGAGGAAGGGCCGGGATAGTAATAGAGGTGTGTGCCACAGACGGAAGTTGATTCTTTGCAAGAAACCCCGGATAGGTATGCAACTCAACAGCCGACTCATCATGTGTGAAATTAACACATGCTTCGTCCGCTGTTAAGGCGTGAATCTCACTCCGCCTGCGACCAGGCGCTAAGGCAATAAGAATTACTGTCTTATAGGTAAGAAACTTTAACAAACATGAAGTTAAAGGGTCACAGGGATGTTTGGACAAGACATCCAGCACCAATGGAAGATTCCATTTCGGGACCGGAGAAGATACTTTAGGTCTCTCTAGTTCCAAACTCCTGATAACATTGGATATCACAGGCTGGTTACTGTAGTCAATGTCCGAGAAATGCTGAAGCGTAGTAGCAATAGCAGATCTATAGCCTTTAATTGCTACTGGCGAAAGCTTTCTCACCTCAAAGAGGAATATCAGAAATTCAGCAAGTACGTTTACTGAAGGACTGAAGGGATCCACTTGCCTTCCAACACACCAATCCAGCCACACTTTCCACCGATACCCATATACCGAGTTGGTGGATGTGCGTTTAGATGAACAGACTCGCTTGGCAACCTGTTCAGAAAAGCCCTTCTCTTGCATGCATCGTTGCATAGTACGAATGCGTGCAGATGGAGCATAGTCGGATTGGCATGGTACAGCCGAGACCGAGGTTGACACAGTAGGTCGCTCCTGTGTGGAAGGCAGCTGGGAATGTCCACCAGAAGTGACAACAGAAGACTGAACCACGGCTGGCCCGGCCAAAGTGGAGCAATCAACAACACCAGACACAACTCTTTGCTGATCTTGAGTATCACCCGAGACAGCAGCGGAAATGGAGGAAATGTCAGAGAGTCTACCCCCAGAGCCAAGGAGTCGGGAACTGGGGAGACGTATGTCGGCAGCTGGTGGTTCAACCTGGTGGCGAACAGGTCGACATGCGGTGTCCCCAAGCAACTGAAAACGTGTTTGAGAACGCCTGCATGCAGAATCCATTCCGTATGCACTATCCCGCCCTCGCGCGAGAGACTGTCCGCTAGAATATTCACTTTCCCCGGAAGGAAACAAGCTCTCAGCGTGACAGAGTGCTTGGCACACCAGGTCAAGATCTTTATCGACAGAAGACAAAGTTTCCTGGACCGTGAGCCCCCCTCCTTGTTCAGATATGCCGCCACCGTGGTATTGTCCGTTGCTACAAGGACACACCGGCCTTCTACCACTCTGACGAACTGTTTCAGTGCCAGAAACACTGCTCGTAGCTCGAGAGTATTGATATGGCAATGGCGCCAATACATCAACCACTTTCCAGACGCCACCTGGTCTTCCAGGTGGACTCCCCAACCGGTGAGGCTGGCATCCGTAAACAGATGGATGTCCGGAACTGGTGGGTGGAGGGGGACCATGGAGTACAGAAACTCCTGATCCAGCCACTGAGAGACCGCATCCCGGAACCACTGACCTAATACAATGGTTCGGTCCCATGAGTCCGACTCCTGTGACCACCGGGACTTGGTCTCCCATTGCAGGAGGCGTTTTCGCGCACGGCCCTGAGTCAGAAGCCGCGACATCAACTCCATCTGGCCTAGCAGGCCATGTAATGTCCTTGTTGAAGCAACACATGCTTGTTGCATGGACATTATCGAACCTCGGATCTGTGTAATACGATCCAAAGACGGCCCTATTAACCCCTGAGATAGGTTGCACCGAGCTCCTAGGAACACAAATACCTGTGTTGGGTCCAGCTCTGATTTTTCCCAATTGGGAATGAACCCCATGCGAAGAGTATGTGTCATAACTATTCGCATGTGGGTTTTGGCCAATTCTGAAGCCAATCGTTCAGATATGCGTGTAGGCGAATACCCCGCTGATGTATAAAGCGGAGCATGGCTTTCACTACTCGAGTGAAGACATAAGGAGCCGCACAAAGGCCAAATGGGAGCGCCCAAAACTGGTACACTACCCCCTGAAACGCGAACCGAAGGTAGCGTCTGGACCTGGGATGGATAGCTATTTGGAAGTATGCATCCTTCAGGTCCAAAGATGTGACCCAGTCCCCCTGATTCAGAGACAGTCTGACCTTGTCTAAAGTCTCCATCTTGAAATGTGGGGACACTATCGACCTGTTCAAGTGGGAAAGGTCGATAATGGGTCTCCAACCTCCCGTCTTCTTGCGAACTAGAAAAAGCCTGCTGAAAAAGCCTGACGGGTTGTGCCGATTGGTCACCCGTTCTATGGCTTGTTTCTGAAGTATGGCCTTTATCTCGTTCTGGAGAATCCGAAGCTTCTCCTGGTTCGACGGGATGGTTTGCATTTGACTGAGGGGTAGTCTTCGAAGTCTGGGGAGGACACGAAACTGAATTTGATACCCACTCCGGATTACTGAACGTGTCCAAGCATCCAAAGTTATTTCCTCCCAGGCCTTGTAGAAAAACCAAAGTCTTCCACCAGTGGGAATTTCCGGTTTTGGAATGGGCAACCTGATGCCATGTTGTATGGTCAAAGGTTGCACTGAGGCCTGGGAGATGGAGTGGGCATCCCTATCTCTGACTACCCTTCCGCCCTCGCTTCGCCTGGCCAGCCTTCTTCTTAAAAGCAGGCTTAGTAATGACCAGATTTGGCAAAGAAGGAGGGGCACTGCCCGTGGGCAGTGTGACGGAAGATACCTTAGCCACTGGATGAACAAAAGGCTTAACCTTGGGCTTAGACACCTTTGGCTTAGGTACAGGCGAAGCAGCTACCCTCTGCAATGACTTGTGCGCAATATCGTCCTTGTAAGACTGAACTGTGCCTTGTAATTGCGGACCAAAGAGAGTCTTGGACTCAATGGGTTGCACTCGCAGTGAGGATTTGACAGACTCATCCAGACACGATCTAGCCAAATACGCATCCCTCCTAGCGAGTGTGGGTCCAGCTGCAAGTCTGGTGAGTATCTCCAAAGTGTGGGACTGGTCAGTGGCCAGCACCTGGAGATACTTGGTAACTTCTCGCAGCCTTTCATCGGAAGGAGGCTCCGAAAGAGTAGACAGAACGCCGCACAGTATTGTAATGGAATCCATAGTGCCGTGGTTTAGCATTGGCCCATGGCTAGCCGTGGAAACCATGGGGCCATGGCTAGCCATGGAGACCGAGGGGCCATGGCTAGACGCAGAGGCCGATGGGCCATGGCTAGCCGCAGAAACCACCACTATGGCTCCCGGAGGAGTCACTGTCGGTACCAGAGGTACACGGTGGAGAAAGGGTATGAGCCTTACGCCTCCGGCGTGGTGAAGTTGCCCTGTGTGAAGTAGATCTCCGGGTAGGAGATCTAATCCCAGGGCTAGCGCTGGGCCCACGGCTCCTAGGCTCATTAAGAACCTGGGGAGCAACTGCATCCGCGGAATCACCGGGTCTAACTGAGCTGGTGGCTACAGTCATGTGACCCTGTACATGTAACCCTTCCATGCCTGTTTATCTGTTAATCAAACATTTAATTTAACATCAATTGAAGAGTTTGTGGCTTTAATCTTCTCAGCAATTAGAAAAATAATTATGGACACTTTTCTGTTTGCTAGTAATTGATCGTAATTGTGATCCTGCATTCAACCAGTCCATGATGAGGGAAATTCCCAAAATCAGAACTCAATATATACAGAACTATATATTCAGTCCAGAAATCAGAAAATCCTGACCTGGTGCCAGGTCCATGCCACACCAGAGTCACTGGATTTTGGGCCTACCCAGAGAATCCCCCCCCCCTTCCAGCCCCCCACCAACCCTAAAAAAATATTTGTTAATTTATCATGAACCGTTCATTGTTGAAAACAAATAAGGGTTTCGATGATGATGATACCAAAATGTCTCTTTTCCTGTGACATGTCTGTATTGGTATTGTGGATTTCAAATTTTGTCTGCCTGCCGTAAAAACAAACACCTTTTTGATACTGCCATTATCTCACCTGGTGAGATGTTACCTGGGAAAAAGGACCAACAAATGACCAACTGAACTGGCCCAATATAGAGTTCTATGTTTATCAATTTGTCATGTTTCAGCATCACTAGTGACCGTATACATAGAAAACATAGTATGTCCTGATTAAATTGTAGTATTGACCACACCCTTCAATTAATATTTTATGTCAATAAAGTTCCTACAATATTGTATTATTTGCTAATTTATTAGTGCTCTCTGGGGGGGGGGGAGAATTGACTACCGTAGTTGGAAATCCCCCTCGGGGGGATTTTGGGCCGGCCCAGAATCCCCCCCACCCCTAAAATAATATTTTATATCTATATAGATTTCATGTATACGGTAAATACTACACTATGAATTATTTGTTAATTTATCATAAAACATTCTATTGTTGAACAAAAATAAGGGGACAGATTATTTTGACTGGTAGTGTTGTGGTTGTGTTGTTGAACAATAATAAGGAGGAAAATGATTTTTGCTGTGGTGGGGTGGGGGGGGGGTGAGAATTGACTAGTTGGAAATCCCCCCGGGGGGATTTTGGGCCAGCCCAGAATCCCCCCCACCCCTAAACTTATATTTTAAGTGGATATAGATGTCAGATATATGGTAAAATACAACACAATATATTATCAGTTAACTTATCATTAAACATTTCACGGTTGAAAAAAAAAATAGGGGGGTGGGATTTCTGACTGGCAGGGAGGGGGGAAAGCTGACTAGTTGGAAATCCCCCCGGGGGGATTTTGGGCCGGCCCAGAATCCCCCCGGGGGGTATTTCTGACTGGGGGGGAAAGTGGCCTGTTACACCGGGACCCTAGAGTCCTCGGAGGAGAGACTCCTAGATGCAGCTGCCTTTTTCACCGTGGCCCTGTCTAGTGCTTTCTGGTGTTTAGACCATAGAGCACCAGACCACTCTATACAAACCTCACATGTAGACTCCAGCATGCAAGATCGGCAGTCTCTGCACAGACGGTGTAAATCCCAATTAGGGAAGAACTTCGCACACCCCCGATCCCCGGTACCAGGACACTTCCTGGAAAGGGACATGGTGGCACACAAAATCTACAGGAGATACAAACAAACAAACAAACAAACAACAATACACACAATTTACAATGTACGGTCGTAAGTAACGCTATATTCGAAAGAGGGAAATATATTCAGAATATATATACAGTCAAACTTGTGTTAAGAGACCACTCAAGGGAACTGCCAAAAGTGGTCTCTTAACAGAGGTGGTCTCTTAATAGGGACAGCCATGTGGAGTGGGTACACGGATGATATATAAAAAACAACACAGTGACAACACAGTCAAGTAATAACATGTATACACATATATGTATGTTTATTAAAGTAATAACATGTACAATGGAAAACATAAGTTTGAATACACTGCAGCTCCATTATAACGCGGTAGTCGGGTCCAAGATTTCAAACCGCGATCGAATCCGACCGCGTTATAAAATTTCGGGACATGCACGGGTACTGGTACTGCACGGGTTACTGGTATCATTCGCATTTCGGTTACCAACTATTGCGGGAATTCCATTAGCAACGGACCCATATAAAATCATGTCATTTGAACAGAAGTTAAAGTAATTATTAATAATGCCTATGACATACAAACTTGTATGTATTAATGTATTAAACATACGAGTTATTTATAAAATCATGCTTATTACGTTGTATAGTGTCGCGATAGACAGACGCTTATTACAATGTATACTACTCGCGATCAACAGATGCTTAAACGGATTAATTGATAATAAATAATGCCTATGGTCACGTGTCCTGCCTATTCATGCGGTTGATACGTGCATAATCTCAGGATGTGGGGTCACGTGATCTATTGTTTACGCTGCAAGTCATATTGATGAATGAAATTTACGATTTAAGCGAGATTGCCTTGGGCTGCAGTGTAAACAATAGACCACGTGATCCCATACCCTGACCCAGATAATGCTGAAACACCAGTCTATTTATAGAACTAAAATACACGTTTTATGGATTATAGCCACCGCTTATAGCCGTGTTTCGAGCCGTGTTTTCATGGGCGCTGACAGTCGCCGACGGTCGTTAAACGCGTCGTATTTTGACGGAATGGGTCGTATTTATACGGTCGCTGGTCGCAGACAGCAGGTGGTTGTTCATTGCAAGTACGTTATTATGGGAAATTCGTCGGGCGGGATTCAAACCGGTCGCTTACAGCAGGTGGTCGTTTATTACAAGTGGTCGTAAGCACAAGTTCGACTGTATTTAAATTAGCAATTGAGCAACCGTTAGGCAGTGAGAAACCTTCAGAAAACGTATATAAACTTCCCTGTCGTGAGAACATGTGTGGTTAGTTCGCCGTACCGAAGAAAGAGGAAGTTGATTTGGGTCCTACAAGCGCTTGCTTGCAGTTCCGATCACGTGGTGTTTATTTACAAGATGGCGGACTTGGTGACGGAAACAAATTGTTTATCGGTCAGAGGAGCGTTTATTAGCAAATTTTCGGTATATCTGTTGGGCAAGCGAGTTGCTAGCACTGGTTATGGTGATATCTGGTTGATATGTAACAGATTAACTAATTTAATGATACTCTGTAGCAGCCAGTGGGTGACCGATATTTTATTAATTATTCTGACAGGTACTGAGTTTTCTTTGGCTAAAATAAAAAAATAATAGTTAACTGGACTAGCTGGCTACACATGTTATAAGTCACATTTCTCCAGTCACTGTCACATTTAAATCTTAGACCGCTACTCACAGCAATTGTCGTCTGCTGTTGCTTTTATATCTTGCTAGTTATTTCTCAATAAAAACATGTTTTGACAGCAATTCAGATTGTAAATTATTCTAAAGTGCTGTCAATTAAAGCACCGTATTCATTCTAATAAATGCCCATACTCTAATAAATGCCCACCCCCCATTTTTGGGCAAAAAAATGAACATTTTCTGCCCGATTTTACAAAAATTGGGACCTCTAATAAACGCCCATGGCCTCCTCTGGAAAGAAAAATGGACATACCTGTCAAGCTGTAATTTTCCGTATTTCCCTTTTTAGTAACGCGCGGACATGTGCCTTTCGTTCTTTGCGTCCAAATATTCTGTAGGAACATGGAATTTCAAGGCCACCTCCCCTTTCAAATGTCCCGATAGAGGAGGGTCGCGGTTCCCCAGAAGTAACTGCGATCACCTGGGTGATATCTCCGTTATTAAATAATGTTGTCAATGGCTGACACAGTCCTTCAGGAATATGTCCCTTAACTGGAGCGCTGCCTAGCATTTTCTTTATTCGTCGTTGACAGCCATCGGTACCCGGTCATGGTTTAACGCACAATATTGTACAGCAAAACCGGGAACCAGATGTGATGATGGGCTTGCTTGATTATCAAAAAAAATATAAAAAAATACGATTTGGTATGGGGACGATTTTGGTCTGCGGACGATTTGACCAGATAGTATATGTTACGCGAAGAGTGATGTCCCTTTGTTATTGTTGAGATATTTTGAGAAATTTACGGATTTGGGGTATGTCCGAATACTTACTGATCCTAAAGTAATTATTCTAATGAGAAATGGACCAGTCCAAACATACAGATTATCCGAATACAAACGTCCGATACGGTAGTAATTGCTAAGACTACACCGTGAGTAAATAGAACGTCTGTAAGGTTTACAAATCCAATCGTTTTCTTCACTTTTTGACATTTTTTACTTGGACCAAAAACCATTGCCTCTATTAATCGCCCACCACCGACCTGTGACTTACCGATGATTCTAATAAGCGCCCGGGCGTTTATTAGAATGAATACGGCATATTTTGATGAATAAATTAGAAAATGGAAAATAAACAGCAGACGACAAAAAGTTAAGATAGCGGTGTAAGGGTTAATTAAGCTTGCTGAGATATGTGATATATATAGAGGATCACAAACAAGTTTCCATTTGATATGAGATTTATCAAATGAGCCGAGCACAATTTATGCATAAACTTACTGACGAGATATACTACATGTATATAGTTCTGCACACACCATTCCACTACTTTGGAGCAATTAGTATCCATCTGTACATTGAAGCCAGATGTGAATGCGGTCCATATGTGGTGCAAACACACATTTACTGTAATCATATTGGCCAATAAAATGCCTGATTTTCAAACTGATTTTCCTGTTTTCTATTTGTACTAATTTCATTTTTAGCAGGGCAAGGCAAATGAAATGGGCCTTCGTCCAGTATTCCCGCGACTTTTCCAAGTTTATACCCCGATAAATTCCACAAAAAGGCCATTCATTCCTATATCAATTTCTATTAAATGAATCATTAAATGTTGCAATATGTGCAAAGCTATAGAGGGTCCACCTTGTTGACCTAATTTCCTGTGACGCGCATCATGTCACCGCGTGTACATGATCGATTCGTTGTAAAACCGCCAATCATGTAATAGTATCGGGAGTTGCAAGTGTGTTGCAGGCGATGCTCCGTTTAAACTTAACATGAGCACGCGATGGGGTGTGCAAACAATAAGTTCTCGCTCGCTGCAAAATTAATTTATGAAAAATTCAATATGTGAACTATAACTATTACGTATCTTCTCGGAACTAAATCAATACAATAGCAACATCCACAAATTTGCCAATAGTTTGTATGTAATACATATTGCCAATTTACGGAAATGAAATTAGTTATATGTTTCTCTGAAGTGTTTGTTTTATGTTGTATACACTTTAGGTATTGAGTTTATGGCCACTTGAAGAGATTTGGCTGCTGTGATCACAGGCATTAATCACCTTAAGTGATATGTGGCATCCCATTATTCTCTTGGGAGTAGTAATATTTATTCCAGTATTGCTATCCAGCTTAATGCACTACAGATTGGAATATTAAAGAGTTAGATGTCATTAATGCTTCTTCGTAATTGAACGGACACATGGGGAACAAGATTATGTTAACCCTTACAATGCTGAATACATTTTTGTTGTCTGCTGTTTATTTTTTATTTTCCATTTTTATCATCAAAAACATGTTTTCATAACACCTCCCGTGGAAATGAGTCTAAACTGCTGTAAAACAATTTTTGGATTGAGAAAGAAAACACAATACAAATGTATAAAGCAACAACATACATTTTTCACATTCTAAATGGAACACCAAATCTACATAAACTCAAATAATTAATGCTATCTCTAAATAATTAGAGCTAGCTTCAATTATTTAGAGCTAGATCACATTTGATTCATAGCAAGCTATAATACATTTGGAGCTAAGCTCCAATTAATTTGAAGAGCTCTCTAACTCATGTTGAGCTATCTCTAAATAATTTCAAGCTACATGTAGCTCTAAAAGCCTGACTAATTCATGATCTCTCTAAATCAATTAGAGATAGCTTTAACTAAATTAGAGCTAGCTCCAAATGATTTAGATAGATCTTCAAATGAATTGGAGCTAACTCCAAATGAATTAGAGTTGGCTCCAAATGATTTAGAGGTAATCGCTAGTAGCTCAAATTGATTTTAAGAGATCATTAAATATACATGTACGTCTTTTCACCTCTCACCAAATAATTTAGAGCTTGCTCTAATTTATTTAATGCTAGCTCTAATTCATTTCGAGCTAACTGTATTACATTTGAAGGATTACTTTAGTATTTCAATACATCATTCCACAGGTGTGTTGGGTTGAAATATTTAAGTACTCCTTCAAGGGATATAGAAGTTATGATATAATTTAGAAACTCCGGCGAACTTATTAGTATGCCGGACACATGGACGGACTCATGGACACACGGACACACTGTCCAAACACTATATGCCTCCGGCTCTACAGAGACCGGGGACATAAAAACGTATATTGTATCAGAGCTCCAGATAAGGTGCGTATTTACGTAAATACCCAATTAAAATTGCCAAAAACCCAATTGAAATCAGAAGTATAGTGAGTATCAAAAAGCAATGAAAAAAATTTGGTATCTTTATCATGCTACAGAAAACAATAAACAGACCACAAATATAGCATATTTTCTTATTTTTTCATGAAAACACATCTTGGTATTTCATTAGAATTGTCTCCAAGGAGACAATTCTAATGAAATACCAAGATGTGTTTTCATTTCGAAGCAAACTATTCAATGAGTGCGGTCTGCTGATGTGTAAACAGTTGTGTGATTCTATTTTACACAATTAAAATGTTGAAATACCCAATTGCTTCAGAAATGATGGAGCGACAATACTCAATTACTAATTCCTTATCTGGAGCCCTGTTGTATGGTCATAAAGCATGTTGTAAAAAAAGTCATAAGGCATGCTGTTAAAAAAGTGAAAATATAATGTTACCGATTCTTATGCTCCAGTCTCTGTAAAGCACGGAGACATATTCTGTTTGGACTGTGTGTCTGTCCGTATGTCCGTGGGTCAGGTTAAGCTGTTTGCCAGAGTTTTTCTATCTATCTGTCAACAGGTGCATTTGATGCCACATTTTCTTGTCTGTGTTATGCGACGTAATTCATGGTTGATAGCTTGAGGTTCGTAAACTGACTGCCGCAAAAGTCTGACGTAGTAAAGCATGTGCCGGTGTCATATTCTCGAGATTGAAAACATGTGCGTCGGATATTGTTATAAGGAGAATTAATGATCGATGATGACATGAATAACAGTTGTTTTAATTTATAATTGGGTCATGTCATGTGGGTCACATGAACAGGTAGTTTCAGAAACCTTTTGTTTTAACTACTCCCTTTCGGAATACACCTTTACTGGTATGAAATTTATTAAATATATTATTGTTGTTATATCTCAATGAAAGTATATGTTGTGACCACTCATTTGAACCATTTTGACGAGATGGTTCAAACGGTGGTCACAACATATACTTCTAAGCGCATAGAAGGAAAATATGTATGATTTTCCTCAAACATAATGGCGTATCCTCAGCATGGAAAAAGTTACAAAATCAGTATTGTTCATATGATAGTCGACTATGTGCATATTGTTCAAATCCTGACTCGTAATTTACCATTTAAGGAATGAATGGCCTTTATGTGGAATTTATCGGGGTATAAACTTGGAAAAGTGGCGGGAATACTGGACGAAGCGATAAAAATTACAATTTTCGGAAAAAAAAAAATAAAAAAAAAAAAAAAAAAAAAAAAAAAAATAAAAAATATTTTTATTTTTTTTTTCCAAAATTGTATTTTTTTAAGGCCTCGTCCAGTATTCCCGCGACTTTTCCAAGTTTATATCCCCGATAAATTCCACAAAAAGGCCATTCATTCCTTATAATTCCAGCATTTGAAATAAATTCATCAAAGAAAATGTGTTTATTTTCCGTTTTCTTAAGAATTATTTTAAATGCGCCTCACGGTTACGGAAAGTAGTTTGGCGTGGGAGTTTACTGGGATATACATTTTGGACAGAGACTTGCTACGGGCCAATCAAATGTTAGGGAATTGTGTAAATATTTTTGTGCTGGAATTATATTGTTTTGTAGATGATCTAAGGGGATTAATTTGTGGCTGTGACTAGAGAAAAGGGGCTTATGGGATTTTTGACCAGTGTAGCTCCTGATCAGACTGTGTTGATGCACAGGCTGATCTGGATCTACACTGGTCGCAAAACCCATAAGCCCCATTTCTCCAGTCACAGCCACATATATATTCCAGTGATGACTTTGACATACCATAATAACCCTAAATATTTGGACACCATTTGTTTTGGGAAACCCCTATAAAATATGGGCTCCCAAAACTAATTGCAGGCGCGGATACAGGGGGTGGGTCCAGGGACCCCCCCCCCCCCCTGTTCCCGGCAAAAAAAATGAAAAGAAAAGACGAAAATCTACAATACTCGAATAGTTGGATGACTTTTTTCGTGGCCTAGGTGTCAGGAAATCGCATCTGCGGCGATCTGGCATTTAAAAATACTTTATTACTTATAACTTTATTATCCCCAGCATAAATTGTGTCCGAATTTCTAGGGTTAATATGGTAAATTGTAATAATAACCCTTAAAGAAATAAGACAAATATGGAAATGCCGCAGATGAAAGTACCGTATTCAGTTCCCACTCTCTAATACTTATATAACCCCATGTCGATGTAATATTGCTTCTTACCTAGAAATGTCAGACAACGCTTTGAATTCATATTGAGAGAACAATAAACCGATAATATTGTCCCTTTGGGACGATTTGCGTTGATTTCCGTGACAGTTTACCACTTGTCGCGATTGTCCGATTGTCGGCCGGATTGTGACAGCGATTCATGTCCAAAAAATAGCCTGTCGGCAAAAACCAATTGTTTCAGAAAACTGGCATCACCTAGTTTAGAGTTTCGAATTATTGCTTTGAAGTGCTTGCTGTTCAGAATGTCGTTTGCTGATGGGTTACCAGAGTCCATGACATGTGTTTGTGATTTGAGAAATGGTGTTTTCGTCATTTGTGGCTGTGACTGGAGAATTTGCGACCAGTGTAGATCCAGATCAGCCTGTGCATCCGCACAGGCTGATCAGGATCTGCACTGTTCGCCATTCCAAAAATTGAACACTGGTCATGCAAACAGAGATAAAGTTTGAAAAAGCATTACGAAAGCAAGCAAAATTCCTGTGGTTTTAAAGTGACTGTGTCTCAGATGATTCCTCAAATATCCAATATGTGATTTTTCGCTTCATGCGCAGTAAATGACATATGACAATAAATCATATGAATAATCAATACTTTTTTTTGCTGTGCATGTACCTGGTGCAAGGAAAAAGTGTGAAATTTCTTTATTTTTTGATAACTGATTGCAAATGGTAGTTATTTTTCAATATTATAAACATGTTTTTACAAATTATTTGTTTACATGGGACTTATAGGCACAATTAGGTTAAGAAATATGCCACAAATCTACAATTTTCATTTTCTATGCATATCTGATACACAACTAGGTATCACTCGTGTACAAAAAAGACATCAGATAAAATAATGGGGTTCATTCGCAATCCAGCGACACATATCATTTTCTTAGATGCATATCTGATACACAACTATCACTCGTGTACAAAAAAGATTTATCAGATAAAAAGAAATGGGGTTCATATTCGCACTCCAGCGACACATATCCTATATTGTCTTGTCTATGGTGCCATGGTAACGAGGCTTTTATCTGGCCTGCATATATGTTCATTTCTGACTGTCTGCGATGCAATCATAATTATTTTCGGTACTGGTAGCTGACACATTATCCAAGAACCCTGTAAATTTCTCAAGTGGTTGAGTATTAAATTACTGCAGGCAATTACTATTTTTTACCAGACCCATATGAATTGAGGCAAGCTGGTGTGTGCTATACAGCTTCCTGAGAGGTTACATAACTCTCTGTTTGTCAGGTTATCAGAGCTCCAGATAAGTTTTGCATCAAATGAGTATTGTTACATGGTTTCCGTTGTTTGCACATGCAAACAAATAGCGCGTATTGTTTGCACATGGCTTTAGGCAATGCTCATTCCGGGGCCGCGCGTAATGAAAGTACCTTCATGACGTCACTACGCGGAAGTGCCTTCATGACGTCACTACTTCATGACGTTCATGACGTTCATGACGCGGCCCCGGAATATGCATACCGAAAATTATCTACGTGAATGGGACGATTTTATAAAAGTACTGAAAATACTGATTATAATGCTCAAATTACATCAGTTTTTTGTTGGAAATGTAACAATAACGTTTGATCATGTCCAGCCATGTGCAAACGTTTGCTGTGGCCAGAGGGAACTGTTTGAACCCGCGGCCTGCGGCCTTGGGGTTCAAACAGTTCCCTTGGGCCACAGCAAACGTTTGCACACGGCTGGTCATGATCAAACCTTACATTATACCCCCACAATTAAAATTCAGTGCATATTTTTCTTTTACAAACGTATTATTGATGTCTTCCTTATTAAATAGGGAACAAATGATACAAAGTAAAACAAATTTAAAAATGCACTTATTTGAGTGTTTGCTTTTTGCAGCTCAGCTAAGTAAATTTTCAACATTATTGCAGTATTTTCACTACTCAATTTGAAACTCAATGCATATTTTCACATTGCTGTGAGTATTTTGTACTCCCACTTTTTAATCAATACATATTGAGCTAAATTAAGTGTGTAAAATACGCCAATACGCACCTTATCTGCAGCTCTGGGTTACTACCACGGTCATAACTGAATGTCTGTTCAATACAAAGTATGTATTATACCAATGCAAAGCTTGTTACCTGATAAATGTGATTTACAGCAAAACCTGTCTAATGCATTTTCTATAGATATGGATCTACTTTACTGCTAGGGCCTGATCAGGACCTATGCTGTTTGCCATTCAGTCACTGGAGCAGCATTACTGCCGATAACTGGTCTTAACTCTTTCCATGCTAGCGGCGAAAATATCCGCCAAACGAATTAGGCGTATATGTTTTATTTCTCTGTAAATATGTCTTGGAATTTCATTAGAATTGAGTCCTCAGTACTCAATTCTAATGAAATTCCAAGACATATTCACGATATTTACAAGGAGAAATAAAAGAAAATGTGTTGAATTTGTGTCCGCTAGTTTTGAACTATTTATAGCCCACAAGTTTCCCAGCATGCAAAGAGTTAATCCGCCTATGTAAATGTGTAACAATTGTCCCTTGTCTCAACCAATTTCATGCTGAGGATATACAATTTTGATTGGGGAAAATCATAAATATTTTCTTTAAATGTGCTTAGAAGCATATGTCGCGACCAGCATTTGAACCGTCTCATCGAGACGGTTCAAATGAGTGGTTGCAACATATATTTCCATTGAGAAATAACAAATATAAAAATAATATATTTAAAACTAGATTGGTCATTAAGTGAGGCTTACGGAATACCCCCCTCGTGGGCCCAGGTACGCCTAAATATGTATAAAATAAGATATCTGTAAAGATGTATTCCACATGTATAAATGGGTTAACAGCATGGCTACAGATCTGACTGCATCCACACCGCACTTATACTGTTCGCTATTCAGTTCACAGGTTGAAGTAACGGATCAAGGTCTATAAATACATTAAATATACCTAAATGTATCAATAAGTGGGAAAAAATCAGTTGAAAAAAAAAATAGTTTACACCCTGTTAGAACACAATACAAGGTGCCTATGTTTTTAATGGTCCGTACGCGGATGGCCTCGAGACAACGGACTCTCACGAAACAGTCAACCGATTTATATAATTTCCGCCAATTGCAGAAGTTAGGCAAATGTTAGCCCTCCGCAATGATATATTCCCTGTTGCGCTATGTCAACACGTTTTCGAGCTAGAGATTACTTTGTTCAACAAAATTCCGCATTTATCTTAAGTTGTAATACTTCGGTAACATTTTTCGGGCCTATACTACAATACTATATGACAGCGCAAACATCTGCTTCAAACTACATTTTTACGTCGTCCGGGCCCGTTATATAAGAAACAGTTTGCATCGAAACAACATTGTTTCTATTCAAACATTTGATCAAACCTACATTTATACCAGTCCAATGCGTCACGACAGACAATTCAATCGCACCAACATTTCTATCATTTCTCGGGAAGCCATATTGTCTAATTGTTGATGGGTTTTCTCGATGACATCATCGCTAAGCTTATGATTGGTTGAGATTCGTGGAGTGTCACGCATAAGCGTCATGTTACACCGACTGGTTACCAGCCAGTCACCTATTTACCTTGTAAGCGAAGCTATGAAACAGTACCAGCTGACACGTCACTGGGAAAGTCAAAAAATAAATGTGCCCGATGTCTTCTTACTAGAGACAAATGCGGAACTTTGTTGGAACAAAATAATCCATAGCTCGAAAACGCGTTGACATAGCGTATCGGAGCATACTTCATTGCGGAGGGCTAACATTTGCCTAACTTCTGCAATTGGCGGAAATGATATAAATTGGTTGACTGTTTCGTGAGAGTCCGTTGTCTCGAGGCCGTCCGAGTACAGCCCATAAAAAACATAGGAACCTTGGTAATGTGTTATAACAGGGAGTAAAAAAGTTTTAACTTACTTTTTTTTCACTTATTAATACTTTTAGGTATACAGTGAAACTTGCATTAAGCGACCACCCAAGGGAGACATCAAAAATGGTCGCTTAGAACAATTGTCTCTCAACACAAAAATGAAAACAAATGGAAATCCGGGTACTGGTATGTCCGGTTATATGGTTTAATATTCGGAATCAGGAAATCGCGAAATTCAATATTAAACATTAACATAGAAATAAATACATTAGAATACTATCGGTAATGTTTACTGTGCACTTTTCTGAATTATTCAGGCTTTATTTCATCAAAATAGATGAAAGAATTTGAATGTTATTTCGAAATAAAATCGCCCAGCTGAAATCGCAAATAGGCATGAGTTACTTAATATTCCCTTTAGGACACAGTCAACTTATGAATAATATAGACGGTAAACCAGTCCTGGTACAACTTAGCAACAAGGAGTAAATTCTCAGACAACGGCATTGATTATTATTATGACAGATAAATAAAATAGATGCTGCAGGAAAGGTATGTCCGTGTCAAACATTTTATTATATTATGTGCATGCTCTACACATGCATGTTAAATTTTCTGTGTGCGACTTGGGGGTGAGATAGAGAGTTCAAAAGTGAAAGTAGACGGTTCCGTAAAAAAATGGGAAATAACTCGCATGACCCCGTGTTTGGCATGGATCTAGAACCGGCTTAGGTCACTGACTGCATGACTCCAGGAATGGAAGTAACAAAATTGATTTTGTCGCTGGTAGTTTGCGATATGTTTGTGTGAATGTGGGTCTATGGGAAATCAATTGGTTGCCCGTTTCCTTTAGTAATCACTAAGAGCGAGTTCGAGCTTAAAAACTATGGTTACTATAGTTGAACTATAGTTCAACTAAACAACCGTGAACACAGACTGGTTCGACCAGTGTGACGTCATACATCTACTATAGTAGTATATAGGGAGTCAGTTCGTTACCGCGAAGTGTGGGGGAAGAATTGAAAGCAGTGGGTAGCCCCATAGGTACCAAAAATAGTAAAATTTCCTGTTAATTTAAAGCGAAATAAATACAACCCACAGTAAAACAAATACTGTAGTATAAAATGTGTCCCCGATTTGCAGCGGTTTCGGCTACCCTATTTCAGCTACCCAACGAAATAGTAAGTCGATTTGCAAGGGTTTCGGCTACCTGTTTCAGCTACCCAACGAAATAGTAAGTCGATATACGCGGGAGGTCTCCCATATAGAAAGCGGAGATTTGATCGAGGCTACCAAGGTTTCGGCTACTTTTGGAAATCGAGAAGTGGACAACATCGGGAGGCCACTGTGCGAACTACAGAATCCGCTTCGGTGTAGAATGGGGGAGCCTCGCACTACACCCAACAAGAAGAAATCCAGATGGTTTGTCCGGTGGCAGTTCTAGCTACCAATCGAAGTTCCCAATAGGGGAGGGTTCGGATACTTTTTTCCAAAATGGCTACTGCATGTAGAACGGGTCGCGACTACCAGAGTGCTGGTGTACGGATAGTCGCTAGTTTCGTTTTCCCATTCGGCGTACCGGACTGTTTTGCGGAGTGCACGAACTGGGCGTCGGGGTCTGTTTTCTTCTTCCAGAGACTATGGGTCTCTTGCACCACGACTGAAAACAGTATTTTGCAGGCCGTGTACGCCGCCACCGCTGCACACATCCACCACTTCGTATTCTCTACGGTTCTCCAGATGTCGTGCACCTCCAGCTCGTCTTTCTTCGGACACTCGGAATCGGCATCGCCGGAAATTGCGTCCAACAGCCTGCGTTCCAGCGCGTCCAACCGGTTCTCCAGACGTCTCTCCATGTCGAACAGGCGCGTCGATTCTTCGAACGAGCTGGTGTTTCGCGCATCTTCTAGTAGAGCCGTGGGGAACTCGGTAGGGGGGCCAGGCGCGGTCACCCTGTGTACTACGGGGGTAGGGGTTTCTTGTTCTTCTAAATTTGTTCCAAATTTGGTTTCTTCGGGTTTTGTACTACGTTCCGCATCGACGGCGTCCCATATTCTTCGAAGACGAGTGGTACCGATTCCAAATTTCTTCTTCGTATTGTCTGCAGACTCTATACCCCGAAGATTACGGATATCTTCTATATCTTGTTCGGACAAATTTTGCTTTGGTGGCATATTGTAGGCACAAAATATGCAAGTACATACAAAAAAAAAAAATAGTTTGCCCAATGTTCAACATGATTTGCCTAGGTAAAACCAGGCATACTAGCACCACAACTAGGCATACTAGTACCACAGGCTAACTCTTCCACCTAGGCTTACTCGTTACCAGGCCTAGGCTTACTCGTACCACGACTAGGCATACTAGTACCACAACTAGGCATACTAGTACCACAACTAGGCATAGGCATACTAGTACCACAACTAGGCATACTAGTAACACAACTAGGCATACTAGTAACACAACTAGGCATACTAGGTTAGCCCTGAGTTAGATTTGAGTTACATTCAAAATTTATAACTGGATTATCTAGAGAAAATTGGCCAAAACCTATAGAAAGCGCTACCAAGGTTTCGGCTACCTTTTTTAATTAACAAAATTAATCTGTAGCTGCACCACCGGTTTCTACATTGTATATAGGTGTGGTAGTTGAAAACAAAATATGTATTGGATTTATTCGACTGTGGCTCTAGCAGGTTTGCTTGGTTCTGTGTTCAAATTCAACCAGATATAATTAACCCCTCGTACTATGTCTCTGCCGGAGATATGGATTAATTTGCCATCTTTTCGAACTGTTTTATAATGCTTTCAACAAGTGGGCTCATCAGGTTTTCGTTTTGTAGTGGCTTCTAGCTCCCTCGTGTAACTTTTTTTAGACGTTCTATAATTCCGTCTTGGAGACCTAAAATATCCTCATAGCAAGCCTCATCAAATTTTGTTTTTACGTCTTCTTCTTTTGTAAACATATTTATTTCGAATTGTGAATTAATGTTAGACATTTATATATAGTTATATACATATATAAAACCATGCCTAAATCGGTTATTACGCAGGAAGCGCTGATAGATATTTTACAGTCCCGTGGAATTGTTCCTGCCTATGAAGTTAGAAAGAAACACCATATTGGTCCCAAACGCCTTACAGATCTGTGGAAATATGATAAATTTATCATGGGACTTTCTAGAGATAATTGGCCAAAAACCCCGGAAACCCGTGATAAGCCCCCCGTTGGAAGACCTAAGGTGTGTAAGATACCTTCAAAATTAAAAAACGTTCGTCCCAAATTTCATGAAAGTTTAAAGGGGTTCTGTATGTATCCCATCTTCTAAAACCCTTCTCTTGTCATAGTAAGCGGACAGTCCTAATTTATTTTGAGTATATGTTTTCATAACACCATTTCTCATTCTAAACCCTCTGTTTGTTCCTCTATCCGTTCCAACCTGGTGTAGGGCCTCCATATACCTTCTCCATGTAAGAGTATTTTGCCTGGCAGATAACCCCTTTGCTGAATGTTTTAGTTCATTATTTTTAAATTTTTCAACCATATAGCATTTACTGGATAGAGCTATTGCACGATCTCCTTGGAACTCTGTTTTGAATAGCCCTGGTTCTCTATTACTCCATTTATCCCACGCTAGCCATTCTTTTTTATGTTTTTTGAAATCGTCTAGCATTTCTGGTTTTATCATTCCATCTAACTCTCCACCCTTCATGCTAACCCCCATATACAAACTATCCGTATCCATCTGTATTAGTTCAAAATCTGCTCTATCTACGTATTTGTCCATAAAATCGTAATAAAATTCTAACATTCTTAGTTTTGCATATTGGTATACAGCAATCCCACAGTGAAATGGACGAGTCATATTGGTAATAAAATTCTTGAGGATATTTCATAAGAATCTCCTATTTCCTCTAAATCATCGAAATACGCTGATCTTAAAGCTTTGTCCACACATTTTTCATCTTTTGTATACGTTGTGTTTGAGGTGTTTTTCAGGGATTCTATCATTTTCCCGCAACATGAGTTACCTAATAGTTTCATTATATCTGCAATTGGGGACTTGGAGCTATCAACATCTCCGGATCTCCTGGCTGAAGTAACTTCTTTAACAAACCATTCAAAGGGCTTACCTGCTGTATAATTTATTACTCTGTAAATCCCTGTAATTTCTAAACCTTGCTTCAAATACCATTTTAATAATGGGGCAAATAGTAATACTTTTTGAGCAGACATTGCCCCTACTAGTTTTCTACCATCTCCTCTTGCACGGTTTGTTTCTTGTAAATACTGTAACATCTTCTCTGGAACTTCCTCCTCCTCTACAATCCTATTTATAAATATTGGGGTCATTTCCGAAAACTTCTCTTTTAAACTGCTGGGAACCTCTATATCTACTTCACCAAAGCCAAACCACTTACCATTTAAAACCGCCTTGGAAAACTTATATATTTTAATAGGGTCGTGAGGGCTGCTTTCCTCGTGTAGTTTCCCTTCGCCACATGGCATATGTTTGCCTAATGTTGATAAATATAGGGCGTTTGCATCAAAACCAAGTACGGCTTCGCAAAGCTTTCCATTTCCATCTGGGGCTGACCTTATTCTCGTAACACCTACTTCAGTGTATCTTGTAAACACAATTGATGGACCCCCAACTAATGCTCCTTTTAACATTTCATATATTTCCTCAGTGGGGGCATACAGTGGCGGACATATCGCGTCTGCTATCTTACTCTCTTTTGTTTGGTAAGGTTTTATATGGTTTTTTATCGTTCCTCTGAGAATATATTGTAAAGCAACTCCTGGTAGGGTAACTGCATCTTTAAACATATCTATACCTTTTGTTTTGGTAAAATTTTGTCATTTTTCCGATAGCTTCTAAAAAGGGCCAACATCCAAGTTGTTATAGTATTTTAACCAGTCTTTGAAAGACTTCATATTTAATCTGTTATAAATGTTGTTGCACTCTTCCAACTGTTTTTTGGTTATCGCTTTATTTGGAGTTAATTTATTTGTCCAATTTTTAAGCGGTGGTAAACCCTCATAAGCTAGTTTATCGGGAGAATCAAACCATTCATAGGGGAAGAAGGATTTTTCACCTTCGCATCCATAAGCCTTAACCCATCTATCGTAATCGATACCAGGGGCAAGATACAATTTTACATCTAAAAACCTAAATTCTGGTGTAAATAGAAAAATGGTTGTATTGGCTTTCTTTCCTACTAGTACCTTAGAGGTTTTATCCGTTAAAATATCAACTAAATGCTTCTTTATTAAATTAAGATCGTAATCACTGGAATTGAACCCAATTACTGGGACTTGTGAAATCCAACGGGTGATTTCTCGCTGCTGAGTAAGTGTAAAGATACTCCATGTCTGCAGGGTACCCATATGTATTGCTACTCCCCACGGCCTCTCGGATATTATCTCCCCTCCTACTTTATCTTCCATAAATAGGGTTACTAATTGTTTTGGAGAAGTATCGCATATGTGAGTTATACTGTTGGATAGAGTATCTCCTATACTAACACTTATTGGGACATGTTCATTTATAAACTCTAGATCTTTAGTTGGGTTACGCTTTTCTTTACTTCCGTCTAAATATGCTTCAAAATCGTATACAATATGATATGGGTAAATCACTGTAGGAGGCTTTTCGAGTTCCTTTACATCCTCAGGTTTACAAATTGCATCATACTCGCATTCAAAAATAGTTACTAATTTGCACTTACCCTCAATTGCTTCGTCTCTCTCGTTGGATCTTCTAAGCTTATTTTTATAATCTTTGCAATGTTTGGGACACCCGTGCCAATAACATCCGTGAAATTGATAAACCGTATCAGTCATAGGGCAATACCCATCCACTGGGGCTCCCGCAATTATTCTTTCTCCACCGTGGCCACATACTGCAGTGTGAATGTGGGGTCCTGGCAAAGATTTTATCCAACTAATTGATTTCTTGCTACAACTGGGTTTTGGGTAGAAAAGCTCTTTCGAACGCTGATACTGGTCGATCTATTTTTTCCCCTTTACACGATACTTTGGTTAATCCCTTCATACAAGTCAATGCGTGCCGGGTTAAATTACTGACCTTTGTGAAACGTTGTTTACAGTCAAAACAACAATAATTGTTTTCAGAGGCTTTATTCATATCTGTAATAAGGAAGGCGTGATCGTTATAGATGCCTATTTTCATCTTTTTATTACCAATCTTGTCGTAATGAGCCGCTACTTTTCTTAAATACCATGTTCCCTCTTCTGTAGGTTTGTATGCATCAATGCCTATTTTAAAACACTCTTCTATCTTCTTGATATCTCCAAATAGTATGGGGCCTTCGGGTTTCGATAACTTATGGGTTTTACAAAACTGTAAATATTGCTGCTGGAGCTCTTTGGTCAATGTCAAACATCTATCGGCCCTAAGCTTCGAAGTGTGGAGCGCCAAGCATCTGAACAAACGAAGATCATCATTGAAACTATCCAGGGGCTTCATCCCTTTCTTATATCGCAACCACTCCGGCATTCGACCCCCTGCCACTTTTCCAGATTTCATTCCGGTATCTCCTTTAGGAATTTTATTTAAAGACGCTGTTCCATAAACTATTTTAACACTAACACCCATCCATCTTACAAACCCCTCCTTATTTTGTACTTGGCCTATCTATTTTATCTATGTTTAATCTATGCTCTTCTTGTTTATTAATCCACTCTTCAACCTCATCGTAACCCCTAAACCACGGACTTCCGGATAAATTTTTATAAAATACCAACGTTGTCGGCTTTCCTCTTGCGTCTCTCTCCTCTTGGTGAATTAATTTGTAAGAAAAAAGAGAATCTTAGGTAAAAACTGTCGGTTAACAAAGGCTCTAACTCGCCCATTATCCTTTTGCTGTTATTTATTTGAAGTTTTCTTTTCAGGGTTATTGTAGTTATCCTACGCCCTTTTACTATTTCTTTTTCTTTTGTTTATAATCTTCTAATATTTCGATACCTTCCTCTATTAACTGTTGTAATAAATAAACGCGCTTTCTGCACTCGTTTTTGAGGTTTGCCAATGTTCCTGCTTCTAAGACTGAGGGAAGCCTCATCAGCTATATTCTGTGCTATCTTTTCTATATTCTTTTTTTCCACCCCCTTAAATACCCCCGAGACATTGCACGAGTCATTCTTTTCATAAATTCCTATTTTTTTTTCCTTATTTATTAGTGTAGTTAACCCCCTTTCTTAACCTGTTTGAAAAAGGTGTACCCATTCTTATTAATTCTGACCTTAATTCCCGAATCCTAGGAGAAGAACTTTTAGATGGATTTACACCCCTTTTATCGCTAATCCTTGTGCGAGTTAACTTAGGGCGAGGCGCTCTCGTAACTTTTTTACGTATATCTGTAATTTTTCTCTAATCATGGAAATTTATTGTTTTATATAAATACCTGTATGGCTTATGTTCAATAGGGTGTTTTTCATTTTTGACAATTAATTAATTATAACACCTCATACTACAGTATAGAAGACACATATTTTGTCGGGGCCAGGGGGCTTTCTGCTAGTTTTCTCGTGTTCAATAGGGTGTTTTTCATTTTTGACAATTAATTATAACACCTCATACTACAGTATACAAGAAACCCCAGAACCACAAGAAACCCCTACCCTCGTAGTACACAGGGTGACCGCGTCTAGCCCCCCTACCGAGTTCCCCACGGCTCTACTAGAAGATGCGCGAAACACCAGCTCGTTCGAAGAATCGACGCGCCTGTTCGACATGGAGAGACATCTGGAGAACCGGTTGGACGCGCTGGAACGCAGGCTGTTGGACGCAATTTCCGGCGATGCCGATTCCGAGTGTCCGAAGAAAGACGAGCTGGAGGTGCACGACATCTGGAGAACCGTAGAGAATACGAAGTGGTGGATGTGTGCAGCGGTGGCGGCGTACACGGCCTGCAAAATACTGTTTCCAGTCGTGGTGCAAGAGACCCATAGTCTCTGGAAGAAGAAAACAGACCCCGACGCCCAGTTCGTGCACTCCGCAAAACAGTCCGGTACGCCGAATGGGAAAAACGAAACTAGCGACTCCGTACACCAGCACTCTGGTAGTCGCGACCCGTTCTACATGCAGTAGCCATTTTGGAAAAAAGTATCCGAACCCTCCCCTATTGGGAACTTCGATTGGTAGCTAGAACTGCCACCGGACAAACCATCTGGATTTCTTCTTGTTGGGTGTAGTGCGAGGCTCCCCCCATTCTACACCGAAGCGGATTCTGTAGTTCGCACAGTGGCCTCCCGATGTTGTCCACTTCTCGATTTCCAAAAGTAGCCGAAACCTTGGTAGCCTCGATCAAATCTCCGCTTTCTATATGGGAGACCTCCCGCGTATATCGACTTACTATTTCGTTGGGTAGCTGAAACAGGTAGCCGAAACCCTTGCAAATCGACTTACTATTTCGTTGGGTAGCTGAAATAGGGTAGCCGATAGGGTTGTATTTATTTCGCTTTAAATTAACAGGAAATTTTACTATTTTTGGTACCTATGGGGCTACCCACTGCTTTCAATTCTTCCCCCACACTTCGCGGTAACGAACTGACTCCCTATATACTACTACTATAGTTCGACTAGCCAAAAGACGCCTGTTCCTCCAGCTTCAAGATGGCGGCGAACAGGTAAAAAGTTCTAGAGAGCGGGAAATTTACATGGAAATTCTCTACTAGAAATGTTCAATGCATCTACTATAGTTCAACTATAGTACGAACCCGAACTCGCTCTATGGAAAATAGCGAATCAGAACGAGGTTGCAGGTCAATAATCATAAACAATGCAACATTCACACGTTGACAGTGACAGGGGATTTGTTTCCTTTGTTTGTCACACGCTTGATGCTAATTTCACCTGAAGAAAGTGACATCCTGGTAATTAATGGTCGTTTAATACAAACGACCATACAAAATATGTGACCGCTGGTTGCGTCAAGGAAAAGTCGTTGAGTACACTGTCATTATGTAGGCCAAATGGTCGGTGGGAATTGAAAGTGGTCACATAAGACAAAAGTCGCTTAATGCACGTGGTCGCTTGTGCAAGTTTGACTGTATTTAATGTATTTATATGCCTTGGTATGTTACTTCAACCTGTGATTCAGTTATGCTAGTTTGCATAGTGCTGCCTCCAAAAGGACATGATCCTGACTGAACTGGGGCAATGCACAGGATCTACCGTTACGCCACCATAACGATTGATAGTTGTCGGGTGGGGTTGTTGGGGGGGGGGGTGGTGGAGCATAATACTGCGTAACATATCCACATGTCTATCCGACTGAAGAACCCTCTTAAATGTGAGTTTCGTCTCTTCAAGGTCAAGGTCACGGGTGCTTAAAATAGTTTGTTTATTGCGCGTGTCTTTCGTTTCCAAGCGATAACCCAAATACTATCTATCCGATCTTTTTGGCTTACCATTGTGGTGTTTTACAAACAATTTTCTAGTTGTAAGTATTATAATGCCACCTATTCGTACCAGGCATTCCAATTATGGCCGTCCTTTATAATTTCAGGGCTTCTTGCCTTTGCTTCATGTCTTGTAATATAATTCGATGAATTGTATGTACAGTTATCATCAAATTCAATAGAAACATTGTGTGCTGAGCCCTTTCAACACCACAGGCCTGTATAGTGGTATTGGCAAAAAGTGTAGATCCAGATGAGCCGGCTCGTGACGAGCCGTCTCATCAGGATCTGCACTTTTTGCAAGCAATTTTCATATTTTTGAGAACAAAAACACACCCTTTTCATAAATGGACTAGTCTGAAAATCATTTTGTGACGATTGGATTGGTTGCAAAATTAACATATCAAAATCCATTCCAGTTACTTAAAATTAGGGATGAAAGGAGTTAATTCCCTCTATTCATTTCGAGTTGCCTAGATTTTGCAGCTGTTATTGATGTTCTTGTTGTAGCAAATGCACCTATCAATGTATTGCCTGCCTGTGGGCGTATTATATTGCTTTTTAGCTCGACTATTCGAAGAATAAGTAGAGCTTATGTTGTCACCCCGGCGTCGGCGTCGGCGTCGGCGTCGGCGTCACCGTCACGCCTTGGTTAAGGTTTTTAGTCAACCTTGTATATGGAATACTACTGGTCCTACACCCACCATACTTGCACAACTTCATCTCCTAGTGATGTACATCAATAACCCCTGATCTATATTTGACCTTGACCTACATTTCCTCTTGAATTACTTAGTTAATTCCCCTTGGTTAAGGTTTTTAGTCAACCTTGGTTAAGGTTTTTAGTCAAGCTTGTACATGCAATACTATTGTGCATACAGACACCATACTTGGACAACCTTTTCTCATAGCGATGTACATCAATAACCCCTGATCTATATTTGACCTTGACCTACATTTCCTCTTGAATTACTTAGTTAATTCCCCTTGGTTAAGGTTTTTAGTCAACCTTGGTTAAGGTTTTTAGTCAAGCTTGTACATGCAATACTATTGTGCATACAGACACCATACTTGGACAACCTTTTCTCATAGCGATGTACATCAATAACCCCTGATCTATATTTGACCTTGACCTACATTTCCTCTTGAATTACTTAGTTAATTCCCATTGGTTAAGGTTTTTAGTCAAGCTTGTATATGTAATACTCCTGGCCCTACACCCACCATACTTGGACAACTTCATCTCCTAGTGATATACATCAACAACCCCTGACCTATATTTCACCTTGACCTACATTTAACCTTGAATTACTTAGTTAATTCCCCTTGGTTAAGGTTTTTAGTCAACCTTGGTTAAGGTTTTTAGTCAAGCTTGTACATGGAATACTATTGTGCATACTGACACCATACTTGGACAACCTTTTCTCATAGGGATGTACATCAATAATCCCTGATCTATATTTGACCTTGACCTACATTTCCTCTTGAATTACTTACTTAATTCTCCTTGGTTAAGGTTTTTAGTCAAGCTTGTAGATGGAATACTCCTGGCCCTACACCAACCATACTTGAACAACTTCATATCCTAGTGATGTACATCAATAATCCCTGACCTATATTTGACCTTGACCTACTTTTATCCTTGGGTTACTTACTTATTTCCCCTTGGTTAAGGTTTTTAGTCAAGCTTGTATATGGAATACTCCTGGGCCTACAGCAACGATACTTGGAAAACTTCATCTCCTAGTGATGTACATCAATAACCCCTGACCTATATCTGACATTGACCTACATTTAACCTTTAATTACTTACTTAATTTCCCTTGGTTAAGGTTTTTAGTCAACCTTGGTTAAGGTTTTTATGCAGGCCGCGCCACCTTGTTTGTCAAGCTATGTGTACATCGACAACCCTCGTAGTCGAGCTATGCTGTTCTCCTACAGCTCTTGTTAAATGTGGCTGCGACTGGAGAAATTGGCGCTTATAGGTATTGCGACCAGTGTAGATCCAGATCAGCCTGTGCATCCGCACAGTCTGATCAGGAACTGCACTGATCGCCATTCCATCAATGAAACACCTGTCATGCATCTGACATGCAATATAAGCCGTTGTCAGTCTACAGGTGTGTGCTATTCGATCAGGAGCTACAGTGGTCATAAATCACATAAGCCCCATTTCTCAGTCACTGCCACAAACGGGGAATTAGACTGCAACAGTATCCCCAGATGTGAGATTTTGATTGCCAAACAATTCCTCTAGTGGTAATAGTTGCTATCCTTGTGTGGGGATATATGTGCTAATCTCGCCCTCAGGAATTAAGCACAATTTAATTTTGATTTAAGTTAATTTTTGTCTCACCCACGATAGTGGAATGTGAGAAATAGCAATCACAATTCCGGTGTCTGCGTCAACTTCATTGTCGTCGTCAACAATTTTGGACATGAATTTTGGACTTAGTCCAAATTTCCCATATCTCTTGATCCGTCTGTCGGATCATTACCAAACTTCATCAATAACTTCCTCACATTCATACTAATATCTATCCATCCAGTGTCATTTGGATGACCTTGACCATCACCTTGGTGACCTTAACCTTTGTGGCAATAATTTTGGGCGCACATCCAAAATAGTAGTCCAAATTCCGCATATCTCTTTTGATCTGTTAGTCGGATTCTTATCAAACTTCATCAATAGCTTTCTCACATTGATGGCTATCCATCCAGTGTCATTCAGGTGACCTTAACCTTGGTGGCAATAATTTTGGGCGCACATCCAAAATAGTAGTGCATATCTCTTGATCCGTTAGTCGGATGCTTACTTAACTTCATAAATAGCGTTGTCACATTGATGGCTATCCAAGCAGTGTCATTCGGGTGACCGTGACCATGGTGACCATGGTGACCATGGTGACCTTGACATTGGTGTCAACAATTGTTGACGTATGGCAAAATTTTGAATATCTCCTGATCCATTAGTCAGATCTTTACAAATTTTTATAAATAGCTTCTTCACATTGATGATCCAACCAGTGTCATTCTGGTGATCGTAACCATGGTGACCTTGACCTTGGTGTCAGAAATTTTGGACATACATCCAAATGTTGAATATATCTAGTCGGATCATGGCCAAATTGCATCAATAGCTTCCTCACATTCATAGCTATCCATCTAGTGTCATTCGGATGATATTAACCTTCATGTTAGTGACCTTGACCTTCAAGTCAATAATTTTGGAAATACATCAAAATGGCGAATATCTCTTGATCCGTTAGTCAGATCATCTCCAAACTCTCCAATCAATAGCTTCCTTGCATTTATGGATATCTACAAATGTAATTCAGCTGACCTTGACCTTGGTAACCTTCACCTTGATGTCAACAGTTTTGGACATGCATCCAAATGTTGAATAATTCCTGATCCGTTAGTCATATCTTTACCAAGCTGCAGAAAGAGCTTCCTCGCATTGATAGCTGTCCATCCAATGTCAACCGGATGACCTTGGATGTCACCTTGGTGACCTTGACTTTGGTGTCAATAATTTTGGATGTACCAGAGCTCCAGTAAAGGTGCGTAATTTGGAGGTAAATTTCTTATTTCTCCATCAAAAATGGCAAGTTGGGAGTGCTTTAGAATCGTCTCAATGAGACGATTCTAAAGAACTCCCAATTTGCCATTTTTCCTGCAATCTCTTTCTGTATACTAATCCACAGCTTTCTTGTTCTTCTCTGCAGGTTTATGATGGTGCTAATATGCCTTATATTCAGTGTGTTGTCCACGATTGACCAGTATGAAGAATTTGCCAATGAAACCCTTTTCTGGATGGTGAGTTCTGTATATGTGGCTGTGACTAGGGAAATGGGGCTTATGGGTTGTGCGACCCGTGTTGATCCTGATCAGCCGGTGCATCCAGTGTCTGCACTGTTCACCATCACTTCAATGAAACACCCGTCATGCTTCTATTGATCGTTTTGTGATCAGTGTAGATCCAGATCAGCCTGTGCATCCGCAGTCTGATCGGGATCTACACTGTTCACTTGTCCATCAATGAAAGACCTGTCATGCTTCTAACAAGCAATATTGATCGTTATCAGGCTACAGGAGTGTGCTATTTGATCAGGAGCTACACTGATCACAAAACACATAAGCCCCATTTCTCCAGTCACAGCCACATGTGTGCCGGTGGTTCAGCAAGATTTTCTGCTTTATATGAAAGGAAAATTTATATGTACTACCCTGGGGAACAGTATTTCTGGATACATATAGTCACCACCATGTCCATCTTTCTGTTCGTCTGTTCGTCTGTCTGACCGAGATTTGCGTTAACCCTTAGATCGCTATCTTATTTTTTTGTCGTCTGCTGTTTATTTTCTATTTTTCATTTTTATCATCAAAAACATGCTTTGACAGCACTTTAG
Source organism: Conchocele bisecta (assembly GCA_029237695.1). NCBI lineage: Eukaryota > Metazoa > Mollusca > Bivalvia > Lucinida > Thyasiridae > Conchocele > Conchocele bisecta. The sequence goes on along the minus strand of CM055265.1, from coordinate 53,388,520 downwards.
AATAATTTACAACATGCTTTGACAGCACTTCAGAATCATTTCCATTTTCCATTGAATTTTGTGTAAAAATATAATAATAATTTAAACGTTTCCATCAGAAAGTTAGTATAGCTTCATTAAAGGTACACGCCCACGCAGTAGGCACAAACTGTTCTTTATAGAAATTAAATAAGTGTATAATTGTGTCACTATTCCACCAGTTATAAACATTACAAGTGCCATCTATACAGATATAATCAATTAGTAATATTTATTTTACTGATAGTGATGCGCGGTGGTCTCGGGCTATTTTCATATGCAAATGAGGCATGATATTTTTAGCTCACCTGAGCGAAGCTCATGTGAGCTATTGTTACCGCAATGTGTCCGTCGTCCGTCGTCCGGCGTCCGTCGTCCGTCGTCCGTGAACATTTTCAAACGTCTTCTCCTCGGTAACCATTGGGTCTATAGTCACCAAACTTCATGGTCATGGTCCTTAGGTAGGGGGATTACAAAATTGTTAAAATGACGTCATTACGTAATCCAAGATGGCCGCCGTCTAAAAATATCACAAATTCTTAAAAAATAAAATCTTCTTCTCAAGAACCGCCAACCGGATTTCGACAACTTGGTAGGAATGATCGATGTACATTGCTCTTTCAAAGTTGTTAAAATGGTGACCCTGGGGTCAAAAATGGGCGTGGCCCGTGGGGTCAAATTGGGGTCAAATTTTATTTTTGACTGAATATGGTAATTTCATATATCAAATTGAAGGTATCAATGAGGCGATCACTCTGGTGCATTTTTTTTTCGAAATCGGATTGTTATGTCATCCAAGATGGCCGCCGAAAGGTCAAAAGGTCGTTCTTTTATTAGAGATTTCAAAATTCTTCTTCACATGAACCGCTTGGCCCATGGTAGCCAAACTTAAAAGTTATGGTCCATGTGTGAAGCCTTTTCAGATTTGTTAAAATGGAGGTCATCGCTAATCCAAGATGGCCACCGTCTAAAAATAGCATACATTCTTAAAAAATCTTCTTCTCATGAACCGCTTGCCGGATTTCGACGAAACTTGGTAGGAATGATCGATGTACATTGCTCTTTCAAAGTTGTTAAAATGGTGACCCCGGGGTCAAAAATGGGCGTGGCCCATGGGGTCAAATTGGGGTCAAATTTTATTTTTGACCGAATATGGTCATGTCATATATCAAATTGAAGGTATCAATGTGGCGATCACTCTGGTGCATTTTTTGTCGAAATCGGATTGTTATGTCATCCAAGATGGCCGCCGAAAGGTCAAAAGGCCGTTCTTTTATTAGAGATTTCAAAATTCTTCTTCACATGAACCGCTTGGCCCATGGTAGCCAAACTTAAAAGTTATGGTCCATGTGTGAAGCCTTTTCAGATTTGTTAAAATGGAGGTCATCGCTAATCCAAGATGGCCACCGTCTAAAAATAGAATACATTCTTAAAAAATCTTCTTCTCATGAACCGCTTGCCGGATTTCGACGAAACTTGGTAGGAATGATCAATGTACATTGCTCTTTCAAAGTTGTTAAAATGGTGACCCCGGGGTAAAAAATGGGCGTGGCCCGTGGGGTCAAATTGGGGTCAAATTTTATTTTTGACCGAATATGGTCATGTCATATATCAAATTGAAGGTATCAATGAGGTGATCACTCTGGTGCATTTTCTGTCGAAATCGGATTGTTATATCATCCAAGATGGCCGCCGAAAGGTCAAAAGGTCGTTCTTTTATTAGAGATTTCAAAATTCTTCTTCACATGAACCGCTTGGCCCATGGTAGCCAAACTTAAAAGTTATGGTCCATGTGTGAAGCCTTTTCAGATTTGTTAAAATGGAGGTCATCGCTAATCCAAGATGGCCGCCGTCTAAAAATAGCATAAATTCTTAAAAAATCTTCTTCTCATGAACCGCTAGCCGGATTTCGACGAAACTTGGTAGGAATGATCAATGTACAATGCTCTTTCAAAGTTGTTAAAATGGTGACCCCGGGGTCAAAAATGGGCGTGGCCCGTGGGGTCAAATTTTATTTTTGACCGAATATGGTCATGTTATATATCAAATCGAAGGTATCAATGAGGCGATCACTCTGGTACATTTTTTGTCCAAATCGGATTGTTATGTCATCCAAGATGGCCGCCAAAATGTCAAAAGGTCGTTCTTTTATTAGAGATTTCAAAATTCTTCTTCACATGAACCGCTTGGCCCATGGTAGCCAAACTTAAAAGTTATGGTCCATGGGTGAAGCCTTTTCAGATTTGTTAAAATGGAGGTCATCGCTAATCCAAGATGGCCGCTGTCTAAAAATAGCATAAATTCTTAAAAAATCTTCTTCTCATGAACCGCTAGCCGGATTTCGACGAAACTTGGTAGGAATGATCGATGTACATTGCTCTTTGAAAGTTGTTAAAATGGTGACCCCGGGGTCAAAAATGGGCGTGGCCCGTGGGGTCAAATTGGGGTCAAATTTTATTTTTGACTGAATATGGTCATGTCATATATCAAATTGAAGGTATCAATGAGGCGATCACTCTGGTGCAATATTTGTCGGAATCGGATGATTATGTCTTCCATGATGGCCACCAAAAGGTCCATTTATTCAAGATTTTTAACAACTTTTCTCAGGAACCACATGGCCGATGCTGGGTGAAGCATTTTCAGATTTTGTAAAATGATAGTCATCGCTTAATCCAAGATGACCGCCATCTAAAAATAGCACAATTTTTTTAAAACACATGAACTCAATGTCACATTCTCCTCTGGTGTTCATGGAGTCAGGTGAGCGAATTAGGGCCATCATGGCCCTCTTGTTTAATTATTTATACTAATTAAATGTGTCACCTGAAACAATAATATTTTCGACAGATTATCAAGTATGATCAATGCACATCAAAAAATAAATACAGAGAATAAATAGTAATGTCCGTTAACATTTTAAGGAAACACGGTTATCGCCCCTGATATCAGTGTGTAAATTTACGGCTAATATAAACTGTATAATAATGCCAATCAATATGTGGACTAATGGTGAATGAATGTTTATTTTGCCAGAAAATGTGTCAGATGATGTCTGTGATGTAAGTAACATTTTGTGCCTACTGAGTGGGCATGTACCTTTAAGTAAAAGGTTACAAAGTATATATGGCTGTCACTGGAGAAATGTGGCATATGACATTTGCGGAAAGTCTTAATTCCTGATCTGCTAGTATTTTCCTGTATACATACTGTATCACTGTTTGACGGAATCATGACACTGTGCAGGTCAAACCATGTTTTTATTGAGAAATAAGGCAATATATAAAAGCAACAGCAGACAACAATTAAAATGTTTCAGCTACCCCATATGTGGCTGTGACTGGAGAAATGGGGGCTTATGGGATTTGTGACCGGTGTAGCTCCTGATCAAATAACACACTCCTGTAGCCTGATAATGATCTATATTGCTTGTTAGAAGCATGACAGGTGTTTCATTGATGGACTAGTGAACAGTGTAGATCCCGATCAGATTGTGCGGATGCACAGGCTGATCTGGATCTACACTGATCACAAAACCCATAAGCCCCATTTCTCCAGTCACAGCCACATATCTCTGTTACCATAAGTCAGATTGGTTTGAAACTCCATATTTCCATTTTATCCCGTCAATACAGTGCGTATGTGCCGTGAAACACGGTGCTGTGAAACATTTTTGATATACTGTCAATACGACCTAATCGACCTAATCGCTGCATATGAATATGTGAGGTGGCTGGGGTTATTTTTTGTGCATTTTAAAGCCATTTGTAGGTGTTGACGGGATAAATAGAATATTAGGTTAGTGCCGTGAATGGGAAAACATATCTGGCTCGACACGGAAACGGGATGTGCTCGGCAGAGCCTCGCCCATCCCGTTTCCTAAGCCTTGCCAGATATGTTTTCCCATTCACGGCACTAACCTACTATTCTCTATATTTAGCCCACCCATGCAATGCAGCCCCTGTGTTCCAGGTCAAAGTTAAATGTGGCTGTGACTGGCTCCAGATCAAATTGCACAATCCTGTAGCCTGATACCGATCAATGTTGCTTGTTAGAAGCATGATTGGTGTTTCATTGATGGAATGGTGACCAGTGCAGATCCTGATCAGACTGTGCGGATGCACAGGCTGATCTGGATCTGCACTGGTCACAAAACCCATAAGCCCCATTTTTCCAGTCACAGCCACATATGACTACCTACTATATTTGTTACCGTAAGTCGGATTGGCTTGAAACTTCATATACTTATTTGTCATCATCCATATTGTCATTCTATAACTCCCATGTGGCCCCTGTGCTCAAGGTTAAGGTCAAATGACCTAGAAAGTTGCGTTAGAGCATTTACTTTAAATTTGCCTTACAAATTTGCCTTTCGATATATGTCTGTTATAGTAAGTCTGATTGACTTGAAGCTTCATAGACTTAATTTTCATCATCCATATTTTAATTCTATAGCTCACCCATGCGACCGGCCCCTATGCTCAAGGTCATTGCCAATTGACTTACGTTAAAGCTTTTGAAGGGTACATCTATTAGTTATATGGCTTTCTTGTTGTAAATTGTTTTAAGAAATATGAGTATCTTTTGTTAATGACATCGAAAGTTGATAAAAGATTGAATTCATTTCCATTTATGTTCTGAAATTTGTGTCGCAGGCACTTCCTGAAATTGATTTTAAAAACTGCTTTGAAATTTGTATTTGCTTCATTTAGAGAAATATCGTTTTTCATTATCGATTCATTACCGTATTAGTGAATTCAGGAGATGCGATACGGCAGCAAATTGCAATGCTCTAGCCCAATTTACAGATTACACGGAGATGGGTATAAATATTTCTAAATAGTGTTCTTTTATTTTCTTCATTTCTGTTCGAAGGTATATGTTGTGACCACTCATGAGACGGTTCAAATGGTGGTCACAACATATACTTTCGTGTAAAAATATAATAATAATTCAAACGTTTCCATCAGAAAGTTGGTATAGCTTCATTAAGTAAGAGGTTACTAAGTATATGTGGCTATCACTGGAGAAATGTGGCATATGACATTTGCGGAAAGTCTTAAATCCTGATCTGGTAGTATTTTTCTGTATCCTGTATCACTGTTTGACAGAATCGTGACACTGTGCAGGTCCTGATCAGACTGCATGGATGCACTGACGGATCTGTGACTACATTTGTCGCAAATGTCGTAAACCCAATTTCTCCGTCACATTGAACTGGGCATATTACCATCACAACCAGTGTCGTCCTAGATCTCCATGTGGATAATTGCACAGGTTGAAGTAACGGACCGAGGTCTATAAATACCTTAAATATTCCTAAAAGCATCAATAAATGAAAACAAAATAAGCTAAAACTTTTTTTTTTGCTCCCTCCCATATACTCCATTATTTGGAGGGAGTAAAAAAAAAATGTTAGCTTATTTTTTTTTCATTTATTGATGCTTTTAGGCATATTTAATGTATTTATAGACCTCGGTCCGTTACTTCAACCTGTGGATAATTGTAACACCTGTCAGAATGAAGAGCTCCACTTTTGTCATATACTGATATACAGTGGTACCTCTCTAATTTGAATACCTAGAAAATCTATGTTTATGTTTGATTAGTTTCACTGCAATTTTCTTCTGTATTTGATGATGCATGTTCATGATTGCAAAGCACACATGCGTGTCTCTGAGTCCTCATATGCCTGAATTACAGAGGAACCTCTAAACCGGACACCCTGGGGACTCTGGTTTAGAGAGGTTCCACTGTATATGTTGGTCTATTTGGAACATTTAACTCTTTGCATGCTGGGAAATTTGTGGGCTATAAATAGTTCAAAAATAGCAGATGACAATTCATTATATTTTCTTTTATTTCTCCTTATAAATGTCATGAATATGTCTTGCAATTTCATTAGAATTGTGTCCGGAGGACACAATTCTAATGAAATTTCAAGACATATTTACAGAGAGAAATAAAACATATACTCCTAATTCGTTTGGCGGATATTTTCGCCGCTAGCATGCAAAGAGTTAACAAGAACACCGGGTGGGTTGAACAGTAGCCGATTTCACTAAAATTCCATGGTGCACTATTAACTCATTACATTCGGAATACACCTTTTAATTCGGATATTTTTCTTATTTCTCAATGAAACTGTATGTTGTGACCACTCATTTGAACAATCTATCTTTTGTAGGAAATTGTGCTTGTGTGGTTTTTTGGTGTCGAGTATGCCGTTCGACTGTGGTCGGCCGGATGTCGCAGTAAATACATCGGTGTCCGTGGAAGGCTACGATTTGCCAGAAAACCCATCTCCATTATAGGTAGTGTTATTCAATCTGTGCCCAGTGATTATAAAACACAGTTAGCTTGAAACATCATATATTTGCCATATCAATTGTCAATCAGGATGTATTTCGAGCATCGTGCATTTCAACCAGAATGGCTCGCACTGGTTATGGCGATATCTCGTTTGTATATCTAGTGCTCCAGATAAGGAATTAGTAATTGAGTATTGTCACTTCATCATTTCTGAAGCAATTGGGTTTTCAAAATTTTAATTGGGTAAAATAAAATCACACTACTGTTTATACATCAACAGACAGCAATTATTGAATAGTTTGCCTCGAAATGAAAACATGTCTTGGCATTTCATTAGAATTGTCTCCTTGGAGACAATTCTAATGAAATACCAAGATGTGTTTTCATGGAAAATAAGAAAAATATGCTATATGTGTGGTCTGTTTATTGTTTTCTGCAGCATGATAAAGGTACCATAAAGTTTTTATTGCTTTTTGATACTCCGATTTCAATTGGGTTTTTGGCAATTTTAATTGGGTATTTAAGCAAATACGCAGCTTAACTGGAGCTCTGTTATACAACACAGTTAGCATGAAGCATCATATATTTGTCATATCAATTGTCAATCAGCATGTATTTCGATCATCATGCTTTTAAACCAGAATGGCTCGCACTGGTTATGGCGATATCTCGTTTGTATATTTAAGGAATAAAACCATGGGAAGTTGCGTTTAATCGAGTATGAAAAACATTTGGTCTGTTTAAAGTGCGTGGAGCCCAAAGGACTACTCGCAAACTTTAAACAGATTGAATGCATTAAATTAAATACATTGTATGGGCGTTTCCATTATGAATTTAAGGACAGTGTAAATATTTACAGATATAAAGATTACTTGTTAAAAACACAATTTTTAAGGTTTCAACCATGCAGTTTTCAAACGTGTTTTTCAATAGCCATTCATTTATTTTAATAGCCTTGCAATTCCATTATTGTGTATTTTGATTACATTGATTTGAATCATCATTTCATGAGAAATGGTGCTTGTCGGTTTTGCAACAAGTGTAGATCCAGATCAGCCTGTGCATCCGCACAGTCTGATCAGGATCTGCACTGTTTGTCATTCCATCAATGAAACACCCGCTGTACTTCTTACAGGCAATCTACTAGTAGATCGTTATCAGGCTACAGGAGTGTATTATTTCATCAGTAGCTACACTGGTCACAAATCCCATAAGCCCCATTTCTCTAGGCACAGCAGGGGTGGATCCAGGATTTATGTCTAGAGGGGGCGTGGATTTCAAATGAGACACATTTTCATAAAATTCAGATTTTTTCTTATTTCTCATCAAAAGTATATGTTGTTACAACTCAGTTGAACCGTCTCGATGAGACGGTTCAACTGAGTGGTAACAACATACACTTTGGATGAGAAATAAGGAAATAATCAGACCTTTCCACGTAAAAAATGGGTTAAAATCTAAACTCGACCAATTTTAGAGGGGACGTGTACTGGACACGCCCACGCCTGGATCCGCACCTGCACAGTCACATATTTTCCTTGTCTTGTATTTCAACAATCTTGACTTTCAGATCTCTTGGTTGTGGTAGCTTCAGTAGTTGTGTTGGGGGTCGGCTCAAATGGTCAGGTGTTCGCCACGTCAGCAATAAGGTGGGTACCAATGTATTTGTTTGGGTCAGCAAACATGGTTCAACTTATTTGGGCGGCTGTCTGACAATAGCGACCTTGCAACATTTATGACATGTGCAGTCCCAGATCAGTGCATTTTCTGTTTGCCATTCAGTCACTGAAGTTGCCACATGGAAATTATTATAGGAATGAATGGCCGGAAGGCCTTCGTCCAGTATTCCCGCGACTTTTCCAAGTTTATATCCCCGATAAATTCCACAAAAAGGCCATTCATTCCTTATAATTCCAGCATTTCAAATAAATTCATCAAGAAAATGTGTTTATTTTCCGTTTTCTTAATAATTATTTTAACTGCGCCTGACAGTTACGGAAAGTAGTTCGGCATGGAGTTTACTGGGATATAAATTTTGGACGGAGACATGCAACGGACCAATTAAATTTTAGGGAATTGTGTAAATATTTTTGTGCTGGAATTATTAGATTCTACTCCTTCCATGTAAAAGTTGGGGTCCCATCTCTTGGGCAGAAAATGCTACTTATAGGAATTACATAAGTGTATAATTTTGTAACTATTCCACCTGTTTTACTGATGGAGACACACATTTGTATGCAAATCTGGACGTTTTTAAATTATTATGTTCAATTAAATGTGTCACCTGAATACATATTTTTATCAACATTTTATGAAGTATGATCATTGCACATCAAACAATAGAGAGAATAAATAATTGTTTCCGTTAAACTTTTAAGGAAACACGGTTATCATCCTTGATTTCAAGAGTGACAATTCATGTTTGAGCATGTGATGGGTTATTTAACGATCGGGATTCACTCTTACCGGAATCCCGACCGGAGACCTGGTTTGGCCCACACATACGTCTTTAGCATTTTGTATATGACAGTTGAATCTGGTTAATCCCCTATGTGGGTATTACGATTATTATCCCACCACAACGATAGTTGTTGGTGGCATATAGTGTGTACCCTGTCCGTCTGTCCGTAGACAATTTTCCTACTTCTACAGCTTTTGGCCGATTCTCTTCACATTCAGTATACATCCTTACCATCAAGTGCAGGAGTGCGTAACATAAAAGTTTTTGCTCTCCCACCGATCCATCCGCAGTTATGCCCCTTTTTCGACTCTGAAAATATTATTTTTTCCTTGTCCGGCGAACTACTTCTACAGTTAGGCCGATTCTCTTCAATTTCGGTATACAGCCATACCATCAAGTACAGGAGTGTATAACGTGAATTTCGGTATACAGCCATACCATCAAGTATAACGGAGTAGTATAGCTCGTGATGTTTCGGTATACAGCCTACCATCAAGTAACAGGAGTGTATAACGTGAATGTACGGTATACAGCATACCAATTTCAAGTACAGGTGGTGTATAACGAATGAATTTCGGTATACAGCCATACCATCAAGTACAGGAGTGTATAACGTGAATTTTTTCGCTCTCCCACCGATCCATCCGCAGTTATCCCCCTTTTTCGACTCTGAAATTATTTTTTTTCCTTGTCCGTCAAACTACTTCTACAGTTTTTGGCCGATTCTCATCATACTCCACCATATACATTCCAAGTGCAGGAGTGTCACCGATCCATCCACAGTTATGCCCCTTTTTCGACTCTGAAACTTATTTTTTCTCAAATCACTCACTCAGTGATTGCTGTTGTATTCATGAATGCTCAACAGCGGTGGCATTTTGTTTTACAAAAAATTCTAGTTCATATTACTTTCAGGAGCCAAGTGATTTTGGTGTGGTATATACCTGGCATCATGTCGGGTTATTCTAATTTCAGGGCTGAATATATTTTTTCTGGATATAAATATTCCGTTTTGTGATTTTCTCGCCAATGCAACAGGTTAAATACGGGATTGAACCCGTTGGCCCAGCCTTAAATTACCTTAGCTGTTGACAGGCCGTTAAACACCAATAAACAAACAAACAAAACATGTTTGATAAAAAAAGTAATAATAATGCGAAGTAACAGGGTCCGGTAATGGTAAGGAATGTTTATTTTGCCTGAAAAATGTCATAGCTAAAGACTGCACGAAACACTGTTTGGTTCTTTTTCTCAGCCTGTGCATACCTTAATGAAACGTTCCTTAACCCTTAGACCACTACACACAACAATTGTCGTCTGCTGTTGCTTTTATATCTTGCCTTATTTCTCAATAAAATTGTTTCGACAGCCCTTCAGAATCATTTCCAATGCAAATGATTCTGAAGTGCTGTCAAAGCATGTTGTAAATTATTCTAAAGTGCGGTCAAAGCATGTTTTTGATGATAAAAGGGGAAAATAGAAAATAAACAGCAGACAACAAAAAATTAAGACAGCGGTGTAAGGGTTAATGATGCATATCTTCATAATCTTACTGGGATTCACACCTCCGGTCCAGTGATCCAGAGTAGTAAGGGTTCCTGGCACAGGATCAAAATCAGAACACTGCCTCCTAGTTCTGAATGTTATTGTAATTTAAGTGCTAGTGCTAAATGTTCACCACTCCCCTCCCCCGCCCTCCACAATACAGGCGCATTTCCGTCGGCATGTGACCTTGCTGTTGAACAAATCCTGTGCAATCGGATATAGTGTTAGTCCATGTACGTACATGCGTGCATGCGTACGTTAGTAACACCATTCATTTTGCCATAACTTATGAACCGCGGATGGTGCTTCTTTTGCATATGCCTCATGTCCGATCGTCCCAGGTCAAGGTCACTGAGGACTTGTGTTCACCTTGTTTGTAAGGCAAAAATGTTAAAAAAAATATTTTATGGTGAACAGTGCAGATCCTGATCAGACTGTGCGGATGCACAGGCTGATCTGGATCTACGCTGGTCGCAGAACCCATTAGCCCCATTTATCCAGTAACAGCCACATATAGGGTGTGCAATAAGGACTGTCAACAAAATATTTTATGATCAAGGCTGCCAGCAAGGGGATTAGGCTCGTAATAATGATGCCCTTGTTAGGGCTTAGGCGCTGATCGCTGTATTGTCCATCATAGTTCTTGCCACTGAATATGTTTGACCAGATTTGACTAGATTCTGATTGTTTGAGTGTATAAGTGTATAATGAACAGGATGACCCTAACAACAGATATTCTAATATTCCCTTTTTAGCTCCCTGCACAAAGTGCAGAAGAGCTTATGGCATACCCTTGGCGTCGTCGGCGTCGTCGGCGTCATACATGCATTCCTCAGATGACCCTCTATCATGCTGTATCAAATCCATGACCCACTACCCAGCCCTTACCCCAAGGTCAAGGTCACAAACTTGGCACATTCATAAACTTAACGTTGGGTAAATGTCTTGTAACTTCTGTTTCCTTTCATGGAACACCTTGTTATTTCATACATGCATTCAACTGATGGTACTCTATCGTGCTATAGCAAATCCATGACCCAGCGGCCATCCCTTACCCCAAGGTCAAGGTCACAAACTTTGCACATTCATAAACTTAACGTTGGGGTAAATGTCTTATAACTTCTGTTTCCTTTCATGGAACGCCTTGTTATTTCATACATGCATTCCTCAGAGATGACCCTCTATCATGTTGTAGCAAATCCATCACCCATCACCCAGCCCTTACTCCGAGGTCAAGGTCACAAACTTAGCACATTCATAAACTTAACTTTGGGGTAAATGTCTTATACAGTGGAACCCCTCCAAACCGGACCCCCTCTATACCGGAATTCGCGCTATACCGAACATACTACCACGTCCCGAATATTCTGCTATATAAACACATTAGTTTCTACCCCTCTACTCCGTAATCCGGACGCCATTTCAAGTCCCAAAACCATATGTCAGCGTTAAAATAAACCCGGAAAACCGGAAACATGGTCACCTGTCAGGATGTCATCCAAGAAATACACCGCGCCCAATTTCAATGTTGTTGTTTCAAGCGGGTGTCAAAATCACACCGTGTTTACAATAGACTGGTTCCCGGTAGTATTGTTCAGCTCTGGTTCCCAAAATGCGGAGCCACGAGAATGAGACGATTCTAACGGACTCCCAACTTGACATTTGTGTGGAAGAAATAACAAAATTGATCAAATTACGCGCTATCCATGCGTGTAATGCGCTAAGCGGCGTGTTTGTTTGAACGTCATAAGCGGCATTACAAAGTTAAGAATCTATTTAATACATGCGACCTAAATACGAGACATGTTTGCTGTTTTACAAGCTCATTACAATAGCATGGTTCACAATTTAATTATACACGTACCTAACAATTACGGAAATAAAATAATCGGCACATTATTTGTGAACCCACCGACCGCTTAATTGAGATAATCTGATAATTACTTAACGAGGCTGTAAACTCGTGAATGTAGCCTGTGGGCTATTGTAGCAGCTCGCGGTAACTACACAGCACACGCGAAATGTGTCATATGCTCTTTGCGACCAGTGTAGACTGTAGACTCGGATTACATTGCGAATCTATTTGCTATACCCCTTGTGAATCTGCACTATTTGCAATGTCAATAAAAAAAACACATTCTGGTCTTAAAAGAGCGCTCTAGCTGATCTAGAAAGTTCCACAGTGGCACACAATACTTAGGGGCCTTTATCCACGTGATCTGCACTCTGTTTATTGGGAATTACATAACTGGGTAGCCCAGCGTAATTTGGGGGTACATTTCTTATTTCTCCATACAAATGGCAAGTTGGGAGTGCTTTAGAATCGTCTCATTTGCTTTCAATATGGTAATAATGGTATATACTATACAAATCCAAGAGTTAATGATGGAAAACATACATTTCCTTAACTGGAAATATAAAACCCCTCTAAACAGAAAACCCCTATAAACCGAACTTTTCAGTCTGTCCCCAGGATGTTCGGTTTAGAGGGGTTCCACTGTAACATCTGTTTTCTTTCATGGAACGCCTTGATATTTCATACATGCATTCATCTGATGATACTCTATCATGCTATAGCAAATCCATGACCCACCGCCCATCCAATCGTTATCCCAATGTCAAGGTCACAAACTTAGCATGTTCATAAACTTGTTAGGGTAAATGTTGTGTAACTTCTGTTTATTTACAGGGAACGCCTTCATATTTCATACATGCATTCATCTGATGATACTCCATCGTGCTATAGCAAATTCATGACCCACTGCCCACCCCTTTCCCCAAGGTCAAGGTCACAATCTTAGCACATTCATAAACTTAATGTTGGGGTAAATGTATTATAACATCTGTTTCCTTTCATGGAACGCCTTGATATTTCAAATATGCATTCATCTGATAATACTCTATCATGCTATAGCAAATCCATGACCCACCGCCCATCCCTTACCCAAAGGTCAAGGTCACAAATTTAGTACATTCATAAACTTAACGTTGGGGTAAATGTCTGTTTCCTTTCATGGAACGCCTTGCTATTTCATACATTCCTCAGATGACCCTCTATCATGCTGTAGCAAATCCACAACCCACCACCCAACCCTTACCCAAAAGTCAAGGTCACAAACTTAACGTTGGGGTAAATGTTGTGTAGCTTCTGTTTCTTTACACTTTGATCACCCTGATATTTTATACATGCATTCATCTGATAATGCTCTATCGTGCTATAGCAAATCCATGACCAACCCCCACCCCTTTCCCCAAGGTCACGGTCACAAACTTAGCACATTCATAAACTTAACGTTGGGGTAAATGTCTTATAACATCTGTTTCCTTTCATGGAACGCCTTGATATTTCATACTCACATTCATCTGATGATACTCTATTGTGCTATAGCAAATCCATGACCCACCACCCACCCCTTACCCCAAGGTCAAGGTCACAAACTTGACACATTCATAAACTTAACGTTGGGGTAAATGTCTGATAACAACTGTTTCCTTTGATGGAACGCCTTGATATTTCATACATTCCTCAGATGACCCTCTATCATGCAGTAGCAAATCCACAACCCACCACCAAACCCTTACCTCAAGGTCAAGGTCACAAGCTTTGTATGTTCATAGATTTTACATTGGGGTAAATGTTGTGTAACGTCTGTTTCTTTACACTTTGAACGCTTTGATATTTCATATATGCATTCATCTGATGATCCTCTATTGTGCGACAGCAAATCCATGACCAACCCCACCCCTTTCCCCAAGATCAACATCATAAACTTAACGTTGGAGTAAATGTCTGTTTATAACTTCTGTTTCTTTACAGGGAACACCTTCATATTTCATACATGCATTCATCTGATGATACTCTATTGTGCTACAGCAAATCCATGACCCACCCCTTTCGCCAAGGCCAAGGTCACAAACTTAGCACATTTATACACGCATTCCTCATGTGAATAGCTATCATGCTGTAGAAAATCACCAACTTAGTGTGTTCATCAACTTAACGCTGGGTTAAATTTTGTTTTCCTTCTCTTTTCAGGGAGCGCATTAATATTTCATACATGCTTTCATCTTAATATGCTATATCATGCTATATCAAATCCACGACCAACGTTCCACCACTGACCTCAATGTCAAGGTCCACCGCACACCCCTTATCCCAAGGTCAAATTATATAATATTCATGTTTTTTTATACAACTGTGACAAGTTTGAATGAAGGCTGCCAACAGGCGAGCTTCGTTGTCTTCTGACAACTTTTGTTCAGCTTGGAACCCACTTTTGAAAGTCTTTATTGCACACCCTGTATGTGGCTGTGACTGGATAAATGGGGCTAATGGGTTCTGCGACCAGCGTAGATCCAGATCAGCCTGTGCATCCGCACAGTCTGATCAGGATCTGCACTGTTCACCATTGCATCAATAAAGCACCCTTCATGCTTCTAACAAGCAATATAGATCACTATCAGGCTACAGAAGAGTATTATTTGATCAGCAGCTACACTGGTCACAAATCACATAAGCCCCATTTCTCCAGTCACATGCACAAATGGTAGCATCAATCTAGTTGATGAAATTTGCTTAATTTTCTAAAAGCATAAGAAGCCATTGAATGCCGTGCAACATTTGTATTCTATTCAGAAACTGCCATAATTATTATATTCAGTCTAGGAAAATATCTAAAATAGCAACAGCATGCACATTTGTGTAGCCATTTGTCTCGGAAATGTCAGTAATTGTAAACATTTACTACAACAGACACTAATAGGTTACATTTAAATTGTACAATATACAGTGGAACCACTTGAAACCGGACACGTGGGAGGTCCCCAGGGTGTCTGGTTTGTAGACGTTCTACTGTAAATCATATTTCTGACACCTTCTAGTGTTTTGCAATCATGAAACATTCATTATAATCAGAGCAATGAAACATGGCTAAATTAATCATCCATATTTTCCCGAGTGTCTGGTTTAGAGAGGTTCTGCTGTATGTAGTACAACACTTCTGCAATTGGTTTCAACGTTTGTTTATTCTAATTTGTTTAGAAGCGACGACTTTAAAGGGTCTCAGATATGCAGAGAAATCGATGAACAAATTAGTAAAAAAATAAGTTGATTGTAGATTTAGTTCATATTTCTCAACTCAGTTGTATTTAACCCATTCCTTTCGGAATACAGTCGCACCTGTACTAACGGCCACCTGTATTAAGCGTCTCCCTCCGTTAAACGGATATTTTATTTCCCCCCAATGAAAATTACTCTAAAATGCACCTGTATTAAGCGTGAACCTGTCTAACGCGGCCAACGGCCATGCAAAGTCGTCCATTTTGACTCGGAAAATATCGGAAATTCTAAAAAAAAAAGCTGGAACCAAATTCGTTCAGGTAATCCCCATTTCCCACCCAGTGACCTAAATCTCGCTAATTGCAGGCCTGCCAAACTGTTTACAATATCATTTCAATTTGTTTTATGACACCCGATTGTTTGACAAAATTTTCATCACATCATTACGCGATTCACTAAAATCATGCCTACCCGCTGTGACAATAAAAGTCACGGGTCGATAGTTTCAATAATTCCCCTAGCCAAACATTGCTTCTGGCTGCTATAGTTGTCAGTTCAAAACACGTGTTATTCTCATGGCCAAGTTATTTATACAGTACAGCCAATCGCTGATAAGTAAAGGCCGGTATAGTTAACTCCCTCCGAATACTCTCAACCAGACAAACAAACACATGCAAACACGCAAACACGCGTTTATTTCAACCAAATATGGCTAACTGTATTGTCAGAAAACATGAAAAAGTCTGTAAATATCACTGACAATTTCGGCTATTTCGTACCTACGTAGTTTCGTCCTTTTGCAACTTTTTCCAATCGATGTTAACGTAACCCGATTTTTATGATAATTCAGTTTCGTATTCACTAAATATACAGAATTTATGCACATCCAAGTTCATAAATGATATTTTAAGTGAATTTAAACGGATTAATTTGCATGCATCATAATGTGCAAGTTATAGCGAGCGTGGCATGGGGACTGCTGTTATGAGCCGAGCTATGCTGACCGTGGCCTAACTACATACGCCAGACAAACTGGTGGTTTTCGACGAACTGGTACATCTTGTAACAACAAACACGCGATTGACCCATAAAATTATTAAACGTTCCGTTTGATAATCCATTCTATTGTGCATATTGTATTTACATTATCCAGTAGCGGATTCAGGGGGGGGGGGGGGGGGCTTCAAAAATCCCGATTTTTCTTCTTCTTTTTTTTAATATATTTTTTTTTTTTGCACAGAGACGCATTTTGTGTTTGGCATTTCTAATTAACATAAGCGCCGCTTAGATCAATGAGTATTCGAAATTAAAGTAAACACTGGATATCATGATGTACATATGAACTTAAGACAAGTTTGACTACATTAATTGTACATATAAATCTATATGGAACAAGTTGTAAGTCGGTCCAAGATGAACCTCCATTAAGCACCCACCTGTGTTAAGCAAGCAATTTTGGACTTTCCCATGGCCGCTTGCTTAAGACAAGTTTGACTGTACACCTTTACGGGTATGAATTTTTTAAAATATTTTATTTTTATTTTTGTTATTTCTCAATGCAAGTATATGTTGTGACTACTCATTTGAACCATCTCAATGAGACGCTTCAAATGGTGGTCGCGACATATACTTCTCAGCGCATAGAATGAATACCACATAATGACATATCCTCAGTATGAAATTGATGAATTTCCTGAAAAAATCTGATACTTAACCCTTACTACGCTGAATCCACTGGAGACGATTCTCATGTGCTGTCAAAACAGGTTTTTCGTTAAGAATTAAGGCAAAAATTAAAAACAGCAGACTACTATTTCTGTGTCCTGTGAGGGTTAAACATAACTAGCTTTATAATACACACATATATTAAACACACATGTAACTAGCTTTGCGAATGCAAGATTAAAGCCAGTTGTCGTGTAAATGATGGTTACTAATTACTTTGTCATAGAGACACTGTATCGCAGTCAATCCATGTTCAAAAATTACTGCAACTCGTGTTTCATTGGTTGAGTCACGACTTTACCAAATGACCTCAGATGACCCCGGGGCTATGCAATTTGTGGGGATCAAAACGTGGAAAACAGGATCAAAATATGTTATTTTCACATACAAAATCCATTTAAAACAAATGTTTTAAATGGCTTTTGTATTTGAAAATAACATATTTAGAATGCAAATATGGGAGGGGTCTACTATTAGATAGGGTGCTAATATTAGAATAAATACGGTATACAAGTCTGTATTATTTCAATGAAACTGCATTATGCCTGCTCATTTTGTAGCGAAAAAGGTCACCGGATAAATAAAATACCAGACTAATATATTTTAATATCAAGTTTACAAAGCTTGTCAACGAAACAGTAGGAATTCTGAGACAAGTGTTTCCTAGTCTTGTCTGATAAACATGTTTATCACTCAAACATATCAAAAACATATAGAAATTCTGATTGCAGACGACACTACCCTGATATTCTCTCAATAGAAATATGTGCCAATATTGATACACAGGCAGTTGCTTAACTCTTTGCATGCTAGCGGTGAAAATAACATCCAACAAGTTACGATTATGTTTATTATTTCTCTCTGTAAATATGTCTTGGAATTTCATTAGAATTGCGTCCAGAGGACGCAATTCTAATGAAATTCCAAGACATATTCATGATATTTATAACGAGAAATAAAAGAAAATATAATGAATTGTCATCTGCTATTTTTTAACTATTAAGAGCCCACAAATTTCCCAGCATGCAAAGAGTTAATTCACATGGATCATACACTTGAACTACTTTGTAGCACTATGATTGTGGTCCATTATCCGCAATTAATGCCTCTAATAAACACCCAGTGCACATTTGGAACAAAATCAGAGCTAACTGTGCAACTAGATTTCTTTCCTTTCCAGTATTTCGAAAGGCAAATTCCTTGACTATCGGGGAAAAACAATATTCTACTTTCACTTTCAAATGCGGAAGAGAAATTTTACTGTTTCCGGTGTCACAGTAAATTCCTCATCAGTATACAATGTAGCAGTATAGCTATTTGTAAGGAGGCCGAAAATAATCACACTGATATGGCGCGAAACGTCCACAGGCTGAAACGTCCACAGTCTGAAACGTTTGTAGGCGTAAATCTGATCACCTTTAATGATTAACGCTGATTGGATATTATATATATTACCATTTATTCCGACTGTACCATAATGACCAAAAGTGGGCCGATGGTAGTCTGAAATGTCCATAAACTGATAGACGGTACAATCACGTCCGTCAGGCGTTTTATTTTTATTTTGTTCGGAGTAGAAATACCGTTGAAAATCGTATATTTTTCCCTTCGCTGAATAACACTTACCTCTATTAAAAGCCACCCAGGACTTTGGAGCCAGTAGTGTTTATTAGAATCTTTGCGGTAAATGTAATATACAAATTGTATAACTGAGTATTTGGAAGCCATGATATGATCGTGGTATATCGATAATCAGGTTATAATGAATAGTGTTACGGAGTTGAAGTGTATATAGATACCGGTAGCTACATTTACACCAAAGTTACATTACATGTAGCTCGGGGGCTTATTGTTATACATTCTTCTCTGCTGTCTGCTGAGAACTTTAGATAAGGCGATTAGACATGTATTTAATTCAGCGGAAGCAAATTAATTTCACTCCTACTGTGCCGCTTACTAAATCCTTGGACGAAAATGCCAGACGGATATTGTAGGAATCAAAACCACTCGTGTCTGAAGTGGTAATTAAGCCTTTCAACTCTACCGACTGCTTTCCCAATGTTTGAAAACAGTGTAGATCCAGATGATCCGGCTCGTAACGAGCCGTCTCATCAGGATCTGCACTGTTTGTGGATATTCTTTGATTTTCGACAAAAGTGAAATTTTCTGATTAATGGAATAGTTACATGGAAGAGTCCATACCAGTTACTTAGGGGTGAAAGTGATAAGCAGTGGGACTAAATTATCCATCTGTCGATATTGAATGATCAGACTCACACTCACACGGCGAATTATTGTAGCTACACGGTGCTGAGAGGTGAGTGGTCATTCTAGAGCGGGACTCGTACATATTTCATAGGAAAAGTGGGTTCCTGGTTTTTGTATAAAAGAGAGGCCAGACCTCTTTTGATCACCCTCATGGTGGCTGATTCTAATGACACATCCACATAAATCTCCATATATTTGGGACAAGGTATGACAAAAAGGTGCTTATATTGTGTGATTGTGATCCAGATTACATCGTATTCGCGTAGCATGTCTTATACCAATTATATGAGTAGTACAATCAGTACTAATCCTATTAATTTTAGGGAGTGGGGCTAAGTGACTTTTGTGTGGTGAGGACCTGGCACCTGTAGCCTATTTCACCAACATTGCAAAGTATACTTTACTAGCAAAGTATACTTTGAGGGAGTAATCATTTATTTTTCCCGAAATGCATTATGTCATATAGAACTTAACGACTGCATATATTTGATGATTAAAAGAATGCAGAATTATTATACTGAATTTATTACATTATCACAGCCAGAATGGCTGTGATAATGTAATAAATTCAGTATAATAAAAAATAATAAATTTATCCTAAAATTGAAAATTTCTCCCTCAAAGTATACTTTGCTAGCTAAGTATACTTTGCAATGTTGATGAAATCGGCTACAGATCAGGTTATTCTAAATTCAGCGCTGAATAAATATTTTTTATGTAAATATTCAGTTCAGATTTTCCCCTATATTATCCCCTGCAGGTGAAGTATGTGATTCGACCCAGTTAAATGACCTTAGCTGTTATTCTATTATAATTAATATTTTTCAAACATATTCCGTATATTATGGCCTAGACCTTGTGAAAACAGGACATTTGCTACGAACCATGCAGCCAGCTCTAGTTGCATCCAAGAACTATAATCCTTGTAGTAATTTACAATAATCTGGCACATTTAATACACATTATGTGGTCGAAAATTTAATAACAAGACTGACAATAAAATATTGTGTATAATCCTTGTGTTTCTGTGTCCACGAATCCTGTCTCTCACTGTGCTCCATCTCTATACTTTCAGAGGCGTTCGTTTTTTACAGATTCTTCGTATGTTACATGTAGACAGGCAGGGTGGAACGTGGCGTCTTCTCGGGTCCGTTGTATATATTCACAGACAGGTAAGGTTCATTTTTATGCAGGGATGGGTCGTTGTCTAGGGGATATGACATTGTACTTCAATATTAGAGGTTGTGAGTTCAATCCTTGCCCTAGGCATGAAAAAGATACTTACCATATTTATTCTAATAAATGCCCCCGGGTCTATTACTTTCCGTAACCGTGAGGCGCAGTTAAAATAATTCTTAAGAAAACGGAAAATAAACACATTTTCTTGATGAATTTATTTCAAATGCTGGAATTATAAGGAATGAATGGCCTTTTTGTGGAATTTATCGGGGATATAAACTTGGAAACGTTGCGGGAATACTGGACGAGGCCTTCCGGCCTTCGTCCAGTATTCCCGCGACTTTTCCAAGTTTATACCCTGATAAATTCCACAAAAAGGCAATTCATTCCTATAATGTAGTGGGTTTTGTCGAGGTATCATTGTCACATGGGATGGCTTTTGTTCCTATATTTGGCGCACACATTTGGAGCCTGAATAAATGCAACATTTTTCAAAATTCGGAAGTAATAACCAGGCCGACGACCATCGGCCTGCTTCTTTACTGGGTATGGAAGGTGTTCGAGCCAATTCCCACCGTTAAATATGAGCAGAATGAATGAATGAAAGGTTTTTGTTCACCTGTCTATGTGGCATGGGGAAGGTTTATGTACACCTGCAACAAGTCATTGGAGGTATTTCATTAAAGAGGGCTGTCGTCATGCATTTTCATCAGTGAACCAATGTATCTACCGAGTGCATAATAATATTATGACAGCACTCCTCAATGAAACCTGGTAAAAGCCAGTCTGCACTGGTACATACCGTGAATTTGATATACATGTACATGTATAATGGGCTTCCTTGTGATAGGTAGTCATTGTACAAATTGCCCGCTGAAAGGCTATGCACTCAATTTGGCTGATTAGGAGGTTGGACCCACGCCTCGGGGGGCACCCTTTGATAGTGTTGGATCTTTACCAAACTTTGTCAGACTTCATTGACTAACTGTTCTCGAAATATGGGTCAGCTTCCCTGACTATGGCTTGGATGTATGTCCAATTTTAGATACCCTGATATGTTAGTTGGATCTGTATCAAACCAGCAGTAACTTCGTCATATTGATGGCTAACCACCAGGTGTCATGCATATGACATAGACTTACTTTTATTGTAGGTGAGACCAGGGCTCCAGATAAGGAGTGAGTGAGTGAGTGAGTGAATAGGGTTTAACGTCCGCTTTTCTGACATAGAGGTACAAGCCTCAGGGAGTCTACACGCAGACGGGTCAACGGGGTCGTGTCCCGTATCCACCTGTCCAAGGGGGGTAAATCCCAACTTCAGAACTCAATATTTACAATCAAAATATATATTCAGTCCTGAAATTAGAACAACCTGATCTGGTGCCAGGCCCTCGCCACACCAGCATCATTTATCCCATCCCCTAAAAGTAATAGGTTAGCGCTAATCTTACTTTTATATATGGGGCATAGTCTGACTCAACTCTCACATACAAGAAAGCCAAAAATGTACATGAGGGCCAAATCCGGTATAGTGGGTTCCGGAAAGTATGAACACAATCGTTAAGCCAGTTTAGTCGCCTTTTACGACAAGCAATGGCTACTGCAGCACTATTCTCAGGATCAGTTGATCCCGCCCCGGTGCCTGCACGGGGCTTTCCAGATAAGGAATTAGTAATTGAGTATTTTTACTCCCATCATTTCTGAAGCAATTGGGTATTTCAAAATTTTAATTGGGGAAAATAAAATCACACTACTGTTGACACAACAGACAGCAATTATTGAATAGTTTGCTTCAAAATGGAAACATGTCTTGGTATTTCATTAGAATTGTCTTCTTGTCTTCTTGGAGACAATTCTAATGAAATACCAAGATGTGTTTTCATGGAAAATAAGAAAAATATGCTATATTTGTGGTATGTTTATTGTTTTATGCAGCATGATAAAGGTACCACAAAATTGTTATTGCTCGCTACTTCTCATTTCAATTGGGTTTTGGGTAATTTTAATTGGGTATTTAGGCAAATACGCAGCTTTTCTGGAGCTCTCTGAGACACATTCCAATGATCACATTGGTTTATTAACCCATTTCAGTCTAAGGATATGATAATTTTTGTAAAGAAAATCTCATTATTTTGTTTATTTCTCCATGAAGGTATATGTTGTTACCACTCGTTTGAACTGTCTCAACGAGACGGTTCAAACGAGTGGTAACAACATATACTTTCGAGATGAAATAAAGAAAATAGGGATTTTTTTTCATAAGCGTTTCATACTACTATAATTGTATCCAGTCTTTAATGGGTTAATGGCATACTCTGAACATTAACCCTTTCAACACCACAGGCCTGTGTAGTAATATTGGCAAACAGTGTAGATCCAGATGAGCCGGCATTTTCGTAGTTTTGAGAACAAAAACACACCCTTTTCATAAATGGACTAGTCTCAAAATCATTTTATTACGATTGGATTGGTTGCTGAATTAACATATCAAATTCCATTCCAGTTACGTAGGGGTGAAAGGGTTAACTCAGAAGAGTTCATGCCAGTTGTATTTGCAGCATCTTTGAGGCAGATTGTCAGACAATATGTTCAGAGATTTCTGATCAAGACAGTGGTGTTGGCGAAACGTGGCTGTGACTGCACAAATGGTGCGTGTGGCATTTGTGGCCAGTGTAGACCTAATCCCAAGTATGATGGGTCTGCAATGTTCGCCATTCAATCATTGCAGGCCCATACGCAGGAATTATTTTAGGGGGGTGCGTTATCGATGGCGCGAAGGTCTAAACATTGTTTTTGCTCACCCACGGACAGACCTCGGCAGATTAACCATTTCACCCCTATATAACTGGAATGGATTTTGATTTGTTAATTTTGCGACCAATCTAAATCATCACAAACTGATTTTCAGACCAGTCCATTTATGAACATGGGGTGTTTTTGTTCTCGTTACGAGCCGGCTTATCTGGATCTACGTTGTTTGCCAGTAACCACTATGCAGGCCTGCGGGTTAAGAGTGAAAGGGTTAAGGGGGGTGCGTATGCACCCGTCGCACCCCCACTGAGTACGGGCCTGCATTGTAACACCCGACATGCTTCGAACAACCAGAATATCAGTCTGCTCGTGGTGGGTCGCAGGTGGGAGCATGCGATGGGTAATTTAACGGTCAGGGATTATCCTTACTGGAATCCCAACCAGACACCTGGTTTGGCCCTCGCGCACGTCGTTGGCATTTTTGTATGAGACAGTTGAATCTGGTTATACCCCTTATGTAAGTACCGGTATTACGATTATTCATACTCCTATTTTAGGGGAAGGGGCCAAGTGACTTGGTGTGGTATGTACCTGGCACCAGGTCAGGTTATTCTAATTTCAGGGCTGAATATATTTGTTTGATGTTACATGCGGTATCGAACCCGTTGGCCCGGCTTTACATGACATTAGCTGTTGATAGGTCGTTAAACACCAGTAAACAATCAATCAGTCTGCTTGTGTGCACTTGCAGATCAGGAGCAAAACTAGACACAAGTGCCATAAGCCCCATTTCTCCGATCACAGCCACATACAATACCATAACATCGCCTACTTGCTACAGTGAGCTCCACCGTCACATGGTTTATTTGTGTGGGTTGATTCATGGCTGGAGAGTATTAAACAGCTGTAATGGGATATGTATTTATAAAGAAAGGATGAGTTGAGAAATCTGGGCAATAATTGAGCCAGGCAATGCGAACAAATTCAATTTGACACATTGTGCAAAGTGATGTATGTCTTGCCACGGGAAAAGTATGCTAAATACGTTTGTGGCCAGTGTAAGGCCTGATCAGACTGTGCATGCATTCGCACAGTCTGATCAAGCCCTACACTGTTCACTCTGGAGTTGTGAATCTGTGCACAATGCATCTTAAGTTCTCATTATTATCTGGTGAATGGAAGGGTATGTGTTTGTTAACCCATTACATGCGGAATACACCTTTACGGGTTTGTTATTTCTTAATGAAAGTATATGTTGTGACCAATCATTTGAACCGTCTCGACGAGACGGTTCAAATGGTGGTCGCGACATATACATCTGAGCAGATTTGAAGAAAATATTAATAATTTTCCCAAATCAAAATGGCATATCCTCAGCATGAAATGGGTTAATGATGCTGCTGATTCATATCTTAACAGTGAATCTTACTGGGATTCACACCTGGGGCCAAGTAATCCGATATAGTTAGAGTACCTGGCACCAGACTAGAACACCGTCTTGCTATGTGCTGAATGTTTTTATTGTGCCCCGCCATGACAGTGTGGGGGCATTTAGTGTTACCCATTTCCGTCCATCCCGTTTTTGTTTGAGCTTGTATGATATGTAACCGTGTTGTTGAATGGATATAAAACCCAAATCAATCAAGTTTTTGTCATGATGGGCCGTATCATTGTATTAAATTCACTATACACATTTGCACGTTTCATAGATCTAGGTCATTTGTTGCAACTGCCGACTGATACAGTTTCCCATGTTCCCCTAGAGTGCCCGATTGGTTGGGAAGATGCATATATCTTCTTTTACTCATTCCCAATTGAATGATCAATAGTGAGGATGAAATATCACCCAGCCCTGTACAGATTTCGAATTACTGAAATAGATCACTGAATTTGCTATTAACTCATTTTACTGTATTGGCGAGTCTATTGAATACCAGATTCATGTGATGTTGTATGGTTGTAGTGACCAGCAGGCCCGTACGCTGGAATTAATTTAGGGGGGTGCGTTATTGACGGCGCGAAGGGCTAAACTTTTTATTTTGCACATCCACGGACAGACCTCGTCAGACTAACCCTAGTAACTGGAATGAATTTTGATATGTTAATTTTGCAACCCAATCCAATCATCACAAAATGATTTTCAGACCAGTCCATTTATGAACATGGGGTGTTTTTGTTCTCAAAATTATGAAAATTACTTGCAAAAAGTGCAGATCCTGATGAGACGGCTCATCACGAGCCGGCTCATCTGGATCTACACTTTTTGCCAATACCACTATACAGGCATGTGGTGTTGAAAGGGTTAAGGGGGTCGCACCCCCTTTGCGTACGGGCCTGACCAGCATTCCCAAAAGACTATAGTTAATCCCACTTTTTTGTGGAATACATATTCATAAGTATCAAAAATTTCAAACATTTTTTCCATTGTTTGGCTCACCCTTGTTGGTTAAAAGAGACTCATATCAGCCACAATTCTGGCGTTGTTATGACGTCGTCATAGGTGTCAACAATTGTGTATATACAGTCAAACCTGTGTTAATGACCACCTGGGAATAGCGACCACCTGTCCACAACGGCCAGTTAAAAATCCCCCTGTCCAATTTTGTTCTTTATAAGACTTTGGAATAACGACCTCCCCCGAACTGCGACCAGCGACCAGCTATTTTCATTCCCACACGGCATTTTTGTATGTGAACAGCAGCCAATTGTCAAGTTTTTTGTCGGCAAAAAAAAATAGCTCCACAATCGCTATTTTCCTTTCATCACAATCTGGCCGCTATCATTTGTATTCTAACTGGTCGTATCCAATTAGTCATCGATTACATTCGCATACATTGGCACAACGCTCTTTTGAAAACATTTACCTTGCCCGATATGGTCGGTGTCATTTTGGTGACATTAAACATTTTCCATGAAAAATATTGCATAACTCCATTAACGGTAATTCCAGATATGTATTCCATGTTGTGTATTCCAATAGGCATAATGCAATTCCGCGCAAGTCATAAAACTCCATCATTAGCTGGCAAACTGTGTTTACACGATTCTGATTCGTCTACAGTGACAAGACTAAGACTTCAAACTCACCGCGCTTTTCAAGTGTAAATTTCACACTGCGGGGCAAAAGGCCATATCAAAGATCAATACACGCGGTTGCTGACGTCAGTCACGTACGTAGTCCACACTAGACTGGTACCCTGTCGGATGCGCAGCCTAGCGAAACAATACTTTATTTACCGGGAACCAGTCTAAAGTGACACGACAAACATGTTTATATGAATTGGGTCTCGATCTCCGACAAATCCCGGCTTATTGCATTAGCGGCCAGACCAGGCAGTGGATTCGCATAGTCTGTCCATGGTTTACAATGCTCGCCAATCTCTAATTAAAAACATCAGTAATTACGTCAGCGGACATTGCCAATTCATCATAGGCTGCTGAAATATTCAGGCTTGATCATATCGATCAGGATATTATACATTGGATCGACAGAAAGCAAATAAGCCTGGCCCTTACAGAAATATCAGGTCTCTGGCAACCAATTGCGGCAAGGTTGCGGCAAGGTTGCGGCAAGGTTGCGGCAACTAGTTTTGCGGCAAGCTTGCGGCAAGGTCGTATTTCGTATGCAAATGAGCGTTCTGGGCACATAGTTGCGGCAAACCTGCGGCACACAGTTGTGGCAACCTTGCGGCACACAGTTGCGGCACACTTGTGGTGCCGCAAGGTCGTTTTTCGTATGCAAATGAGCGTTCTGGCACACAGTTGCGGCAACCTTGCGGCACACAGTTGTGGCAACCTTGTGGCACACAGTTGCGGCACACTTGTGGCAAGGTTGCCGCAAGGTTGCCGCAAGGTTGCCGGAAGGTCGTATTTCGTATGCAAATGAGCATTCTGGCACACAGTTGCGGCAACCTTGCGGCACACAGTTGCGGCAACCTTGCGGCACACAGTTGCGGCAACCTTACGGCACAGTTGTAGCAGTACGTTATATTTGCAGCATATATAGTTGTGGCACATATAATTATTCTGGCCATATAGACGGACGGACATTTGCAACACTATTATATACACCCTTTTCTTTGAAGGTGCGCAAAATAGACATGTAGTACGTGTGGCTCAGTGGTATCGAAGCGGGAGAATATCTATATGTTAGCAGAACTTTTGTTCATTTTATCTGGTCGAGAGTTCGAACCTCACAAAACGCATTACTTTTGTCGATATCATTCTGTTATATTTATGATTGCCTGCTGCATACGGGAATACGTGAATAGGCAATGATTATCACTATTGCTATATGACCTCAATGTGACACGATCGGCGAGAACATACTCCAGATTCTTCATGTACACATATATGAAATGAGTGTGCATTTAGTTATTAGTTTTCTTCAAAGCGAGACTAACGTTCTACATATAATCTATCTCATGCGTAATTAAAGTAATTTGTAAGAGCAACACACATAAAAAAGAAATATGTAATAAAACATAAACAAATCAAAATATACATGTATGTATGAACAAATAAGATTCAAACTCACTACCCCTATGAATGGAGGGGGTATGCGGAATATATTATATCCCTTTGCAAATTGTTTGCAAAAGTGTTTGCAAAGTATGTTCTACAAATATTTGCAGAATATATTCTGCAGTCTGTAGTGTAGATTTGGAACGACGTGTGCAAACAGACTGCAAACAGATTGCAAATTAAGGGTATGCGCAAGAACTTCAACAACCCTTTGCAGAAGGTTTGCCGCAATTAGATTGCAAACCCTGCATGTGCAATTACTTGGCAAATAAAAAACAATTACACTGCAATTATTTTGCAAATGCTCTGCAAATATATTGCAAATAGATAACAAACACTTCGCAAATAGATAGTAAACACTCTGCAAATACATTGCAAACACTCTGCAAATAGATTGTTATATTACCCGTTTCCAGTCATGAAAGATATTTTGCCAAATGTGTATTTGAATCATGCAATATATATAGCTTTTAGTTAATGGCATTTACCTGCTTCTAAAATCAGTTATTACAAATGACGATCTGAAAAATTCTACGTTGTTACTGCAGCATTTCTGTCTGAGAATATGCCATCGTTGTATTTAGAAAATAAGTGCACATATAACATAAATTTTACCTTCTTGCGTTCGGAACCATGGACCTCTCTGGACATTTTCATGCTTTGAATATCTATGAAGACTTAAATGGAGATCTCAGGAAACTGTTTCATGCATGGGTCACAGAATTTTGAATGCAGATTGCAAATGCCAGTTCACTACTTCAGAAATTCTCCAAGAATGAAAATATGATGCACACTAATAAACAGGGATCGCACCGCATATCTACCATAAGCTGACCTATCCTAGAGGCGATGGACCATGGCAGAACAAGACTGCAAGTTTCCGAGGAAATAATTTATTTTGGTCGACCACACATACTAACATTAACTCAAAGTGAGAAAGATGCTATTTACTCATATATATATAGGTTTGAATGTTAATGAAGTTGAACAGTTCTAATAGTGTGGGACAGATTGATTGCATGCATGAACATAAATATGCTACATTTGTAAATGCCCAGATAATGCAGATGTAGATGATTTGTGACCAAAACAGATTGCAAAAAAAGCTTTTCACAGCGGATTTCTATTGGTTTCCTTAATATATATGACCCTGAAAATATATAGATAGAATATAGAGATAGATAGATAGGCAGCAATACGTGGAACAGACAGTAGCTAGCTATATATATATAGTTCATTTGTTTATGAAATCTCTTACTGTAGTTTGGTTGTGTGCATAAATTAATCAATCGTCAATGTCTGTCAGTCACAGTATGTGTGTCAGTCTTTTATCCAGTTTGTATTATTATGCCTGTCTTTTGATTTGTAATTGTATTGTGTCTTTAACACTGGAAAGTGATGGAATGCGAGTCCAATATCGCATACGTTGTTTACTAGATCCAGTCGGTTACTGGTTAGTTCTTTCATAATTTGGAACTCAAAATTTTCTTATTAGATTTAAGTGATACATAGACTAGTCTTATCCTCCTTTCTGAGTCTAGTTCATTGATTGTGAAATAGTATTTACGTGGTTTGATTGTTGACTTACATATTGAAGTAATTCATGTTTAAATCATAAATAATTTAAACCATGTGACAGCTTAACTTCTAGTTGTTGTTGTTGTTGTATGTCTGTAATTCAGGCGCTTATTTTTCGCCTCAATCTCTCTGCAGCCACAAAGACTGCGAGAGCATTGTTCCTAAGCATGTGTGTGCATAATCATACGTGTGTGTTGTGTGTGTGTGTGTGTGTGTGTCTCTGTGTCTGTGTGTCTCTCTGTCTCTCTGTGTGTCTGTCTCTCTCTCTCTCTGTCTCTCTCTCTCTGTCTCTCTCTCTCTCTGTCTCTCTCTGTCTGTCTGTCTGTCTCTCTCTCTCTCTGTCCACATGTGTCTTGGAGGTTAATAATTCCCTGACATTTCAGTGAAAGTCTACATTGATATCTCAAATGGTAATTTCAGTGAGAATCATAAGGGTACACATTCAAGAGCCACCAATATTACTAACATTCTCTAAATTTCCATATTTAACACAAGATGAAACTCCTAAGACTTGGGACATTTAGGAATTTTGTAATGTGTAACATGGCTTAAAAATTCACTCGCCCCGCTTGCCATGGCGATTCAATTTTCATGTTGGCGAGAGGATTTACACTGGTCCGATTTGGCGAGTGACACATCGGGCAAGGCCATTCTGTATTTTCAGAAAACTAAGAAAATTTGATTAATTTCCAGCTATTTCAAATTATTTTCTTTATTTTACTGGTTTTAAGCGGTTTATGAATTATTTCTGTAACTTTCATACACCCTATAGATTTCTGTTGTGAACCATCATGTCTCACCATTCGCGTTGACAGCATGACTTTGCATAAAAAAACATATCGCCGGTTTAACATTAGCCCAGCACAGATTACTGTCTTATATTCAGTGTCATTCCTATAAAATTGTTTGATTTTGTCTTCGTCTGGTGCTACACACCAAACAAGGAGTTCGAAGTTATACAAATTTGCACTAAAAACAAACTTTCTAGACCAAAATGTGCGTACGTAACAGTAGTCTTGTTCTGACTTAGGGGAGATAACTCTTGTTTACTAATGGACTTATTATAGTGGAACATTTATTTTTGAAAATTACTTTATAATAAACGGATAAAGAAGTAATAATACTATATAATCTTAATAGTATGTACATTAGTACTGTTTAAAAGCTGTAGAAATATAATTGTTAACAAATTTAAATGATTTTGTGTTTATTATAATACTCCTTTTTAGGCACCATCTCGTTATTACATTCTAACACATGACTCCATTTTCTCGTCCAACATGAAAACGCCAATAGCAAAATAATTCGAACAAATTGGTTTCCCAGTGAAGGAAATTTTGTATTTTCATTGTTAAATATACAAGGAAGCTCTCACACCACCCCACACATTTTCTGTTGAACATACATGCAACACCATTGGCAATCCATCAGTCATTATTATGTTCTTATGCTTCACATTTTGAACAAGCGCTAGTATAATACCAATCTAAGGGTGGTGGTCATTATTTATGACCCAGGGGGGTTGGGGTGGGAATGGGGCCTGGATAAATTTTTGTTAACTCACCTTAGAAAAATATAAGCCCCACCTTTTCCAACAGCTTTTTCATTAAATGTTTCAAGGCACATTGAACAATTAATAATGTTCAAACGAGACGGTTCAAATGAGCGGTAACAACACTCACCCTCATTGAACAATTAATAATGTTCAAGCCCAAAACGAAACGGTTCAAATGAGTGATATATACGTTTTGTAGAACTTGTAGCCAAAGCCCATTGTATGTACCGTATTAAAGTCTGCATTGTATGTATTACTATGTTTATGTTTATACTTTTTCCGATTAAACAACTTAGCCCTTTCAGACAACCTTGTGCAATCTGCTATTTCAATCTCACACAAAGTTTCTTTTGTGGCAATGCTATGGCACGCTTATGATGTGCTATCTTGCAAAGTAACGGTTGTGGCAACTTTGTGGCAACCTGCTATTTTCAATCTAGCAACAAGTTTCATTTGTGGCAATGTTCTGGCACGCTTATCATGGGTCATCTTGCAAAGTACCAGTTGTGGCAACTTTGTGGCAACCTGCTATTTAAATCTCGCACAAAGGTTTGTTTGTGGCATGGTTCTGGCACGCTTATGATGCACATTTTGTTGTGGCAATGTTCTGGCACATAGTACTATTTTGTGGCACACTTGTGGCAATGTGAGACTGGGCAGAAAAAAGGTTGCCGCTAGCGGCACGTATCTGCAACCTTGCGGCACAGTCTTCTGGCACACTGATCAGGTTGCCGCAAGGTTGCGGCAACCTTGCGGCAACCTTGCGGCAAGGTTTTCATTTCTGTAAGGGGGTGTTCTCTGCCGATTTGGACACCTATCTCGCGTAGGTTACTCGACATTCAACGAAATATTTTTGTTACAAAAAAAAACTCACATATCGTATATGACCTTTATTAATTTCAACTGATGGTGTGAAATTTAGAATTAGAAAACAAAATACTAATGGTCATGCTATAAGTAAACCACTTACATGTACCGTAAAGATTCTAATAGACGCCCGGGCGTCTATTAGAATCACCACTGGCTCCGAAGTCCAGGATGGGCGTTTAATAGAGGCAAGTGTTATTCAGCAAAGGGAAAATGATAAAAAAAATATACGATGTTCTGCTATCTGAACAAAAACATAAAACGCCAGACTTGATTGTACTGTCTGTCAGTTTATAAACATTTGGGCCAAGACGTTTCAAACGGCCCACTCTGGTCATTATGGTACAGTCGGTAGAAATGTTAAATTTAATGGTAATGTATATCAAGACAGCGTCAATCATTAATGCTGATCAGATTTACGCCTACGGACGTTTCGTCAGCGTCTCGGTTCTGTCAGGTTTGAGATGCTTTGAAAATGGCGTCTCCGTAACCGTGTAAATTCTGATCACCCTGTGTCCGTGCAAATAGCTACTGCTGATGAGGAATTTACTGTGACACCGGAAACAGTCGAATTTCGCTTCCGCTTTTGAATGTGAAAGTAGCAATTATGTTTTTTCCCCGATTTTAAAGGAAGTTGCTTTCGAAATAATGGAAAGAAAAAAAATGTAATTGGACAATTAGCTCCGATTTTGTTTCAAGTCGGTACTGGGCGTTTATTAGAGGCACTAATTTCGTGAAAATCGGCCAAAAAATGTGTCATAAACAACGTAAAAAGTGGGGGGTGGGCGTCTATTAGAGCATGGGCGTCTATTAGAATCTTTACGGTAATTACGACAAGCTATTAAATGTTCACCAAAGCAAGCCGCTGGATATACTTATCATGAAGATAATTACTGCCCTTTGTATATAATTTCCAAAGCGAGGCTGGGTTCAGAACAATAACAACAAGATGACATAACAAAATAAATTGACTATTTTTGCCATTTTCATGCAATTTTTAATTGATAAAAAGCAGATACATTCCACGATCGTGCAATAGCGAATCGTCAGGTGGAAGTGTATACAGCATATAGATTACAATAGAATGCTAAATACATGGCCGACTTTGTTGTGAAACCGGGAAAATGTTTGACCCTTGGAACAACGACCACCTGGCAACAACGGCCACTTTGGCCACTTCCCTTTGCCGTCGTTGTTCACAGGTTCGACTGTATGTTGAATATCTTCAGTAGCCGATTTCATCAAAATTGCAAAGTATACGTTCCTAGCAAAGTATACTTTGAGGGAGCAATCATTGATTTTTCCGAAATGCATTATTTCATATAGAACTAACGATTGCATATATTTGATGATTAAAACTATGCAGAATTATTATACTGAATTTATTACATTATCACAGCCAAAATTGGCTGTGATAATTTAATAAATTCAGTATAATAAAAATTAATAAATTGATCCTAAAATTGAAAATTTCTCCCTCAACGTATACTTTGCTAGGAAAGTATACTTTGCAATGTTGATGAAATAGGCTACTGATCTGTTCGTCAGATCATTATAAAACTTCATAATAGCTCACATTGATGGCTATCCATCCAGTGTCATTCAGGTGACCTCTACCTTGGTGACCTTGACCTTTCGTGGGTTTGACACTCGCCAGCAATCACCTTGTCTTATTTCTCAATGAAAGTACAGTGAAACCTCTCTAAACCGTACAACCAGAAACCATGTGATCATCATTTTGATACGTTTCTTGGTCATTTATTTCAGATCATAATGCCCGTCTGTGATCGCATAGCACACAACTATGGCTCAGAATGATCAAATGCCTGATTTACAGTGAAACCTCGCTAAACCGGACACCCTGGGGAGGTCCCCCAGGGTGTCTGGTTTAGCGAGGTTCCACTGTATATGATGTGGCCACTCAATTGAACCATCTCTGCGAGAATGTAACCACCGGGAGTGTAGAAGTATTCTGTGATATATTTCTGTGCAGATTTGGCAACAGTACTTTGCCTGTTCACTAGGTTTTCCTCAGTGTTTTTCGTTCTCAGATATGTCTAAAAAGTGATGAAACAGATTAGGATAAACTACTGTCTGTTTCACGAAACCTGCCCAAATGTTACGGCTATATAATCAATGCAAAAACAATATTTTTTCGATAATAATATCAAAATTTAGACTGCTTTTTATTTCGTGAAATTATTATTGAGTGACGGAGTGAAGATGTCTATGGGGATTTAACATGGGGGAATTTCCATGCTATCTAGTCAGGACACAATTTCCACATTTTTTTTTCATTTTTTGTTTTACTCGTCCACCTCCTTTTACCCCATATTAAATTCCCATAGACTAATCAATTTTTTATGAAAAAAAATCAATATTTGACCAAATTTCACAAAAAAACGAAGGCCCATTGTTAAATTTTGATAAAATTTAATATTATTGAAAAGAAAAAATGTTTTTGCATTCTTTATATGGCCATAAAATTTGGGCAGGTTTCGTGAAACAGACAGTACCCGGTAGTTTAATTGTAGATTTGTATTGTATAATTTCTTAACCCAATGGTACCCATGAATCGCCTGGAAACAATCGGGGATTAAGTAAAAAAAATGTTCATCATACTGAAAAAGAACTAGCGTTTGCAATGCTAGTTGATTTTATTGCGAAAAAACGATTGTCTTACGGGAATTTAACATCGGACAAAAAGGAGATGAAGAGTGGGAAAAAGGGTCGAAATTATTTTTGGGAAAATAGCTCTGAAACCTGGCGAGATAGCTATGAAATGATGTAACTAAGAAAATAAAAGTTATATTTTGAAAATCGGTCCACAAATTCAAAAATTATTTTTAAAAATCTATTTATAGACCCCAATAAAAAAAATATTTGATGGAATTTCATCAAATACAAAAAAATAGGAGAGGGTGACTTCTTTGTTATTGATGGAAACGTACTTACATTGTTTATTTTTTAAATTTTATGTGTTTAATAGTCAAAGGTTCGTCAGCAGCAAAACTTGGAACAGACAGCAAATAAATAAAATTCTTCATACAAACATTTTTATCGTACACAGTTTAGTGAAACGGGCCCGAGACATTACGCAAACACGTCTTATTTGGAATTAATAAATCACTGAACTACTTTCGGCAAGGGAGATAATCAATATCACGCGAACTATTTTCATACGTGCCAAGCGGTTTGTTCTGTGTATGATTAGGATATATAGTTTTAAGCTATCTCCTGTGATATATAATGATACATTACTTTGTTATGTTATGGGTACTAATACATGTTGTTTCAATAGCATATCTCTGTAACGGTATTGTTGTAGATGGAGTTGCAAATAATTTAATAATTATTACGTTCAAATGGTGATAGCACTTCTGTATAACTGTGATTGTCATAAATGGCGCAACAGTCGTGAGGTTAAGGTCGCCGACTTCAATGATTTAATTACCGATTCCCGAAAGGGTCGGGGGTTCAAACCTCGACGTGGTATAAAAAAAATTTCTCCATATATATTATTTTTGTGATTTTAATATTTTTTAATATTTTCACAATTTTATGATTTTAATAAAAATACCTATAAATTGATAGAAACTTACCAACAATTAAAGTGTCTGTCTTTAAGTAATATATACACAGACAGTTTGTTACTGCATGATGTTTTAAGTTTAAGTAATATATACACAGACAGTTTGTTACTGTTTTTTTAAGTTTGAGGTACTGCATGTCTATACTGTCTATACCATATAATGTTTTACTGTCCCAAAATCTATTCTTTTTGGCTGTCACAATTAATTAATTTTCGGACAGCAAACATTTTTTTATGAATTTGAAATAATTATTGTCCTCCATCTGCTCACAACACTGTTCGAACTGCGCCTGTGGCTACCACGACCAGAATTCACTGGCCGCAAACACAGTAGCCATCGGCGTCTATTTATTAAATTATTATTTTGTATTTTATTTGAATTCCGCGTGAACGCTGCATTTTGTGTCAACACCATTTACAGAAAATATTGGTGATTTTCTAAACGAATATCGGAGAAATGCGGCTATATATTTTGTAAATTTTCAACACCATTTACGGAAAAAAAATTACTGATTTTTTAAAACAATATCGTCACAACAAATACGGTGATAGAATTTTTGTCAACTTTTCAACACCATTTACGGAAAATATTACTGATTTTCTAAAAACAATATCGTCGAAGGGTGTAGTTTTGAACTACTCTTTATTTTAAATAACCAGCCGTCTAATAGATCTGTGTATAATCGAGAGTATATCGTTAATTGTCATGTTGTCTCCGACAGTGAGGTGTTGCGGCACACATCAAAACGACACGTCAATTTCAAAACATTGCCTAAGGGTCACAGCTGTGTGATGTCATCAGATCAACACCTCGTCACACACAACTACGCATTATCGATTTTTTCCCCACACAAAGCGACATGTATTTATACAACTAGATCTGTGTAATGTGTCGGGTGTAGCCAAAGACCATACATAAATTCGTAATTAGTCACAGATGTAGCCTTAAAATATAATCGATTTCCTTAAATTACGTCCGGATGTTGACAGATATTTCAGAGCAGACGTCATCGTAATTTGCCGTTATTTATTTCCAAAATTAACCATATATTCTGTAAATGGCGTTGAAAGTTGACAATAAATTAAGACCAGATCAGTACGTTAAATCGCTATCGACGACAACTGACGATCCGATGAGAGAGTAATACCGTTTAAGCGTATCCAATGTTAAATATACATCGTTATTTTTTTATGACTTTCGTAGTTTTTACCGAGAAATTTAAACCGTTTCCAATTATTGGGGAACATAATATCATGATTAGCACATCGTTTCACTAAGCGGGGGCTACTCAGGAAATGGGATCACACGGTCTATTGTTTACACTACTGATTAATGGCGGCCTCCATGAGGTCTCAGGTAAATCTTATTTTTCCTTTTAGTGATAACCATGTTCCAGGCGTTAACACTTATTTAGCAACATTACTTAATATGTAGTTAGTCTGAACATTCTGCAGAGAAATCTGAATTGGACGGAATCGAGCGTTGTTTAAACTTAGTCCGGTTCATATTCACAGGTCAAAATATGAACTGAAAATGGCGCTTTGTGTGACAGAAATCCGTACGCGGACGAATAAAAAAAATATTTTGTTATAAATATCACATACAGCGAAACAGTGGTAGCATCTACTGTTTTAATAATATGCATACATATTGTAATTAATGTTTAATAGTGATATACTTATGAATAATATACGATACTATGGTTTTTATACTCCAGCTCTATGTTTTTTAGGCTGTGTGATTTGCCTCAATATAAACTGGATTAATTAATACTTATATTCATGCGCTTCATGACAACATCATTACATTTAAAATATACAAATATTACTTAAAGGGGTATCGATATGATACATTTTAATAATATAAATATTGAAAATACACATTACAATCGCTTACAACATAAGTTATTGATTGAAAATAGTCACTGCATCGTGACCTATTTGACCGCATTACCTATTGCGCGGCAACCTCATCAAACCTCCTGTTTACATAGGTAACCGGGGGTTTGGTGAGGTAGGCTCGCTAATACAATGTTTGCGTAATGGACACACACAGTCACTTTAAAGAACACCATGATATTCTCATACATGAATTATACACTCATGGCGTCCCATTTTGTGAGGTTCCGTGATATCAGAAGATAATGTAACATTAAATACATTGTTTTTGTCAAGGAAAAGTCGGGTGAAATTGTGTTAAAGGCCCTGTGTGTCAAGATGTTTCACATATTCAATATGTCGTTTTTCGCTTGAAAGTAAATTATAAAACGACTTATAGAAACAATTTGTTTCAGAAAACTGATACAAATCTAATTATTGTTTTCTAATCTGTTTCGCCACTTTCTACACATATCATAGAGCCAGTGCCTGACCTGATATATTCTACTAATATGTGGCCGTGACTGGAGAAATGGGGCTTGTGGGTTTTGCGACCAGTGTAGATCCAGATCAGCCTGTGCATCCGCACAGTCTGATCAGGATCTGCACTGTTCGCTAATCTGTCAATGAAACACCCATCATGCTTCTAACAAGAATATAGATGGTTATCGGGCTACATGAGTTTGCTATTTGATCAAGAGCTTAAGTAATACAGGTCACAAATCCCATAAGCCCCATGTTTTCAGTCACAGCCACATAAATTGAAGCCTATATGGCTTGACAGGGAATCTCTGCAATATACCACCTGATGAGCTGTCTAACACCGCATTGACAGCTCAACTAATCTGTGACATACAAGCCATTATTGCATACAGTCGAGCACCAGTATCTCGAAGTCGAAGGGAGATCGTATTTTAGTCGAGATAGGACTAGGTTCGAGATACCGACATGGTCAAATATTTTCGCAAAAAAATATCAAATGTTACCCATCACATCACGAGTAAACAATAAAGGAATAATGAAACAAAACATGTGTTGCTTTTATTATTAATCACCATCAGATTGAATAATTAATACACGCTGAATTTAATTCAAGAAAAAAAGTATTAATTAATTTACTGATGAATTTTAATCACCAATTAACTAATGACCAAAGGTCGTAAATATCACTTCGCTATCTCGATCACATAAACACTTTGGTAAATCACCTAAGCACCTGGCTGCCAAGATTACAGGTGGCGTCACAACTCTCGGTGAATTGCTTAAATGACCAGCGTGATATGCTTAATGAATCGTGTCAAACACTCAAACAAATCGAGGTGGACCAATTAAGCAAACAACCCGAGGCAGGTGTTTCTTTGATAATACGTTTTGAAAATTAGTGTTAACCAAATTGATCTTGGCAGCCAGGCGCTTAGGTGATTTACCAAAGTGTTTATGTGATCGAGATAGCGAAGTGATATTTAATTTATTTTTATACGAAGGGGACAGAATGAACAGTCGAGATAGAGAACATGTTCGAGATAGGGCATGTTCGAGATAGCCGAGGAAATTTACATTAAACAAATAAGGATATAATTCTGGACTTTAGCGAATCATCGAGATAGGGGATACTATCGAGGTACTGACGTTCGAGGTACTGGTGCTCGACTGTAGTTAAGATAAATCAGCCAATTCAGTGTGGTTGTTTGTCTATAAAATGCTGAGGAAATATCAGTTTTCTTTCAGAAAATTATAAATATTTTTCTTGGACCAGCATTACATTTTGAAATGTCTCAATTGCTTAATTGCAAAATTTAAAAAAAAATGGTGGAAAATAATAGATTTTTTACACTCCGAGATTGCTTCTACAAGAGTTTAGTAACCCGTTATACAGTGGAACCTCGCTAAACCAGACACCTTGGGAGGTCCTAGGGTGTCCGGTGTAGAGAGGTTGCACTGTAAATCAGGCATTTGATCATTCCGAGCCGTAGTTGTGTGCTATGTGATCACGAACAGGCATGATCCCCTGAGATAAATGACCAAGAAACCAATCAAAATTTTGATCACATGTTTATTGGTGTCTTGTTTAGAGAGGTTCCACTGGAGTCCAAACAAATGGTCACGACAAACATTTCTTTGTAATTTTAGAAAAAAATGGTGGAAATTAATGACTATTTTTGTATGCCCTGAGATTGGTAGTCTTTAACCCTAGAATGCGGGGGTAGTCTTTCACCCCTAGAATGCGGGAACCGAAAATAGTCGTCTGCTGTTAATTCATATTTTGTCTTTTCTCTCAGTAAAAACATGGTTTGGCAGCATTTTAGAATCATTTCCAATGGAAATGATTCTAAAGTGCTACCAATCCATGTTTTTGATGAGAAAAATGGAAAATAAAAAATATTCAGCAGACGACACAATTTAATTCACCATTGTAAGGGTTAATGATTAGCATTTGTATAAGTTGGATCAGCCATATCGGGCATACATCACAGTCCAATTTGTTCACAACACTGTAAACCCTATACCGGTAGTCTATTTCACCAACATTAGGAATGAATGGCCTTTTTTTGGAATTTATCGGGGTATAAACTTGGAAAAGTCGCGAGAATACTGGACGAGGCCTTCCGGCCTTCGTCCAGTATTCCCGCGACTTTTCCAAGTTTATATCCCCGATAAATTCAACAAAAAGGCCATTCATTCCTTATAATTCCAGCATTTGAAATAAATTCATCAAGAAAATGTGTTTATTTTCCGTTTTCTTAAGAATTATTTTAACTGCGCCTCACGGTTACGGAAAGTAGTTTGGCGTGGGAGTTTACTGGGATATAAATTTTGGACAGAAACTTGCTACTGGCCAATCAAATGTTAAGGAATTGTGTAAATATTTTTGTGCTGGAATTATTGCAAAGTATACTTATCTAGCAAAGTATACTTTGAGGGAGAAATTTTCAATTTAAGGATAAATTTATTAATTTTTATTATACTGAATTTAATACATTATCTCAGCCATTTTGGCTGTGATAATGTAATGAATTCAGTGTAATAATTCTGCACACTTTTAATCATCAGATATATGCAGTCGTTAGTTCTATATGAAATAATGAATTTTGGGAAAAATAAATGATTACTCCCTCAATGTATACTTTGCTAGACAAGTATACTTTGTAATTTTAATGAAATCGGCTACAGACCTGAAAATATCCGTCATTGTAAGTGATCTGTCCATAAGATCTCGGCCATTGATGTCTCTTGTGACACAAGACACCATTCCATATATTGCTAGACATATTGCGTAAAAAATATAAATCTTTCATGACATCAGATAAATGGAGCCGTTGGTTCACTTGACTACTCAGTGATGTCGTCTCCGTTTTCCATTAGTACGGCATGGCGATAAATCATTACCAATGAGAATTCATCCAGACACGTGTGGTGTATACATCTCAGTGCTCCAGATAAGGTGCGTATTGACGTATTTTACGCAATTGTTTTAGCTGAATACACATTGATTAACAAAAGTGGGAGTACAAAATACGCACAGCAATGTGAAAGTACACATTGATTTCAAAATTTAGTAGTGAAAATACTGTCATAAAGTTGAAAATTCACTTAGTTGAGCTGCAGTGTTTGCTTTTTGCAGCTCAAATAAGTGAATGTTTAAATTTGTTTTAATTTTCTTATCATTTGTTCCCTATTTAGTAATGAAGAAAATCAATAATTCATTTGTAAAAGTAAAATACACAATGATTTTTAAATCAGGGGGTATAGTACGCTTTAGACACAAAGCTTATCTGTAGCAGATTTCATCAACATTGCAAAGTATACTTTAGTAGCAAAGTATACTTTGAGGGAGAAATTTTCAATTTTTTTTTTAAATTTTTTTATTTTTATTATACTGAATTTATTACATTATCACAGCCATTTAATGGCTGTGATAATGTAATAAATTCAGTATAATAATTCTGCATACTTTTAATCATGAAATATATATGCATTTGTTAGTTCTTTGTGAAATACTGCATTTATGGAAAAATAAATGATTACTCCCTCAAAGTATACTTTGCTAGTAAAGTATACTTTGTAATGTTGATGAAATAGGCTACTGGAGCAATGCCCTTACATTGCTGAATTAAATTTGTCAAAAGTGGGAGTACAAAATACGCATAGCAATGTGAAAATACGCATTGATTTTCAAATTGAGTAGTGACAATACTGTCATAAAGTTGAAAATTCACTTAGTTGAGCTGCAAAAAGCAAACGGTGTTTGCTTTTTGCAGCTCAAATAAGTGAATGTTTAAATATTTGTATCCTTTGTTCCCTATTTAGTAATGAAGAAAATCAATAATCCATTTGTAAAAGTAAAATAGGCAATGATTTTGAAATCAAGGGGTATAGTACGCTTTAGACACACAGCTTATCTGGAGCTCTGCACTACTGTTTTAGCACAGGTGGAAGACTCGCACCTATGACACCAAACAAATGCCTATTAAAAAAATCCCATTACCCCACCCACTTAGTCTCTTGCACTACCATATTCTATTTATAAAGGTGGGTAACAATATGGCTATTATAGAAAGAGCCCTCTCTTTTCCGATTCGCACGAACACTATAAACATCGATTAAATGTATGAAATATGTCTCTGGCAATCGATAAACGTATTAGGTGTGTGAATATACTCGCTTCAAATCGCTGTTTCCAGCATTTATTCAGTTATTCGCATTTTGTATACCCCATCCAAAGTGAAATTTGTGTGTACGAAAGAATCTCACACAGAATCGGAGGCCGTCCGGCGTGGATTATCGGTCATATTTGGCTGATGGCTGATCGCCAGCTCAAACTAAAGTTGTGCACCATGACCATATACATTAGTAACTCATATAAATTAGTCTTCCACCTGTGTTTTAGCCCATTATATTCGGAGGATTGAGTATTTCGCTTTTGGACATTTTTCCATATTTCCTTGTTTTGCCTCAAAAGTATTTCTGTGACCTTGTTGGAACCGTCTCATAGAGACTATTCAAATGAGTGGTTACATTAAATACTTTCAATAAAAACTGAGGAAGCTAGAAAAAAAAATCTTTGCAAAATTAATGTTCATATACCTAAAAACCTAAAAACATATACCTAAAAACATATACCGAGTATATTGAGTTAATTGGATGAAACTTTATGGCATGTACTGTATATGTATTCCACTTACTGAGCATGTTTAACCCATTCCTTTCGGAATACACCTTTACGGGTATGAAATATATTATTTTTATTTTTGTTATTCCTCAATGAAAGTATATGATGTGACCACTCATTTGAACCGTCTCGACGAGACGGTTCAAATGGTGGTCACGACATGTACTTATGAGTGCATGGAAGGAAAATATTTAGTATTTTGGCATATCCTGAGCATGAAACATTTAAATTTACATTCTTAAATTTACATTGGCAGCACAGACTGATTGGAGCTAAAATTCACTGCCTCCCAATCCTATCTCGGTCACACTCTGATTCCAGTTCGGGAGGTCCCCAGTGTGTCTGGTTTGGATAGGTCCCACTGTAAATCAGTAGCCTATTTCATCAACATTGCAAAGTATACTCTACTAGGAAAGTATACTTTGAGGGAGAAATTTTCAATTTTATGATAAATTTATTAATTTTTATTATACTGAATTTATTACATTATCACAGCCAATTTGGCTGTGATAATGTAATACATTCAGTATAATAATTCTGCATACTTTTAATCATGAAATATATGCATTTGTTAGTTCTATATGAAATAATGCATTTCAGGAAAAATAAATGATTACTCCCTCAAAGTATACTTTGCTAGTAAAGTATACTTTGCAATGTTGATGAAATAGGCTACAGGTATTGAGGACGACAAGACATATTTGTCTTTGCGTCTCAGTCATTCAATCGACTGTACTGTGTCTCAGATGGTACTTCCGAAAATGCATTTCTCATTTCTATGTCAAGGAATGTCGTATGAATACAATCGCAACTTGTCATACACTTTTGTTTTTCGGCTACTTATCATATTTGAATGTCAGCTTCCGATATCGTAAACATCAACTCCAGGAAAGTCATATTTCGACTTGGTGAAAAGGTGTGATGGGTGCAGTCAGCCACATACTAAACTGGGTTTGTAAAGTTGTCGTCAATGTATGTCTAGTTCATTTAGTAGTTCACCTACTGAATGTTTCTAGATTTCAACCAGACACCCTGGGGAACCTCCCGAATTCCCCTTTTTCTGATGATGGAACACATATCTGGATGTGACTGGAGAAATGGGGTTTAAGGGAATTTTGACCAGTGTAGCTCCCGATCAAATAGCACACTCCTGTAGCCTGATAACAATCTATTTCCTTGTTAGAAGCATGATGGATGCTTCATCGATGGAATGGCGAACAGTGCAGATCCAGATCAGACTGTGCGTACGCACAGGCTGATCTGGATCTACACTGGTCGCAAAACCTATCGGCCCCATTTCTCCAGTCACAGCCACATATCCCTATTTCAGGAGTTGATAACTACGCTGTACATAGGCTTCCTTGGCCTCATATTCTCGTCGTATTTTGTCTACCTCGCGGAAAAAGATGCAGATCCGGATTCAGGCTCAAAGTTCAACAGCTATGCAGATGCCCTATGGTGGGGCGTGGTGAGTACGCCAAGGGGCACACAGAGGTCGAAT
Source organism: Conchocele bisecta (assembly GCA_029237695.1). Classification (NCBI taxonomy): domain Eukaryota; kingdom Metazoa; phylum Mollusca; class Bivalvia; order Lucinida; family Thyasiridae; genus Conchocele; species Conchocele bisecta. The sequence goes on along the minus strand of CM055265.1, from coordinate 53,344,538 downwards.
GTCATGTAGAGGTCAAATGTCACATAGAGGTCAAATTATGTCGCATATAGATCAAAGGAGCATATACAGGTCAATTGTCACATTGAGGTCAAATGTCACATTGAGGTCAAATGTCACATAGAGGTCAAATGTCACATAGAGGTCAAATGTTACATAGATGACAAATTATGGCACATATAGGTCAAAGGAGCATCTAGAGGTCAAATGTCACACAGTCAAATGTCACATTGAGGTCAAATATTACATAGAGGTCAAATGCCACATAGAGGTCAAATGTTACATAGATGTCAAATTATGTCACATAGAGGTCAAAGGAGCATCTAGAGGTCAAATGTCACACAGTCAAATGTCACATAGAGGTCGGATGTTGAGTAAAGGTGTTACACAATTTTTCTGAATCTATTATAATGGATCGTCCGACTGGGAAAAAGAGACCTCATACCTTACAAACACATTTGACCTCATCACAATAGCACAATCCTATTGCCTGATAACAATCTCTATTGCTTGTTGGAAGCATGCATGAATGTTTTATAGAACAATCACATAAATAGCTTACAGAACTTACTATAAACATACTTTAGAACTACTTCTGGGTCATGCTCCACATTAAAATTGGCGGGGGTTTTCGGTTTGATGACAAGTTGCTTAGTTTTACAGAAACTAAGCAAGTCAAACCAACAAATTCTGCCAATTCTAACATCAAGGATGCCCTGTTTGATTAAGGTGATTTTCAGATTCGGCAGCCTATTTGTAAGATTGGTCTATTGTTGCTTCACCAGTAGCCGATTTCATCAAAATTGCAAAGTATACTTTTCTAGCAAAGTATACTTTGAGGGAGCACTCATTTATTTTTCCTGAAATGCATTATTTCATATAGAACTAAACGACTGCATATATATGATGATTAAAACTACCGGTATGCAGAATTATTATACTGAATTTATTACATTATCACAGCCAAAATGGCTGTGATAATGTAATAAATTCAGTATAATAAAAATAAATAAATTTATCCTAAAATTTCTCCCTCAAAGTATACTTTGCTAGAAAAGTATACTTTGCAATGTTGGTGAAATAGGCTACTGGTTTGTTGTATTGTTTAAACTTACATGCTGAATTAACTTTTGTCGTCTGCTGTTTATTTCCTATTTTCCATTTTTCTCATCAGAAACATGCTTTGGCAGCACTTTAGAATCATTTCCAATGGAAATGATTCTTCTAAAGTGCTGTCAAATCATGTTTTTATTGAGAAAGAAGACAAAATGTAAAAAACAGCAGACGGCAGTGTTTGGTTCCCTGTTACCCAGTGTTGTTGTATTGCAGATCACAGTGACCACTATAGGGTACGGGGATACGGTACCCCAGACGTGGATGGGGCGCATTGTTGCCTCGTGTTTCTCAGTGTTTGCCATATCATTCTTTGCCTTGCCTGCTGTAAGTACTGCCTGGTGCTCATAGCCTATTGGCTGACACAACAACCATTTTACCACTTTGCATGCTGGGAGTCTAGTGGGCAATAAATAGTTCGAAAATATCAGTCAACAATTTTTTTATTCCTCCCTGTAAATATCATGTATTTTTTATATGTCTTGGGATTTCATTAGAATTACGTCCAGAGGACGCAATTCTAATGAAATTCCAAGACATACTTACAGAGAGAAATAAGAAAAAAATACTCCAAATTTCTTGACTGTTATTTTCAACAATTGCATGCAAAGAGTTGAGAATCTCTTTTGATATTGTCCTATCATTTTTGTCAAGCTCACTTGCAGAAAATGAGACTTTGTGATAGCAATATGTCCGTCTGTACTTTGGTGCGTTCCACAATGTTGATGCAGACAGTGGCCATCTGGTTTATAGCGTGTGAAACAATTGTCAATCTTGTCCTTACATGCAACCGCACAATCAAATTAGGATCTAGCGATTTTGCTGACTGCAGTCAAGTCACTTCAGTGACGGAATGAAAGATAGCATAGACCTGATCTAGACCTGTAATTATGAAACTTGCGAAAATGTGTTTGCCATAGACTGTGTCAGACTGTGCCAACCAGATTCTTCTTAGTTTCAAGCATGCTAACTGGGTACATGCTCACAATGTTATATAACCGTTGGAGCGGACTGTGTTGATCCTAGGGGCCGTTTCACTAAACTTTGTATGACTAAAAAGTCAGTGCAAAAGTATGTAAATTTCACATTAACAATGTATTCTTGTAACAAATTCTCGGAATAAATTATTTTCATGACTAAAACATGAGGTAATTTTTCCGCAATAATACAATAATTATGTTTTCAACAATTCTGCAAAAACCAGGAACCCACTTTTCCGATGTTTCGGCACAATGCCTTTATCAAGGTTAGTTTCTACTAAATGCTAAGTGGCATCCATGAAATGGATGCCACTTAGCATTTAGTAGAAACTAATTCCTTGATAAAGGCCTTGTATCGAAACGTCGGAAAAGTGGGTTCCTTGTTTTTAGTAGAATCGTTGAACATTATTATAATATTAATTCTTACCATGCTGAATAAAATTTTGTCGTCTGCTGTTTATTTTTTATTTTCCATTTTTTTTATCATCAAAAAAACATGATTTGACAACACTTAAGAAATCATTTCCATTGTCAAACCATGTTTTTATTGATATAATTTATGTTATAAAGGTTAACTAGTCAGTGTGGTGCATCTATGTATGTGAGGCTTCCACCATGTTACAGGGCATTCTAGGCTCAGGGTTTGCTTTAAAAGTGCAACAGAAACAGCGACAGAAGCACTTCAACCGCCAGATACCTACAGCAGCAGCGCTAATCCAGGTGAGATATCACGTGTTCAATGTACCCTTAAACAGCAGCATCACTAATCCAGGTGAGATCACACGTGTTCAATGTACCCTTACACAGCAGCATCACTAATCCAGGTGAGATCACACGTGTTTGATGTACCATTAAACAGCAGCATCGCTAATCCAGGTGAGATCACACATGTTCAATGAACCCTTAAACAGCAGCATCACTAATCCAGGTGAGATCACACGTGTTCAATGTACCCTTACACAGCAGCATCACTAATCCAGGTGAGATCACATGTGTTTGATGTACCATTAAACAGCAGCATCGCTAATCCAGGTGAGATCACACATGTTCAATGAACCCTTAAACAGCAGCATCACTAATCCAGGTGAGATCACACATGTTCAATGTACCCTTACACAGCAGCATCACTAATCCAGGTGAGATCACACGTGTTCAATGAACCTTTAAACAGCAGCATCGCTAATCCAGGTGAGATCACACATGTCCAATGAACCCTTAAACAGCAGCATCACTAATCCAGGTGAGATCACACGTGTTCAATGAACCTTTAAACAGCAGCATCACTAATCCAGGTGAGATCACACGTGTTCAATGAACCTTTAAACAGCAGCATCACTAATACAGGTGAGATCACACGTGTTCAATGAACCTTTAAACAGCAGCATCACAATCCAGTGAGATCACTAGACATGTTCAAGAACCTTTAAACAGCAGCATCACTAATCCAGGTGAGATCACACGTGTTCAATGAACCTTTAAACAGCAGCATCGCTAATCCAGGTGAGATCATGTGTGTTCAATGTACCCTTAACAACCACATCGCTAATCCAGGTGAGATCAGGTACCATTAAACAGCAGCATCACTAATCCGGGTGAGATCACACCTGTTCAATGTACCATTAAACAGAAGCATCAGGAAGCATGCAGGTGAGATCACATGTGTTTGATGCACCTTTAAACAACAGCATCGCTAATGCAGGTGAGATCACATGTGTTCGATGTACCATTAAACAGCAGCATCACTAATCCAGGTGAGATCACACGTGTTTGATGTACCATTAAACAGCAGCATCGCTAATCCAGGTGAGATCACACGTGTTTGATGTACCATTAAACAGTAGCATCGCTAATCCAGGTGAGATCACACGTGTTTGATGTACCATTAAACAGCAGCATTGCTAAGCCAGGTGAGATCACACGTGTTTGATGTACCATTAAACAGCAGCATCGCTAATCCAGGTGAGATCACACGTGTTTGATGTACCATTAAAATGCGGGAAACAAATGTTGTCATCTTCAGTTTTGAAAAAACGATGTACTCTGTGGTACATGTCTGTCCATGTTTACCGCTATGTGTACTTATCACATCGCATCCTTGTGTTCACACATTGGCCACATGCTGTGTAAATACAGAAAAATATGTATACAGTCAAACTTGCATTAATCGACCACCCAAGGGAGACACCAAAAATGATCGCTTAGAACAATGGTCTCTTAAAAAATGGAAATCCGGGTACTGGTATGTCCGGTTATATGGTTTAACATTCGGAATCAGGAAATCACGAATATTAAACATTAACATAGAAATAAATACATTAGAATACTACCGGTAATGTTTACTGTGCACTTTTCTGAAATATTCAGGCTTTATTTCATCAAAATAGATGAAAGAATTTGAATGTTATTGCGAAATAAAATCGCCTAGCTGAAATCGCAAATAGGCATATACTAGTATCGATACTCGTCAAGAAAATCGGAATTTGGTGAAATAAAAATGATTGCGTATTCTGTACACAACAAAAAAAAGTTTTAAATTTGTGAAATACGCAGATTTTTTCCCATGTGTTAAGTGACCAGTCCTGTTGTTCCCATGTGCTAAGCGAAGATGAGTTATAATTCCCTTTAGTAATCACTAAGGAAACGAGCGAATCAGAACAAGTTTTCAGGTCAATAATCATAAGCAATGCACCATTCACACTTTGACAGTGACAGGGGATTTGAAAGTGGTCGCATAAGATAAAAGTCGCTTAATGCACGTGGTCGCTTATGCAAGTTTGACTGTAATTATATATGCGATAACTTCTGTTGGCATTATCATATGAGCTGGCTCCATCAGTTATATTGTAGCTGTCGTAAGTGACGCACCATATAGAAGAGAGTTAATCAACGACACAAACACTGTTAGTGTGGTATGTGTGACTTTGTCAGATCGCCAGACAGACAAATGTAATAAACGTCAGTTCACACCCCTTGTTATTAGATCAGCCCTGTCAGTGGTGGGCGTGGGTACATGGGCCACCACATAAGAAAAGGGACCTCACAAGATTTCATACACTCCGTGTGATTTTGCATAATTTCTTGAAATGTGTTTACAAAATTTACCACGAATGGCGTCAAAAGTTGACAACTCTGAAAAAAGGGACATTAGGACCCTTTGGTCCCCGACTGAGAAAAATAACGTTTGTAACAATTGTAGATCCTGATCATTGTGTGCAAAGGGATCGGTTGTGGTCTATGGGTAGCGCTTTGCACTTAAATACTGGAGGCTGTATGTTCAATCCCCACCATAGACATGAAAAATACTTGTAGTATATCCATCCCGCTAGAAACAAAATTGCTACCCCGCTCCATACTTCTCACGAGGGTAGAAATTTAACCCTATCTCTTTAATGTAATGCATGGAAGAGTGATATTTGCAATCGGTTATCCGGCGTGTTTCATATGTTAGCGATATAAAACTGTCAAAGCTGTATCAATAAATTATTAATAAAGAACATACACATGCAGACATTTGTTATTTGACCATGTCCAGGTGTTTATCTGACATTTACATGTATATCTTGTAAATTTGAAAGCTTCATTTCGTTATGTTGCATGTTGAATAACAACTAGAGAACAGATGGCTTCCATGGGAAAATTATTTCCTTGTTCCTTTTGGCAATTTACTAGTTCTACATCAAAGATTATTTGTTTAAAGGTATAAACTATACAGTTTACTAAAATTGTACCTACATGCAACAGGTTTGGGTATGCACTTAATTTGGTTGCTCACATTTTTTTAATGGGTCAAATTGTAGCCGTAGATAACATATCGGAGGGGAATTATTGTAGCTACCATCCCACTAGTATTTTTGGATGAGACTTTCAGCCAATGTCCCATCTCTATATGACGTTGCTGTTGCTGGGACGTGCAAGGTGATTATGTTCTAATAATTTACACAGGTACTTCAGCAAGGTGTATGATCATGTGGTACTAACAACAACAACAAGTACTGAAACTTCCAGAATCCATCCAATTGAAAGTATGTATATTCTTTTATATTGTCCTTATTATGTAACGGATTTTGATGAAATATGGCGCATTAAACGCGTCTTGTTAAGCTGCATTTGGTGGTCTCTGTATTTTCGCCAAAACTTCTGTAGTTTTTGCGAAGAATCGATTTCCGTGTCTCTGACACGGAAATCAATTCTTTGCAAAAACGACATAAGTATGTGCCAAACTCCCTGGACCATCAAATGCATCTCATGAAGACGCGTTTGCTGCGCCATATTTCATCAAAATCCGTTGCATATTAAGGAAAATATCAAATAATACTTACTTTGGAGTGGGCGACGTTGTTGTTGTTGTAACCACGTGATCATGCACCTTGTTCAGTGGCCGAATAGCAAATATAGCTTGCACAGTCTGCTCTGGGACTATGCTGGTCATTCACGTTGTGAGGTTCTTTTCCTCAGCCGGAGACCCATTTCTGAACACTGCAGATTGTGTTCATCATGTGTGCTCGTAATGGGGGATCATAGCTAGTTATTTCCCTTTGCAAATCTATTTATAGAGATGTGGTCCTTAATTGGTTTATTTTAGCGTTTATTTCTTACTGAATAACTTGCAAAAATAAAGACTGCAAACAGGGTAGACCCAGATCAGACTGCACATATGTGCAGTCTGATCTGGGTCTACACTGATTTCAATACAATTAATAAAGTGTGAAAATATTGCAGTTCCGGATCAGATTGCGCAGATATATAGGATGATCTGGATCAACACTAGTCGAAAAGACTGTAATGGCTTCTTTACACAACATGCGATATTCGCTTTTATAACAAGCAATTAGGCCATAAAACAAACAAATTGGACCGGATTTCTATAAATAAATTCAAAGGGAACTAACTAGCTAACTATAGTCTGTTTCACGAAAGCTGCCCAAATTTTACGGCTATATAAACAATTCAAAAACAATATTTTTTTGGATAATATTAAATTAAAGGAAAATTTAAGAATGAGCCTTCTTTTTATTTCGAGAAATTTGGTCAAATATTGATTTTATTGCGAGAAAACAATTTCCCCATGTTATATCGACTATCGACTCCGTGAAGATGTCTATGGGGATTTAACATGAGGAATTTTTTTTAATTTTAGAAATACTGGACCGATTTTTAAAATTTAACTTGTTTTCTTAGTTAGATCATATCCAAGCTATCTAGTGAGGTTTCGGAGTCAATTTCCAAATTTTTTCGTTTTTTGACTCCTCCCACACTCCTCTACCTCCTCTTTTTCCCCCATGTTAAATTCCCATAGAGAAATACATTTTTCGTAATAAAACCAATATTTGACCAAATTTCACGAAATAAAAAGAAGGCTCATTCTTAAATTTTCCTTTAATTTAATATTATCGAAAACAATATTGTTTTTGAATTGTTTATGATGATGGCCGTAAAATTTGGGCAGCTTTCGTGAAACAGACAGTAGCTACAATCCCCGATTATGATCACAGATTTATCAGAGATTCATCAGGGATTCCGCTGGGGAAAATAAAAAAATCGCCACTTCAAAAAAAATAAATAATTGGCGATAAAAAAATCATCTTTTTTTTTGTTTTTTTTTCGAAAATTGTAATTTTTATCGCCAATTGTTTATTTTTATCGCCAATTGCGAAAGTGACAAGTGACGATCGCCAGCGGAATCCCTGATTTATCAGAACACCGATTTTGGTGCATAAACAGTGTTTTCAAATATCTCCTGGTGCAGACTGCGCATATGGATGGAAGAGTTTTGAAATAACTTGTTGTAAGCTTGTCATGTATGAAGGGATTTCAAAATAATTTGGCACACGTGTCATCATGATGAGACGGCGTGTCGCGCATAAGACCCATGTCCAGGTTATGGTCACACTTAGAGGTCAAAGTTCAAAGCTTTTTTGACCTGTAAGTTTGTCATGCATACCACAGTATTAAAGGTAAATGCCCACTCAGTAGTAGGTACACAATGTTCTTTATATGAATTAAATAAGTGTATAATTGTGTTACTATTCTGCCAGTTATACACACTTTGAGTGCCCACTATACAGATATAATCATTTAGTAACATTGATTTTACTGATAGTGACGCGCAGTGGTATCCGACTACATGTATTTTCATATGCAAATGAGGCATGACATTTTTTAATTATTTATACTAATTAAATGCGTAAGCTAACCAAATTATAGTTTCGACAGATTATAAAGTATGATCATTGCACATCAAAAATAAATACAGAGAATAAATAGTAATGTCTGTTAACATTTTAAGGAAACACGGTTATCGCCCCTGATATCAGTGTGAAAATTTACGTCTGATATAAAATGTATAATGCCAATCAATATGTGGGGTAATGGTGAATGAATGTATATTTTGCCAGAAAATGTATCAGATGATTTTCAGACTATTCCATTTATAAAAGGGGGTGTTTTGCAAAAAGTGCAGATCCTGATGAGACAGCTCATCTGGATCTACACCTTTTGCCAATACAGGCCTGTGGTGTTTAAAGGGTTAAACAGGACATGTTTGGAAATGGTTACATGGTGCATGTATACTTAATAGTTGCATTTTAGTGGAGATAGAGTAATGGAGATATACAAAGAGTGAGAGCTGAGAAAGAGAAAAAACACTCTTTTGTGTTCACATCTAAATGATCAGTGAAGAAACGTATTTAGTATAGCTGTTTCTAGACAATATCAATATCCTTACAGACTATAAATAAAGTAGTATGCTTGATGGATTACTCGATATAGGCAGAATTTCTGGTTTCATGCGTAATTGTGTTCAGAAATACAAGATACTGAAATATACGCTTCTATAATTTTCCTGATTTGTTTCATCACTTTCTGTGCATACCGAGACCCAGTGCCTTTTAGATGGATTTGCCTGCCACTACCAAATGAGGCACGCTTTGGGATTTTGTACCTTCGGACAAAATGCGTAATTTCATGAAATACGTTTAGAAAATTTATAATATTTTGCATAAATAAACTCAAAAATTGACAAAAATTTCAGAGTACATGCGGAATTTTAATTCCGCATGTACTCTGAAATTTGTGTCAAATTTTGACGTCATTTTGTTAACATATTTCATGAAATTACACAGATTTCCGAAGGAACAAAATCCCATAGCGTGCCTCAAATGTGGTGCGGTTCCCAAAATGGTTGTTACCATGTATTATATTGTCGAAATTGTTCCAATAGATGTGAAATTGGGCTGTGCGAAAGTGTGAGAGAGCCCCAGTAGGTATGGTTACATGGTGCATGTATACTTAATAGTTGCATTTTAGTGGAGATAGAGTAATGGAGATATACAAAGAGTGAGAGCTGAGAAAGAGAAAAAACACTCTTTTGTGTTCACATCTAAATGATCAGTGAAGAAACGTATTTAGTATAGCTGTTTCTAGACAATATCAATATCCTTACAGACTATAAATAAAGTAGTATGCTTGATGGATTACTCGATATAGGCAGAATTTCTGGTTTCATGAGTAATTGTGTTCAGAAATACAAGATACTGAAATATACGCTTCTATAATTTTCCTGATTTGTTTCATCACTTTCTGTGCATACCGAGACCCAGTGCCTTTTAGATGGATTTGCCTGCCACTACCAAATGAGGCACGCTTTGGGATTTTGTACCTTCGGACAAAATGCGTAATTTCATGAAATACGTTTAGAAAATTTATAATATTTTGCATAAATAAACTCAAAAATTGACAAAAATTTCAGAGTACATGCGGAATTTTAATTCCGCATGTACTCTGAAATTTGTGTCAAATTTTGACGTCATTTTGTTAACATATTTCATGAAATTACACAGATTTCCGAAGGAACAAAATCCCATAGCGTGCCTCAAATGTGGTGCGGTTCCCAAAATGGTTGTTACCCATGATTATATTGTTCGAAATTGTTCCAATAGATGTGAAAATGGCTGTGCGAAATGTGTGAGAGAGCCCCAGTTGGTATTGTAACATGTTTTGTTAATTTGATTAAATGTACTAGTGATTATGTCTGGGTGTATCTACCACATGAGCAGCTATTGGCAGTCTCCAGAGAGCAGTGTCTCCTGTGGCTGTGACTGGCGAAATGGGGCTTATGCATTTTGCGACCAGTGCAGATCCAGATCAGTCTGGGCATCCGCAACTTTTTCCCACATTAAGAAGTTTTACGGAGTTTCTCAATTCTGTGTTTTGACTGTCCGTATGTACGTCCATCCATCCGCTGTCCGTCCGTGTGTCCGGCACATTAAGATGTTCACAGGAGTTTCTCAATTATGTCATAACTTCTATATCCCTTGAAGGATTTCTTAAATATTTCAACACAGTATACCTGTGTACCTTGACCTTTTGACCTTCACAACTTTGACCTTTTTCCCACATTAAGAAGTTCGCCGTAGTTTCTCAGTTCTGTCATAACTTCTATATTCCTTGAAGGATCACTTAAATATTTCAACACAGCATACTTGTGGACAAATGCCACACATCCATGCTGTCCCGTAATATGACCTTGACCTTTTTACTTTCACAACTTTTAACTTTTTCACACACTAAGAACTGGAGTTCCTCAATTCTGTCACATCTTCTATAGCCCTTGAAGGATTACTTATGTTATACAATGAAGCTGCCCTTAATATGACCTTCACCATTTGACCTTTACAACTGTGCTTATTAAGACTTAATTTGGTCAATTTAGTTTGCCACAGTTTCTCCAATCTGTCACCGAGGGCATTCGGTGAATATTTACAGTACAAGAAAATGTGGTCTGTTGGCACCAGGGCTTCTAAAATTTTCAGTTTACCGGTTCTGGACCGATTTTTGAACTCTCAGACCGATTGAGATTTGAAAACTACTGGTAGTCTTAACCCTTAGCCTGCTGATCGCGAAAACTGTCGTCTGCTGTTGCTTTATTTTTTGCCCTGTTTCTCAATAAAAACATGGTTTGACAGCACTTTAGAATCATAAAACAAAAACAGCAGACGACAACATTTCATTCAGCAGGCTAAGGGTTAAAAATCGGTCCGAGAAAAATTGCCAGTCGGCTGCTATTTCGCTATAAACCTTTACAGAACAAGAAAATGTGGCCTGTTGGCTGTGTGCACACAGCCAACAGGCCACATTTTTTTGTTCTGTAAATATTCAGTTCTGATTTTGGGATTTACTGCCATCAAAACAGGTAACATATGGGATTCGACCCCGTAACCCGGTGTCACAGGAAATTCTTAAGGGGGGAAGATTTCCAGGGTCGAGCCTGGAAATATTCCCCCTGGGGAAGAATTTCCTAGGAAATTCTCCCCCCCGGGGGGGTAATATTTCCAGGCCCGACCCCAGGAAATTCTCCCCCCCACCCTGGAAATTCTCCCCCCCCCCCCCCCCCACCCAAAACCCCCCCCACCCAAAAGTTTGTGTTTGAATGCTACAAAGCAGAATTATTTCCCACCAAACATGTGCACATGCACGCACAATGTATGCCATTTGGTAGTATAAGAAAGGGGAACATAAAAAATCAACTCCATTCACACCCCACCCCAATCTACCATATGCATAGTGTAAGTCCCTTGATAGACAAGAATATCACAAGATTGGGGGAAGATTTCTGATCAAGTGAAAATGTTTGTGTAGGACAGTTATCATGTGACGAATATTGGCAGGGGGAGAGAGGGGGGGGGGAGATTTTCTTAGGAAATATCCCCCCCAACCATCTACCATATGCATAGCGGATGTGAATGCCTCTTTGTAGACAAGAATAACCCCCCACATCCCTCATGATGAAATAATGTATGTTGGTGTAGAACATATAGCATTTGGCATGTATTGAGGGAGAGGGGGGGATTTTCCTAGGAAATATCCCCCCCCCAACTACCATATGCATAGCAGATGTGGATGTCTCTTTGTAGTGTAGACAAGAATAACACACGATTGGGGGAGTATTTCTGATGAAATAATGTATGTTGGTGTAGAACAGATAGCATTTGGCATGTATTGAGGGAGGGGGGGGGGGAGATTTTCCTAGGAAATGTTCCCCCCCCCACCAACCAACTACCATATGCATAGCGGATGTGGATGTCTCTTTGTAGACAAGAATAACCCATGATTGGGGGAGTATTTCTGATGAAATAATGTATGTTGGTGTAGAACAGATAGCATGTGGCATGTATTGGTGGGGGGGTGGGGGGGAATTTTCCTAGGAAATATTCCCTCCCCCCAACCATCTACCATATGCATAGCAGATGTGAATGTCTCTTTGTAGACAAGAATAACCCCCCCCCCTCCCCCCCTCATCATGATGAAATAATGTATGGTTGGTGTAGAACAGATAGCATTTGGCATGTATTGAGGGAGGGGGGAGATTTTCCTAGGAAATATCCCCCCCCCCCAACTACCATATGCATAGCGGATGTGGATGTCTCTGTGTAGACAAGAATAACCCACGATTGGGGGAGTATTTCTGATGAAATAATGTATGTTGGTGTACTAGAACAGATAGCATTTGGCATGTATTGAGGGAGGGGAGGGGAGAATTTTCCTAGGAAAATATTCCCCCCCCCCACCCCCACCAACCAACTACCATATGCATAGCGGATGTGGATGTCTCTTTGTAGACAAGAATAACCCCCCCCCCTCCCTCATGATGAAATAATGTATGTTGTGTAGAACAGATAGCATTTGGCATGTATTGAGGGAGGGGGGGAGATTTTTCCTAGGAAATATCCCCCCCCCCCCCCGCCACCAACCAACTACCATATGCATAGCGGATGTGGATGTCTCTTTGTAGACAAGAATAACCCACGATTTGGGGAGTATTTCTGATGAAATAATATATGTTGGTGTAGATCAGAAATACTCCCGCAATCACCTGCTATTCTTCTCACATACACATCCACATCCAATCACATCCACTTTGCATATGGTAGATGGTGGGGGGGGGATATTTCCTAGGAAAATCTCCCCCCCCCCCCACCAATACATGGCACATGCTGTCTGTTCTACACCAACATACATTATTTTGTTTCATCAGAAATACTCCCCCAATCGTGGGCTATTCTTGTCTACAAAGAGAAAATCACATCCACTATGCATAGGGTAGATGGTGGCGGGGGGGGAATATTTCCTAGGAAAATCTCCCTCCCCCCACCAATACATGCCACAGGCGGGGGGGGGGGTGGATATTTCCTAGGCTTAAGCCTGGAAAATCTTCCCCCCCCCCCGGGGGAAGATTTCCAGGGGGGTGGGGAGATTTCCTGTTACAGGTATAAAATGACCTTAGATGTTGACAGGCCATTAAACAGCATTAAATAAATCAATGAATGAAACAACATTCATGCTTCTAACAAGCTTTATAGATCAGGCTACAGGAGTGTGCTATTTGACCAAGAGGTACACTGGTCACAAATCCCATAAGCCCCATTCAGCCACAGCCACAGATGTCTTTGAAAAGGTAACTAGAGACATTTGCAACATTTGTGTAGCCTGATAACCACTGTTCGCCATTCCACAAGATATATAGGTCATTATCACATTACTGGGATGTGATATTTGATCAGGAGATGCACTGGTCGAAAATCCCATAAGCCCCATTTCTCCAGACATGTATACTCCAGAGTATGTGGCGCTGCCACGCGGCCGAGCCGTCATTCAAGTCGTCGGCGACGTGGCGAGTCCACACCCGGCACCACCATTCGCACTACTATCGGGCGGGCACCGGGCCCACTAACTCCGCCCTAACCAAGATGGCGCGCCGGGCCAGCCTGCTCACGCGCCGGTTCTCCCGTGCGAACCTCACCACCCACGACCCGCCTGACACTCCCGGCACCAGCTCACCGACCACGGAGCGCAATAAAACAGGTATACAGTCTAGACTCGTTACTCAAAGTCCAGGGGAAAGAGACGAATACTTTGAGTTAACAAAACTTTATTATGGGAAAACATATACTTGGCACCAAGAATTTGACTTTGAGTGTATATGAAATATTTTAATAAATATTTCAGATATAATACTTGCACACTATCATGGACCAGTGATACTTGCACACTATCATGGACCAGTGATACTTGCACACTATCATGGACCAGTGATACTTGCACACTATCATGGACCAGTGATGTGCACCACAAACCACTCTGAAACAAATGACGTTCATGTTACCTTCACCTGCAATTTCCATATTTACATATAGTTTATTTTTATATGAGACGTATTATGTATTATGTATTTACCTTGGGCGGGCGGGCGGGCGGGGCGCGATCGGGTGCAGCTTGTCCACGATATAATTAGAGTTCTACTTGGCAGATTGTAAACTTAGTATACATGTTTATCACGGCAAGACGAAGACACCTATTGATTTTGAAAAATTTCCGATGACTTATCTCCCCTTGGCGGCCATTTTTAATTTTCGCACTCTGTATTCTTGTCCACGCAATAACTCAAGTTCTACTTCACCGATCGTAACCAAATTCAGAATACATGTTTATCACGGCAAGATGAAGAAGCCTATTGAAAAAAAGATCTGATAACATATCTCCCCTTGGCAGGCATTTTTTTATTTTCAGACTCTTTGTATCTTTGCCCACGCAACTCGAGTTCTACTTGACGGATCATAACCAAAGTCAGTATACATGTTTATCATGTCACGATGAAGAACCCTATTGGTTTCCAGTGAGTTAAATACCCCTTGTCGACTGGCCTTGCCTCGACGGGCATATATTGTGACCTTCGACACTCTTGTTTGGTTTCAGTTTGTACATTCAATACTATTCAACATATAGCCATCAGATTTGCACACTAACATGAGCCTGTGATGTGCACCGCTAATCCCTCTGAAACAAATGACCTTCATGTCCTGCAATTCCCATTCTTACATATAGTACCGCCGATTTGTGAATACTTTTCACGAAATTGCGCACTTCGTGTCACAAGCATGAAACTTGGCACAATGATAAAACATGATGCACTGAATATTTTTGGATATGGACGCAATCGAAAAAAGTCAAGATGGCCGCCATATTCAAAATGGCCGCCAAGCTGTTTTGTCTGTCGATATAGGCTCTTCTATGTAAATTTCCTTTGAGATAAAGTCCTGAAAATTTCACAAAATGGTAAATTTGAATCGTAGCATTGGAAACAAAATCCGAAAAATCAATAAAAAAGCAAGATGGCCGCGAAATCCAAGATGGCCGCCTGAGTAATAGACATTTTCCGGTAAAATTGCTCCATATTTTAACATTTTCATTGGAAAAAGCGAGCCGATTGTGTGCCTAATTTTAACCTACGTATTCACAGTCAATGACGCTTTTATGTATACATTCGCCATTGATTTAATGCATCTTGCAGACCGTGTATGGCATTATCAAAGTACAATGTACATGCATGTGGTAGCGAAATTAAGACATAGCTTGATAACAAGCACATAAGCCCATTGTTCATGGATACGCTAACTTGACGTATAGTATGTCGTTGGAAGCTGTTTTAACACCGCTGCGTGACCGGCGGGCCGGCCGCCCACACTATCCCCCCCCGCGAGTATGTAGTTAGTTATCTTTTGTCGGCCGCCCACCATATTGTCGGCCGCCCACACGAATCGCTGATTTGGTATCTCCGGGGTGTACATGTATTTCAAATAAATCAATTGCAGCGTACGAGGTATAAAACACAGCGTTGTTATTCTCGACAACAATCAGTTAGAACGTTAATGAGTACAGAAAAAGCACAGTGTTGTTAATACTGACACCAATCTGACAGGTATGACGTCAGAGTAAAAATATCACAGCGCGTCAGAGTAAAAATATCACAGCGGTGTTAATATTGATAAAGCCAATAAACAGCTATATTATGCAAGTCGAATGTACTTGGTACCAAATCGTTGCAGTCAACCTCAGACTGCCATGACGTAAACACGTTGTATTGCATCACCGACGAATAATACTAGAGCAGATCTATACATAACTATATTTTTAATTTAGCTTTGTAAATTAAAAACATTTGTCGCAGTGTCGTAACCAGGTGGTAAAAGGATAAACCCTCGGCCTGTTGCTGGTTTGCGGTGTGTTATTGTTTATTATAGGTCACTTAGGCAACTACCTCGTCGTTATAAATTACAGCGTTGTTAAGAAAACGCAAAGAAAACGATAATTGAATTTGTCGCAGCGAATTCGTCGATAATCGAACGTATCATGGCTGATACTGAACTTACCGAAGATCGAACGAATGTAGTTGGTGGTGATCAGCATAAACCCATAAACCTGATCGCCCAATTGACAGGGAACTGTGTATTTTGTGTAAACACGCAACACGCGATGTTCTTCAGTGGATCTGGCTGACACAAAGAGTGCAAATTGCCGCTGCTGGATACGAATCATTGGCACGGAACCTTGAAGAGTTTAAGCAGCTTGGATTGTTACCAGCTGATATTGACGTCGCTAGCTTATCTCATACAGATGGGCTAGTGGACTCATTCACACGGCATAGAGACAAAGTGGCACATAAACATGTCGCAACACAGTTGATACAGAAATCTACAACGAGCAAAAAAGAGACGATCACCCCGACGATGATAGTAAACCTGGAAGTTAGTAGCCAATGTCAGTCGAAGGTAACGCGATCTACCTCTGGTACAGTGCAAGAGAAGTGTAGCACTTGCTTCTTCTGTGATGCAGGGTCGGAATCAGGTGATCTTAGGAAAGCATCAATTTTTCGTTTACACAAACGTGTAAACAGTGTGCTGAAATCTTAAATGATAGCATGCTATTGGGTAAGCTTAGTGCAGGTGACATGATGGCACAAGATGCTGTGTATCATGTCAACTGCCTGTCCTTACTGTACAGGAAGGCAGCAAATGTGAGTACCGATGATGCAGAAGAATATACCAGGATAAAAGGATCGCACGGCATTGTCCTTGCAGAGGCTTGTAACATATATAGATGACGCTAGAAACAGAGAGTGGTGACGTCCATTAGTATTGAAACTAGCAGATTTGGCAAATAAGATGTACACGTCACGATTACATCAACTCGGTGTTGATGTATGGGTAGGCTACAGACTACACATTTCAAAAACAGACTTCTGGCTCACTTTCCGGACATGGAAGCGCACAAGCATGGTCGGGACGTTTTGCTTGCATTCAATGAGGACATTGGTATTGCCCTAAAAACAGCTTATGACAGGGATTTTGACGACGATGGCATTATTCTTGCTAAAGCAGCCACAATTGTCCGCCGAGACATATTTAGCAACACTGGTTGACATGATCTTACGTGGACCGAATATCAACACCAAATCTGGTAACGTACCTGAGGCTCAAGCATCCCTCACTATAGCTCAGCTGTTGCAATTTAATTGCACGATTCGACGACGTGAAGGCTCAACTGCGTCATATCACAGGAAATCTCGAGAACCTCCACTTCCAATATATACAGGTCTACTTGTACACGCCGAAACTAGAAAGCGTGGTGGTTCTCATAGACAAGTTGTATGACTTGGGTCTTTCTATTTCCTATGACAGAGTACTGGATTATATCCACAGAAATGGGAAATAGTGTCTGCAAGCAATTTGAGAAGGTCTGCTTGTTGTGTCCGCCGAAAACTTCGTAAAGGCATTTTCACTACCAGTGCTGTTGATAACATTGATCATAACCCGACATCCACAACAGCACAGGGTGCCTTACACGGAACAGGAATATCCATATTTCAACATCCCACTTCAGAGTGTGGTGGAGAGGATAGAGGGGTGATCGTCATTGATGAGAAGGAAAACTCAAAATCGAAAATCTATATCAGCATTACCAGAGACCTACACGAGTATAATGCCTGTTATATTACGTGAGAAAGAGCCATATGTTACCTGAGGGTCATGGAGTTCTTAAGCGAAGAGTGTGCAAGCATGACGGTATGTTTGTAAAACAGCAGTATGAGTGGCTAGACCATACGAAAAATATTGTATGTCAAAAACTGGCAGGTGCTGACCAGGACATGACTGTTTCATGGGCCGCCATACCAATCGTCTGGAAACAGAGAAGCACACTGCATGCGGTGAGATACCTGTGGACATTAGTGTTCTGTTGTGGCCCTATTTCAAGAACAGGCGAAGTCACCTGCCATGATACATCATGCAATGGATGTGATACGCCGCGCCCCACCAGAGTTTCTTAACCCCGGCCAAATACCTGTCATGGCTTGTGATCAGCCACTGTATGCTGTCGCCAAAATCATACAATGGAATTGGCCAGATACGCATGGGGAAGGTCGTATTTTTTTATCATGTTTGGTGGCCTGAACATAGAAATGGCCGCACTGAAAACACTTGGAGACTGGCTACAAGATAGTGGATGGACTGCTGCTATTGCAGATGCATAATTGCATCTTCTGGCCTCCGCAGATTCAATTTATCAAGCAGTACATGTGACGCGAACCCGACATGCCACCACCAAGTAACAGCAAGCAGTTTGTACATATTGATGACGAAGCATACAAGAAGTACGTGACCGGGCTTGACAACGAGGAACATCCGCTAACATTTGATGAATGGAGAGCGAAACGAGCTGCAAAGAGTCCACAGTTTCTGTACTGGTCCATTACAACTTGATTTTCGGAGCTGACTGTGTTGGTGTTTGTTCAGTCCATCGCAGTGGCAATTTTCATTTGTACAGAGAAGCATTAACCAAACTGATACCCTGGTTTCTTTGCGATGGACTATACGCACTATTCGCGATGGCTCAGTCACTTTCGTGACATGATATATCCCTCCCCAAAATCGCACCAAGTTTGGTAAAGGAGTTTGAAGCGGGACACTTTGTTGTTCACAAGTCAGCAGATCATTTTTCTGCCATAGCCATCGACACGCTCACGAGCAAACAACACCATGTGTTAAGGGTGATGGGGGAGCTGTGGGGCTTACGGAGAATTTCGGCTGAGCTTCTGAGGTGGATGGTATCAGGACCAGAGATGGCCAGAGTGGTCGGTGAGTTTTCAAGCAATCTCTAGAACATGTCAAACCCGATCAGAGCCACGGTCCCAATATCTACACCATCACGAACAAGTAAAGAGCACTCAGACAGCATTTCAAAGACAGGTGACTGCGCTTTGTTTCTGTGATAGAGAAAAATGGGCAATCCATTCATGGATGACAGTTGCGATCTTTTAGTACTAGATACGCGAGACATAGTGGATTCAGAAGTCATAAACACAGTCCGGAACAGTTCAAACAGGAAGGAACAAAGCAATTCCAGAGTTTCTTCGACAGTCGTCTTGAACAAAAGATCTACGTCACTGTTTCAGCCAATCACGAGAAACAAATTACGCGCTGTTTGGCTCTCTACCGACACGAACTGTATCAAAAGAAAAGCAACAGCTTATGTCCCTGAAAAAAGAACTGTTCCTTGTTCTCGCAATTATACATCGCATGTCAGGTCCGCGGTGGTGGACCTTGATTGAGTTTTTTAGTCATGAGAACCAGGCATGTCCACCATCCATTTCACAAACTTGGACAATTAGCACGGGCACGAAGTCTGATCTTGTACACTGTTTGGAAAACTCGGTTGATGCCGAAGAAGATACACCTGGGGTTGAAGCCTTACTTCTGGATGGCGCCGCTGTTGTACACATGTTGAAGACCGGTGCTGCGAAGACATTTCATCATACGCACATGATGTATTCGTAAAGTATGTCAACTCACAGCTGCAGCATGTTAGGAGAATCGACATATCTGGGATTCCTACAACCCCGACAGTTTGAAAGCGACGGCACGTGCCAAAACGAGGAAGTGGCACCCTACGGCGAGTCATCCGGACCAATACATTACCTGGCAATTGGGACTCATTCCTGAAACTATCTGAGAACAAGACAGAACTCTTCAAGTATCTGGCTGATGTGTCCATGACGATCGGAAATCGCGATAAGCAAGTTTATTTCCACTTATGGAGTTTCTGTACTGTGTAACCATGACAGAGATATTCGCAATTTGTCGCCATTGTACACAAGAAGAAGCCGACACTAGACTACTGCTGCATGCAGCGGATTGCGTCCGGTTAATGGGTACAAGCGTGTGATGCTTGTAGTAACAGTAGACACCGTGTTATTGTGTTGGCAAACAGCCATTGTTTCGAAAATTGGCTTGGTGCTACGGAACTGTGGATAGCATATGGTGTCGGCAATGAAGAAGTTTAGGTACATTCCTATCCATGGTATAGCTGACGCTTTGGGACATGAATAAATGTAAAGCGCTACCAGTTTTCCATGCGTTTACTGGTTGTGACCAGACGTCATCCTTTGCCGGAAGAGGAAAGAGAACTGCATGGGAAACGTGGAAGCTTGACAATGAGATCACGGGCGCATTCATGGCAATGAGTAATGTCCCTACCATAGACATGGTAGACAGCAGATGCCATCCATTGAGCGTTTTGTCGTATTGTTGTATGACATAACAAGTACCTGCATGACGGTGAATGAAACTCGCAAAGACTTGTTCACTAGGAAAGGAAGGTTGATGGACACTATTCACCAACGCTGCCGCGTTGTATGAACATGGCTAAGAGGGCGGTTTATCAGGCGGGTCATTGCTGGGGACAAACACTATCACCATGTCCCGTGCTTCCATCTCCATCGGAATGGGGTTGGACCCGACTGAGTGCACTGGTATGGGAACCAGTTTGGACCACACTTCCTGGAGCATCAAAGGTGTGCCACCAACTCATCACATGTGGTTGTCAGCCTGCCAAAGGGTGCAGTGGGCATTGTAAATGTGTCAAGGCATGTCTGAAATGCACAGCTCTCTGCAAATGTGGCGGTGACTGTGAACGTGAGTAATCAATCTGATAGGACGAATGTAGAGAAAACAAGCTGATCCCACAAAACACTTTAGAATCGATGACAACTACATCAAGGTACTTTACTCCGTGACATTGGTAATTTGTGGTCCAAAATACAACGCAGCAGAAAATAAACGTCGAAAAGTAATTTTATGAAACTTCCGAGTGTGGCGGCCATCTTTAAATGAGTGTCATCTTGAATAATTTCAAGCTGTTCTACATATTAAATCATATGTAGACCCAGTGTTATCAATTTTTTACCAGAACAAACCATTGCACTTTGACCGCTTGTTTGTCTCATGAATTTCATAACTAAATGCCGTAAAATAATCATATTTTGGCGGCCATCTTTAAATCTCCACCATTTTGAATGTTGTCATATCACATATCATCATAAATAATCTGCAATCGGAACTATGTCGTTTATAATATTTGCTAGCTGAAAACTCTCGAAAAAACACATTAATAAGAAATATATGTAAAGAAAGAAGTGAGATTGGCGGCCATCTTGAAAGTGGCGGCCCATTTTGAGTTTTTTTTGCTTGGCGTCCATATCACAAATGATCAGTATGTTAAACTCTACCAGTATGCAAAGTTTCATACTTGTGCCAGAAAGTGCGCAATTTTCGCACAAATCGGCGGTACTAATAGTTGTTTCTCTTGGTTAAAGTTTTTTGTTTCAGCTTGTATTTTCAATACCCTTCAGCATAAAACCATCATATGTGCACACTAGCATGAGCCAGTGCTGCGCACCATAAACTGCTGTGAATCAAATGACCCCCCCCATGTGACGATACAGTTTTTGTTTGACCTTGTATTTTCAATACTGTTTGGCATATAGCCATCATACTTGCGCACTATGATGAGCCAGTGGTATGCACCACCAACCACTGTGAAACAAATGACCTTCATGCAGGGCTCCAGATAAGGAATTAGTAATTGAGTATTGTCACTCCATCATTTCTGAAGCAATTGGGTATTTCAAAAATTTAATTGGGTAAAATATAATCACAGTACTGTTTACACATCAACAGACAGCAATTATTGAATAGTTTGCTTCGGAATGAAAACATGTCTTGGCATTTCATTAGAATTGTCTCCTTGGAGACAATTCTAATGAAATACCAAGATGTGTTTTCATGGAAAATAAGAAAAATATGCTATAATTGTGGTCTGTTTATTGCATGATAAACGTACCACAAAATTTGTATTGCTTTTTGATACTCGCTATGTCTGATTTCAATTGGGTTTTTGGCAATTTTAATTGGGTATTTAAGCAAATACGCAGCTTATATGGAGCCTGCCTTCATGTGACTTTGATCTACAATTACCATACTTACATAGTAATTTGCCTTGGTTACATTTTTTGTTTGAGCTTGTATCTGGTAAAACCTTTAAACTGCAATAGCTGTAGGCTTGATGGTTGGTATTATCTGCCTTATAATATGTCATTAATTTAGATTTTTTATTCGACCCTGGGGTCATGGATTATCTCCCCCTATTGGAAATAGAATTTGACAATTTTGTCTTGTAACTCGTAAAATTTTAAACCATAATAGCTGGTGGTATATAGCTTATTTATGGTGTGCAGGTGGTAATTTATCAGGATTCATCCGTACCGGAATCCTGAACGGAGACCAGTAGCCTATTTCATCAACATTGCAAAGTATACTTTACTAGCAAAGTATACTTTGAGGGAATAATCATTTATTTTTCCTGAAATGCATTATTTCATATAGAACTAACAAATGCATATATTTCATGATTAAAAGTATGCAGAATTATTATACTGAATTTATTACATTATCACAGCCATAAAATGGCTGTGATAATGTAATAAATTCAGTATAATAAAAATTAATAAATTTAAAAAAAAATTGAAAATTTCTCCCTCAAAGTATACTTTGCTACTAAAGTATACTTTGCAATGTTGATGAAATAGGCTACTGGTTTGGCCCTCATGTACGTCTTGGGCTTTCTTGTATGTGAGAGTTTAATCTGGTTATACCCCTTATATAAGTAATATGATTATTCGTAATCCTAGGGAAGGGACCAAGTGACTTTGGTGTGGTACGGACCTGTAGCCTATTTCATCAACATTGCAAAGTATACTTTAGTAGCAAAGTATACTTTGAGGGAGAAATTTTCAATTTTTTTAAAAATTTATTAATTTTTATTATACTGAATTTATTACATTATCACAGCCATTTAATGGCTGTGATAATGTAATAAATTCAGTATAATAATTCTGCATACCGGTACTTTTAATCATGAAATATATGCATTTGTTAGTTCTATACGAAATAATGCATATCAGGAAAAATAAATGATTGCTCCCTCAAAGTATACTTTGCTAGTAAAGTATACTTTGCAATGTTGATGAAATAGGCCCTGGCATCAGGTCGGGTTATTCTAATTTGCCGTGAAACACCAACAAACAAACAAACTTATGGTGTGTAGATGAACAAAGTCAATTTAAATGTTTGATTCGACCCCTGGTCATGGATTATCTCCCCACTTTGGACAATGCTGACTTGCAACTGGTAAAACTTATAAACTGTAATAGCTTGAGGGCTGATACTTGGTACGTAGCTTCTTTATGGTGTGTAGATGAGCAAATTGTTTTTCTGTTTTAGATTTGACACAGGGCCATGAATTATCTCCCTTTTTGGACTAACTTTACAATTTTGCCTCACTTACTATCAAAGGTAGGTGGGGCATCCGTGTTCTAGTTTTGAGATCGGGTAACCAAATAAACAGCCAAAATCAATGTTCAATTTTTGTCGAGCCCGCTTGCGGAAAGCGAGACATAGTGATCACAATGACGTACAGGTGTCCGTGCGTCCGTTAGTCTGTCTTGGCCAACATCGGGGGTTTAGGAGCTTAGGGGCGTGGTTAGGAACAAAAGATTCCTTTGTATTATTCAGTTAGCTCGTAATTCTATTGAAATTTAGGAGCTATTCCTTTGATCTTTTAAAGAACAAATAGCTCATAACTCCCAAATCTTTGAACGTCCGTCCGTCCGTCCGTCCGTCCGGGCCAACATCGGGGGTTTAGGAGCTTAGGGTAAGGGTTAGTAACAAAGGATTCCTTTGTTATAGTCGGTAAGCTCGTAATTCCATTGATCTTTAGGAGCTAATCCTTTGATCTTTTAAAGAACAAAAAGCTCATAACTCCCAAATGTTTGAACGTCCGTCCGTCCGTCCATCCGTCCTTCCGAAATCTGCGTTAAACATTTTAAATACCTTATATCTCTGCAGTCCTAAGTCACATTGACTTGAAACTTCATATACTTATTAGTCATCATCCATATATTCATGCTGTATCCCACTCATGCGGCCCCTCTGCCCAAGGTCAAGGTCAAATGACTTAGAAGTTTGCATTAATTATTTTCGTAAAAATTTGCGTTAAAAGTTTTCAAATACCTACTACCTCTGTAACTGCAAGTCGGATTTGCTTGAAACTTTGTATGCTTATTGTGCATCATCCATATTCATTCTGTGTCCCACTCATGCGGCCCCTGTGCCCCAAGGTCAAATGACTTGGAAGTTTGCGTTAAAGTTTCTGTTAAAATTTGCGTTAAAGTTTTCACATGCCTACTATCTATATAACCATAAGTCAGATTTGCTTGAAACTTTGTATGCTTATTTCATCATCCATATTTGCATTACATAGCCTGCCCATGTGGTCCATATGCAAGGTCAAGGTCAAATGACTTTGAAATTTGTGTTAAAGTTTTTACATACCTTATATCTCCACAACATTTACTTCGATTTACTTCCAACATCCAATACTTCTTATTCATTATCCATATTTTCATTCTATAGCCTTCCCATGTGGTCCACATGCCCACGGTCAAGGTCAAATGACTTTGACATTTGTGTTAAAATTTTTACATACCTTATATCTACACAACACTTACTCCGATTTACTTCAAACTTCAAATAATTCTTTATTATCATCCATATTTTCATTCTATAGCCCACCAATATGGCCCACATGCCCAAGATCAAGGTCAAATGACTACAGTTTGCGTTAAAGCTTTTACATACCTTATATCTCCACAAATCTTGTTATATATTTTATTGCATTCTGATGGGAATAACATTAAGAAAAATCCCTTTATAGTGCTGTTATCCCTTTCAAAACCACAAGCCTGTATAGTGTTATTGGCAGATAGTGTAGATCCAGATGTGCTGGCTCGTGACGAGCCGTCTCATCAGGATCTGCACTTTTTGCAAGTAATTTCACATTTTTGAGAACAAAAACACCACCTTTTCATAAATGAACTAGTGAGAAAATAATTTTGTGAAGATTGGGTTGGTCCGGTAATTAACATAAAATTAGATTCCAGTTCCTTAAGAGTGAAAGGGTTGATTATGTTGGCATATTTCCAGGCAGGGTCACGCTATCTATTCTCGCTAAACACAGAGGTAAACGTTTGTTGTTCCACATTTCTGTTCTCACGGCAAACACAGATTTTTGTATAGTGAAGTTTATTGTATATTTCTTGTTTTTTACTGCACTGCACTACTTGTATTAATAAGGACTTCATTTTTTGTCGAGCCCGCTTGCGGAAAGCGAGACATAGTAATCACAATGACGTCCGAGTGTCCATGCGTCCGTGTGTCCGTCCGAGCAACCAAGGGTGTACAAGGGGCCATGGGGCGGAGCCTAACACAAATCCTTTGATTTATTCCGTATGGCCCCTTATTCTATTCATTACAAGGGGCCATCTCTTTGATCTAGAACAATGGAAATGGCCCCTTCTTCACTATTGGTGGGCCGTTCGTCCGTCCGTCCGTCCGTCCGAAATCTGTAGTGTTTAAATACCCTTTATCTCTGCAGACTAGTCATAAGTCACATTGACTTGAAACTTCATATGATTATTAGTCATCATCCATATATGCATGTTGGATCCCACTCATGTGGCCCCTGTGCCCAAGGTCAAGGTCAAATGACTTAGAAGTTTGCGTTAAATTTTTGTCAAAATTTGTGTTAACGTTTTCAGATACCTATTATCTCTGTTACCGTAAGTTGGATTTGCTTGAAACTTTGTATGCGTATTGGTCATCATCCATATATTCATTCTGTGTCCCACTCATGCGGCCCCTGTGCCCCAAGGTCAATGCCAAATGACTTAGAAGTTTGCGTTATTATAAAATCTGTGTTAAAGTTTTTAGATACCTTATATCTTCACAATTGTTACTCCAATTTACTTCCAACTTCCAATACTTCCTTTTCGTCATTCATATTTTCATTCTATAGCCTGCCCATGTGGTCCACATGCCCAAGGTCAAGGTCAAATGTCTTTAAAATTTGCGTTAAAGCTTTTACATACCTTATATCTCCACAACCCTTAATTCAAACTTCAAATAAATAAACTCTGAGACCATCAAATGCCGCGGCGGGTTCGACATATGGGCCGCGGCCATCTGGTTTAAAAATTAAGCCATTACATTTGAGCTTGAAACTGTAAACTATTCTGCTATTTTGTTATTGTGGCATGTCTTTTATTATACCCCCCGCAACGAGTTGTGGGGGGGGGGTATACTGGAGTCACGTTGTCCGTGTGTCCGTGTGTCCGTGTGTCCGTGTGTCCGTGCGTTTGTGCGTCCATGCGTCCGTCCGTCCGTCCGTCCGTCACTAAACTTAATATCAGAGAAATATTGTTATAACTTCTATTTCCTTCATCTAAAATGCTTAATATTTCATGATGTGCCAAATCCATGACTGTCCAACCCCGGCTGATCCCAAGGTCAAGGTCAAATACTTAGTCTCTTTATAAAACTTAACATCAGAGAAATTTGTTGCAACTTCTATTTCCTTCATCTAAAAAATGCTTTATATTGCACACATGCATTCCTGTAAGGTTCTACTACCATGCTGTGCCAAATCCATGACCGTTCAACCCCCGCTGATCCCAAGGTCAAGGTCAAATACTTAGTCTCTTTACAAAACTTAACATCAGAGAAATATGTTATAACTTCTATTTCCTTCATCTGAAATGCTTAATATTTCACACATGCATTCCTGTAAGGCTCTACTACCATGCTGTGACAAATCCACGACCGTCCAGCCCCCGCTGATCCCAAGGTCAAGGTCACATACTTAGTCTCTTTACAAAACTTAACATCAGAGAAATATGTTATAACTTCTATTTCTTTCATCGAAAATTCTTAATATTTCATGCATGCATTCCTCTAAAGCTCTACTATCATGCTGTGATAAATCCCCGCTAATTTCGAGGTCATGGTCACATACTTGGTCTCTTTACAAAACTTAACATCAGAGAAATATGTTATAACTTCTACTTCCTTCATCTAAAAGCTTAATATTTCACACATGGATTCACGACCGTCCAACCCCCGCATGTATTTGAACATGTATATGTACTTCTACAGGTAATATATGGGATTTAGTACTAAACCCATTGACCCGGCCTTAAATGACCTTAGCTGTTGATAGGCCGTTAAACCCCAACAAACAAACAAAACAAATAAACCAACTCCTGCTGATCCCAAGGTCAAGATCAAATACTTGGTCTCTTTACAAAACATAACATCAGAGAAATAAGTTATAACTTCTATTTCCTTCTTTGAAAATTCTTAATATTTCACTCGTGCATTTCCCTCTAAGGTTGTACTATCATGCTGTGACAAATCTACGACCGTTCAACCCCCTCTGATCACAAGGTCAAGGTGACATACTTAGTCTCTTTACAAAACTTAACATCAAAGAAATATGTTATAACTTCTACTTCCTTCATCTAAAATGCTTAATATTTCACACATGGATTCCTGTAAGCCTCTACTACCATGCTGTGCCAAATCCACAATTTCTTTCATCAAATATTCTTAATATTTCATGCATGCATTCCTCTAAGGCTCTACTATCATGCTGTGACAAATCCCCGCTGATCTCAAGGTCAAGGTCACATACTTAATCTCTTTACAAAACTTAACATCAGAGAAATCGGTTATAACTTCTATTTCCTTGCTCGGATCTGCTTCACATTTCACACACGCATTGCTCCAATGGACCTCTACCACCCTGTGACAAATTCACGTTTGTGCCGCCCCCGCTCAGCCCAGAGTCAAGGTCACAAGCCCACACACTTGGAAAATGTTTACATATTTAGGGGTAGCTGGGCTCACACGGGGGGTATTCCGTAAGCCTTGCTTACTGACCAATCTAGTTTACAATATTTTTGTCTCTTTTTCCGTTGTCATCATCATTGTCAGCATCAACAAATGTTCAACAGTTTGTACAAGCCTCTTCATCATAGTATAACTTTTATATTACTTGATGGATAGCTTCAATATTTGGACACTTGATATATGTGAGCATTTAAAACACACACATGCCACCATTAAAATGACCTTGACCTTTTTTACACTTAGCCATCATTTGTTTGTGTCAAAAAGTTTGTACAAGTTTCTTCAAGTTTCTTCATCATGATATACCTTTAATATTACTTAGCGGATTGCTTCAATATTTTGACACTTGATACAAGTGAGCATTCGGAACACACTCATGCTGCCATTAACATGACCTTGACCTTTTTTACCTTCACATTTTTTTGCGGAACACTTAGCCATCATTTTTTTGTGTAAAAAAGTTTGAAATTTCTTCATCATGATATAACTTTAATATTACTTAGCAGATTGCTTCAATATTTGGACACTTGATACATGTAAGCATTTGGAGCACACTCATGCCGCCATTAACATGACCTTGCCCTTTTGTACCTTCACATTTACGTGAAAAAAACTTGTCCATATTTGGCGTCAAAAAGTTAGTTTCTTCATCATTGTGTAACATTAATATTACTTGATGGATTGCTTCGATATGTGGACACTTGATACATGTAAGCATTTGGAACACACGCATGTCGCCATTAACATGACCTTTACCTCTTTGACCTTCACATGGTTGTTGAAACACTTTTTTCTATGTCAAAAAGTTTCTTCAACCTTGACCTTTTTTGTGTTTTAAGCATGTACTTCTCTGATGGTTTTTGTGATGCTTACTTTAGCACATGCCCATGATCATGTTACAGTCAAATGCCTTGGCAGGTGCAACACCACTTCTGTGGCGGAATTCTTGTTTACGTCAAAATGTTTGTACAGGTTTCTTCATCATGATATAACATTAATATTACTTGATGGATTGCTTCAATATTTGAACACTTGATATATGTGAGCATTTGGAATACACTCATTGTCCCATTCACATGACCATGACCTTTTTGTCCTTCACATGACTGTGGAAACACTTAGCCCTTTTTACGTCAAAAAGTTTGTACAAGTTTCTTCATCATGATATAACTTTAATATTACTTGACGGATTGCTTCAATATTTGGACACTTGAGAGC
Organism: Conchocele bisecta; assembly: GCA_029237695.1. Classification (NCBI taxonomy): domain Eukaryota; kingdom Metazoa; phylum Mollusca; class Bivalvia; order Lucinida; family Thyasiridae; genus Conchocele; species Conchocele bisecta. The sequence continues at coordinate 53,315,257 of CM055265.1, read as the reverse complement.
ATATGGAACACACTCATACTGCCATTAACATGACCTTGACCTTTTTCGTGTTTAAAGCATGCACTTCTCTGATGGTTTTTGTGAAGCTTACTTTAGCAGATGATCATGTTAAGATAAAATGCCTCGGCAGGCGCGACACCACTTCAGTGGCGTTATTCTTGTCTCATCAAAAACATGATTTGACAGAACTTCAGAATCATTTCCATTGTAAATCCATTAACAATGTTCATTTCTCGCATTCAAAGGGTTAAGTAGCCATTTTGTTTGTAGGTTCGCCGATGCAACAACGGATGTTGTCGAGCTTGCAGGTCCAGGAAACCTTGCTGGATGACGACTATGATGGCAGTGAATACATCACGAAACCGGAACAGTACGTTATCGTTACAGTCGCAGCTGTAGATGGGACGTCGGGCTGATTGTCAAGCAATACGAGGAGACTCTAAATAAGAATTGACCCTTTCAACACCACAGGCCTGTATAGTGGTATTGGCAAACAGTGTAAATCCAGATGAGCCGGCTCGTGACGAGCCGTCTCATCAGGATCTGCACTTTTTGCAAGTAATTTTCATATTTTTTAAGAATAAAAACACCTCCTTTTCGTAAATGGACTAGTCTGAAAATCATTTTGTGACGATTGGATTGGTTGCAAAATAACATATCAAAATCCATTCCAGTGACTTTGGGGTGAAAGGGTTAAGCAATGTCTGGACAAAACAAGGCTTACAGTTGACCCTGTCCTTAAAGACAACCATGCTACATCAGTGACCGCCTGCGCTAAGTGACAGCTGCAGTGTTTCATTTCTGACCCGTGTCCACCAGATCAACTACCACTGTTCATGCACAGTCGGTTAATGGTTAACAAAACTACTTTCACTGTCGTTTCATTGGTTCAACGGTGTCACATGATATTACCATATATGGCTGTGATTGGAGAAACGAGGCTTATGGGATTTGTGGCCAGCGTAATTCTTGATTTAATAGCACACTCCTGTTTATGATCTATATTGCTTATTAGAAGCATGACAGATGTTTCATTGATGGAATGGTGAACAGTGCAGATCCTGGTCAGACTGTGCGGATTTCTCCAGTCACACCCACATATGACATTATTGTCATAACACAAGGATGCATTCCATTCAATAAATACAGCATTACACATTCCGTAGTAGAAAACTTTAGCGGCCGTGAATGGGAAAAAAAATTCTGGCAAGGCTTAGGAAACGGGATGGGCGAGGCTCTGCTGAGCCCATCCTGTTTCCGTGCCGCGCCAGATATTTTTCCCATTCACGGCACTAACCTACTATTCTATTTATCCCGGCAACACCTACAAATAGCTTTAAAATGCAAAAGAATAACGCCAGCCGCATCCTCAAAATCGGAGAATCGACTAGTATGACAACTGCACATTTTCATACTCCGTGATTAGGTATTGTATTGACAGGATATTAAATATGTTTCACGGCATCGTATTTAACGGCACATACGCACTGTGTTGATGGGATAAATAGAATAATATCCCAGTGTCTTTTGATATCAAGTTTATCAGACTTGGTTCGGACATGGTAGGAATTCCTTGGCAAGATTCAAATTCCTCCGCATTTCATCACCTTGCCCGACATGATACCAACACATTAGCCTGCTATTATATGTATATCTTTCAGATTGACAGAATCCCATAAAGTAATGATTCGTGTTATCAGGAAAATCAAGTTCTTCGTGGCCCGACGGAGGTTCCAGGTGAGGTCACATGATTTTGTCTCACCCACGGTCACAATTCCGGCATATATGTAGTCGGAATAAACAATTTTGGATGTACGTCCACATTTTGTATATCTCCTAATATGTTAGTTCGGTCTTTACCAAACCTCGTACGTAGTTTCCTCACATTGGTTGCTATCCACCCAGTGTAATTCGGTGACCTTCGTGGATGAGGCGATCGCCTTGTTGATTATACTTAATCCACCTGTAATGTATATATATATTGCCTATGCTCTATATTTATGGCTGTAACTGGAGATATGGGGCTTATGGCATGTGCGACCAGTGTAGTCCCAGATCAGACTGCGCGGATGCGCAGTCTGATCTGGGACTACACTGTTCGCATTCAGTCACTAATAATACAACATTTTGGCTCCATGATGAGACGGGACCTTGTGATGACCTTGTGATGACCTTGTGATGAGTGCGAACATTGTACCCCCAGATCAGCCTGCGCATATAGAATGACAATATCGATAATGATGAACAAGCACTTAAAAGTCCTTGTATCACATATAATCGACAACCTCCTTACTGTTTAAATCAATCAATCAAATAATCATCCAATTGATCTATGCTTCGTATACGATCGATGGCCCTTTGTGTTTCAGCAAGCCCGGAAGCCGTACGACGTGCGCGACGTGATAGAGCAGTACTCTCAGGGTCACCTCAACATGATGGTCCGAATCAAGGAGCTTCAGCGCAGGTACATCCCTCATGCTCGCCACGCCATCAACTTCCACGGCAAATGTATGGTGTCCTATTAAGGCCATCGTAATGTCACTTTTGGGGGGGGGGGGGGGAATACTATGGCAGCACGATAGTATGATATTGCAATAGCGATATCACGATGGCGATAATATTATAGCATGATGAAAATACTAAAATAGTATGTTGGTGATACTGCATAATAATTCCAGCACAACAATATTTACACAATTCCCTAACATTTGATTGGCCCGTAGCAAGTCTCTGTCCAAAATTTATATCCCAGTAAACTCCCACGCCGAACTACTTTCCGTAACCGTGAGGCGCAGTTAAAATAATTCTTAAGAAAATGGAAAATAAACACATTTTCTTTGATGAATTTATTTCAAATGCTGGAATTATAAGGAATGAATGGCCTTTTTGTGGAATTTATCGGGGATATAAACTTGGAAAAGTCGCGGGAATACTGGACGAGGCCTTCCGGCCTTCGTCCAGTATTCCCGCGACTTTTCCAAGTTTATACCCCGATAAATTCCACAAAAATGCCATTCATTCCTATAATGAAAATACTAAAATAGTATGTTGGTGATACTGCATAATAACTATAGCGCTATACCACAATACCATGATAGTGTTACTACAAGGTGTGGTCATAAAGTTCTCGCACTTTCTAGATAAAAAATTGAATATAAATTCCACAATGCTCATCTTTATATGACATTTACATGTGGTCAAATCAAATGTTTTTGAAAATAAAAATATATTTTTCGACAAACAATTTGCACATAATGCGTAGCGATAGCAGCAAAAAAAGGTCGCTACGGAGCCGTTGAAAAATCCAACGTTTCATGAAATACCTGTGTTTCGAGTTGCATAGCTGTGTGGAGTATATGGAGCCTGCCTGTAACTGTATTGCACCCGAACTATGTACTGGCCCAGTTTCAACTTCGTTTATTTGTAAACAAACATATTATGTAGAACAGATGCAACTATTGCAGAAATTCAAAGTGAAAATTTATGAAGTAACGTCAATGAATGGAGCAACGTTCTGCAGTTATTTCTCTGTATGATTGCATAGTGACTCCAATTCACACGTGTGTATTCTGACACAGTCTTGGAATATCATTGCACGTCTATAGCACATAATATTATAGCACAGGCACAAAATACAGTAAATACACAGGTACCTTTCCATCAGAATACAGCAAATACACAGGTACCTTTCCATCAGAATACAGCAAATACACAGGTACCTTTCCATCAGAATTATTTAGAGTATTTGTTAAAATACAGTGAAACCTTCAAAAAAAATAAAACAATGTTATTTAACCCTTAGAACGCTACTCACAACAATTGTCATCTGCTGTTGCTTTTATATCTTGCCTTATTTCTCAATAAAAACATGGTTTGACAGCACTTTAGAATAATTTCCAAAGCATGTTGTAAATTATTCTAAAGTGCTGTCAAAGCATGTTGTAAATTATTCTAAAGTGCTAGCTGTCAGTGCTGTCAAAGCATGTTGTAAATTATTCTAAAGTGCTGTCAAAGCATGTTTTTGATGATAAAAATGGAAAATAGAAAATAAACAGCAGACGACAAAAAAAATAAGATAGCATCTAAGGGTTAATCATTTATGGTAACGATGCGTAACATTAGACGACGTCAAAGTACTTCGTGGGGACGTACATGCCTACGAATAATTGACAACTGTACAAAATTATATCATTTACTTCATGGAACCAATATGTTATTATCTGCAGAAGTAAACAAGCTTTCTAATGACACATTTCACCACTGATTTGACTGAACGGTTCTTAGGATATAAACACATTCCTTGAATTTTAATATCACTATCGTGGTCGTGGTATCTTCCTCGCAGTTTCCTAGCTTCATCATCATGTTCTCTTGATATTGTAGTGTCGGCAGATTCAGTGCTGAAAATACGAATTAGGAGTATATGTTTTATTTCTCTCTGTAAATATGTCTTGAAATTTCATTAGAATTGTGTCCTCCGGACACAATTCTTATGAAATTCCAAGACATATTCATGACATTTATAAGGAGAAATAAAAGAAAATATATCTGCTATTTTTTAACTATTTATAGCCCACAAATTTCCCAGCATGCAAAGAGTTAATCTTCTCTTGTAGATTTCAGGATAGTTGATAGACTAGTATTAGAACATTGACCCTTTGAACCCGCAAGCCCGTTATAACCGTTTATGTAAACAGCTCATAACGAGCCGTCTCATTCAGGATCTGCACTTCTTGAAAGTAATTTTCATATTTTTGAGAACAAAAAATACCCTTTTCATAAATGGACTAGTCTGTAACCCATTTTGTGACGGTTGGATTGGTTGCAAAATTATTAGATCAAAATCCATTCCAGGGGTGAAGGGGTTAAACTTCAATACCAGACGTTTTGGGTTGAATCACCACCCGAGGCATGAAGAAATACATAATGACTGTTCTTTCAGATGATACTTTAATCACAGAGGTCTCATCTCTATATCAAATACAGTGGAAACCTAGGTCGCCTTTGTCATATGGCATTGTATATGATCTTAGCTGTCGCTGGGACATTAAACCCTTTTTCTTTGTCCAGTCCCCTGTTGGTGGCAGGTGGGATAATGCCGAATATGGTCATGTCATATATCAAATTGAAGGTATCAACGAGGGCCGAAAGGTCAAAAGGTCGTTCTTTTATTAGAGATTTAAAAATTCTTCTTCACATGAACCGCTTGGCCCATGGTAGCCAAACTTAAAAGTTATGTCCATGGGGGAAGCCTTTTCCGATTTGTTAAAATGGAGGTCATCGCTAATCCAAGATGGCCGCCGTCTAAAAATAGCATAAATTCTTAAAAAATCTTCTTCTCATGAACCGCTGGCCGGATTTGGACGAACCATGGTAGGAATGATCGATGTACAATGCTCTTTCAAAGTTGTTAAAATGGTGACCCTGAGGTCAAAAATGGGCGTGGCTCGGGTTAAATTGGGATCAAATTTTATTTTGGACCGAATATGGACATGTTATATATCAAATCGAAGGTATCAATGAGGTGATCACTCTGGTGAATTTTTTGTCGAAATCGGATGGTTATGTCATCCAGGATGGCCGCCGAAAGGTCAAAAGGTCGTTCCTTTATTAGAGATTTCAAAATTCTTCTTCACATGAACCGCTTGGCCCATGGTAGCCAAACTTAAAAGTTATGGTCCATGGGTGAAGCCTTTTCAGATTTGTTAAAATGGAGGGCATCGCTAATCCAAGATGGCTGCTGTCTAAAAATAGCATAAATTCTTAAAAAAATCTTTTTCTCGTGAACCGCTGGCCGGATTTCGACGAAACTTGGTAGGAATGATTGATTTACAATGCTCTTTCAAAAGTTGTGAAAAGGGTGACCCCGGGGTCAAAAATGGGCATAGCCTGTGGGGTCAAATTGGGGTCAAATTTTATTTTATACCGAATATGCTCATGTCATATATCAAATTGATGGTATCAATGAGGCGATTGCTCTGGTGCAATATTTGTCGGAATCGGATGATTATGTCATCCATGGTGGCCGCCAAAAGGTCCATTTATTCGAGATTTTGAACGTCTTTTTCTCACGAACCACATGGCCGATGCTGGCCAAACTTCATAGTAAGTTAAGATCCTTGGGTGAAGCATTTTCAGATTTGGTAAAATGAGAGTCATCGCTTAATCCAAGATGACCGCCATCTAAAAATAGCACAATTTTTTTAAAACACATGAACTCGATGTCACATTCTCCCAGGTGTTCATGGAGTCAGGTGAGCGAATTAGGGCCATCATGGCCCTCTTGTTTGTGATTTTATTACTTTTAGGGGAAGGGGCCAAGTGGCTTTGGTGCTGTATGGACCTGACAACAGGTCAGGTTATTCTGATTTCAGGGCTGAATATATTTATCTGTTTTGATGTAAATATTCCGTTCTGATTTTGGAATTTACCCCCCCCCCTCAACCCTATGCAGCCCAATGTAGCAGGTTAAATACAGGATCAGACCCCCCCCCCCCCCCCACATTGGCCCGACCTTAAATGATGTTAAAAGCTGTTGATGGGCCGTTAATCATCAGCAAACAAACATTTACTTTGTCCTGTAGATTGGACCAGACTCTGGGCAAGCCGAGCTATCTGGGCACAATGAAGGACCGACCAACTCTGTGTTCTCGTGTCACATCCCTCGAATCTCAGGTATCACTTACACATTGGCCCTCACTTCCTGAGCATGCGCTCAGTGTTCTGGGGTCCGTTTCACTAAACTTCGTACAACTAAAATTTTCGTAAGTGCAAATTTAAAATCGTCTGGAAATTTCAATTAATGGATTTACATTTATTGAGCATAGGCTGCATATGCAGCCTATGCTCAATAAATATAAATCCAATAATTGTTTACAAGAAACCATTGTTAATGTGACATTTACAGACTATCATATTTTTGCACTTACGAACATTTTAGTCGTGCTAAGTTTAGTGAAACGGGCCCCTGGTACTTTATCTGAGACTAATCTGTGTTTATTCTTGATATTTCTTGAGCATGGATTCAGCGTTTCTGCGCCAAATTGGGATTTCATTGGCCTAATCTTAACTGTGTTCATACTCGATATTTAAAGTTTGACCATGTCTATTCTATGCTATGCTCAGTTTCGGCCAATCCAACTGCATGATTTAGATCTATAACAATATTTGTTTAATAGTGTGTTGACCTGTATTCTTATTTGATATCACAGAACAATAAGAATCTGGTGGATAAAGATTTCACGAAACAAGAGACTTTCGTTACAATGCAGAGATGTCCATTTCATGTCCAGACAGAAAGACAAACTAATTGCATTTCCTCGCCACTATTGGAAACATGTGCCATGATTAAAGGTTCTTGTTGACCAGTAGCCTATTTCACCAACATTGCAAAGTATACTTTTCTAGCAATGTATACTTTGAGGGAGTAATCATTTATTTTTCCCGAAATGCACACTCTTGTAGCCATAACTCTTGTAACTTGTAACTGTGCAGATCCTGATCAGACTATTTGGAATGTGCAGATGCAGTCTGATCTGCATCTACATTGGACGCAAAACGCAAAAAGCCCCATTTCTCAATTTGGCCTTTGTGGCCACTGTAGCCCCCCGATCAGTCTGCGCAGCCACCAGTCTGATCAACGACTACACCATGCACCAGTCAATTGTTGAAACAGGCGTCACACTTCTAAGTAGAAGCCTTATTCGGCAGCAGGAATGCTTGCAGATTCGTAGTTTGTTTGGCTACAAATACCATAGTCTCCATTCCCTGTTCACCGCCACATATAATTAAGTTGACAGTGTTTCAGACACTCGTGCATTCTCTGTGTTTCACATATTCTGAACAGTCTGATCTGGGGCCCGTTTCACTAAACTTTGTACGACTAAAATGTCCGTAAGTGCAAATTTAGGATCGTCTGTACATTTCAATTGTCAATTGATGGATTTACATTTATTGAGCATAGGCTGCATATGCAGCTTATTCGCAATAAATTTAAATCCAATATTTGTTTACAAGAAGACATTGTTAATTTTACAGACTATCATAATTTTGCACTTGTGACCATTTTAGTTGTACGAAGTTTAGTGAAACGGCTCCCAGGATCTGCACTGTACCCCCGTTATTATTCTAACAAGTGATATATATCGTTATTAGACTACAGTTTCACTAAGTTTTGTACGACTAAAATGTTTGTAAGTGCAAATTTAGAATCGTCTGGAAATTTCAATTCATGGATCTGATCAACGACTACACTATGCACCAGTCAATTGTTGAAACAGGCGTCACACTTCTAAGTGGAAGCCTTATTCGGCAGCAGGAATGCTTGCAGATGAATTTTTTCCAAGAAAACATTGTTAACCCTTTCAACACCACAGACAATGTTTGCAAACAGTGCAGATCCAGATGAGCCGGCTCATAACGAGCCGTCTCATCAGGATCTCCACTGTTTGTTAATAATTTTAAATGTCGTACAGATTACACTTTTAGAAGAATGGGATAATTTGAATGAACAAAATTAATGAAATAGCGTGAAACATTGGCATGGAACATCCTATTAAGTTACTTGGTGTTGAAAGGGTTAACCCTTTCAACACCACAGACCTCTATAGAGACAATGTTTGCAAACAGTGCATATCCAGATGAGCCGGCTCGTAACGAGCCGTCTCATCAGGATCTCCACTGTTTGTTAATAATAATTTTAAACGTCGTACAGATTACCCTTTTAGTAAAATTTACAGTCTATTATGATTTTGCACTTACGGACATTTTAGTCGTATGAAGTTTAGTGAAATGGTCCCCAGGAGTGTGCTAGCTGAGCAGGGGCTACATTGATCACAAATACCATAGTCCCCATTTCCCTGGTCACCGCCACATATAATTAAGTCGGCAGTATTTCAGACACCCTATCATTGTCTGTGTTCCAGATATTCCGAATGGATCACAAGGTGGACCAGGCGCTCGTGTTGTTGAATATTCTCGTGAACGCACAGAACGTGTCCTCTCACCTACACACCGGAAACGGTTCACAGTCCAGCTCCGTAGGCAAATCATAGCGATAATTCGCGGGCTCTCGTAGCCCGCATGGCATTTCTATATACATGACCCATTGCTGAGAAAAGGTTACTTACGATGTTTGTGACCAATGTGGCCCCAATTCAGAGTGTGTGAATACAGCGGCTGTGGTCCTTTCAACATCACAGGCCTGTATAGTGTTATTGGCAGTGTAGATCCAGATGAGCCGGCTCGCGGACAAAAAAAACAACTGCATAGTAGGTGTACACAACTCCTCTGAAACTGTTCTGTCAATCGATCCGAAACTATACACATGTCTTCTACACATATTGAAGATGTGCACCTTGGTGTTTTTATGGCGAAAAAATATTTTTTAACAAATAAATCACATTTTGAACTTAGCCATGTTTTATACATTTTTGAATACAATTCTATATAGGGTACAAATTTTGTGTACACTACTCCTCTGAAACCGTTCAGTCAATCGATCGGAAACTGTACACACACCTTCTACACATATGGAAGATGTGCACGTTAGTGTTTTTATGCCGAAAAAATATTTAAAAAAAAAAAATATCACCTTTTTATCTTAGCCATTTTGTTCTACATTTTTTGTATAAAGTTCTATATAATTTCTACTTTACACATCTCTACCTAAATTAGTACACCTGTTTATCACAACAAGAGGAAGAAATAATGCTATAGATTTTCAAATTCATATTAAGGTTTCTTGCCTTGGTGACCGCTTCGCATTTCTCCATCTTCGCTGTCTTGCCCATCTTCAACGAGCGTATTTTGTAACTTGCGGCACCCTTTTTGCAAGTAATTTTCATATTTTTTGAGAACAAAAACACGCCATTTTCATAAATGGACTAGTCTGAAAATCATTTTGTGACGATTGGATTGGTTGCAAAATTACTATCAAAATCCATTCCAGTTACTTAGGGGTGAAAGGGTTAAGTAATCCTGCTTTAGTTTTCAATGAAAATCTGCGGTAATAGCGCAACTGCAATGGATTATGGCAATTATATATACATGTATTAAATCCGAATATTTTCAACGCTTAAATACATTCTTGTAAATAATATAAATAGTATCCTCCTCAAAAAAGTTATTTCATGACATTCTAATAAATTTTAACATGGAGGCTAAACATTTATTTTTCCAAATAATTTGATTATTTGTGGACCCATTTTTCTAAATTTAACTTTTGTTTCCCTAGATCATTTCCACGCTATCTATATTCAAGTGTCTATGTCGATTTTCAGTATTGTTTTTATTTTGTTTTGTATGCCTTTTCTATTCCATTCTGGCCCATGTTAAATATCTGTATGAAAATATTGTTTTGCTCTATAGAATCAATATTTGATGGAATCGACGGGTTACATATTTGTTATTTCGAAAAATACTTTTTTTGTCTTGTATTTCTCAGATTCAATACACTTAATTTATCACAATCCATTGGCAGATTTTATATGGAACAGATCATAATGTTTTTTATGACAGTGAGGAACCTTTTTTATCAGTCTATTGATGGTACCAGTACATACGATCATTAATATTTATCTACATTGCTTACAATCTTACGAGTGCTGTAAGGTCATTTTCCTTAGCCTGCAGCCCACGTGTATAACAGTAGCCGATTTCATCAACATTGCAAAGTATACTTTTCTAGCAAAGTATACTTTGAGGGAGAAATTTTCAATTTAAGGATAAATTTATTAATTTTTATTACACTGAATTTATTACATTATCACAGCCAAAATGGCTGTGATAATGTAATAAATTCAGTATAATAATTCTGCATACTTTTAATCATCAAATATATGCAGTCTTTAATTCTGTATGAAATAATGCATTTCGGGAAAAATAAATGTTTACCGGTACTCCCTCAAAGTATACTTTGCTAGAAAAGTATACTTTGCAATGTTGGTGAAATCGGCTACTGGTGTGTAATTTTTCTGACGGGAAATAAATCCTAGTTGGTCCAGAGTTGGGGATTTTCTGCCTTGATGCACATGAGAATTATCCGAAATTGATTGTTAACCCTTTCAACCCTACATAAAGCCAGCATTTGCAAACTCTGTACTGTGGTTCCAGATGAGCCACAGGTTGAAGTAACGGACCGAGGTCTATAAATACATTAAATATGCCTAAAAGCATCAATAAACAAAAAAAATAAGCTAAATTAAAAAATTTAAAATTAAAAAAAAACATTTAGCTTATTTTTTTTTCGTTTATTGATGCTTTTAGGCATATTTAATGTCTTTATAGGCCTCGGTCCGTTACTTCAACCTGTGAGATGAGCTGGCTCATTACAAGGCGACTCGTCTGGATTTTTCGATTAAATGGAATAGCGCCAAAATAGCATGGATCCGAGCTGTCGATGTTAAATATTTCGGGGTGAAAGGGTTACATTCTGTGATATCCTCTGTAAATGACATCAAAAGTTGACAAGTTTGGTGCTATGCTGAAATCTCGGAATTTTTTGTTAACTTGCGACATCATTCCGGAAGTTAACGTATTTTGTTTTAATTAATACAATCAAAATATGCATGGAGTTTCTTATTTTTACACATAGAAATACACATGAGAATTATCTCCATGTACAGAGACTATGTCAACAGTATTAACCCTTGCAGCCCTAAATAACTGGAATAGACTGGTTCATGTTATTTTTTGGACGCGTCCATTAATCATATGTGGAACTGTTTAAAAAAAATAATAAAAATACAGACAAATTCTGTAGGTCTTGATGGGACGCTCATTACAAGACGGCTCATTGTGAGCTACTCGTCTGGATCTACAGCGTTTGCAAAGGTTTGTCTGTATGGAACGCCAAATCTACATAAACTTAAATAATTAATGCTAGCTATAAATAATTAGAGCTAGCATTAAATAGTTAACGCTTGCTCCAAATGATTTAGAAAGCTCTTCAAATGATTTGGAGCTATAGCTCTGATATTTAATGCTAGCTCTCATTATTTAGAGCTAGCATTAATTATTTGAGTTTATGTAGATTTGGCGTTCCATATATCTGTAGGGTTGAAGGGGTTGCCATCAGAAGTAATCCACATATAGATACTGAGGGCCGATTCACTAAACTTTGTGTAAAGTGCAAATTTAGGATCGTCTGGAAAATGTAAATTTTTGGATTTACATTTATTGAACATAGGCTGCATATGCGCCGTTTCACTAAACTTCGTACGACTAAAATGTTCATAAGTGCCAAATTATGATAGTCTGTAAAATTTCTTGTAAACAATTATTGGATGCACATTTATTGAGCATAGGCTGCATATGCAGCCTATGCTCAATAAATGTAAATCCAATAATTGTTTACAAGAAAACGTTGTTAATGTGAAATTTACAGACATTCATAATTTTGCACTTACAAACAGTTTAGTCGTACAAAGTTTAGTGAAACGGCGCCCTAATGAGATAGCTGACAGCTTGATTTGCACTATTTGCAGACATTATGACAAAGAAGTAATTTGCAATGAAAGGATTAACATGGCATTTTTAATCTCAGGGAGTGATTTAATGTTATCCCATCGTGTAGTGAAAATGGGATATAGGGATGCAAAAGTCGTCCGTCCATTTGTCTGTCTGTCCGAGCTTACAAATGGATACATATGTGGCTAGGAGAACAATAGGTTATGTAATATTCTATTGTTCCGTGATTTTATGTGGCTAAAAATGGGTTTATGTGGCTACAGAACAATAGGGATGAACAAAGGAAAAGGTTAGGGTTAGCCACATAAGTATCCATTTGTAGGAACGTCCGTCCGAACAACCAAACAAGAGGAAATTAAGGGCCATTGGGGCGCAGCCTAACACAAAAGAATCCTATGATTTATTCTGTGTGGCCCCTTATTCTATTAATAACAGGGGACCATTTCTATTGTTCTAGAGCAATGGAAATAGAGCCCTTTCCTCCCTATTAGTGGCACGTCCGTCCGTGCGCTCGGCAAGTCTGTTCATCCGTTAGGCCGTCACATTTTCCATTCTGCTTACTTTGTTACCGTATGACCGATTGGCTAGAAACTTCATGTGCACGTTTATTATCATCCATACTGTCATTTCCCGCTCCACCCATGCTCCCCCATGACTAAGGTGAAGGTCAAGGACTTAGAAATTTGCGTCCAGTAGATGTGTTCTCCTTTCTCTAATCTCCTATAACATCTTTACTGTATGACTGATTGGCTTCAAACTTCATATGCATGTTTCCCATCATTCATAGTTTCAATCCCCGCTCGACCCATGCTCCCCTCATGGCTAAGGTCATGGTCAAATGACTTAGAAATTTGTGTTCAGTAGATACGATCGCATTTCTCCATTATCCTATAACTTCTTTCTGTACTGTATGACCTATTGGCTTCAAAATTCATGTGCATGTTTCCCATTATCCATATTTTCATTCCCCACCCATACTCTCGCCATGCCAGTCAAGGTCAAATAACTTGGAAATTTGCGCCCAGTAAATGTGCATGCGTTTATCCATTCTCTTATAACCTCTTTACTGTAAGACTGATTGGCTTGAAACTTCATGTGCATGTTTAGTATCATCCATATTTTCATTCCCAACTCCACCCATGCTCTTGCCATTCCCAAGGTCAGGTCAAATAACTTTGAAGTTTCCATCCAATATATTTGTGCGTATTTCTCCATTCTCCTATAAATTCTTTACTTTATGAATGATTGGCTTCAAACTTATGTGCATGTTTCCCGTCATTTCTATTTTTATTCCCCACCCCACCCATGCTCTTGCCATGCCCAAGGTCAAGGTCCAATAACTATGGGCGTTACTCTATTCACCTATATCTTCTTTACCATATCAATGTGCATGTTTGTGATCCAGCCACGACAGCGATTGGATACAGGCTGTTGGCGGCGTTCTTGTTTAATAGGTGTATGATTTTAGAGGCTATTGTCTGTCCTAGTCATCAAAGGTTTGTCTCACAACTTGTATGTCAAAATACATGTGATGTTTCAGTGGCATTAAAATGGGAGAAAAATTGCCGTAACAGAATCAGACTAGAATCAACTTTTTCCCCTTCAATTTCAGTCATTTTCAATATTACCTTCTCGTGTTTGTTTTGTCACTACATTTCTCATCCATGCATATGTGTGAAACTTCATTTATTTTGTTCAGGACATGCCACACATGCGTAAATAGCAACACCAGCTGGCATGTCTCGGGTGCGGATCCAGACGGGGGCGTTTCCGGCACTCGCCTCCTCTAAAATAAGTTTACATTTAACCCATGTTTTACGTGGAAAGATCTGATTATTTCCTAATTTCTCACCTAAAGTGTATGTTGTTACCACTCAGTTGAACCGTCTCGTCGAGACGGTTCAACTGAGTGGTAACAACATATACTTTTGATGAGAAATAAGAAAAAATGCGGAAAATAATCTGAATTTTATGGAAGTTGACGATCATATGTGTCTAATTTGAAATCCACGCCGCCTCTAGACATACATCCTGGATCCGCACCTGTGTCTGTTGTCAGTCAGACTTGCCTGTAAGTAAATGTTCTGTTGGATGCAAGTTCAATTGATAATAAGTCCTGTTACATTGTGGCCATTTTGTCTAGCGTTTCATCACATTCCATTGTATATTTATTCACATTCCATTGTATATTTATTTATTCACATGCCATTGTATATTTATTCACATTCCATTGCATTTCATACATTCTTGTCACATTTCAATGTGTACATTCCAAGCACAGGCACTCAGCGTGTTTCGGCTTTCATCGGTATAAATCTACATATATGAACAACGGCTTCTAACTTTGGTCAGACACAACCTCATATCATAACAAAATAACATGTTTAAAATTGTAATTTTCTATGCATTCTATGTATATCTGCAGGATATCGACACTTCTCAAATGATCATATGAACTTGCCACTTCAATATTGACGTTAGAGCCTTAAACACGTTATTTAATTTGTTATGATACGAGGTTGTGTCCGACCTAGGAAAAGGAGCTGTAATTCGATATTATTTGCATAAATATGTTCCAACTACAATGTATGTTATTTTAGCAAGATAACAATAATTCTCAAATGAACATGTGCACTTTCCGCCAAAATATTCACATTAGCGTTAATAAAATCGCGGAATGTGTTATGATACGAGGTCATGTCCGACCAAAGTTAGTAGCCGTGTTCATATAATATATAGTTATAACGATGAAAGTCGAAACACTCCGAATGCCTGTGATCCAAAGTGGTATGCAGGGATTCCGCTGGCGATCGCCACTTTCGCAATTGGCGATAAAAATAAACAATTGGCGATAAAACATTACAATTTTCCTTTTTTTCGAAAATTGTAATTTTTTTTCGCAAATTTATTTTTTATCCTATTGGTTATTCCTTTTTTTTTCTTTTTTTTTTTGAAGTGGCGATTTTTTTTTTTTCACCAGCGGAATCCCAGGGTATGCCTGTTATCTGAATGTCTACCATATTTGTTCTAATAGTAGTAGTAGCTCACGGCCATATTTGGATTATAAATATGTTATTTTCTCATACAAAAGCCATTTAAAAATGGCTTTTGTATGTGAAAATAATTTTTATCCTACTTTCAACGTTTTGATCCCCACGAATTGCATAGCCCCGGGGTGGGGGTGAGGATGAATGATTCTTTCCTTGGCCTATAAGGAACTAGGCGATAAGTTCACATCAGCATGTTGTTGAATACTGCAGTTTCTTCCAATTTCTTGTACATATTAGTCCAAACCAATCTGATTTTACATGATTTTGTCTCTGGTAGAAAGTGGGACATAGCGGTCACAATTCTGGCATAGATGTCATCATAGGCGTCAAAAAATCAAATGTTCAATATCATTCAGTGTCATTCGTGTGACCTTGAACTTCGTGGGTGAGACACTCGCCAGAGATCGCCTTATGTTGTTAAATTAACATTGTACATCACTGCCGTTGTTTGACACCGCTTGCGCCCTGTTCAAACGTACAGCACGTACTGTTTGACCATGGCTGTAGAGAATGCTCATTCCGGGGCCAAGCCAACACCTACGTAATGAATGTGTATCATTTACGTTACTAGAACGCGCCATTATGTCACCAGACCAGTTCTCAACGGTCGCACTGAAATTTTGAAATTGATGCGGCTGCATCACGCGACGTGTACTGCGGCCACGGAATATGTATTGCGTACCGGTAAATCAGCAGATTATCAAAGTACCAAAAGTACTGCATATATGCTCAAATTACAATGTGTTTCCGACGGAAATGTAACATTAACGTTCGACCATGTCGAGCTGTGGGTAAATGTTTGCCGTGGCACTCGGGAACTGTTTGAACCCGCGGCTTACGGCCTTGGGGTTCAAACAGTTCCCTCGTGCCACGGCAAACGTTTACCCATGGCTGGGCATGATGGTCGAACCATATATTAAACTCAATTTAATAATGGGCCATTGCTCTGGTATTACTTCTATTATTACATCTCCCATTATTGATTTTGAAAATATTTTGCAATATTCTTTCACAAATAATGTAAAAAACTTGACACAAATATCAATTGAAAAAAAATTCATTTCAATTCCAAATTGTGGAATTAAATTGAATATTTAGTCAAAATTTTACATACCGAAATTTATCCCATCAAAATAAGACAAAAAAGATAATTCCAGAACGGGGACCAAATATTTTATTGTATACAGCCTGTACCATGTTGCAATATGTATTGCACTTTAGGCTACACAAAATTAATGTTTAGATTCTCATCCAAATTTTTGGAAAAAATGGGGCGGGTGGGACACTTTTATTTTTTATTTTCAGGCAATACTAAAACGAGGTGTTGAAGCACTCAGATAGTGGGAGAGGTATAATACGCAGGCCGCATCATTCTCGTAAATTTAACTAAATGTTTTTTAATTTATTTTTTCTTTTTTCTTTTTTAATTAAAAAACCCTTGGGCGGGCCGTTTTATTAGGGGCGGGCGGGGATGAGAATCTAAACATTAATTTTTTGTAGCCTTACATTTGTACATTTATTATATGACTGTCCGATCACATTCCATCCTAAATATGGGTGATGATGTATTATTTTATATGTACACTGTTTATTGCTTATATTTTTACACACCATTGATGAGTAACTCCATTTTATATAATTCTTTTCATATTATAGTTAAGTGTAACTGAAGTTTGGGTGTTTTGCATAGATGATTTTGTCCGTACTGATGTCGGAAAAAAAAAATGTTTCCCGTAAATTATGTCAAAAAGTTGAAAATGAGTTGAAATCTTGTGAGAAATCAATTTTTCGATATCATTTACAGAAAATATGGCATATATCAGTATCGGCTAAGAGGGGGAGATAAGTCTAGAGTCCGACTGGAATTATAGTCTTTTAAAAGTTGTACATAGTCATAACAATCAGACATGCTGTTAGTGTTAGAATGTTCTTAGTGTTAGCACATACTTCATCTTCATGAACATGTGTTTTACATACAATTATGTTTTGTTTTTTTTAGCCCTTTCAAGCATACAGACGATAAAGCCAACCGGTGCAAACAGTGTAGATCCAGATGAGCCGGCTTGTAACAAGCCGTCTCATCAGGATCTACAGTGGGTGGAAGGTGGGTGCAAGCGATGGGTAATTTAACGATCGGGGTTCATCCTTACGGAATTTCGACTGGAGACCTGGTTTGGCCCTCACATACGTCTTTGGCATTTTGTATGTGACAGTTGAATCTGGTTATACCCATTATGTGTGTATTACGATTATTCGTAATCCTATTTTAGGAGAAGGGGCCAAGTGACTTTGGTGTGGTATGGACCTGCCACCAGGTCAGGTTATTCTAATTTCAGGGCTGAATATATTGTATCTCGATGTAAATATTCAGTTCTGATTTTGGAATTTTCCCCAAATGCAGCAGGTTAAAATGGGATCAAACCCGTTTGCCCGGCATTACATGACCTTAGCTGTTGATAGGCCGTTAAACACCAATAAACAAACAAACAAAACTCATCAAGATCTACAGCATTTGTCAGTACTTTTGAATTCTACCAAAATATTCCTGCATTTTCTCCTGAACCAATTTCATGCTGAGGATACGCCATTTTGTTTGTGGAAAATCCTAAATATTTTCTTTCTATGTGCTCAGAAGTATATGCTGCGATCACCATTTGAACCGTCTTGTTGAGACGGTTCAAACGAGTGGTCACAACATATACTTTCTTTTAATAGAAATAACTAAAATAAAAATAAAATATTTTAAAATTCATACTGTAAAGGTGTATTCCGCATGTAATGGGTTAATGGGTTAAGCCCTTTTCAAGGTGCATGATCACGTGGTTATAACAACAACAACAATGGCTGAAAGTGTTGAAATCTTGAAAGTATTATTTGATATTTTCCTTAATATGAAACAGATTTTAATTAAATATGGCGCAGCAAACGTGTCTTCATGAGCTGCATTTGGTGGTCCAGGGAGCTTGGCACAGACACGGAAATCGATTCTTCGCAAAAACAACAGAAGTTTGGGCGAAAATACAGAGACCACCAAATGTAGCTTAACAAGACGTGTTTGATGCGCCATATTTCATCAAAATCCGTTTATACGTAATAAGGACACTATAAAAGAACACGTACTTTGAATCAGATTGATTCTGGAAATTTCAGTACCGGTTGTTGTTGTTAGTACCACGTGATCATACACCTTGCTTGTGTAGCAATAGGTGATATTATGGATGCACAAGTTTTCAATTCATCTATCTGGCGTGTGGTCCGACACAAGAGATATGTGATATTAGTTGGAAAAAGGGCCGAATACTGGTAGCCCTGTCCATCTGTCCCATCCAGTCTAATGTATCCGTATATTGTGAACATTCTTATCACTTACATTCCTTGTTGTGAGCACTTTACACATTTAGATTTTTCATTTGACCTCACGTCATGAATTATCTCTCACAGACTTAGAATAATAATTATTATCAAAGTTGTATCTAGGATTACATTAGCTAGTTTAATCATATTTTATTGATTGTTTTTATATACACATGACAATTACAATACAAATTTTCCGTAATTAAAATTTTAGATAAAACTTTTACAGATTTGTATCAGAACTGCAGGGCGAGTTCAAATTTTCCGGAGTGTCTGATGAAGACCTGTTTGAGAAACTGAGAATTAACTGTAGATGGAAAACAAGAAACAAATGCAAATCACATCCTTACCGGAATCCGGATATCCCTGTAGCCGATTTCATCAAAATTGCAAAGTATACTTATCTAGCAAAGTATACTTTGAGGGAGTAATCATTTATTTTTCCCAAAATGCATTATTTCATATAGAACTAACGACTGCATATATTTGATGCATTGATTAAAAGTATGCAGAATTATTATACTGAATTTATTACATTATCACAGCCATTTTGGCTGTGATAATGTAATAAATTCAGTATAATAAAAATCCTTAAATTGAAAATTTCTCACTCAAAGTATACTTTGCTAGAAAAGTATACTTTGCAATGTTGGTGAAATAGGCTACTGGTTTGGCACCTCGGGTACATTTTTGGCTTTTTGGTACTTGAAACTTGAATCTGGTTGTACCCATTGTAAAACTAGTAAAATTAGTTCTAATCCTATTATTCTAAAGGCGTAGGGCTAAGTGATGAAGGTCTGGCATCAGATAAGATTATTCTAATTCCAGGGCTGAATTAACCGCCTGAAATTACCTCGGCTCTTGACAGTTAAATGCCGTTTATGCCGAAAGCTTACGACCTACTGTCTGTTTCACGAAACCTGTCTAGATGTTATGCCTATATAAACAATGCAAAAATATTATTTGTTTTCGATAATATTACATTTTAGCAATATTCAAGAATGATCGATCGAGCCTTCTTCTTAGTTAGTAAAATTTGGTCAAAAGTTGATTTTATTACGAAAAATTGATTTGTCTATGGAAATTTAACATGGGAGAAAAGAAGTAAGGGGAGCTGGGGGAGTAGTCAAAAAACAAAAGGAATTTGCCTCCAAACCCTGGCTAGATAGCTTGGAAATGATCTAACTAACAAAACAAAGGTTAGATTTTGAAAATCGGTTCACTATTTCTGAAATTAGAAAAATTTCCCCCGTTAAATCCCTATACAGGGTCATACCAGTAGCCTATTTCATCAACATTGCAAAGTATACTTTACTAGCAAAGTATACTTTGAGGGAGTAATCATTTATTTTTCCTGAAATGCATTATTTCATATAGAACTAACAAATGCATATATTTCATGATTAAAAGTATGTAGAATTATTATACTGAATTTATTACATTATCACAGCCAAATTGGCTGTGATAATGTAATAAATTCAGTATAATAAAAATTAATAAATTTATCATAAAATTGAAAATTTCTCCCTCAAAGTATACTTTGCTACTAAAGTATACTTTGCAATGTTGATGAAATAGGCTACTGTTATCCGGACAATCAGTTTATCGGACAAATGAAAATACACGCGCATTCTTTTGATCAGAATTTCCAAAAAATACATCTACGGTAAGTCACGCAGGTGCTTGCTGTTTCCATGCCAGTGTGAAGAATATATTGCCATGGTAAACATTTTAATAAGATTTGCTGAAAATATTCCTCAACTCTGTCCACAATTTGTTTACAACGTCAAAAGTCTAAGAGTTGTTCTATAAATACAATAAATTCTATAAATACGTTGTTTTCCAAGAAGCGAATGGTGATCGTTTTTCTGCAGAACTACACAACGCTGTTTACACTGGTTTACAGGCGATACAATTATGATTTCATGTTGAGAATACAAGTTATAAGACGGGTAGATTATACGTTGGGTCTGGATAACTGATTGTCGATGTTAATTTTGGGGCAATCTTACGACTGATGATCTGACCCAATTTTAAGTGAGAAAGATGGCACATTTTGCTAAATAGTTTGCATGCGTTGAGAAAGCAAGAACCGACGATTTTTCTGTGAACATTTTATGCCCGTAGCTGCTATTTTAAGAAAAATATAAAAAAAACTGCCATTTTTGTCTGATAATCTAGAGGATCCCTGTAGACATTTTTTGTTTTTTCGCAATAAAATAAATATATATATAAATAAATAAATAAATATTTGACCAAATTTTACGAAACAAAAAAAGGCTCATTCTTAAATTTTGCTTTAATTTAATATTATCGAGAAAAAAAGAAAAGTGTTTGCATTGTTTATATAGCCGTAAAATTAGGACAGCTTTCGTGAAACAGACAGTAATGTCGTTTATACCCCATAGTGAGGGGATACATGCTGTTGACGGCTTCCTTTGTCCATGGTTGCAAAATATTCTCAACAGATTCTACAAATTGAAAGTTTATATCCAACAGTTTGATTTAAGCTCATCATCAAACTGTTTGAGAATGAGATTTTAATTCTTTGCATGCTGGGAAACTTGTGGGCTATAAATAGTTCAAATATAGTAGACCACAATTCATTTCATTTTCTTTTATTTCTCCCTGTAAATATCATGAATATGTCTTGGGATTTCATTTAATAAAATTGCGTCCACTGGAGGAGGACACAATTCTAATGAAATTCCAAGCTTATTATTTTACAGAGAGAAATAAGAAAAACAGTTAATTTCTTTGCTGTTATTTTCACCGCTAGAATGCAGAGCTAACCCATTACATGCGGAATACACCTTTACGGGGAATTTAAAAAAAATATATTTTATAGTTATTTTTGTTATTTCTCAATGAAAGTATATGTTGTGACCACTCATTTGAACCGTCTCGACGAGATGGTTCAAATGGTTGTCACAATATGTACTTCTGAGCACATAGAAAGAAAATATTTATGATTTTCCACAAACAAAATGGCGTATCCTCGGCATGAAATGGGTTAAACATATATGCACACTGTCCCCTGTCTGTGGTATTATGCACATTTTCATTGTGATATTGTGACTATTGCTCAATTAGAGCTGTTTTGTTTATCACTTGCTCATTTTATTGAGATTGTTACAAATAGTATTATAATATAATTAAGGCCAGTCACCGTGACTATTTTCTGCTTATCACATTTCCATATATCACTGATACTGATTCAGAAACAAAAGAAGAAATACTTGCTGTATGATAATGATGTGTAAAGTTCACAAAAGTATGCACGTGTCTGAAAGGTTTGTTAATTTTCGATGCCATTTTCAAATTTATTGTTCATCATCAAAATCAAGTTTGGAAAATGCTTGTGCAGTACGGCAGAAAATGGCATACACCATTCCAAGTGTGATACATGTATGTTAGAGCCACTGGCTACGCACAATGTTATAGGTCCACTTTCTCCTGGGCCCCTTTTCACTAAACTTTGTATGATTAAAATGTTCGTAAGTGCAAACTTAGGATCGTTTGGAAATTTCAATTGATGGATTTACATTTATTGATCATAGGCTGCATGTGCAGCCTATGCTCAATAAATGCAAATCCAGCAATTGTTTACAAGAAAACAAAGTTAATGTGCAATGTACAGACTATAATAATTTTGCACTTACAATCATTTTAGTCGTACAAAGTTTAGTGAAACGGGTCCCTGTTTCTGCTTATAAATGGATTTCTTCAATAGTTGGGTTTGAGTTCTCGTTCCTATGATGTTTTACATGCTGGAGTACATATGTGTACCCGGCTCTGTAGCCTATTTCACCAACATTGCAAAGTATACATTTCAATTTTAGGAGAAATTTTCAATTTTAGGAGAAATTTATTAATTTTTATTATACTGAATTTATTACATTATCAGTAATTATCAGTGATAATGTAATAAATTCAGTATAATAATTCTGCATACTTTTAATTATCAAATATATGCAGTCGTTAGTTCTATATGAAATAATGCAACTCCCTCAAAGTATACTTTGCTAGAAAAGTATACTTTGCAATGTTGGTGAAATCCGCTACTGGTATTATTTTCTGCATTGCCTCGGCGTTTTTTAATAGTCGATGTTGATTTAGAAAAAACATCATTGATTGAAAATATTGCCTTTTCTCGACATCGGTATTGGAGAAAATCATTATGTAGTTAAGTAGAGCCGGGCTCATATTTCCTATAGAATAATAAATGTGTTGACGACAGGCACCTTAGAACATTGGCGACAATTGAAGGGCTGAAATATACTGCATTTTTTTTGTAAATATGAGATTTTATATGATGTTTATTAATCAAGTTTACTGAATTCATAACAAATGAGGCTATGCCGAGTTTCATATGAAATTGGTCAACACATTTAATAAATTTCATCAAGTCAACACAAACGTTACATTATATTTATTGTGTAAGCACAGCATTGTACATGGAAGCCATATTATAATATGACTGACAATTTCAACCAATGAGATTGTCCAATTGCTGGTCACATGATTGTGGACATATATGATATTCACATGAATATCGTTTTTGTCTGCAGTGATGTAGGTGAATATTTCTGTCTGTCAGTCTGGATATCAGTCTCGGAGAATGATATTCAAAATGTGGTATTCACCTCCAGGTGAATATCTCATTTCGAATAACACTCTCGGACTCTTCTCGTGCAACGAGATGCATCCGAGACTGATATTCAGATATAGCAGCATGTGCAAATCACTGATCACGCAACAAAAGCATCTCATTTCGTCTCGTTGCGCGAGAAGAGTTCGAGAGTGTTATTCGAAATGTTATATCCTTCTGGGGGCCGTTTCACTAAACACCGTACGACTAAAATGTTCGTAAGTGCAATTTTAAAATCGTCTGGAAATTGCAATTGATGGATTTACATTTATTGAGCATAGGCTGCATATGCAGCCTATGCTCAATAAATGTAAATCCAACAATTGTTTAAAAGTAAAACAATGCTAATATGATATTTACAGACTATCATAATTTTGCACTTACGAACATTTTAGTCTTACGAAGTTTATTGAAACGGCCCCCAGAAGGATATAACATTTCGAATAACACTCTCGAACTCTTCTCGTGCAACGAGATGCGTCCGAGACTGATATTCAGGTATAGCAGCATGTGCAAATCACTGATCACGCAACACAAGCATGAGACATATCGTGCGTTGTTATAGGAATGAACGGCCTTTTTGTGGAATTTATCGGGGTATAAACTTGGAAAAGTCGCGGGAATACTGGACGAAGCGATACAAAATTACAATTTTCGAAAATAAAATAAAAAAAAAATATATATATAAATTTTTTTTTTTTTTTTTTTTTTTTTTTTTTTCGAAAATTGTAATTTTTTAAAGGCCTCGTCCAGTATTCCCGTGACTTTTCCAAGTTTATATCCCCGATAAATTCCACAAAAAGGCCATTCATTCCTTATAATTCCAGCATTTGAAATAAATTCATCAAGAAAATGTGTTTATTTTCCGTTTTCTTAAGAATTATTTTAACTGCGCCTGACGGTTATGGAAAGTAGTTCGGCATGGGAGTTTACTGGGATATAAATTTTGGACAGAGACTTGCTACGGACCAATCAAATGTTAGGGAATTGTGTAAATATTTTTGTGCTGGAATTATTGTATCATATACTTTCTGTAATATGGGTCATGTACTAAAATAATTATTGTCTTTTTTAGTCTGTGTACACGAGATTACGGACCTTCGGCCTCGATGAATATGATCATATCGATGGTCTAGTAACATAAGGTCGTAACTGCTATGCTTTAGCATAGCAGTTACGACCTTATGTTACTAGACATCGATATGATGAATAGTGATCACTACGTGTTTTATGTAGCAGTCTCATTTTCTCATTTATTACACTAATGTACTATAATTGTTAATACACTTTGTTATTACACTGTGAACCCCATTTTATGCAATATTATTAAGTTAGAAATAATGAAATGTCTGTGGATCTTTATAAATGTGTTAAACCGTTTTAAAAAAATCCATGTATATGAATAGTTTTAGTCATAGCTGATTATGCCCTTTGCAATAGCCAGAGGACATGCTGCTTTGCTCTTTGGGGTTCCCTCTCTTCATCATTTACATTAAAATGTTGACGACAATACTTTATCTGGGGGACGTTTTCACTAAACTTCGTACGACTAAAATGTTCGTAAGTGCAAACTTATGGTAGTCTGTAAATTGCACATACATAATGTTTTCTGGTAAAAAAAATATTGGATTTACATTTATTGAGCATAGGCTGCATTTTAGTCGTACAATGTTTAGTGAAACGGGCCCCAGATCTCCAGATATTAGCGTATTTTACACACTTATTTTAGCAGAATACGCATTGATTATCAAAAGTGGGAGTACAAAATACTCACAGCAATGTGAAAATATGGATTGATTTTCAAATTGATAAAACAGTGTTTGCTTTTTGCAGCTCAAATAAGTGAATTTTTACATTTGTTTTATTTGTTATCATTTCTTCCCTATTTAATAAGGAAGAAAATCTGACTTATATTGAATGATTACCGGTGTCACAGGAAATTCTCCCCCCTGGAAATCTCCCCCCCCCCCCCTCGCGGGGGAAGATTTCTAGGGTAGAGCCTGGAAATATTCCCCCCTGGGGAAGAATTTCCTAGGAAATTCTCCCCCCCCTTTTGGGCGGGGGTGGGGGGGGGAATATTTCCAGGCTCGACCCTAGGAAATTCTCCCCCCCCACCCTGGAAATTCTCCCCCCCCCCCCCCACCCAAAAGTTTGTTTGAATGCTACAAAGCAGAATTATTTCCCACCAAACATGTGCACATAGGCACAATGTATGTCATTTATAAGAAAAGGGAACATAAAAAATCACCTCCCTCACATCCCACCCCAATCTACCATATGCATAGTGTAAGTCCCTTGATAGACACGAATATCACAAGATTGGGGGAAGATTTCTGATCAAGTGAAAATGTTGGTGTAGAACAGTTAGCATGTGACGCATATTGGCGGGGGGGGGAGAGAGGGGGGGGATTTTCCTAGGAAATTTCCCCCCCCCCAACCATCTCCAGGCGGGGGGGGGGGGAATATTTCCTAGGCCTAAGCCTGGAAATCTCCCCCCCCCCCCACCCCACCCCTGGGGGGATGATTTCCAGGGGGGGGATTTCCTGTTACACCGGTATGGTGACACGTGTCATGCCACAGGTGAAATATGCGATCAATTCCGTTAACCCGCCTAAAATGACCTAAGCTGTTGACAGGCCATTAAACACCACTAAGTACTGTAAATAAATAACCAAATTCACAGCAGGAGAAATATGGGATTCGACCCTGTTAACATGGCCTAAGTTGTTCACAAGCCATTAACCCTTTCAACACCACAGACCTCTATAGAGACAATGTTTACAAACATTGCAGATCCAGATGAGCCAGCTCGTAACGAGCCGTCTCATCAGATCTCCACTGTTTGTTAATAATTTTAAACGTCGTACAGATTACCCTTTTAGAAGAATGGGATAATTTGAATGAACAAAATTAATGAAATAGCGTGAAACATTGGCATGGAACATCCTATTAAGTTACTTAGTGTTGAAAGGGTTAAACACCATTAAATAAATGAATGCGTGACACATGCCTGCGTGACACATGCCTGCATGTCTGTCCATAGTCATATGCAGCTTGTGCATTTAGCAAATTTGTATAAATCTGTTTTTTGTATGGTCAAGTCTGCCATGTGAGCATATGTTCACTTTGTTCATACATACATGGGCCCTCGACTGAGAATCGGTATTTACAATAATTGTAGATCCGCACTCCTCTTGTACAGTCACATGATGTCAAAAGAGTTTTGCTGGATTCAGCAAAGCTACATTAATGACTGAATGGCGAACAGCATTGGCTCTGATCAGACTGTGCGGATGCGCAGGCCGATTTGGAGCTATGCTGGTCGCAGAATGGCAAGTGGTGGTTGGTTGGGAGCATGTGATGGGTAATTTAACGATCGGGATTCATCCTTACCGGAATCCTGACCAGAGACCTGACGGTTTGGCCCTCGGGTTCGTCTTTGGCTTTCTTGAATGCGAGAGTTGAATCTGGTTATACCCCTTATAAGAGTAATCCTACCGGTATTAGTGGGTGGCAGATGGGAGCATGCGATGGGTAATTTAACGATCGGGGTTCATCCTTAACGGAATTCTGAATGGAGGTTTGGCTCTCACATACGTCTTTGGCATTTTGTATGTGACAGTTGAATCTGGTTATACCCCTTATGTGAGTATTAGGGTTATTCGTAATCCTATTTGAGGGGAAGGGGCCAAGTGACTTGGTGTCGTATGGACCTGGCACCTGGGGGCCGTTTCACTAAACTTCCTACGACTAAAATGTTCGCAAGTGCAAAATTATGATAGTCTGTAAATTTCACATTAACAATGTTTTCTTGTAAACAATTGTTGGATATGCAGCCTATGCTCAATAAATGTAAATCCATCAATTTAAATTTACAGACAATCCTAAATTTGCACATACGAACATTTTAGTCGTACGAAGGTTAGTGAAACGGGCCCCAGGTCAGGTTATTCTAATTTCAGGGTTGAATATATTTTTTCTCGATGTAAATATTCTGTTCTGATTTTGGTATTTTCGCCCCAATGCAGCAGGTTAAAACGGGATCGAACCCGTTTGCCCGGCCTTACATGACCTTAGCTGTTGATAGGCCGTTAAACACCAATAAACAAACAAAACCTACTGGTATTACATTTAGGAGAAGGGGCCAAGTCACTGGTGTGGTATGGACCTGACACCAGGTCAGGTTATTTTAATTTCAGGGCTGAATATATATTTATCTCGATGTAAATATTCCGTGCTGATTTTGGGAGTTTCCCCCCAATGCAGCAGGTTAAAATGGGATCGAACCCGTGGCCCTGCCTTAAATGACCTTAGCTGTTGATAGGCCGTTAAACACCAATCATTCAATGTACAGGTTTTACACAACAATGAAAATGTGATGTTTTCATACTCATAGTCCAGGGATTCCTCTGGGAAAAATAAAAAAATCGCCGCTTAAAAAGAAACTAGAAATGGACGCTTGTCGACAAGCGCATGTGTATCCCCCTCCCCAGATACACAAGTAGTTTGAAAAAAGGGTGTTCGAGTTATGCTCCGGAGACGAGACAAAATCAGTGACAGAAAAAACAAAGGGAGATAATTAAAAAAAATAGTGATGCTAGAGTTGTCATTCTTGCGTGACACACCTTTAGGGTCATGGTCTATGCATGTGTGAAGTTTCATGCAAATATTCCAAAGGGTGTTCGAGTTATGCTCCGGACACGAAATCACTGCACGAAACAACAAAGGGAGATAACTAAGAAATTAACGACGCAAGAGTTGTCATTTTTACGTGCGACACACCTTTGGGTCGTCTTCTATGCATGTGTGAAGTTTAATAAACTAGAAAATGTGTTCATAGAACACGGATGTCCCACATATCGCTTTGATAATAAATGAGGCCAAATTCCAAGTCAAAATTTTCTTTTACCTGAGCGTTAAAGTTTTTGAAGCACCAAGTATGTGACCTTGACCATGGGCTTGACGGGGGTAGGACGAACGTGGATTTGGCACAGGGCGGTAGAGGACCATTAGAGCAATGCATATATGAAATATGAAGCTGATCCGTGAAAGAAAACAGAAATTATAAGATATTTACCTCGGCGTTAAAGTTTTTGAAGCACTAAATATGTGATGTTAACCCTGGGGGGGGCTTGGCGGGGGCAGGATGAACGTGGATTTGGCACAGGGCGGTAGAGGACCATTAGAGCAATGCATATATGAAATATGAAGCTGATCCGTGAAAGAAAACAGAAATTATAAGATATTTACCTCAGCGTTAAAGTTTTTGAAGCACTAAGTATGTGATGTTAACCCTGGGCTTGGCGGGGGCAGGACGAACGTGGATTTGGCACAGGGCGGTAGAGGACCATTAGAGCAACGCGTATATGAAATATGAAGTTGATCCGTGAATGGAAAGAAAAATTATAAGATATTTACCTGATGAGCGTTAAATTTTTGTTTTTGAAGCACCAAGTATGTGACCTTGACCCTGGGCTTGGCGGGGGCAGGACGAACGTGGATTTGGCACAGGGCGGTAGAGGACCATTAGAGCAATGTGTATGAAATATGAAGCTGATCCGTGAAAGAAAACAGAAATTATAAGATATTAACCTGAGCGTTAAAGTTTTTGAAGCACCAAGTATGTGACCTTGACCCTGGGCTTGGCGGGGGCAGGACGAACGTGGATTTGGCACAGGGCGGTAGTGAACCATCAGAGCAATGTGTATATGAAATATGAAGCAGATTGGTCGAAGGATGAAGAAATTATGAGACATTTACCCGAGTGTTAAAGTTTTGTGACGGACAGACGAACGGACGGACAGGAGGACGGGACGCACGTTCCTACGAATGAATACTTGTTGGGTTTTTACTGTATAAAAATACCCAACAAGAGTAGCCAACACTATCCTAACCCTACCCAATAAGATCCCCGTACGTTTACAACAAGTACCCATTCGTGTGCGGACGGACGGACGGACAAGGGTAACACTAAATTCCCCCTCCACTATCGTGGTGGGGCATAAAAATATTCCAAAGGGTGTTCGAGTTATGCTCTGGATACTAAATCAGAGCATGAACCAACAAAGGGAGATAAGTAAACAAGAATTCCGCGGAATCAAATGCCTCGCCTTGTCCCGCCTTGACCTCGAGCCTGGGCCCGAAAGCAATTTTCACTGGCCCGAACATATTATACAATTATTGACTAGTGAGCCATGGAATATCAGATTATATTCTATGGCTCACAAGTCAATAATTGTTTTATTATATGATAATAGTCTGTATATAGCACGACCTTATGCTACTAGACAAAAATTTAAAAAGAATTTGAAGAAAAAAAATGAAAACAAAAAATGGAAAAAAAAAGTTTAAAAATTAAAAATAATAATGCTTGCTACTGGAGCCCAGAATTTTTTTGAATAGTCCTATATTTATCTACATATATCTGCACAGGTCCACATAATGCCACAATATTTTCAACACAGTTTACGGAAATGTAATATCCAATGTAGTAATTTACCTGTATAAATTACCTGTGGTCAGAGTGGTCAAGACTGGACATTTGCACATGTTAGCACATGCACAGGTGAATGGTTATCCCAGTTTCTATTGTTCTCTCTACAGGTAAGGTGTACAGAGCACACGAGAAAAGGTGTACAGAGCACACGAGAAAACGGGTCTTCATGCATTATTGTCCAGTTTGTAGAGTGCGCAAAACAAAAAAGGGAGATAACTAAAAAATTAGCTACGCAAGAGTTGTCATTCTTGTGCGCGACACACCTCCGGGTCGTGGTCTATGCATGTGTGAAGTTTCATGAAAATATTCCAAAGGGTGGTCGAGTTATGCTCCGGACAGGAAATCAGTGCGCGAAAACAAAAAAGTGAGATAACTAAAAAATTAGCTATGCAAGAGTTGTCATTCTTGTGCACGACACACATTCGGTTCGTGGTCTAATTGAATGTGAAGTTTCATAAAAATATTCCAAAGGGTGGTCGAGTTATGGTCAATCAGTGCGCGAAACAAAAAAGGGAGATAACTCAAAAATTAACTATGCAAGAGTTGTCATTCTTGTGCGCGACACACCTTCGGGTCGTGGTCTATGCATGTGTGAAGTTTCATGAAAATATTCCAAAGGGTGGTCGAGTTATACTCCGGACACGAAATCAGTGCGAGAAACAAAAAAGGGAGATAACTAAAAAATTAGCTATGCAAGAGTTGTCATTCTTGTGCTCGACACACCTTCGGGTCGTGGTCTATGCATGTGTGAAGTTTCATGAAAATATTCCAAAGGGTGTTCGAGTTATGCTCCGGACAAAAAGTGTCTGCGGCGGACGCGGATGCGGCCCGCTGTCAAATCCATAGTATCCCCCGACGGAGTCCGGGGGATAGAATAAAACAATTGGCGATAAAAAATTAGAATTTTCGAGAAAAAAAATGTAATTTTTTATCGCCAATTGTTTATTTTTATCGCCAATTGCGAATGTGGCGATCGCCAGCGGAATCCCTGATAGTCGTTGTCTACTGCTGGTGAATACTGATGTAGGATTGTATACTGTGAACACATGTGCAATTTCAAGTGCGGAAACAAATATAGTGTCTGATGATTGTTTTCTTCAACTTTATCCTATTTCACAAGAAAAAAAAGATTGTTTAGTGCGTAAAAATAGTCACACTTGTATTATAGTTGCAGAATTTTATGTTTGAACATGTTGAAATACAGTGGAACCTCTCTAAACTGGACATAATACAATAATCTCTAGCGGGCGGCAGGTTGGGAGCATTCGAAGGGTAATTTAATGCGGGAACCGAAAATAGTTGTCTGCTGATAATTCATATTTTGTCTTTTCTCTCAGTAAAAACATGGTTTGGCAGCATTTTAGAATCATTTCCATTGGAAATGATTCTAAAGTGCTGCCAAACCAAGTTTTTAATGAGAAAAATGGAAAAATAAAAAATATTTTCGGGTCTCCAGTAGCGTATTTCAAAAACATCGCAAAGTATACTTATCTATTATGCGAGGATATGTGCAATTAATTTTGCGTGGTAGGAACAGCGTGCCAACCTCAGCTTGGAGTTGTCAATAGATACGAAAGCTGTAGCAGATGATGAT
Source organism: Conchocele bisecta (assembly GCA_029237695.1). Classification (NCBI taxonomy): domain Eukaryota; kingdom Metazoa; phylum Mollusca; class Bivalvia; order Lucinida; family Thyasiridae; genus Conchocele; species Conchocele bisecta. The sequence goes on along the minus strand of CM055265.1, from coordinate 53,283,644 downwards.
GACATCATGTTGTATTTTTACCAAATTCTCTGCATTTTCTTCTGGAATTCTTGTACGAACACCGAGAAATGGAGGCTCGATTCCTTTATTTTTCAACCTGGCAAGATTTGCTCTCATAAATACAAGGTTAGTGTCTTTTTTTTTAATGATGAAATCCAGCAACCAGTTCGATGCTAGAAAAATGTTGAAAATCTGACCGCACGTGACATTTTAACATTGCAACCCTGCATTAAATTCTTGATTTATGGCTATTACTTCATTATAGGACCGAAATTCAAACAAGAGGCCCAAATGGGCCTGTATCGCTCACCTAAAAGCCTCCATAGTGGTCATCTTGATTTCACAAAGACTCTTCACTTACAACTTCAAATGTTCCACAGAATTTGTTGGTACCTTCTGATCTAACATATATTGCGAATGTGCATGTGATTTACTGCTATACCTTCGATTTGATATATAAAATGACCATATTCGGTCAAAAATAAAATTTGACCCCTATTTGACCCCTTGGTCCATGACCATTTTTGACCCAGAGGCCACCATATGAACAAATCTGAATCAGCGTTAACTATCCATCATTCATACAAAGTTTCGTCGAAATCGGCCTGGCGGTTTGTGAGAAGATTTTTTTGACAATTTGACCTACTTTTCAACGGCGGACATCTTGGATTTGGTGATGACCTCCATTTTAACAAAAATGGACAGGCTTCAGCCACAGACCATTACAGTTAAGTTTGGCCAATATCGGCCAAGCAGTTCACAAGAAGAATACGTTTGAAATATTTAGTAAAAGAACAACTTTCGGTGGCCATCTTGGATGACAAAATCATCTGATTTAGACAATAAATGCTCAAGAGTGATAGACTAGTCGATACCTTCGATTTGATATATTATATAACCATATTCGGGCAAAAATATAATTTGATCCCTAGTTGACCCCTCGGGCCACGCCCATTTTTGACCCAGGGGCCACCATATGTACAAATCTGAAACAGCGTTAACTATCAATCATTCACACCAAGTTTCGTCGAAATCGGCCTGGAGGTTTGTGAGAAGATTTTTTGACAATTTGACCTACTTTTCAACGGCGGACATCTTGGATTTGGTGATGACCTCCATTTTAACAACAAAAATGGACAGGCTTCACCCACAGACCATTACAGTTAAGTTTGGCCAATATCGGCCAAGCAGTTCACAAGAAGAATACATTTGAAATCTTTAGTAAAAGAACAACTTTTTTACCTTTCGGTGGCCATCTTGGATGACAAAATCATCTGATTTAGACAAAAAAATGGTCCAGAGTGATCAACTAGTCGATACCTTCGATTTGATATATTATATGACCATATTCGGGCAAAAATATAATTTGACCCCTAGTTGACCCCTCGGGCCACGCCCATTTTTGACCCAGGGGCCACCATATGAACAAATCTGAAACAGCGCTAACTATCGATCATTCATACCCAGTATCGTCGAAATCGGCCTGGCGGTTCGTGAGAAGAAGATTTTTTAAGAATTTGACCTACTTCTCAACGGCGGCCATCTTGGATTTGGTGATGACCTCCATTTTAACAAAAATGAACAGGCTTCAACCACAGAACCATTTACAGTTAAGTTTGGCCAATATCGGCCAAGCAGTTTACAAGAAGAAGACGTTTGAAATCTTTAGTAAAATAATGACCATTTGAACTATCGGTGGCCATCTTGGATGACGTAATCATATGATTTAGACAAAAAATGTTCCAGAGTGATTGTCTCGTCGATACCTTCGATTTGATATATTACATGACTATATTCGGTTAAAAATAAAATTTGACCCCTATTTGACCCCTCGGCCCATTTTTGACCCACGGGCCACCATATGAACAAATCTGAAACAGCGCTAACTATCGATCATTCATACCAAGTATCGTCGAAATCGGCCTGGCGGTTCGTGAGAAGAAGATTTTTTAAGAATTTTCCATGGCGGCCATCTTGGATTGTCGATGACCTCCATTTTAACAAATCTGAAATGGCATCACCCATATATCATCCCTGTGAAGTTTGACCAATACCGGCTCAGCAGTTCGGGAGAAGAAGATGATTGAAAATGTTCACGGACGGACGGACGGACGACGGACACTTTGCCATAACAATAGCTCACATGAGCTTTGCTGAGGTGAGCTAAAAATAAAAAGATGGCTCATTGCTAAATTTTGCTGAAAAATGATTTTATGCCAAAAAATTAGAGTTTTAGGGTGTTTAAATAGGTGTAAAAGTTGGGCAGGTTAACGTGAAACAGACCGTAGCAAAGTATACTTTGAGGGAGAAATTTTCAATTTAATAAATTAATAAATTTTTATTATACTGAATTTATTACATTATCACAGCCATTTTGGCTGTGATAATGTAATAAATTCAGTATAATAATTATGCATACTTTTAATCATCAAATATATGCAGTGGTTAGTTCTATATGAAATAATGCATTTTGGGAAAAATAAATGATTACTCCCTCAAAGTATACTTTGCTAGATAAGTATACGGTACTTTGCAATTTTGATGAAATCGGCTACTGGTCTCCGGTAAAGACTCCTGATCGTTAAATTACCCCTCGCATACTCCCAACCAACCACCTGAGCAGATCGAGTAATTTTATTGACGCCATTGTAAATCTGTTGGTGGAAATATCACATGTTCATTTGAGAACTTATTTTGTTGAAATACATAGCACATCTGGAAATGATCTGTGTAAAGTTAATTTTTGTTGTAGTCCAAGCTTGTGTCCTACCAGAGTTGGAACCCTTTTCTATAAAACGAATGGAGCAATCCAACTCGAGGGAAGTAAACGTAATTTATCAAAGCAAGCCAAAACCCTGTGATGTGATATATAAAACTGCACAAGTGTGGCAAATGAAACAGGATATTCCCTAGTCAGAAATTAAGCCAGTTTAGTTTATTCTGTCCCGTATTAATTGTTATGTGCAACAGTTTATTATTACACATTATTTTACGACTTGCTCACCATGGGGCCGTTTCACTAAATTTTGTACAACTAAAATGTTCGGAAGTGCAAATTTAGGATCGTCTGGAAATTTCAATTGATGGATTTACATTTATTGAGCATAGGCTGCATATGCAGCCTATGCTCAATAAATATAAATCCAATAATTGTTTACAAGAACACATTGTTAATGTGAAATGTACAGACTATCATAATTTTGCACTTACAAACATTTTAGTCGTACGACGTTTAGTGAAACGACCCCCCATGTCTTTAAGAACTACACAATTCTTAAGCTGTATCGGTGTTGTTGTGATTTGAATACCATTTGCCCATTTCAGCCGTTTCCAGCCTCGGCGTATACAATATAAACCAACATGTGCTGGAAAAAAAACCCACCTAGTATTTGTGCCAGAAATTTAAGCTCTCTTAATGTATTAATGTTTTCACCAATACAGATTTTCAAAAGAAAATGCACTACTTAACCAAGTGATAGATTGAAGGCGCAAGACTAGCAGGACTTGTTCAAGAGTTTCTACTGTTACAAAGCCAAACCCTATAAACGATACTCGCATGTTATTTATTCTGCAACAGATGTAACTTTCATTGAAAGGACCGTGATATTTTATATGTTGCATCTGGTCGCGAGACTCGACCAAGGAAATGCCAGCAAAAAATGTTTTTGAATCGGGTTTTGTAAATATGTGGTGTTTTCGTCTAAAAGCTACATATGCATGTTCATCAGGGGCCCGTTTCACTAAACTTCGTACGACTAAGATGTTCGCAAGTTCAAATTTAGGATCGCCTGTAAATTTCCAATAGATGGATTTACATTTATTGAGCATAGGCTGCATATGCAGCCTATGCTCAATAAATGTAAATCCAATAATTCTTTACAAGAAAACATTGCTCATGTGAAATGTAGACTTCCATAATTTTGCACATACGACCATTTTAGTCGCAAGATGTTTATTGAAACGGCCCCAGGTTTTCTTAAGTACAACTATAAGCTCCAATGCCAAAGTTCAAGGCATTCAATTTAGTATGCCCCCTACAAGATTTTGCTCTTCATGTTCGATGTGTGGTCATTTTGAGTACCTATTATCCTTAAAGCAATCCCAAAGGCAGATTGGCTTAACCTCTTGTTTATCGACATTCGTTCCATAGCCCATTCACCAGATCAGCATGCCCAAGGTAAAATGATAGGATAGATAGAGCCAAGGACATGCAAGCAAATCAGTGGCGAAAACAAACAACAAGACGGGCAAAGGTAATATATAATTTATTTATTTTAATAATATGAAATAAACAGCACTTTCTCTCTGAGCACTAGGCTGCACCAGTTGTAACATGATTAACAAATAAAACACTACAGTAGGAAAGCAACAAGTGTGTGTCAATACATGTCACAGCCACTAACTCAGGGGGGTCTCCACGAGGCTACCGGTCCATGATGTACAGTGGAACCTCTCTAAACTGGACACCAAGAAAACACCTGTGATCGTCTTTGTTATAAGTTTCTTGGTCATTTATCTTGAGTGATAATGTCGCATAGCACACAACTATGGCTCAGAATGATCAAATGCCTGATTTGCAGTGAAACCTCTCACGCCGGACACCCTGGGGATCCCCCAGGGTGTCTGGTTTAGAGATCTATCACTGTAAACTCCTAGAAGTTGTACGAGAAAGGCTCGTATTCCAGTACACCATCGTTCAGACCCGTTAGTGGAGTAGGAATATATACACCAGTACATGTATATCTGTCGGTGTTGCACAACTGGTGCCATCTATCTACGCATGTGTTATACACGCTATATATCTAAATATATGCACTAATGATGTATGCAGCCATATAGACGAGCGGAAACAGAGGACACAGAAGCACTGAAGAGAAAAGGGATCTTGCGGCCTTCCAAACGACCATGAATCCTGGCTCTCGTGCACATTCAGTCAATTTATAGTTTAACCCTTTCAGGTCTGTATAGTGGTACTGGCAAACAGTGTAGATCCAGATGAGCCGGCTCGTGACGAGCCGTCTCATCAGGATCTGCACTGTTTGCAAGTAATTTCCATATTTTTGAGAACAAAAACACTCCCTTTTCATAAATGGACTAGTCTTAAAACCATTTTGTAAAGATTGAATTGATCGGAAAATTAACACATCACAGTCCATTCCACTGATTTAGGGTTGAAAGGGTTAATCCTTTTCCTGATGGACATAAGGCAACTTCAGTGACTAAATGGTGAACAGCATAGGCATGTGTCGCCTGCTAGGAAGCGTAGGTTGATCTAGGGCTAATAGGTTGATCTGGGGCTATGCTGACTGCAAATGTCCCAAGGTTCCGTTTCTCAGCCGACAGCCTATAAATGCAAGGAGCAGGTCACAAGTAACCATGACAATGCTGAATTAAATTTCGTCATCTGTTTATATATTTTTTTAATTTCCACTTTTCTAAAAAAAAAGGGGGTTATCAAACAAATTGTGTGATAAACCAGAATAATAATACTATAACCATATCTATTGGTACACTCTCGTGTTGTGGGAAATCATATAATTTTTTGTTTACATGTGTTTCCCAGAATAAATTGCGTCCGAATATTTAGGGTTATTACAGGTATACGTTTCCTAGTCAAATGTTGTCCAATATATATGGTGATTGTACAACGGGGTGCGATGGGCATTACAAATGGAAGGGCTGAGATCAAACCAGAGACCGGCACAAATGAGGCTGTGACTGGAGAAATGGGGCTTATGGAATTTGTGACCGGTGCAGCTCCTGATCAAATACCACATTCCTGTAGCCTGATAACGAGCTATATTGCTTGTTATAACCACGACTGATCTTTCATTGATGTAATGGCTAACAGTGTAGATCCTGACCAGACTGTGCGGATGCACAGGCTGATCTGGATCTACACTGGTCGCAAAACCCATAAGCCCCATTTCTCCAGTCACAGCCACAATTCAAAACTGGTACACCAGATGTGTCTACCAAATCTACAAAATGACCAATAATGAATGATTAATTGTGGCGTTACGTCCATTCAACAGCAAGATTTGATTGATTGATTATTGGTGTTTAAAGCTTGGCCAACGGGTTCGATCCTGCATTCAACCTGCTGCATTGGGGGGAAAATCGCAAAATCAGAACAGAATATTTACATCGAAAAAAATATATAGTCGGTCCTGAAATTAGAATAACCCGACCTGGTGCCAGGTCCAAACCACACCAAAGCCACTTCCCCTAAAAGTAATAGGATTACAAATAATCGCAATACTCACATACAGTGTTTTACCAGATTTGAGTGTCACATACAAAATGCCAAAGACGTATGTGAGGGCCAAACCATGTCTCCATTCGGAATTCCGGTAAGGATGAACCCCGATCGTTAAATTACCCATCGCATGCTCCCACCCGACACCGACGGGTCGGCATAAAAAATGTTCACTGAAATAAAGTATCCCAATATGGTGCCTGGAACCCTGACTACACCATGATGAACGAGTGGTGCTAGTGATTGAGCCACATTATAGGAATGAATGGCCTTTTTGTGGAATTTATCGGGGTATAAACTTGGAAAAGTCGCGGGAATACTGGACGAAGGCCGGAAGGCCTCGTCCAGTATTCCCGCGACTTTTCCAAGTTTATATCCCCGATAAATTCAACAAAAAGGCCATTCATTCCTTATAATTCCAGCATTTGAAATAAATTCATCAAGAAAATGTGTTTATTTTCCGTTTTCTTAAGAATTATTTTAACTGCGCCTCACGGTTACGGAAAGTAGTTCGGCGTGGGAGTTTACTGGGATATAAATTTTGGACAGAGACTTGCTACGGGCCAATCAAATGTTAGGGAATTGTGTAAATATTGTTGTGCTGGAATTATTCCGTAATAATCATCTAGAGACCATGTTTTGGACAACTTACCAAAGTAGTTGTGTACAAATAGCTGAAAAGAAATATGCCAGCACAATAGTAAGCTCAATGGTTGAGTTAGATATGTTTAAATGTACAAAATTGTCAAAATAAATTAGTAACAAATCATTATTAGTGACAGAATGTGTCTGTTCAATGCCACAGGTTAAAGTCACGGACCGAGGTCTATAAATACATTATTAAATATGCCTAAAAGCATCAATAAATGAAGAAAAAATAAGCTAAACATTTATTTTTTTACTCCAATATGGAGTATATGGAGGGAGTAAAAAAAAAAATATTTAGCTTATTTTTTTCTTCATTTATTGATGCTTTTAGGCATATTTAATGTATTTATAGACCTCGGTCCGTTACTTCAACCTGTGTTCAATGCCGGCATGAAACAAAATGAATTTGTGCTGGTAGAACATCCACAGTAAAGTATCTAAGTATAAAAGATTACAGCACCCTATCCTGCAGTTAGAATTGGGTTTTGTTAGTGAATTTTGGTAATGATATGTAACATATAGTCGCTTAGTTATACTCAAGAAATGATATCTAGTCAAGTTTTCAAAATTGAGCCAAATCCCTAACTATGCACCGGTGAATTAAGTGGAATTTGTGAGGTCATCATACAATGTCAACAACACACATACACGGCACCTAAGCTGACAAAATGGGCGTAGTGACGTTTGCAACCAGCGTAGCACGAGATTAGACTGCGCAGTCTGATCAGAGACCACTGGTTTTCATCAACCCTTTCAACCCTAGTGATACGCTAATTTTCCAACCAATCCAATCCTCACAAAATAATTTTCAGATTAGTCCATTTATGAAAAGGGGGGCGTTTTTGTTCTAAAAAAATATGAAAATTACTTGCAAACAGTGCAGATCTTGATGAGACGGCTCGTTATGAGCCGTCTCATCAGGATCTGCACTTTTTGCATAAACCGCTACAGCGGGCTTTCTGGTTCAAAGTGTTAAATCATGAAAATAGATTTGCTTCCATGAGCGAAATAGTATCAGATCTTAAACTGTGCGATCTGCAATTGTTGGAAACGTCATTAGGTCCATTTAGTTAGCAGGCAGCCCACATGCACACACAGATATTATGCCAAACTAGAAGTTGATAAATGTAAGGAAATACACAATCTGACATGTCGGGGGGGGGGGGGGGGGGGGGGGGGGGGGGGGTGGGGGGGGGGGGGGGCTATTTGTGGCTGTGACTGGAGAAATGGGACTCATCGGTTTTGTGACCAGTGTAGATCCAGATCAGTCTGATCAGCATCTGCAATGTTCGCCATTTCATCAATAAAACACACGTCATGCTTCTAACAAGCAATATTAACTACAGGAGTGTCATACTTGATACACTGGTCACAAATCCCATAAGCCCAGATTTATCAGTCTCAGAAACAATTCATTTTTCTTTCCGACCAGTGAAAATATTGATTGTACTATCAATATGATAATACAGTGGACCCCCTCTAAACCGGCCACTAAGGAAAATATAGATGTTTACCTTAGATGCGTTTCGCTGTTATGTATCACTGATTACATTGACTTTTCATGATTGTGTTCACATGTCTTATTTACAGTAGAACATCTCCAAACCGGACACCCTCCTAGGCAGGGATTCCGCTGGTGATCGCCACTTTCGCAATTGGCGATAAAAATAAAATTGGCGATAAAAAATTACAATTTTCATTTTTTTTTATCCCCCCCCCCCCATCCCCCCCCGAAAATTGTAATTTTTTTGAAGTGGCGATTTTTTTATTTTCCCCAGCGGAATCCCTGCCTAGGGTGTCGGGTGTTGAGAGGTTCCACTGTACCAGTAATCCAAATTATACCCCCAGGGATTTAGGTCGCAAACACAATAAGCCCTCGCTCGTCAGATTGTGGCTATATTTGGTTAATAAATGATCGATGACTCACTGGTGTAAAATCGTATTTTATGAAAAAGGAACATTACAGTCAAAATGCGAGTCTGTGACTGGAGAAATTGGGCTTATGGGTTTTGTGACCAGTGTAGATCCAGATCAGCCTGTACATCCGCACAGTCTGATCAGGATCTGCACAGTTCGCCAATCCTTCAATGAAACACCCGTCATACTTCTAACAAGCAAAATAGATCGTTATCAGATTACACGAGTATGATATTTGATTTGGAGCTACACTGGTCACAAATCTCGTAAGCTCCATTTCTCCAATAACAGCTACATACATGTATGATACATAAAATTGGGCAATGCAAAAGATGAAAACACGCCGTTATATAATTAATAGTTCTCAGGTATACAAGGTAACAGAAAGCCAATTACATGGACATGCATAGATTTACTGGACAACATTGCTCACTGAACTGGCCATATATTATAGGAATGAATGGCCTTTTTGTGGAATTTATCGGGTATAAACTTGGAAAAGTTGCCGGAATACTGGACGAAGGCCGGAAGGCCTCGTCCAGTATTCCCGCGACTTTTCCAAGTTTATATCCCCGATAAATTCCACAAAAAGGCCATTCATTCCTTATAATTCCAGCATTTGAAATAAATTCATCAAGAAAATGTGTTTATTTTGACGGACGGCATCCATTTGTTTACATCGACAGCACTGACAGTGCACCTGTAGAAAGTAGTTTGGCGTGGGAGTTTACTGGGATATAAATTTTGGACAGAGACTTGCTACAGGCCAATCAAATGTTAGGGAATTGTGTAAATATTTTTGTGCTGGAATTATTCCACAATACCATTTTACAGTAATAACCAATTGTAGGAGGTATTTCACACCACCGAGTTAGTACACCGTCAACATTAACAAACTGGGCATTGAATGAAGCCTTTTTCACAGTGCTTTCTTTATTTACTTATCTAATGTTTTTATTTACCATATTTATTCTATTAATCAATCACCCCCTCCCCCCTTTTTTTTTTTAAAAATACAAACAAAAACATACAACGGCGACTATAAAACTGTTTCCAAACGCAAACATTGAGCGATAACTTCCGTATTAGACTTACTTACGGCACGTCGTAAAACAAACCACAGGGTTGAACGTGTAATTTTACCCGATAATCGGCGGTGGATGTACAAACATCAGAAACTAGAAAGTGTTTCCTTTAATAGTTAAACTGGTCATAACAATGAACTAAACACAATAATGAATGTTAAATTTGATTGATCGAGTAGAAAGTATTGTCCGTTTATAACAAGAGATTAAAATGCGGACAGGGAATGTGTAGATTATTTGTTGCATCCAGCGTTGCATTTTGACACACTCAACACGGTGGCCTATTTAATCAGGTTTATTGCGTGCGACTAGTTGGATATTGCGACGTGTTTCTAAAAATAGGCAAGTTGTTTTCCAGGGCCCAGTTGCTCAAAACCACTGTTAGCTTAACAGACTGTTAAATCCTTAGCAATGCTAAGGATTTAACAGTCTGTTAAGCTAACAGAAGCTTTGAGCAACCGGGCCCAGATGTGTAGGTTTGGTTAACAGGGGTCTGTGCATGCCAATTAGACAAAAGGCACCCGGAGGACCAAACCAGGCATATCGGGATTCCGGTAAGGATTAATCCCATTATAAAATTTACCCATTGCATACTCCCGCCCAACCACCCACGCACATTTGTAAAATATTGGATTGTGTGTTTAATTAGCAACATGTGAAATGGTTATCTACAAAATGAAGGTCTCAGTGGAATAAGGTTTGGTCCTCCCCCATGGAGTTAGCCCGCTTTAGCCATTGACCACATAAATTATAATATTGTAAATATTGACCCTTTCATCACTATAAAGTAACTGGGATGGATTTTGATATGTTAATTTTGCAACCAATCCAACCATCACAACATCGTTTTCAGACTAGTGCATTTATGCAAAGTGCAAAGTGGGTGTTTTTGTTCTTAAAATATGAAAATTACTTGCAAAAAGTGCAGATCCCGACAAGACGGCTGGCTCATCACGAGCCGGCTCATCTACTGTCTGTTTCACGAATGCTGCCCAAATTTTACGGCTATATAAACAATTCCAAAACAAGATTTCTTTTGATAATATTAAATTAAAGCAAAATTTAAGAATGAGCCTTCTTTTTATTTCCTTAAAATTGGTCAAATATTGGTTTTATTATGAAAAATTGATTTGTCTATGGGAATTTAACATGGGGGGGAAAATGTAGAGGAGTTGTGGGAGGAGTCAAAAAACAATTTTTTTTGGAAATGGACTCCGAAACCTGGCTAGATAGCTGGGAAATGATCTAACTAAGAAAACAAAAGTTAAATTTTAAAAATCGGTCCAGTATTTCTGAAATTCTAAAAAATTTCCCCATGTTTTCGCAATAAGATCAATATTTGACCAAATTTCACGAAATAAAAAGAAGGCTCATTCTTAATTTTTCCTTTAATTTAATATTATCAAAAGAAATCTTGTTTTTGAATTGTTTATAGCCGTAAAATTTGGGCAGCTTTCGTGAAACAGACAGTAGATTTGCAGTTTGAAAAAAAACACTATAGCAGGCTTTCGGGTTCAGAGGTTTAAGCATTTTGTCACCATAGATCAAAATCTATGAAGAACCGTGTTCGGTTAGCAATTCTGTCCAGTATATGGCCGCCGGCCAACAAAAGGAACCAACTTATAACGTTTGCAAGCAGTGTAGCCAAAATCAGCCCAAGCATCAAGTCCGAGCAAGGCCTACGTACGCTATTTATCATTCAGTCAATGAGGCTAGGTTGGCGCTACATATAGCCACAGTAGCCATTTGAATACTAATTTTTGGCTACTAAAAATTTCAGAAATTATTGGAAAAAGTACTGTTTTTACAAATATTGGAGCCAATGTAAAATAATACTTTTTGTTTTTTCTCGTGAAATCAGTTCATTTTGGCTACTAATTTCGAAATCCTAGCACCACCCAAACTGAAGTAGCCTTCTCGCCTCAATCAGATTATAACCTATGCAGACTGTTTGAATGTGTGATAACTGTAATTCATAATTGAAAGTGTCGGTGGAAGAAGGGGGCTAAGTCCTTTATGGACTTAGCCCCCTTCTTCCACCGACACCGACTCAATTGTTGCAAAGGTCGCAAAGCACCTTTTGTGAGTTGGCGGGTCGCTTGTCTGAAGTACAAAATCCTACCAATATTGTTCCTATCTGCTAGCCTGGAAAGCCGTGGCAACAGATAAAGTATAACAAATAGAATATATATAACAAAATATGTCGAAAGTATTAGTATATGAGCTACAACAAATGGTCTGATGACCGCACGACAATATAATCACTGATTTGTGATATTTTGGCTTGTGAGAGAACCATGCAACCGCTATGAACACCGAACATGATTTTAGGTCTTATTCTATATTTAGAGGTTAGCAGCTATACCCCCTATTCTCCTAATTATTTTTAGTTCAACCCTCACTACGAGGGAGACATAAATGGTCGTCTGCTGTTTTTCATTTTTGCCTTAATTCTTAACAAAAAACCTGTTTTGACAGCACATGAGAATCGTCTCCAGTGGAGACGATTCTCATGCGCTGCCAAAACAGGTTTTTATCGAGAAATATTTAAAATAAAACATTTCCAGCAGACGACAAAATTTATTTCAGCGTAGTAAGGGTTAACCCTTCAGAGCTCCAGTTGAGGTGCGTAATTTGACCAACTTGGGGTGAAATTTTGTTATTTCTTCATCAAAAATGGCAAGTTGGGAGTCCTTTAGAATCGTTGAGACGATTCTAAAGCACTCCAAACTTGCCATTTTTGATGGAGAAATAAGAAATTTAACTCCAAATTACGCACCTTAACTGGAGCACCGACCCTTTCAACCCTAAATAACTGGATGGATCGAGATATATTAATTTAAGGTCCAAACTAATTGTCACACATTTTCAGACCAGGGGGTGTTATTTTCTCTAAAAATACGAAATTACTTGGAAAATGATGCAGATCCTGGCTATGGTTTCTTACGAGTCGGCTCATCTAGATCTACACTATTTGCAACCACTGCGAAAGAGTGTGTAGTATTTAGTGTTGAAACGGTTAAAAAAATGAAAAATCGGACAAGACATTCAGAAGTATGCTAATAAATGATTTAAGATGAAGTAAGAAGTTGGTGATTAGAACAAGGATAGATAGTGTAGTTTGGATGTTGATATTTATGCGTATGATGTTTAAAGCAAATCATTATCGTTCGACCTGAGCTATTACTGCTCAGCTAGTACAGCGGGAACTCGGAAAACTGGACACCATCGGGACCAAAGTACAGTGGAACCTCTCTAAACCAGACACCCTGGGGACCTCCCCAGGGTGTCTGGTTTAGAGAGGTTTCCCTGTAATACGGTATACGAGCACTACAAAACATGCATGCGTGCTTGGTAACCATCAATAAATGTAAATCCATCAATTGAAATTTCCAGACGATCATACATTTGCACTTACTATCATTGTAGTCTTACAAAGTTTAGTGAAACAAGACCCCAGACCTCAATATCAGTGTTTGCAGGTGTATATCCAGATGATGAGGATCTGCACTTTTTGCAAGTAATTTTCATATTTTCGTGTATAAAAAAAAAAAAAAATACTCGGAAAATTAACATATACAAGTCCATTCCAGCTATTTATGGTTGAAAGGGCTAAGCTACAAAACTGTGCTACGTGATCAGGAGCTACACTGGAAAACAACTTGAAAATCCTTATTTTTTTTTGGCAAGTCTCCGTTTGTAAAACATTCCGAGCACATTCGCATAATACTTTCAACCCTACAGACCTGTATAGTGGTATTGGCAAACAGTGTAGATCCAGGCGAGACAGACGGCTCGTGACGAGCCGTCTCATCAGGATCTGCACATTTTGCAAGTAACTTTCATGTTTTTGACAACCCATTTTTCATAAACGGACTAGTCTGAAAATCATTTTGCGACAGATCGGTTGCGAAATTAACATTTCAAAATCCATTCCAGTTATTTAGCAGTGAAAGTGTTAATCAATCAGGCAGTGTGATTTGCCAGACCACAGCTCGGTCTTGAGCACAAACTCCTGATTTGAGTGCGAGATTAAGTATGTGCTCTGAAAGGATGTTTTATAACCAGTCTCCAATCATGACACAAACAGTAATAGCGGTGTGGTCAACCCCGACGCCCGCTGTCGATCAGCCACCTAGATATGTTAGTCTACCTACATATGGGCCACGGGCTGAGAAACAGGGACCCGTTTCATTAAACTTTGTACAAAAAAAATGTGTTCAAAGATTTCCATAAATTGACTTCACATATTGATGTACTTCATGAATGCTACTTTCATACGATAAAATGAATCGGAACAAATTCACAAAAGATTTCTCGAAATCAGCGCTGCGAATGCGAACATTGTTAATTTTAGTGTTGTACTTTACATATTAGTCAAACGAAGTTCATGAAATGAACCTAAGTGGTCTGTTTCACTAACCTTCGTCCTGCAGCTCGTTTCACAAATTTTAGACGATACATAAAATGAATCTGAACAAATCCGACAACGAATTGTCAAAAAATGCTGAAAATGTTAGTCATACAAATATTACTGAAACATGCCCAAGGACTTCTTCAGCAATTGTAGTCAAATAGTTCTGGATTAGTATTCAACAGAATTTCTGGCAGCAGCACAGCCACTGAAAGGCAAACAGCATAGGCCCAGATCAGACTGACTGCGCGAATGCGCAGTCTGATCTGGGCCTACGCTGATCACAAATGTCAGAAAATCCCTTTTCTCAGCCTGCCAACCATTTACATTTACATTTAGAGTTCCGCATGTTAACAATTGGAACATGATCATATGTTAGCAAACGCCCTGAAGTCACGACGACCACCACAATGCGAGTCCGGGGTCGTGGCGTGATTATTCAAATGCTCTATTCTATAAACTAGATGAGATTCAATCTCATGAACATTGTATCACACGGCTGTCGAGCTCTTTGGTCTGTTTTTGCCACGTCGCTGTGCTAAGAATGATGCGCCTACGGGCTCCAATGCTGGAAGCTTGGGCTGGGAATTTAATGCTTTAAATGTCGCTGCCATTGCTCCCTGTGAGGAAACAAACAAAAAATTAATTAATTTTCATCATGTCAAAACAATGACAATAGGATTCTAGACTTGTGATGATTTTATTGATAACTAACTTCATATTATGGGGATAAACATTTTTGGTGAATTCATTAAAGGAATAAACACAATTTTTGAGAATTTATCGAGGTTTAAACCTTTAAAAGTCCAACTATACTGGTCCGATTGAAGGCCAGATGGTATATTATATTTATTACCGGGTAATAATAGAACTTTCACTATCAAACTGCAGCTACTGCACAATACAGTGGGGTCAGCATGTAAGTGCACACACGAACGAACACGACAGGTTGGAACCAACCTGTCGTGTTCGTTCGTGTGTGCACTTACACGCCGACTCCACTGTACATTGATTGCAAATTGAGCTGAGAAATGAAGTGTATGTGTGTGCTGTACCTTGACTGCCTGTGCATCCTGGATGGTGAGGCGCATGTGTGGCAGCTGGTCGCGTTGGGCCACCCACGCGTGTTTGAGCACGTCACCCGCCGCCAGCCGCTTGTGGGGGTCCACGTGTAACATCTTGCTCACCAGGTCCTACAGTGGTGGGCGATAACAGTTGCTTTTTATACCATAGAAATGGATAACAATAGTATTGTCAACTTTGTTCTGTGAAAATCTAGTATATTTTGTGAAAAATATATTTAAAAAAAAAAAACAACGTTAATTTCTGCATAAATGGCAAGAAAGTCTTTGTTGCCATTTATGCAGAAATTAACGTTGTTTTTTTTTTTTTTTAAATATATTTTTCACAAATTTGGACCAATATTGAGCTTTTTTTATAAATCACCAGAAGGCACATGCACCGCCACAATGTCTGACGAACAAAGGGAATGTCCCAGCAACAGCTATTGTCATTTAGGGACAGGACCTCGGTTTAAATTAAAGTATCAAACGAAAGACAATTGATTGACCGATTGAATGGGGGAAGTACGTCCGTTCAGCAGCAACGGCTGTATATAGACGCTTGATGCTTAAGGCGATGTTTGAACCCACAACTTCCGGATTGGAAGTCCGGTGTTCTAACCTTAGGCCACAACCCATCCCTGTCTGACGAACAAACCCTGATACAGCCAGCTGATAACATGGTTCAAGCTAGCCCTTCAAGTTAGGGAGAAGTTTTCAGTAACAATTTGAGAAAATTTACAATTGTTTCCAAAATTTCTGTTTTATATAGTGAAAATCTTCTCCCTCAACTCTTTTCAAGGGAAAAGTCAGACAATTTAGGGAGAGAATTTCGCCCACGTTGCCCTGTAAAATGATCCCTGTTGATATGTGACCAGTGGCAGAGTGAACAGCAGACTCGTCTGCCATTGATTGGACACAGAGCTCCAGTTAAGGTGCGTAATTTGACCAACTTGGGGTGAAATTTTGTTATTTCTTCATCAAAAATGGCAAGTTGCGAGTCCTTTAGAATCGTCTCATTGAGACGATTCTAAAGCACTCCCAACTTGTCATTTTTGATGGAGAAATAAGAAATTTACCTCCAAATTACGCACATTAACTGGAGCTCTGATTGGACGGACGGACGGATGTGTTTTCATGGAAAATAAGAAAAATATGCTATATTTGTGGTCTGTTTATTGCATGATAAACGTACCACAAAATTTGTATTGCTTTTTGATACTTGCTACTTCTGATTTCAATTGGGTTTTTGGCAATTTTAATTGGGTATTTAAGCAAATATGCAGCTTATCTGGAGCCCTGACCTAACAAACACAATAGATGACTGCAAGAGGGCGTTAGCACATTAGAAGCTGGATTGGCCGAAACTGTCTGAGGCCCCATTTCACCAGTCACATATATGTGGCTCTGACGGGGGCTTACGGGTTTTGCGACCAGTGTAGATCCAGATCAGCCTGTGCATCTGCACAGTCTGATCAGGAACTGGTACTGTTTGTCATTCCATCAATGGAACACATGTCATGCTTCTAAGAAGCAAAATAGATCGTTAGCAGGCTACAAGAGTGTGCTATTTTATCAGGATCTACACTGGTCAGAAATCCCCATTTTTCCAGTCACGACCATATTATAACGACCAACAGAGAATGTGTACTGACCTTTGCTGCTAAGGAAACGGAGTCCCAGTTGCCGCCACTGAGGGTAAATTGTCCCTGCCCGATTCTGCCCAGGATATCATTGGGCGTGTCATTTGGTCCATTGGCAAACGGGGTGTGCCTGAAATCAGATATCACTGGGCGTGTCATTTTGTTCATGGCAAACAGGATGTGCCTGAAATCACACAGATATCATTGGGCGTGTCATTTGGTCCATTGGCAAACTGGGTGTGCCTGAAATCATACAGATATCATTGGGCGTGTCATTTGGTCCATTGACAAACGGGGTGTGCCTGAAATAATAGATATCATTGAGCGTGTCATTTGGTCCATTGACAAAGATATCATTGCGCTTGTCATTTGGTCCATTGACAAACGGGGTGTGCCTGAAATCACATATCATTGGGCGTGTCATTTGGTCCATGGAAAACAGGGTGTGCTTGACATCACATATCATTTGGTCCATTGGCAAACGGTACAGATATCATTGGGCATGTCATTTGGTCCATTGGCAAACGGGGGTGTGCCTGAAATCGTAGACATCATTGGGTGTGTCATTTGGTCAATTAATTATTGTCACAGAAGTCGTTTCCCAAATGCGAGACTGTATTGGTGATCACAGGGCTCCAGACAAGGAATTAGTAATTGAGTATTTTCACTCCATCATTTCTGAAGCAATTGGGTATTTCAAAATTTGAATTGGGTAAAATAAAATCACACACATTACTTTGTACACATCAACAGACAGCAATTATTGAATTAGTTTGCTTCGAAATGTGTTTTCTTGGAAAAAAAGAAAAATATGCTATATTTGTGGTCTGTTTATTGTTTTCTACAGCATGATAAAGGTACCACAAAATTGTTATTGCTTTTTGATACTCGTTACTTCTGATTTCAATTGGTTTTTTTTTGGCAATTTTAATTGGGTATTTACGCAAATACGCAGCTTATCTGGAGCCCTGTGATCACACACTATAAGATTTGCTGTCCATGAGGCATTAAGAACAGAGCTCCAGCTAAGATGCGTAATTTGACCAAATATTAGAGGTATTTTTCTCAGTTCTTTACCAAAAATGGCAAGTTGGGAGTTCTTTAGAATCGTCAGTTATTTACGATTGAAAGGGTCAGAGCTCCAGTTAAGGTGCGTAATTTGGAAGTAAATTTCTTATTTCTCCATCAAAAATGGCAAGTTGGGAGTGCTTTAGAATCGTCTCAATGAGAAGCTTTGGTGAAGAAATAACAAAATTCCCCCCAAAGTGGATCAAATTACGCACCTTAACTGGAGCTCTGTAACAACAAGAAATCAGTACCAGCGACGGACGGATGCACCCCTCAAAAACATGTATGCAAATTTCTAAATCATATGACCTTGACCTGTTGCACAGCGGCATGAGTGGTCTATAGAATGAAAATATGGATGATTAGAAACAAGTATATGAAGTTTCAAACAATTCGACATACGGTAATCGAGATAGTAGGTAGTCAAAAAGTTTAACGAAAACCTCAGGCAGAGGAACATACGGACAGGGTGGTTACTGAAAGTGCCCAAAAAATGTTTTTATCCCGTCAACACAGTGCGTATGTGCCGTGAAACACGGTGCCGTGAAACATTTTTGATATCCAATCAATACAATTTTTGCATTTTACAGCCATTTGTATGTGTTGACGGGATAAAATATCTGGCGCGGCACGGAAACGGGATGTGCTCAGCAGAGCCTCGCCCATCCCGTTTTCTGAGCCTTGCCAGATATTTTTTCCCATTCACGGCACTAACCTACTATTTTCTATAACTGGTTACATAAAATATGATCAAATCCTCAAACAGCAGAAAGCCATATCCAACCATTTTCCAATGTAAAGATGCTGGTTAGCCCATTAAAGACAGGATACAATTATAGTAGTATGCAATTTTTTTTAGAGAAAAAATCCTATTTTCTTTATTTCATCTCGAAATTATATGTTGTTTCACTCATTTGAACCGTCTCGACAAGACGGTTCAAATGAGTGATAATAACATGTACCTTAATGGAGAAATAAAGAAAATAATGAGATTTTTTTCAACAAAAATTATCGTATCCGTAGACTGAAATGGGTTAACTATAGTATCTAACTGCACAAGTTATAACACCATGGACAAAGTGACTAACAACGGTAATACACCCATTCATTGTATTCATTGTATTACAATTCCATCACAAAAACATTTACACAATTCCCTAACATTTGATTGGCCCGTAGCAAGTCTCTGTCCAAAATTTATATCCCAGGAAACTCCCACGCCGAACTACTTTCCGTAACCGTGAGGCGCAGTTAAAATAATTCTTATGAAAACGGAAAATAAACACATTTTCTTGATGAATATATTTCAAATGCTGGAATTATAAGGAATGAATGGCCTTTTAGTAGAATTTATCGGGGACATAAACTTGGAAAAGTCGCGGGAATACTGGACGAGGCCTCCCGGCCTTCGTCCAGTATTCCCGCGACTTTTCCAAGTTTATACCCCGATAAATTCCACAAAAAGGCCATTCATTCCTATACACATACTGTGACACTCACCCAGCAAGCATTGTGTAGAGGAGAACGCCCAAACTCCAGATATCACAGGCCGCGTCGTACCCCTGGCGCTTCAGCACCTGCAAATACACACAGGTACATAGTGAGACGGGTCAATGTCCTAGAAATAGCTAAGCTTGTATGAGACGAGCCATGTGATGCTGAACCAAAGTAGTGTGATTTTTCATGAAAAATATTTACAGAAACATAGCAAGTGTGTAATTCAGGGGCCCGTTTCACTAAACTTTGTACGACTAAAATGTTGGTAAGTGCAAATTTAGGATCGTTTGGAAATTTCAATTGATGTATTTACATTTATTGAGCATAGGCTGCATATGCAGCATAATGTAAATCCAATAATTGTTTACAGGACAGCATTGTTAATGTGAAATTTACAGACTATCATAATTTTGCGCTTACTAACATTTTAGTCGTACGATGTTTAGTGAAACGACCCCCTGTTCTGGCAATGGAGATTGAACCCACAACGTCGGGTGTTGATGTCGAGTGTTCTGTCACTAGACTGTCCACCCATTCCTCATACATGTACAAACAGATGTATCGGAGTGGTGCTATAAAATGTTAACCCTCACTACGCGGGAACGAAAATTTACGTCTGCTGTTTTTAATTTTTGCCTAACAAAAAAAACAACCCGTTTTGACAGCGTAGTAAGGGTTAATGACCACTGGCCTCCAAATAGACAGAACCTCCCGAGCAATGCAATATTGCCCACCATTCTTAGGGTTAAGGACTATCGTATATCCAAGCAACATAAAAAGGGCCAGACGAACCTCCGGAGCGACAAAGTTTGCAGTGTAACACGGCGTCATCAGTAAGCCATTGTCAGCGCGCAGTTGCTTGGCGAACCCGAAGTCACAAATACGGAGAGTCTCTGGGCTGCCTGTCGTGTCTGCATACAGTATATTGGAAGGCTTTAAATCTCGGTGGACAACCTGTAGGGAGACAAATATACGGAAACAATCAACGGCAACAACAGTACGAAGTGTAAGTGAATGGGTTTAACGTCCCAGCAACAACAAAGATTATTTCAAGTATCGCAGTTTCAGTTGCCGAAGACCACAACGGCAATGAAAGTACAGTGGAACCTCTGTAACTCGGACAGCCTGGGAGGTCCATGCGGGTGCATGTGAAATAAAGCAACATCCCTAAACACACATTGTGGTCATAAAATCAATGAAGGGCTTCTAAAGCAGTTACTGAGAAAACGAAATATGCCGGGATTCTGCTGGGGAAAATAAAAAAATTGCCACTTCAAAAAAAAAAGAAAAAAAAGAAGAAAAAAAGGAATAACAAATAGGATAAAAATAAACAATTGGTGATAAAAAATTACAAAAAAGGAGTTTGTTTTTTTCTCGAAAATTGTAATTTTTTTATCGCCAAATATTTATTTTTATCGCCAATTGCGAATGTGGCGATCGCCAGCGGAATCCCTGATATGTTTTATGCATTTGCCTTACGAATAAGGTGAACTGGTGTCCTCAGTGACCTTGACCTTGGGTGTTCACACATGGATTACAGTCGAACTTGTGCTTACGACCACTTGTAATAAACGACCACCTGCTGTAAGCGACCGGTTTGAATCCCGCCCGACGAATTTCCCATAATAACGTACTTGCAATGAACGACCACCTGCTGTCTGCGACCAGCGACCGTATAAATACGGCCCATTTCGTCAAAATACGACGCGTTTAACGACCGTCGGCGACTGTCAGCACCCATGAAAACACGTCTCGAAACACGGCTATAAGCGGTGGCTATAATCCATAAAACGTGTATTTAGCGTTCTATAAATAGACTGGTGTTTCAGCATTATCTGGGTCAGGGTATGGGATCACGTGGTCTATTGTTTACACTGCAGCCCAAGGCAATCTCGCTTAAATCGTAAATTTCATTCATCAATATGACTTGCAGCGTAAACAATAGATCACGTGACCCCACATCCTGAGATTATGCACGTATCAACCGCATGATTAGGCAGGACACGTGACCATAGGCATTATTTATTATCAATTAATCCGTTTAAGCGTCTGTTGATCGCGAGTAGTATACATTGTAATAAGCGTCTGTCTATCGCGAGCACTATACAACGTAATAAGCATGATTTTATAAATAACTCGTATGTTTAATACATTAATACATACAAGTTTGTATGTCATAGGCATTATTAATAATTACTTTAACTTCTGTTCAAATGACATGATTTTATATGGGTCCGTTGCTAATGGAATTCCCGCAATAGTTGGTAACCGAAATGCGAATGATACCAGTAACCCGTGCAGTACCAGTAACCGTGCATGTCCCGAAATTTTATAACGCGGTCGGATTCGATCGCGGTTTGAAATCTTGGACCCCGACTACCGCGTTATAATGGAGCTGCAGTGTATTCAAACTTATGTTTTCCATTGTACATGTTATTACTTTAATAAACATACATATATGTGTATACATGTTATTACTTGACTGTGTTGTCACTGTGTTGTTTTTTATATATCATCCGTGTACCCACTCCACATGGCTGTCCCTATTAAGAGACCACCTCTGTTAAGAGACCACTTTTGGCAGTTCCCTTGAGTGGTCTCTTAACACAAGTTTGACTGTATATGCAAAACGAAGCACTATCTCTACACACAAATTGTGGCAACACATTTTTAAGTCATTGAAGTGGTTTGCAAGTTATTAAGAAATGAAATGTACATATGTTTATGGACAAAACTAATTAGAGAACCTGGACCGACAAATAAAAACTGGATATACGGACGGATGGAATTACGGAAAGTATATACCCATCGACATACTTAGTATGCAGGGAGTATAATCGGCTGAACAACAGTTATTTGCAGGCTGATTGAGGGCTAATGACAACCACAAATCCTAGATCCTAGGTATGCGGCTGTGACTGCAGACATTGGTCTTATGGGATTTGACCAGTTTGGCTCCTGATCAAATAGCACACTCCTGTAACCTGATAATGATCAATTGCTTTCGAGAAACATGATGGGTGTTTCATTGATGAATAGCGAACAGTGCAGATCCTGATCAGACTGTGCGGATGCACAGGCTGATCTGGATCTACACTGATCGCAAAAACAAATTAGCCCCATTTCTCCATGCACAGCCACATACAGGCATGGGAACAGTCCGTAATGCCAAATCCTGAAAATGGCTAAACACATATTTTTGCACCCCCAAATGCGTCAAAGTGTGCTTTCCATGTTGAAACATTAGTATCTTTCTGCAATTATCAGGAACCTCAACTCCCGATTTCAGGATATATCCTGATAAAGCTCACCCCTGTACAACCCAGTGAATAGTGTTTTGGAAACTCACCCCATTTTGATGAAGGTACTCGACCGTCTTGGTGATCACCTGCAGTACGGAGCTGGCCTCTCGCTCAGAGAAGAATCGCTGTTGTAATATTTTGTCCAATAACTCCTTACCCACCAACAGTTCTGTGACCATATATACTTTGTTCCCATTGTCAAATACCTGCAAATTGCGACACAATATAGGAATGAATGGCCTTTTTGTGGAATTTATCGGGGTATAAACTTGGAAAAGTCGCGGGAATACTGGACGAAGGCCGGAAGGCCTCGTCCAGTATTCCCGCGACTTTTCCAAGTTTATATCCCCGATAAATTCCACAAAAATGCCATTCATTCCTTATAATTGCAGCATTTGAAATAAATTCATCAAGAAAATGTGTTTATTTTCCGTTTTCTTAAGAATTAGTTTAACTGCGCCTCACGGTTACGGAAAGTAGTTCGACATGGGAGTTTACTGGGATACAAATTTTGGACAGAGACTTGCTACGTATGGGCCAATAAAATGTTAGGGAATTGTGTAAATATTTTTGTGCTGGAATTATTCTTAATTATCACCTTGCAATGCAAGTATACACAGTTAGAATAGGCTCTGATTCCAAAGCAGTGCATTTCATATTGCTGTCTTTAGAACCATTTCACCCCTAAGTAACTGGAATGGATTTTGATTATGCAGGCATGAAAATGGCTGTCGCTGAAAACATCTGAAATTCACTGAAACCCCCCCCCCACCCCCCCCCCCCACCCCCCCCCCCCCCCTTGTACAAGTATCAAATTTGAGCATACCAGATTGATTTAGACTCATTTTGAAAACACAAATTACGACAATCATCTGAAATCAGCTGATCTGCTGAAGATTCTCATGCCTGATTATGTCAATTTTCCGACCAATCAAACCGTCACAAAATGATTTTCAAACTAGTCCATTTATTTCTTCTCAAAAATATGAAAATTACTTGCAAAAAGTGCAGATCCAGATTAGACGGCTTGTCACGAGCCAGCTCATCTAGAGCTACACTGTTTGCCAATACCACTATATACAGGCCTGTGGTGTTGACAAGGTTAAATGTTATAATATGATATCAGGGCTTAAAAATATTCACTTTTTGTACTTGCCCGGCCTGGCAAGTACAATTATAATCTACTCGCCCAGACCAAAAAGCTACTTGCCCAACATTTTAGGAAAATGCAAGAAGTAGTAATACCTTTTCGAAAAAGGTGGCAATTAACTTGTTTAGAACCATCCAATAGAATAGTACATAACATGTTTATATGCTTTCTGAAATTATTTTATGCAATAAGAAATATAATGAGAACAAGTGTTATTTGTGGCTGTGATTGGAGAAATGGGGCTTATGGGTTCTGCGACCAGTGCAGATCCAGATCAGCCTGTGGCACTGTGCATCCGCACAGTTTGATCAGGATCTGCACTGTTCACTATTCCATCAATGAAACACTCATCATGCTTCCAACATGCAATATAGATTATTATCAGACTACAGAAGCTGGAGGGTGTGCTATTTGATCAGGACATACACTGGTCACAAATCCAATAAGTCCCATTTCTCCAGTCACAACCACAATTTTAATTAAAACGCGGGTGCATCATTATTTAGAAAACGATCTACGCATCTGAATTTATTAAGTTATCACAGCCATTTTGACTGTGATAATGTAATAAATTCAGTATAATAATTCTGCATAGTTTAAATCATCAAATATATGCAATCGTTAGTTCTGTATGAAATAATGCATTTCAGAAAACTCAATGATTACTCCCTCAAAGTATACTTTGCTAGATAAGTATACTTTGCAATTTTGATGAAATCGGCTACTGATTTGCTAGAATTCCTGCACCCTAATCACAAATGTTTCCTTTTGATTGATAGCCTAACTGGTATATCGCTAAAGGAAATGGAAAGCCGTGCAGACCCTGATCAGACTGCGAATACGCAGGCTGATCTGGGCCTACACTGGTCGTAAATGCCATAAACCCCATTTTTCCAGTCACATTTAGGTTATGCTTTCAGTACAACCGTCAAAATAGTCACGAGAGACTCGATCAAAAATGTACAGGTTGAACGTTCTACATACAGATGGCGATCAAATGTGTCTGTGACTGGAGAAATGGGGCTTATGGGTTTTGTGACCAGTGTAGATCCAGATCAGCCTGTGCATCCGCACAGCCTGATCAGGATCTGCACTGTTCCCCATTCCATGATTGAAACCTCCATCATACTTCTTTCTAACAAGCAATATAGGTCGTTATCAGGCTACAGGAGTGTGCTATTTGATCAGGAGCTACACTGATCGCAAAACCCAACAGCCCCATTTCTCCAGTTTTTTCCAAATGTCGGACGATAACAATGAACCTTAAATGATTCCGTACACGAAATGTAGACGTGCATGTGATTGTGATTATAAAACTTTCTCAATACGTTTGTAATAAACAAGAAAATGTGACTTGTCAGCACACAAATTCCCTGGGGGCCGTTTCACTAAACTTCGTACGGCCAAAATGTTTGTAAGTGCAACATTATGATAGTCTGTAAATTTCACATTAACAATGCTTTCTTGTAAACAATTATTGGATTTACATTTATTGAGCATAGGCTGCATATGCAGCCTATGCTCAATAAATGTAAATCCATCAATTGAAATTTCCAGACTATCCTAAATTTGCATTTACAAACATTTTAGTCGTACAAAGTTTAGTGAAACGGCCCCCTGGTGGCAGATTGGAGAAATTCAACAAACTTTATAACTGGGCCCACGGACACACAGTGTCAGTCCTATCCAAACATTATATGCCTCGCAGCTCTACCGAAACCGGGGGGCATAAAAACAGGCGGTTTGATTGGCCAAGTCCAACTTTGTAACGGAGCATGGTATTGGAGTATGTACTTCCGAGCGTTGTATTCACATATTCTGGTGTACTTACATCTCTGAGAGTTATAATGTTTGTGTGGACTCCAAATCTGAGCAAGATCTCAACTTCCTCCGAGGGGTCCACTTTCTCCTTGTCCATTATCTACAAACACAGGCAGGTCTGGTTAGCGCAACTGGTAACAAGTATATGCTTCTAACCAATACAGCCCATGTTCGATCCTTGCTCCAGGAGATTGTATGCTAGTCATCTGTAGCCTGTTTCACCAACATTGCAAAGTATACTTTTTTAGCAAAGTATACTTTGAGCGAGAAATTTTCAATTTTATGATAAATTTATTAATTTTTATTATACTGACTTTATTACATTATCACAGCCAATTTGGCTGTGATAATGTAATAAATTCAGTGTACTAATTATCCATACTTTTAATCATCAAATATATGCAGTCGTTATTTCTATATGAAATAATGCATTTCAGGAAAAATAAATGATTACTCCCTCAAAGTATACTTTGCTAGAAAAGTATACTTTGCAATGTTGATGGAAATCGGCTACTGATCAGGCAACAGATTTTCTCCCGGATCCAGCAAACATACTTTTCTTCATCTGAGCCAAGCTTTTACACAAGTGTCCATGCCATTTGCAAATCTTGTAAAATAAATAACATTTTAACAGAAGGCAACTTTACTATTATAATCAATAATCACTATCTCTGTAAGCCTACAAAGACTAAGAAATTGAACATCCAGTAATTAACATCCAGTAAGCAAGAACAATATTATAGGAATGAATGGCCTTTTTGTGGAATTTATCGGGGATATAAACTTGGAAGTTACGGGAATACTGGACGAAGGCCTTCATTTCTTATAATTCCAGCATTTGAAATAAATTCATCAAGAAAATGTGTTAATTTGACAGACGGCAGCCATTTGTTTACATTGACAGCACTGACAGCACACCTGTAGAAAGTATTTCGGCGTGGGAGTTTACTGGGAAATAAATTTGGACAGAGACTTGCTATGGGCCAATCAAATGTTAGGGAATTGTGTAAATATTTTTGTGCTGGAATTATTGGAACATATTTGTCAATGTAATAATTATAGTGAAACCACCCAAATCGTAGGAATACAAGCAATTCCTGCGGGCCAAACGATATTGATAGCGAACATTGTAGATAACGGAATCTGATCAGACTGCCTCAAACTCACCTTAACAGCGAAGCTGACCCCTGACATCCTATGTACACAGCGCTTACACACGGAGTACGAGCCAATACCAATATCCTGTGGGACACAGAAATGATGGTTATGGTACATGTTCACAATACCCTAGTTAGTTGGGACAATGTTTGTTTGTTTGTTTATTGGTGTTTAACAGCAAATCAACAGCTACGGTCATGTAAGGCCCGGGCAAACGGGTTCGATCCCGCTTTAACCTGTTGCATTGGGGGGAAATCCAAAATCAGAACGGAATATTTATCTATCGAAAATAGAATAACCGGACCTGGTGCCAGGTCCATACCACACCAAGTCATTTTTGGTCAATCACGTTGAAAGGTGACGTCATTTTCATAGCAAAGGCAGAATTATATTCTGAACATTTCATCAACTTTCACCGTCATCTATGGAAAATATAGTAAATTTTGTAAATATAGTTCACGAGATACTGCACATCTTAAGTACTAACTTGCATGACTTGTGTCAAATAAGGTTTCACATTTAACTAGATGCATATTACATAAATACACACGCACGATAAACTTCTATGAATAAGGGTCAATCCATATACAAATTCAAAACTACATTTCGTGATGTTTCATTGGTTGAATGACATCATGTGGTGCTACCAAATGATCGCGCTATAATGATGCAACACAACAAAGTATGTGCTCTTTTCATTCCAAACAACATTATATATGTTCATTTCATATAAAAAACAAAACAGTTACAGTATTTATTCCAATAGTAGCCCCCTCTCCAATACTAGCCCCACTCCCATATTTGCATTCTCAATATGTTATTTTCACATACAAAAGCCATTTAAAACATTGTTTTAAATGGCTTTCGTATGTGAAAATAACATACTTTTATCCTATTTTCCACGTTTTGATCAATGTGAAAAAACGCATTGATTTTCAAATTGAGTAGTGAAAATACTGTCATAAAGTGGAAAATTCACTTAGTTGAGCTGCAAAAAGCAAAAGCTTATCTGGGCTCTGCATTATTATTACTGGAAGGTTCAATGGGGCTAACTCCATGTTGGAGCCCCCTTGAACCGCTGAACCCTTCAAGTATCAATTGTCATACCTCTTTCAAGTCATATTCATCTGAGAATGGGGTTGCCTTGCAACCTGGAAGCTGAAAGAGAGAGCGAGAGGGCAGTTTAACATTATGAACCTTACCATGATCTAACAGTAGGGTGGTTAATGTGATTCCGATAAATCAACATAGCTGTGGTATAGACAAGCCTACTGTGAAGACATATCTGGGTCTACAGTGCTTTATTATGTTCAATCTATTTATCCATATCAATAGAACTTATTTTCAGATAAACAAAAGAGTTGCCCATCAGCACATGAGGTGCCACACGTTCATAAACAGATAACGAGCTGATCACCAAGATCAAGGTCACAATAGGAGGAAGTCCAAAATTATTGATACGGTCATCAAGGTCATGGTCACACAAATGACACTGGGTGGATAGCCATCAAAGCTATTGGTGGCGGCCCAAGGTGACGGTCAAGGTCACCGGAATGACACTGGATGGATAGCTATCAATGAGAGGAAGCTAAATAAATAAAATAAAAGTTGGTAATGATAAAGGATCAGGAGATATTCAACATTTGGACGTATGTCCACAATTGTTGAAACCAAGGTGAAGGTCAGCCGAATTACACTGGTAGATATCCATCAATGTGAAGAAGCTATTGATGAAGTTTGTAGATGATCCGATTAAGAGATATTCAATGTTTAGATGTACGTACAAATATTATTGACATGAGGATCAAGGTCACCATGGTCAGTCAAATGAGACACTGGGTGGATAGAAATAAAAGTGAGGAAGCAATTGATGAAGTTTGGTAAAGGATCCAACTAATGGATCAGGAGGTATTCAAAATTTGGACGCATGCACAAAATTATTGAGAAAAAGGTTAAGGACACCAAGGTGAAGGTCAATGTCACTCGAACGACAGTGGGTGGATAGCCATCAATGTGAGAAAGCTATCGTGGGTGAGACAAAAAGCATGAGTGTTTCATTGATGGAATGGCAAACACTGCAGATCACATTGTGGATGCACAGGCTGACCTGGATCTATACTATCACAAGCCCTTTTACCAATGTAGCTACTGATCTGTATGTAGCCTGTTTCACCAACATTGCAAAGTATACTTTGAGGGAGTAATCATTTATTTTTCCTGAAATGCATTATTTCATATAGAACTAACCACTGCATATATTTGATGATTACAAGTAAGCAGAATTATTATACTGAATGTATTATTTTGGCTGTGATAATGTAATAAATTTAGTATAATAAAAATTAATAAATTTATCCTAAAATTGAAAATTTCTCCCTCAAAGTATACTTTGCTAGATAAGTATACTTTGCAATGTTGTTGAAATAGACCACTGGTATCACATTGAACATTGAAGGCAAAGCTGCAAAATTAGCACTCGCCCACTCACCTATAGTGAGCTGAATTGTAGCCGTGACTGGAGAAATTGGGCTTATAGGTTTTGCGACCAGTGTAGCTCCTGATCACCCTGTAGATCTGCACATTCTGATCAGGATCTACACTGTTCGCCATTCCATCAATGAAACACCCGTCATGCTTCTAACAAGCAACATAGATCGTTGACTAGGCTATAGAAGCGTGCTATTCGATCTGTAGCCGATTTCACCAATACTTTTCTAGCAAAGTATACTTTGACGGAGAAATTTTCAAATTAAGGATAAATTTATTAATTTTTATTAAAATGAATTTATTACATTATCACAGCCAAAATGGCTGTGATAATGTAATAAATTCAGTATAATATTTCTGCATACTTTTAATCATCCAATATTTGCAGTCGTTGATTACTCCCTCAAAGTATACTTTGCTAGAAAAATATACTTTGCAATGTTGCTGAAATAGGCTACTGGTCACCAATCCCATAAGCTCCATTTCTCTAGTCACAGCCACGATTCATGTCTGGCGAATGTAAACTGATGACTGATTGCAAGTGGTTTACAATGGTCACTTGTCTGAATTGATCCATTGATTGTTTGGTCAAGTGCTAAACTTCGACCATGTCCAGCCGTGGGTAAACGTTTGCCGTGGCACGAGGCAACTGTGTGAACAGGCGGCCTACCGCCTTGGGGTTCAAACAGTTCCCTCATGCCTGGACATGGACTGGACATGGTGGAACATTGTTGTTACATTTCTGTTGCAAATAACATGCAATTTGATCATGTATGCAGTACTGCTCCATTCAAACAGCTGATTTACACATTCATATTCCGGGGCCGCAGTACACGTCGCGTGATGCAGCCGCATCAATTTAAAATTTTCAGTGCCATCGTTGTGAACTGGTGACGTAATGCCGCGTTCTAGTAATGTCACGAGACACATACATTACGTAGGTGCTGGCTTGGACCCGCAATGAGCATTGTCAAGGTCAAAGAGCATGCGCTGTATGTTTGAACACGGCTGTGAGCGGTGTCGAACAACGGCAATCATGTAACAATTTCTGTTAGTTTCTAAGCCTGAAGGTCTTGATAAGCCAGGTAAACACGGGTTTATATCGACCACAAACTCAATAGCCCGCTTATAAGGCCACTCAATAAGGTAAGATATTACAGGCGTACCTTTTTCAGACTAACTTGGTTGTCGAGGGGGTTGCTGGGTTCCCGACTGTCGTCCAGCAACTGAGGAGCGACAAAACTGAAGCCCCGGAACAGTTCATGAGCAGTGGCACTGGGGGGAATGCCGGGGGAATCTGTAACATGTAATGTGTATATGAAGGATCTTACACTAGTGAGGATTTAATATGTTCTCTGTCATAAACATTGTCACACATAGGGTCACAGAGCTCCAGATAAGCTGCCTATTTGCGTAAATAATTGAAATTGCCAAAAAACCCAATTGAAATCGGAAGTAGCGAATATCAAAAAGCAATAACAAATTTGTGGTACCTTTATTATGCTACAGAAAACAATAAACTGACCACAAATATAGCATATTTTTCTTCTTTTCTATCAAAACACATCTTGGTATTTCATTATAAATTGTCTCCAAGGAGACAATTCTAATGAAATGCCAAGACATGCTTTCATTTCGAAGCAAACTATTCAATAATTTCTGTCTGTTGATGTGTAAACAGTAGTGTGTGATTTTATTTTACCCAATTAAAATATTGAAATACCCAATTGCTTCAGATATGATGGAGTGAAAATACTCAATTACTAATTCCTTATCTGGAGCACTGGGGTCATATGTGACTGTGGCTGGAGAAATGAGGATTATGGGATTTGTGACCGGTGATGATCCTGATCAGTAGCCGATTTCATCAACATTGCAAAGTATATTTTTCTATCAAAGTATACTTTGAGGGAGAAATTTTCAGTTTTAGGATAAATTTATTAATTTTTATTATACTGAATTTTATTACATTATCACAGCCAAAATGGCTGTGATAATGTAATAAATTCAGTATAATAATTCTGCATACTTTTAATCATCAAATATATGCAGTAGTCAGTTCTGTATGAAATAATGCATTTCGGGAAAAATAAATGATTACTCCCTCAAAGTATACTTTCCTGTAGCCTGATGATGATCTGTGTTGCTTGCTAGATACGAGGACGGCCGCTTCATTGATGGAATAGTGAACTGTGCAGATCATGATCAGATTGTGCGGATGCACAGGCTGATCTGGATCTACACTAGTCGCAAATCCCATAAGCACCATTACTCCAGTCACAGCCACATATATGTTCAGAAATGCCCTTTTTCCTACCGTTTTGATCACATTTCATTCACATATGTTCAGAAATGCCCTTTTTCCAACCGTTTTGATCACATTTCATTCACATCTGAGACACAGAGTCATTCCAAGTGTTGAACATTTTGTGCATAACAATTATTGAGCATTTTTATACGAATTGGTTTACCTGCAGAATCACAGATTTATTGCAATATTCCACAAACAGCTTCTTACCTTTAGGGGTCTTTGACGTGAACTCTGTGTCAAAGTAGAAGGCGTCGTCAGTTTGTACGACGGCTGGTTTAAATGGTGGGCTCACTTCACGCTTCATCAACTTCTCCCAGTTTATCGAGCTGAAGAACGAGTGCTTCTTCAGTTCGTCAATTCCCTGATTACTTGATCCTGTCAAAATGGGGTATAGTATAGGTTCTGGTCAGTAGAAAGGTCAGGTGCACAGTCAGTAGAAAGGTCAGCAACAAGGTCAGTAGCCAGGTCAGCTGCAAGGCCAGTAGCAAGGTCAGTAGCAATGTCAGCAGCAAGGTCATCAGCAAGGTCGGCAACAAGGTCATCAGCAAGGTCGGCATCAAGGTCATATGCAAGGTCAGCAACAAGGTCAGTAGCCAGGTCAGTAGCAAGGTCAGCAGCAAGGTCGGCAGCAAGGTCGGCAGCAAGGTCGGCAGCAAGGTCAGTAGCCAGGTCAGTAGCAAGGTCAGTAGCAACGTCGGCAGCAAGGTCATCAGCAAGATCAGTAGCAAGGTCGGCAGCAAATTCAGCAGTAAGGTCAGCAGCAAGGTCGGCAGCAAGGTCGGCAGCAAGGTCAGCAGCAGTCACCAACAAGGTCAGTTCTTCAATAACTGGCATGGAGCCAGTTTCAGATTTTTATTACCAACAAGGATAAATTTTTTCAAAAGAAGAGCATATCAACAGTATAGATCCTGATGAGCTGCCTGGCTATGAGCTGGCGCATGTGGATGTACACAGATTCAAAACATTACTGTCAAATGGATTAGCAAGATCCAAGTTTTTGAAAGTGTATTTCCTCGGCTAGCACACTATTATTTTAATACCCATCTGGCCATTTTAGAAATAAAACAGGATTGTTTCCCATACAACAAGGTTTATTATATAATGGAACAGCCAAAATGTTACATACCTAATCTGTTGAGTGGGTTACGTTTAAACAAGGCTCGCAATAAACTCTGTGCTTCTGGGCTCAGAAAGCCTGGCATCCCTAGTTTCGCTCTGAAAGAGTGTGAGTGAGTGATTGATTGATTGATTGCTAATTGCTGAAGACATCAGGTGATATCAAATCCATTCACACTCTTGCACATTTTTATTGGTTTTGCGACCAGTGTAGATCCAGATCAGTCTGTGCATCCGCACAGTCTGATCAGGATCTGCACTGTTCACAATTCCATCAATGAAACACCCGCCATGCGGCTATTTAAGCAATATAGATCGTTATCAGGCTACAGGAGTGTGCTATTTTTAACAATAAAGCTAAATCAGTGAGTTGCGAACTTGTACGACCCTAATCAGACTGTGTTAAAAAGTCAACTAACATGTGTTTTTTCTTGGTCCAACTGTTGGCGAATAGTCACCCGTCACCCCTAAATAACTGGTATAGACATGTGCATGCTAAGTTTTTGGAATGGTTCATTAATCATATCAGGAATGCTTCTTCAAAATAAGACAAATACTGACAAGCATAGTAGTCGGCTCATCTTAATCTATTGTGTTTGCAAATGTTGGTTTCGCCGTCTGTAAGACAACATCGTTAATCCCTGGACATAAACTGGGGCCCGTTTCACTAAACTTCTTACGACTAAAATGTTCGTAAGTTCAAATTTAAGATCGTCTGTAAATGTCAATTTATGGATTTACATGTATTGAGCATAGGCTGCATATGCAGCCTATGCTCAATAAATGTAAATCCAATAATTATTTACAAGAAAACATTGTTACTGTGAAATTTACAGACTATCATAATTGTGCACTTACAAACATTTTAGTCGTACGAAGTTTAGTGAAACAGGCCAGTGGTGAATAATAGGTCACTTACTTAAGGATTTGGGTCATTGTTTCTTTCCTGTTGGCACCTTGGAAGGGCAGTGCTCCAGTCAGCATCTCAAACTGAATATATATGAATGGCAACATCTTTCAAGTGACGACAAGGTTGGAAGATACTATAGGAATGAATGGCCTTTTTGTGGAATTTATCGGGGTATAAACTTGGAAAAGTTGCGGGAATACTGGACGAAGGCCGGAAGGCCTCGTCCAGTATTCCCGCGACTTTTCCAAGTTTATATCCCCGATAAATTCCACAAAAAGGCCATTCATTCCTAATAATTCCAGCATTTGAAATAAATTCATCAAGAAAATGTGTTTATTTTCCGTTTTCTTAAGAATTATTTTAACTGCGCCTCGCGGTTACGGAAAGTAGTTCGGCGTGGGAGTTTACTGGGATATAAATTTTGGACAGAGACTTGTTACGGGCCAATCAAATGTTAGGGAATTGTGTAAATATTTTTGTGCTGGAATTATTGGGAAGACAAAAACAACAACCACAGAGGGTATAACACAATCTGGAGGATAGATAGCATAAAGAATGGCTAATTGATTGATTGATTGGTTTTTAACGGCCTATGAACAGCTAAGGTCAGTCAAGGCTGGGCCAACGGATAGAAAATCCCAAAATCAGAAGAAATATTTACATCAAAATAAATATTTATTACACTCTTGCCAGTTATTTACACGGGTTTCGCTGTGAGAGAAAACCCGTAATCAACGCCTTAAAAATAATACACCGTGAAGAGAACACCCATAATTGCACCCTCTTTTATTACAGACAAAATAAAGTTATTTGAAAATTGAGTCTCGACTATTAAATGTACAATGTTAATGTGATTGAACACATTCCAAATATGCACTAAAATATATCTAGTTCATAGAAACAGCTGCGTAATTTGGATTTCAAAAAGTTTCCATGACGTCACGTTTCACGTCACACAAGTCACGTTTGACGTCACGTTGCAAAAAGCGGGAAACTTGTCAGTGTGTAACTATTCATGCGCACAGCAACAATTCATTGCTTACAATCTCAACAAATATGCATATATATACGCCGTGGAAGTGTAATAAAAAGGATATTCAATCGTACATGTTTCAATAGCGGAACTAATACACTCGTGTCCGTTGGCTTCCGTGCAAGCAACTCGTTCGGTACGCTCACTCTTTGCTTACACGGAAGCCGACGCACTCGTGTATTATTTCCCGCTATTCATAATGTACGATGGAATATCCTCTATATATTCAGCCCTGAAATTAGAAGAACCCGACATGGTGCCAGGTCCATACCACACCAGTCACTATAAGTCAGTTATTGTTCACATAATGGATTTTTCAGGAACTAATTCCTTAAAAATCCAATATGTCAACAATAACTTATACATACAACACAGCAGAGTTTTCAAGAGTATAATGTGGGGTCCTTTTGGCCATCTGAATCAGCTTTTGACTCTTGGAAATAGCAGCACAGGTGTTAATATTGCTATGAATGTGTTTATCTTGATTGGCCAGTATGACACTAGAATTTCAAAGCCTACAGAAAACCATGAACAATAATCCATGCTGACTGATCAGCGCATATACGTGTTGCCATTCTAGTAATCAACATGGTTTATAACTCTGATATTATTAGCGTTCATCAACCTCTGATTGCACAAGTCCACATGACGATCAGGGGACCGTTTCACTAAACTTTGTAAGACTAAAATGTTCGTAAGTGCAAAATTATTATAGTCAGTAAATTTCACACTAACAATGTTTTCTTGTAAACGATTATTGAATTTACATGAAATTTTCAGACGATCCTAAATTTGCACTTTTTTAGTCTTACAAAGTTTAGTGAAACGGCCCCAGGACCTACACAGGTCAAAAATGTCTCCTGGTTTCTATTCTCAACTGGTGTCCCAATTATCCCACATAGACATGGAAGATTATGATAAGATAAAATCATATTCCCATGTGCGATAACCCTAGGTTGGCAACTTGGCTACCGATACTTCAGAAATTGCCAATGTGGATTCCAAAAATTCAAGAAATGATTTGCAAAAGTACTAGGTTTTACAAATATTGGAGCAAATGTTAAATAGCATATGTTAACCAGGGCTCCAGATAAGGAATTAGTAATCGAGTATTGTCACTCGATCATTTCTGAAGCAATTGGGTATTTCAAAATTGTAATTGTGTAAAATAGAATCACATTACTGTTGACACATCAGCAGACCGCACTTTTTCAATAGTTTGCTTCTAAATGAAAACACATCTTGGTATTTCATTAGAATTGTCTCCTGGGAGACAATTCTAATGAAATACCAAGATGTGTTTTCATGGAAAAATAAGAAAATATGCTATATTGGTGGTCCGTTTATTGTTTTCTGTAGCATGATAAAGATACCAGAACTTCTGATTTCAATTGGGTTTTTGGTCATTTTAATTGGGTATTTACGCAAATACGCACCTTATCTGGAGCCCTGCGTTAACAATTCATTTTGGCTACTACCGTAATAACCCTAAGTATTCAGACACCATTTACAACAAATTGTATCCAAGTACATTGTTATTGTGATAAACCCGTACAACCATACTAACCCTGGTTATAGTGATACTCTTTGTTGTAGGTAACCATATATTTATGTGTTTCCCCAGATTGTTTGTTTAATGGTGTTTAACAGCCTACAGCCCTTCCAGCACTGAGAAAAAAAATATAGGACACTATATCTGGCCTCCCAACACCCCTTCTAGCCAGCCGCGTTCCACCACAAATCATGGCAGGGGCGCTAATCCCTGAAAGGTTACAGAAATGTAACTTATTACATAAAACAAGAGGGCCATGATGGCCCTAATTCGCTCACCTGACTCCATGAACACCAGAGGAGAATGTGACATTGAGTTCATGTGTTTTAAAAAAATTGTGCTATTTTTAGATGGCGGTCATCTTGGATTAAGCGATGACACTCATTTTACAAAATCTGAAAATGCTTCACCCAGCATCGGCCATGTGGTTCCTGACAAAAAGACGTTAAAAATCTTGAATAAATGGACCTTTTGGTGGCCATCATGGATGACATAATCATCCGATTCCGACAAATATTGCACCAGAGTGATCGCCTCATTGATACCTTCAATTTGATATATGACATGACCATATTCGGTCAAAAATAAAATTTGACCCCACGGGCCACGCCCATTTTTGACCCCAGGGTCACCATTTTAACAACTTTGAAAGAGCAATGTACATCGATCATTCCTACCAAGTTTTGTCGAAATCCGGTTGGCGGTTCTTGAGAAGAAGATTTTTTAAGAATTTGTGCTATTTTTAGACGGCGGCCATCTTGGATTACGTAATGACGTCATTTTAACAATTTTGTAATCCCCCTACCTAAGGACCATGACCATGAAGTTTGGTGACTATAGACCCAATGGTTACCGAGGAGAAGACGTTTGAAAATGTTCACGGACAACAGACGACGACGGACGAGGGACGACGGACACATTGCGGTAACAATAGCTCACATGAGCTTCGCTCAGGTGAGCTAAAAAGGGATTTTTGAGAAACAATTAAGAATGAATTGGCACACATCATGGTACTACATAAATTAATTTTGTTGAAATGATGTCAACATCACATTAATAAATACTTATGGATGTCCTTTAAATTGCATGATGAATTTAGTGCAACAAATTTAACAAAAAAGTTATATTTTAACCGAAGAAAAAGCAACCTTTTGCTTACCAAAAAAATATATAGGAATTATAGGAATTTTGCCCAAAATATAGGATATTATAGGACATTTTGAAAAAGTTTGAAAAATATAGGAATTATAGGACCGCTGGAAGGGCTGAGCCTATCAACAGCTAGGGTCATTTAAAGCCGGGCCAATGGGTTCGATCCCGCATTCAACCTGCTGCATTGGGGGAAAAATCACAAAAACAGAACGGAATATTTACATCAAAATAAATACATATTCAGCCGTGAAATTAGAATAAGCACACCAAAGTCACTTGGCCCCTTCCCCTAAAAGTAATGATTAGGAATAATCATATTACTCATACAAGGGGGGTATAACCAGTAGCCTATTTCACCAACATTGCAAAGTATACTTTTCTAGCAAATGATTATACTGAATTTATTACATTATCACAGCCAAAATGCAAAATGGCTGTGATAATGTAATAAATTCAGCATAATAACAATTAATAAATTTATCCTTAAATTGAAAATTTCTCAATCAAAGTATACTTTGCTAGAAAAGTATACTTTGCAATGTTGGTGAAATCGGCTACAGGTCAGGTCGTTAAATTACCCATCACATACTCCCACCCACGTGTTTCCCCAGAATCAATTGTGTCCGAATAATTAGGGTTAACCCTTTCAACACCACAGACCTCTATAGAGACAATGTTTGCAAACAGTGCAGATCCAGATGAGCCGGCTCGTAACGAGCCGTCTCATCAGGATCTCCACTGTTTGTTAATAATTTTAAACGTCGTACAGATTACCCTTTTAGAAGAATGGAATCATTTGAATGAACAAAATTAATGAAATAGCGTGAAACATTGGCATGGAACATCCTATTAAGTTACTTGGTGTTGAAAGGGTTAATATGGTAATTTCAAAATCCTAGTATCTAATCCAAGGTAACCTACCATAAGCACACCATATGACCACCAGTCAGCAGCTGTCCCGTGACCTTTACGGTTCACGACCTCTGGGGCCATGTATTCCACGGTTCCACAGAAGGAATAGGTTTTCTTCTCATAGAACAACGACTCCTTGCTCAGGCCGAAGTCTGTAAGCTTGATATGTCCGTCAGAATCCAGTAGTATGCTGAAAAAAAATCATGAGCACTTATTTTAGTAGAATACGCATTGATTATCAAAAGTGTGAGTACAAAGTACTCACAGTAATGTTAAAATACGCATTGATTTTCAAATGGAGTAGTGAAAATACTGTAATAAAGTTTAAAATTTACTTGGTTGAGTTGCAAAAAGCAAACAGTGTTTGTTTTTTCTCAGCTCAAATAAGTGAATTTTTAATTTGTTTTATTTTTTATCATTGTTTTCCTATTTAGGAAGACAATCAACAATGCATTTGTAAAAGTAAACTACGCATTGAATTTGAAATCTGGGAGTATAATAATCTTTAGATACAAAACTTATCTGGAGCACTGCATGAGGCAAAACATGTTTGTATAAAATTGTGGCAGTAACTGGAGAAATGGGGCTTATGGTCTTCACAACCAATTTAGACCCATACCAGGTCTGTACTGGTTGTCATTCATTTAAACATCTGTCATGTTTCAACCAAACGGTATAGATCCTTTTCAAACAAGGGCATCATTATCACTTAGCTAATCCCCTCGCTGGCACCTTTGATAACAAAAATATTTGCCTTTCAAACAAGGTGAAAATAAAACCTTGATGACCTCGACCTTGAAATGTATCAAGTGTCCAAATATTGAAGCAATCTATTGTGTAATATTAGTTATATGATAATAATTCCAGCACAAAAATATTTACACAATTCCCTAACATTTGATTGGTCCGTAGCAAGTATCTGTCCAAAATTTATATCCCAGTAAACTCCCATGCCGAACTACTTTCCGTAACCGTCAGGTGCAGTTAAAATAATTCTTAAGAAAACAGAAAATAAAGATATTTTCTTGATGAATTTTTTTCAAATGCTGGAATTATAAGGAATGAATGGCATTTTTGTGGAATTTATCGGGGATATAAGCTTGGGAAAGTCGCTCGAATACTGGACGAGGCCTTCCGGCCTTCGTCCAGTATTCCCGCGACTTTTCCAAGTTTATACCCCGATAAATTCCACAAAAATGCCATTCATTCCTATAATATTAGTTATATGATAATGAAGAAACTAGTATAAACTCTTTGACGTAAACAAAAAATGGTTAACTGTTTCTGCAACAATGTGAAGGTCATAAAGGTCATGGTCAAATTAATGGCGGCAAGAGTGTGTTCCAAATGCTGACATTGTATCAAGTGTCCAAATATTGAAGCAATCCATCAAGTAATATTAAAGTTTTGATGATGAAGAAACTTGTACAAACTTTCTGACGTGAAGAAATGGCTAAGAGTTTCCGCAAAAATGTGAAGGTAAATAAGGTCAAGGTCATGTTAATGGTGGTACGAGTGTGTTCCATATGCTCATATGTATCAAGTGTCCAAATATTGAAACAATCCGCAAAGAAAAATTAAAGTTATATCATAATGAAGAAACATGTACAAGCCTTTTGACATTGTTGACGATGACGGAAAAAGCGCCTTCTGCTAAAGCAGGCGAGACAAAAATGAAAGGTGTTACTAACGTACGCATGTACATGGACTAACGCTATATCCCCTCTTGGCTATTGGTGAAGGGGGTAACTAAACAAGCATGCCAGCATATCAGTAGCCGATTTCACCAACATTGCAAAGTATACTTTTCTAGCAAAGTATACTTTGAGGGAGTAATCATTTATTTTTCCGCAAATGCATTATTTCATATAGAACTAACAACTGCATATATTTGATGATTAAAAGTATGGAGAATTATTATACTGAATTTATTACATTATCACAGCCAATTGGCTGTGATGTAATAAATTCAGTATAATAACAAGAAACGAGACAAAGCCACGAAGGCCAGGTTTTTTCCAAGCATACACACTTGGATAACATAATTATACCCACTTTTTGTAGACTAGATGGCAGTGGCCTGCATGTCGCGCCTTGGGGCGAGGCATGTACACTAAAAAAATAGATATAGTACAGTCGAACCTGTGAACAACGACCGGCAAAGGGAAGTGGCCAAAGTGGTCGTTGTTGACAGGTGGTCGTTGTTCCAAGGGTCGAACATTTTCCCGGTTTCACAACAAAGTCGGCCATGTATTTAGCATTCTATTGTAATATATATGCATGCATAGAAAACGTCTTGGCTGTATACACTTCCACCTGACAATTCGCTATTGCACGATCGTGGAGTGTATCTGCTTTTCATCAATTACAAATTGCACGAAAATGGCTAAAATAGTCAATTTATTTTGTTTTGTCATCTTGTTGTTAGTGTTCTGAACCCAGCCTCGCTTTGGAAATTATATACAAAGGGGAGTAATTATCTTCACGATAAGTATATCCCGCGGCTTACTTTGGTGCACCATTTAATAGCTTGTTGTAATTACATGTAAGTGGTTTAATTTAGCATGACCATTAGTATTTCACAATACCAGTTGAAATTAATAACGGTCAGTCTGTATTAAAACGATAGCCTATGTGGCGC
Source organism: Conchocele bisecta (assembly GCA_029237695.1). Classification (NCBI taxonomy): domain Eukaryota; kingdom Metazoa; phylum Mollusca; class Bivalvia; order Lucinida; family Thyasiridae; genus Conchocele; species Conchocele bisecta. The sequence continues at coordinate 53,242,507 of CM055265.1, read as the reverse complement.
GGCCTGTGAAAACCACGAGTTTTTTTGTAACAAAAGTATTTCATTGAATGCGTCAAGTCGAGTAACCCACACGAGCTAGGTGTCCAAATCAGGAGAGAACACCAGGCTTATTTGCTTTCTGTCCAATGCATGGGCGGATTCAGGGGGGGGCGGACCTGGCGCGCGCCCACCCTAAAATTTGCCGAGTAAAGATTTTTTTACATTTCCTTACGTAATTACTGATGTTTTTAATTAGAGATTTGCGAGCATTGTAAACCATGTAAACCATGGGCAGACTACGCGAATCCACTGCCTGGTTGGGTCGCTAATGCAATAAGCCGGGATTTGTCGGAGATCGAGACCCAATTCGTATAAAAACGTTTGTCATGTCACTTTAGACTGGTTCCCAGTCGCTAGGAATAACGCTATGCTGCGCATCTGACAGGGTACCAGTCTAGTGTGGACTACGTGACTGATGTCAGCAACCGCGTGTATTGATCTTTGATATGGCCTTGTGCCCCGCGGTGTGAAATTTACACTTGACACGCGTGGTGTGTTTGAAGTCTTAGTCTTGTCACTGTAGACGAATCAGCATCGTGTAAACACAGTTTGCCAGCTAATGATCGAGTTTTATGACTTGCGCGGAATTGCATTATGCCTATTGGAATACACGGCACGGAATACATATCGGGAATTACCGTTAATGGAGTTATGCAATATTTTTCATTGAAAATGTTTAATGTCGCCAAAATGACACCGACCATAACGGGCAAGGTAAATGTTTTCATTTCTGTCAGCAACTTTTCCCCGTGTCGCCGAGTTTTGTAATGAAAGGAAAATCGGCGATTGCGATGTTATTTTTTTTGCCCACAAAACATGACTTGGTCGCTAATGGTCGCTATTGGTCGCTATTTGCAGTCAAAAATGCCGCGTGGCAATGAAAATCGCTGGTCGCTGGTAGTTTTATTCCAAGGTCTTTTAAAGAACAAATTGGACGGGGGTGGGGGGGTGGGGGGGGGGGGGGGGGTTTAACTGGCCGTTGTGGACAGGTGGTCGCTATTCACAGGTGGTCATTAACACAGGTTCGACTGAAGATGGAAAAACTTTAACCAAAAAACTTTAACCAGACACACGGACACACGGACACACGGACGTACGCCAAAATGCTGACGATATCGCGCTGACAATGATGATAAACACCCATGTGAAGTATCAAGGTAATGGGTGAAGCAGTTGCAGAGATATAGTACACGCAAAAAACTTTAAAAAACAAATTCACAGTAATTTGACCTTGACATTGGGCATAGGGGCCGCACGGTGGGGGGGTAGCATGAAAATATGGATGATGATAAACACCCATGTGAAGTTTCAAGGTAATGGGCGAAGCAGTTGCAGAGATATAGTATAACGAAAAACTTTTAACCAAAAAACTTTAACCAGACGTACGTTAAAAATGGCTAAGTCAATTACGTAGAAATAATAGGTGAAGGTAAAACAAATGGTCACATGTTGGATAGTTGTATGTGGTAGGCACCCCTTGGTTATGAAGCTGTGAAAGTTGGTGGTCCTAGGTGGTACAGTACCAAAGAAATGGGACTTAAACACGAAAACTTAACATTGTAAATGCAACTTAACATTGAAAATCGACTGCGCGGAAAAAATGGGTCAAGTTCAAAAAAAGGTAACATGTTGGATAGTGATATGTGGTGGGCACCCCTTGATTATGAAGCTGTGAAAGTTTGGTGGTCCTAGGTGGTACAGTAACAAAGAAATGGACTCAAACACGAAAATTTAACATTGATTGTTGACGCTGCCTGCCTGCCCGCCCGCCCGCCCGGCTTTCGCCAATCCAATAGCCTGGATTTTTTTTCAAAAAACTTGGCTAAAAATTAATAAATATATCCTAAAATGGAAAATTTCTACCTTAAAGTATACTTTGCTAGAAAAGTATACTTTGCAATGTTGGTGAAATAGGCTACAGAAGACTGACTGGCAAAATATGCATTAAGCTCCACTTTTACAGCGAGTAATACTTGTACATTTTCTATAGAGAAAGTATTTCAGTTACTAAAATTCTGGGCTTGACATGTTATTTCTGATGGAAGCCCTGAACAGAACAGTCTCCAATCTCATATTTACATTCACTAGCAGTTGTAAGAAAATTTGCAACACATCGGTTATGATACAAATAGTGTCCCCCCTTGTGCGGTAACAACATAAGATTTTGTTGAAAAATAAGAAATAATTTCCCCCCCACGAGAAAAATAGTGAAAATCCAGCTGAAAAGGGTTAACAAAGGCAGAGGAGTGTGTCATACTTCTCTGGTTTGAGGTCCCGGTAGACGATGCCGAGACTGTGAAGGTGGTCGAGCGCGAGTGCGAGTTCTGCCAAGTAGAACTTCACATCCTCCTCTGTAAACATCACCTGTGACAACAAGAAATCAGTAACACTGATGAATGTACTTCTCAACAACTTTTTAACCCTTTCACCCCTAAGTAACTGGATTTTAATATGTTAATTTTGCAAACTATCCAATTGTCAAAAATTATTTTCAGACCAGTCCATTTATGAAAAGGGGGTGTTTTTGTTGTCAAAAATTACTTGCAAAAAGTGCATATCCAGATGAGACGGCTCGTCACGAGCGGTGACAAAAGCAATAGGATCAGTAATAATCTTACTACTTTTATAATGGGTAATAACCCAATTCAACTACCAGGTAACAAAAGAGCCAAAGATAAAAACGTAACCGAGGGCTAAACAAAGGCAAATCGTGATTCCTATAAGGAGGAACCCCTACTGTTAATTTACGCCTTCACGTTCGCCTGACCAACCACCCACGTTTTTTTTCGGGGTACATATCAATAGCGGAACTGGCTGTGAAATAGAACTAAGATACCCAAAGGTGACCAAGAAGTCAAGTAAACTTATTAACTATTTACAGCCATATAAAACAGGCAATCATACACCGGTAATCACAGTCTTCAACACTATTAGGACTAGCGGTGTTACAGTCCCTTGTTACTGGTGGCGTATGTGACACATTTCTCGCAAGCTAGAAATTGCGCATCTTGGTGATTAACCCTTAATCCCTAAATATCTGACGAAACGGTGTAGATCCAGATCAGCCTGTGCATCTGCAGTCTGATCAATGAAACACCCGCCATGCTTCTAAAAAGCAATATAGATCATTATCCGTCCACAGGATTGTGCTATTTGATATGTAGCCGATTTCATCAACATTGCAAAGTATACTTTTCTAGGAAAGTATACTTTGAGGGAGTAATCATTTATTTTCCTGAAATGCATTATTTCATATAGAACTAACGACTGCATATATTTGATGATTGCAAGTATGCAGAATTACTATACTGAATGTATTACATTATCACAGCCAAAATGGCTGTGATAATGTAATAAATTCAGTATAATAAAAATTAATAAATTTATCCTAAAATTGAAGATTTCTCCCTCAAAGTATACTTTGCAATGTTGGTGAAATAGGCTACAGGGATATCAGGATCCTGTTAAGGATGAACTCGATCGTTAAATTTACACTTCACATTCTCCCAACCAACCACCCACTGGAAAGCACTAAACATTATAGTAAGACTACAAACCCATCCAAAGTATACTTATCTAGCAAAGTATACTTTCAGGAAGTAATCATTTTTTCCCGAAAGGCATTACATGTATTTCATATAGAACTAACGACTGCATATAGTTGATAATTAAAAGTATGCAGAATTATTATACTGAATTTATTACATTATCACAGCCAAAATGGCTGTGATAATGTAATAAATTCAGTATAATAAAAATTTATCCTTAAATTAAAAATTTCTCCCTCAAAGTATACTTTGCTAGATAAGTATATTTCAAATAGGCGACTGAAAACACAAACATACTAGAATGCTCATACAGCCGAATTAGAGTGGAACCTCTAAATCGGGAGATTGGGAATGTCCAGGGTACCGTGTTTAGACAGGTTCAACTGTACAGTTATATCAAGGTGCAGGTACTTGCATGTTAGAATGTTCCACAACAAACAAGACAAAACAAAATGGCAGAAGTAAAAATTGGCCACTGGCTGCAAAGGGACCTGTATACAGCAGTCGCATACGATACACGCCATGTGATTTTGTACCCAAGAACATCTCATCTCATGACTTTTCTTTGCAAATGGGCATTTGCTATGAAAATTGTGACATCTTTTGACGTAAATTACAGAAAGTAACGTAAATTTTGTAAATATTTTTCATGAGATATCGCACATGTTCTTAGGTACAAAATCACATGGCGTGTCTCATATGGTCACATCAGGGTCTATGATGTTTGCCAATCAGTCACATGTATTGCCTGCAGTAAAAACGAATGAAATCCTGATGCGACCTGAATGTGCACGTATCCACATTTGTGGCTGTGACTGGAGAAATGGGGCTTATGGGAATTGTGACCACTGTAGCTCCGGATCAAATAGCACACTCATGTAGCCTGATGACTATCTATATTGCTTGTTAAAGCACGACGGGTGTTTCACTGATGAAATGGCGACAGTGCAGATCCTGATCAGACTGTGCGGATGCACAGGCTGATCTGGATCTACACCGGTCGCAAAACCCATAAGCCCAAGACTTCCAGTCACAGCCACATTTCTAGTACATGCTCTCAGGCCCTTTTTGTCAGTTGGCAGCCATATACAAACGGAAACTACTACAGAAAAAGCGCAATGCCATTCCATAACAACAACATTCAGCAAGATTATATTAACCCTTTGACCTTCACAACACATTTAGTTGATTAAACTTTTCTTGGCTGCTTTATTATTCAATAAAAAACATGTTTGCAAGCGCTTTCCGCATATACACATTATAAGCAATGTATTACAATACCATGTATAAAGCTTTTTATCTACATCCATTATAAGGGGTGGGATCAGTTTCAAATGACAAATCCTGTAAATGGCTAACAATCATATTAATGCACCTACAGATGTGTAAATAAAAGTGTGCTTCCAATGTTGAAACATTAGTATTTTTCTGTGATTACACATGGGGGCCACATGGAACTTGAACGAGGTATGCTGGTTCGTCGACTGAGCGGAGCGAGGAAGTTGGCTCAGGGGGGGGGGGGGGGGGGGGGGGGGGGGGGGGGGGGCAACTGCAATTTTTGAATTGAGGATGCCATTTCCTGCATTCTACTGCTTTTTTTTCATATATTTGAAGATCTTAACAGTCCATACAATCGTAACATAAAAACAAATAAAAAATCTGGATTTCTGAAGGATTTCTGGAAATAATGTACATGTAATACGAGGCAAAATTGCAAGACATGGGCATAAGGATTGGAATGGAATGGTGCTTAACGACCCATCAACACAAAAGAGTATCATTCAGGGCCAAGCAATGTAGATGAATAATAAAAATAATAGTAAAATAGTATGTTATATATGGTAGGCAATCAGATGATTAGGGTAAAAATATTAATATGATGAACAATATAAATGAACAACATGTATGGAATTATAAAATTATAGAACGAGAAACATGTATACAATGATAATCAGATCCTCAGATACAAGCTGGTTTCATGAAGAACGCTAAGCAAACCTTCAATGTTCTCCACCTGGAATAACTCCGCAAGTGAAGTAACATTGAAGTGTTTGTATCGAATATCGGCAAAGTCGATACAGTCCAGTAGGATGTGTTGCACGGTAGATGCGCTGTGGCATGGAATACATCATGTATACGGCTCACCCTTCAGCATATACGAATGCGTTAGTCGTGTACGTCCAATGTGCAATCGACTAAGGACAAGTTCATCCCGGCGTACAGGTCTGTAGCCAGGAGTCCATTCGCCCAGAGTCGGTTTCACAGCATGAAGTTTATTATCTGTGAGCAGATCCCACCGGGTCTGTATTGTATCGGAGATGAATGAGTTGATGGATGATTTAAAATCATGACAGCAAACAGAAAATGAGAAATTGGTAGCTCCAGGGCGGCCTTGGCAGCACTATCTGCCCTGCCATTGCCAATGATATTAGTATGACTGGGGAGCCAACAAAAAATAATGTCCTTGCCAGACGAAAGTAAAATATGGTGTAGCTCCATGATTTGGCGGATAATGGAATGGAATGTTAACGGCCCATCAACACAAAGAGTATCATTTAGGGCCAAGCAATGAAGATGAAGAATAACAAGAGGGCCATGATGGCTCTAATTCGCTCACCTGACTCCATGAACACCAGAGGAGAATGTGACATTGAGTTCATGTGTTTTAAAAAAATTGTGCTATTTTTAGATGGCGGTCATCTTGGATTAAGAGATGGCTCTCATTTTACCAAATCTGAAAATGCTTCACCCAAGGATCTTAACTTACTATGAAGTTTGTCCAGCATCGGCCATGTGGTTCCTGAGAAAAAGACGTTCAAAATCTCGAATAAATGGACCTTTTGACGGCCATCATGGATGACATAATCATCCAAATATTGCACCAGAGCAATCGCCTCATCGATACCTTCAATTTGATATATGACATGAGCATATTCGGTCAGAAATAAAATTTGACCCCACGGGCCACGCCCATTTTTGACCCCGGGGTCACCATTTTCACAACTGTGAAAGAGCATTGTACATCGATCATTCCTACCAAGTTTCGTCGAAATCTGGCCAGCGGTTCATGAGAAGATTTTTTAAGAATTTATGCTATTTTTTAGACGGCGGCCATCTTGGATTAGCGATGACCTCCATTTTAACAAATCTGAAAAGGCTTCACACATGGACCATAACTTTTAAGTTTGGCTACCATGGGCCAAGTGGTTCATGTGAAGTATAATTTTGAAATCTCTAATAAAATAACGACCTTTCGGTGGCCATCTTGGATGACATAACCATCCAATTTCGACAAAAAATGCACCAGAGTGATCACCTCATTGCTACCTTCGATTTGATATATAACATGACCATATTCGGTCAAAAATAAAATTTGACCCCATGGGCCACGCCCATTTTTTAACCCGGGGTCACCATTTTAACAATTTTGTACATCGATCATTCCTACCATGTTTTGTCGAAATTTGGTTGGCGGTTCATGAGAAGAAGATTTTTTAAGAATTTGTGCTATTTTTAGACGGCCATCTTGGATTACGTAATGATGTAATTTTAACAATTTTGTAATCCCCCTACCTAAGGACCAAGACCATGAAGTTTGGTGACTATAGGCCCAATGGTTACCGAGGAGAAGACGTTTGAAAATGTTCACGGACGACGACGACGGACACATTGCGGTAACAATAGCTCACATGAGCTTCGCTCATAGTAATAGTAAAATAGTATGTTAAATGTGGTAGACAATCAGATGATCATGGTAAAAATATTAATATGACGAACAATGGGCATAAGGATGTGACAGAATAGTTACATCAGGAGTGTCCTTCTACATGGGCATGAATCATTATTTGTGGCTGTGACTCATGAAGAAATGGCACTTAACACATTCCTTTCAGAATACACCTTTACGGGTATGCAATTTATGAAATATTTTATTTTTATTTTTGTTCTTTCTCGGTGAAAGAATATGTTACGACTACTCATTTGAATCGTCTCGACATATACTTCTGAGCGCATAGAAGGAAAATATTTAGGATTTTCTGCAAACATATTGGCATGAAAAGGGTTATGGCATCCACAGTCTGATCAGGATCTGCACTGTTCGCCATTCCATCAATGAAACACCCGTCATGCTACTAGCAAGCAATAGAGCTTGTTATCAGGCTACATGAGTGTGCTATTTGATCAGGAGCTACACTGGTCACAAATCCCATACACCCCTTTCTCCAGTCACAGCCACATATATTTCCACTACTATAGCACGATTGCAGACATATCAACCTGCAACAGGCAAGGGACAGCAGTATCAGAACTCCAGTTAAGGTGCGTAATTTGGAGGTAAATTTCTTATTTCTCCATCAAAAATGGCAAATTGGGAGTGCTTTAAAATCGTCTCGATGAGACAATTCTAAAGCACTCCCATGGTACAACTGCATGTATTGATAACTAAATTTTAAGACGACTAATGTCGTAATCACTGGTATTGCACGCCGCACCATCATAAAATGTTTCACGTAAAAAAAAATGCACCGGTTTCCTGACACTCACCTCTACTATCGCATGAAAACATAAATTGTGTTTATGCAGAATCTTCTGCATGTAGCTGAAGGAGAATAAGAATTTGTCAGGAATCCGGCACGTATGTCAATATGTGGCTGTGACTGGAGAAATGGGGCTTTGAGTTTTGCGACCAGCGTAGATCCAGATCAGCCAGTGCATTCGCACAGTCTGATCAGGATCTGCAGTTTGTCAATCCAATCCATCAATGAAACACCTGTCATTCTTCTAACAAGCCATATAGCTCGCACATGTATATATGCTATTCGATGAGGAGCTACACTTTTTCACAAACCCCACGAGACGCATTTCTCCAGTCACAGCCACATGAGACACGCTATGTGATTTTCTACCTTCGGACATAATTATGATTAATTTTATGAAATACATTAACAAAATTCTTTTAAATTTTTTAAACTTTTGACTTTATGTATGAAATATGAAAATGTCTGAAGGTACAAAATCACATGGCGTATCTCATATGAAACATGTTACACCAGCACGGAGTGCGGCACCAGTGGTAATACAGTAGCCTATTTCACCAACATTGCAAAGTATACTTTTCTAGCAAAGTATACTTTGAGGGAGAAATTTTCAAATCAAGGAGAAATTTATTAATTGTTATTATACTGAATTTATTACATTATCACAGCCAAAATTCAGTATAATAATTCTGCATACTTTTAATCATCAAAGATATGCAGTCTTTAATTCTGTATGAAATAATGTATAATAAATTTATTAATTTTTATTATACTGAATTTATTACATTGGCTGTGATAATGTAATAAATTCAGTATAATAATTCTGCATACTTTAATCATCAACTATATGCAGTCGTTAGTTCTATATGAAATACATGTAATGCATTTCGGGAAAAATAAATGATTACTCCCTCAAAGTATACTTTGCTAGAAAAGTATACTTTGCAATGTTGGTGAAATAGGCTACAGGTGTTGGTCTGGGTCTACTCTAGTTACAAACAGGCAACAATCAACAGAATTAAAATTCAACTGAAATGGACAGAATTTCCCAAATGAGAACATGCTATATATATATATAAAAATATATATAGTGTTTAATGGCTCACAAACACAAAAATAACTGTTATTTAGGGGTCGTATATGGTGGAAGACGATCTGTTTGCTATTCGATCGGGAATGTTGCAATTTTTTGTTGTGGACAGATCATCACACATGTATGACTGGGAGTAGCACAACTCACTCAAAGCAGGGGTAGGGATTCCGCTGGCGATCGCCACTTTCACAATTGGCGATAAAAAATTACAATTTTCTTATTTTTTTTCTTCGAAAATTAATTTTTTATCGCCAATTTTTTGTTTAAGTGGCGATTTCTTTTTTTATTTTTTTTTTTTTCCCCAGCGGAATCCCTGCAGGGGTATAAATACAGGTGTGCAAACTAAATGTGGGTCAGCACACAGGAAAACATACATGATAATGTTTGCAGCCAATAGGGACCCAGCATGAATATAGAGAATACCGGGCAAGTGCAGAGCTCCAGATAAGCTGCGTATTTGAGTAAATACCCAATTAAAATTGCCAAAAACACAATTGAAATCAGAAGTAGTGAGTATCAAAAAGCAATTCATGAGAACAATTGTGATACCTTTATCATGCTGCAGAAAACAATAAACAGACCACCAATATAGAATATTTTTCTTATTTTCCATGAAAACATATCTAAGGAGACAATTCTAATGAAATGCCAAGATAAGTTTTCATTTCGAAGCAAACTATTCAATAATTGCTGTCTGTTTATGTGTAAACAGTAGTGTGATTTTATTTTACCCAATTAAAATTTTGAAATACCCAATTGCTTCAGAAATGATGGGAGTGACAATACCCAATTACTAATTCCTTATCTGGAGCCCTGATAGAGAATACCGGGCAAGTGCAGTTTGGTATCAAGCTATCAGGCAAGCCTCGGAATACCTATGATTTTCCGATTTCCGAGCCGATTTGGACAAACTTCATATCAACAGATACTACTGTCTGTTTCACGAAAGCTGCCCAAATTTTACAGCTATATCAACAATGTAAAAACAATTATTTTTTTTGATAATATTAAATTGTAGCAAAATTAAGAATGAGCCTTTTATTTTGTGAAATTTCGTCCAATATCGATTTCTATGGGGATATAACATCGGGAGTTTTTTCTAATTTCAGAAATAGTGGACCGATTTTCAAAATTTAACTTGTTTTTTTAGTTAGATCATTTCAAAGCTATCTAGCCAGGTTTCGGAGTCAATTTACAATTTGTTTTTTTTTTTTTTTACTCCTTCCCAGCTCCTCCGTCTCATTCCCCCCCCATGGACAAATTAACTTTTCGTAATAAAATCAATATTTGACGAAATTTCATGAAATAAAAAGGCGCATTCTTAGATTTTTATAAAATGTAACATTATCAAAAAAATATTGTTTTTGCATTGTTTCTATGGCCGTAAACTTTGGGCAGGTGTGTTCTATTTATCAGGTAACATTTTCTGCTAGCCAATGGAAAAGAACGTGGTCTTGTTTACATGCATCATTACACTGACGTCATTCCGTCGTAACATGTGATGTCGTTTGGCCAATGAAACGTCAGTTTTCACTTTGTTGTAACCCGGATATTTGTATAAGGTCAATGCCCGACACGACATTATGTTATCAGTGAGTAACGTATTGGGCCAATACAAATCTAGTTACCTGATAAACAGTAATCACGACACAGGATGGCAGTTCAGTGTAGTTGCGAAGGTAACTCTTGCAATCTACTCCCGTACCGTCCGTAGTACGGGAATAACTGCAAGAGTTACCGTTCGCAACTAAGTTCAGTGTAGACTATCTGCAGTGTCTGCAAGCTTGGCCGACATTGGCTGTCAACGTAAGGTTATGTTTTCTCTCATAAGTACACATTTATATGCAGAATACAAGACAACACACATGTACATGAGCAGGTAACTAACAAGTAGATTTACGTGACATTTAACAGACTTTTGTCAGACCTGAATTTTCTGGAAAATTTGTAGGGTAACTAACCGGCAGAATTCACACACAACAGTATTCCAGTGATATGCTCAAGTCAATTTATAAAATGAAATGTAAAAATCTGCTGCATTTGTGGATATTTTACTTATAAAAAACAATACCCCTTTCTGACAAATGGAATAGTCTGAAAAATAACAGGAGGGTCTATTCCAGTTATTTAGGGGTGAAAGGGTTAACACAAGGTTTACAGAGATAGGCAACTAATATAACTATGACAGGTGAAATTGTGTCAACAGGAGGCACAATTAGTTGGGTTTCTTTGTATATACAACAGGGCTCCAGATAAGGAATTAGTAATTGAGTATTTTCACGCCATCATATCTGAAGCAATTGTGTATTTCAATATTTTAATTGGGTAAAATAAAATCACACTATTGTTTACACATCAACAGACAGCAATTATTGAATAGTTTGCTTCAAAATGAAAATATGTCTTGGCATTTCATTCGAGACAATTCTAATGAAGTACCAAGAAATTCTAATGAAATACCAAGATGTGTTTTCATGGAAAATAAGAAAAATATTCTATATTTATGGTTTGGTTTACTGTTTTCTGTAGCATGATAAAGGTACCACAAATTTGTTATTGCTTTTTGATACTCGCTACTTCTGATTTCAATTGGGTTTTTAGCAATTTTAATTGCGTAGTTATGCAAAAACGCAGCTTATCTGGAGCTCTGATACAAGATCACAGTCTCCTCCATTTGTAAGTGAAAGTATCTACATGTATTTTGAAACGTCCACCATAGTGATATACACTGTACATGTATAACGAGTCTCTTCTTTGAATATTGAAATTTCCACTTAATGAGTATGTTATTTTTAAGATACATTTCCTGATTAGGAATTTTCATTTCATATATTTAGGATTATAAAAATAAAGCGTAATCTTTTTCAATGCCACGGCAATTTTCGACCATATACTACCTACGAGGTCCTATGACCACTGGTAAACACACTCCTAGCATTACAATCAGAGCTCCAGATAAGGTGCATATTTGCTTAAATACCCAATTAAAATTGCCAAAAACCCAATTGAAAAATCAGAAGTAGTGAGTATCAAAAAGCAATGAAAAATTTGTGGTATCTTTATCATGCTGTGGAAAACAATAAACAGACCACAACTATAGCATATTTTTCTTATTTTTTCATCTTGGTATTTCAATGCCAAAACTTGTTTTCATTTAGAACCAAACTATTCAATAATTGCTGATGTGTAAACAGTAGTGTGATTTTATTTTACCCAATTAACATTTTGAAATACCCCAATTGCTTCAGAAATGACGGAGTGACAATACTGATTACTAATTCCTTATCTGGAGCTCTGATTACAATGATTATTGAATTTAACTTGCTTTTAAGTTCTTAGAACTTCTTAGCAACCAAGTAAGGTCATACAGAGACAGGACCTTGGTTTAAAGTCCGAAAGACTCAACTGTGTATATACAAGCTATGAATTTTACAAAATAAAATGTTTCCAGGGATTCCGCTGGCAATCGCCACTTTCGCACTTGGCGATAAAAATAAACAATTGGCGATAAAAAATTACAATTTTCGAAAAAAAATCCCCACTTCAAAAAAACACAATTTTTTTTGTTTTTTTTGTTTGAAGTGGTTATTTTTTTATTTTCCCCAGCGGAATCCCTGTGTTTCTATACGAAGCTATCATAATTGTTTAACAGAAACGATCTAAGTTTTACACTAAATTGTCCTTATTGTGAATATGGTTACAACATGTACGGACGGACGTATCATCAATTCCTGGTCATGTACATGTACCTTCTAGTATTCACACGAACCTAACCATGCCATGATACTGTACCTGTGGGCAATATCCATCAATTTGTAGCTGATCACAAACAAAAGACAACACTTTACTCATGTGGAATAGCATCATACAGGGCTCCAGATAAGGAATTAGTAATTGAGTATTTTCACTCTATCATTTCTGAAGCAATTGGGTATTTCAAAATTTTAATTGGGGTAAAATAAAACCACACTACTGGTTATCAACAGACAGCAATTATTGAATAGTTTTCTTTGAAATGAAAACATATCTTGGCATTTCATTAGAATTGGAGCAATTCTAATGAAATACCAAGATGTGTTTTCATGGAAAATAAGAAAAATATGCTATATTTGTGGTCTGTTTATTGTTTTCTGCAGCAGGATAAAGATACCACAAAATTGTTATTGCTTTTTGATCGCTACTTCCGATTTCAATTGGGTATTTCAGCAGATACCCAGCTTATCTTGAGCTATTATCATATATATTTTATCCTGACACTCCACAGAACAGTTCACAAATTGGGCCGCCATATTACAATTATTTTTAACTTTAGCATAGGTTGCGATAAAATTTGCTATATCATAGTTGTTATTCAATACATATATATCAGGTAACAAGCTTTGCATTGGCATAATACATACTGACTGATACCACATTGTCATATCCGGTACCGACTAGATGTACATATCCGGGTCACTGCAAATTCAAAACTAAGGTTTCATTGGTCGCATGACATTACATGTTACATGTAGAATACGAGGCTAGTGTCATAGGATATCAAGTTTATCAGGCTGGCTAGGAAACGCATAGTAATTCCGAGGCTTGCCGAGGAATTCCTATCGTTTCCGAGCCGAGCCTGATAAACTTGATATCAAAAGACAGTAGCCTGGTATTCTATTTATCAGGTAACGTTTTATTCTCGAAAATCACAACAGATAACGTCGTTATCTATGGACAGAACGTGGACGTGTTTATGTTGCGTCATTACACCGACGTCATTCGGTAACGTCACGTGACATTAGTGGTGGACCGATAGTGGTGAACCGTTTGGCTTGTGCGCAGTTGATGGCATTTTTTGTATTAACCTCATATCAAACCGGAAGTTCGGAACACGAGCCGTGTCATGGGTTTTCGCGACCATTTTGTTTCACTTCCACATCGAAAAAGGCAGTGTTACAGTAGAACTGGCCGTTTTTGGTGTAAAATTAAAGTGCAAAATTGTTGTTTAATGGTGCCTCTGCAGAGCTGCCAACCCCATGTCGGTCACATGAGGAACATGGAGAGAAAAGGTGGCTATTTTCCGGAACACCACATATGTTTTCCGGAACACAAATCAGTACTCACTTATATGCATAAATTAACTTTTTTAGAGCCTTGGCCCTCCTTTCAGCCACCATGACCAACCGAAAAATCACAATTACACTGCTTGCAAGACGCAAATTCATCACCGCGCTTTGACAGGACCAAATTGGGCCATGTCTCGCTGTAATCATTGATGAACAGATGTGTTCTCCTGACTTCTTTCGATAAAAAATACCCAAATTCATTGGCTGCACGCTTTGGAGCAGACATTTTATGAATTTACGTGATGAATAAATCAATATCGCTGAGCGCTTGAAACTACTACTACTACACAACAAGAATCGAAATGGTAAGCGCCTCGGCGAGTATGATTACGGGTAAATAAAAAAATAGGATTGTGAAACGAAATTATTATTTCCAGATATTCCCGCGCTGATTTTTTTTTAAAATCGTACTTTTTAATTGTTATCCGTACTTCCGTATTTCTAACGTATTTTCCTGAACAATTCAATAAAAATAATAAAAAAAATTCAACTCCAAATCACAATGTTATTATCAATCAAATTGAGCTGCATCATTATTATTGAGTATTGTGTATTTAGCGATCTTTTTTTGAGACACTAGACTTTCAATCCTCCCTACCCAAGCGCCCTCCACCTCCTAACCACAGCCCCACCTCTTTTTGTCTACGGGCATTTTTTTTTATTATTTGAAACCGTCTGGAGGCCAATTAATTATGCAATATAACTAATTGATCTATTTTGTATTAAAGAAAAACAAGTAGAACATGCATACTATTTTGTATTAAAGAAAAATAAGTAGAACATGCATACAACTACAGTCAAACCTGTCATAAGCAGCCACCCAAGGGAAGTTACAAAACTGGCTGTCTAACAGAGGTGACCTCTTAATAGAGGGTTGTGTTTTCAAAATCAATATTGGCGAAATATGGCAACAGATCTGTATAATCTAGTGTTTTTTTAACCCATTCCTTTCGGAATACACATTTACGGATATGAAATTTATTAAATATTTTATTTTTATTTTTGTTATTTCTCAATGAAAGTATATGTTGTGACCACTCATTTGAACCGTCTGACGAAATGGTTTAAATGGTGGTCGCGGCATATACTTCTGAGTGCATAGAAGGAAAATATTTAGGGTTTTCCGCAAACATAAGCGTATCCTCATGAAATGGGTTACTGATTGCCCAATGACGCGACATCTGCGGCACATCAAAAGGCATGTTGACCAATCAGAGCAATTTCCAAACATAGCCTAAAGGTCACACAGTTTACAGCCTCGTGCTGAATGATGTCATACGATACACACCTGTCAGTTGACACGGCTGGGTGTTATCATTTTTTTTGCACAAAGCGACACACAAATCTCACCTGTGTAATATTTTAAAATCAGTCGTATCTTCCGTAAATGACGCTGAATGTCGACAGAAATTTCAGCAGTGCAGCCGAAATGACGCTGAAAGCAGCCTATAGCTATGACCAATTTGCACTGTCTGCTGACGTAATTATGATGTTTTTAATTAGAGGTTGGCAAACATTGTAAACCATGTGCAGACTACTCGAATACACCGCCTGGTCTGGCTGCTAATGCAATAAGCCGGGATTTGTCAGAGATAGAGACCCAATTCACATAAACACGTTTGCCCTCTCATAAATAGACTGGTTCCCGGTAGAATTGTTTCACTAGGCATGCATCAGACAGGGTACCAGTCTAGTGACGAATACGAAACTGATGTCAGCAACCGCGTGTATTTGATATGGCTTCGTGTTGTAAATCTTGACATGCGGTGCGTTTGATGTCGGCCAGCTAACTTAGGCTTGCCACTTTGGACGAATCAGCATTGTGTAAACACACAGTTTCGAAACTAATGATGGAGTTTTATAACGTGCGTGGAATTGCATTATGCATATTGGGATTTACCGTTAATGGCGTCATGCAATAATTTTCATGGCAAAATGACACCGACCGATATGGGCCCGGTTAATGTTTTCAAAAGTTAACTCAAATCATAGAGGCCAGATTGTGATTCGGCAGAGAAAATGTCCACCGAATTACACGATTTGACTGCCGACATCATTGTTAATTCGCGCTTCGGTAACGACCGTACATCGACATTGGGATTAGCGGTGACCGTTTAATGAAATTGGATCACTAGTTTGGGACGATAATTAATGACCGCTGGCCGCGTCAGACGAGTGACTGTTGAATGAAAGTGTTTTATATAGCAAAAATGCGCGGGAGGAATTTGAAGTGGCCTCTTAACGGCGGTGACCGCCCGAGCAGGTTCGGCTGTAATTATAAACAGTGTTAAACACCACACAACAACTATGTATGGTACACAACTTTGGCTGCACAGTACAAAAGCAGTGTAACTGGTTATCATAGTAATCCGCGATACTATCGTGATACTTATCGTGCTACGACCCGACTATCATGATACATATCGCGATACATTTTTTCCGGCGCTACTCAACTCTACGTGACATCATAGTGGAACATCAGTGTTCACTTTGCTATCAACAAGATGTTTATATCAGGTCAATGCCTGATACAATATGTTATCAGTCAGTACGTATTCGGTCAATACAGGGCAGATTACCCGATAAAGAATGACATCACTGTGATGAAGCAACATTAACAAGCATGAACGCTATCTTCAACGAAAACCACATCATATTTGCTAATATGATAAACGTTACCTGATAAATAGAATACCAAACTAGCGTCTTTGTTATCAAGTTTATCAGGCTCGGCTCAGAAACGAGCCTCGGAATTCCTACCCGTTTCCTAGCCTAGCTTGCTAAACTTGATATCAAAGACACAGCCACATATTATCTATGTATGCTAGCAGTCTCCGCAAAACTGCCAAAACTTTACAAGACATTCGGTCTGGTAAACTTGAAAATTTTAACAGACCAAACAAAATTGACTGAAAATACATTTATAACAAGAGTGCCGCAAGTCACAAAATACGCCCGTCGAATATGGGCCAGATAGCGAAGATGCAGAAATGTGAAGCTGAAACATTAATGAGAATTTGAAAGTCTATAGCATTATTTCTTCATCTCGTTGTGCTAAACATGTATACTAATTTAGGCAGAGATAGAAAAGTAGAGTGTAAAGTAGAAATGATAGGGAATTGGATACAATAATGTAGAAAAAATGGCTAAGTTAAAAAGGTGATATTTTTGTTAAAAAATATTTTTTCCGCATAAAAACACCAAGGTGCACATCTTCAAAATCTGTAGAAGACGTGTGTATAGTTTCAGAACGATCGACTGAACAGTTTCATAGGAGTTGTGTACACAAACTCTGTATTGTATATAGAATTGCATAGAAAAATGTAGAAAAAATGGCTAAGTTAAAAAGGCGATATTTTTGTTAAAAAATATTTTTTCCGCATAAAAACACCAAGGTGCACATCTTCAATATGTGTAGAAGACGTGTGTATAGTTTCAGAACGATCGACTGAACAGTTTCGGAGGAGTTGTGTACACAAACTCTGTACCGTATATAGAATTGTATAGAAAAATGTAGAAAAAATGCCTAAGTTAAAAAGGTGATATTTTTGTTAAAAACTATTTTTTTAGCATAAAAACACCAGGTGCAACATCTTCAATATGTGTAGAAGAGTTTTTTGTGTATAGTTTCAGAACGATCGACTGAACGGTTTTCGGAGGAGTTGTGTACACAAACTCTGTACCGTATATAGAATTGTATAGAAAAATGTAGAAAAAATGGCTAAGTTAAAAAACATTTTTTCCGCATAAAAACACCAAGGTGCACATCTTCAATATGTGTAGAAGACGTGTGTATAGTTTCAGAACGATCGACAGAACGGTTTCGGAGGAGTTGTGTACACAAACTCTGTACTGTATATAGAATTGTATAGAAAAATGTAGAAAAAATGGCTAAGTTAAAAAGGTATTATTTTTGTTAAAAAATATTTTTTTCGACATAAACACACCAAGGTGCACATCTTCAATATGTGTAGAAGACGTGTGTATAGTTTCAGATCGATCGACTGAACGGTTTCGGAGGAGTTGTGTACACGAACTATGCGCTTTTTCTTCAGCCGCCCGCCCGCCCGCCGTGCGGTAAAACATAATACGTACCGTTTTTTAAAAACGGTCTTATAAAAACTAGATGGCAGCATGTCACGTGCAGAGGCTTTGATAGTGTACCGAAAAACTTTAACGCGGACGCAAGTACGTACGGATGGACGTACGCCAATGTGCCAATGCGCTGTTTGCAAGCGGGCAATAAAATTGATTTTGTGTGATATTTAAAAGCTTTCAAGTATATCAGTCACGTAAGTTAGGCTCGCTAGCGTCATAGAACCAGCAATTGGCATACCAAAGGAAGGTGATTTGAAGAAGTTCATATATAGTCAGTTTGTTTGTTTATTGATGTTTATCGGCCTATCAACAGCTACGGTCATGTAAGGCCGGGAAAACGGGTTCAATCCCGTTTTAACCTGCTGCATTGGGGCGAAAATACCAAAATGAAGAATATTTACATCGAGAAAAAATATATTCTGCCCTGAAAATAGAATAACCCGACTTGGTGTCAGGTCCATACCATACCAAGTCACTTGGCTCCTTCCCCTAAGATAGGATTATGATTAATCGTAATACTCATAAGGGGTATAACCAGATTCAACTGTCACATACAAAATGCCAAAGACGTATGTGAGGGCCAAACCAGGTCTCCATTCTGAATTTCAGCAAGGATGAACCCCGATCGTTCAATTACCCATCGCATGCATGATATATAGTCAGACATTAGGTCCTGCCATTTCCGGTTTACCGTCAAACCGGCGGCGATTTTACCTGACATGTCCGACGAGTTTCACGGAGACTGTGCTAATGATAATAATTTCCCATTAACAATGTTTTCTTGTAAACAATTATTGGATTTACATTTATGTAATTTGCACTTACAAACATTTTAGTCGTACAAATGTTTACTGAAACGGGCCCCTGGGATTGTGGTATGTAGTGATGAAGATATTCAAGCATTGTTGGTTTCTATTAACTTGCAAAAAAGAAACTGCAATCAATAAATACAATTCCATACATAAGTCGACAACGATTTTTCTGCTATTTTCTGTTGAGACTATATGTGTTAGGAAGCAGGGGGCCGTTTCATTAAACTTCGTAGGACTAAAATGTTTGTAAGTGCAAAATTACGAAAGTCTGTAAATATCACATTAACAGTGTTTTCTTGTAAACAATTATCGGATTTACATTTATTGAGCATAGGCTGCATATGCAGCCTATGCTCAATAAATGTAAATCCATCAATTGGAATTTCCAGACAATCCTAAATTTGCACTTACGAACATTTTAGTCGTACAAAGTTTAGTGAAACGGGCCCCAGGCACTTACAAATACCTATTGAGTGGGCTCTATCTATCAGGCGGAAGCGAGGATCATGCATTTTTTATTGCACTATAAATTGTGGGCATTGAATTAGAATTCAACCCCGACATTTAGAATTTAAGTGTCTCTGATTTGGCAAGTTGAGTTAACAAAGATTTAACACATGGGGAAAGTGGGCCAGACAGTAAACTCTTAGTTAACACACTGCTAAGATCAAAGAATTTCTCTGCAAACGTTCAATAATAACAGCAATGTTGGTCCACTGACCCTAATGTGAAGACGTCGTAGTATTGGAAGCAGTTTAATCTAACGTTATAACCCTAAATATTCGGACGTAATTCTTGGAAACCCATATATATATATATATCTCTGGTTTTCCACAACAAAAAGTGTCCCAATATTTAGGGTTAGCATGGTTGTACTGGTTTTATCACAATAACAATATATTTGGATACAATTTGTTTTGGGAAACCCCAAGGGGGGTTTCCCAAAACAAATGGTGTCCAAATATTTAGTGTTATTACGCTACTATCAAAACATGCCCATCCTCATCCCTGTCTAGCTAGAATAGACCCAGACAAAAGACAGTTAAACAGGGTGTCCTGTAGTCACCACATGACATTGTGTCCAGTCACACATGTATCTTAACCCTTCCTACGCTGTTGACGGAAATTGCCGTCTGCTGTTTTTCATTTTTGCTTTAATTCTTAAAACCTGGTTTTGACAGCACATGAGAATCATCTCCACTGGAGATGATTCTCATGTGCTGTCAAAACCAGGTTTTTGTCGAGAAATATTGAAAATAAAACATTTCCAGCAGACGACAACATTTAATTCAGCGTAGTAAGGGTTAATACTGTACCCAGACACCACAAAAATGGGCGTATTCAGGTTTTTGCCAGTGTATTTTGCCTGCATTCTCCTACATTGGCAACAGTCTGATACTTTATATGTTATAAAAAAGAGAAAGTGAAAGGGTTTAACGTCCCAGAAACAGCTAAGGTCATATAGAGCCGGGGAAAATATATACAAGGAGCAACAGGGTATGCCCCGACATCTGTATTAAATTATTGGGGTCGACTGGTTGCAAAACCAATAAGGCCCATTCTGTAGTAGACAATCATATATGTGGCTGTGACTAGAGAAATGGGGCTTACAGGATTTGTGACCAGTGTAACTCCTGATTAAACAGCACACTCGTGTAGCCCGATAACGATTTACATTGCTAATAGAAGAACCAGGGGTGTTTCATTGATGGAATGGCAACTGGTAAGTGAGCAGGGGCCCACGTATACAGCCGACCGCCGCCTGGACCGACAAATAAAAACATTAACGTGGACGGACAAACGGAATTACGAAAACTATATACACAGGCTGATCTTGATCTACACTAGACGAAAACCCCATAGACCCATTTCTTCAGTCACAGCCACAATATGTTAAAATGACAAGTGCAAACGAAGTTCTGTGTGGCTCAACAGTGGTAATGCGGGCCACATACATTGTTGGTGCCTATTGTAAGCCAAAATGCGCAGCTAACCAAGTCCTGCAGTAATGTAAGCTATTCATCCAACCACCAGAAGAAAGCCAGTTAGTCGGGTCTCCACAGTGTTGTCCAATAGGCTCCGAAATTCCAATAAAGATAGTGCAAATACCGAGAGTGAAAACAGACCAAATGGTCAGTCACTATTTAAAACCTCAGCTCCAAGTGTTGTAGCTCTGCTAGCACAAACAATACATTTGTATACATCTGTTGTAATTTTAACATTTGCAATTTGTGAATAGTCAGAAAATGCATAATGTATGTCCATTACTGAACATGCCATCAACTGGTTAGCAAGCAAAGCTCTAGAGTGCTTAATGACATCATGGCAACACTGCCCGTATAAACTGGACTAATCAATGAGATTATATACACATGTAGGTGGCCCACAGCGACTAAATAGAATTTATTCAACTGCTCGATTGAGTTGGGAAATTGCGTTTTACGAGTTACATATGTACCAGCACATCTTACAAGCACAGGTGCAAGTCTTACTGATAATTTATGGAATGAGTCGCCCTCCTTATAGGCGCATACGTACACTGGAAAACATCAGCAATTCAATCTATTCAGTGTACATCCTGCAGAATTACGACAATACATATACACTGCAGCTCCATTATAACGCGATGGTCGGGGTCCAAGATTTCAAATCGCGATTGAATCCGATCGCGTTATAAAATTTTGCGACATGCACGGGTACTGGTATCATCCGCATTTCAGTTACCAACTATTAAGGGAATTCCATTAGCAAAGGACCCATATAAAATCATGTCATTTGAACAGAAGTTAAGTAATTATTAATAATGATTATGACATACAAACTTGTATTAATGTATTAAACATACGAGTTATATATAAAATCATGCTTATTACGTTGTATAGTGCTCGCGATAGACAGACGCTTATTACAATGTATACAGCTCGCGATCAACAGGCGCTTAAAAGGATTAATTGATAATAAATAATGGTCACGTGTCCTGCCTAATCATGCGGATGATTAGCTAATGATACGTGCATAATCCAAGGATGTGGGGTCATGTGATCTATTGTTTACACTGCAACAGTCATATTGATGAATGAAATTTACGAGAGACATCATGATTGCTGTGGGCTGCAGTGTAAACAATAGACCACGTGATCCCATACCCAGATAATGCTGAATGTATTGTTTCAGATTGCACACAAACACCAGTCTATTTATAGAACGCTAAATATTACACCTGTCACAATTATGAACTATAAATGTGCCCTGTCGGCACACGAATGCCCCCGCTGGCAGCCAAAGAAAACGAGACATATTTGATTATAAGCCATTTACCCGAGCGTTAAGGTTTTGAACGCACCTTGACCCTGGGCTTAGTGGGGGCGGGACGAATGTGGATTTGTCACAGGGCGGTAGAGGACCATTGTAGCAATGTGTCTGTGAAATGTGAAGCAGATCCGAGCAAGGAAACACAAATTATAAGCCATTTAACTGAATGTTATGGTTTCAAACGCACCAAGTCTGTGACCTTGACCCTGTGCTTAGCGGGGGCAGGACGAATGTGGATTTGTCACAGGGCGGTAGAGGACCATTGGAGCAATGCGTGTGTGAAAGTTAGCGTAGGATTGAGAAACGTGCACGTAGATTTGTCCCAAAGTGGCAAGTAAACAATTAAAGTGGAAAAGGTGAAGGTCAAAGGTGAAGGTCGAAGTACTGGGTGGTGGAGTGTGTAGGGCATGTTCATATGTATCATGTGTATAAATATTTAAGCGATTGGCAAAAGTATTGAGAAGTTAGTGTAGGATTGCGAAACGTGCACATAGATTTGTCCCAAAGTGCCAAGCAAACATTTAAAGTGGAAAAGGTCAAGGCCAAAGTACTGGGGGGTGGAGTGTGTAAGGCATGTTCATATGTATCACGTGTATAAATATTGACATAATATGTGAAGCCATGTAGAAGTTAGTAAAGAATATGGTAATATCGGGACGTACGTACGGACGGACGTACGGACGCCGGCAACACTATATGCCTCCGTACCTTTCGGTAGCGGGGGGCATAAAAATCAATACACAATGTACTGGGAGTGAAGTAGAGAAAGGCGACCGAACACGCAACCATTTATTAGCGACAATTATGTGTTAACACGGATATATGTCTCATAACATTGACATTGTGACAAAAAGCGGTACATTTACGTGACTGGAGAAATGGTGCTCATGGGATTTGTGACCAGGCTTCTGATCAGGCGTTACATTGGTAGTATGGTGAACAAGGTTGATCCTGGCAAGACTGGTTCAAGAACCTTCTAAACCCGGTACGACATGCAAACCAGGTCTATCATTATTTATACACACTGGCGAATTCTTTAGCGCGGTAGTTGTATTTTGATGACTCACAAACATCGAGTGATAATTATAGCTCCAGACACGAATTGGCATGCTCCTTTGATACGACCATTACTTCGTGAATACATGTCAATTGGGATTAAGGTAATTGATTTGATTAATAAATATGCCTACTAACATGATTACCTGATTAAAGGTATTACATTTGCTAACGTACTAATAATAATCCTTTCATGGACTTTGAATGTCGTTGTTTGAATAAATTTACAGAAATCACGAATCAACTAATTACACGACGACTACGACGTCAGACGATTTTTTTCTGTTTTCTTTTTTCTTCTTTTTTCTCTATTTTTTTGGGATCCACGAGAGACCCGCGTTATAATGGAGATCACGCTATACGCGATCGTGTTATAATGGAGCTGCAGTGTATAAGCAGGACGAGTGTTTCATTGATGGAATGGCAATCAGTGCAGATCATGATCAGACTGCGCGTATGCGCAGGCTGATCAGGATCTACACTGATCGAAAAACCTAAAAGTCCCATTTCTCCAGTTACAGCCACAAATTGCGAGAAGTGTACAGGCTGGTACGAGTCAGCATTGATTGTAAAATCCATAAACCTGGTTTATACAGATTGCGGCATATATAATCTCATTGAACAGCCAAATGTAAATAATAGCAATAGTGCAAAACTAGAGTTGCTTCCCCAGTTAGGAAATGAGGATTAAACTGAATAGCCACCTGGGGACCGTTTCACTAAACTTCGTACGATTAATTGTTCTCAAGTGCAAAATTATGATAGTCTGTAAATTTCACATTAACAATGTTTTCTTGTAAACAATTATTGGATTTACAGTTATTGAGCATAGACTGTTCAATAAATGTAAATCCATCGATTGAAATTTCCAGATGATCATAAATTTGCACTTGCGAACATTTTAGTTGTACAAAGTTTAGTGACACAACCCCCTTAATCCTTTCAGACAGTGACACCTCCATGTTACTCACAGACAATTCAAATAATCACAAAAGGTGAGTTTCCTTTTAAAGTCGGAAAAATATCGATGAACATTGCAGATCCTGATGAGATGACTTAGCCATCTAATCTTGATCTACAGTGTTCTACAAGAAATCAGTACCACCGATGGATATACCACGCAAATTTCTAAGTCATTTGACCTTGATCTTGAGCACAAAGGCCACATAGGTGGACTACTGAATAACAATATGGATGCAAATAAGCAAATGAAGTTTCAAGCCAATTCCACTTATGGCAACAGAGATGTGAGTAGGTGAAAACTTTAATGCAAATCTCGGACAGACAGATGAACACTGCCCTCCCAAGTTAAACTGCAATATCTGCACTATGATGTTATACTGACCCTGTGCAATAATCACAAGTCAAACTGCAGTATCTGCACTATGATGCTATGCTGACCCTGTGATGATTGCACAAGGTCAGCATAGCATCATAGTGCAGATACTGCAGTTTAACAGATACTGCAGTTTGACTTGGGAGGGCAGAACAGATGGCGACTATATGCACCCCCCAATTGGTTTTCTGGGTACATAAAAATATTGAAATTATAGCCTAAGGGGTTGATAGGGTAAATATGTGGCTGTGACTGGAGAAATGGGATTTGTAACCAGTGCAGCTCCTGGTCGAATAGCACACTCCTGTAGCCTGATAAAGATCTATATTGCTTGCTAGAAACACGACGGGTGTTTCATTGATGGAATGGCGAACAGTGCAGATCCAGATCAGACTGTGCAGATGCACAGGCTGATCTGGATCTACACTGCTTGCAAAACCCATAAGCCCCATTTCTCCAGTCACAGCAACATATTAGAACTACAGTCTATAAAGCAATATATCACAGAACACAATACAAGTGCGTTAAATACCTCTTTTGACAATCTTGTAAACAAATCACCGCCTCGCAGGAACTCCAAGATCAGGTACAACTTCCCTTCAGTTTGAAAGGCTAAAAATAGATTACAGGTCAAGATGGTCATCTATGTTATAAAGACTTATGTACTTGTCTGAAATACCCATGCACATTTACATGTAACATTTAATGAACGGAGTAAATCAACATCAGTTATCAATATCTTAAAAAGCCTTGTTAGCAGAAAATTTAGCAATCCTTTACAGCATTAAAGGTACATGTCCACTCAGTAGGTTACAATATAAGGACACAGGTAGTTTTGTATATTCTGTAGATATGATATTTTCGGGCAAAATAAGCATTCAATCACCATTACCCCACATATGTATTGGCTTTATTATACATTTTATATCAGACGTAAATTTACTCACCGATATCAGGGGTGATAATCGTGTTTCCTTAAAATATTAACGGACATTACTAATTATTCTCTGTATTTATTTTTTGGTGTGCAATGATCATACTTTATAATCGGTCGGTAATATTATATTTTTCAGGCGACACATTTAATTAGTATCAATAATTACAAAAATATAATGCCTCATTTGCATATGGAAATAGCCTGATACCACTGCGAGTCACTATCAGTAAAACAAAGATTACTAAATGATTATATCTAGATATATCATGATTTTTAGAACTGGTGGAATAGTGACACAATTATACATTTATTTAATTCCTATAAAGAACATGTTGTGCCTACTGAGAGATGTATCTTTAATCAGCCAGTGAATTACATAATCATTATACACAATACATGCCACATCCTCTGAAATCAAGGCACATATAGATATCAAGTTTCCTATGCATGTAATATTGGAAATGTGCAACAAGTGTCCTCTTATTTCTACCTTCATATTGAAATGGGATCTTGGTTCAAGTTCATAAAAAAAACCAGTGGGATGGATCAATTGATTATTGGTGCTGAACAGCCTATCAACAGCTACGGTCATTTAAGGCCGGGCCAACGGGTTACTATCCCATATTTAACCTGTCCATAATGAGAGAAATTCCAAAACTCAGAACTCAATATTCACAGAAAAATATACATTCAGCTCTGAAATTAGAATATCCAGACCTAGTGCCATGTCCATTCACATAGCTCCAATCCCAAAAGTAACTAGAAATGTGGCCTGTCGGCACACGAATGCCCCTGCTGGCAGCCAAAGAAAACCAGGCATATTTGATTATAAGCCATTTACCGAGCGTTAAGGTTTCGAACGCACCAAGTCTATGACCTTGACTCAGGGCTTAGCGGGGGCCGGACGAATGTGGATTTGTCACATGGCGGTAGAGTGAGTGAGTGAATAGGGTTTAACGTCCGCTTTTCTGACATAGCGGTACAAGCCTCAGGGAGTCTACACACAGACGGGTCAACGGGGTCGTGTCCTGTATCCACCTGTCCGAGGGGGGTAAATCCCAACTTCAGAACTCAATATTTACAATCAAAATATATATTCAGTCCTGAAATTAGAACAACCTGATCTGGTGCCAGGCCCTCGCCACACCAGCATCATTTATCCCATCCCCTAAAAGTAATAGGATTAGCGCTAATCTTACTTTTATATATGGGGCATAGCCGGACTCAACTCTCACATACAAGAAAGCCAAAAATGTACATGAGGGCCAAATCCGGTATAGTGGGTTCTGAAAAGTATGAACCCAATCGTTAAGCCAGTTTAGTTGCCTTTTACGACAAGCAATGGCTACTGCAGCACTATTCTCAGGATCAGTTGATCCCGCCCCGGTGCCTGCACGGGGCCAACACAGGGCGGTAGAGGACCATTGGAGCACTGTGTGTGTGAAATGTCAAGCAGATCCGAGCAAGGAAACAGAAATTATAAGCCATTTAAGAAATTATAAGCCATTTACCCGAGCGTTAAGGTTTCGAACGCACCAAGTCTGTGACCTTGACCCTGGGCTTAGCGGGGGGCGGGACGAATGTAGATTTGTCACAGGGTGGCAGAGGACCATTGGAGAAATGCGTGTGTGAAATGTGAAGCAGATCCGAGCAAGGAAACAGCAATTATAAGCCATTTACCCGAGCGTTAAGGTTTCGGGATGTACGGACGCGGTAACACTATATGCCCCCCCTCACCATTCGGTGGCGGGGGCATAATAAAAGCAGCACTCATCTTATTACTCTCAAGTATCAGAATGCCAAAAATGTACATGAGGGCCAAACCATGTAAGTTAGATGTGGTAGGCATCCAGTATTTAAGTCCCATGCTCTATCCACTAGACTAGCAAGCCATCCATGCACCTAGTACTTCCAACAAGCGAACAGTGCCATTTTTTTCTAACTGTGCTTTGCCCTTTTTCGATCCGAACGAAAAACCTAGTGGCACTCGAAGTTAAATTAACCCCAAAATCCCTTCATAACTGGAAAGGAATATTCCATTTGAACTTTCAGGCTATTCCATTAATTAGAAAAGAGGGATTTACAAAAAAACTTACAACATATTCACAAACAGTGCAGATCCTGATGAGACCCGTCTCATCTGGATCTACACTGTTTGTACATATTATGAGCCGTCTCATCTGGATCTACACTGTACATATTATGAGCCGGATCATCTGGACCTACACTCTGGATCTACACTGTTTGTACATATTATGAGCCGTCTCATCTGGATCTACACTGTACATATTATGAGCCGGATCATCTGGATCTACACTGTTTGCAAGTATTGGGAAAGAGGCCAGTGGTGTTGAAAGAGTGGTGCAGATACTGATGATATGGATCATAATGAGCCAGCTCATCTGGGTCTACACTGTTTGCAAGTATTTGGATAGAGGCCGGTGGTGTTGGAAGGGTTAAGTGGCCACTGACCGTAATGGAGGCGGACGATATAGGGATGGTCCACATCAGCCAGGATGTCTCGCTCCATCTTTGTCCTCTGTCGGTCACGCACTGTGAACGGAGAAAGATAAATACGAAAAATATTACAAAGTTTACATATGCCTAAAGCATATTTTGAATACAATGGGTTAAATTACGACTTGGTGAATATATATCCATTTTGGACAATAATTGTGATTGGTTGGGGTTTACGTCCGTTCAACAGCAAGGTCATATACCAGTGATTTGTAAATTTACAATATCTCTTGCAAATATTATGACTGACTAAATGACAAACACTCAAAAGACGAGTAATCTGGACCTATACTTGTCCCAACGCCAATATGCAATATCTCTCGACTTAATTTTGTAACTCCAGGACCCTTTTCCCATTGACCCCTTCATTTGTGTTATACAAATGTCAAGGTCATGAGGATTACCTTTGATAGCTGCTTTTGAGAACTTTCATGGCAAAACCCTTCTTCCACTGACCCTGTCATTTCCATTATACAAATGTCAAGAACATGCCACTTACCTTTGAGGGTGGCTTTCTTGAGAACTTTCATGGCAAACAACATGCCAGAATCCCTGCCATTGACTTTCCTAACCAGAAATACCTGAAAACAGCAAATATTACGAAAATCTCTGTACTATTCACGACGGTTGTAGATGCCTAATCGGCATCTACAACCGTCGTAAATAGTACAAAGATTTAGCCATTCATGGAGACATCGAGACTGTGGCAGCAACACAATGGTGTACGAGAGTGCAATCCGAGACCCAGGGCCTTTACCCTTTCACCCCTAAATAACTGGAATGGATTTTGATATGTTAATTATGCAACCAATCAAACAGTCACAAAATGATTTTCAGACTAGTCCATTTATGAAAAGGGGATGTTTTTGTTCTCAAAAATATGAAAATTACTTGCAAAAAGTGCAGATCGCTACGAGCCGGCTCATCTGGATCTACACTTTTTGCCAATACCACTATAGTATTGAAAGGGTTAAGACGGTGGTGCCAACAGGAAATTGTGAAAAAACAGGAAATTGTGAAAAAAGAAGAAATTGGTCAAAAACAGAGGAAACATCCCTACTTCCTCCAAGATTTTATTATTTTCAAGCAGTTAGGGCACAGCTCAGCAACTTTTTTTCATGGAAATTTTAGTAAAAAAGGAAATCCCCTAAAAAGAGGAAGATTGACATCGCCGGCTTATGGAATAATGAGCAGATGGTAACTACCTACGGACACCTACCTTTCCAAATGATCCCTGGCCAAGGACTTTGAGGAGCTCAAAGTTAGACGGGTCCACACGCTCATCGCCATCCTTACAATGACTGCCGATCTCGATCTCCCGGTCCATGTCATCCTCGTTCTGGCACGGACAAAACGTGACAAGTTAAAGGAACAGCACATGGGCTCAATGGTTTTGCGACCAGTGTAGATCCAATTCAGCATGTGCATCCGCACATGCTGATCAGGATCTGCACTGTTCGCCATTTCAGCAATGAAACACCAAATATGCTTCTAACAAGTAATATAGATTGTTATAAGACTAAAGGAGTGTGCTATTTGATTAGTGTCAACACTGATCACAAATTACCATAAGCCCCATTTCTCCAATCACAGCCAAGTATAGACACGACGCCGGCAAAGGTAACAAAATCTTCAAATCCCAATCTTGACCAGTAGTCAAGTGAAAATTCAAACTAACAAAATATTTTCTTTTGTATGTAATCACATCAATTATAATATTAAAGTATCATGATCCTGGCACCTAAATTTAATTCACTAGATATTCAAAATAGCAACAGAATGAGCAAGAGGGCCATGATGGCCCTAATTCGCTCACCTGACTCCATGGACACCAGTAGCCGATTTCACCAACATTGCAAAGTATACTTTTCTAGCAAAGTATACTTTGAGGGAGTAATCATTTATTTTCCCCAAAATTCATTATTTCATACAGAATTAACCACTGCATATATCTGATGATTAAAAGTATGCAGAATTATTAAACTGAATTTATTACATTATCACCGCCAATGTAATAAATTCAGTATAATAAAAATTAATAAATTTATCATAAAATTGAAAATTTCTCCCTCAAAGTATACTTTGCAATTTTGATGAAATCGGCTACTGATGAGAATGTGACATTGAGTTCATGGGTTTTAAAAAATTATGCTATTTTTAGATGGCGGTCATCTTGGATTAATCGATGACTCATTTTACCAAATCTGAAAATGCTTCACCCAAGGATCTCGACTTACTATGAAGTTTGGCCAGCATCGGCCATGTGGTTCCTGAGAAAAAGACGTTTAAAATCTCGAATAAATGGACCTTTTGGCGGCCATCATGAATGTCACAATCATCCGACAAATATTGCACCAGAGCAATCGCCTCATCGATACCTTCAATTTGTTATATATGACATGAGCATATTTGGTCAAAAATAAAAATTTGACCCCATGGGCCACGCCCATTTTTGACCCCGGGGTCACCATTTTAACACCTTTGAAAGAGCATTCTACATCGATCATTCCTACCAAGTTTCGTCAAAATCCGGCTAGCGTTCATGAGAAGAAGATTTGTTAAGAATTTGTGCTATTTTTAGACGGCGGCCATCTTGGATTAGCGATGACCTCCATTTTAACAAATCTGAAAAGGCTTCACCCAAGGACCATAACTGTGAAGTTTGGCCACCATGGGCCAAGCGGTTTGTGTGAAGAATTATTTTGAAATCTCTAATAAAAGAACAACCTTTTGACCTTTCGGCGGCCATCTTGGATGGCATGACCATCCAACTTCAACAAAAAATGTACCAGAGTCATCGCCTCTTTGATACCTTCGATTTGATATAGACATGACCATATTTGGTCAAAAATAAAACTTGACCCCATGGGCCACGCCCATTTTTGACCCCGGGTCACCATTTTCACAAATTTGAAAGAGCATTGTATATCGATCATTCCTACCAAGTTTCGTCGAAATCCGGCTAGCGGTTCATGAGAAGAAGATTTTTTAAGAATTTATGCCATTTTTAGACGGCGGCCATCTTGGATTAGCGATGACCTCCATTTTAACAAATCTGAAAAGGCTTTACCCATGAACCATAACTTTTAAGTTTGGCTACCATGGGCCAAGCAGTTCATGTGAAGAAGAATTTTGAAATCTCTAATAAAAGAACGACCGTTTGACCTTTCGGCGGCCATCTTGGATGACATAACCATCCGATTTAGACAAAAAATGCACCAGAGTGATCGCCTCGTTGATACCTTCGATTTTATATATGACATGACCATATTCGGTCAAATATTTGACCCCAATTTGACCACGCCCATTTTTGACCCTGGGGTCACCATTTTAACAACTTTGAAAGAGCATTGTACATCAATCATTCCTACCAAGTTTTGTCGAAATCCAGTTGGCGGTTCTTCAGAAGAAGATTTTTGAAGAATTTGTGCTATTTTTAGACGGCGGCCATCTTGGATTACGTAATGACGTCATTTTAACAATTAATTTTGTTATGCCCCTACCTAAGGACCATGGCCATGAAGTTTGGTGACTATAGTCCCAATGGTTATCGAGGAGAAGACGTTTGAAAATGTTCACAGACGGACGGACGACGGAGTATTTTTACTCCATGATATTTTTTTCAATTGGGTATTTTCAATTATCAATTGGGTACCATACAACTGTTACCCCCTTTGTGTAAAATTGAATAGAGTATTTTCCAATTCTGGTATTAAATTGTGCAATAAACATGGCTACACAAAGCATTGAATATACGTGCATCAGACATCTTTTAAGTGTTAGTTAAAACTAATTAGAAATTATGTTTAATTGGGCCTTTGCTGCGTCTTGTCTCCACGTTTTGTTGAAGACATATTTACCACGGTCTGTCAAATCTTAAACAATAACATCCGAAGTAATATCCGAATGAAAAGAAACTTAGTCTATTTGCACGAACTCGGACGTTTCGCATCACAAACGTTTCGGACCAGGGTCGAGTCAGCCATATCCTTATTTTTTCGGTCACATCTGAAAGCAATTACTTACGTGTCGTCACCTGCGAACACTGTGCGTATTAAATGGCGAATTACAAAAAGGAATCGCCATTATCAATCACAATCGAACGACCGGAAATTTATATGAAGTGCTTTTCACAAATACCGTCACCGTGTAATCTGCTAAAAGATATTGACCGTGCGTATACTATTTATAAAACATCCATAGACGATTATTATATGTATAGTTGCATCATCGATATATACGCTTATTGTAACCAAATAGGACAGATAGGCTAAGGGTGATTTTGTGACTGATTTTGCCATCGACGTCTTTGGCATTTTTCAATAATTTTATTGAAAACTGTCCTTGTAAAATTATCAGTACGCATATATTTTCAAGCCAATTGATTACTTGATGTCTTAATTGGGTTTTGGTACGCAGGGCTTTCAATTTGAATTGGGTTTTCAGATTTTTTGTGATTGCGTATTTACGCAAATATGCAGCTTATCAAGGCCTCTGACAATAGCTCACATGAGCTTCAATACAAAATAAACAAGTGGGGGAGGGATAAACAAGGGAAAGGGGGGGGACTTCTTATAGCTTTACTCGCCAAATTTTAGGGGGGGCGCGCGCCAGGTTTTCCCCAACATGAATCCGCCCTTGCCATAGAGTTGGCTACCCTTCGACCTCAGTTTCAAGTCTCAGCTAAAATACCAAGGCAGAGACAAATAACTGGCGACATATTTAAAATATTTTCTGAGCATATACTCTGTTCTCCTACATGTATGTGGCTTGTCAGGCCTCATATCAGGAGTGCACTCGAACATATGTAGCCTATTTCACCAACATTGCAAAGTATACTTTGAGGGAAAAATTTTCAATTTAAGGATAAATTTATTAATTTTTATTATACTGAATTTATTACATTATCACATAATGTAATACAGTCGCACCTGTACTTACGGCCACCTGTATTAAGCGTCTCCCTCCGTTAAGCAGCCATTTTATTTCCCCCCAATGAAAATTACTCTAAAATGCACCTGTATTAAGCGTGAACCTGTCTAACGCGGCCAACGGACAGGCAAAATCGTCCATTTTGCCTCAAAATCCTCGTTTTAGCGGCCATTCTCGGCAAAATATCGGAAATTCTAAAAAAAAAAGCTGGGACCAAATTCGTTCAGATAATCCCCATTTCCCACCCAGTGACCTAAATCTCGCTAATTGCAGGCCTGCTAAACTGTTTACAATACCATTTCAATTTGTTTTATGACACCCGATTGTTTGACCAAATTTTCATCACATCATTACGCGATTCACTAAAATCATGCCTACCCGCTGTGACAATAAAAGTCAAGGGTCGATAGTTTCAATAATTCCCCTAGCCAAACATTGCTTCTGGCTACTATAATTGTCAGTTCAAAACACGTGTTATTCTCGTGGCCGAGTTATTTATACAGTACAGCCAATCGCTGGTAAGTAAAGGCAGCCCTTAGTGGCATGATTGACAGGTTACTGTGGCGAAAGACGTCGGCAATATATCTATCAGCGATTGATCATGACCCGCTATAGTTAACTCCCTCCGAATACTCTCAACCAGACAAACAAACACATGCACACGCGTTTATTTCAACCAAATATGGCTAACTGTATTGTCAGAAAACATGAAAAAGTCTGTAAATATCACGGACAATTTCGGCGATTTCGTACCTACGTAGTTTCGTCCTTTTGCAACTTTTTCCAATCGATGTTAACGTAACCCGATTTTTATGATAATTCAGTTTGGTATTAACTAAATATACAGAATTTATGCACATCCAAGTTCATAAACGATATTTTAAGGGAATTTAAACGGATTAATTTGCATGCATCATAATGTGCAAGTTATAGCGAGCGTGGCATGGGGACTGCTGTTATAAGCCGAGCTATGCTGACCGTGGGCCGTTGCCTAACTACATACGCCAGACAAACTGGTGGATTTTCGGACGAACTGGTACATCTTGTAACAACAAACACGCGATTGACCCATCAAATTATTAAACGTTCCGTTTTATAATCCATTCTATTGTGCATATTGTATTTACATTATCCAGTAGCGGATTCGCGGGGGGGGGGGGGGGGGGGGGGGGGGGGGGGTGGGGGGGGGGGGGGGGGGGGGCTGGGGCTCAGAAATCCCGATTTTTCTTCTTCTTTTTTAATTTTTTTTTTTTTACACAAAGACGCATTTTGTGTTTGGCATTTCTAATTGACATAGGCGCCGTTTAGATCAATGAGTATTCGAAATTAAAGTAAACACTGTATATCATGATGTACATATGAACTTAAGACAAGTTTGACTGTACATTAATTGTACATATAAATCTATATGGAACAAGTTATAAGTCGGTCCAAGATGAACCTCCATTAAGCACCCACCTGTGTTAAGCAAGCAATTTTGGACTTTCCCATGGCCGCTTGCTTAAGACAAGTTTGACTGTATATTCATTATAATAATTCTGCATACTTTTAATCATCAAATATATGCAGCCATTAGGTCTATATGACAATGAATTTTGGGAAAAATAAATGATTACTCCCTCAAAGTATATTTTGCTAGAAAAGCATACTTTGCAATGTTGGTGAATAGGCTACTGATATTCTAGTGCACTCCTGATATAAGGCCTGATAGGATCAAACTATTAAGTTTGAAACATTAACATGATTAAATTTTGTTTGTAATGTTCACTTTTGCACACTATTAACTATAGATGTCTGATGACTTGTGAAATCAAACACACATAGTTGCCTTGCCTGTCTGCAAGCGATAGAGAGCTTGACTTAGTAATACAGATTGAGCACTTATTGCAAGTAATAGAGATTTGAGAACTTGTCTGCTAGCCATAATGTACATTATCCTAAACCAGATGGTCGCGGCCCGCATGTCGAGCCCGCCGAGGCATTTGAGTGTATTTATTTGAAGTTTGAATCAAGGGCAATGGAGATATAAGGTATGTAAAAACTTTAACACAAATTTCAAAGTCATTTGACTTTAACCTTCGGCATGCGGGCCACATGGGTGGGCTATAGAATGAAAAGATGGATGACAAAAAGGAAGTATGGGAAGTTTGAAGTAAATTGGAGAAACGATTGTGGAATTATAAGGTATGTAAAAACTTTAAAACGCAGATTTTATAATAATGCAAACTTCTAAGTCATTTGCCCTTGATCTTGGGGCACAGGGGCCGCATGAATAGGACACAAAATGAATATATGGATGATGCCCAATAAGCATACAACGTTTCAAGCAAACGTCACTTACGGTTTCAGAGATAGTAGGTATGTGAAAAGCTTAACGCAAATTTGAACAAAAACTTTAATGCAAACTTCTAAGTCATTTGACCTTGGGGCAGAACGAGTGGGAAACAGATAACGCAAATTTGAACAAAAATATTACCGCAAACTTCTAAGTCATTTGACCTTGAGGCAAAGGAGCCGCATGAGTGGGACACAGAATGAATATATGGATGATGACCAATAAGCATACAAAGTGTCAAGCAAATATGAGTTACGGTTTCAGAGATAGTAGGTATCTGAAAACTTTAACGCAAATTTGGACAAAAACTTTAACCCAAACTTCTAAATCATTTGACCTTGACCTTGGGGCACAGAGGCCGCATGAGTGGGACACAGAATGAATATATGGATGATGACTAATAAGCCTTTGAAGTTTCAAGTCAATGTGACTTAGGACTGCAGAGATATAAGGTATTTAAAAACTTTAACGCATATTTCGGACGCACGGACGTCATTGTCATCACTATGTCTCGCTTTCCATAAGCGGGCTCTTCAAAAACTTACCTGATCGTCAACCAGCATATCTTCCAGTGAACCGCCCTGCAACATAAAGCATAGTTGTAGAGAACAATATGGAAATAGCATTGTGTATGCAATGTTTCATCATGATACAAAAGAAGTGATTGAAACATCTTGAGCTGAAGTGATCGAACTAACTTGAAATATAGCAAGTCAGCGAGGGCTAACGGATACTCACAGCCGCCGTCTGGATCACCAAAATGATTGTTGCATATTGTTGTGTTACATCTGAACACCAGTTCCACTTGTAGGCTTCCTCTGCACAGTAGCGAATCAGATCTGATTCACATTTTAGCAGTTAATTGTGACATGTTTTATATGAAATATATAAAAGTAATACAAACTAATTCTGAAACAAATTTACCAATACCACTGTAGGTTTGGAAAATGAAATTTTGCCTTTCCAGAAAATGGACCCCATTTTAACTTTCACATGTTGAATCTGGCTGCCACTGACTGAGTCACTTGTTGATTCTAGCTTAAAATTACATTAACATGTCATCTACATATGTAAATTGATGTCATAATTACTCGAATACGTTATTTTCATAATGTTGCCACTCATTTCAGTGCAAAACTAGATGGTCGGTAAATCCGACAAATGCTCCCCGGTGACACCTGTATTGAAATTCAAAGTCCTTGACCCTGGGTATTGGTGCAGTATGCTTATTAATCACAATAAATGAGAATCAATGTGTATATGATGTTTCAAGTTGATACCGCAAGCAACCACAGAGATATAGCAATTTGAAAAACTTAAGATTAAAAACAAAAATTCTACATCATTTGACCTTGGGCTCCTGGGCAGCATGGGTAGGCCTAAGGGTATACAATGCAAATATGGATGGTGATCAATGAATACATGAAGTTTCAAGTTGATCTCCCAAGTAGTCACATGATAGAGGACCATCTAAGGAATGCGTGTGTGACCTAGAACAAGTGAGCTGCATCGAAGGTCCGACCGACAAGGTTTTAACTCAAATTTCGGACGAAAAATGAATGGGTTTAACGTCCCAGCAAGCGCGAAGGTCATATAGAGAAGGGACCATAGATTAAAGTCTCATCTGACAGACAAATGGGATTAGGAAATATGGTCGTGATGCCAGCCAGTTTTCGGGGTAGTCACATATTTTTTAATTTATAGACGTGTGCAGCCGCGATGCGCTTTACATCAGGTGATTACAATAAGCATGACATGACCTACATAAAGTCCTTTAAAAATGTCACAAAATCCAGTGTTTAGACTAAATACTGGTAATTTTTGCCATTTATGTCATTTTGTTGACGAACCTACCGTGATTTTCTGCGTCCGCCATTAATCTGCTCTTTAATATTGTTAA
The DNA here is from genome assembly GCA_029237695.1 of Conchocele bisecta. Classification (NCBI taxonomy): domain Eukaryota; kingdom Metazoa; phylum Mollusca; class Bivalvia; order Lucinida; family Thyasiridae; genus Conchocele; species Conchocele bisecta. The sequence continues at coordinate 53,204,949 of CM055265.1, read as the reverse complement.
AATCATAAACAATGGAAAAGTTTTCCTTCACTGTTCCTCATTCATCTGTGAGATGGTCAACAGCCAATGAAAACTCGGGATGAATTAGCAAATTTATTGACACTTTCAGAACTAGTCGCGACTTCATGACTGTCTTGATATAGTCATATTCAAAAACAGTGATAAAGTATCAAATTTGCATATTTTTAAATTAAATAACTTGCGAGTTATTTCAATATGCATGTAAATAGTGGTTGTGAAATATTTTGAGCTATTGTTTATAGAAATAAAACAAAACATTTTTATTGACAAAATTCATGAATATCAGACAAATAAACATTTTTTTTGGGTAAAAAATTGTATTGAAATCAACAATATAATACTGGTGTATGTTTGTAAACTAGGGTTCAATCCAAGTGTTTATACAGTTAGATGCTGTATATATTAAATTTTATGAAAAATATAAAATGCCAATAAACAAATAGCAGCCATCACAACCCAACTTGATTGGGTCAGTGATGTTCTCGACTATTTCAGAATGGTAACTGGACATAACGGACCCTGGACATAACGGACCCGGACATAACGGACCCTATTTCGGACGAAACGGACCCGATTCCTGGACATAACGGACCCCGTGTGGACATAACGGACCCCGTATAAAACCTATCAGAGTTGTTGTTGGCAAAATTTCCGGGGGGGGGGGGGGGGGGGGGGCAATTGTGGAATTCGCACATCGCAATGGCTTCCGGGCTAATTAATCACCTCCGGATATGGCCCGATATTGCCAGTGGACTAAACTGTGTTTGACACATTCCAATCTGCAATATTCGGTTTAATCACATTACTTATATATAGAAAACAATTTAACTTTCAAAACTGAATAACATTTTAGAAGTATTTTAATAAATTTGCTTTACTTCAATTTGTATAGAAACAGTAATAAAATACGATTAAAAGTTTAGCAAGAAAAATGCACAAACGCATAAAATGACAAGTTTGTAGTGCATTAGAATTTACTCACAAAAGCCTAAAACCATAAAATGGCTAGTTGGGAGTGCGTTAGAACTAAATAATTTCCTTGAATGACAAGTTGGGAGTTCTTTAGAATCGTCTCATTTAAAATGCAATTCCCCGTGTTTTAACAGCAAAAACTTATTATTCGATATGGTACACCAGAACATGTTAGTTAGATTTTCTCGAATAACAACATAGATACAATATCACTATAAAGTTGAACAATGTGACAAGTAATGGCAACGTGATAATTGGCTAATCAACCGTAAAATAAGTTGATTAATCGTCGTACTCACCAATCAATTAATGAATCGCGCTAGTGATCAAGAAGCTAATTAATCTATTGATCAATCAATTAATTAAGTAATCATTCAATTAATCCATAAACATAATTTTTTCCCCCGATTTGTATTTTATTTCCCAATTAACATTCCCAACTTTCATTTTCTATTAGATCAATCAATAAATATACAGCAAAAATTTATTAAAATAGTATTTCTTACAGCATTTCTGATAGGTTTTATATGGGGTCCGTTATGTCCACACGGGGTCCGTTATGTCCAAGAATCGGGTCTGTTATGTCCAGAAATCGGGTCCGTTATGTCCAGGGTCCGTTATGTCAATAATTCTTCAGAACATACCCCGAAAACTCCAACCATAAGTCAAGATGGTCGACACCTGTGTTGCTAAACACGCTGACGCAAATTTTAATCTAACAGGAGTAAATGTTTATCATTAGATTCAACTGACAATATAGCTCATATGTTATGTTTTATAAAAAAAAATGCTAGTTGATGAACTTATTAAAGGTACATGCCCACTCAGTAAGCACAAAATGTTCTTTATAGGAATTAAATAAGTGTATAATTGTGTCACTATTCCACCAGTTCTAAAAATTACAAATGCCCGGAAAACAGATATAATCATTTAGTAATATTTATTTTACTGATAGTGACGCGCGTTGGTATCAGGCTATTTTCATAAGTAATGAGGCATGATATTTTTTACTTATTTATACTAATGAAATGTGTCACCTGAAAAAATAATATTTTCGACAGATTATAAAGTATGATCATTGCACATCAAAAAATAAATACAGAGAATAAATAGTAATATATGTTAACATTTTAAGGAAACACGTTTATCGCCCCTGATATCAGTGTGATAATTTTTGTCTAAAATAAAATGTATAATAATGCCAATCAATATCCTGGACTGCTCATAATTCGAGACTCTAACGATATTAAACAACATGCGTAACAAATAATAAGAGTATAAACATTTTTTTATTAGTTACATGCAAATATAATCCAATTATCTGTATATATATTGCGTTTACTGGCTTCAAAAGCACGGAGAAATGCAATTGTTTACTTTCAAAACACGCTCGTCTACAAATGGCCAGCCCAAGCGTACCGTGAACGGTAGCGACCTCTGACCCTAGGACGTCATATGCTCTTCCGGTGCAGGTGCCCGGTTGGAAAACACCACAAATTGTGTCTGCATAATGTACCATAATCACTACCATTGCGTTCAGGGGTCACGATACATATTGTTTCGAACTTAAATGATTAGACAAACGATTGCCAACTTGGAAAATATAATTTGCTAGATTAAACAAATTAAACAATATGAAGTTTCAGCTTGTTGGTTTTAATACTTTTTTAAAGTGGTAATGTCTATTTTTGGAGTAAGACATTTCAATCCCTTCTGCATGTGGTACTCGTCCACAATGGGAATAACAAAAACAGAGACCAGATTGCATATATCTGCTGATAAATGGAGGTATTGGACCGATGTGGACGAACTTAAGTGACAATTTAAAAAAAAAATAGGTTAAGGTGGTGACTGAATGAAAATCCATATTCCTACATTATTAGTGCCTTTCTACCTACAAATATTACGTGACCTCCATTGATAAACATGTAAACAACATATGGGTTCAAGCGAACTCATTTATGTGTAAGTTTTCCTATCGAAATCCGGATTTTAATGGAGGGGGTTAATGGGATTAGTGGAAAACACAACATTTAGGTGTGTTGTGTTGTTTGGCAATGTATTAGTCCTGTTTAAATCGCATTTTTCTAACTTGGCATTTGTGACCTTTCATCTGGCTTCGGTTGAACGCACAAAATTTAATGGAAGCGACGTAACACGTAAATCTCGAGATAGAACGAGAAAATAAAAATGGTCTCGAATCTGTGCGGCTATCGAAGTTAGAGGATCGTATGATACGTGGGGTAATGGTGAATGAATGTTTATTTTGCCAGAAAATGTCATACGTACAGAATATACAAAAGTATCTCTATCACTATTATTACCCACTGCGTGGGCATGTACCTTTAATACCCAGAAAACTAGACCCACCGTCATACTATGAAAGTACTTTTTGTTGTCCTAGACGAGGTTTGAAACACACAACCTCCAGATTGGAAGTCAGGTGTTTTAATCCCTAGGCCACAACCTATCCCTCAAGGACGGACGAACAGCAAGGGATGTGGTTAGTGTAAATCTGTATTGTTATGTGTCTTTATTTTAAAACGTCAATGCTGACAACGGCCGAGACGACTGTGGGGCGCAGTGCCAGTGGCGCTTATCCCGAAAAACAAACCTCTGTATCTTGAGATACTTCCATCGGCTTCCACGGATCTGCCAGTTGTGCCAACGGCATAGTGAAATTTTATGTTCAAACAGTACCGATGTATCAACTTCTGAAACAATGTTCAAAGGTGTTTAAATCGTATTTTGCCAGGAGCCGAATTCGCCGAGACTCCTGTCAAAGCAAAATGGCGACTTCTATCAATGAACTCGAGAGCGAGGCTGGAATTATACTTCCGGTTTACAGCCGACACTTGGCGGGAAAAATAAATGTTACCCCCGGCCATAGTATGTACTGTAGTGATTTGTTTACACCCGCGACTGATTTGTTAGCACTTATTAGCAATTTGTCGAATATAAATAACAAATGCCCTGACAATGTCCTTTCATATAATATTGAAAGCGATAGCTTATGATCCTATGTACTACTGTCTGTTTCACGAAAGCTGCTCAAATTGTACGGCCATCTAAACAATGCAAAAACAATATTTGTTTCGGTAATATTAAATTCTATCAAAATTTAAGAATGTGCCTTCTTTTTATTTCGTGAAAATTGGTAAAAGATTGATTTTATTACGAAAAATAGAGTTGTCTATGGGAATTTAACATAGGGGAAAATGATATGGAGGAGCGGTGGGAGGAGTCAGAAAACGAAATATTTTGGAAATTGACTCCGAAACCTGGGTATAGATAGCGTGGAAATTATCTAACTGAGAAAACACAAGTTAAATTTTGAATCGGTCCAGTATTTCTGCAATTCAAAACTCTGTGATGATGTCTATGGGGAATAATTAAAAAAACAAACTAGCAGTAAAGAAAATTTGGAAACTTTCCTAGTCCATATTGGATTATCCAGAGCATAAAATGGAGTCTACGATCACAATGATTGACACTATTCAGTACCTACTGTGCCCACTCACAGGTGGAAGACTCGGACCTATGACACAAAAAAAGATGCCTATTAAAAAAATCCCATTACCCCACCCACTTGGTCTCGTACAGTACCATATGCTATATAAAGGTGAGTATAAATAGGGCTATTATAGAAAGAGCCCTCTATTTTCCGGCTCGCACAAACACAATAAACATCGATTAAATGTATGACTTGTGTCTCTGGCAATCGATAAAGGTATTAGGTGTGTGAATATACTCACTTCAAATCGCTGTTTCCAGCATTTATTCAGTTATTCGCATTTTGTATACCCCATCCAAAGCGAAATTTGCGTGTACGAAAGAATCTCGCAAAGAATCGGAGGCCGTCCGGCTGGATTATCGGTCATATTTGGCCGATATATGCTGATCGCCAGCTCAAACTAATGTCGTGCACCATGACCATATACATTAGAGACTCCAACCATACAAAGTTCGTCCAATTGTGATCGTTCGCCGATCTAAAAAACGCATTGCATAACATATAGTTCTGACGCAGTAGTCCTTCCAACCAAATGTATTTTTAAAGAGTTCATCTTTACTTTCTACTTCGTGAAAAGGGTGTTTCGGAATTGATAGTTGATTAAGTTATTAACGTTCCTACTGAATTTTCTTCATAATCGTTACATCGGCAACGCCCGTTTTTGTCGCGCCTGCTTTAGCAGAGGCGCGACTATAGTCGGCGCTTTTTCCGTCGTCCGTTCTTTTTTTAAGCCAAATGCGTTGAAGTTATTGTTTAGGAACGATTCTTGTATTTGCCATCTATATTAAGGGGCCAAATAACCGGACTGCTAAACAATTTCCGCGCAGTTTCTAACACCATATTATGCACCAACATGAACTTCCTCGTATACGAAGGTTTCTTTAGCATTTCTTCCACGTGCATACTTCTATCTATTCGCATCCTTATGCCACGGTCCTACAGGGCATCAATTGGTGCATTATTAACGTCAACTAGTCTTGATTTCCAGGTGATCATGTGGTACATTGCTCTGTTGCTATTTCTCGCCTCGGCTAACGCCGGACTGCCGTACCGACGGGCCACCATGAAGCTACAAGGCCCTGGGCTAACCAGTAATTAGTAATACGCCATTCTACGGAGACCCGCAGGGGCGTCGCGTATAATTATTTTTAACGACCGTTTTTAAAAAACTGTATGCGGTTGACAGAAAAAGTGCATAGTTCGTGTACACAACTCCTCCGAAACCGTTCAGTTGGTCGATCTTAAACTATACACGCGTCTTCTACACATATTGAAGATGTGCACCTTGGTGTTTTTATGCCGAAAAAAAATTTGTTAACAAAAAATATCGCCTTTTAACTTATTTTTCTACATTTCTCTATACAATTCTATATACGGTACATATACTGAAAGGATAAAGAAACGAAGGGTAACAATATATGCAATAATCATTTAAATGCTTGGCCTAAAATGCTCCCAGACGATTTCCAATGAGGCAATGGAGACGTAAGTCTTTTTCACAGATGAATCCCGGTTCACTCTTTTTCGTCCGGACGGTTGACGTCGTGTATACCAACGTCGTGGGGAACGCTTCGCCGACGCTTGCGTTCTCGAGAGGGATAGGTTTGGGGGTTTGTGGGTGGCTCGGTTATGATCTGGGGAGGGATATATCACGGGGTAAAGTCACCGTTGATTGTGGTAGCCCGGAATTTAACCGCCGTAAGATATAGGGATGAAATCCTCCGCCCGGTTGTTCCATTTGTGCAACAGCGTCAACTAATTTTCCAGCATGATAATGCCCGGCCCCATGTAGCCAGAGTTTGTCTAGACTTTCTCGCTGACCATGCCATAACATTAACCCACTCGACTGGCCAGCGTACAGTCCCGATTTGTCCCCAATCGAACATCTGTGGGACGAACTTGACTGGAGGATAAGGGGGTGTCGGAATACCCCTTCTAATCTCGACCAACTAAGGACTGCATTGTTGGAAGAGTGGAACAATATCCCAATAAGGATAAATGCACTGATGAATTTCATGCACAAGAGAATCAGGGCTGTAACAGATGCGCGAGGGGGGCATACGAGATACTGACAAAACAGTGGATTTCACTGTGCGATATTGGGGGTACCGTCAATTGTGATTCAATTACTAATGAATTATCGATCAAAACCTAATGCAATTTTGGTAATGTGTTCACTAAAGATGTTACTCGTATAACATATTAACTGTAATTGTATATAACAGCAAACACCATCACTTTAAATCGCCTCAACTGTTTACCCTGCGTTTCTTTATCCTTTCAGTATAATTTGTGTACATATCTTCTCCGAAACGTTCAGTCGATCGAATTGAAACTATACACACGTCTTCTACACATATTGAAGATGTGCACCTTGGTGTTTTTAAGCCGAACAATATTTTTTTTAATAAATATCACCTTTTTAACTTGGCCATTTTTACTACATTTTTCTATACAATTCTATATACGGTACAGAGTTTCGTGTACACCAACTCCTCCGAAACCGATCGTTCTGAAACTATACACACGTCTTCTACACATACTGAAGATGTGCACCTTAGTGCCACAAAAATATTTTTTAACAAATATCACCTTTTTAACTTGGCCATTTTTTCTACATTGTATCCAATTCCCTATCATTTCTACTTTACACTACTTTTCTATCTCTGCCTAAATTAGTATACTTTTCTATCTCTGCCTAAATTAGTTACTTTTCTATCTCTGCCTAAATTAGTATACATGTTTAGCACAACGAGATGAAGAAATAATGCTATAGACTTTCAAATTCTCATTAATGTTTCTTGCCTTGGTGACTGCTTCACATTTCTGCATCTTCGCTGTCTGGCCCATATTCGACGGGCGTATTTTGTGACTTGCGGCACACTTGTTTATTAAATTGATCCCTCCATTTAACAATTCGCGTCCCCTGCGGGACGACTCCGTACCATTCCCACTACAGGAATGCTAATGCCACTAGTGGAATGCTAATGAACTAAATACGTTTCTTAATTGTGGCTTTGGACATATGGAGCTTTTTTTTATCTTGTAGCCGGAAATATCATTGTTCTGTAGATTCATTGATACACTGGTGATCAGTGTAGAGCCTGGCCAGACTGTAAATGCACATGCTGATCTGGAACTACACTGGCCGCCAAACTCTTTATTTCCATTCTCGGTCACGGCTAGAATTTTCGAAACGAACGATATTTAAGTTTAGCATCTTTCGCATATCCGTCTATACGCGGCTTAGAAACGGAAAGTACTAAATACCCCTAACGAGCCATCACAATATATTGCCTTTTTTAACCCTTAGCCTGCTGAATGAAATGTTGTCTGCTATTTGTTTTATTTTCGATTTGTCTCGATCAAAAACATGCCGTGACGTCGAACCATGTTTTTATTGAGAAACGGGGCAAAAAATAAAGCAACAGCAGACCAGTTTTCGCGATCAGCAGGCTAAGGGTTGTTAATTGCTCTACTGCTTGTTCGAAGTACATCAACCCTAATTACATTTCATTACAATGCATCACATAAGCATTGCGTTATGGAGTAGTATTTCCAAATGTGCGTTGGAAGCGTTCTTTACTTTCTACTTCGTACGTGGAGTGATCTATTAATTTTGCTAATACACTTTATTAGGCAAGTTTATGGCAATATTTGTGTCGTATTGTTGAATTGTCCATCAATAACAATATAGCGAATTGTGAACGACAACGCGCTGCACGTTTATTTTAGTGCGCTAAATATAAATGCTATTGCGCAGTTTTACCGAACATGGTGCAGTGATATAGTGCAATCTGTTGCCTATGCAATTATTCCCCCAGCGTTCCAGAACCTGTTCCGCACGGCGCTGGCCATGCAGGTGTCTATGAACTACAACGCCACGATGCCTATGTTGGCCCAGCTGGAGACGGACATGACGACCTGCGCCAGGACCATTAACGACACACGGGACAGCTGCATGTTGTGCGCAGTCACAATGTCAAGGGTAAGCCAGTCCACTGCCATAGATAGTAATGCGTTTTTCGTCATTCCATCGCAAACCCAAGGCTCGTTCCGTTAATAAGAGAACTTCGCGGAACGATTTGCTGTACCTTTTATAGCGGAATGGAACCTGGAATGATTGGCGTGTTCAGAATTAGTATTCTAGGACTTCCTCGCTTATTCCAGCGATGTGACCCCTTCAATTATAATGTGCATTGTCCGGGTCATATGTATGGACTGCCAAATCTACATACACTCGAATAATTATTGCTAGCTCTAAATTAAATTAGACCTACCATCAACTATTTAGACCTAGCATTAATTATTTGAATTGTGTAGATTTGGCGTTCTTGGAAATCCAAATCTTACATAAAACTCAAAATATTTAAGTATTGCTAGCTCTAATCTACATAAACTAAATAATTAATGTTGGCATTAAATATAGAGCTTTAAATATAGAGCTAGCATTAATTTGTGTTTATGTAGATTTGGCATTCCTGGATTACAATTCACAATTATTTGGAAGATTTGGCATTCCTGGATTACAATTCACAATTATTTGGATTGCATGTAGATTTGGCGTTCCGTACATAATGCTTGCAATATTACGTACATGTGATGTCATGGTTTTTAACGACTGTCGGAAATATTTATCGGCTAGCTGATTTATTCTAGTTTCACCTTAAACCACTTAAATATCGCTTTCTCTACGCCGAAAGTAGAACTACAATGTCGCCAGCAGTTGTCGTACATCGTGGCCTACTCATTCACGAAACCTGCCAAAATTTTATTAAATTTGCCTTTTTATTTCGTAAAATATGTTTTTTGGTCATTTTCTGTTATGAACAGACTGGACAATGACACAAATATCATTGAAACCATCTAAATCTAGACGCAATGGGTTCCCCAGGGTGTTGGGTTTAGAGGATCCATCCAGTGTCATTCGAGTGAGCTTCACATTGGTGACATTAACGTTAACTCTGTTACGTCACATTAGCAAATTTCACCGATAGCTTACCCACTCTCATTCGGGTGACATTGACCATCTTGGTGACCTTAACCTTTTGTTGTGTCGATAATTGTGTACATGCATCCAAATGTTGAATATCTTATGAATTGTTGGTCTGATCCTTTACCAATTCATCAATAACTTCCTCGCATTGCTGGCTATCCACCCAATGTCTCATTCGTGTGATGGTTACCATGGTGACATTTACCTTCATGCCAATTTTGAACTTGCATAAATCCCAACGTTTAATATCTCTAGATCCGTTAGTTCGATAATTTCCAAACTTCAATAACTTCTTCACATTGATGGATTACTTACCAGTGTTATTCGGCTGACCTTGGTGACCTTCACATTGGTGTCAACAATTTTGGACATGCGTCCGAATGTTGAATATCTCTTTACCAAATTTCATAAATGGGTTCCATAGTGTGGCCATCCATCCAGTGTCCTTACGTTGACGGTCGCATTGGTGACATTGATTTTTGTTAATTTTTGATGTACGTCGACATTTAATTTCTTGATCGTGGATGTTAGTCGGAGCATTGCCAAACTTCACTAATAGCTAACTCACTTGTGATGGTTATCCACCCAGTGTTATTTGTGACATTGACCTTGGTGACCGTGACCATCAATAATGTTGGACCTCCTCATATTGTGACATACGTGGCGAGCGCAGAGGTCAGTGGGCGAGACGCTTCCTGGCGATAGACTTGCATTGGTTTCACATTTCCAGCGGATCTGGCGATATTTTCAAGGCGGGCATCAATTACATCGGGACTGGATTTGAGAGCATAGGCAATGGTATCGCGGGCTGGTCTGGTTGGAACGACATGGGCGATTTCTTCAAAGGCTTCGGCAACGGCTTCACCAGCTGGTCGGGCTGGGGCAACATGGGCGACTGGTTCCAGGGCACCGGCGGCAATATCGCCGGCTGGAGCGGCTGGAATAAAATGGGCAACTGGTTTAAAGGTACCTTGCCATATCTGAATTTTTTATTAATGGATATGTTTTGCTTGGTAACTCTATACTATTTCTAATATGTTGTATTATGACGACCCCGATTGTAACGGGCAATTACTTGTTTCTAGAGCTTCATAACTGCGGACATCCATTTAATGTAGTGATGGCTAAAACACAAATCTCCCCGGTGGTTTGAGTGCGTACAAAGGTTCATACAGTGTATTTCGGCGATACATCTTACCTGGATTCATACCCAATCGGCCGGTCTTTGATTTGCCTATACCATAAACATTCTTTTTAAATATTATTCATTTAATAGGACTATACAATTCGTTGATCTGTGTTGCTACTAGCTCTGTACAACCTATGCTTACGAAATCTGCAAATCTTAACCTTTCGACACTACATACAGGTGGTGGTTAGTTGGGAGCAAGCCATGTGTAATTTACCGATCGGTATTCATCCTTACCGGAGACCAGTAGCTGATTTCATCAACATTGCAAAGTATACTTTTCTAGCAAAGTATACTTTGAGGGAGTAATCATTTATTTTTCCTGAAATTCATTATTTCATATATAACTAACAACTGCATATATTTGATTAAAAGTATGCAGAATTATTATACTGAATTTATTACATTATCACAGCCAAATTGGCTGTGATAATGTAATAAATTCAGTATAATACAAATTAATACATTTATCCTAAAATTTAAAATTTCTCGCTCAAAGTATACTTTGCTAGAAAAGTATACTTTGCAATTTTGTTGAAATGAGCTACTGGTTTGGCCCTAGTATACGGTATACGTCTTTGGATTTCTTGTATGCGAGAGTTGAGTGGTTATACCCCTTATGAGTAATATGATTAATCCTAATCCTATTTTCTGGGAGGGGCCAAGTGGCTTTGGTGTGGTATGGACCCGTCGCCAGATCGGCTTCTAATTTCAGTGCAGAGTATTTTTTTTCGATGTAAATATTCCGTTTTTATTTTGGGATTTCCCAATGTAACTTGGTTTCATACGGGATCGAACCCGTTGGCCCGGCCTTAATGACCTCGTCTTTTGATAGGCCGTTTAAACACCAACTCATCAAATCTAATCAAATATGGCAACAACATGTATACTTGTTATGTGTTGATCCAGATAAGCCGGCTCGAAACGAGCAGTTTCATCAGTATCTACACAGTTTACGGATATTCTTAAAAAACATACCCATTTGTATACGCCAGTTTGAAAAAAACGACTCGTTATGTATTCACCTTATGCGGGCGGGCAGTTGGACACGGCTTGTCCGAATATCGTTACCGAATTCGGTGTGTACATGTTTATCACTGCAAGATGAAAAACCTATTCGTTTTCAAAAATCTCCGATGACTTATTTCCCCTTGGCGGCCATATTTAGGTTTCGCACTTTGTATTGTCCACGCAATATATGTAATAACGGTTCTACTTTACACCGATCGTAACCACATTCAGTACACATGTTTATCGCGGCCATTTTTAAATTTCGGAATCTTTGCCTCGACGGGCGTATATTGTGACATTGTAATAATAATAATTCTAATCTTAACAACATAGAAGTGTCTATTAGTTACAAACTATACATGCAGGGGTGAAGGCGTAAATTCACCACTTAACCCGTGGACCGCTATCTTATTTTTTTATCGTCTGCTGTTTATTTTCTATTTTCCATTTTCATCCTCCAAAACATGCTTTGACAGCACTTTAGAATAATTACTTCAGAATTGTTTCCATTGGAAATGATTCTGAATTGCTGTCGAATCATGTTTTTATTGAGAAATAAGGCAAGATTTCTAAAGCAACAGCAGACGATTGTCGTGTGTAGCAGTCTAAGGTTTAAGTATACACCCACAGGTGCTGGAAACTCGTTCAAGGGCGGCTGGAACAACATGCGCAATGGATTCAAGGACATCGGCGGTGGTTTCGTTGATGTCGGCAAAGGCATTGGCGGTAGGTGTGAACACTTGTCAGGGGGCTGGATGGGTTTAAAAACAGCCTCTGCTTATTTCCCAACTATCTATACACCTTTCCCCTGTATACACCCGTCTTTAGCTGTCAAAATTAAGCCTCCAACGCTCGTGTCTATGCCGCTGCTAGTCTTTCAATAGTTCAACGAACTTGCTTATATAGAGTTTGCAACACATGTGTACAATATCCACGTACACTGTGCTTCTGAGGGAGCTCGTGTCTATAAAAACCAGCGACATTAGTAGCTGATTTCACGAAAGCGTGAATGTATTCAGGTATTCTGCTTGTAAGTGAAACTCGTTATCATTAATGCATCGCATTTACGTATGAAGTAAATTCATAGCACCATTCATATACTGAACAAGTTTAGTACGGCCATACATTTTCGAAAATATTTTGCTACATGGAAAGTAAAAATCGAGATATAACGCGTGTGACTCTTTACACGACCATTTATTGTAGAAGTAGATACACGTGGAATAATCGGAATGGTACAAATGCTGCTCCACAGGTCTGTCAACATAGGGGTCAACCCTGGAAAATCACGGAATAAGGCCGTATTTTGTATGTCCACCATTTGCGGCCACTACGGCAATACGTCATCGCATTCTTCCAATGAGTTTGTTAACCTCTCTGTAATGTTCCTCCAGTCGGGTGTAATGCCTGCTCCAAAGAACAGATGTCTGGTGACCTCATCCAGTTCATGAACACGGTATTCACAAAATGTCCCACATGTGCTCGATCTGCAATAAATCGGGATATTTGGCCGATCCAATGTCTCGATCCCGTGTTTGAGAACGTTGCTGGTGACACACCAGCAACGTTCTCGACCAACACGGGATCGAGACCTTGGATTGACCGGCCAAATAGCCCGATTTGACCGGCTGTATGGTGACGGTGACGGTGACGAGCACCATTACGTTAACGTAGATAATGGAACACGTACTGGCACAATGACTTCGTCACAGTAGCGAGCAGCCATGAGTGTACCTGGAATTGTCACTAGCATTGTTTTACTGTTGCGAGCAATTCCGCCCCACACAATCACTTTGCCGCCGCCGTATCGGTACCGTTGAATGATGTTCTGTGCGTCGTATCGTTCTCCTTTGCGTCGCCAGACGAACTCGTCCAGCAAATTGGAACAGTAAACCATGACTCATTGGTAAACAAGACGTTGTTCCATTGATGCCGAATTCCAACGTTGATGACTCTGAGCCAAGTTCAGCCGATCACGTCGATGACGTTGAGTTAAAGGCACTCCAATACACGGTCGTCGACCATTTAGGTTAGCCGAATGGAGACGATTGCGAACAGTCTGTGCACAAACTAGACGTGTGCAAATTTGCAAGTTTCTGCGCCGAATGGAACCGATTTAGTCTTGACGTTAACGTAATGTCCGATCCTCTTTCAGTGACCCCCATTTTCCACAAACAGAAACTGGAGACGCGATATGATGCTACGAGACGCTCCAATGGCGCGAGCTACGGCTGAAATGTTCATCCCACCTTCAAGCATGCCCAAGGCTCTGTGACGTTGCATTAACGTGATGCTGGCATTCTTTCCCATGGCCGATTTTGATGGAGTTTTCTGTGGACTTCAGGTTTTTAGGGCGATAGTAATAAGATCCAGTGACGTTTCACATCAATTCGGTGTATATGTATGCAAACCGATAGCTGGTGCACGAACGGTGACGTCGCCAGTCCTTAGTTAATGCAGCACGGACTGCACAAATAACTGAATAGCTCTCCACTAAGAGTCGGTCGATGCGTGCCGTTACAAAATATATCCATTTACTTAAGGTAACTTTACATATGAAGCATTCGCATGACCAAAATGGTAACCGTGCTAAATATATTTTGGTATGATCAGTGCTGTCGTACATAATTTAGTGAAACTGTTCACGGGTTTTGTCTGGTCGTCTAACATGTATATCGGGTTATTTGTGATTAGGAGCTACATGGTTCACTTTTCTCTCTAAACAGGTCTATTTGGTCAAGACGTCAACGGCCGTTGGTTCCGCAACGTCAACAACCGCAATAAGCGAGACGTGTCCGCCGTCCGCCGAGCCTACATCTCCCACCAGCTCCGCACCATTCCCGACGACGCCAGGATATGTATGGAGAAATGCATGATTTGCGAACCTTTCCTCATTGACCAGACCACCATGATCACCATGAGTAAGTTTTGAGTCTGTGAAACGTTCACTTCACCCAGAGAAACCTGAAATGTGGTATTCGTCTACAGCCGAAGGGTAAACTACAACGAGACGTGCATACACGTACAGTTAGCGTGGCCCAATGAAGAAGGCATCCGTCTGAATTGGGAGGTAGTGTTCGAGCCTCCACTGTCTGATATGGCCTGTTGGTCTGTGGTGAGCCGCCAGCTAGTTTCATAAATGGTACATTGTACCAATTGCCAACTGTCTGATGCCGGGAATAATATAAGCTATCAATTGAGAAGCACTGATATGAAGATATTACTGTCGGACTAGTCAAAACTGTCTGGCCCTTTCAATAGGATTGATGCAATAATAAACCACTTTAATTTACTTATACATTTTGCTTGTAGCAGAAACCAAGTCGGGGAGAATTATTGGTCCATGCTCCATTGTAACTTTCAACGATGGCATTTGTAGATCTTGAAATTACGGAAGTTTATACTTTAAAAAAAAAAGGTACATGCCCACTCAGTTGGCACATGTTCTTTATAGGGATTAAATAAGTGTATAAATAAGTGTATAGTTGTGTTATTATTCCAACATTTATAAATTACGAGTGCCCGCTAAACAGAATCATTTAGTAATGTTTATTTTACTGATAGCGACGCGCGGTGGTATCGGACTATTTTAAGATGAAAATGAGGCATGATATTGTTTTTAATTATACTAATTAAATGCGTCGCCTGAAAAAAATATTGACAAATTATAAAGTATGGTCTTTGCACATCAAAAAATAAATACAGAGAATAAATAATGTCCGTTTATATTTTAAGGAAACGCGGCTATCGCCTCTGATATCGGTGTGGAAATTTAGTCTGATATCAAATGTATAATAATGCCAATAAATACGTGGGGTAATGGGGAATAAATGTTTATTTTGCCAGAAAATGTCTCTGATGATGTCTCTGATATAAAGAACAGTTTGTGTCCTACTGAGTGGACATGTACCTACCCTTAGAATGCGGGAAACGAAGTGTCGTCTGTCTGCCGTTTCATAGTTCGTCTTTTCTCTAAATTAAAAACAACGCTGTTTGGCAGTATTTTAGATTCTAAAATGCTGTCCAACCATTTATTTCATGAGAAATCGTAAATAAAAATATATCTGAATGTGTCTTGCTGTGCTGCTGTGCTGTTGAACTGGTTGGATTTATCATCATAGATGGATTCCATTGTCGGGTTTACGAAATGTATGCGTGTCGCATATGTGTCGCATATGTGGCTGTGTTGGAGAAATGGGGTTTGAGTTTTGCCACCGGTGTAGATCCAGATCAGCCTCTGCTTCAGGATCTGCACTTTTATTCATCACACCAATTCGATGCCAGTCCTGCTTCTAACTAGCAATATTGATCGTTATCGCAATACGCGACTAATGTTACACGTGTCCTATAAATGTATACTTTGTCCTTCCAGTTTGCGGCGAGTCCCTAGTCCAGAGAAATGTGACCCTGGCGGCCAGGATGCACATGCTGAAGGCCGTGTACGACGCAGTCGTCGACGACATCAATATTATTGTTACAAAGGTAACGGTGATTCCAACATTGTACGATAGTTTGCTTTCATAAACACAAGTACTTTGCCGCCCGATAGCTGGTAAATCGCTACCTACAATGGTATCAATATCCCCTCGTTGACTTTCAGGATGGATATAGCGAATCCATGTATGATAGTAAGCAAGTGGCACTTGCCATTCCCTAATAACCAAAAAAGCACTTCATCGGTTTGTATGAACCTCCAATAAAAGTTTGGGGTGCATCTATGCATTGCCCCGTCCGTCTGCCTGTGCCGAGATTTGCATCCGCTTTCGGGTACCAGTTTTAGGGTACCGTCCGTCTGACCTAATTCGGATTCGCTTGAAACCGCATATGCATAACTAGCATCCATATTTCATAATGTGGCCCACTCATGCGGACCCTGTGCCAAAGGTCGTGGTCAAATGAAGTTTGTGTTAAATTTAGATTTTTGTTTCTTGTCTTTCTTGCGTTAAATTTAGATTTTTGTTTGTTATCTATCTTGAGTTAAATTTAGATTTTTGTTTTGTTCTCTATCTTATCTATTTCTAATATTTTGTCACAATGTGTCTACGGGTGTTACGTTTCATTTCCACAAAGTTTGAACACCCAACGTCCTCGTCACCGAGGACCTTTCTTTCGCATTGTTTACATTGCAAATACAGTTTTTTGTTTCCCAATTACTGTGAAACGAGTCCCCCAATTAAAAAAAATATTGTTCCACAATGTGTCTATGGATGGTGCATTTGTTTCGCATACACATTTCTGAGCACCCAAGGTCAAGGTCACTCAAGTTCTGTTTTCACCTTGTTTGTAAGAAAATTGCAAATGTAAACATTTATATACGCCCGTTAAAGATCGGGATGTGTTTTCGTGGCGTCCGTCCGTCCGCAAACGTTAGTATTTTACCTCGAACTAGTCCCTTCAATTTTCCACTGACAGTTTTCTACCGACAAGTCCTTACTTGACGTACACGACTACTATAAGAGTACTGTAGTGCTCTACGTGTTTTTCGCTCCACCTCGAAAATCCATAATAATCTTTTATATTATATAATATAATGCTACTCCGAAGTACCCAGTTTTGGCTCGTACAGCGATCATTGTACTTTTTTTTCCACTTATTCACTTAATACTACTTTACATACATGACCACCATCAAGTGTTGCTATACTACTTTACATACATGACCACCATCAAGTGTTGCTAAGCGTAACACGAAAAATATTACTCCACCTCGAATCCTTACGGAATTATCCCCCTTTTAAGAAGACTCCGAAAATGCCAATTTTGTCTTCTACGGCGAACTAGTACATTTTTCCACCATCCAATACTTTGTATTCCTGACCACCATAAAGTGCAATAGTGCCTAACGCAATATTTCACTACACCTCGAATCCTTACGGAATTATATCCGGTTTTTTTTTTACTCTGAGTTAGTAACGTGAAACAGTTTTTATGCGGCTACAATCCTATGGAGACTTCTACTTCGTTTTCAGCTGCTTTCTTCACTCGGTACAGATACACTCTGCTAATCGTGTACATTTCAAAACCATTTGATCTTCATGTGATATTGACTTAGTTTTCCCTTTCATTGACCATATCTCGACGGGCGTATATTGTGACCCGTCTCGAGTTTTTTCCCCTTAAGGACCCGTTCTTTGCATGATCATCGTTTGATTCAAAGATAATTGCTTCGTAAATGTGATGGAATATATGTATAAGATATGTGTGAACACTGCCTCGTTGCTGTATCCTAACTGCACATGAGGTGGCTATGTCGGCCAGCTTTGTGTGTTCGTCATCGGCTAGTTTCACCTGTGCTGTCGTTTGACAAAAACACAAAATGTGAAGTAGAACATGTGATATAATGTAGCTAATCACATGTAGAAAAGCCAGGAGAACTGACTCTTATCCATTATATTACACCAAACTGTAAAATGTATTCTAGAGGTTTCTGCCTGTGATTTTAACATGGACCACCATTATAAATAGCATCATATTTTAACAGAAAATCGCAGCTGTATCACTTTTACCTGGCAAACCACAACGCGTACCATATATACCCACTACTGTACTGTTATTAGCTATCAAATCCAGTGACGTGTAAGCAATTATCAGAGTGTATATTGTCCCTAGTGTCTACTGACCTACTTAGTAAATATGGCTTTACCTATGGGTAACGTGTACACAATATAGGCTGTGCATCAAATTGAAAAGTTTACACCTAACAATTTATTAGATTGATGGGAGAAATGCTCGGATATCATCGTATTTTGTAGTTTGCGGATGCGAACATAATATTTATAGCTTGCCGTTGTCGTATCTTATGTATTGCACCAAATTTTATTTGGTTTACTATCGTATTTGCTGTATGTATCGAACGCACGAAGTGGTGAAACTGTACGATGGCTTGTACATACAAAGATGGGAACTCCGATGAAGCAATTATCATTGAAGTAGAGCATCTCTAATTTTTAACCCTATTTCCTTCATCGAAAATTCTTAAACTTTCACGCATGCATTTCCACTTCGTGCTGTGACGAATCCACGATCGTCCTACCTCCACCCCCCCCCCCCCTCCCCGCTGATCATTTCCTTCATCGAAACTTCTAATATTTCGAGCATGCATTCATCTCTAAGGCTACTATCATGCTGTGGCAAATCCACGACCGTCCAACCCACGCCGATACCAAGCTCAAGGTCTCGTACTCAACAGATTTATCCGATGTTTTAAGTTTTGTTCTAACTTATATTTCCTTGCTAGGATCTGCTTCACATTTCGCACATGCATTGCTCCAATGGTCCTCTACCTCTACTGAAAAATGGACGTTCGTGCCGCCCCCGCTAAGCCCAGGGTCAAGATCGCCTACCTGGTGCTTTCAAAACAATTACCTTTCGGGTCATTGTCCTTGTTCGGATCTGCTTCCCATTTCACGCAAGAATTGCTCCAGTGGTCCTCTACCACCCTGCGACAAATGTTCGTACCTCGCATACTGACAAATCTAGTTGCTACTGAAATGAATACTTGTTATAAAGCAACGCTAGTTTTAATTTCAGTAAAAATGAATTTGCATAAATTGGTGACGTCCTCCATCAAAATGCACATCATCTCCCCAAAATGCACATGGCCAGAAATAGCACTGTCATTCGGTCCCAAATGCCTTTTTATGCGCCCGCCACCGAATGGTGAGGGGGGCATATAGTGTTACCGGCGTCCGTACGTACGTAACGTACGTCCGTACGTCCGTACGTACGAAACCTTAACGCACAAAACTTAACGCTCGGGTAAATGGCTTATAATTTCTGTTTCCTTGCTCGGATCTGCTTGACATTTCACACACGCATTGCTCCAATGGTCCTCTACCGCCCCGTGACAAATCCACATTCGTCCCGCCCCCGCTAAGCCCAGGGTCAAGGTCACCGACTTGGTGCGTTCGAAACATTAACGCTGGGTAAATGTCTTATAATTTCTGTTTCCTAGCTCAGATCTGCTTCACATTTCACACACACGCATTGCTCCAATGGTCCTCTGCCACCCTGTGACAAATCCCTTCGTGCCGCCCCCGCTAAGCCCAGGGTCGAGGTCACAGACTTGGTGCGTTCGAAACCTTAACGCTGGGTAAATGCCTTATAATTTCTGTTTCCTTGCTCGGATCTGCTTCACATTTCACACACGCATTGCTCCAATGGTCCTCTGCCACCCTGTGACAAATCCACATTCGTGCCGCCCCGCTAAGTCCAGAGTGAAGGTCACATACTTGGTGCGTTCGAAACCTTAACGCTGGGTAAATGCCTTATAATTATAATTTCTGCTTCACATTTCACACACGCATTGCTCCAATGGTCCTCTGCCACCCTGTGATAAATCCACATTCGTGCCACCCCCGCTAAGCCCAGGGTCAAGGTCACAGACTTTGTGCGTTCGAAACCTTAACGCTGGGTAAATGCCTTATAATTTCTGTTTCCTTGCTCGGATCTGCTTCACATTTCACACAAGCATTGCTCCAATGGTCCTCTGCCACCCTGTGACAAATCCACATTCGTCCCGCCCCCGCCAAGCCTATGGTCAAGGTTACAGACTTGGTGCGTTTGAAACCTTAACGCTCGGGTAAATGGCTTATAATGTTTGTTTCCTTGCTCGGATCTGCTTCACATTTCACACAGGCATTGCTCCAATGATCCTCTGCCACCCTGTGACAAATACACATTCAAATATGCCTTGTTTTATTTGGCTGCCAGCGGGGGCAATCGTGTGCCGACAGTCCACATTTCTAGTTGCTTCTGCTTCCAGAGTACGACCCGATGAAGTTCTCTCCCCTGACGATGGCATACACGGACGTTTACATAACGGCACGTATAAACGGCGCCTACGTGACGTACAAGTCTAACGTGCCTTACACCGTCATGGACACCGCCGCCGCCACTGCTAGTATGGCCATAGAGTTCTACAACCATTGGGACACTCGGTGATTGGCTGGTACAATCGCGGACACGCCCATATATAGCCCGCCTTCTACAGTCGCTGGGTCGCCAAGTGTCCGCCATACTCCAGTTGGTGTTTATGGAATGTATATCGAATTGTTTGAATAAATATTTAAAATTATACAGTGTTTAAGCAGGTCTATTTCGCCATGTTTGCAGATGCATTGCTTGTGTTTTGCCTCGCAAACCACTGTCGCAACTCATGAACACACACCACTGTCGCAATACATTAGTTTGCTAATTTACTTGGCTACATTCCTAAAGTGGTAATCCTTTCGATATTCGCCACTTCGATCTACAACGATCATACATAAACAAGCATCGTACCAATGCCATCCGTGTACATGCGATACTGTCGAACGTGCACACTGCATGCGACGTGAACCAATTTTGACCACATTAATTTCCATGGTTGAAGTGGTTGTTCAACAAACTTCTAAGTTCTTTTCTTTGCGGTAGCACAAATAAGGTAAATGGGGATACTTAATTCAATTTTGCGGGAGCATACATAAGGAAAATGAGTATACTTCCCATTTTGTGGGAAGAATTAAATAGGGTAAATGAGGATACTCCCATTTTGCGGGGAGCATAACTAAGGAAAATGAGTATACTCCCATTTTGCGGGAAGAATAACGGAAAATGAGGATACTCCCATTTTGCGGGAGCATAAATAAGGTAAATGAGGATCTACTCGTTAATTTTTAAGCCCCCCCCCCCCGCAAAAAGGGTGCTGCCTTTTCCGTCTGCAGTCGGGCGTCTGCGCTATCCGTGTGACCGCGATAACTCTGGAAAATTCAAAGTCCAGTTTCCGAAAAACTTCGTCAACATGCTTATATTGAAGATATCTCTGTAGAATACTGAAGGACATTTGGCTATAGAAGGATGTAGTAGGCTTCAATGATAAATTGCTACGTAAAGAGTATAATCACATGCGACTATAGTATCCTGTTGCTGTGTACTATATCGTACATAGAGTTGCCATCTCCACCATTATTGTATGTTCAAGCCATTTCACTATTTCACCACTAAGAGTGTTTAAAACGTACAGTAAATAATGACTGTAAAACTAATGAAATATTGTGCATGCATCAGACTGATATGACAACGGCGTGTTATAAATGTTATGACAGAAAACTAAAAAGGCGAGATATCTGAACAATTTGCCTGCGCCAATCACCAGTCACTTAGTTTCCATGCAGTGAAACGTCTCCGCATGTTGATGACTACTCCAAATATAACGTACCCACTCGCTGCACTGCACTGCACTGCACGCACGCACGCAGCACGCATTCGCTTGCGTACACAACACAAAATAAATTATGAAGCGGCGAATATATCGTTATTATATGCCTAACATAATGGCAGGAAAAGATAAAAATAGAAAAGGTGTTCATATACTGAGCAAAACTAGAAACGTCCCTCCATGTTTAAGGAAAGATTCATCAAAAACCAAAAGGGTTACTTTTAAAAATCAAAATGGAAAAACAAGTTCATTCATTTCTGTATCAAAGCCAATAAATTGCATTTGGATATCTTGTTAAATATTCGAGAGATAACCGGCCAAGGGCGGTAGGGGTCAAAATCAAAAATCACAAAAACTCAGAAATGTGTTACTTAATGTTTAGAGATGGAATTTCAATAAGTAATGTGGCAAATTCAGTAAATCTCGTTAGTACCGAGTGTGGCCACCATTTGCATGAATGCATGCAATGATCCTACGCCGCATCGACGTGACGTAACGCAATACCAGTGCGTTGGGCAAATTCCTCCATTCCCGTTGTAACGCCCGTGTAAGATCGCGAACATTGTCAATCTGATGGTTAGCTCGTGCTTTGCGGCCCAGCTCATCCCATATGTGCTCAATGGGATTGAGATCCGGGGAGACCGCGGGCCATGGCATGACGTCGACGTTGTTTTGCTGTAAGTATTGAGTGGTGACCCTGGCTACTTGAGGGCGGGCATTGTCGTGCATCAATGTCACACCAGGACCATGCTGACGGATAAATGGTAAGGCATGTGCATTTAGCACATCTGCAACATAACGTTGTGCATTGATGTTGCCCTGTACAACAACCAAATCTGTCTTCCGGTTTCCCATGATCCCACCCCAGACCATTACGCTCCCTCCCCCAAACCTGTTCTTCTCAACAATGCAACAATCGGTGGATCTTTCATTTTTACGCCTGTATACCCGTAATCTTCCGTCAGCATGACTAACTGTGAACCGAGATTCATCGGTGAACGAAACTCGGTTCCAGTCAGCCCTTCTCCAGTTCAGATGACGTCGCGCCCATAACAGTCTGGCAGCACGGTGACGTTGGGTCATTATCTGACCAGTGTACGGGCGGCGTGCCCGGATTGGTTGGGTGTTACGACGTAACCGGTTGCGAATGGTCTGCCCTGAGACACCGTATCGCCTAGCAGTGACTGTGGCTGCCAATCGAATAGCCCCTATCGCATGAATGGTACGACATGAACTGGATCACCTTATCGATGACAAGTATAGCGTGCACGTGCAAAAAGTGGAAATCAACGTTCCGGCCACTGGCCGCTATGTAAACCGTGTGTATCGGCTAAACTCTACACGATCGTATTCTGAACATCGCCACGGTTTAAAATACATGTACTTTGAACATGTGGTACATACATAGACAGAGCTACACCGGCTATAAAACAGGGACGTTTCTAGTTTTGTTGAGTATACAACTAGGAGCGTGCTTAAACGCCATTTTACGAGAAAGATAGATTACCTGACATACTGAATAATCATGAAATGACGTCACTACGTCATGATTAAAATGGGTGTTTGGGTGGATCATGGAGCCTTGCCCGGCCAGATCATAGATTGGTAAATACAATAAGACGTGGCATGTTATGACTACGTCAGAATTATAGACGCGAGGTGTGTTGTACAAACCCTATACAATCCTAAAATACAAGAGTTCTGAATTTACGGCCATTGAAATAACATGTAGTTTCTAACTATAAATATACGTACCTCTCCCTGTGTGGGGTTTTAGGTGTAAATGGACTATTTGTCGGGTGATTTATGTAAAGTCGTGCGATATGTTTGCCGAAAGTGATTATTTTGGCTGAAGGTATTGTTTATGGACTTAGTAAGCAGAAACAAGAAATGCGTCTGTCGAACGCGGATGCCACCTGCAGCATATTTGAGAAACTGACAAAGTGGTTAACCGAAAAGTGTGACGGACGGACGGACAGACGGACAGACGGAAAGACGGACGGTCCAAAAACAATATGCCACCCGGCTCTTCGAGACCGGTGGCATAAAAACGTGGTGGTATTTTTTATTTTTTAAGGGCTCGCGAAAATACCCCAACCACTTTTATGCTCTTATACACAGGTTCACATTTGCATCAGCGATATATACATGATAAAAATAATATTTGTACCCAGACAATTTATAGTACGACACACAATAGACAAGGTAGTATCATAAATGTGTATTTACATTTTTATGCCACCGGTCTCGAAGAGCCGGGTGGCATATTGTTTTTGGACCGTCCGTCCGTCACACTTTTCGTCCTTCACACTTTTCGGTTAACCACTTTGTCAGTTTCTAAAATATGCTGCAGGTGGCATCCGCGTGAGAACTCTTTATCCTCGTGTATACCACCGTTATCATGCCGGTTGTTTACCTTAGCAATGGCGTTCCTACCCGACCGCTGCTTGCCTATAAAGTTTAAAAGACTGATAGTGCGTACGATTACGGCGATCAGTGAACAAACACGCCCGATATTTCCTCAATGTTAAACAGCGTTCCTATCCGACCGCTGTTTGCCTATACAGTTTAACAGAGTGCGTACGATTACGGCACTCAGTGAAAAAACACACCCGATATTTTATCAATGTTAAACAGCGTTCCCATCCGACCGACGTTGTCATTGCCGGTTGTTTACCCTAGCAATGGCGTTCCTATCCAACCGCTGATTGCCTATATAGGCACCCCAAAACAAAATAAAATATGATGGGCATGTCTAACTGGACCATTTTTTTTAAAATCTATCAGCAGACGACAATGTTCCAATTACACGGGCTATGTGTATTTCGCCTTATCGAGGCCACGGTAGGAACTCTGCAAAATAGTCTCTGAAGCGTGTGAAGTTTATCAAGAGGAAACAAACTACACATCATATCGGTTTTATCATTCTAACCGACTTTCTGATTTGAATTATTACTAAACAATAATACTTGCGAGCACATAGCAGCGACTCGGATTTGGTTCCTACCCCGCAATGCCGACATGGGCGAGGCGAAACGGACCCTCTTCCCATCCATGCACAGTGATGCTTACAATACTCGTAAATACCGGTACATAAATCACCAGACAAATATTCCATTTACACCTAAAACCCCACACAGGGAGAGGTACGTATATTTATAGTTAGAAACTACATGTTTCTTCAATGGCCGTAAATTCAGAACCCTCTTGTATTTTAGGATTTTATAGGGTTTGTTCAACACTTCGCGTCTATAATTCTGACGTAGTCATAACATGCCACGTCTTATTGTATTTACCAATCTATGATCTGGCCGGGCAAGGCTCCATGATCCACCCAAACACCCATTTTAATCATGACGTAGTGACGTCATTTCATGATTATTCAATATGTCCGGTAATCTATCTTTCTCGTAAAATGGCGTTTAAGCACGCTCCTAGTTGTATAGAACACATGAAGACAGCTCTAGATATCACTTGGCATTATTTTACAAATTAGACGAACCATGTATAGGTCTAATTCACGAGAAAACATTTATGATTTCAAAGTACAAGCTAGAGAAACCACTATTCTGTTACACCTTCCCACTAGTTTAAATCTTGGTACACCTTCCCACTAGTTTAAATCTTGGTTTTAGAAATATGATCTCCACATAGTTCCAGTCTTACTGGGTCAATCGTTCGTATGACAGTCTGTATCGCCCATTTATCGTTAGTAAATGTTCCATGGTTAATTCAAACAATTGTTCCAGCACAAAGATTAATTTACACAATCCCCCAACATTTGATTGGCCCGTAGCAAGTCTGTCCAAAATTTATATCCCAGAAAACTCCCACGCCGAATTACTTTCCGTAACCGTGAGGCGCAGGTAAAATAATTCTTAAGAAAACGGAAAATAAACACATTTTCTTGATGAATTTATTTCAAATGCTGGAATTATAAGGAATGAATGGCATTTTTGTTGAATTTATCGGAGATATAAACTTGGAAAAGTCGCGGGAATATTCCGGCGACTTTTCCAAGTTTATACCCCGATAAATTCCACAAAAAGGCCATTAATTCCTATAATAAATGCAAATATCGATTTATAGCTTCCGTAATTTACTAACGTTCTGCTCTGAATTATAATTTACTGACGATTACTATAATATAAGACTAAATTAGGACGGACATATAAGCCACCGTTATATGAATCCGCATAATACAATCCAACACCGTTGGAAAGTCTATTTTCTGTAGATGTCTCCGTCCCCCGCGTCGTTTACGGCAGCCCACCGGAAATAATTAGTTTGTCATTCTCCAAAAAAAAACGTATATACCATTACCAACAAAATAAAGTTTAGTAATCATCTTTAACCTACTGATTTTCAGACGATCAACCCTTTCTGTATCGTTTTGTAAAGTTTTGCCCAGACCACTTAATACTTTGAAATGCTATTAGGTGTGACCGACCGTTATGGAGGATAGATGGCACACCTTGTGATGTATGAACCACGATTACAAACAGCACGATACTAAAATACACCAACTCAAATTGGGTTTTTCTGTACGACATCACATGCAATATATAGGACACATAATGTATACAGTCACTTTATTTACAAGTCTATAGAAAGTAATGCATATACAAGCTTTTTGAGAAACCAATTTGTATTATGAAACACTGTTCTCTAATAAGTTTATTTAACGAGGGAATTGTTTCAAGTGAAGTTAAAGACAATTAATCAGCTCCGAGTGCTTGTGATTGTTAGACAATACATGTAATGTCCATAACGCCATTATGTAGCATACACGATAGAAAAAACAATACGGAGGTAATAATAGTTGCAGGTTATCTAAAGAACTTCTGCAAGCGATAAGATTTTCATAATGCTATTCAGTATATATGAAATATCAGTATATATTGTTATTTCGAGGAGACAAGTTGAATAAATATGCGCGTTTTGTTATTCATCGACATATAAGAAATGTATGTTTATATGTGAATAAAAACAAGTTGTATATAGAAGGTCTCATTTGGTAAGTATGTACTACAGAAGCAGTGACCAGTAGGTCCAGGTCACCAGTAAGTCCTATTTTAAGGACATATAGGATCAAGATACGGACAGGATATAAGTAAATTCCCGTTACGGAAGACAGAACCAACGAAATACCAACATGAAACTGCAAATGGGCCACCGACTAACGCTATGTCATGAATTTGTATTCGGTTTAGATCTTTGTCATGCCCTTTTACTATCAATGCTGCAACTGGGAGCATCCGTGTTCCATGAACACCTTTTCTATTTTTATCTTTTCCTGCCATTATGTTAGCATATAACGATATATTCGCCGCTTCATAATTTCTTATGTGTTGTGTACGCGAGCGAATGCGTGCGTGCGTGCAGTGCAGTGCAGTGCAATGCAGTGCAGCGAGTGGGTACGTTATATTTGGAGTCGTCATCAACATGCAGAGACGTTTCACTGCATGGAAACTAAGTGACTGGTGATTGGCGCAGGCAAATTGTTCAGATATCTCGCCTTTTTAGTTTTCTGTCATAACATTTATAACACGCCGTTGTCATATCCGTCTGATGCATGCACAATATTTCATTAGTTTTACAGTCATTTTCTGTACGTTTTAAACACTCTTAGTGGTGAAATAGTGAAATGGCTTGAACATACAATAATGGTGGAGATGGCAACTCTATGTACGATGTAGTACACAGTAACAGGATACTATAGTCGCATGTGATTATACTCTTTACGTAGCAATTTATCATTGTAGGCTAATACATCCTTCTATAGCCAAATGTCCTTTAGTATTCTACAGAGATATCTTCAATATAAGCATTTTGACGAAGTTTTTCGGAAATTGGACTTTGAAGAGTTATCGCGGTCACACGGATAGCGCAGACGCCCGACTGCAGACGGAAAAGGCGGCACCCTTTATGCGGGGGGGGGGGGGGGGTTACCATACAAATTAACGAGTAGATCCTCATTTACCTTATTTATGCTCCCGCAAAATGGGAGTATCCTCATTTTCTGTTATTCTTTCCGCAAAATGGGAGTATACTCATTTTCCTTAGTTATGCTCCCCGCAAAATGGGAGTATCCTCATTTACCCCATTTAATTCTTCCCGCAAAATGGGAAGTATACTCATTTTCCTTATGTATGCTCCCGCAAAATGGAATGAAATATCCCCATTTACCTTATTTGTGCTACCGCAAAGAAAACTTAGAAGTTTGTTGAACAACCACTTCAACCATGGAAATGAATGTGGTCAAAATTGGTTCACGTCGCATGCAGTGTGCACGTTCGGCAGTATCGCATGTACACGGATGGCATTGGTACGATGCTTGTTTATGTATGATCGTTGTAGATCGAAGTGGCGAATATCGAAAGGATTACCACTTTAGGAATGTAGCCAAGTAAATTAGCAAACTAATGTATTGCGACAGTGGTGTGTGTTCATGAGTTGCGACAGTGGTTTGCGAGGCAAAACACAAGCAATGCATCTGCAAACATGGCGAAATAGACCTGCTTAAACACTATAATTTTAAATATTTATTCAAACAATTCGATATACATTCCATAAACACCAACTGGAGTATGGCGGACACTTGGCGACCCAGCTACTGTAGAAGGCGGGCTATATATGGGCGTGTCCACGATTGTACCAGCCAATCACCGAGTGCCCCAATGGTTGTAGAACTCTATGGCCATACTAGCAGTGGCGGCGGCGGTGTCCATGACGGTGTAAGGCACGTTAGACTTGTACGTCACGTAGGCGCCGTTTATACGTGCCGTTATGTAAACGTCCGTGTATGCCATCGTCAGAGGAGAGAACTTCATCGGGTCGTACTCCATCTGGAAGGAGAAGCAACTAGGAATGTGGACTGTCGGCACACGATTTCCCCCGCTGGCAGCCAAAGAAAGCAAGGCATATTTGAATGTATTTGTCACAGGGTGGCAGAGGATCATTGGAGCAATGCGCGTGTGAAATGTGAAGCAGATCCGAGCAAGAAAACAGAAATTATAAGGCATTTACCCAGCGTTAAGGTTTCGAACGCACCAAGTCTGACCTTGACCCTGGGCTTAGCGGGGGCGGCACGAGTGTGGATTTGTCACAGGGCGGTAGAGGACCATTGGAGCAATGCGTGTGTGAAATGTCAAGAAGATCCGAGCAAGGAAACAGAAATTATAAGCCATTTACCCGAGCGTTAAGGTTTCGTACGTACATACGTACGAAAGTACGTTACGTACGTACGGACGCTGGTAGCACTATATGGCCCCCTCACCATTCGGTGGCGGGGCATAAAAAGGCATTTGGGACCGAATGACAATGCTATTTCTGGCTATGTGCATTTTGGGGAGATGATGTGCATTTTGATGGAGGACGTCACCCAATTTATGCAAATTCATTTTTACTGAAATTAAAACTAGCGTTCGTTTACAACAAGTATTCATTTCAGTACCAACTAGATTTGTCAGTATGCGAGGTACGAACATTTGTCGCAGGGTGGTAAACACCACTGGAGCAATTCTTGCGTGAAATGGGAAGCAGATCCGAACAAGGACAATGACCCGAAAGGTAATCGTTTTGAAAGCACCAGGTAGGATCTTGACCCTGGGCTTAGCGGGGGCGGCACGAACGTCCATTTTTCAGTAGAGGTAGAGGACCATTGGAGCAATGCTTGTGCGAAATGTGAAGCAGATCCTAGCAAGTGAATATAAGTTAGAACAAAACTTATAACATCGGATAAATATGTCAAGTATGAGACCTTGAGCTTGGTATCGGCGTGGGTTGGACGGTCGTGGATTTGCCACAGCATGATAGTAGCCTTAGAGATGAATGCATGCTCGAAAATATTAGAAGTTTCGATGAAGGAAATGATCAGCGGGGAGGTGGGGGGGGGGGGGGTGGAGGTAGGACGATCGTGGATTCGTCACAGCACGAAGTGGAAATGCATGCGTGAAAGTTTAAGAATTTTCGATGAAGGAAATAGGGTTAAAAGTTAGAGATGCTCTACTTCAATGATAATTGCTTCATCGGAGTTCCCATCTTTGTATGTACAAGCCATCGTACAGTTTCACCACTTCGTGCGTTCGATACATACAGCAAATAATACGATAGTAAACCAAATAAAATTTGGTGCAATACATAATATTTATAGCTTGCCGTTGTCGTATCTTACGTTCGCATCCGCAAACTACAAAATACGATGATATCCGAGCATTTCTCCCATCAATCTAATAAATTGTTAGTTGTAAACTTTTCAATTTGATGCACAGCCCATGTTGTGTACACGTTACCCATAAGCAAAGCCATATTTACCAAGTAGGTCAGTAGACACTAGGGACAATATACACTCTGATAATTGCTTACACGTCATTGGATTTGATAGCTAATAACAGTACAGTAGTGGGTATATATGGTACGCGTTGTGGTTTGCCAGGTAAAAGTGATACAGCTGCGATTTTCTGTTAAAATATGATGCTATTTATAATGGTGGTCCATGTTAAAATCACAGGCAGAAACCTCTAGAAGACATTTTACAGTTTGGTGTAATATAATGGAGAAAAGTCCGTTCTCCTGGCTTCATGTGATTAGCTACATTATATCACATGTTCTACTTCACATTTTGTGTTTTTGTCAAACGACAGCACAGGTGAAACTAGCCGATGACGAACACACAAAGCTGGCCGACATAGCCACCTCATGTGCAGTTAGGATACAGCAACGAGGCAGTGTTCACACATATCTTATACATATATTCCATCACATTTACGAAGCAATTATCTTTGAATCAAACGATGATCATGCAAAGAACGGGTCCTTAAGGGGAAAAAACTCGAGACGGGTCACAATATACGCCCGTCGAGATATGGTCAATGAAAGGGAAAACGAAGTCAATATCACATGAAGATGGTTTTGAAATGTACACGATTAGCAGAGTGTATCTGTACCGAGTGAAGAAAGCAGCTGAAAACGAAGTAGAAGTCTCCATAGGATTGTAGCCGCATAAAAACTGTTTCACGTTACTAACTCAGAGTAAAAAAAAAAACCGGATATAATTCCGTAAGGATTCGAGGTGTAAGTGAAATATTGCATTAGGCACTATTGCACTTTATGGTGGTCAGGAATACAAAGTATTGGATGGTGGAAAAATGTACTAGTTCGCCGTAGAAGACAAAATTGGCATTTTCGGAGTCTTCTTAAAAGGGGGATAATTCCGTAAGGATTCGAGGTGGAGTAATGTTTTTCGTGTTACGCATAGCAACACTTGATGGTGGTCATGTATGTAAAGTAGTATAGCAACACTTGATGGTGGTCATGTATGTAAAGTATAGCAACACTTGATGGTGGTCATGTATGTAAAGTAGTATTAAGTGAATAAGTGGAAAAAAAGTACTATGATCGCTGTACGAGCCAAAACTGGGTACTTCGGAGTAGCATTATATTATATAATATAAAAGATTATGGATTTTCGAGGTGGAGCGAAAAACGCGTAGAGCACTACAGTACTCTTATAGTAGTCGTGTACGTCAAGTAAGAACTTGTCGGTAGAAAACTGTCAGTGGAAAATTGAAGGGATTAGTTCGAGGTAAAATACTAACGTTTGCGGACGGACGGACGGCACGACAACACATCCCGATCTTTAACGGTCGTATATAAATGTTTACATTTGCAATTTTCTTACAAACAAGGCGAAAACAGAACTTGAGTGACCTTGACCTTGGGTGCTCAGAAATATGTATGCGAAACAAATGCACCATCCATAGACACATTGTGGAACAATATTTTTTTTTAAAATGGGGGACTCGCTTCACAGTAATTGGGAAACAAAAAACTATTTGCACTGCAAACAATGCGAAAGAAAGGTCCTCGGTGACGAGGACGTTGGGTGTTCAAACTTTGTGGAAACGAAACTTAACACCCGTAGACAAATTGTAACAAAATATTAGAAATAGATAAGATAGAGAACAAAACAAAAATCTAACGCAAGATAAACAAACAAAAATCTAAATTTAACACACAGATAAACAAACAAAAATCTAAATTTAACACAAACTTCATTTGACCACGACCTTTGGCACAGGGTCCGCATGAGTGGGCCACATTATGAAATATGGATGCTAGTTATGCATATGCGGTTTCAAGCGAATCCGAATTAGGTCAGACGGACGGTACCATAAAACTGGTACCCGAAAGCGGATGCAAATCTCGGCACAGGCAGACGGACGGGGCAATGCATAGATGCACCCCAAACTTTTATTGGAGGTTCATACAAACCGGTGAAGTGCTTTTTTGGTTATTAGGGAATGGCAAGTGCCACTTACTTACTATCATACATGGATTCGCTATATCCATCCTGAAAGTCAACGAGGGGATAGCGATACCATTGTAGGTAGCGATTTACCAGCTATCGGGCGGCAAAATACTTGTGTTTATGAAAGCAAACTATCGTACAATGTTGGAATCACCGTTACCTTTGTAACAATAATATTGATGTCGTCGACGACTGCGTCGTACACGGCCTTCAGCATGTGCATCCTGGCCGCCAGGGTCACATTTCTCTGGACTAGGGACTCGCCGCAAACTGGAAGGACAAAGTATACATTTATAGGACACGTGTAACATTAGTCGCGTATTGCGATAACGATCAATATTGCTAGTTAGAAGCAGGACTGGCATCGAATTGGTGTGATGAATAAAAGTGCAGATCCTGAAGCAGAGGCTGATCTGGATCTACACCGGTGGCAAAACTCGAACCCCATTTCTCCAACACAGCCACATATGCGACACGCATACATTTCGTAAACCCGACAATGGAATCCATCTATGATGATAAATCCAACCAGTTCAACAGCACAGCAGCACAGCAAGACACATTCAGATATATTTATTTACGATTTCTCATGAAATAAATGGTTGGACAGCATTTTAGAATCTAAAATACTGCCAAACAGGGTTGTTTTTAATTTAGAGAAAAGACGAACAATGAAACGGCAGACGACACTTCGTTTCCCGCATTCTAAGGGTAGGTACATGTCCACTCAGTAGGACACAAACTGTTCTTTATATCAGAGACATCATCACAGACATCATCAGAGACATTTTCTGGCAAAATAAACATTTATTCCCCATTACCCCACGTATTTATTGGCATTATTATACATTTGATATCAGACTAAATTTCCACACCGATATCAGAGGCGATAGCCGCGTTTCATTAAAATGTAAACGGACATTATTTATTCTCTGTATTTATTTTTTTATGTGCAAAGACCATACTTTATAATTTGTCAATATTTTTTTCAGGCGACGCATTTAATTAGTATAATTAAAAACAATATCAAGCCTCATTTTCATCTTAAAATTAGTCCGATACCACCGCGCGTCGCTATCAGTAAAATAAACATTACTAAATGATTCTGTTTTAGCGGGCACTCGTAATTTATAAATGTTGGAATAATAACACAACTATACACTTATTTATACACTTATTTAATCCCTATAAAGAACATGTGCCAACCGAGTGGGCATGTACCTTTTTTTTTTTAAAGTATAAACTTCCGTAATTTCAAGATCTACAAATGCCATCGTTAAAAGTTACAATGGAGCAGGGACCAATAATTCTCCCCGACTTGGTTTCTGCTACAAGCAAAATGTATAAGTAAATTAAAGTGGTTTATTATTGCATCAATCCTATTGAAAGGGCCAGACAGTTTTGACTAGTCGGACAGTAATATCTTCATATCAGTGCTTCTCAATTGATAGCTTATATTATTCCCGGCATCAGACAGTTGGTAATTGGTACAATGTACCATTTATGAAACTAGCTGGCGGCTCACCACAGACCAACAGGCCATATCAGACAGTGGAGGCTCGAACACTACCTCCCAATTCAGACGGATGCCTTCTTCATTGGGCCACGCTAACTGTACGTGTATGCACGTCTCGTTGTAGTTTACCCTTCGGCTGTAGACGAATACCACATTTCAGGTTTCTCTGGGTGAAGTGAACGTTTCACAGACTCGAAACTTACTCATGGTGATCATGGTGGTCTGGTCAACGAGGAAAGGTTCGCAAATCATGCATTTCTCCATACATATCCTGGCGTCGTCGGGAATGGTGCGGAGCTGGTGGGAGATGTAGGCTCGGCGGACGGCGGACACGTCTCGCTTATTGCGGTTGTTGACGTTGCGGAACCAACGGCCGTTGACGTCTCTACCAAATAGACCTGTTTAGAGAGAAAAGTGAACAATGTAGCTCCTAATCACAAATAACCCGATATACATGTCAGACGACCAGACAAAACCCGTGAACAGTTTCATTCATTAAATTATGTACGACAACACTGATTATACCAAACTATATTTAGCACGGTTACCATTTTGGTCATGCGAATGCTTCATATGTAATCCTTAAGTAAATGGATATATTTTGTAACGGCACGCACCGAATGACTAGTGGAGAGCTATTCAGTTATTTGTGCAGTCCGTGCTGCATTAACTAAGGACTGGCGACGTCACAGTTCGTGCACCAGCTATCGGTTTGCATACATATACACCGAATTGATGTGAAACGTCACTGGATCTTATTAGTATCGCCCTAAAAACCTGAAGTCCACAGAAAACTCCATCAAAATCGGCCATGGGAAAGAATGCCAGCATCACGTTAATGCAACGTCACAGAGCCTTGGGCATGCTTGAAGGTGGGATGAACATTTCAGCCGTAGCTCGCGCCATTGGAGCGTCTCGTAGCATCATATCGCGTCTCCAGTTTCTGTTTGTGGAAACTGGGGGTCACTGAAAGATAGAACCCGCGTTGGCAGACGAAGGAAAACGATGGCCAACGAGGATCGGACATTACGTTAACGTCAAGACTAAATCGGTTCCATTCGGCGCAGAAACTTGCAAATTTGCACACGTCTAGTTTGTGCACAGACTGTTCGCAATCGTCTCCATTCGGCTAACCTAAATGGTCGACGACCGTGTATTGGAGTGCCTTTAACGCAACGTCATCGACGTGATCGGCTGAACTGGGCTCAGTTCTCAACGTTGGAAGTCGGCATCAATGGAACATCTTGTTTACCAATGAGTCGTGGTTTACTGTTCCAATTTGCTGGACGCGTTCGTCTGGCGACGCAAAGGAGAACGGTACGACGCACAGAACATCATTCAACGGTACCGATATGGCGGCGGCAAAGTGATTGTGTGGGGCGGAATTGCTCGCAACAGTAAAACAATGCTAGTGACAATTCCAGGTACACTCATGGCTGCTCGCTACTGTGACGAAGTCATTGTGCCAGTACGTGTTCCATTATCTACGTTAACGTAATGGTGCTCGTCATCGTCACCATACAGCCGGTCAAATCGGGCTATTTGGCCGGTCAATCCAAGGTCTCGATCCCGTGTTGGTCGAGAACGTTGCTGGTGTGTCACCAGCAACGTTCTCAAACACGGGATCGAGACATTGGATCGGCCAAATATCCCGATTTATTGCAGATCGAGCACATGTGGGACATTTTGTGAATACCGTGTTCATGAACTGGATGAGGTCACCAGACATCTGTTCTTTGGAGCAGGCATTACACCCGACTGGAGGAACATTACAGAGAGGTTAAACTCATTGGAGGAATGCGATGACGTATTGCCGTAGTGGCCGCAAATGGTTGACATACAAAATACGGCCTTATTCCGTGATTTTCCAGGGTTGACCCCTATGTTGACAGACCTGTGGAGCAGCATTTGTACCATTCCGATTATTCCACGTGTATCTACTTCTACAATAAATGGTCGTGAAAGAGTCACACGCGTTATATCTCGATTTTTACTTTCCATGTAGCAAAATATTTTCGAAAATGTATGGCCGTACTAAACTTGTTCAGTATATGAATGGTGCTATGAATTTACTTCATACGTAAATGCGATGCATTAATGATAACGAGTTTCACTTACAAGCAGAATACCTGAATACATTCACGCTTTCGTGAAATCAGCTACTAATGTCGCTGGTTTTTATAGACACGAGCTCCCTCAGAAGCACAGTGTACGTGGATATTGTACACATGTGTTGCAAACTCTATATAAGCAAGTTCGTTGAACTATTGAAAGACTAGCAGCGGCATAGACACGAGCGTTGGAGGCTTAATTTTGACAGCTAAAGACGGGTGTATACATGGGAAAGGTGTATAGATAGTTGGGAAATAAGCGGAGGCCGTTTTTAAACCCATCCAGCACCCTGACAAGTGTTCACACCTACCGCCAATGCCTTTGCCGACATCAACGAAACCACCGCCGATGTCCTTGAATCCATTGTCCATGTTCTTCCAGCCGCCCTTGAACGAGTTTCCAGCACCTGTGGGTGTATACTTAAACCTTAGACCTTAGACTGCTACACACGACAATCGTCTGGAAATCTTGCCTTATTTCTCAGTTGCTTTAGAAATCTTGCCTTATTTCTCAATAAAAACATGGTTCGACAGCAACTAAGAATCATTTCCAATGGAAATAATACTGAAGTAATTATTCTAAAGTGCTGTCAAAGCATGTTTTGGAGGATGAAAATGGAAAATAAAATAAACAGCAGTCGATAAAAAAAATAAGATAGCGGTGAATTTACGCCTTCACCCCTGCATGTATAGTTTGTAACTAATAGACACTTCTATGTTGTTAAGATTAGAATTATTATTATTACAATGTCACAATATACGCCCGTCGAGGCAAAGAGTCCGACATTTAAAAATGGCCGCGATAAACATGTGTACTGAATGTGGTTACGATCGGTGTAAAGTAGAACCGTTATTGCATGTATTGCGTGGAGAATACAAAGTGCGAAACCTAAATATGGCCGCCAAGGGGAGATAAGTCATCGGAGATTTTTGAAAACGAATAGGTTTTTCATCTTGCAGCGATAAACATGTACACACCGAATTCGGTAACGATATTCGGACAAGCCGTGTCCAACTGCCCGCCCGCATAAGGTGAATACATAAAGAGTCGTTTTTTTCAAACTGGCGTATACAAATGGGTATGTTTTTTAAGAATATCCGTAAACTGTGTAGATACTGATGAAACTGCTCGTTTCGAGCCGGCTTATCTGGATCAACACATAACAAGTATACATGTTGTTGCCATATTTGATTAGATTTGATGAGTTGGTGTTTAAACGGCCTATCAAAAGACGAGGTCATTAAGGCCGGGCCAACGGGTTCGATCCCGTATGAAACCAAGTTACATTGGGAAATCCCAAAATAAAAACGGAATATTTACATCGAAAAAAAATAATACTCTACACTGAAATTAGAAGCCGATCTGGCGACGGGTCCATACCACACCAAAGCCACTTGGCCCCTCCCAGAAAATAGGATTAGGATTAATAATATTACTCATAAGGGGTATAACCACTCAACTCTCGCATACAAGAAATCCAAAGACGTATACGAGGGCCAAACCAGTAGCCCATTTCACAAATAGCAATGTATACTTTTCTAGCAAAGTATACTTTGAGGGAGAAATCTTAAATTTTAGGATAAATTTATTAATTTGTATTATACTGAATTTATTACATTATCACAGCCAATTTGGCTGTGATAATGTAATAAATTCAGTATAATAATTCTGCATACTTTTAATCAAATATATGCAGTTGTTAGTTATATATGAAATAATGCATTTCAGGAAAAATAAATGATTACTCCCTCAAAGTATATTTTGTTAGAAAAGTATACTTTGCAATGTTGCTGAAATAAGCTACTGGTCTCCCTAAGGATGAATACCGATCGGTAAATTACACATGGCTTGCTCACAACTAACCACCACCTGTATGTAGTGTCGAAAGGTTAAGATTTGAAGATTTCGTAAGCATAGGCTGTACAGAGCTAGTAGCAACAAAGATCAACGAATTGTATAGTCCTATTAAATGAATATTTAAAAAGAATGTTTATGGTATAGGCAAATCAAAGACCGGCCTATTGGGTATGAATCCAGGTAAGATGTATCGCCGAAATACACTGTATGAACCTTTGTACGCACTCAAACCACCGGGGAGATTTATGTTTTAGCCATCACTACATTAAATGGATGTCCGCGGTTATGAAGCTCTAGAAACGAGTAATTGACCGTTACAATCGGAGTCGTCATAATACAACATATTATAAATAGTAGAGTTACCAAGCAAAACATTAATTAATAAAAAATTCTGATATGGCAAGGTACCTTTAAACCAGTTGCCCATTTTATTCCAGCCGCTCCAGCCGGCGATACTGCCGCCGGTGCCCTGGAACCAGTCGCCCATGTTGCCCCAGCCCGACCAGCTGGTAAAGCCGTTGCCGAAGCCTTTGAAGAAATCGCCCATGTCGTTCCAACCAGACCAGCCCGCGATACCATTGCCCATGCTCTCAAATCCAGTTCCGATGTAATTGATGCCCGCTTTGAAAATGTCGCCAGATCCGCTGGAAATGTGAAACCAATGCAAGTA
Source organism: Conchocele bisecta (assembly GCA_029237695.1). Lineage (NCBI taxonomy): Eukaryota > Metazoa > Mollusca > Bivalvia > Lucinida > Thyasiridae > Conchocele > Conchocele bisecta. The sequence continues at coordinate 53,166,582 of CM055265.1, read as the reverse complement.
TATCGCCAGGGAACGTCTCGCCCACTGAACTCTGCGCTCGCCGCGTATGTCACAATATGAGGAGGTCCACAATTATTGATGGTCACGGTCACCAAGGTCAAGGTCATAAATAACACTGGGTGGATAACCATCAAAGTGAGTAAGCTATTGGTGAAGTTTGGCAATGCTCCGACTAACATCCACGATCAAGAAATTAAATTTGGACGTACATCAAAAATTGACAAAAGTCAATGTCACCAATGCGACCGTCAACGTAAGGACACTGGATGGATGGCCACACTATGGAACCCATTTATGAAATTTGGTAGAGATATTCAACATTCGGACGCATGTCAAATTGTCGACACCAATGTGATGGTCACGAAGGTCAGCCGAATAACACTGGTAAGTAATCCATCAATGTGAAGAAGTTATTGAAGTTTGGAAATTATCGAACTATCGGAACTAGAGATATTAAACGTTTGGATTTACGCAAGTTCAAAATTGGCATGAAGGTCAATACACCATGGTATCCGTCACACGAATGAGACATTGGGTGGATAGCCAGCAATGTGAGGAAGCTATTGATGAATTGGTAAAGGATCAGACCAACAATTCATAAGGTATTCAACATTTGGATGCATGTACACAATTATCGATACAACAAAAGGTTAAGGTCACCAAGATGGTCAATGTCACCCGAATGAGAGTGGGTAAGCTATCGGTGAAATTTGCTAATGATGTGACTGTTAAAGAGTTGACGTTAATGTCACCAATGTGAAGGTCACCCGAATGACACTGGATGGATCCTCTAAACCCAACACCCTGGGGAACCCATTGCGTCTTGATTTAGATGGTTTCAATGATATTTGCGTCATTGTCCCGTCTGTTCATAACAGAAAATGACAAAAAAAAACACATTTCACGAAATAACAAGAGCTGTACGAGAACAGCATAGCTCGATTACGAGGGTTGTCTATGTACACATAGCTTGACAAAGAAGGTGGCTGCGGCCTGCATAAAAACCTTAACCAAGGTTGACTAAAAACATCAACCAAGGGAAATTAAGTAAGTAATTCAAGGTTAAATGTAGGTCAATGTCAGATATAGGTCAGGGGTTATTGATCTACATCACTAGGAGATAAAGTTTTCCAAGTATGGTTGCTGTAGGCCCAGAAGTATTCCATATACAAACTCGAGTAAAAACCGTAACCAAGGGTAGATAACTAAGTAATCCAATGATAAAAGTAGGTCAAGGTCAAACATAGGTCTGGGATTATTGATGTACATCACTAGGCGATAAGTTGTCCAAGTATGGTTGATGTAGGCCCAGAAGTATTCCATATACAAGCTCGACTATAAACATTAAGCAAGTAATTCAAGGTTAAATGTAGGTGAAGGTAAAATAAAGGTCAGGGGTTATTGATGTACATCCCTATGAGAAAAGGTTGTCCAAGTATGGTGTCTGTATAGTATTCCATCTACAAGCTTGACTAAAACACCTAACCAAGGTTGAGTAAAAACCTTAGCCAAGGGGAATTAAGTAAGTAATTTAAGGTTAAATGTAGGTCAAGGTCAAATATAGGTCAGGGATTATTGATGTACATCACTATGAGAAAAGGTTGTCCAAGTATGGTGTCTATGCACAATAGTATTCCATGTACAAGTTTGAGTAAAAAGCTTAACCAAGGTCGAGTAAAAACCTTAACCAAGGGGAATCAAGTAAGTAATTCAAGGTTAAATGTAGGTCAAGGTCAAATATAGGTCAGGGGTTGTTGATGTACATCACTAGGAGATGAAGTTGTCCAAGTATGGTTTGTGTAGGGCCAGGAGTATTCCATCTACAAGCTCGACTAAAAACGTTAACCAAGGGGAATTAAAAGTAATTCAAGAGGAAATGTAGGTCAATGTCAACTATAGATCAGGGGTTATTGGTGTACATACCTATATGAGAAAAGGTTGTCGAAGTATGGTGTCTGGATGCACAATAGTATTCAATGTACAAGCTTGAAAAAAAAACTTAACCAAGGGGAATTAAGTAAGTAATTCAAGAGGAAATGTAAGGTCAAGGTCAAATATAGACGAGGGGTTAAGGTCAAGGTCAAATATAGACGAGGGGTTATTGAAGTGCATCACTAGGAGATGAAGTTGTCCAAGTATGGTGGGTGTAGGGCCAGTAGTATTGCATATACAAGCTTGACTAAAAACCTTAACCAAGGTTGACTAAAAACCTTAACCAAGGGGAATTAACCAAGTAATTCAAGAGGAAATGTAGGTCAATGTCAAATATAGACGAGGGGTTATTGAAGTGCATCACTAGGAGATGAAGGTGTCCAAGAATGGTGGGTGTAGGGCCAGTAGTATTCCATATACAAACTTGACGCCGACGCCGGGGTGACAACATAAGCTCTACTTATTCTTCGAATAGTCGAGCTAAAAAGGCAAATTTAACTATACTGAGCAAAACTAGAAACGTCCCTCCATGTTTAAGGAAAGATTCATCAAAAACCAAAAGGGTTACTTTTAAAAATCAAAATTGAAAAACAAGTTCATTCATTTCTGTATCAAAGCCAATAAATTGCATTTGGATATCTTGTTAAATATTCGAGAGATAACCGGCCAAGGGCGGTAGGGGTCAAAATCAAAAATCACAAAAACTCAGAAATGTGTTACTTAATGTTTAGAGATGGGATTTCAATAAGTAATGTGGCAAATTCAGTAAATCTCGTTAGTACCGAGTGTGGCCACCATTTGCATGAATGCATGCAATGATCCTACGCTGCATCGACGTGACGTAACGCAATACCAGTGCGTTGGGCAAATTCCTCCATTCCCGTTGTAACGCCCGTGTAAGATCGCGAACATTGTCAATCTGATGGTTAGCTCGTGCTTTGCGGCCCAGCTCATCCCATATGTGCTCAATGGGATTGAGATCCGGGGAGACCGCGGGCCATGGCATGACGTCGACGTTGTTTTGTTGTAAGTATTGAGTGGTGACCCTGGCTACGTGAGGGCGGGATTGTCGTGCATCAATGTCACACCAGGACCATGCTGACGGATAAATGGTAAGGCATGTGCATTTAGCACATCTGCAACATAACGTTGTGCATTGATGTTGCCCTGTACAACAACCAAATCTGTCTTCCGGTTTCCCATGATCCCACCCCAGACCATTACGCTCCCACCCCCAAACCTGTTCTTCTCAACAATGCAACAATCGGTGAATCTTTCATTTTTACGCCTGTATACCCGTAATCTTCCGTCAGCATGACTAACTGTGAACCGAGATTCATCGGTGAACAAAACTCGGTTCCAGTCGGCCCTTCTCCAGTTCAGATGACGTCGCGCCCATAACAGTCTGGCAGCACGGTGACGTTGGGTCATTATCTGACCAGTGTACGGGCGGCGTGCCCGGATTGGTTGGGCGTTACGACGTAACCGGTTGCGAATGGTCTGCCCCGAGACACCGTATCGCCTAGCAGTGACTGTGGCTGCCAATCGACGTTGACGTAAGTGCGTCAACGTAATGTAACGATCGGCTCTAGCCGTCGTTACACGAGGCCTACCAGGTCGCTGCCGGTCGTGAACAGCCCCAGTCTGCTGGTACCGGGCTGCAAGACGATCAATCGTCTTCCGACAGCAACCAAACCGAGGCGCGACCGCCCTGGCGGCCATCCCACCCGCAAGCATCCCAATTGCCTGATTTCGCTCGTTTTCGGAAAGCCGTGGCATATCGAAAACAGTGAAAAATTAAAAAAGTTTTTTAATTTTCCGAATAGCCCCTATCGCATGAATGGTACGACATGAACTGAATCACCTTATCGATGACAAGTATAGCGTGCACGTGCAAAAAGTGGAAATCAACGTTCCGGTCACTGGCCGCTATGTAAACCGTGTGTATCGGCTAAACTCTACACGATCGTATTCTGAACATCGCCACGGTTTAAAATACATGTACTTTGAACATGTGGTACATACATAGACAGAGCTACACCGGCTATAAAACAGGGACGTTTCTAGTTTTGTCGAGTATAGATTGGTCAGTAAGCGAGGCATAGAAAATACCCCCCGCGTGGGCCCAGGTACCACTAAAATATGTACAAATTTCCAAGTGTGTGGGCTCGTGACCTCGACTCTGGGATTAGCGCGAGCGGCATGAACATGAATTTGTCACAGGGTGGTAGAGGTCCATTGGAGCAATGAGTGAAATGTGAAGCAGATCCGAGCAAGGAAATAGAAGTTATAACCGATGTCTCTCTGATGTTAAGTTTTGTAAAGAGACTACCGTATAACCTCGAATTAACGCCACCGGAGGAGTTACATTATACAAAAGATGGGGGCGTTTATTAGCCAGTAAAAAAAAAAAAAAAAAAATTACCAAGGACCGCCAATTTCAAACACAAATAAGGATTTAAGGATTATTTGTGTTTGAAATTGGCGGTCATTGGTAAAAAAAAAGTTTTCGTTTTTTTTTTACTTGGGGGGGAGGGGGGGGGGGGGTCGTTTATTAGCCAGTATATATTATTTTTTTTACCAAGGACCGCCAATTTCAAACACAAATAAGGATTTAAGGATTATTTGTGTTTAAATGGCGGTCTTTTATTATTTTTTTATTTTGGGGGGGGGGGGGGGGGGGTGGGGGGTGGGGGGCGTTTATTAGGAGGGGGCGTTAATTCGAGGTTATACGGTATGTATGTGACGTTGACCTCGAGATCAGCGGGGATTTGTCACAGCATATGAAATATTAAGTATTAAGTATTTTCAATGAAAGAAATAGAAGTATGTGACCTTGACCTTGGGATCAGCGGGGGTTGGACAGTCGTATTTTTGTCACAGCACGATAGTACAACCTTAGAGAAATGCACAAATGAAATAATAAGAATTTTCAAAGGAAATAGAAGTTATAACTTATTTCTCTGATGTTAAGTTTTGTAAAGAGTATTTGACCTTGACATTGGTATCAGCGGGGGTTGGATGGTCGTGGATTTGGCACAGCATGGTAGTAGAGCCTTACAGGAATGCATGTGAATGAAATATGAAGCATTTTAGATGAAGGAAATAAAAGTTATAACAATATTTCTCTGATGTTAAGTTTACGGACTATGTATTTGACCTTGGGATCTGCGGGGGTTGGACGGTCGTGGATTTGGCACAGCATGGTAGTAGAGCCTTACAGGAATGCATGTGTGAAATATCAAGCATTTTAGATGAAGGAAATAGAAGTTATAACAATATTTCTCTGATGTTAAGTTTACGCGGACGCACCGACGGACGGACGGACGGACAACCCGACTCCAGTATACCCCCCCCCCCCCACAACTCGTTGCGGGGGGGGGGGGGGGGGGGGGTATAATACAATGTGGGCAGGTTTCGTGAAAGAGTAGGCCAACGATGTACAACGACTGCTGGCGACATTGTAGTTCTACTTTCGGCGTAGAGAAAGAGATATTTAAGTGGTTTAAGGTGGAACTAGAATAAATCAGCTAGCCGATAAATATTTCCGACATCGACAACGTCTGCTAAAAACCACGACATCACATGTACGTAATATTGCAAGCATGTACGGAACGGCAAATCTACATACAATCCAAATAATTGTGAATTGTAATCCAGGAATGCCACATAAACACAAATTAATGCTAGCTCTATTTAAAGCTCTATATTTAAAGCCAACATTAATTATTTAATTTATGTAAATTAGAGCTAGCAATACTTAAATATTTTGAGTTTTATGCAAGATTTGGATTTCCAAGAACGCCAAATCTACACAATTCAAATAATTAATGCGAGCTCTAAATAGTAATGCTAGGTCTAAATAGTTGATGGTAGGTCTAATTTAATTTAGAGCTAGCAATAATTATTCGAGTGTATGTAGATTTGGCAGTCCATACATATGACCCGGACAATACACATTATAATTGAAGGGGTCGCATCGCTGGAATAAGCGAGGAAGTCCTAGAATACTAATTCTGAACACGCCAATCATTCCAGGTTCCATTCCGCTATAAAAGGCACAGCAAATCGTTCTGCGAAGTTCACTTATTAACGGAACGAGCCTTGGTTTTGCGATGGAATGACGAAAAACGCATTACTATCTATGGCAGTGGACTGGCTTACCCTTGACATTGTGACTGTGCGCACGACATGCAGCTGTCCCGCGTGTCGTTGATGGTCCTGGCGCAGGTCGTCATGTCCGTCTCCAGCTGGGCCAACATAGGCATCGTGGCGTTGTAATCTATAGACACCTGCATGGCCAGCGCAGTGCGGAACAGGTTCTGGAACGCTGGGGGAATAATTGTTATTGCATAGGCAACAGATTGCACTATATCACTGCACCATGTTCGGTAAAACTGCGCAATAGCATTTACATTTAGCGCACTAAAATAAACGTGCAGCGCGTTGTCGTTCACAATTCGCTATATTGTTATTGATGGACAATTCAACAATACGACACAAATATTGCCATAAACTTACCTAATAAAGTGTATTAGCAAAATTAATAGATCACTCCACGTACGAAGTAGAAAGTAAAGAACGCTTCAAACGCACATTTGCCATAACAGCAAGCTAAGGGTTAAAAAAGGCAATATATTGGATGGCTCGTTCAGGCTCTACACTGGTCACCAGTGTATCAATGTGTTATGATGATAATTTAACTAGATGATGGGTCACATTTTACAATTTGAATATGTATGCGTATTTTAATCTCGAAAAATGTTTCTGTAGATGTATTTTATTATATATTCAGGACCAAACAAATATATCATTCTGGATAAAGTTATGAAGGTGTAATATTTATAATGGGTCTCAAATATGTGGTGATAACAATGCCACATATAATCTCTAAGTTTGCATCTCTACATATGTTATACAAGCCAGGTAATACGTCTCGTTCTTTGTTCCGCGTTTGCCATTTCGCAGTTAGCCCATGTAATGACCCGTTTTGACGGTAATATATTGGATTACTTATTGATATTACAAAGCCCGAGTGACCACACCTTTTGTCTCCGCCCAGACTGAATGTTCCTGCATGAAATATGGTTCCGCCTGGATTGCCTTTGAACGGACAAATGTCATTGGTGGAAACCCACCAAATTATTAATCCTCACATGTTTGCAATATTCATACTAACATTGTGAAAACTATACTGGCAGTTAATGAAAGGTCATTGTAGTGTCAATACCTGGAGTTGCAAATGTTTATGCGGAATTTCCGTCACTAGAATTGACTATTGTTATTCATATTTTGGAACATATTAAAAGTTTAAAGCAACGCGACTTCAACCGTGTAATAATTATAGCCACGTTCATAATAAATGAATCTACAGAACAATGATATTTTCGGCTACAAGATAAAAAAAAGCTCCAATTAAGAAACGTATTTAGTTCCACTAGTGGCATTAGCATTCCTGTAGTGGGAATGGTACAGAGTCGTCCCGCAGGGGACGCGAATTGTTAAATGGAGGGATCAAATTAATAAACAAGAGTGCCGCAAGTCACAAAATACGTCCGTCGAATATGGGCCAGACAGCGAAGATGCAGAAATGGAAGCCGTCACCAAGGACAGAAACATTAATGAGAATTTGAAAGTCTATAGCATTATTTCTTCTCCTTGTGCTAAACATGTATACTAATTTAGGCAGAGATAGAAAAGTAGAGTGTAAAGTAGAAATGATAGGGAATTGGATACAATAATGTAGAAAAAATGGCTAAGTTAAAAAGGTAAAATTTGTTAAAACATTTTTGTGGCATAAAAACACTAAGGTGCACATCTTCAGTACCTGTAGAAGACGTGTGTATATATAGTTTCAGAACGATCGACTGAACGGTTTCGGAGGAGTTGGTGCACACGAAACTCTGTACCGTATATAGAATTGCATAGAAAAATGTAGTAAAAATAAATGTAGTTAAAAAGATGATATTTTTGTTAAAAAATATTTTTCGGCTTAAAAACACCAAGGTGCACATCTTCAATATGTGTAGAAGACGCGTGAATAGTTTCAATTCGATCGTCTGAACGTTTCGGAGGAGTTATGTACAAACTATACTGAAAGGATAAAGAAACGTAGGGTAAACATTTGAGGCGATTTAAAGTGATGTGTTTGCCGTTACATACAATATGTTATACGAGTATTAAAAAAACATCTTAAAACACATTACCAAAATGTAATTGAATCACAATTGACGGTACCCCCAATATCGCACAGTGAAATCCACTGTTTTGTCGGTATCTCGTATGCCCCCCTCGCGCATCTGTTACAGCCCTGATTCTCTTGTGCATGGAATTCATCAGTGCATTTATCCTTATTGGGATATTGTTCCACTCTTCCAACAATGCAGTCCTTAGTTGGTCGAGATTAGAAAGGGTATTCCGACACCCCCTTATCCTCCTGTCAAATTCGTCCCACAGATGTTCGATCGGGGACAAATCGGGACTACGCTGGCCAGTCGAGTGGGTTAAGGTTATGGTCAGCGAGAAAGTCTTGACAAACTCTGGCTACATGGGGCCGGGCATTATCATGCTGGAAAATTAGTTGACGCTGTTGCACAAATGGAACAACCGGGCGGAGGATTTCATCCCTATAGCTTACGGCGGTTAAATTCCCGGCTACCACAATCAACGGTGACTTTACCCCGTGAGATGTCCCTCAGACCAGACCATAACCGAGCCACCCCCAAACCTATCCCTCTCAAGAACGCAAACGTCGGCGAAGCGTTCCCACGACGTCGGTATACACGACGTCAACCGTCCGGACGAAAAAGAGTGAACCGGGATTCATCTGTGAAAAAGACTAGTCTCCATTGCCTCATTGGAAATCGTCTGGGAGCATGTGCCGCCAACCAAGCCATACGACGCGCGCGACGTGCACGAGTGAGATGCAGACCAACGTAGGGACGACGTGCTCGCAGACCAACCTCGCGCAATCGATTTCTTACAGTTTTGGGGTGAATTTGGCGATTATGATTGCCTACCGTGTTAATAGCGGTTTCAGTGACAGTAACGTGGCGATTACGTAGATGGGCGAGACGAATGGCCTGTCTTGACGTCCCGATCTCGGTCGGTCGGCAACCCTTCCGGTCTCTCAGACGACGGACAAGACGTTGTATGGTGGAAACATTCACACCGAACTGCATAGCAATCTGCTGTTGCGTTTTTTGAACTTGCATTAGCAATGCAATTGCCCGACCCCTCTGTACTTCCGTCAGACGTACCATGATTGCGAGGGCTATAAATTCAGTGTAAATAGCGGAAAACGATGTGCATACCTCAAGCGTATCAAGTGGTACGACAAAATGTTTTGACGAGCTTATCATGCTGCACGTGTTTTTGGCTTTGTATCACTTTGTCTATGTGGTACGGTGCATTACACGGTCGAGTAACTTTAGGCACCGGTTTGAGTGCACAGTGACCAAGATAGTGGTTTTCATAATTGTAGGCCAAGCATTTAAATGGTTTTCATAATTTTAGGCCAAGCATTTAAAAAAAGTATTGCGTATATTGTTAGCCTGCGTTTCTTTATTCTTTCAGTATATGTACCGTATACTGAATTGTATAGAAAAATGTAGAAAAATAAGTATGTTAACATTGTTACAAATATTTTTTCGGCATAAAAACACCAAGGTGCACATCTTCAATATGTGTAGGAAGACTTGTGTATAGTTTCAGATCGATCAACTGAACGGTTCCAGAGTTGGTGTACACGAACTATGCACTTTTTCGGTCAACCGCATGTCGTATAAAAATAATTATACGCGACGCCGCTGCGGGTCTCCGTAAAATGGCGTATTACTACTTACTGGTTAGCCCAGGGCCTTGTAGCTGCATAGTGGCCCGTCGGTACGGCAGACCGGCGTTAGCCGAGGCGAGAAATAGCAACAGAGCAATGTACCACATGATCACCTGGAAAATTAAGACTAGTTGACGTTAATAATGCACCAATTGAGGTATTGTAGGACCGTGGCAAAAGGATGCGAATAGATAGAAGTATGCACGTGGATGAAATGCTAAAGAAACCTTCGTATACGAGGAAGTTCATGTTGGTGCATAATATGGTCTTAGAAACTGCGCGGAAATTGTTTAGCAGTGCGGTTATTTGGCCCCTTCATATAGTAGAGGTCAAATACAAGAATCGTGCCTAAACAATAAGTTCAAAGCATTTGCCTTACAAAAAAAAAAAACGGACGACGGAAAAAGCGGCGACAATAGTCGCACCTCTGCTAAAGCAGGCGCGACAAAAACGGGCGTTGCCGATGTAATGATTATGAAAATTCAGTAGGAATTTTAATTGTTTAAACTTAATCAACTATCAATTCCGAAACACCCTTTTCACGAATTAGAAAGTAAAGATGATAGCATTTACATTCCGCAAAGTAAAATATAGAAAAAAAACATGCAGGGCGTTGATATTCATACTTCGCTATATTGTTATGGAATGACAATTTTACAATACGACATAAGTAATGCCATACTACTACTCCGTCATAACTCTTATGTAATGCAGTGCAACGTAATTCGAGTTGAAAGTACTCTAAAACTATAATTAAGGCCAAAATAAACTTTACAGTATATATAAAAAAAAAATGTTCGATATTTTCAGAAGTATGGATAAATACCCGATCTTCAACTACTGCACCAAAACCAACGGACACATAATGCAAGAGGCAACTGATATTGAAAGAGATCCGCACGGAAAAGTCAAAGCAGTGTTGAACAACGTTGTGATCACAACACAATGTCTACGTGGTAGTAACGCCAATAGGTTATGCCCTGTCCATCTCCGCCCAGACATCCTATAGAGCAGGTCCGAGATGAGCCGGTACGATTTCTGTGAATACCAAAATCCACCCGATAATGTCAAGACTGCTCGAAATAGCTCATGAAAAATTGACTCGACGCGTCATGCGGTCATGTGTACATTGAATGTGCAGACGTTGCTAAACATTGATCAACACCCAGAGTGGGCACAATAGGTACTGAATACCGTCAATCATTGTGATCAATGTAGACTATTTTATGCTCTGGATAATCCAATATGGACTAGGAAAGTTTCGAAATTGTGATCCGTTTACTGCCAGTTTTTTTAAATTAAGGGTGTTGAATTGTCATTGTTTACACAATCTCTGAAACGCATGCATATAATGTTCATAGGCACTTTGTGGTATGAACGTCAAAACGTTCTTTAAATCATACCCAACTTTACTCTTATATTAAATATCTACAAGGTAGGACACTCGCCATCTTTTCAACCAACGGAAGTGGTACTAGTGTACCTTGGGCCAGGCTCGCCGATTCAGTAATTGTAACGCGCGAAAAGGCCAGGACCCTGCTGGAGCCGGCCTTCATGCGCGTTACAATTACTGGATTAGAGAGCCGTGCCCAAGGTAAATAATCCACATCCGTTGGTTGAAAAGATGGCGATTGTCCTACCTTCCTATTTAATATCAAAATACAATTGGCTACGATTTACAGAGGTTTTTCTCGTTTATACTACAAAGTGCCTGTGATAATGTTTGGTGCAGTAGTTGCAGATTAGATTCAGCATTAACATTGTACATCAGGTTTTTAAATACTTGTTCACGAAATATCGAACCATTTATATACTATAAAGTTTATGGACTTTAAGTACGGAAGCCCATTGCCACTTCTCTTTTGTTTTATCGTTTCATGAATTTTCGAGATGTTTTCTTGAAAATTCAAGGAAAGATATGAAAATTCAAGAAAACATCTTGAAAAAATGGAAATTAAAAAAAATTGAAGTGGCCCTAATGGGCTGCTGTACTTACGTATTCAGTTTACTAGTTCATCTGTCTTTTATATTATATGTATCCTCGTTTATCATGTTTATAGTGGAGAAGCGGCCATTATAGAATATGGTCACAATAACAGCACGTTCGATCATCGCGTTAGCGAATACAACGGGAATAGAAGGATAATCCAGGCAAGTATATTGACATGTTTAGTATTGGTCTAAGATTGCCAACAGAACTGCGAAGTATTAAACCGCTTGCTCATCACTAAATGTCGGGACAGAATGGCTGTCATTGGGACAATAATTTATAACTTATAAGTTCCGGGTCTCGGCTATAAATAATGATACAGATAATATACAAGACGGATGAAATAGTCATCCGTAGAGCCGAGATTATCATAGAGCTAGTACATTATAATCACCATTCCCAGATTCTACCATAGGCACTTACTTTGTGGCCTTTGGATTTTGCAAGAGCAACAATACAACGTACATAGAAATATCGAACTTACTTGTAGTCCTAGTCAATCGACGAACGTGTCTTTCATATACGGATGAAGATCTGCTACACCGGCTCGTCGGATCTGTGTTATATACACAGCATAGTTCGTCTTTCCCGTGCTATGTCAGCGAGCCATACAATCACCACGTGGATGTCATTCCACGTGCTATGCGATGAGCGGGGCTCTTTAGGTAGTATTCGAGCGACTTTTATGATGATATTATAATTGTATTATGTACAATATATTCCGTGACCGTGTAACAAGCATGCCACATTTGAGTAACTTATATACTATTTATTTCCTTTACATTACAAACATTACAGAGGTTAGCATACATAGGTTATTCTAACAGGAGTAAATAAGTAACATGTGAATAAAGTATGGAATGGTGATGACAAATATATAGCGATGAGAACACACGTACCGGTACATACAGTGCTAAATTACAAAATAATATTGGACACAAAATAACCTGGGCCAGGTTGTTCAAAACACCAGTTAGCTTAACGGACTGTTAAATCCTTACGGACTGTTAAATTCTTAACTGAATGGTTAAAATCTCTGTTAAGCTTTCGCCAATCCAATAGCCTGGATTTTTTTTCAAAAAACCTGGCTAAAAAACGGAATGTATATATTGTTTATGAATGTTTTCTCAGTTGTCATCAAAGTGTATGTTGTTACCACTCAGTTGAACCGAGTTTCAATTCTTATATCTTTTATTTAATTAAATATTTTGTTAATAAAATAATGCCTGTGATAATGTCATGTCATAAATACTCTACATGAATACTAACTATTTTGATAAGAAAAATATAAAAATACATTTATTTTATAATGAAACATTCTCCCTCCAAGTACACTTAGCTAAAGTAATGCACTTAGCGATTTTGATGACATCCGCTACTGAATCTACTATATATATATATGAGACACCCCATGCGAGTTTGTACCTTCGGATATTTGCGTAATTCCATTAAATACGTTTACAAAATTTACAATAGTTTTCAAGTTGACACAATTTTCAGAGTACATGCGGAAAATTTTGTCAACTTTTGACGCCATAATTGTAATTTTTGTAAACGTATTTCATGAAATTACGCAGATGTCCGAAGGTACAAAATCACATGGCGTGTCTCATATATAGTCATATCCTCCCACATATTGTGCGATTCTCTTATCCAGTAGCCTATTTCACCAACATTGCAAAGTATACTTATCTAGCAAAGTATACTTTGAGGGAGTAATCATTTATTTTTCCCGAAATGCATTATTTCATATAGAGAACTAACGACTGCATATTGTTGATGATTAAAAGTATGCAGAATTATTATACTGAATTTAGTACATTATCACAGCCAAAATTTATCCTTAAATTGAAAATTTCTCCCTCAAAGTATACTTTGCTCTATAAGTATATTTTGCAATGTTGGTGAAATAGGCTACAGATGTTTGTGTCATATTGTAGAATTGGCTCTCAATAACAATATAGCGAAGTATGAACGTCAACGTCCTGGAGGTTGTTTTTCTATATTTTAGTGCGCGAAGCGTAAATGCTCTTACGCACATTTTTACTGTGTATCGTGGATGCAGTGATATAGTGCTACCCGTAATCGTGAGTTGTCCGTTTGCATTGAAATGTTTTATCAATAAGATGGACATACAGTACCCACAAATGATAAATATATCGTCCCAATATTGCATCAGTCCAGTGATAATGCGAGGCATTTTTTAACAAAAATAGTGGACAGATTTTCAAAATTTAACTTTTGTTTTCTTAGGTAGATCATTTTTTTGACACCTCCCCCAGCTGCTCCCACAGGTTGAAGTGACGGACCATGGTATATAAATACATGTTTACGTTAAATTACCATAGACGTAATAAAATCAATAGTTGACCAAATTTCACGAAATAAATAGAAGGCGCATTCGTAAACTTTGTTACAATTTAATATTGTCGAAAAAAAAGAAAGTGTTTGCATTGTTTATATAGTTTCGAGAAACAGACCATAGTAACATCCCCATCCAATGTATCTGTCTAATTCCGGCGTCTGGGGCGGCAGAGACATTTTGCTGAATTAATAATTGAATGTATCGCATAAAAATGACATTCACAGTACAGTGTAATAACGCAGTGTAATAAATATAAACGAGACCGCTGCAGAAAACATGTGAAGTGATCGGTACACTTCAGTGTATGATGTTGTGCTTATGCAATACATATAATCTAACATGTGTGTTCATTTAATACTCTACAATGTATTTATTCAATTCGTTGACTGACGGCATCATAAACTCGGCACAGCGTATGATGCGGTGAGGCCGATTTTTTGCTGTCAATTTTTCTGATATACAAAATTAATGTATATTAAATATACGAGTTGCCAAATCGAACATACCATGCCTCTAGTACATGTCTAAATTGGTTCTTGTACATGAACCTGCAAGCAAATGGATTGTACATCACCCACGTGCAGGGTTAGGCTGTCGACGCAATCTTACAAAACCCGGCTTATTTATAACTAAGGAGCCCCGCAGGGACGTATATTTTTTTTGTTTTATTAATTCGTTCCCACGAAATAACAATTCGTTCCCTCAATTTAACAATTCGTTCCCACGAATTAACAATTCGTTCTGTCAATTTAACACGGGAACGAATTGTTAATTCGTGGGAACGAATTGTTAATTAGAGAGAACGAATTGTTAAATTGAGGGAACGAATTGTTATTTCGTAGGAATTAATTAATAAAAAAATCCATGTCCCCTGCGGGCTCCGTATGTAATAACAAAAGAACTGTTGGGTGTATAATTTATGTTTGGGATTTTCAGCCTACGTCAGCGCATCAGCGTAATCATAAGGCGTAAACCAAAAAAATGTTTGTTTCCACTAACCCGACCGACCCTATTTTGTCCCGCCGACCCTACACTTTTTTTCGTCATATCGGTAATTGTTTTGATAAAAACAGTATATTTTCACTAACCCATAGTGGGTTAACCCTTCCTACGCTGTTGACGGAAATTTCCGTCCGTTGTTTTTAATTTTTGCTTTAATTCTTAACAAAAAAACCGGTTTTGACAGCACATGAGAATCGTCTCCACTGGAGACGATTCTCATGTGCTGTCAAAACCAAGTTTTTGTCGAGAAATATTGAAAATAAAACATTTCCAGCAGACGACAACATTTAATTCAGCGTAGTAAGGGTTAACATATCCAGTACAAAAAGTGTGTCGTGAATGGAAATAAAAATTCGAGAAAAAATTTTTTTCGCCTACCTACCTACCCTATTTTTTTTCCAGGTGTTAGTGGAAACAAACAATTTTGTTGTTTTGGCCTAATATGATACGTCTGCACACTGTTCGCCATTTATTCAGCGAAAAGATAAAATGTGTGATCATTCAACAAATTATCTAATGGGTCCGATTCGTTCCGTTTTTCGCATCATTTTCTTTATTTTGTCTATATTGAAACCGAACAAAACTGCGATGATTTACGTAAATGATGTCGAAAGTTAGCAATAATGTCAACTTTAGACGTCATTGATATAAGATACTCCAGATCATGGAAAACAATGCTAGAATATGCTCGTATGCGAAGATGTTAAATTAAGGTACCTGCCCACTCAGTAGGCACATGTTCTTTATAGGAATTACATAAGTGTATAATTGTGTCACTATTCCATCAGTTCTAAACATTTACGAGTGCCCGCTATACAGATATAATTATTTAGTAATATTTATTTTACTGGTAGTTACTCGCGGTGGTATCAGGCTATTTTCATATGCAAATGAGGCATGCTATTTTTAAATTATTTATATTAATCAAATGCGTCACCTGAACAAATTATATTTTCGACAGATTATAACGTATGATCATTGCACATCAAAGAAATAAAGACGGAGAATAAATTGTAATATCCGTTAACATTTTAAGGAAACACGGTTATCGCCTCTGATATCAGTGTGGAAAATTACGTCTGATATCAAATGTATAATAATGCCAATCAATACGTGGGATAATGGTGAATGAATGTTTATTTTGCCAGAAAATGTCATATATACAGAATATACCAAATGATCTGTCTCCCTAATATATAACCCGGCACATGGTTCCCCAGCTTTAAAATGCACATATCCAGACCAAAATGCTACTCGACACAAAGAGGGGCGAGTGTGTTTGCGGCCAGTGTAGCCCCATATGAGCCTGCGTGTCCACGCTGTCTAATCAGTGATTACAATGTTCGCTATTGCATTGAGAAAGCATTCGTGGTTTCGCTAGTGAAATATGTAGCACCCGGCGCACGCCCCCCCCCCCCCTATTTTTCGGGCAATGGTCATTTTTTTGTAAAGCCAAAAGCGCAAAGTAGCAGCCCAACACAGTCAAATAACGTAAACAAACGTTATCTCCTTGTGTGACACACATATATTTTCACACTATCCGCTTTGCTAAGGGTAAAGACTGGAGAACCGATTTTTTTTCACAAAAAAGTCCAATTGTTGTCTATTTTGCTTCGTATTTTGCTTTTATATAGCCCTGATGTGCCGGGAAATTGTCTCAAATTATATTGTTTTTCTTCAAATTTTGCCCCCCCCCTTTCTCAAATTCCTGGATCCGCCCCTGAAAGCCAACGGAAGTTGGACTCCTACTTTGTACCCGAGTAAATTATATTTTCATATGTGTACATATTCATCCCCCACCCAAAAAAACACATATACAGCCCCCCACCCCGATGTGAAAAGTTAAACTTGAAAAATGATTTAGGGACCTGGCTTGCACGTCTACCCACCACAACACGCATCTTGGCCAACACCCCCACCCCCTGGCCAAATTGTTCAATCATGCATGTGGACATAGTCGACATAGTCATTTTTACACCCCCACCACCCGCCGCAATATGGCTGGACAAAAACAAAAAATCACATCTTGCACCACCCCCCCCCCCTGGCCAAATGTTTCATGCATGTGGACAGTCATTTTTACACCCCCACCACCCGCGACAATATGGCTAGACAAAAACAAAAAAAAACACATCTTGGCCCACCCGCCCTGGCCAAATTGTTCACGCATGTGAACAGTCATTTTTACACCCCCACCACCCGCCGCAATATGGCTAGACAAAAACAAAAAAACACGTCTTGGCCCACCTCCCCTGGCCAAATGTTTCACGCATGTGGACATAGTCATTTTTACACCCCCACCACCCGCCGCAATATGGCTAGACTAAAACAAAAAAACACATCTTGGCCCACCTCCCCTGGCAAAATATGCTGACTCGTTTCATAAATCTCATATCAAATGGAAACTCGTTTGAGATCCTCTATGTATTATTTCTCAAATAAATGAAATCATGTGTGATTTCTGGCTGTAAGTCGCCCTGTGTTACAAAAAGAACATTCGGGTTATATGTCTACGATTCACGATGTCATTCGTGTTTGGGAGTCACTGACGCTGCCAAGCTTGCTGATTACAATTAGCATATCACAAGAAAATTATTTGTGGATGTTTTGCTACGATAGATGTTACGCATGGTGTTGCAATTGCTACCGGCAATGCACGTGACGTAATTTTCACAACGTTAGATACGTTACATGTAAGAGGGGCATTCCATACGTATTGAGACTTTTCCTCTAACTCAAAGATCGTTTGGAAGATAACATTGAAAAACAGCTGAAATGAAGTATCATCTTTTATGAAGAAGTCTCCAAAATATATTAAGAATCTTATGCACACTTGCGCAAGGTCTATAACGCTGGAGCGCAAGGTCGATAACGCTGGAGCGGGGGCCGTGTGCGCGACTTTACAACGTCAGATACCTTTGAGACCTCCAGGGTCCGAGATTATAAAACTGTCCGCGTACGTTTTCCATTCTCATGCTCGAAATCAGCCAATTTGATTGTCAAAGACTGAGCACAGCTTAGTCATCGACCAATCAAGTTCCCACAATTCCAACATGAGAATGGAGGATGTACTCAGAATGTTTTATAATTACGGACCCTGACCACCGCAAATATTCGAACCTGACGTCGTAACGCCATAAACATGGCCCCCATTCCAACGTTATTTACCTTGCGCGAGTGTGCATACTTTTCTTAATATGTATGCGAATAACGTGAAGGTTAGAGATTTGGTTCATAAAAGATGAAACTTCGTTTTGTCCGACTTTCAAGGTTATATTCCAAGCGATCCTTGAATTAGAGGAAAAGTCTCATTACTTCTGGAAAGCCCCTCGTACATCGTCGGTAAATTGTGCGCAGTTCATCATCATATAAATCCATGCA
Source organism: Conchocele bisecta (assembly GCA_029237695.1). NCBI lineage: Eukaryota > Metazoa > Mollusca > Bivalvia > Lucinida > Thyasiridae > Conchocele > Conchocele bisecta. The sequence continues at coordinate 53,148,078 of CM055265.1, read as the reverse complement.
TCAAAATTGTGCTGCACTTACCGGTATGTTCTTGGCAACATGCATCTAATTTCATGGTGACAATATTCAAACGTATACTATTCTAAAATGTTGTGTTTTCATAATGTGCCTAAAATCAGAGTTTAAGCATCAGCAATACGACGAACTTGAGTCTCGGACAACTCCTATCACGATTCGTGATAAGAGTTGTCTGAGACGCAAGTTCGGGTCGATTTCCTTGGAGGAGTGTTGAAAGTCATTTTCTACGATTTTCTAACGAGAGGGGACACCACTCTCTTGCACTCCCCGTCTCCAGACTTCGGCTGTCGGCATCTACCGTTGGTAGACGAACCCCGCTGGAAAATTCCTGGCGACGCCTATGGTCACCTACAGCTATATACACTCAACCAGGTTTAGAGAACGCCAAATTTAGATAAACTCAAATTTTACATACACAGTATCTTGGAGGGATTTATTACAAGGAATATTTCCTCCTAGATGTTCGGGAGACGTAATTGACGTCACATATTGACGTCATTTCCGGAGATGTAAACAATTCATACGCTAACGTCAAAATTGTAAATTGTGACAACGATATAAGCTGGTCTAGGAGCAAATTTCACATTTTTCGAAGAGCATACAATTTATTCCACTACCATTAAAGGAACCATATATGTTTTTATTCGAATCGACTGTGTATACCGCCGATATTACCTGCATATTTTGTTATCGAATCGATGCTAATTTAGCGTAATAAACGACTAATTTCAGCACTTGTTATGTCAAGTTTGACGTGTAAGACGTAACATCGGCATGGTCGCGTTTTTTCATGAAATATTCCTGTATTTTTTTATTGTTTTTTTGTTTGCTGAAATCGTGTGGAATTTTACAAAAAGTGTTTGTCGTCATTGGACTGCCGCTGTGCGGCAGGCCAGACTGGGTTTACGAAAGTATTATGTAACATTTTATCCATGGTATATTTATACTACATTTTTTTTGAAGAGCGGCGTTTTCCATTTTGACTGTTCTGAATAATGCAGAACAAAATCGACAGGGATGTCGGAAATGAAAAAAAACGTTGTCTTAATTCATTGCATGGGAAGTTTATGCCATTTGCTATATAGAATATCTTAGACAAGTAACCATTAATATATCTATTGACATCCGGAGTTCCATTATTGATTATTGCATCGCTGTCCATGCGTTTTGTTACCTCGCTAAGCCACGCCCCTTGACAACAATAATTGCAACAGTAATTTGGGAACAACCATTATGACGCCAGGTGCGCTGCTAAAACTTAAAATAGTTCTCCTAAAATGATTTAATATGCTGGTACCCGTCCTACAATACGTTGCTCTCTAAATTGGTTCCATGTCCCTAACAGTGTTGATGTAGATTGATGCCGCCTTTTCTGTTGCGCCATGTTTAGGTTAAAAGACACCAAATAGTTTTACTGTATAAGTTAACCGAATCCCAGCGAGTCTTTCCTACTTTCACTATTCGTATGGATGTTGTGGGACCAACCTCGTCATGTCCCCTAATATTGTTTACATTATTTGGCCACGAAAACTCTGTTTACATCATGTGACCAACAGGCTCAGTGTTTTCTTTTAAATGCTTCAAATATTCTGAAAACTGGTGTTAAAAACGCCCCAACAACTGGGTAGTAATGGATCAAGATTTGCAAGCAAACTGTGTCTGTGACCTTAAAACACCCGGACTATTTGTTATGCCGGACTACGTTTGCATACTCAAGTTATCTAACCTTAAACCTAGAGTGCTACATGCCAGGTTATAATATAGGGAGACATGTTTTTCTTTATTCTTTCAATCTGACATTTTTCTGGCAAAATGAATATTGATTTACCATTACCAGACGTACTAATTGACATTATTATACTTTTTATATCAAACGCGAAATGCCAGTTTGATATCAGGGGCGATAACCGGGTTTCCTTAAAATGATAACTGAGGCAACTATTTATTCCATTTATTTATTTATTGATGTACAATATCATACTTTATGATATGTCGATAAAAATATTTATTCAGCATTTAGTTGATATAAATAATTAAAACATACTGCATCATTTGCATATGGAACTAGCTTGATACCACCACGAGTCTCTAAGAGTACATTAAAGATTACTAAATAATTATATCTGTGTAGCTGGCACTCGTAATTTTTAAAAGTGGTTGACTAGTTGCAATTATACACTTATTTAAGTTCCATAAATAAAAGGTTGTACCTACTAGATGGGACCACAGCTTCAACAATAATTAAATCTATATTTTAATTAGTCAAGATCCAGAGCAGAATGGGTGCAGGTTATTGGAAATTAGGTCCCACAACATCTATAAGAAAGTCAGCGAGTGAACTGAAAGCAAGTTATTAATAGCAACGGCAATGCTCAACATTATGTGTAAAATAGTTGGCATGCCCTACTTTACTTTTGAAGAGAACAAATTGCTGTTATTGAGACGCCCCCCGTATCGTGTACCACGCAGTCGCAATGCGACGTCGAAGGCCATTTCTTTTTCATATTGTGGTTTACGGGCGATTTTCGAAAAATTACCCTCTGGGTGAACGAAACAAAATTCATGAAAACATTTTGCCGTTCATGCAGCATACACGTATGTAGGCCTACGCCCAGTCATAATTTTGAAAAGATTTCACATAATATTATGTCACACCTCCAGAGTTCCTGTTGGGTATGCAATTTGGATTACTCGGTTTGTATCCCTATTCTGCAAAGTGCCGATTGATTTTGGCCAAATAAACATACTAAAAATATGAAAATTTCCCCGTTTTTTTTCTTCACATTACGAAAAACCTATGCTGCCAAAAATATTTTTTGAACAAAATCGATCAAATATTGATTTTATGGGCATCATTCTCTATGGGAGATGTGATCTATAAATAAATTTTCTTCCATAATTTTTGTTTTACTGGGCGACTTTCACATAATAATTTTGTGTTGTTAGATCATTTCCGAGCTATCTCGCTAGGTTTCGAGATTAATTTCTGAAACAAAAAGGTTTTTCGTATTATCCATCGGCGCTTTCAGGAAGTAGTGTTCGCTGTTGAAGTGCATGTGTCCAGTCACTGCATTTACTGTACTGTCGTATTTCCGAAGATCGTAAAGTTGACAAACGATTCATTGTATTTAATTTGGTGTATGTCCTGAAACGTTTGTCAGCAAAGATATATATGCATTCATATATTCAGTATATTCAACGAACATAACTTTACCAGTTTGGATAGCATTACATATCATGAGCTAGAGTTTTTGTGCCATCATATCTTCTTATTTTCTTGTAGTCATATATACAATAGTAACTTTAATTTCATGTATACTGTGTATTTCGTTGTAATTAGTTTGTCATTATCGTATGATATATTATTCGTTTTTGATTGCCTTGTATGTTGATGTCCTTTGAAGCATGATGGCGAGGTAAACTGGAGGTTTGCGGAAGTCACAATACAAAGTAATTAGGATAAATTACTAGACGTAGAAAACCACATAAGAAGGGCCAAAGAAACAAATGTGTATGTGGGCATTGCTCATATTGGTCTTTATTAACTGTATGAACTGTATGTATGAACTTTCAGCATTACTATTTGTTGTTATTCTCTTTGGCAAACGATTCATTGTATTTAATTTGGTGAATGTCCTGAAACGTTTGTCAGCAAAGGTATATATGCATTCATACATTCAGTATATGCAATGCATATATATCTTTACTGACAAACGTTTCAGGAGATACACCAAATTAAATACAGTTTGGATAGCATTACATATCATGATAATGTAATATGCTAGCGGGCGACTTTAATTAATACGGGACGAGTTGACCGAATAGCGGACGAATTGATTTGCGGAAGATTTGACTTGTATTCATTTAATTTCAATGTTCTTTCGTCGACTATCTTCATATTATTCAAATACTTAACTGTACGACACTTTAGAACGCTGTAGCTACCAATCGGCCTGCGCATCCGCGCTATTTGATCAGGGATGTCATTGTTTGACAGTCGGCTACTGCAATACGGTTACTATCATGGGCATACATATTTGATCCAGAATCCAAGAAGATTGTGAATATTGCGAACATGTTGAAGTTGAACTACAGTACAGGGGCATACTACTACAGCAATGATGATGATGGTTCGGTACCCCATCCTGTTGGTGGGAAGTTTGTCTATTGTGATATTCGATACCCGAACGGCTCGACCAATGTTTCTGTACTTGTACTGAGCTATGTCTGGACGGTTTTGTCTATTCAGTGTAAGCTCGCTGTGGTTTTTCTCTGGGCACTTCGGCACTTGGGGTTTCCTCCACATTAACAACATGCCACGGCCGCCCTGCTGACTCTGTGCCAGCTTGCTGGTCGTCTGTACATACCAAACCCCGTTTTTACCAGAGCATCTGGTTATAGGAAGATCTCCATCCAAATCAGGACAAAACGCCTTCACCACATGGTGTGATCTTATACATATCCGAATTCTCCCAAAGTTAACAGATTTGTTTGTAAAACATAATCACTGAAATTGCTATATTTACTATTCGTCGTAACAAGTGAGTATTTAAATTTAACAATTAGTGATAATTGGAATGAAGAACGCGACATTCACTGAAATTAGACAATGACATTTAAGGACTATTTTCACCGGTCATGGATGTCTGGAACAAAGACAATTCGATCCCAATTACAGAAAAGGCTAAGTCTCACAAAATGGTTGGCTCCGATTTGCTGATTTCAGCTAGACTCGAAATCACTTTCCCAACTGGCTGTAAGTTGTAACAGTTTTGCAACGGGCTGTAGTCTAAACTTAGAACAAAGACAGTTTCCGCGTTTACTGTAACACCCATTAGCTCAAAGTACTAAAAGTACTGAGGTTATCTCTAGAATGGGTGAATCTAAACAATATCTAAATATATTCACAGGAATATACACGGAACTAGGCAATATAGCTTACTAGTAGTTAAATGTTGCCAAATAATGGTATGATAGTGGCGTATTTAGGAAATAATTTAACACACAAAATGGCTAAATCATTTAAGTAAAAAATGTACGTCAATGTCACATGCCATAATGTCCGTTCCTTATTTCCTGCGCCGGTGGAAGTAATTTCAGTACTTTGATTTTCAACTGGAGTCATTTGGCGTGTAACTGAACAATGCTCTCGCGGGGGTCTCACTAAATGGCGTAATGGGGATAATGGTGAAGATAATGGGGACTATAGGGATACTGGGGTGTAATGGTGATTATTATGGTGGGTAATGGTAGTTTTAAAGGCAAATTAATGTATAGCCAGTATATTAATGACACAATATATAAATAAGTAGTTAATATATACCAGATATGACAACTTATATTACTTTACGCGACGGCGTAATGGATATAATTCCACACCGGCGTAATGGGTCCGTAATTCCACACCGGCGTAATGAAGAAATGGCGTAATGGTGAATTAACAACTCTTAATGTTAGATAGGGGTGTATTGAAATGAAAATTTTGTATTTCCAGCATAATAATGACTAAACATGTGCTCCTGGCTGAGAAAGGGACCTTATGACATTTGCAGCAATTGTAAATATAATGCATCTGGCATACTCATACATGCTGGATAATGGTAGATTTGAAAATAAATTAATGTATATATCTAGTATATTAATAACACAATGTATGAATAAGTAGTTCATGTGTGCCAGCTACATGTATGTCAACTTATACTGCTTTATGCGTCGGCGTAATGCCTAATTCCACACCGGCATAATTGGTCCGTAATTCCATATCGGCGTAATGATGAAATGGCGTAATGGTGAATTTTAACAACTGTTAATGGTACATGCCCACTCAGTAGGCACAACATGTTCTTTATAGAAGCCGGTGGCTTATTGTATGACACACAGTGAAGACCCCAACCAGACTGCGCCAATGGTTTATTGGATGACAAACAGTGAAGACGTTGATCAGACTGCGCCATTGGTTTATTGCATGACAAACAGTGAAGACGTTGATCAAACTGCGCCATTGGTTTATTGTATGACAAGCAGTGAAGACCCTGATCAGACTGCGCCATTGGTTTATTGTATGACAATTGATCAGACTGCGCCATTGGTTTATTGTATGACACACAGTGAAGACCCCCAACCAGACTGCGCCAATGGTTTATTGGATGACAAACAGTGAAGACGTTGATCAGACTGCGCCATTGGTTTATTGCATGACAAACAGTGAAGACGTTGATCAGACTGCGCCATTGGTTTATTGTATGACAAGCAGTGAAGACCCTGATCAGACTGCGCCATTTGTTTATTATATGACAAACAGTGAAGACGTTGATCAGACTGCACCATTGGTTTATTGTATGACAAACAGTGAAGACCCTGATCAGACTGCGCCATTGGTTTATTGTATGACAATTGATCAGACTGCGCCATTGGTTTATTGTATGACAAAAAGTGAAGACGTTGATCAGACTGCGCCATTTGTTTATTGTATGACAAACAGTGAAGACGTTGATCAGACTGCGCCATTGGTTTATTGTATGACAAACAGTGAAGACCCTGATCAGACTGCGACATTGGTTTATTGTATGACCACACGTGATGGGAACAACCAGAGATATATATAGGCTAATAATAATAGTCCATCCTGTTGGCCCGGCTTTAAATGACATTATATGTTGATAGGCTGTTAAACAACAATAGTCAATCAATAAATAATCTTCAATGGTTGAGTAGTAATCATACTATATGAATGTTTAGTGAGTAGTAGAATTAGAACTTTGGTTTAGGAAAAACATACATGAGACATGCCATGACACACGGTACATTCCAGACTGTAAACCTATATCAGGGAATTACTTATTACTCCTATGTCCCGATTCCCGAAGGTTCAAAGTCTCATAACGTGCAAAAGTAATTAATGTTTTCTCCATTTTCAAATGTAGCCGTTTACATGTCGGTTTGCATATTTGTGGGTTTAAGTGCTTGTCGAAAGCTGTCTCCCTTGCGTGATTGTGAGATGTTTGCCAGTTGTTTTCGTTCTCTTCGAGCAGTAGCATACCCGCGCACTGTCAAGAAAAGGTTGACTACATCGTCGGTTATAATATCCACATTAGTTTCATCTTCATCGGAACTGTCATCAGTACTATGGATGGGAAAAAGTTTATCTCTGCACATTTTTGTTGTGTAATTTTCCAGTACTTTCTCTTTTAGTACACATTTCTGGAGAGAGTTGGCAGATAGATTTACACTGACATTCTTTCTAACTACCAATTCCATGCTGCGAATGAAGTTGAATAAGTCATCTGATGGACGTTTAAGGCCACCCCTATCTTTTTTTTTTTTATCAAGCCATGTAGAATACTCATGGAAAGATCCCTCATTGCTACTTGACAGTAATTTCACACATGCTAACTTTTCATCCCGAATACTCGACTTCTTTATTTTGCTATACTTTTTTTGAGCGCGTGAACTATGTAGCCAGAAATGTAATAAAGCACCTTTTGATCTTGACTACCGAGATCTTTTTCATCCACATCTGATATTTGCTTCATATGCTTTCCCAGTTGTTGAAAGAGGCAATTTATAATTTCAAGTAAGAATATTTGCATGAAGTCATTGATGCTGTCTTTATGTGGACAGTCATTGTTGTTCATGCTGTCTTGAATATCGCGCATAACGTCATCTGATCGAATTTTGTGGAAATTATTGAAAAACTTTTCTCTGTCGTGAGTTGTATCCAAGTTGATTGGCTGTCTTGTTAGTTTATTAAATACAGACCTTAAACTTTCTTGTACCTCTGTATTATTTGCACAAAAGTCAGCAATAGCAGACATAGCAGGGTAAATGTGGTATGAAGTGGATTTGATTTTATTTCACTGATGGCTCCATCATATGCACACGGAAATATTATGTCATAAACACCATCTTCAATGAGTTGTGTAGGTTTTGGTGTCGGTTCACATGCTTGGCTCATTTCTTTATCCGGGACATTTTCTGCACATTTGGGTGATCTGTGCTCTGAAGCTGAAACATGTTTAATATGCATTTATGTATGGCACGCCGTTCTTATATTTATTCCCGAAACAAGTTATCTATTAAACTTTACTAGATATCTAGATAACTTATTATATATAAGAGAATCTACTAAATTATAAGAAATACTTTATATACTTTTTTATATAAGATATCTACTAAAGTTTAGTAGATATCTTATAAACTATATGGTGGGTGGTGGGTGGGAGCATGCGATGGGTAAATTTAACGATCGGCGTTCATCTTGACTTTACCGGAATGCCGATTTACATGGTTTGGCCCTCATTTACCTACATTTCGGCCCCCTGGTACTTGAGAGCTAAATCCTGTTATGTCCCATTAAGAAAGTAATATGATTAAAAGCTAATCGTATTGCTTTTGGGGTGAGCTAAGTGATTCTGGTGTGGCATGGACCTGGCACCAGGTCAGGATATTCTAATTTCAGGGCTGAATATATCTAAGGGTCCCAGGTTCGAATCTCGCAACACCCATAATTTTCGGTTTCATTGAGCATCTTTAAGACAACTTGTGAAAGCCTAGTCCTATAGTCTCGACAAGCAAGGTCCTTGAGCCAGTGCCGTTGTTAAATACAAGCAATTGGAACTCTGGGGGATGCTTATCCTATGTTTGGAATCAAACCCACACAAAGTTCCCTACTGTACATGTACGTCATCGTGTCTTTCATATGCATCATGTCATTTATGTGTCCAGTGTGATAAAATATTTATATGTAAATGTCAAATGAGAATGGTAAACACAATAATACCTTGTTTTCTTCTAATAACAATTATTGAAAGATGCATACCACACATAAATATTTTTTTTACAGAAATTAAATGGATACCTAATTTTGTAATCATTCCACACGTTGTGTTGTGTAAAATACAGTCACTTCTGATGTTGGAAACGTGTGAATGATTACAAAATTAGGTATCTGTTTAATTTCCGTAAAAATATTGGTTTGCATAATGTGTGGGTATCCATCTTTAACACAAAATTGTACAATTGTCAGAACATCGTCTTTGTATCCACCGTGAATTATCGTGTATATATATTTAATAGTAATATGATAAATAAATATGTATTGATACACCTATATTTTTGTTTGTCACTTTAATAAGGCCAGGTAACAATAATGTGTAGATGTGAGATGTTTCAAATAAATAAGAGGTTTCACAATGTACGTACCTTTTACATGCAGTCCATGTTTCTTTGAGACATGGCCTCTGAATCCAGATATAGATTTTAGTTCCTTTGGACATTTTGGGCATATATATATGCAAGTACTGTCATCAAACTTTGCACCTTTAGATTTGCGTCTGTTGCCAGTCTGTGTTGCAAAGTTCTCTGTCTCATAATCTGTATACTCCTCCAACAGTAAATCCAAATTTATGTCATCATCATCCCATAGTATAAAGTCTGAAGAAGCCATATTGAAGCACAGCAGTCTATACTTGTGTGAACAAGATACTAAGTATAAAATGTACAGTAGTGTCAGCCTTCCTTGTGGTGTCCACTATATGACTACTTGATAGTATGCTGAAATTGTGCAGCCTACCTCAGTAACCCAGCATATGCCTGGAGATAATTAACACAATTGAGAGTTAATTAATCCAGCCTGTATTGACCATATGTACATGTTGAAATGTACATATACATTACCATGAAACATACTTGTCACCAGATTGTACAATTAGAGCTAGTCACTTGAAATTACAGCGTATCAGCCCGGCCTTAAATGACCTTGGCTGATGATGGGCGGTTAAACAATTTAGAATCATTGGTGTTGGTGGAGAAATAAGTAAATGCCCACCAGAGTTGATCAAATTACGCAGGTTAACTGGAGTTCTGAATGTAAATTTCACCAAGTGTCAAATTGGGAGTGCTTTAGAATCGTCTCATTTGAGGCCTACCGACTTGACATGTTGGTGAAGAAATAAGTAAATGCCCACCAGAGTTTATCAAATTATGCAGGTTTCACCAAGTGTCAAGTTGGGAGTGCTTTAGAATCGTCTCATTTGAGGCCTACCGACTTGACATGTTGGTGAAGAAATAAGTAAATGCCCACCAGAGTTTATCAAATTATGCAGGTTAACTGGAGTTCTGAATGTAAATTCGTACGTTCATAAATGTTGTCACAGTTGGTTGTTTATGAAATAAGTATTGCTGTTAATGTGGATGTGATTTAAACTACGAGTCGCTCACGAAACGCAGTTTTACAGTCGTGCAGCCGACTATTGGTATGCAACGTCAATTGGTAAATTGGTATGCCGTGTTTTTTTGGGGGGTTGCATCATTGTATGATTTTATTTGTCGGTACGAAGTCAATTGGTTGTTTAAGAAATAAGTATTGCTGTTAATGTGGATGTGATTTAAACTGCGAGTCGCTCACGAAACGCAGTTTTGCTAATCAAAATTATTTATGCGTCCTAGCAACTGACAGCGAGTGCGTAATCTCGCCGAGTCTCGCTACAGGTTTGTCGACAGGAAGTGGCCACGAGAAAGTGCGTTATCTTGTCCAGCTTTCAATCTCCGTACGGCTATTTATATCTCTGATATAATATACTATATATATAATTTCATGTGATATTTTTCCCGTCACCTGTGTGTATGACGAACAGTGAATACCCTGATCAGACTGCAAATCTGCAAAAGAAAAGTTCAATAACGCCACCAGCATGAATCATGATATACAAATATCACCATTATCCATATTATATTATCATAATCCTCCATTACGCCACTATTATCCACCATTACGCGCACATTTTCACCATTACACCCCATTTTCGCCATTATCCACAAATTTACCATTTTGCCATTTAGTGATGCCGCTCTCTCGGTCTTTTGTGGCTGTATGTGTTGAGGCAAAAAAATAAGCGCCTGAATTACAGACATACAATAACAACAACAACCAGATAAATTGTGTAATTATTTTTGGCGTGCCACAAAGATTGATAAATTACTTTCACCATGGCTGACGATGATCACGATGCTGACAAGTAATTTATGTTTCTCATTTTACTGACGTTTTATTTCCATTAAACATTTATACAATTTAGACTGTTAATAGTTTTGATGATAGTATGTGTTGTTGTAATAGTTGTCGACAATTACCAGTTGTCGGCACGCCAAACATTTCTTAGGAATCTCCTGGGAATCGCCATAGGAACTTTATGGGTCGAACGAAAATCCGATGTGTTAATGATTGCTATCAAGTTGGACGTCGGATCTATATTTTTTTCAAGGTAGGACACTCGCCATCTTGTTTATTAAAATTATTTCAACCAACGGAAGTGACGTCATTTCCGTTTGACTGGCTCGCTAATTTTAATTTACTAATCTGCGTGAAGTCTGGGAACAATTTTTTCAACCAACGGAAGTATGGACTGGTTTTGCAGGGTCCAATCTAGGCCAAAAAATTAGGGAGAAGTGACTTCTCCCTCCAGGCAAAATAGGGAGAAGTGAGGGGAAATTAGGGAGAAGTGATCAAAATCATATTTTCCTGGATTTTTCCCGCACACCCCCACCCCCCCCCCCCCCCCACCGCCCGGTCTTGAGGTCCACTTTTTTTTAGCAAAAAAGCATGCCCCGGCCCACCCCTTCGAAACGACCCCACCCCCCCCCCCCCCCCCTTCAAACAGGTCTGGCTACGGGCCTGATACATTAACTTTATGTTTTCAAAAGCATATCTATTACAGGGGGGATGCTGGGAAGCAAATGTAGTAGTACCGGGTATGTAGAATTTGAAGAAAAAAACTTCTGTTTTTATTTCATCTCGAAAGTATATGTTGTTACCACCCATTTGAACCTCTATGACTGTACATGTAATGAAACAGCATTTATGTAAATACATTAGACGAATAGCAAATTAATCCGTTTAAATTCACTTAAAATATCATTTATGAACTTCGATGTGCATAAATTCAGTATATTTAGTTAATACTAAACTGAATTATCATAAAAATCGGGTTACGTTAACATCGATTGGAAAAAGTTTCAAAAGGACGAAACTACGTAGGTACGAAATTGCCGAAATTGTCCGTGATATTTACAGACTTTTTCATGTTTTCTGACAATACAGTTATCCATATTTGGTTGAAATAAACAGTTAATAGTAATGTAATAAACAATGTTTGTTTTTGGCATCAAAGGATTTCATTAGAATATATTGATTTCGTATTTAATTGAAATTCTGTCACACTTTTCGGTGAAAAAGAAAGTTGCAATCATGGGCATCCGCTGTGTTGGCCACGACTCGGTTCGTCAGGTGGCGCCTCGAGTGGGTATACCCACAATCGTAGCTAACGATTGGATGCTATTTTTATTTCAGAAATAGTATCCCACAAAGCGTCATAAGCTGACAAAAATGTGTGTAGTCGCCACCGGGCGACCCAGCTTATTATTTTTACTAGCCCCGACCCAGAAACGACTCGCATCTGGCGCCCGTTAAAACGTGTGTTTGCATTTGTTTGTTTGTCTCGTTGAGAGTATTCGGAGGGAGTTAACTATACTGGGTTCTGATAGATCTATTGCCGACGTCTTTTGCCACAGTAACCTGTCAATCATGCCACTAAGGGCTGCCTTTACTTACCAGCGATTGGCTGTAGGGGCAATCCGGGTAAATACGGACAACTTTCTGGAGACGCTGATGTTTGTGTTCATAATCACGATGTATGTCGCAATATAATAAAGGTCTCGTTATGGTGATATGCGAGGGTGTCCGAACTAATTAGTCCGTACTGTATAAATAACTTCGCCACGAGAATAACACGGGTTTTGAACTGACAATTATTGTAGCCAGAAGCGATGTTTGGCTAGGGGATTATTGAAACTATCGACCTGTGACTTTTATTGTCACAGCGGGTAGGCATGATTTTAGTGAATCGCGTAATGATATGATGAAAATTTGGTCAAACACTCGGGTGTTATAAAACAAATGGTATTGTAAACAGTTTGTCAGGCCTGCAATTAGCGAGATTTAGGTCACTGGGTGGGAAATGGGGATTACCTGAACGAATTTGGTTCCAGCTTTTTTTAGAATTTCGGATATTTTGCGAGATTTTTTAAGGCGAAGTGAACTTCGCCTCGCCGGACACATAGGGCGACTTGGGCGAAAAAAAGCGACGACTTCACCCAAATCACCCCCAAAATTTAACCCTGGTTTTGTGATTTTCCTTGTACCCGGCTCGCTAATTGTAACGCACGTGAACTCTGAAGGCCGGGCACAAGGTACATCACGGTAAATGACGTCACTTCCGTTGGTAAAAAAAACAACAAGATGGCGGCCATCTTACCGTGAAAACAATATGGATCCTTGGATAGCAATCATTATCACATCAGGTTTTTGTTCATCCCATAAAGGCCGTAAAGTGCCTATGGAAATCGCCTGTGTAATTATGTGACTGCTGACCTATATATGTAAGACTTTATGATGCTTGTAGCATAACAGACAATGAGAAGTATCATTAATATGTAAGAGGTGGTACCTATTTCGGCGCACAGTAGTTGCGGGAAGTAACTCTGTATCATCCGTACCCACAGCCAACCACAGATTTCTCCTGCAGAGTAGCGAGTCAGATCTTATTCTAGCTGCATTTTTTCTGCTTTATAGGCAACAGGTTGCACTATATCGCTACACCACGCTACACAGTAGACAATCATACTTCGCTATATTGTTATTAAGAGACAATTATACAATATGAGGCACAATATTACCATAAATTTACCTAATAAAGTGTGTATTAGCAAAATTCTTGGGTCACTTGCTACAAAGTAGAAAGTAAACAAAGAACGCTTCAAACGCACATTTGGAAATACTACTCCGTCATAGCGCTTATGTAATGCAGTGTAATGAAGAGTTATTCACTCAAAACTAATCTGATTTACACTTTAGCTGTTCATTATGGTACATTGTCTATACTTATTTCACATAAATGAAGGTCAGTATTATGAAATGAACATATTTCAATAGTTCTGTCATAAATTTACAGATGTAGATTGCATGTTGTGTAAATTTAAGCTAGAATCTAAAAATGACCCAGTCAGTAGCAACCAATATCTGATTTTTGAGGTTCAGTTACTGGCAAGGCAATATTGAAGTTTACTACAATGATAAAATCTATTTCAGAATTACGAGTTTGTTTTACTTTTAGAATACTGACATTTGTTTTTATTGAAAAATACAGAAAATATATCACATTTAACATGTTTAACAGCTAAATGTGAATCAGATCTGATTCGCTACTCTGCATGGGAAACCTATGTATGGTGCCTTAACTCTGGGTTCGGACGATACAGGAGAATTCTGCAATTTTTTTTCAGGTTTAAAAATATTTATTTTCCCCGTAATAGGTTTGTGGTGGGTCGGGGCCATCCCCCACAAACCGTACATTCTGCAAAGTTACTTCCGGCAACTAGGGGCGCAGCACCTCAGTATGAGATTACGTCATTGTAACAAGTCACTATAATTGTTTTTATTATTTTTAAATTAAGGCCATTTTTTTTTTTTTTGGTTTACAGATTTTTTTTCCGCGGGTCGGTCGGGAAAAAAAAAAGAAGGTTTTTCAATTTTTTTCACACAGGGTTGGGTTGGTCGGTAAAAAAAAAAAAGTGTCGCTCCCCTTCTCAGTGCAATAATGGGTCCTTCTGAGGACATGAATCCACAAGACTCGCCATAGATTATACCAGCAACCAACCGTTTTCTTAGAGCATAAAAAACGAGAAATGTGATTGTGAAATTCCCCACCAAAACAGTGCGCGTCGGTAGATATTATAGTCTGTTCTCGTACAGTTGTACTTCATGTACGGGCGTTCAAATTCTTTTTTAATATATTTTTTTTTTTCCATCGACGGTAAAAAAATCTAAAAAAAATCGGAAATTTAAAATTTACATTTTTTTCCACATTGCCAAAAAATCGGGTCGGCGGATCTGTAAACCAACAAATAAAAAGAAAATGGCCTACATTGTTAAAATCATAAAGAATTTGTTGACTCACTTAGCTAGATTGGCTTAACTGCATGGAAATTAACCCGTCTTATTCTTTTTCGTAGTTTATACATCTATTTCATCTGAATACTCACTGATTTTCACTAGTGGAAGTACAAAATGTTTCAAACAATTTGAAAATCCACATTGACTTCCAAAAGTAAATGATTGACTTCCAAAAGTAAATGATTGACTTCCAAAAGTAAATGATTGACTTCCAAAAGTAAAAATGTGAAAATTCATGTTAGCGCCGCTGAAGAGAAACAACAGTTTGAATAAAACATAGAATTAAGTTATGGACATAACAGACCAGATTTCAATAACATATAAGCAGACTGAATAAGTAGATTACATTGTAGGGGTGTCTCAATAGTTTAAGAGAATATATTGGCAGAGATAGAGAGATAGTATACTATTGGGGATTTCTGCCAGTATTGGTTAGAGGTTAGGAGAGTGGACACATCAAATGTACACATCAAATGAATTTACCTTCAACTTGTCAATTACAGCGCAACATTGAAATGGCCCCTGTACACCAATTGTTCAGATTTGGATGACATTTGCAACAATTGAGAACATGTACATGTAGCGTACTCGAGTTGTTCAACACCAACAGTACAGTAATTGTGACAAGAAACAATGTACGCACTTGAACGTGACATTGCGTCGCACATATTAAAGTGTAGGAGCGTTTGAAGTGTTCGGGTGTTGGGGGTGGGGCCAAGGTACCCTCGTACCAGCAACCAAATACAAAACCTTATTCTTTACATTATATTTCGGTGGGTAAGGGTGGGCCAAGGGGCAGGGGTTGGGTGGTGGGAAAAACATACCCCATGATCCCATCTTGGCAATGTAAAGTAGAGCATCCAGGGTGTCCAGTTTAGCAATGTTCCACTGTATTAAACCATTAACCTTTACACCGCTACTCACAACAATTGTCGTCTGCTGTTGCGTTTATATCTTGCCGTATTTCTCAATAAAAACATGGTTTGACAGCACTTTAGAATCATTTCCAATGTAAATGATTCTAAAGTGCTGTCAAAGCATGTTGTAAATTATTCTCAAGTGCTGTCAAAGCATTTTTTTGATGATAAAAATGGAAAATAGAAAATAAACAGCAGACGACAAAAAAATTAAGATAGCGGTTTAAGGGTTAATCATTTCCAGCTTCGAGGATGACTTGGATGATGATGTTGATGATGAGCCATTAGATGAACACATACAGGCATCGCAGGTAACAGTATTCTTCTTCTTCATATAATATATATAAATATATATATAATATATCAGGGGTGTGAATCTTCCTCTTTTCAGCTGATTTCCTCTTTTTTAATAAAATTTCAGAAAATAAAAAGTGCTGGAGTTTGTTGAAACTGCACATAAATCATACTTTTGTGGATGGAGGTGAATGAATGGGTTTCCTCTTTTTTTGGTACATTTTCCACCGATTTCTTCTTTTCTCATAATATGCTATTCACACCCCTGAATATATGTGGCTGTGACTTGGGCTTATGGGTTTTGCGACCAGTGTAGATCATGCAGATCAGCAAGGCTCAATAATTTCTTTATTTCTCATCAGAAGTATATGTAGTGACCACCATTTGAACCGTCTCACCGAGACAGTTCAAATGAGTGGTCACAACATATACTTTGGTTCAGAAATAAGGAAAATAGATAGAGAATAGTAGGTTAGTGCCGTCGTGAATGGGACAAAATATCTGGCAAGGCTGCCGCGCCAGATATTTTTTTCCCATTCACGGCACTAACCTACTATTTATCCCGTCAACACCTACAAATGGCTGTAAAATGCAAAAATTGTATTGACTGGATATCAACAATGTTTCACGGCACCGTGTTTCACGGCACATACGCACTGTGTTGACGGCACATACGCACTGTGTTGACGGCACTACGCACTGTGTTGACGGCACATACGCACTGTGTTGACCGGATAAATCATACAGATCAGCCTGTGCATTCGCAGTGTGATCAATGTCTGCACTGTTTACCAATCCATCAATGAAAAACTTGTCATGCTTCTAACAAGCATTATACATTGTTTTCATGCTACAAGAGTATGCTATTTGATCAGAGTTACACTGGTCACAAATCCAATAAGCCCCAGGGGGCCGTTTCACTAAACTTCGTACGACTAAAATGTTCGTAAGTGCAAATTCAGGATTGTCTGGAAATGTAAATTTTTGGATTTACATTTATTGAACATAAGCTGCATATGCAGCATATGCTCAATAAATGTAAATCCATTAATCCAATAATTGTTTACAAGAACACGTTGTTAATGTGAAATTTACAAACTATCATCATTTTGCACTTACATGTACAAACATTTTAGTCGTACAAAGTTTAGTGAAACAGCCCCCAGTTCTCCAGTCACAGCCACAATATACATGTATATGTGGTACCATTAGGTTTATTGAATGGGGTGGTATGGCAGTAGGTGTCCACTGATGTAAACCCATATCTATATAGTCTGACCAGTTTGCATAAGGTCGAAAGTTGATGAAATTTTCCTAGCAAATGCGGAATATAACGTGATTTACTGCAAATATCACTGTCCTTGTAACTATTTACTAGTTTTTAATAGAAATTGCACAGCTTCATTATCATAGGTTCAAAATCACAAGGCGTGTCTCATATGATGTGTAACATTTTGTATACATGTATGTCCACCACAGGATGCCGAGATTGTAGAGATCCTGCTTGTGGACCAGGGCCAGCCCCCTGTGAAACGTATCACATTTTGTACCAAAGCTGTGGATGTTTCATGAAAACTATTTACACATTTCACGACATATTCCGTGAATAACATCGAAAGTTGACAAAATATTCATCGCAAATGCGGAATTCCGCATTTGCTATGAAAATTATGTCAACTTTCGATGTCATTTACAAAAAATATCGCTGTTAATATTTTTCATGAGATATCGCACAGCTTCACAGGTACAAAATAACATGACGTGCCTCATATGACAGAATGCCGAGATGGTGGAGATTCTGCCTGCGGACCAGGGCCAGCCCCGGGCCCCCCTGAAACGCATCACCACCGAGTACATGACCAAGTACGAGCGGGCGCGCATACTCGGTACCCGGGCCCTACAGATAGCGTGAGTGTCGGTCGCATACGTTTGTATCTGATAGTCTCGGCCCTCGGGTTTATATGGTATTGGTCTTCATCTGATGTAAATGCTTGGATTTAACGACGTCAACGGCTCGATGACCTTGCATGTCGTCTCTCAAGAAGGGGAGAAAGGAAGGAGGTGGATACAGAGGAAATAGTCCCCTCTTGTTCTTTAACATGCCAGACTCTCCTTCAAATCTGATACATGGGACCGTCTTTCAAAGTCCCCATCCAAAAAGACTAGTAGAGCAAGAAATACGAAGTATCTCGGAAGTACTGATGCCCTGGCCGAGAATCAAACCCGGGTTGCCATCGTGGCAGTTCGACGGTATTACCCCTCGGCCACGGTCTGCTCCTTCTTCATCTGATTGTCGGGATTGGGTTATATCCTAATAGTAGAGAATTGGACTCTAAAACTGGAGGTTGCGTCAGAACTCCAGTTAAGGTGCTTAATTTGGAGGTAAATTTCTCATTTCTCCATTGAAAATGGCAAATTGGGAGTGCTTTAGAATCGTCTCAATGAGACGATTCTAAAGCACTCCCAACTTGCCATTTTTGATGAAGAAATAACAAAATTTCACCCCAAGTTTGTCAAATTATGCACCTTAACTGGAGCTCTGGTTGTGTGTTCGATCACAGTTCTAGGCATGAAAAATACCTTCATAACATTTCCATCCCACTAGTTTGTTGGACGAGACTAGACCAAGGTTTCATTTCTGTATGACCGTAGCTGTTGGCTGGGATGTTATACCCTTTCACTTTTCATCTGATTGTCCAAAAATGTCCTGACATCTACACGTGAAATATCTTGATTTATGTATGTCATATGGGTACATGGTCCATTTGATTTAATATCATATTTTTATGCTCCACCACGATAGTGGTTTACCCATGTACCCTTCAGTCCGTCCGTCACCAACCTTGTACTTCGTAAAACTTTTAAACCGTACTAACTACAGACCTGAAACTTGGTATGTAGCTTCCTTATGATGAGTTGATGCGCAAAGTTTATTTACCGTAGATTTTTTATTTGGCCCCCGGGTCGTGCATTATCTCCCCCTTTTCGACTTAGAATTTTCTGATTTTGACTTGCAACTCATAAAACTTTTAAACCATAATAGCTACACACCTGAAGCTTGGAATGTAGCTTCCTTATGATGAATAGATGCACAATTTTGATTTTTGATCGGACCCCCGGATCATGGAATTTCTCCCCTTCTTCGACTTGGAATTTGGCAATTTTGCCTTGTAACTCGTAAAACTTTTAAACCGTAATAACTACATACCTGGAACTTGGTATGTAGCTTCCTTATGATGAATAGGTGCACAGCGTTTATTTCTATTTTTGATTCAACCCGAGTCATGGATTATCTCCCCCTTTTTATACGCCCGTTTGAAAAAACGGGACGTATTATGTATTCATCTTGTGCGGGCGGGTGGGCACAGCTTGTCCACGCAATAACTACTTGACGGATTGTAACCAAATTGTAACCAAATTTGGTATACATGTTTATCACGGCAAGACTTATCTCCCCTTGGCAGCCATTTTTTGTTTTCTCACTCTGTATCCTTGTCCACGCAATAACTCAAGTTCTACTTCACCTCTCATAACAAAAAATTCGGTATACATGTTTATCACAGCAAGACGAAGAAGCCTATTGATTTTGAAAAATTTCTGATGACTTATCTCCCCTTGGCGGCCATTTTAAGGTCACCTAAGCGAAGTTCTTGTGAGCTATTGTTACCTCAATGTGTCCCTCGTCGTCCGTCCGTGAACATTTTCAAATGTCTTCTCCTCGGTAACCATAGTCACCAAACTTCATGGTCATGGTCCTTAGGTAGGGGGATTACAAAATTGTTAAAATGACGTCATTACATAATCCAAGATGGCTGACGTCTAAAAATAGCACAAATTCTTCAAAAATCCTCTTCTCAAGAACCGCCAACCGGATTTCGACAAAACTTGGTAGGAATGATCAATGTACAATGTTCTTTCAAAGTTGTTAAAATGGTGACCCCGGGGTCAAAAATGGGCGTGGCCCGTGGGGTCAAATTTTATTTTTGACCGAATATGGTCATGTCTATATCAAATGTGTCAAAGAGGCGATCGCTCTGGTACATTTTTTGTCGAAATTGGATGGTAATGTCATCCAAGATGGCCGCCGAAAGGTAAAAAGTTTGTTCTTTTATTAGAGATTCAAAATTCTTCTTCACATGAACCGCTTGGCCCATGGTGGCCAAACTTCACAGTTATGGTCCATGGATGAAGCCTTTTCAGATTTGTTAAAACGGAGGTCGTCGCTAATCCAAGATGGCCACCGTATAAAAATAGCACAAATTCTTAAAAAATCTTCTTCTCATGAACCGCCAGCCAGATTTCGACGAAACTTGGTAGGAATGATCGATGTAAAATGTTCTTTCAAAGTTGTTAAAATGGTGACCCCGAGGTCAAATTGGTGTCAAATTTTATTTTTGACCGAATATGGTCATGTCAAATCGAAGGTATCAAAGGGGCGATCGCTCTAGTACATTTTTTGTCAAAATTGGATGTCATGTCATCCAAGATGGCCGCCGAAAGGTCAAAAGGTCGTTCTTTTATTAGAGATTACAAAATTCTTCTTCACACGAACCGCTCGGCCCGTGGTGGCCAAACTTCACAGTTATGGTCCATGGGTGAAGCCTTTTCAGATTTGTTAAAACGGAGGTCGTCGCTAATCCAAGATGGCCGCCGTCTAAAAATAGCACAAATTCTTAAAAAATCTTCTTCTCATGAACCGCCAGCCAGATTTCGACGAAACTTGGTAGGAATGATCGATGTACAATGTTCTTTCAAAGTTGTTAAAATGGTGACCCCGGGGTCAAAAATGGGCATGGCCCATGTGGTCAAATTGGTGTCAAATTTTATTTTTGACCGAATATGTTCATGTCAAATCGAAGGTATCAAAGAGGCGATCGCTCTGGTACATTTTTTGTCAAAATTGGATGTCATGTCATCCAAGATGGCCGCCGAAAGGTCAAAAGGTCGTTCTTTTATTAGAGATTACAAAATTCTTCTTCACACGAACCGCTTGGCCCGTGGTGGCCAAACTTCACAGTTATGATCCATGGGTGAAGCCTTTTCAGATTTGTTAAAACAGAGGTCGTCGCTAATCCAAGATGGCTGCCGTCTAAAAATAGCACAAATTCTTAAAAAATCTTCTTCTCATGAACCGCCAGCCAGATTTCGACGAAACTTGGTAGAAATGATCGACATAGAATGCTCTTTCAAAGGTGTTAAAATGGTGACCCCGGGGTCAAAAATGGGCGTGGCCCGTGGGGTCAAATTTTATTTTTGAACAAATATGCTCATGTCGTATATCAAATTGAAGGTATCGATGAGGCGATAGCTCTGGTGCAATATTTGTCGGATGATTATTTCATCCATGATGACCTCCAAAAGGTCCATTTATTCGAGATTTTGAACGTCTTTTTCTCAGGAACCACATGGCCGATGCTGGCCAAACTTCATCGTAAGTCAAGATCCTTGGGTGAAGCATTTTCAGATTTGGTAAAATGTGAGTCATCGCTTAATCCAAGATGACCGCCATCTAAAAATATTCTCCTCTGGTGTTCAAGGAGTCAGGTGAGCGAATTAGGGCCATCATGACTCTCTTGTTAATTTTCGCACTCCTTGTCCACGCAATAACTCAAGTTCTACTTGACCGATCATAACCAAATTCGGTGTACATGTTTATCATGGCAAGACGAAGAAGCCTATTGATTTTGAATTTTCCGATGACTTATCTCCCCTTGGTGGCCATTTTTAATTTTCAAACAGTATCCTTGTCCACGCAATAAGTCGAGTTCTACTTGACAACTCGTAACCAAATTAGGTTTACATGTTTATCACGTCAAGATGAGTTATCTCCCCTTGTTGACTGGCCTTGCCTCGACGGGCGTATATTGTGACCTTCGACATTCTTGTTTACTTAGAATTTTGCCTCGTTTACTATCAAAGCAGTAGGTTGGGTATCTGTGTTCTGTTTTTCTGCTGAGTTTGTGTGGAAGTGTTAGATATACACAGAAATTATTTAAATACGCAACAAGGAGGTAAATATGTTATTGTCCACCATAAGTGATTATCCATGTTGCCGCAATGTCCCACATGACTTTGATGTATCAATTCCGGGTTACTTGGAAGTCTTGGATACATAATAAATTGTATCCTCGGAATAAAATGTTTTACTACATTATGTAGTGGGTGAAAAAATAACATGCTATGACCTAGTTGTGTTTTTAAATCGTTTCAGTATACACCTTTGGTATACATGTATGTAGCTACTGTGACACAATGCTATACATTCTAATTGTACAGTGTGATACGATTTTTGCAAATTGTTGCTACACATACATGGCATACGGCCATACTTCAAATTGCAAATTAAGTGATATATTTTCCGACAATTGGGCTAAGAGAATCCATTTGAGGTGATTTTGACAATTTTAACCGTAGTAAATTAATAAATTTAAACTATAAGAGTGGTATATATGTGGCTGTCACGACAAATGGGGCTTTTGAATTTTACAACCAGTTTAGATCCAGATGCATGCGCAGTCTGATCAGGATCTGCACTGTTCGCCATTCCTTCAATGGCAT
The DNA here is from genome assembly GCA_029237695.1 of Conchocele bisecta. NCBI lineage: Eukaryota > Metazoa > Mollusca > Bivalvia > Lucinida > Thyasiridae > Conchocele > Conchocele bisecta. The sequence goes on along the minus strand of CM055265.1, from coordinate 53,125,284 downwards.
ATTCATCTAACAAGCAATAGCAGGCTACAGGAGTATGCTATTTATCAGAAGCTATAGTGGTCACAAATGGGGCTTATGGGTTTCGCTACCAGTGTAGATTCAAATTAGCCTGTGCATCTGCACAGTCGGATCAGGATCTGCAGTCTGATCAGGATCTGCACTGTTTGTCCTTCCATCAATCAAACATACTTTTAACAAGCAATATATATAATTATTAGGCTACAGGAGTATGCTATTGTATCAGGAGCTACACTGATCAAAATTGGGGCTTATGGATTTTGCAGCTAGTGTAGATCCGGATCAGCATATGCATCTGCACAATTTGATCATGGTCTGAACTGTTCACTATTCCATCAATGAAATATGCTTCTAACAAGCAATATTGATTGTTATCAGTAGCCTATTTCATCAACATTGCAAAGTATACTTTACTAGCAAAGTATACTTTGAGGGAGTAATCATTTATTTTTCCTGAAATGCATTATTTCATATAGAACTAACAAATGCATATATTTCATGATTAAAAGTATGCAGAATTATTATACTGAATTTATTACATTATCACAGCCAAATTGGCTGTGAAATTGGCTGTGATAATGTAATAAATTCAGTATAATAAAAATTAATAAATTTATCATAAAATTGAAAATTTCTCCCTCAAAGTATACTTTGCTACTAAAGTATACTTTGCAATGTTGATGAAATAGGCTACTGGCTACAGGAGTATGCTATCTTATCAGGAGCTACAGTGGTGCTTATTGGTTTTGCAACCAGTGTAGATCCAGATCAAGATGTGCATTCGTGCTGTTTGATCAGGATCTGCACTTTTTGCCATTCTATCAATGAAATGTGCTTCTAACAAGCAATACAGACACTACTCACAAATGTGGGCTTATGTGTTTGCAACCAGTGTAGATCCAGATCAACCTGTGTATCCGCACAGTCTGATCAGGATCTGCACGGTTAACCATTCCATCAATGAAACATAGTTTTAGGTCTTAAAGGTACATGCCCACGCAGCAGGTTACACTGTACTACTTTTATATGCCGCGACCAGAAAGGGTATTTTCCGACCTCGTGCTATTTTTACCAATACGCGTCACGTGACACGGTCAATCATATCACATCTTTGACATGCGCAGTGAAGTATCGGAAGTTGAGAAGAAAAATCTCTGTTCGAGTCCAAATCTAAATCTCCACGTAACTCTTTCCATTTGGTGATCTGGTCGCCAATATTAACCACTCTCTCTCTGTACTGCCTGTCCCTCAGACATTTCACCTTTTTTTGGCCGATGCCGTTTCATACAATTTCCGTCCTGGACGTTTCGACATGTTGATATTCTTGTTTACATATTGGGAAGCCTACTGGCACACGTAGTATACTGCGCATGTGCACCGCAAGCCATGATGTGAAAGTCGTCGTCCCCACACATTATCAAAATAGACTGTTACCGCCGCGCGTCGCTAACAGTAAATTGATAATTAATAAATGATTATATTTGTATAGCGGGTACTCGTAATTTTTAGAACTGGTGGAATAGTGACATAATTATACACTTATTTAATTCCTATAAAGAACATTTTGTGCCTACTGCGTGGGCATGTACCTTTAAGAGGCAATATAGATCATTATCAGGCTACAAGAGTATAGGGTATGCTGTTTAAACAGAAGATATACTGGTCACAAATCCCATAAGCCCAATTTCTCCAGTCACAGCCAGAAATTATGAGAGCGGTGTATATGTGTGCTGTTTCTGTCCTACAGCAGGGATGGGTTGTGGCTTAAGGGTTAGAACACCTGACTTCCTATCCGGAGGTTGTGGGTTCAAACCTCACCTTGGTCATAAAAAGACTTTCATAGTATTTCAATCCCACTGGTGTCGGATGAGACTTTAAACTGTGGTCCCGTCTCTATATGACCTTAGCTGTTGATAGGACGTTAAACCCATTCACTTTCACTTTTTCTGAGGGATGGGTTGTGGCCTAGGGGTTAGAACATAGAACACCTGACTTCCAATCCGGGGGTTGTGGGTTCAAATCTCGCCTAGGGCATCAAAAAATACTTTCATAGTATTTCCATACCACTGGTCTGTCAGATGAGACTTTAAACTGTAGCCCTGTCTCTATCTGACCTTAGCCATGTTAGCTGTTGATGGGACGTTAAACCCATTCATTTTTACTTTTTCTGAGGATGGGTTGTGGACTAGGGGTTAGAACACCGGACTTTCAATCCGGAGGTTGTGGGTTCAAACCTCACCTAGGGCATCAAAAAATACTTTCATAGTACATGTATTTCCATCCCACTGGTCTGTCGGATGAGATGTTAAACTGTGGTCCCGTCTCTATATGACGTAAGCTGTTGGTGGGACGTTAAACTCATTCACTTTTTCTGTTCTACAGCATGTGTGCGCCCGTGATGGTGGAGTTGGAGGGAGAAACCGACCCCCTACAGATCGCCATGAAGGAATTAAAGTGAGTTGTCGCCCGGCCATCTTGGCTACGGTAGTCATACAGCGTTCATTAAGTGAAATGGACTTCAGATAGCTGCACTCAACTCGAGAAATGTGGCTTATGGGTTTTACGACCAGTGTAGATCCAGATCAGACTGTGCCTCCGCACAGTCTGATCAGGATCTGCACTGTTCGCTATTCCATCAATGAAACCCCACGTCTGATCAGGATCTGCACTGTTCGCTATTCTGTCAATGAAACACCCATCGTGCTTGTAACAAGCAGTATAGATCGCTATTAGACTACGACTACATGAGTGTGCTATTTGGTCATGAGCTTCAATGAATAATCATTTAATGTCATAAACTGCGTTACATCCAGTCAGACATTAGACAGTCGTGTAGTTCAGAGGATGGGAGGGTATGCGCATCTTAGCTCTTTCAACACAGATCATGTTTGCAAACACTGTTGATGCAAATGAGCCGACTAGTAACGCGCAGTTTCATCAGGATCAGCACCGTTTTCAGATATTTTCTTGTTTCTAAAACAATACCCCTTTCCGACAAATGGAATATGCTGAAAGTAACAGTGAGTGCCCATTCCAGTTACTTAGGGGTGAAAGGGTTAACAGTGAATGTTACCGAGATTTTTTTGTGTAATTTTAGTGCAGAATGTATATGTACAATGCACAGGCACTTTGTGGTATGAACAATAAAAGCCTTTTTAAAGCATACCCAATTTTACTCCGATATCAAATATCTACAACTTCAAGGTACAACATTCACCATCTTTTCAACCAAATGAAGTGGTACTTGTGTACCCTTGGACCCGGCTCTCTACTTCAGTAATTGCAACACGCACGAAGGCTGGGACCAGTAGGGTCCCGGCCTTCGCACGTGTTACAATTACTGAATTAGAGCCGGGCCCAAGGTATATAATCCACTTCCGTTAGTTGACAAAATGGCGAGTGTTGTAATTTGTAGATATTTCATATCAGAATAAAATTGGGTAGGCTTTCATACCACACTTGCATTCCTATCTGTATATAACCTTGTCGTTAAACAAACATTAACCACAAACAATCAGTCACCTGGTCTCACCTTTCAGAGCAAGAAAAATCCCCATCATCATTCGACGTTACCTACCGGACGGCAGTTATGAAGACTGGGGCATTGACGAGCTGAAGATCGCCTCGGAATGAGTCGACCACACGGGAGATGACATGATCTTGTATGCCAATGGAAACAAAGCCGTTGTGACTGCTGGCAGTAACTCAGGGCTTTGTTTACAACATGTACCATTTCTGATTCATGGTTATATGCTACACGCATTTGTACCGTTGGACGTCTACGTAATTTCATTAAATACGTTTTTAATACAAAATTGACAATATTTTTCATAAATAAAGTAACAAGTTGACAAAATGTTCAGAGTACATGCGGAATTATTCCGCATGTACTCTGAAAATATTGTCATCTTTTCACGCCATTTACGGTAAATTTTGTAACTGTATTTCATGAATTTACGCAGCTATCCGAAGGTACAAAATCACATGGCGTGTCGTATATGTTGAATGAGCTGCCGCAAGCTACAGTTTAAAAATGTGGTGACTACAGGATACAACAGTTTGTGGTTTGTGAAGAGACTGGTAGGACTTAGCGCATCATCAGGTTTTACCAACAGAAGAGCCTGTGATGGAGGAATGAGGCTTATGACGTGTATAACCAGTGTAGACTCGCACCATCGAATGTGTACCATTCAAAGAAACATGTCTGCGGCTTCCATCAAACTAGATCTTGACCAGGCTTCATGAGTTGGCTACACAGCAAATGTATATTGTATTTTATAGGGAAAATAGTTTTTCTATGGGATTTCATGGGGGCAAAAAAATAAGATAAGAGGTGTAAGGATTAATGTTTTGTTTGTTTATTGGGGTTTAACGGCCTATCAACAGCTACGGTCATTTAAGGCCGGGTCAATTGGTTTAGTACTAAATCCTGTATATTACCTGTACATGTTCAAGTACATGTACAAATTGGAGGAAAATCCTAAAATCAGAACTGAATATTTACAATAAAAAAAAATATACATTCGGCCCTGAAATCAGAATAATCCTGATCTGAGGCCAGGTCCTCGCCACACCAGAATCACATGGCCCCCTCTCAGTACGATCAGTAATAATCTTACTACTTGTATAATAGGCAATAACCCAATTCAACTCCCAGGTAACGAAAGAGCCATAGATAAAAACATCCCGAGGGCCAAACCAGGCAAATCGTGATTCCTATAAGGAGGAACCCCTACCGTTAATTTACGCCTTCATGTTCGCCCAACCAACCAACCACGGTGTAAGGGTTAAAGTTGGAAAGTCTGATTTAATACATGTATGTGCAATTGCCAAAATGCATTGGCGGATTTTATGTGGATTATTTCTCGCAAAATATGCAGCTGCTACTTCAATTTCTTTCAAGAGTATGGGGATCGTAGTCAGTTATTGTATCCCCCGGACGATACTATGGATTTGACACCGAACATCGTCCGCGTCCGCCGCAGACACTTACCCGGAGCATAACTCGAACACCCTTTGGAATATTTTCATAAAACTTCACACATGCATAGACCACGACCCGAAGGTGTGTCGTGCACAATAATGACAACTCTTGCATACCTAATTTTTTAGTTATCTCCCTTTTTTGTTTCGCACATTCTACAAACTGGACAATAATGCATGAAGACCCGTTTTCTCGTGTGCTCTGTACACCTTACCTGTATAAAGAACAATAGCCTTCTCCAGTTGAACAATAGTGACTGGGAGAACCATTCACCTGTGCATGTGCTAACATGTGCAAATGTCCAGACTGACCACTAATTTATTACAGGTAATTTATACAGCTAAATTATTATATTATATAAACTGTGTCGACAATATTGTGGCAATATGTGGACCTGTGCAGATATGATATGTAGATAAATATAGGACTATTAAAAAAAAATCTGGGCTCCAGTAGTGAGCATTATTATTTTTAATTTTTAAACTTGTTTTCCATTTTTTTTTTTCAAATTCTTTTTCAATTTTTGTCTAGTAGCATAAGGTCGTAAGTGCTATATACAGACTATTATCATATAATAAAACAATTATTGACCAGTGAGCCATAGAATATAATCTGATATTCTATGGCTCACTAGTCAATAATTGTATATGTTCGGGCCAGTGAAAATTGCTTTCGGGCCCAGGCTCGAGGCGAACAGATTGCGAACAGAGTAAACTATTTGTTTATAATTGTGCAGTCTGAACCGAGTCTACACTGTTTGCAATAAATTAATAACAAGTGTGAAATATAAATGTAACAAATAACACAGTCCCGGATCACATTGCGCAGATATGTAGGATGATCTGGATCAACGCTAGTCGAAAACACTATATTGGCTCCTTTTCAGTAGCCTTTTTCATCAACATTGCAAAGTATACTTTAGTAGCAAAGTATACTTTGAGAGAGAAATTTTCAATTTTTGGATAAATTTATTAATTTTTATTATACTGAATTTATTACATTATCACAGCCAATTTGGCTGTGATAATGTAATAAATTCTGTATAATAATTCTGCATACTTTTAATCATAATGCATTTCAGGAAAAATAAATGATTACTCCCTCAAAGTATACTTTGCTAGTAATACTTTGCAATATTTTGCAATGTTGATGAAATGGGCTACAGAACAAATTGAGATACATTCGCCCTATTTACAAACAATAATGCCATGAAATATACAATTTGCACTGGATTTCTATAAATAAATTCAAAGGGAGATAACCGACTATGATCCCTCATTGGACACGGCTCCGGATAGACTGTGGGTGAATGGTGGACAATATAACATCAAATCAAAAGGTTTTCATTTTATTCATGACAGTAAAAATGGTACACACCGAGTTAAATAAACATGTTTACAAAGATAACAATCATCGTTAGTGATATTTCTCTGCCAAGTTTGAGATTTGTGTTAACCTTACACAGGGATTCCGCTGGCGATCGCCACTTTCGCAATTGGCGATAAAAATAAACAATTGGCGATAAAAAATTATAATTTTCGAGAGAAAAAAATGAAGTGGCGATTTTTTTATTATCCCCAGCGGAATTCCTGCTTACAATGCTGAATGTAATGTTTGTCGTCTGCTGTTTATTTTATTTTCCATTTTTCTCATCAAAAACAGGTTTTGACAACAGTTTAGAATCAATGATTCTAAAGTGATGTCAAACCATGTTTGTTTTGAGAAACAAGAAAAAATATAACCGCAGATGACAATTTACTTTTCCTGCATTCCAAGTGAGCAAGAAATGTGCCTAAAAAGTTGTAGAAATAATCAAGACCAGTGACAAAGTGTAAGTAATTGGCTGATTGAATGGGGTATTACCTCCGTTCAACCACACAGTCGATACATTTATCAAGTATCGTAGGAAAACGTGTACACATTAATCCTTTCACCCCTAAGTAACTGGAATTACGTTAATTTTGCAACCAATCCAGTGGTCACAAAATTATTTTCAAACCAGTCCATTTACGAAAAGTGAGTGTGTTTGTTCTCAAAAATATGAAAATTACTTTCAAAAAGTGCAGATCCTGATGAGACGGCTCGTCACGAGCCGTCTCCTCTGGATCTTCACTGTTTGCCAATACCACTATACAGATCTGTGGTGTTGAAAGGGTTAACCAAATGCACAGACTGATAACCACATGCAGTAGCAGGTATTGATGCCGAGACAGTCTCGGGCTTAACCATTTGCAATAAGAGAAGTAGTGGGGGGAAGGCAAGGTTATTTGATGGGTATTCCGAGTGTAATTCGTAACAAGGTTTAGTGGAAAGGTGACCAACGTCATTATTCGTCGTGGCAAGTATTAGATCTGAACCAAACAAATGAACATGAAAGGCCTTGGTAGATCAGCCTTGATTGATACCAAACACTAGATAAATTGCACATTTGTGTTAGTCCGGCTCCATCCAAAGAAAATGTGACCCGTCGGCGCACAAATTCCACTGGTGGCAGAATGGAGACACTTCTTAACACCAAGTCGAGAAGACCCTAAGTAACTGGAATGGATTGCGATATGTTAATTTTCCGACCAATCCAATCATCACAAAATGATTTTCAGACTAGTCCTTTTATAAAAAGGGGGTGTTTTTGTTCTCAAAAATATGAAAATTACTTGCAAAAACTGCAGATCCTGATGAGACGGCTCTTCACAAGCTGGCTCATTTGGATCTACCTACACTGTTTGCAAACATCACAAAAGAGGTTTGTGGTGTTGAAAGGCTTAACTGGACACATGGAGTACTCAATATTATTTCAAAATTTGCTAAAACTGTCATTTGCTAAAACATGATACTCTATTGACAGTAAAAGGAGTGAGTGAGTGAGTGAATAGGGTTTAACGTCCGCTTTTCTGACATAGAGGTACAAGCCTCAGGGAGTCTACACGCAGACGGGTCAACGGGGTCGTGTCCCGTATCCACCTGTCCGAGGGGGGTAAATCCCAACTTCAGAACTCAATATTTACAATCAAAATATATATTCAGTCCTGAAATTAGAACAACCTGATCTGGTGCCAGGCCCTCGCCACACCAGCATCATTTATCCCATCCCTAAAAGTAATAGGATTAGCGCTAATCTTACTTTTATATATGGGGCATAGCCTGACTCAACTCTCACATACAAGAAAGCCAAAAATGTACATGAGGGCCAAATCCGGTATAGTGGGTTCCGGAAAGTATGAACCCAATCGTTAAGCCAGTTTAGTCGCCTTTTACGACAAGCAATGGCTATTGCAGTACTATTCTCAGGATCAGTTGATCCCGCCCCGGTGCCTGCATGGAAATTGTCAGCTAATTTTCTTGTGATTCTGTAATTTTTCAGGTGTGAGAAACAGAACATCTAGACGTCGAATATAGAGAACCATGCTAGTCAATTAACCCTTACACCGCTATCTTAATTGTCGTCTGCTGTTGCTTTATATCTAGCCTTATTTGTCAATAAAAACATGGTTTAACAGCTCTTTAGAATCATTTCCAATGGAAATGATTCTAAAGTGCTGTCAAAGCATGTCGGAAATTATTCTAAAGTGCTGTCAAAGCATGTTTTTGGTGATAAAAATGGAAAATAGAAAATAAACAGCAGACGACAAAAAAAAAATATAGCGGTGTAAAGGTTAACTGGCAGCACCATGATGTGATGTTTTCATGTTAATAACCAGTCCTTCCTTAAGTAATTGACATGTTAGTTTTCATACTATTCCATTAACCCTTACACCGCTATCTTATTTTTTTTGTCGTCTGCTGTTTATTTTCTATTTTCCATTTTTATCATCAAAAACACGATTTGACAGCACTTCAGAATCATTTCCAATGGAAATGATTCTGAAGTGGTCAAACCATGTTTTTATTGGGAAATAAGGCAAGATAGTAACAGCAGATGACAATTGTTGTGTGTAGCGGTCTAAGGGTTAATACCAAGTTTATCAGGAAAGGCCAGGAAACATACAGGAATTGAGAGGCTTACAGTGGCATTCCGACAGTTACAGAGCCAAGCTTGATAAACTTGATAGCAAGACACTAGCATGCTATTCTATTTACCAGTTAACATTTTTTTATTGCTATACATTGGCAAATATAATGTGGTTTATTTGAAAACATGATTATTATGTCTATGTTGACATCATTCGGTAAATTCATGCGACACCGTTTGTCCAAAGAAACGTTGGTGGCCTGTCGGCACACGAATACCCCCACTGGCAGCCAAAGAAAACGAGACATTTTTGATTATAAGCCATTTAGCCGAGCGTTAAGGCTTCAAACGCATCAAGTCTGTGACCTTGACCCTGGGCATAGTGTGATAATCCATGCATCGGTGTAGAAGATAGAGCGGAAGGGAATTTCAATAGGTTTTACCTTTGACCTTCAACTGTGACCTTGGACGTAGGTGCGTGGTTATTGATCGCGACACACCTCATCCGGAGAAACATTTGTGCCAAGGCATTTGATAATCCATGCATCGGTGTAGAAGATATAGAGCGGAAGGGAATTTCAATAGGTTCGACCTTTGACCTTCAACTGTGACCTTGGACGTAGGTGCGTGGTTATTGATCGCGACACACCTTCTCATCATGAGAAACATTTGTGCCAAGCCATTTGATAATCCATGCATCGGTGTAGAAGATATAGAGCGGAAGGGAATTTCAATAGGTTTGACCTTCAACTGTGACCTTGGACGTAGGTGCGTGGTTATTGATCGCGACACACCTTCTCGTCATGAGAAACATTTGTGCCAAGCCATTTGATAATCCATGCATGGGTGTAGAAGATAGAGAGCGGAAGGGAATTTCGATAGGTTTGACCTTTGTCCTTCAACTGTGACCTTGGACATAGGTGCGTGGTTATTGATCGCAACACACCTTCTCATCATGAGAAACATTTGTGCCAAGCCATTTGATAGATAATCCATGCATGGGTGTAGAAGATAGAGAGCGGAAGGGAATTTCCAACAGACCGACCGACAAGCTGACTCCTACATATCCCCTCAAACTTTGTTTGTGGGGGTATAATAACCTGATCTGGTGCCAGGTCCATACCACACCAAAGTCACTTATCCCCTTTCCCTAAAAGTAATAGGATTAGGAACAATCATATTACAATGTACTCTTAAAAGGGGTATAACCAGATTCAACTCTCGCATACAAGACTTCCAAAGACAAACCAGGTCTCCAGTCAGGATTCCGATAAGGATGAATCACGGTCATTCAATTACCCATCGCCAGCCATTGTAACTCGCATGTGTGTATGTAGTCGATGCAGGATACAACAAAATGATATCAGTCAGTATATATTGGGCCAATGCAAAGCTCGTTACTTGATAAATAGCATGTGAAGTGCAGTGCTGTAACATGTGAAAATGACCTGATTTACCAATAAGACATTTAATATCATCTCTGACAATTGCTCAACCATACTAGTACACATCTTTAACCCTTTACAAAGCTGAATTATTATTTTTGTCGTCTGCTGTTGATTTTTTTTTTTTTTAATTTTCTCATTAAAAACATGGTTGGACAGCACTTAAGAATCATTTCCAATCAAAATGATTCTAAAATGCTGGCAAACCATGTTTGTACCGAGAAAGAAGACAACATATAAAACAACAGCAGACGACAATTCATGTTTCCCGCATTCTAAGGGTTAACCTATAATACATTAAAAATGTTTCATTGGATCTACAATGTGAAAGTTGACTTTAAGGTGTGTAGGGTTCACTGATTGACTGAATCAGATTTTACATCCATTCGTCAACAAGGTCATATTGAGACAGTAAATGCATCTGTACTGAAATCGTTACATCTTATACACACAACTGCTCTTATCCAAACTGACTAAATCAGTGTCTGTTATCCAAACTGACTAGGCCGACATGTTATCCAAATTAACCCCTTCACCCCTAAGTAACAGTAGCCTATTTCATCAACATTGCAAAGTATACTTTAGTAGCAAAGTATACTTTGAGGGAGAAATTTTCATTTTTTTTTTAAATTTATTAATTTTTATTATACGGAATTTATTACATTATCACAGCCATTTAATGGCTGTGATAATGTAATAAATTCAGTATAATAATTCTGCATACTTTTAATCATGAAATATATGCATTTGTTAGTTCTATGTGAAATTATGTATTTCAGGAAAAATAAATGATTACTCCCTCAAAGTATACTTTGGTAGTAAAGTATACTTTGCAATGTTGATGAAATAGGCTACTGGAACGGACTGTGATATGTTGATTTTTCAACAAATCTAATTGTCACAAAATGATTTTCAGACTCGTCAATTTATAAAAAGCAGTTGCTTTTTTTTCTTCTAAAAAATATGAAAAAACATCCTGCAGTGCAGATCCGGACGAGACGGCTCGTGGCTGTTCCGACATAAATGAAACTGGGTCACCTTAACCACTGACCTACACAACTTTAACCATTACAATGGGATAAACGAAAATTGCCGTCTGTGGTTGTTTCGTATTTAGTCTTTTTATCAATAAAACATTGATACATAATTTCTATGTCATTTGACCTTGAGAATACGGGCCACATCTTTTTGTTCAGAAAAATGGAAAATAACCAGCAGGCAACAAAATTCAACTAGAAAATGTGGTCTGTTGACATGCTTAGGTGATTTGAGAAACTCTTACAAAGACTTATACGGACGGAAAGACGGGGCGAAACCTATAGGGCACCACCAAATTTCGGAGGGGCCCTAATTACACACTGTAAGGGCCAACAAGCCGACTTAGGGATAAACTGCATACAAAGGAATTTGGACCATTTTCTGACCAACTAATGTATACGACACATACATCTGGGCTCCGTTTCACTAAACTTCGTACGACTTAACATGTTTGAAAGTGCAAAGTTAGGATCGACTGGAAATTTCAATTGATGGATTTACATTTATTGAGCATAGAATGTAAATCCAATAATTGTTTACAAGAAAACATCGTTAATGTGAAATTGACAGACTATCATAATTTTGAGCTTACAAATATTTTAGTCGTACAAAGTTTAGTGAAATGGCCCCCCGGTGTTGTCAGATAGCATACTATCAGATAGTATTCATGTAAGGAGTAACAAAAGAACAATCCAATAGCCTCAGGTGGGTACCCCAAAATATGTACATTGCAAGTGCGGTTTTAACGCCAACACACAAAGTGTTTCAGTATTGTAAGTATCTTGTTTTCAACACATTGTGTTACACACCAATATATTTCTGAGGTGCTCACCTATACCCCTGGCCGAATCCAGGATCAACAAAAATTTTAAGAAATTTTGCCAAAACATCAATACAAATTTCAAAGTTATTTGGCCTTGACTTTGGACATGCATGCCACATGGGTGTGAGATGTGGAATGAAAATATGGATGATGATAAATAAGTTTCAGGTCAATGCAACTTACAGTTGACGAGATAAAAGGTACTTTAATGCAACTGTAAACTAGAGATTATGTTTGTAAAACATGGGTATTCCCCTGGCATACTGGACCATAACAAAGAACAAGAAACTGAGGCAAAGCTAGAAAACAAAATTGCTATGTGTTTCAGCGACATTTCGAAAGTGGCAAAGGTCAAGGTCGTGTTACTGGTGGTGCAAGTGTGTGACAAATGTTCAGGTGATTCAAGTGTCCTGAAGAAATCCTTCGCGTAATATTGAAGATATCACATGTTGGGAGAAATTGTTACAAACCTTTTGACGTAACAAAATGGCTATAAAGTGTTTCAGCGACCTTTCGAAAGTGACAAAGGTCAAGGTTGTGTTAATTGTGGCGTAAGTGTGTGACAAATGTTCAGGTGATTAAAGTGTCCAAGTATTGAAGCAATCCTTCATGTAATATTGAAGATATTACATGTTGGAGAAACTCTTTTTCTACGTAAATGTACACGGACGGACGGTCATACGGAATCTCAAGAGCAATGCAATATTCCAACCCTTGCTATCACGAAGGGGGCATAACAAATGTTTCCAAAACAGTCACACAAACTTCAAAGTTGACATTGGACATACATGCAACATACATGTGATGTGGAATGAAAATATGAACGAGGGATGATGATAAATAAGTTTGAAGTTTCAAGTCAATGCGACATGCAGTTGCCAAGATAATTCTTTAATTACTTTAATGCAAATGTGAAAAATAAACGGACAGATGGACACATGGATGGATCTGGACAGAAATGTGAAAACTATATAACCCTCAACATACAACGTATGCCAAGCATATAACGACGGTATATTACTTTAGTTATTGATAGCTGCACTACTCTATTTATAATTAACAACAGCCATAAGTGTGCCGATTGACCCTTGGAATGCGGGAAACGAACATTTTCGTCTGCTGTTTTTCGTGTGTTCTCTTTTCTCATTAAAAACACAGTTTGGCAGCACTTTGCAAAAAAGTGCTGCCAAACTATGTTTTTGTTGATGAAAATTGAAATTAACAAATAATCAGCAGACGATAAAATTTATTTCAGCATTGTAAGGATTATCCGAGGATAACCATTTGTGGCTGTGACTTGAGCAATGGGGCTTGTGGGATTTGTGACCAGTGAAGTTCCAGACAAAATAGCATACTCCTGTATCCTGATAAAGACCTATATTGCTTGTTAAAAGCATGGCGGGTGATTCATTGATGTAATGGTAAACAGTGCAGATCCTGATGCACAGGCTGATCTGGATCTACACTGGTCGCACAACCTATAAGCCCCAGTTCTCCAGTAACAACCGATGGAAAATTGTTTATTTTCCATCACCAGGTGTATATTATGAACACCATTTGAAGCATCTCATCGAAACAATTCAAATGAGTGGTCACAACTTATACTTTCATTGAGAAATAAAATAGAAAATATTTCAAAATGATCATACATACAAAATGGTATTCTGTATGTAAAGGGTTAACTCTTACACTGCTGAATTTTAAATGTTGCCGTTCATTTCCAATGGAAATGATTCTGAAATGTTTCCAAACCATGTTTTCATTGAGTGAAAATACAAAATATAAAACAACAGCAGACAACGTTTTTCGGTTCCTGCATTCTAAGGGTTAAGTAAAAACAACCCAATCTCAAACACTACATCTTGGAACAGCTATTTGAAATCTCAAAGGGAAATTCAATACAGTTGAACCTCTCCAACCCGGACACCCAGAGTTGAAAGGGTTAATATAATCATATACATTTTTTCCCTGCTTCAGATTCACACATACAAGCTACTGCTACCACAACAGATAAATAAATGTACTGTATATGGCCGGTTACCGGTAACTTTGCATTTAAATATCAAATAACAATTCTCACTCGATTGAGCATTCTTCACACAGAAGCAGACGACACAGCCCACAGAACATGTTCAGTCTGCCCTGGCGGTTATCGCTGTAAGTATCTCCTTTTTGGTAAACCTTGGCAACTCCACTTGGTGGGACAATGCTGCGCTGCAGCAAATATCACTCCGTCTTCTGATTGGCTCGACAGTCCACTAGGTTGGTTAACGAAACCCTGGAGCAAATACCTCTCTATCTTATGATTTGCTGGGAATTCCATTTGGTGCGTTAGTGCTGCACTGCAGCAAAGACCCCTCTGTCTTCTGATTGACTAAATAAGATCACAGTCTCGCAGGGAACATGATGCTGGGACACGATTGAGTGAGTGAGTGAGTGAATAGGGTTTAACGTCCGCTTTTCTGACATAGAGGTACAAGCCTCAGGGAGTCTACACGCAGACGGGTCAACGGGGTCGAGTCCCATATCCACCTGTCCAAGGGGGGTAAATCCCAACTTCAGAACTCAATATTTACAATCAAAATATATATTCAGTCCTGAAATTAGAACAACCTGATCTGGTGCCAGGCCCTCGCCACATCAGCATCATTTATCCCATCCCCTAAAAGTAATAGGATTAGCGCTAATCTTACTTTTATATATGGGGCATAGCCCGACTCAACTCTCACATACAAGAAAGCCAAAAATGTACATGAGGGCCAAATCCGGTATAGTGGGTTCCGGAAAGTATGAACCCAATCGTTAAGCCAGTTTAGTCGCCTTTTACGACAAGCAATGGCTACTGCAGCACTATTCTCAGGATCAGTTGATTCCCGCCCCGGTGCCTGCACGGGGCCGACACGATTGAAAGCTAGCTAGATGTCGTGGATCAGCGAGCGACTTCAAGGACTTGTGATTAGTTTATGCTCAGCTCCTTGTTTCACTCCCAATCATTGTTACCCTGACGTTTGAGTTATAACAGATCTCCTGTAGTTTAATATTAACCCTTTCCCTGATAGAAACGACTTTTCACGCCTCTGCAGAAGATGTCTTTTGAAAACATTGTGGGAAAAGGAGAAATTGCTTGTAACAAGCAATTTCTCCTTTTCCCACAATGTTTTCTACTCTATCAGATAATTTAACCATCATTTGACCCAGAATTTGGTTCTTTTATTCAGATGTTTTCGTTTTGGAAGAGTCGAAATATCGCAAAACAGGGAAAGGGTTAAAGAGCTAACCATATCAACATAATAAAAGCCATTCTCAAGACATGTAGATAAACAGATTAATGTTTTCCTCGTCCCGTTTCATGTATTTGTGTTCTATCAACCACTCTATTTGTTCTTTGATCAGTTTCTTTGATGGTAAAAACATGTTTTTGAGAATTTCCACAAGTTCTGTCTGCAATGCTGCATTGGTTATCTTCTTCCTCATCTTCATTATTTTCACAATCGCCTCCTGCAAACACAATCATTGGTTAACTAACGGTAACCATGCAACAAGGGGGCTAACTCTTTAACCTGTAACCTCTCGAGACCAACAACATGTTCAACACTGTAGTTTGGTAAGACTTCAATACCAGAGGTAGTTTGTGGATTCAATCCCCACACTAGGCATACAAAACAATTTCATAAGCATTCCATTCCACTACTGTCTGTTTCACGAAACCTGCCCAAATTTTCTTTGGGTAATAGTAAATTAAAGGAAAATTTAAGAATGAGCCTTCTTTTTATTTCGTGAAATTTGGTAAATATTGATTTTATTACGAAAAATCGATTTCTCTATGGGAATTTAAGATGGGGGAAAAAATGAGGCAGAGGAGTTGTGGGACGAGTAAAAACAAGAAACGAGGCAAAGCCACGAAGGCCAGGTTTTTTCCAAGCATAGACATTTGGATAACATAATTATACCCACTTTTTGTAGACTAGATGGCCGTGGCCTGCATGTCGCGCCTTGGGGCGAGGCATGGACAGTAAAAAAATAGATATAGTAGATGGAAAAACTTTAACGAAAAAACTTTAACCGGACACACGGACGTACGGACGGACGTATGCCAAAATGCCGACGATATCGCGCTTTCTGCAAGCGGGTGCGGTGCGACAATGATGATAAACACCCATGTGAAGTATGAAGGTAATGGGTGAAGCAGTTGCAGAGATATAGTACACGAAAAAACTTTAAAAAAAAAATTCAAAGTAATTTGACCTTGACATTGGGCACAGGGGCCGCACGGTTGGTGGGTAGAATGAAAATATGGATGATGATAAACACCCATGTGAAGTTTCAAGGTAATGGGCGAAGCAGTTGCAGAGATATAGTATAACGAAAAACTTTTAGCCAAAAAACATTAACCAGACGTACGTTAAAAAGTTAAGGTTGAAAATGGCTAAGTCAATTACGTACAAATAATAGGTGAAGGTAAAAACAAGAAACGAGGCAAAGCCACGAAGGCCAGGTTTTTTCCAAGCATAGACACTTGGATAACATAATTATACCCACTTTTTGTAGACTAGATGGCCGTGGCCTGCATGTCGCGCCTTGGGGCGAGGCATGGACACTAACAAAATAGATATAGTAGATGGAAAAACTTTAACCAAAAAACTTTAACCGGACACATGGACGAACGGACGGACGTATGCCAAAATGCTGACGATATCGCGCTTTCTGCAAGCAGGTGTGACAATGATGATAAACACCCATGTGAAGTATCAAGGTATTGGGTGAAGCAGTTGCAGAGACATAGTACACGAAAAAACTTTAACAAAAAAATTCAAAGTAATTTGAACTTGACATAGGGCACAGGATCGCGCTTTCCGCAAGCAGGTGCGACAATGATGATAAACACCCATGTGAAGTATCAAGGTATTGGGTGAAGCAGTTGCAGAGATATAGTACACGAAAAAACTTTAACAAAAAAATTCAAAGTAATTTGACCTTGACATTGGGCACAGGGGCCGCACGGTTGGGGGTTAGAATGAAAATATGGATGATGATAAACACCCATGTGAAGTTTCAAGGTAATGGGCGAAGCAGTTGCAGAGATATAGTATAACGAAAAAGTTTTAACCAAAAAACTCTAACCAGACGTACGTTAAAAAGTTAACGTTGAAAATGGCTAAGTCAATTACGTAGAAATAATAGGTGAAGGTAAAAAAATGGTCACATGTTGGATAGTTGTATGTGGTAGGCACCCCTTGGTTATGAAGCTGTGAAAGTTTGGTGGTCCTAGGTGGTACAGTACCAAAGAAATGGACTTAAACACGAAAACTTAACATTGTAAACGCGAAAACTTAACATTGAAAATGGCTAAGTCGACTGCGCGGAAAAAATGGGTCAAGTTAAAAAAAAAAGTAACATGTTGGATAATGATATGTGGTGGGTACCCCTTGATTATGAAGCTGTGAAAGTTTGGTGGTCCTAGGTGGTACAGTACGAAAGAAATGGACTTAAACACGAAAACTTAACATTGTAAACGCGAAAACTTAACATTGAAAATGGCTAAGTCGACTACGCGGAAAAAATGGGTCAAGTTAAAAAAAAGTAACATGTTGGATAGTGATATGTGGTGGGCACCCCTTGATTATGAAGCTGTGAAAGTTTGGTGGTCCTAGGTGGTACAGTAACAAAGAAATGGACTCAAACACCAAAACTAAACATTGATTGTGGACGCCGCCCGCCCGCCTCCCGCCGCCGCCCGCCCGCGCCCGCCCGGCTTTCGCCAATCCAATAGCCTGGATTTTTTAAAACAAAAACTGGCTAAAAATGGTCACATGTTGGATAGTTTTATGTGGTAGGCACCCCTTGGTTATGAAGCTGTGAAAGTTTGGTGGTCCTAGGTGGTACAGTACCAAAGAAATGGACTTAAACACGAAAACTTAACATTGTAAATGCGAAAACTTAACATTGAAAATGGCTAAGTCGACTGCGCGGAAAAATGGGTCAAGTTAAAAAAAAAGTAACATGTTGGATAGTAATATGTGGTGGGCACCCCTTGATTATGAAGCTGTGAAAGTTTGGTGGTCCTAGGTGGTACAGTAACAAAGAAATGGACTTAAACACGAAAACTTAACATTGTAAACGCGAAAACTTAACATTGAAAATGGCTAAGTCGACTGCGCGGAAAAAATGGGTCAAGTTAAAAAAAAAGTAACATGTTGGATAGTAATATGTGGTGGGCACCCCTTGATTATGAAGCTGTGAAAGTTTGGTGGTCCTAGGTGGTACAGTAAGAAAGAAATGGACTCAAACACGAAAACTTAACATTGATTGTGGACGCCGCCCGCCCGCCCGGCTTTCGCCAATCCAATGGCCTGGATTTTTTTTCAAAAAACCTGGCTAAAAATTGGAAATTGACTCCGAAACCTAGCTAGATAGCTTGGAAATGATCTAAGAAAACAAAAGTTAAATTTTGAAAATCTGTCCAGTATTTCTGAAATTCTAAAAACTGTCCCCATGTTAACTCCCCATAGACATGGGGAAATTGTTTTTTCGCAATAAAATAAATATTTGACCAAATTTCAAGACACAAAAAGAAGGCTCGTTCTTAAATTTTCCTTTAATTTAATATTATCGAGAAAAATAATGTTTTTGAATTGTTTATATGGCCGTAAAATTTGGGCAGCTTTCGTGAAACAGACAGTAGTGTTTACGTAGAAGCTTGAAACCGAGGTCCCGTTCAGTTTTGCAGCAATTTGTATACTGATCTTCTGACACAGAGGCACAATAGAGATAACGTGTGTGTACCTGAGTATTCGGTCAATGCACAGCGAGTGACCTGATAAATAGACATAGGGTGATTTTAGTGCTCCAGATAAGTTTTGTATCTAAAAAGTATTACCCCCAGATTTTAAATTCAATGCGCATTTTACTTTTTCCTTAATAAATAGGGAACAAATCATACAAAAGAGAACAAATTTAAAAATTAACTTATTTGTGTTTGATTTTTGCAGCTCAACTAAGTAAAATTTCAACTTTATTACAGTATTTTCACTTATCAATTTGAAAATAAATGCGTATTTTCACATTGCTGCGAGTATTTTGTACTCCCATTTTTGATGATCAGTGCGTATTCGGCTAAAATAAGTGCGTAAAATACACCAATACGCACCTTATCTGGAGCGCAGGGGCCCGTTTCACTAAACTTTGTACGACTAAAATGTTTGTACGTGCAAAATTATGATAGTCTGGAAATTTCACTTTAAGAAAGTTTTCTTGTAAACATTTATTGGATTTCATTTATTGACCATAGGCTGCATATATGCAGCCTATGGTCAATAAATGTAAATTCATCAGTTGGAATTTCCAGATTATCCTAAATTTGCTCGCAAGAACATTTTAGTCATACAGTGCAACCTCTCTACAACAGCCACCCATGGGAAGACGCAAAACTGGCTGTTGTAGAGAGGTTGCTGTTGTAGGGAGGTTAATGCTGAATTAAATTTTGTCGTCTTTTCCAAGTTTATATTTATTTTCTTCGATAATTCTCATAAAAAAACATGTTTTGGCAACATTTTAGAATCATTTCCGATGAAATGATTCTAAAGTGCTGTCAACACATGTTTTTATTGAGAAAGAAGGCAAAGCAACAGCAGACGACAATTTTCGTGCTCAGCAGTCTAAGGGTTAGATACAGAGGTTGTAGAGAGGTGGCCGTTCGGGGAGGTTCGACTGTACGACGTTTAGTGAACCGGGGCCCTGGCGAATGTACCTGGATGCGGAGAATGATAAACAGAGATGTGTGTTCAGGAGAAGAATTCACTATAGGAATGAATGGCCTTTTTGTGGAATTTATCGGGGTATAAACTTGGAAAAGTCGCGGGAATACTGGACGAAGCGATAACAAATTACAATTTTCGAAAAAAAAAAAAAAAAAAAATTTTTTTTTTTTTTTTTTTTTTACAAAATTGTAATTTTTTAAGGCCTCGTCCAGTATTCCCGCGACTTTTCCAAGTTTATATCCCGATAAATTCCACAAAAAGGCCGTTCACTCCTTATAATTCCAGCATTTGAAATAAATTCATCAAGAAAATGTGTTTATTTTCCGTTTTCTTAAGAATTATTTTAACTGCGCCGGACGGTTACAGAAAGTAATTCGGCATGGGAGTTTACTGGGATATAAATTTTGGACAGAGACTTGCTACGGGCCAATCAAATGTTAGGGAATTGTGTAAATATTTTTGTGCTGGAATTATAGAAGTGTAAAAGCTTGTTTTCTAATCCTGTTCTCAGTTGTACGTATATATATACCTCACTTGCCATACTTTGAAATAAATATTGTTTAAACTAGAGATGTGTGTGTGTGTACCTGGACGCGGAGGATACGGAGCTGGATGATCCCCTCATTGTCCTCCTCCTTACTCTTCTCCGTGGACAGCTGGAGTCGACCAATCAGGTTGATCTTCCCACGCTTCTGTACCTTCCCATTCTTACTGCACATACAAAATAAACAACATACATATGAGACACACCATGCGATTTTGTACCTTCGGACATCTGCAAATGTTTACAAATTTACAATATTTTTGACAAAAAATAATTTTGCATGTACTCTGAAAATGTTGTCAACTTTTGATGCCATTTACGGAAAACACCATAAAAAAAATTATTTAATAAAATTACGCAGATTTGCAAAGGTACAAAATCACAGGGGTCGTCTCCTATAAATTGTGGTAGTGACTGAATAAATGGGGCTTATGACATTTGTTATCAGTGTAGCTGCCGATCAATAACCTGATAATGATCTAGGTTTTATACAAGCACAGTCAGTGTTTTTCATTGATAGAACGGCGAACAGTGCAGATCCTGAACAGACTGTGTGGATGCACAGGCTTATCTGGATTTACACTGGTCGCAAAACCCATACTTGTGATATTGAATGAGTTAATGGAGTCCACCTACCCGGGGTTAATATTAGTGCCAGATCGTGGGTTTAACCCTTTGAACCCGAAAGCCCGCTATAGCGGTTTATGCAAACAGTGCAGATCCAGATGTGCCGGCTCGTAACGAGGCGTCTCATCAGGATCTGCACTGTTTGAAAGTAATTTTCATATTTTTGAGAAAAAAAACATCCCCTTTTTATAAATGGAATAGATGATTGGATTGGTTGCAAAATTAACATATCGCAGCCCATTCAGTTACTTAGGGGTGAAAGGGTTAAAGTATTGAATTAGATGTTCAATCAAGGACATACATAGATGGGAATTATCGATTGATTGAATGGTTTCGTTTTTATCTGTTCAAGCAAGGAAATATGCAGACAGGGATGTATTATGCAGGAATACACTTGTATGGGGGAAGCATTGAATGTTCAGCAATGAAACCACAATATCCTGATATTGAGCCAGGCACCATCACCATAGTTGGATACACTGTATGTCGTGTGTAACTTACACGAGAGCGAACTCCTGGTTGCTCCAGAACTGTGTGCTGTCGTGGAAATCCTTGGGAGACTTGGCCTCTGGACAACACTGTAGCACCTGGCGCCGAATCTTCGGGAATTGTACAAGCGACTGCAATAGACAAGTTCTACATATAGCTAACTAAAACAAAGCAATGTGATGTCATACTCCAGAAATTCTAATGCCAATAATACCCGGGAATTAGTTCGAAGGAAAGTTACTGGCGATTTTCCAAGTTCTGACACACAGGACTGCTGCCCGAAAGAATTAGAAAATGTGTTCATAGAACACGGATGCCCCAGATATTGCTGTGATAGTAAAGGAGGCAAAAGGGGGAGATAATCCATGGATCAGGCTGATTCAGTGTCACATTAAAAATAGAAATTCATTTTGTGCATCTACACACCATAAAGAAGCAACATCAACAGTATAAAGCCTCCAGCTATTACGGTTTATAAGTTTTACAAGTTACAAGGCAAAATGGTGATGTCCCAAGTCGAAAAAGGGGAGACAATCCATGACCAAGGAAGATACGTACCAAGTTTCAGGTCTGTAGCTATTACGGTTTAAATATTTTACGAGTTACAAGGCAAAATTGTAAAATTCTAAGTTGAAAAGGGGGAGATAATCCATGACCCGGAGGTCGAATCAAAAATCAAAATAAATTTTGCGCATCTACTCATCATAAGGAAGCTACATGCCAAGCTTCTGGGGCCCGTTTCACTAAACTTCCTGCGATTAAAATGTTCATAAGTGCAAAATTATGATAGTCTGTAAATTTCACATTAACAATGTTTTCTTGTAAATAATTGTTGGATTTACATTTATTGAGCACAGGCTGCATATGCAGCCTATGCTCAATAAATGTAAATCCATCAATTGAAATTTGCAGACGATTCTAAATTTGCGCTTACGAAAATTTTAGTCGTAAGAAGTTTAATGAAACGGGCCCCATGTCTGTAGCTAGTACTGTTTAAAAGTTTTACGAGTTACATGTACAAGGTTGGTGATGGACAGAACGACGGGGTGGATGGACAATGGTAACTATCGTGGTGGGGCATAAACATTTCTGATCCAAGAATATATGATAAAGACCATGTAGGATCTACCAGTATTGAGAATTGACTGACAGATCAAGATAATATCAAATATTTTGATTTTTAATGAAACAATGTGATACATGTACCAATCTGGCTTTTGGAAAATCACTAAGTTAAATCACTAAGTTAAGTTAAATCAATGTACAGTGGAAGATCGATCTCTCGAACTGGCAACAGACTCGAATAAAAGTTTGAGTCAGGCGTAGTTCGAGGGAAAGAAAATAAATACTAGTCACTAAGTCAGTGATTTCATTCCATTTAGGAATGACACCATTGATTGATGTTTGTATGGCCTTCTGGAAGAAATAAGTAAACAACTATAATGAACTCATTATTTTATTTCAATATGTACATGTATGCATACGTAAATAAATAAACTGTTAATTTAACTAGAATATTACAAACCGTCTCGTCTTTGTTTTGTTTTTTTTCATATCGAAACCGGAAGTTGTTGTGAGCAACATTCCCATTGTAAACGTGTTTATTTTAATATGCTATAATTAAGCTTGACAACCATTTTTATTGCGAGTGAATGTTTTTTTATCGCGGATCATTTGCATACACAAGCAGCAAAGTGTTTGCAAAAGATCGGCGTAAAATAACATTCAATAAACGAAAGCAGACAGGTGCGAAACATCATATCCAAAGAAAGTGTCTATAAATAGCACACTGGATTAATAAATATACAAAATGTACAAATAAAATTTAAACAAAATTGCACAAAACGCAAACAAAATAAGTGAATCACTCATAATTCACTGATGTGACAGTTAAAATTCAATTAAATATTTAAAGGCGAATTTTGTTCAAATTAATTCATTATCGTTGTCATCTTGACGTGGAATTAACACAGTTTAATTTTTAAATTCGTGATTTAATGTCACCACCTGTCAAGCGAAACAAATCAAACAGATCGCCAATCGTGATATTCACACCTCGTTAGGCAAACAGATCAGCTGGTGACAGACATACCTGTTCGAGCTATCAATAGCACTTTACGTTGATTGACTGACCAAAGGACCGTGACTTCGGTTCGACTTTGTCGTAGTTCCGAGTTGTAGGTAGAAAAATGTATGATTTATATAGGGAAATTTGTCGGGACCACAGGACGAGTTCGAGTTTTCCGGAGTGTTCGACAGAGACCGGTTCGAGAGATCGATCTTCCACTGTATGTCCTTAAACAAGGTGCATGATCACGTGGTTATAACAACAACAAAAGTGGCTAAAAGTGTTGAAATCTTGCCCACTCCAAAGTAAGTATTATTTGATATTTTCCTTAATATGAAACAGATTTTGATGAAATATGACACAGCAAACGCGTCTTCATGAGCTGCATTTGGTCGTCCAGGAAGTTTGGCACAGACTTATGTCGTTTTTGCGAAGAATCGATTTCCGTGTCTACTGACACGGAAATAGATTCTTCGCAAAAATGACAGAAGTTTGTGCCAAAGTACAGAGACCACCAAATGCAGCTTAACAAGACGGGTTTGATGCGCCATATTTCATCAAAATCCGTTACGTAATAAGGACAATATAAAAGAATACGTACTTTGAATCGGATGGATTCTGGAAGTTTCAGTACTTGTTGTTGTTGTTAGTACCACGTGATCATACACCTTGTTAAAGGATGTCCACGGATTAACCTACCCATAATGTCCGTCTGAGCTCCGAATCTGGAAGCTCTGTAGCCAGCTTTAAACTTTCATAAGATATCTTCTCCTTCGGTCGTTGATTCCAGGCAAACAGAACGGCCATTTGAAACGTGGTCACTTCCAGGTCAAACCGTCCCATATCGTTACAGAATGAGATCTGAAATAAAGATGATGAACGCAGGGCTCCAGATAAGTTGTGTATTTGCTTAAATACCCAATTAAAATTGCCAAAACCCAATTGAAATCAGAAGTAGCGCGTATCAAAAAGCAATACAAAATGTGTGCTACCTATATCATGCTGCAGCAAACAATAAACATACCACAAATATAGCATATTTTTTCTTATTATCCATGAAAACACATCTTGGTATTTCATTAGAATTGTCTCCAAGGAGACAATTCTAATGAAATGCCAAGACATGTTTTCATTTTGAAGCAAACTATTCAATACTTGCGGTGTAAACAGTAGTGTGATTTTATTTTACCCAATTCAAATTTTGAAATACCCAATTGCTTCAGAAATGATGGAGTGACAATACTCAATTACTAATTCCTTATCTGGAGCCCTGATGAACGATTCATTCATGGGAACAGTTCCAAACGTCAAATCCTGAAAATGGCTAAATAAACAATGTTTGCACCCACAAATGAGGAAAAAATGTGCTTCCCATCTTGAACATTAATAGTACTTTGCTACAGTTATCAGGAACCTGAAATCATAGATATATCCTAAAAGTTCCCACCCCTGAAGAATGGATTTGAAGGTACACTTACTACGCTGAATTAAATGTTGTTGTCTGCTGGAAATGTTTTATTTTCAATATTTCTCGACAAAAACCTGGTTTTGACCGCACATGAGAATCGTCTCCAGTGGAGACGCGATTCTAATGTGCTGTCAAAACCAGTTTTTTGTTAAGAATTAAAGCAAAAGTGACAAAACAGCAGACGGCAATTTCCGTCAACAGCGTAGGAAGGGTTAAAGCTAGAGTCCCACATAACAGATTTTAAAAGGAGACATATTTATTTTTCCTTTCTTTAGACATGAAATTTTTTGGGCAAAATAAACATTCTTTTACCATTTCCAGACGTATTAATTGACATTATTATACTTTTTATATCAAACATGAATTTCCACGCTGATATTAGGGGCGATAACCGTGTTACCTTAAAGTGTTCACAGAAATTACTATTTATTCTCCCTATTTGCAATGATCATATGTACTTACACGATATGATGATACACATATTTTTTAAGGCGACACATTTAATTAGCATAAATAGTTTAAACATGTCCTGCCTCATTTGCATATCAAAATAGCCTGATACCGCCGCAAGTCACTATCAGCAAAATAAAGTTTACTAAATGATTATATCTGTATAGCGGGCACTAGTAATTTTTAAAACTGGAGGAATATTGGCACAATTATGCACTTACTTAATTCCTATAAAGAACATATTATGCCTACTAGATGGGACGGACCTCACCTTTAAGAATGAGGTCATATACAACCAGTCTCCACTTATATGTGACTGGAGAAATGGGGCTTACAGGTTTTGCGACCAATGTAGATCCAGTTCAGCCGGCACATCCACAAATCATAATAAAGCTACATACTAAGTAACAAGTCTCCAGCTATTGTGGTTTAAGAGCTTTAGGACTTACAAGGTAAAATTCTGAAATGTCCAAAAAGGGGAGATAATCCATCATGCAAGGGGTCAAATCAAAAATCAAAATCACCTATGCACATCTAAGGAAGCTACATACCAAGTACCAAGCTTCCAGCTATTATGGTTTAAAAGTATTAAGAGTTACAAGGCAAAATTGTGAAATTCTAAGTCCTAAAGGGGGAGATGATGCATGATCGGCATCAAAAAAAAAAAAATCAAAATTAAAAGTCTATCTAAGGGACGGATGGACAAGGGTAACACAAAATGCTCCCTCCACTATAGTGGTGGGGCATAAAAATGATCATGAATCAATAGAGTTTCTGTATGATATACTTACAATACCGTTAGACATGAGGTAATGCCACGGGAGTTTGCGGCCGCTGTGTAGAACTATGTGGGAGATACTTACAATACTTACAATACTGTGTTGGAGATACTTACAATACCGTTTGACATGAGGTGATGCCACGGGAGTTTGCGGCCGCTGTGTTTGAGGAGGTAGAACTGTGTTGGAGATACTTACAATACCGTTAGACATGAGGTGATGCCACTGGAGTTTGCGGCCGCTGTGTTTGAGGGGGTAGAACTGTGTGGGAGATACTTACAATACCGTTAGACATGAGGCGATGCCACGTGAGTTTGAGGGGATAGAACTGTGTGGGAGATACTGACAATACCGTTAGACACGAGGTGATGCCACAGGAGTTTGCGGCCACTGTGTTTGAGGAGGTAGAACATCGTGGGAGATGCTTACAATACCGTTAGACATGAGGTGGGCCACGGGAGTTTGCGGCCGCTGTGTTTGAGGAGGTAGAACTGTGTATAATATACTTACAATACCGTTAGACATGAGGTGATGCCACTGGAGTTTGCGGCCGCTGTGTTTGAGGGGGTAGAACATTGTGGGAGATACTTACAATACCGTTAGACACGAGATGATGCCACAGGAGTTTGCGGCCGCTGTGTTTGAGGGGTAGAACTGTGTGGGAGATACGAGGTAATGCCACTGGAGTTTGCGGCCGCTGTGTTTGAGGGGGTAGAACTGTGTGGGAGATACTTCCAATACTCACAATACTGTGTGGGAGATACTGACAATACCGTTAGACATGAGGTGATGCCACTGGAGTTTGAGGCCGCTGTGTTTGAGGGGGTAGAACATTGTGGGAGATACTTACAATACCGTTAGACACGAGATGATGCCACTGGAGTTTGCGGCCGCTGTGTTTGAGGGGGTAGAACTGTGTGGGAGATACTTACAATACTTACAATACTGTTAGACACGAGGTGATGCCACTGGAGTTTGCGGCCGCTGTGTTTGAGGGGTAGGACATTGTGGGAGATACTTACAATACCGTTAGACATGAGGTGATGCTACTGGAGTTTGCGGCTGCTGTGTTTGAGGGGGTAGAACTGTGTGGGAGATACTGACAATTCTGTTAGACATGAGCTGACGCCACTGGAGTTTGCGGCCGCTGTGTTTGAGGGGGTAGAACATTGTGGGAGATACTTACAATACCGTTAGACATGAGGTGATGCCACTGGAGTTTGCGGCCGCTGTGTAAAAGGCGGTAGAACTCCTCCACTTGGGGTATATAGTCCTCCAGCTCCATAGGCAGCGAGACCGTCACCCGGTCACTCGACCGCGCCCACGCACCCGCATTCAGAATCTTGATGTTGATGGAATCTAAACGAGGGAGTGTGCAAAAGTGATATGTGTCGCAAACCTCCAGACCATTGGCGGTTTGGTTATAGGATGGAATACACTGTTTTAGACATGAAAAAATTGTCACATTGTTTTTAAAGATGGCTGGTCACCTTGTCAACAGTGTCATACTGGCTCAACCGTGTCATACTGTAGTGAAATGTGGTTGTGACTGGAGAAATGGGGCTTATGGGATTTGTTACCAGTGAAGTTTCATTTAGTACACTCTTGTAACCGATAACAGTTTATATTGCTTGTTAGAAGCATGGCGGGTGTTTCATTGATAGAATGGCGAACAGTGCAGATTCATATCAGACTGTGCAGATGCACAGGCTGATCTGAATCTACACTGGTCGCAAAACACATAAGCCCCATTTCTCCAGTCACTGCCACAAATGATAAGTTTTTCCCTGTTCGAATGGACTGCAAAAATTTGCATCATCTTACTAATGTGACCGTCGAACCTCTCTGATAGCACAAAATTCAGTCTGATTCTTGTGGGCCGCTGATCAACATCTAATGACAGACTGTAACTTTTACGTAAATAACATGAAACTTGTTTAATAAGTATTAAGTTCTTTACCTGGTATTGTCTTCAATAAAGCTGGAATCCCCCATGTCAGATTATAATATCGGGAGACATATTTATTTGTCCATTCTTTAGATATGACATTTTTCGGGCAAAATATACATTCATTTACCATTACCGGACGTATTAATTGACATTATTATACTTTTTATACCAAACATGAATGTCCACACTGATATCAGGGATGATAACCGTCTTTCCTTAAACTGTTAACAGAAATTACTATTTATTTTCTCTATTTTTGGGTGTGCAATGATCATACTTTATAATATGTCGATACCAATATTTTTTGAGGTGACTGATTTAATTGGTGTAAATAATTTAACCAGATGGCCGCGGCCCGCATGTCGAGCCCGCTGAGGTATTTGATGGTCTCAGAGTGTATTTATTTGAAGTTTGAATTAAGGGTTGTGGAGATATAAGGTATGTAAAAGCTTTAACACAAACTTTAGTCATTTAACCTTGATCTTGGGCATGTGGGCCATATGGGTGGGCTATAGAATGAAAATATGGATGATAATACAGAATTATTTGAAGTTTGAAGTAAATCGGAGTAAGTGTTGTGGATATATAAGGTATGTAAAAACTTTAACACAAATTTCAAAGTCATTTGACCTTGACCTTGGGCATGTGGACAACATGGGCAGGCTATAGAATGAAAATATGGATAATGCATAAGAAGTAATGGATGTTGGAAGTAAATCGGAGTAAGTGTTGTGGAGATATAAGGTATGTAAAAACATTAACACAAATTTCAAAGTCATTTGACCTTGGGCATATGGACCACATGGGCAGGCTACGGAATGAAAATATAGATGATGAAAAGGAAGTATTGGAAGTTGGAAGTAAATTGGAGTAACAATTGTGGAGATATAAGGTATGTACAAACCTTAATGCAGATTTTATAATAACGCAAACTTCTAAGTCATTTGGCCTTGACCATGTGCACAGCGGCCACATTAGTGGGACACAGTATGAATATATGATGACTAATAAGCATATGAAGTTCCAAGTCAATGTGACTTAGTACTGCATAGATATAAGGTATTTAAAAACTTTAACGCAACTTTCAGACGGACGGACGGACGGACGGACACCCAGACGTCATTGTGATCACTGTCTGGCTTTCTGCAAGCGGGCTCGACAAAAATGTCCTGCCTCATTTGCCTATCAAAATAGCCGGATACCACCAGGAGTGACTATCAGTAAAATAAAGATTACTACATGATTATATCTGTACAGAGGGCACTCGTAATCTTTAAAACTGATGGAATAGTTGCACAATTATACACTTATTTAATTCCTATAAATAACATTTTATGCCCACTAGATGGGACCCCCAACTTTAATGTCGACCCTACTACACATTCAAGCAACTATCCTTGTACGTTAACCCTACCTGCTATATATTCATTGTTGTTGCGATGTGCGTCCTTGAACTCGAAGTTAAGGTCCTCGCTCACTTTGATGTCTTGGAACATGCGTGCCAACTTGTTTACATAGTCCGCCGGCATACCCACCTCCTGTAATAAGACAGGCTAGCTCAATTACCCTTTCACCCCTAAATAACCAGAATGGATTTTGACATGTTAATTTTCTGACCAATCATATTGTCACAAAATGATTTTCAGACTAGTCCATTTATGAAAAGGGCATGTTTTTATTCTCTAAAAAATTTGAAAATTACTTGCAAAAGTGCAGATCCTGATGAGACAGCATGTCATGAGCTGGCTTATCTGGATCTACACTGGCCGCAAACACCGCTATAGTGTTGTAAGAGTCAATATGAACAGCTTGTTTAACCCTTAGACCGCTACTCACAACATTTGTCGTCTTCTGTTGCTTTTATATCTTGCCTTATTTCTCAATAAAAACATGTTTTGACAGCACTTCAGAATCATTTCCAATGGAAACCAATGCAAATGATTCTGAAGTGCTGTCAAAGTATGTTGTAAATTATTCTAAAGTGCTGTCAAAGCATGTTTTTGATGATAAAAATGAAAAATAGAAAATAAACAGCAGACGACAACAAAATTAAGATTGGGGTATAATGCCAATTCAACAGCAAGGTCATGTACAGAGAAGAATGTACCTGGATGGGGGGGGGGACTAATTGATTGATTGATTGATTGTCGTTTCAAATCAACAGTATAAGGTAACTAGATGGTCGGTAAATCCAACAAATGCTCCCCGATGACGCCTGGATTGAAATTCAAAGTCCTTGACCCTGGGTATAGGTGTAGTTTGCTTATTAATCACAATAAATGGTGATAAATGTGTATATAAAGTTTCACATCATATCTCAATTGGTAACAGAGATAAATTCTAGAAAGGTTTAACGCAATGTTTTGTTTATTAGTCACAATAAATATTTGGATGCTAATTTGAATTTGAAAAACTTTAACGTAAAACTTTAACAACCAGATGGCCGTGGCCCGCATGTCGAGCCCGCCGAGGCATTTGATGG
Source organism: Conchocele bisecta (assembly GCA_029237695.1). Taxonomy (NCBI): domain Eukaryota; kingdom Metazoa; phylum Mollusca; class Bivalvia; order Lucinida; family Thyasiridae; genus Conchocele; species Conchocele bisecta. The sequence goes on along the minus strand of CM055265.1, from coordinate 53,094,412 downwards.
TCTCAGAGTGTATTTATTTTAATTTTTATTTAAGGGCTGTGGAGATATAAGGTATGTAAAAGCTTAGAATGAAAATATGGATATTCGGAGTAAGTGTTGTGGAGATATAAGGTATACATGTAAAAACACAAATTTCAAAGTCATTTGACCTTGACCTTGGGCATGTGGACCACATGGGCAGGCTATAGAATGAAAATATGGATTATGAAAAGGAAGTATTGGAAGTTTGAAGTAAATTGGAGAAACAATTGTGGAGATATAAGGTATGTAAAAACTTTAACATAGATTTTATAACTTCTAAGTCATTTGACCTTGGGGCACAGGGGCCGCATGCGTGTGACACAGAATGAATATATGGATCATGACCAATAAGCATATGAAGTTTCAAGCAAATCTGATTTACGGTTACAGAGATAGTAGGTATGTGAAAACTTTAACGCAAATTTTGATAAAACTTTAACACAAACTTCTAAATCACTTGACCTTGGGCATAGGGGCCGAATGAGTGGGATAGAGCATGAATATATGGATGATGACTAATAAGCATATGAAGTTCCAAGTCAATGTGACTGAGGACTGCAGAGATATAAGGTATTTAAAAACTTTAAACGCAGATTTCGGATGGACGGACACACTGACGCACGGACATCCGGTCGTCATTGTGATCACTATGTCTCGCTTTCCGCAAGCGGGCTCGACAAAAAGTCATTTGACCTTGACCTTGGGCTCCTGGGTAGCATGGGTAGGGTATACAATGAAAATATGGATGGTGATCAATGTGTATATGATATTTCAAGTTGATATCCCAAGCAAGCAGTCACAGAGATATAGCAATTTGAAAAACTTTAACGTAAAACTTTAACAAAAAGTTTAAAGTAATTTGACCTTGACCGTGGGCTGTTATGCTAGTCTCTTTTCATATCAACTTTATCAAGTTCGATTCAGAAACTGTATGGATTCCTCGGCAAGCCTCACAATTCCTATGCACTTCCTAGCCTCACCATGATCGTACCCGGAGAACGTTCTCCAAATTCATACTCAAAATCATGGAGTTTGACTCGCCAATCAAACTTTGTGATTTCGAGCATGAGAATCGTACCCGGAGCCACTCGACCATGAGTGTTCAGAAAGCTTTTCTCAGATCTCACAAAGCATGTTCTTATGAAGTTTTATTGGCCGAGACTGAGCACAGCTCAGCCTTTACCAAATCACCTTCCTGATTTTGAGCATGATAATGGAACACATGCTCAGACGGATTGAACCCAGATGCCAGTGACGTACCCAGAGCATGTTATATTAAAAATCGTTGAGCACAGCTCAGTCTCAACCAATCAAGCTTCTTGATTTTGAGCATGAGAATCGTACCCGGAGCCACTCGACCATGTTCTCCTCCTTCTCGTTGTCGGCGGACGTGTCGAGGATGAGGCGGCGAGTCAGGTGGGCCTTGTGGTAGCGCATAAATACGTCCTTGTTCATCACATACTTCAGCACCAGCAGCTGCAAGGTAATTATGACTGTAGACATATATTGAACACATAAACCCGTCCTTGTTCATCACATACTTCAACACCAGCAACTGCAAGGTAACTATGACTGTAGATATCTATTAAACACATAAACCCGTCCTTGTTCAGCACACACTACAACACCAGCAACTGCAAGGTAACTGATGACTGTTGAATATCCTAGTTGCACACATACGCGTCAATAGTTCTGCACATCTCCTTGCATCTACTTAACATCCAGCAACTGCAAGGTAACTATGACTGTAGATATCTATTGAACACATAAACCCGTCCTTGTTCATCACATACTGCAACACCAGCAACTGCAAGGTAACTATGACTGTAGATATCTATTAAACACATAAACCCGTCCTTGTTCAGCACACACTACAACACCAGCAACTGCAAGGTAACTATGACTGTAGATATCTATTGAACACATAAACGCGTCCTAGTTCAGCACACACTACAACACCAGCAACTGCAAGGTAACTATGACGGTAGATATCTATTGAACACATAAACCCGTCCTTGTTCATCACATACTTCAACATCAGCAACTGCAAGGTAACTATGACTGTAGATATCTATTGAACACATAAACCCGTCCTTGTTCATCACATACTGCAACACCAGCAACTGCAAGGTAACTATGACTGTAGACATATATTGAACACATAAACCCGTACTTCTTCATCACATACTTCAACATCAGCAACTGCAAGGTAACTATGACTGTAGATATCTATTGAATACATAAACCCGTCCTTGTTCATCACATACTGCAACACCAGCAACTGCAAGGTAACTATGACTGTAGATAGCTATTGAATACATAAACCCGTCCTTGTTCATCACATACTACAACACCAGCAACTGCAAGGTAACTATGACTGTATATATCTATTGAATACATAAACCCATCCTTGTTCATCACTTACTACAACACCAGCAACTGCAAGGTAACTATGACTGTAGATATCTATTGAACACATAAACCCGTCCTTGTTCAGCACACACAACAACACCAGCAACTGCAAGGTAACTATGACTGTAGATATATATTGAATACATAAACCCGTCCTTGTTCATCACATACTACAACACCAGCAACTGCAAGGTAACTATGACTGTAGATATCTATTGAACACATAAACCTGTCCTTGTTCAGCACACACAACAACACCAGCAACTGCAAGGTAACTATGACTGTAGATATCTATTGAATACATAAACCCGTCCTTGTTCATCACATACTTCAACACAGCAACTGCAAGGTAACTATGACTGTAGATATCTATTGAACACATAAACCTGTCCTTGTTCAGCACACACAACAACACCAGCAACTGCAAGGTAACTATGACTGTAGATATCTATTGAACACATAAACCGTCCTCGTTCATCACATACTTCAACACCAGCAACTGCAAGGTAACTATGACTGTAGATATTTATTGAACACATAAACCCGTCCTTGTTCATCACATACTTTAACACCAGCAACTGCAAGGTAACTATGACTGTAGATATCTATTGAACACATAAACCCGTCCTTGTTCAGCACACACAACAACACCAGCAACTGCAAAGTAACTATGACTGTAGATATCTATTGAACACATAAACCCGTCCTTGTTCAGCACACACTTCAACACCAGCAACTGCAAGGTAACTATGACTGTAGATATCTATTGAACACATAAACACGTCCTTGTTCAGCACACACTTCAACACTAGCAACTGCAAGGTATTATGACTGTAAGATATCTATTGAACACATAAACCCGTCCTTGTTCAGCACACACAACAACACCAGCCAAGCAACACCAAGGTAACTATGACTGTATACTATCTATTGAACACATAAACCCCGTCCTTGTTCAGCACACACACAACACACCGCAACTGCAAGGTAACTATGACTGTATAAATCTATTGAACACATAAACCCGTCCTTGTTCAGCACACACAACAACACCAGCAACTGCAAGGTAACTATGACTGTATATATCTATTGAACACATAAACCCGTCCTTTGTTCAGCACACACTTCACAACCAGCAACTGCAAGGGTAACTATGACTGTATATATCTATTGAACACATAAAACCCGTCCCTTGTTCAGCACACACAACACAAACAAAACACCAGCAACTGCAAGGTAACATGACTGTATATATCTAGTGAACACAAAAAGCCGTCCTTGTTCAGCACACACAACAACACCAAGCAACTCAAGTAATTATGACTGTATATATCTATTGAACACATAAACCTGTCCTTGTTCAGCACACACTTCAACACCAGCAACTGCAAGGTAACTATGACTGTAGATATCTATTGAACACAATAAACCCTCCTTGTTCATCACATACTTCAACACCAGCAACTGCAAGGTAACTATGCGACTGTAGATATAATATTGAACACATAAACCCTCCTTGTTTCAGCACACACAACAACACCAGCAACTGCAAGGTAACTAGACTGTATATATCTAGTGAACATAAAGCCGTCCATGTTACAGCACACACAACAACACCAGCAACTGCAAGGTAACTATGACTGTAGATATCTATTGAACACATAAAACCTGTCCCTTGTTCAGCACACACTTCAACACCAGCAACTGCAAGGTAACTATGACTGTTAGATATTCTAATGAACACATAAAACGGTCCCTTGTTCCTTGGGGTTATGACTGTAACAACACCCCAGCAACTGCAAGTAACTATGACTGTAGATATATATATTGAACACATAAACCCGTCCTTGTTCAGCACACACTTCAACACCAGCAACTGCAAGGTAACTATGACTGTAAATATCTATTGAACACATAAACCCGTCCTTGTTCATCACATACTTCAACACCAGCAACTGCAAGGTAACTATGACTGTAGATATCTATTGAACACATAAACCCGTCCTTCAGCACACACTACAACACCAGCAACTGCAAGGTAACTATGACTGTAGATATCTATTGAACACATAAACCCGTCCTTGTTCAGCACACACAGAACAACACCAGCAACTGCAAGGTAACTATGACTGTAGATATCTATTGAACACATAAACCCGTCCTTGTTCAGCACACACAACAACACCAGCAACTGCAAGGTAACTATGACTGTATATATCTATTGAACACATAAACACGTCCTTGTTCAGCACACACTTCAACACCAGCAACTGCAAGGTAACTATGACTGTATAAAATCTATTGAACACATAAACCCTCCTTGTTTCAGCACACACAACAACACCACAACACCAAGGTAAAACTATGACTGTATATATCTATTGAACACATAAACCCGTCCTTGTTCAGCACACACAACAACACCAGCAAAACTGCAAAGGTAACTAATGACTGAAAAAATATATCTATTGAACACAAAAATAAACCCGTCCTTGTTCAGCACACACAACAACACCAGCAACTGCAAGGTAACTATGACTGTATATAGCTATTGAACACATAAACCCGTCCTTGTTCAGCACACACTTCAACACCAGCAACTGCAAGGTAACTATGACTGTATATATCTATTGAACACATAAACCCGTCCTTGTTTAGCACACACAACAACACCAGCAACTGCAAGGTAACTATGACTGTATATATCTAGTGAACACATAAATCCGTCCTTGTTCAGCACACACAACAACACCAGCAACTGCAAGGTAACTATGACTGTAGATATCTATTGAACACATAAACACGTCCTTGTTCAGCACACACGTCAACACCAGCAACTGCAAGGTAACTATGACTGTAGATATCTATTGAACACATAAACCCGTCCTTGTTCAGCACACACAACAACACCAGCAACACCAAGGTAACTATGACTGTATATATCTATTGAACACATAAACCCGTCCTTGTTCAGCACACACTTCAACACCAGCAACTGCAAGGTAACTATGACTGTAGATATCTATTGAACACATAAACCCGTCCTTGTTCATCACATACTTCAACACCAGCAACTGCAAGGTAACTATGACTGTAGATATCTATTGAACACATAAACCCGTCCTTGTTCAGCACACACAACAACACCAGCAACTGCAAGGTAACTATGACTGTAGATATATATTGAACACATAAACCCGTCCTTGTTCATCACACACTACAACACCAGCAACTGCAAGGTAACTATGACTGTATATATCTATTGAACACATAAACCCGTCCTTGTTCAGCACACACAACAACACCAGCAACTGCAAGGTAACTATGACTGTAGATATCTATTGAACACATAAAACCGTCCTTGTTCAGCACACACAACAACACCAGCAACTGCAAGGTAACTATGACTGTATATATCTATTGAACACATAAACACGTCCTTGTTCAGCACACACTTCAACACCAGCAACTGCAAGGTAACTATGACTGTAGATATCTATTGAACACATAAACCCATCCTTGTTCAGCACACACAACACCACAAACTGCCAAGGTTTAACTATGACTGTATATACTATTGAACACATAAACCCGTCCTTGTTCAGCACACACAACACCAGCAACTGCTAGTGTAACTATGCCTACTGAATGAGTGATATCTATTGAACACAATAAACCCGTCCCTTTCACACACACGACAACAACACGCAACTACAGTAACTATGACTGTATATATCTAATGACACATAAACTCCTTGTTCCCAGCACACAACACCACAACTGCAACTGCAGCATACTAGCTGAAGGTAATATGACTGATATATTTATTGAACATAAACCCGTCCTTGTTCAGCACACACAACAACACCAGCAACTGCAAGGTAACTATGACTGTATATATCTATTGAACACATAAACCCGTCCTTGTTCAGCACACACAACAACACCAGCAACTACAAGGTAACTATGACTGTATATATCTAGTGAACACATAAACCCGTCCTTGTTCAGCACACACAACAACACCAGCAACTGCAAGGTAACTATGATTGTAGATATCTATTGAACAGTGAACACATAAACCTGTCCTTATTCATCACACACTTCGACACCAGCAACTGCAAGGTAACTATGATATCTATTGAATACATAAACACGTCCTTTTTCATCATATACTTCAGCACCAGGAGCTGCAAACCAGTCACACTGGTAGACAGGTGGTTTGGTTTTATCCAGATGGCCGCGGCCCGCATGTCGAGCCCGCTGAGGCGTTTGATGGTCTGAAGAGTGTACTTATTTGAAGTTTGAATTAAGGGTTGTGGAGATATAAGGTATGTAAAAGCTTTAACACAAATGTTATAGTCATTTGACGTTGATCTTGGGCACATGGGCCACATGGGCCACATGGGTGGGCTATAGAATGAAAATATGGATGATAATAAAGAATTATTTGAAGTTTGAAGTAAATCGGAGTAAGTGTTGTGGAGATAAGAGGTATGTAAAAACTTTAACACAAATTTCAAAGTCATTTGACCTTGGGCATGTGGACCACATGGGCAGGCTATGGAATGAAATATGGATGATGAAAAGGAAGTATTGGAAGTTGTAATTAAATTGGAGTAACAATTGTGGAGATATAAGGTATGTAAAAACTTTAACGCATATTTTATAATAACCCAAACTTCTAAGTCATTTGGCCTTGACCTTGGGGATGATGCCCAATAAGCATATGAAGTTTCAAGCAAATCTGACATACGGTTACAGAGATAGTAGGTATGTGAAAACCGTAACGCAAATTTTGACAGAAACGTTTAACGCAAACTTCTAAGTCATTTTACCTTGACCTTGGGGCACAGGGGCCGCATGAGTGGGACACAGAATGAATATATGGATGATGACCAATACGTATAAAAAGGTTCAAGCAAATCTGACTTACGGTTACAGAGATAGTAGTTATCTGAAAATTTTAACGCAAATTTTGACAAAAATTTAACACAAACTTCTAAGTCATTTGACCTTGACCTTGGGGCACAGGGGGCACATAAGTGGGACACAGAATGAATATATGGATGATGACCAATAAGCATATGAAGTTTCAAGCAAATCTGATTTACGGTTACAGAGATAGTAGGTAAGTCATTTGACCTTGACCTTGGGCACAGGGGCCACACGAGTGGGACATAGAATGAATATATGGATGATGACTAATAAGCATATATGAAGTTTCAAGTCAATGTGAGATATAAGGTATTTAAAAACTTTAATGCAGATTTCGGACGGACGGACGGACGGACGGACTAACATTTTGGGTTTATGGGCTATTTGTTCTTTAAAAGATCAAAGGAATAGCCCCTAAACTACAATAGGTTTAGGGGCTAACGGAATAAATATATTGTATTCTATTGTCTTAGACTCCTCCCCCTAGCCCCTCAACCCCCAATGTTAGCCCGATCGGACAGAGGATTATTTTGTGTTAGGCTCGGACGGAGACGGACGGACGGACGCTCCTACGAATGGATACTTGTTGGGTTTTTACAGCATAAAAAATACCCCAAAATACCCAACACTAACCCTAACCCTACCCAATAAGACCCCTAAAAAGCTTGCCCAGCACACGATAGGGCATATGTTGGGTACTTTTGTACCCAACAAGTGCCCTCTCGTGTGCCCAGACTGACGGACGGACACCCAGACGTCATTGTGATCACTGTCTCGCTTTCCGCAAGCGGGCTCGACAAAAATAAACTATGATTATTGAATACATAAACACATCCTTGTTCAGCACATACTTCAACACCAGGAGCGGTAAACCAGTCACACGTGCAGATAGGTGGCTTTGTACTAAACTGACTACCTATTGTCTGTTGATTGATGTACGTATTTGGTGCTTCACGGCCTATCAACAGCTAAGGTCATTTAAGGCTGGGTCAACGGGTTCGATCCAGCATTTAACCTGCTGCCTTGGGACCTATTGTACGATGTTGTGGATTATTTCATAAATCCAGAAAGGGCAGTTTTGAAAGAATTTGAACAGGATTTTTTTTCAACGCGAATCGATGGGGGAGATCATCCATGACACAAGGGTTCAAATGACCGTCACATATAAGACACGCCATGTGATTTTGGACATCTGTGTAATTTCATTAAATACGTTAACAACATTTATAATATTTTTCATAAATAAAGTTGACAAAATATTCAGAGTACATGCGGAATCTTTATCAACTTTTGACGCCATTTACGGAAAATATTGTAATGTTTGCAAACGTATTTCATGAAATTATGCAGATGTCCGAAGGAAGAAAATCACATGGAGTGTCTCATATGGAGTGTCTCACATGGAGTGTCTCATATGGAGTGTCTCACATGGAGTCTCATATGGAGTCTCATGAGTCTCACATGGAGTGTCTCACAGGAGTGTCTCACATAGTGTCTATAGGAGTGTCAGATGGTGTCTCATGGATGTCTCATATGGATGTCTCACATGGAGTCTCATATGGAGTCTCACATGGAGTGGCCTCATGGATGTCTCATAGTCACATGGAGTGTCTCACATGGATGTCCTCATGGAGTGTCTCACATGAGTGTCTCATATGGAGTCTCATGGAGTCTCACATGGAGTGTCTTAGGAGTGGTCTCACAGGAGTGCTCATAGAGTGTCTCATATGGAGTGTCTCACATGGAGTGTCTCACATGGAGTGTCTCATATGGAGTGTCTCACATGGAGTGTCTCACATGGAGTGTCTCATATGGAGTGTCTCACATGGAGTGTCTCATGGATGTTCACATGGAGTGTCTCATATGGAGTGTCTCATATGGAGTGTCTCACATGGAGTGTCTCATAGGATGTCTCACATGATGTCTCACATGGAGTGTCTCATATGGAGTGTCTCACATGGAGTGTCTCATATGGAGTGTCTCACATGGAGTGTCTATAGAGTGTCTCACATGGAGTGTCTCACATGGAGTGTCTCACATGGAGTGTCTCATATGGAGTGTCTCATATGGAGTGTCTCACATGGAGTGTCTCATATGGAGTGTCTCTGTCTCACATGGAGTGTCTCACATGGAGTGTCTCATATGGAGTGTCTCACATGGAGTGTCTCACATGGAGTGTCTCACATGGAGTGTCTCACATGGAGTGTCTCACATGGAGTGTCTCACATGGAGTGTCTCACATGGAGTGTCTCACATGGAGTGTCTCATATGGAGTGTCTCACATGGAGTGTCTCACATGGAGTGTTTCACATGGAGTGTCTCATATGGAGTGTCTCTATAAGGAAGCTGCATACCAAACATAAAGACATTACAGTTAAAATATTTTACTAGCTAAATTGCTTATTCTAAAAAGGGGCTATGCTGGGGGCCGTTTTACTTTGTACAACTAAAATGTTCGTAAGTGCAAATTTAGGATCGTCTGGAAATTTAATTAATGGATTTACATTTATTGAACATTGCTCAATAAATGTATATCCAATACTTGTTTACAAGAAATCATTGTTAATGTGAAATTTACAGACTATCATAATTTTGCACTTACGAACATTTTAGTCGTACAAAGTTTAGTGAACCGGTCCCCAGGTTGTAATATCCCTTTTGCCAGCTGGTGAACAATACAACATATTATACTTACAACATCTTTTAATTTTTTCTCCACTTCCTCCGATGTTAACTTTTTACTGAGTGGCGTTTTTCTCAGCAACATATCACAGAAGTTAGCTAGGAGTTCTGGGCACTTGGATTCTGGCTGGCTTTTCTGGCTCACGCTGAAATGACACACAGGTGGCAGCTTAGTTTTAAACCTTACACCGCTATCTTATTTTTTTGTTGTCTGCTGTTTACTTTCTATTTTCCATTTTTATCATCAAAAACATGCTTTGACAGCACTTTAGAATAATTTACAACATGCTTTGACAGTACTTTAGAATCATTTCCATTGGAAATAAAATATATTCAGCCCTGAAATTGGAATAACCTGACCTGGTGCCAGGTCCATACAACACCAAAGTTACGGCCCCTTCCCCTAAAAGATAACAAATAATCGTAATACTCACATAAGGGGTATAACCAGATTCAATTGTCACAGAAAAGTATGCCAACGACGTACATGAGGGCCAAACCAGGTCTCCGGTCGAGATTCAGGTGAGGATGAACCCCGATCGTTAAATTACCCATCGCATGCTCCCACCTATTGTCAAGTAAGCAGCTATTATGCTGGTGAATGCAAATTTTATATTAATCTATGGCCGAGAAATTGTAAATGACCGCCCTGAGCCAAATTTGCATAACATTGTTACTACTTCATCCCCGGAGAAGCTAGCTAATTATGCACAATATAGCGCGGCAACATATGTGGCTGTGACTGGAGAAATGTGGCTTACCGCATTTCTGACCAGTGTAACTCCTGATACAATAGACAAATGAGACACACCATGTGAATTTAGTTCTTCGGACATCTGCATAATTTCATTAAATACGTTTACAAAATTAACATATATTTTCATAAATGGCGTCAAAAGTTGACAAAATATAATTCCGTATGTAAGTTGACAAAATATAATTCCGCATGTACTCTCTGAACATTTTGTCAACTTTTGAAACCATTTACGGAAAATATTGTAAGCATATTTCATGACAAGAGTGCCGAAGGCCACAATATACGCCCGTCGAGGCAAGGCCAGTCAACAAGTGGAGATAACTCACTGAAAATCAATATGGTTCTTCATCTTGACGTGATAAACAAGTAAAGCGAATTTGGTTACGATCCATCAAGTAGAACATGAGTTATTGTGTGGACAAGGATGTGGAGTCTGAAAATTAAAAATGGCCGCCAAGGGGAGACAAGTTATCGGAAATCAATAGGCTTCTTCATCTTGCCGTGATATACATGTATACCAAATTTGGTTATTGCGTGGACAAGAAAACAGAGTGCAAAAATTAAAATGGTCGCCAAGGGGAGATAAGTTATCGGAAATCAAAATCAATAGACTTCTTCGCCTTGCCGTGATAAACATGTATACCAATTTTGGTTACGATCGGTGAAGTAGAACTTGAGTTATTGCGTGGACAAGTATACAAAATGCGAAAATAAAAAATGGCCGCCAAGGGGAGACAAGTCATTGAACATTTTTTGAAAATCAATAGGCTTCTTCCTCTTGTCGCGACAAAGTTATATGCCGAATTTGGTTAACATCGGCCAAGTTATCACGCGGACAAGTTCTGCCCGCCGCCGCCCGCACAAGGTGAATCCATAATACACAATCCGTTTTTTTAAAAATTACGCTGATGTCCAAAGGTACAAAATCACATGGCGTGTCTCATATGAAAACAGAGTACAAAACTTACCCTTTGTTCCTTAATGGCATTTCTAATTTAAACACTCTTGTATCATTGACTACCGTTTTGTATGCCTGAAACAAGAACAATATATAGGATTAATAGATTCAGTAAATAATTCCAACAAAATTTGATAGTTTAATAGAATAATGACAATCATTTTAACTACGGGATTAAGAATCCCGCATGTTAGTGGCATAATTTTTTATAAAATATATATCTAAGACCCAAATCGGGGTCGGTCTCAGAACGGGGGTTAATCCCAGCACAGGGCCGAAAACGTGACGGCAATCCTAGAATGGGGGGCCAATCTGAAAATGGCCGGAAAATACCACACGTGGGGCAATTACAAGATATGATCGTCAAGGAAACAGGAAAAGCATACTTATAAATAATTCAGCACAAAAATATTTACACAATTCCCTAACATTTGATTGGCCATTAGCAAGTCTCAGTCCAGAATTTATATCCCAGTAAACTCCCATGCCGAACTACTTTCCGTAACCATGAGGCACAGTTAAAATAATTCTTAAGAAAACGGAAAATAAACACATTTTCTTGATGAATTTATTTCAAATGCTGGAATTATAAGGAATGAATGGCCTTTTTGTGGAATTTATCGGGGATATAAACTTCCAGCCTTCGTCCAGTATTCCCGTGACTTTTCCAAGTTTATACCCCGATAAATTCCACAAAAAGGCCATTCATTCCTATATTCACTTCATTGCTAAACACTTCACGGTAGGTAATGTATGTTTGGCCTAGATGACAATCCCCACGTCTTCACTAGTTGTCGCATTTTTTATCAGTAGCCTATTTCACCAACATTTGCAAAGCATACTTTGTGGGAGAAATTTTCAATCTTAGGATAAATTTATTAATTTTTATTATATTGAATTTATTACATTATCACAGCCATTATGGCTGTGATAATGTAATAAATTCAGTATAATAAACTGCATACTTTTAACCATGAAATACATGCATTTGTTAGTTCTATTTGAAATAATGCATTTCAGGAAAAATAAATGATTACTCCCTCAAAGTATACTTTGCTAGAAAAGTATACTTTGCAATGTTGGTGAAATCAGCTACTGGACACATACGGCCAGAGCGTGATGTTACGTCACTAACTTTGACACCATTCAGGCTTGAAATCAAAACGGAATGTGCAGAAGTGGCCCCCGTTCTGGGATTTGGCCCCCATTCTGGGGCACAGGTTGAAGTAATGGACCGAGGTCTATAAATAAATTAAATATGCCTAAAAGCATCAATAAATGAAGAAAAAAAAATTATTATTTTTTTTACCCCATCCATCTAATCTATAAGATTAGATGATGGGGTAAATTATTTTTTTTTCTTCATTTATTGATGCTTTTAGGCATATTTAATGTATTTATAGACCTCGGTCCATTACTTCAACCTGTGTTCTGGGGCTGACCTCTGATCTGAGTCTTACATATACAGTGGAACCTCTCCAAATCGGACACTCCGGGATGTCCCCAGGGTGCCCAGTTTGAAGATGCTCCATTTTAAATCAGACATGTGAGCACTTCATGACACATTCTAGTGCTTTGCAATCATGAAAAGTCATTGTAATCAGAGATACATAACAGCGAAACACGTCAAAGTTGAACATCCATATCTTCCCGAGTGTTCGGTTTAGAGGGGTTCCACTGTATAATGAATGAGACTGCAGAATTATCATTCTATGTAATGCCTTATACAACAATCAGTGAATTTGACATATGAGGCATAAGGCATAAGTGGTGGTTGTAGATTTTTGTCACAGGATGATTGAGGATCAACATATAAATATGTGAAATATAAAGAATATCCATGAATGGCAAAGAAATGTATAAGAAATTTAACCCAGATTAAGTAGTATGTTAAGAAATTATATCTGCATTCCTAATATTGGCATTAACCCTTTCAACTCTACAGAAAAGTAGAAAATGTAGTATGTTGACGCACTTAGGGCCCCTATAGGTGATTTGAGAAACTGTTACAAAAACTTCCAAAACTTACAAAACAGACAAGACAGGGCGAAACCTATAAAACACAATCGAATCTTGGCGGGGCTCTAATAAAGCAAACATGGGCAAAAACTGTAGATCCAGATGAGCCAATGCTGTTCCATATCAAATCCATAGTATCCCCCACAATTCCCTAACATTTGATTGGGACCTAGCAAGTCTCTGTCCAACATTTATATCCCAGTAAACTCCCACGCCGAACTACTTTCCATAACCGTGAGGCGCAGTTAAAATAATTCTGAAGAAAATGGAAAATAAACACATTTTCTTGATGAATTTATTTCAAATGCTGGAATTATAAGGAATGAATGGCCTTTTTGTGGAATTTATCGGGGATATAAACTTGGAAAAGTCGCGGGAATACTGGACGAGGCCTTCCGGCCTTCGTCCAGTATTCCCGCGACTTTTCCAAGTTTATACCCCGATAAATTCCACAAAAAGGCCATTCATTCCTATAATAAGTAACATATCCAATGTCCCTCTGTCCCATCACAACTCACCTTATCTCTGGAGGTGAGGAACCGAGGATCATCGTTGAATGCTTCTTTCACTAGGAGACTAAATCTATTGAATAGTTCTAATAGCTGCTCTACGTATTTCTCTGAATCCTGCAATATACAGTCGTAGGAAAGTGAGTTTCTAGCACACATTGACAATGCAAGACAATACAACAAACCTTGGCTTTAGCTTTACAGAGCTCCAGATAAGGTGCGTATTCGCGTATTTTACGCACTTATTTTAGCAGAATACGCTTTGATTATCAAAAGTGGGAGTACAAAATAGTCGCAGCAATGTGAAAATATATTTTCAAATTGATTTAATAGTGAAAATACTGTAATAAAGTTGAAAATTTACTTTCTTGAGTTGCAAAAAGCAAACAGTGTTTGCTTTTTGCAGCTCAAATAAGTGAATTTTAAATTTGTTTTATTTTTTATCATTTGTTCCCTATTTAATAAGGAAAAAAATAAATCAATAATACATTTGTAAAAGTAAAATACGCATTGAATTTGCAATCTGGGTATAATACTCCTTAGATACAAAACTTATCTGCAGCTCTGGCTTTATACTAACTTCCAAATGATGAGACAAAGAAAGCTGATAACTGAATGATAAGATTGCACCATAAGTTAAAAATCTGGGCAGCCGCAGGAATTACTTTCATTATCAGGTAACTCGCTATGCCTTGACTAAGTACATGCTGACTGTTAAACTCTTTGCATGCTGGGAAACTTGTGGGCTATAAATAGTTTGAAAAATATCAGACAAAAAATCAGTAAATTTTCTTTTATTTCTCCCTGTAAATATCATGATTATGTCTTTGGATTTCATTCTCCAAGGAGACAATTCTAATGAAATGCCAAGATCTGTTTTCATTTCGAAGCAAACAATTCAATAATTGCGGTCTGTTGATGTGCAAACAGTAGAGATTTTATTTTACCCAATTAAAATATTGAAATACCCAATTGCTTCAGAAATGATGGAGTAACAATACTCAATTACTAATTCCTTATCTGGAGCCTGTAGATATTTTCAAGCTATAGTAGTGTGCTATTTGATCAGGAGTTACTCTCACACAAATCCGATAAGACCCATTTCTCCAGTCACAGTCATATATAGCATATCTATGACTGGTCTATAGCAGCATACCGTGGTAATAATCTCGGCGGCAGCCACCATGTCTGCGAGCCCCTGACTGATCACGTGGGCCTCAAGGTCGTGTAACATGGGCGTGATACCGTCAGCCACGCGGTCCATCAGACTGAACATCAGCCGCAGCTCTGTAATGGTGAATTTACACAATAGTGTGAGGGAAGAACTGTTTATTTATTTTAGGCCGGGCTAACGGGGTCGAATCCCATCTTTTCAGTAGAAGAGACACTTAACCCTTGAAAGGCAGGAACCGAATATTGTCGTCTGCTAATTTTAATCTATTTTCTTAGCAAAAAATATGTTTGACAGCGCATGGAGACGATTCGCATGTGCTGTCAAGCATGTTTTTGATCGAGAAACAGAAAATAAAATACAGCAGAAGACATAATTTATGTAACATAGGTGCGATGCCGTCTGCCACACAGTCCATCAGACTGAACATCAGCCGCAGCACTGTAACAGTAAACTAGTATCTATCTATACTGCAAAACACACCCTTTCGGAGATTATGTGCTGGAACATATTTTATTCATACATGTACAAACAAACAAATACAAATGTACAATCAAGTTTGCCCGGTAATTAGCCGGTACCCATTTACAGCTAATCATACACAATATTTAAGGAGAAGAACTGTAGAATGGACACTTAACCCTTTGAACCTGAAAGCCCGCTAAAGCGGTTTATGCAAACAGTGCAGATCCAGATGAGTTGGCTCGTAACGAGCCGTCTCATCAGGATCTGCACTCTTTGCAAGTGATTTTAATATTTTTGAGAACAAAAACACTCCCTTTTCATAAATGGACTAGTCTGAAAATCATTTTGGGATGATTGGATTGGTTGAAAAATTAACATATCAGATTCCATTCCAGTTACTTAGGGGTGAAAGGGTTAAAAGGCGGTAACCGAATATTGTCGTCTGCTAATGTTTATACTGTTTGACAGCACATGCACCGTCAAGCATATTTTTATCTAGAAAATAAAATACAGCACACAACAAAATTTATGCAACATGGGCGTGATGACGTCAGCCACATGGTCCATTATGCTGAACATCAGCCGCAGTTCTTTAATGAAGAACATACCGTACACAATATTATGGGTGAAGAACTGTAGAACAGACACATTACCCTTAAAAGGCGGGAATCGTATATTGTCCTCTGCTGATTTTTTATGGAAAATGATGTAGTAAATTTGTTCCCGACAGTTTGTAAATACACCAACCTCATCAGTGTGCATGAAGTATGTAAGATGTATCAAACTTTATATTACTTGTACCGTAATAACCCTAAATATTAGGACACATTAATAATATAATATTATAGGAATGAATGGCCTTTTTGTGGAATTTATCGGGGTATAAACTTGGAAAAGTCGCGGGAATACTGGACGAAGGCCGGAAGGCCTTCGTCCAGTATTCCCGCGACTTTTCCAAGTTTATAACCCTGATAAATTCCACAAAAAGGCCATTGATTCCTTATAATTCCAGCATTTGAAATAAATTCATTAAGAAAATGTGTTTATTTTGACGGACGGCAGCCATTTGTTTACATCGACACCACTGACAGCGCACCTGTAGAAAGTAGTTCGGCGTGGGAGTTTTGGACAGAGACTTGCTAAGGGCCAATCAAATGTTAGGGAATTGTGTAAATATTTTTGTGCTGGAATTATATGGTTTTGCACAACAAGGAGTGTATTTAGGGTTTATAGTATGGTTGTATCACGATAACAATGTATTTGCATACAATTTTTTTTGGGTAACCACGATTTTCCCAAAACAAATGGTGTACAAATATCTAGGGTTAGTATGGTTGTACTTGTTTATCACATAAACTAACACTATATTTGGATACAATTTGTTTTGGGAAAACCCCTATTTTATAGGGGTTTCCCAAAACAATTTGTGTCCAAATAATTAGGGTGATTACAGTACTTGAACTAGAAAATGTTGTCGACACTTAGGGCCCCTATAGGTGATTTGGGAAACTCTTACAAACACTTCCAAAAAAATAAACGGACAGACAGACAGGGCGATACCTACAGGGCACTGCCCACAGGGGTCCGAAGTTGTGCTGGGAAAAGTGTACTGAGTCCGAATCGGTGGGCGTCTTAGTCGGTGGGAGTCTTATAAAAAGAGCTATTTTTATAAGACGCCCACCAACTAAGACGCCCACCGATTCGGACTCAGTACACTTTTCCCAGCACAACTTCGGACCCCTGTGGCACCGCCAAATCTCGACGGGGCCCTAATAAGTGATGGAGAACAAAACACCTACTTTCAGTTTCATTGCTGCGGATCATCTGTGCACATTCCTGTAGAATCGTTTCTTTAAACGCCGTTACCAGCACACAAACACAGCATTCTGTTAGCTGCAAGACACAAAATACCCATATACTGTTACTGGAGAAATGGGGCTTTAGGGATTTGTGACCAGCTCCTGATCAAATAGCACACTCATGTAGCCTGATAACGATCTATTTTGCTTGTTAGTAGCATGATGGGTGTTTATTTGATGGAATGGTGAAAGGTGCAGATTCTGATCAGATTGTGCAAACAGAGCACATTCTCCAAATGTGTACCGGAATTCAGGTAATGTGATTGAATGAAGGACAGACTCAGAAAATATTATAAACACGAGCTCATGGCATATACTGGTCACAAATACCATAAACCCGAGTTCTCTAGCGTTCACAATCCCCATTGCTGCTTAGCCAATAAATGAGTGTTATGTCAGGAGTAAAGTCAACTAAAGTGGCCACGTGTGGACGTGTAGCCCCAGCCAGTTTCGAGGTAGACACATAGATGGACATATATACAGATATTATCCCATCAACACAGTGCATATGTGCCGTGAAACACGGTGCCGTGAAACATTTTTGATATCCATTCAATACTATTTTTGCATTTTACAGCCATTTGTAGGTGTTGACGGGATAAATAGAATAGTAGGTTAGTGCCGTGAATGGGAAAAAATATCTGGCGCGGCAAGGAAACGGGATGTGCTCGGCATAGCCTCGCCCATCCCGTTTCCTGAGCCTTGGCAGATATTTTTTCCCATTCACGGCACTAACCTACTATTCTCTATCTATTTTCCCTATTTCTGAACGAAAGTATATGTTGTGACCACTCATTTAACCGTCTCGGCGAGACGGTTCAAATGAGTGGTCACAACATATACTTCTGATGAGAAATAAAGAAATTCTTGAGCCTTGCCGGATATTTTTTCCCATTCACGGCACTAACCTACTATTCTCTATTTATTGTGACCTCTATAGAAAATTAAAGTGGCCACTCACGGCACTGATGGACGTGTAGCACCAGCCAGTTTCGAGGTAGAGACATAGATGGACAGGCATACGGATATAGTTAACCCTTTCACCCTAAATAACTGGAATGGATTTTTATAATTATGTTAATTTTCCGACCAATCCGATCGTCGCAAAATTATTTTCAGTCTAGTCCATTTATGAAATGGGGGTGTTTTTTCTCTAAAAGTATGAAAATTACTTGCAAAAAGTGCACATCCTGATGAGACTGATCTACACTGTTTGCAAATACCACTATAGAGGTATATAGTGTTGAAAGGTTTAAACCCTTTCAACACTAGAGACCTCTTTCCTAATATTTACAAACAGTGGAGATCATAACGAGCCGTCTCATCAATATCTACACTGGTGGATATTTTTTTAATTTTTACAAAATGACCCCCTTTTCTGCATAATTGAAGTCTCAAACTTAACATGAAATATATTCAGCCCTGAAATTAGAATAACCTGACCAGGTATCAGGTCCATAACACACCAAAGTCACTTGGCCCCTTCCCCTAAAAGTAATACCGATACTTGGCCCCTTCCCCTAAAAGTAATACCGATACTTGGCCCCTTCCCCTAAAAGAAATAATACCTTTAGTCCTACTTCCCCTAAAAGAATACCGAAATTCCCCGCCCCTTCCCCTAAAATAATACCGATACTTGGCCCCTCCCCTAAAAGTAATACCATACTTGGCCCCCTCCCCTAAAAGTAATACCGTACTTGGCCCCTTCCCCAGTATACGATACTTGGCCCCTTCCCCTAAAACCCCTAAAAGTAATACCGATACTTGGCCCCTTCCCCTAAAAGTAATACCGATACTTGGCCCCTTCCCCCTAAAAGAACCGATACTTGCCCCTTCCCCTAATAATACCGATACTTGGCCCCCTTCCCCTAAAAGTAATACCGATACTTGGCCCCTTCCCCTAAAAGTAAACCGATACTTGGCCCCTTCCCCTAAAAGTTAATACCGATCTTGCCCCCCCAGTAATACCGATACTTGGCCCCTTCCCCTAAAAGTAATACCGACTTGGCCCCCTCCCCTAGAAATGACTTGGACCCCTTGCCCCTTCCCCTAGGTTAATACCGATACTTTACCCCTTCCCCTAGTATACCGATACTTGGCCCCTTCCCCTAAAAGTAATACCGATACTTGGCCCCCTTCCCCTATTATAATACCGATACTTGGCCCCTTCCCCTAAAAGTAATACCGATACTTGGCCCCTTCCCCTAAAAGTAATACCGATACTTGGCCCCTTCCCCTAAAAGTAATACCGATACTTGGCCCCTTCCCCTAAAAGTAATACCGATACTTGGCCCCTTCCCCTAAAAGTAATACCGATACTTGGCCCCTTCCCCTATTAGTAATACCGATACTTGGCCCCTTCCCCTATTAGTAATAGGATTAGGAAATTACGGTACTTAACATAGGATTTTTTTTCTCGAAAATTGTAATTTTTTATTGCTTCGTCCAGTATTCCTGCGACTTTTCCAAGTTTATATCCCCGATAAATTCAACAAAAAGGCCATTCATTCCTTATAATTCCAGCATTTGAAATAAATTCATCAAGAAAATGTGTTTATTTTCCGTTTTCTTAAGAATTATTTTAACTGCGCCTCACAGTTACGGAAAGTAGTTCAGCATGGGAGTTTACTGGGATATAAATTTTGGACAGAGACTTGCTACGGGCCAATCAAATGTTAGGGAATTGTGTAAATATTTTTGTGCTGGAATTATTTAAAATTAAAAGTGCAGATCCTGATGAGACGGCTCGTTACGAGCGAGCCGGCTCATCTGGATCTACAATGTTTGCCAACACCGCTATAGAGGGCTGTAGTGTTGAAAAGGCTACAGCAAAGTAAAGTGTCTACTCACGGCACTGACGGACGTGCAGCCCCAGCCAGTCTCGAGGTAGCGCGTGGCGCGGGTCTCCTCCTCCTTGAGCTTCGAGTCGGCGTAGCGCATGTAGTTCTGAACGCCGTTCGCCTGAAGGTACTGGGGTGCCTTCAGCTGGTAGAAAGACTGTGTCGCCTCCAGGTAAGCCTTCTCAAAGTTCTCGCGATAGATCTTCAGCTTGTCTTCCACATCCGAACTCAGGTTCACTGGAAAATGAAATGAAAGTGACGGCGTTAAAAGCTAGAGTCCCACATGTCAGGTTATATAAGGGAGGCATATTTTTTCATCCATTCTTTAGATACGACATTGTTCGGGAAAAACAACCATTAATTCACTATTACCCGACATATTAAGTGATATTGAGAGCTCCAGATAAGTTTTGTGTCTAAAGCGTACTACACCCCCTGATTTCAAAATCATTGCATATTTTACTTTTACAAATGGATTATTGATTTTCTTCATTACTAAATAGGGAACAAAGATAAAAAAATATAACAAATTTAAACATTCACTTATTTGAGCTGCAAAAAGCAAACTCAACTAAGTGAATTTTCAACTTTATGACAGTATTTTCACTACTCAATTTGAAAATCAATGAGTATTTTCACATTGCTGTGCATATTCTGTACTCCCACTTTTGACAATCAATGCGTATTCAGCTAAAATAATTGCATAAAATACGCCAAGCTGGAGCTCTGATATTAATATACTTTTTACATCAAACGTGAAGTTCCATACTGATATCAGGGGCGATAACCATTTCCCCTTAAAATGTTAACGGAAATTACTATTTATTCTCTGCATTTATTGCTGCAATGATCATACTTTATAATCTGGCGATAAAAATATTTTTTCAGGCGACATTTAATTTGTATAAATAATTAAAAAATATCCTGTCTCATTTGCATATCAAAATAGCCTGATACCACCGCGAGTCACTATCAGTAAAATAAAGATTACTACCGGTAAATCATTATATCTAGAACGCGGGCACTCGTTATTTTTAAAACTGGAGGAATGGTTACACAATTATACACTTATTTAATTCCTATAAAGAACATTTTATGGCTACTAGATGGGACCCCAACTTAACGTCCGAGCAACAGCTAAGGTCATAATAGGGACGGGACCACAGTTTAAAGTCTCATCCGATGGAAATACTACGTTAGTATTTTTCACGCCTAGAGTGAGGATTGAACTCACAGCCTCCAGTATTGAAGTCAAATGCCATATCCCATAGGACACGGCCCATCCCTCAGGTTCACTGAAATGTTGATTTATTAATTTGAGGATGCGGCTGGGGTTATTTTTTTGCATTTTAAAGCTATTTAAGGTGTTGACGGGATAAATAGAATAGTAGGTTAGTGCCGTGAATGGGGAAAAATATCTGGCAAGGCTTAGGAAACGGGATGGACGAGGCTCTGCTGAGCCCATCCTGTTTCCGTGCCGCGCCAGATATTTTTTCCAATTCACTGGCACTAACCTACTATTCTCTATATTCACGTATCCCGTGAAAAATACTGATTTCAGTTGTGCTACATGTACACTGTACTTGCTCAACATTTGAATGAATGCGTGGTTATGTCATTCATCAGAAAAAACAAATATAGAGCAGAAAATTTGAGTCACACATTTGTGGTCGTGACTGGAGAGATGGGGATTATGGGTTTTGCGACCAGTGAAGATCAAGATCTGATCAGGATATGCACTGTTCGCCATTTCATCAATGACACACCCATCATGCTTCTAAAAAGTAATATAGACCAATACCAGCTGCAGGAGTGTGCTATTTAATCAGGAGCTACACTGGTCGCAAATCCCATTAACCCCATTTCCAGGGATTCCGCTGGCGATCGCCACTTTTGCAATTGGCGATAAAAATAAACAATTGGCGATAAAAAATTACTTTTTTTAAAAAAAAAACATCTTTTTTTTTCTTCCGAAAATTGTAGTTTTTTATCGCCAATTGTTTATTTTTATCCTATTGGTTATTCCTTTTTTTTTGGAAGTGGCGATTTTTTTTCCCCTGCATTTCTCCAGTCACTGCAACAGCTGTATCGAGTAGTCCAGTTACCGTATGACTCGCGTACACCAATGACGAGCTGGGAGTCGAAGGCCTCGCCATTCCGCTCCGTATGTACCAGTTTCATGGCACTGACTTGTAACCGCTGCTTGATGTTCGAGAATATACTCGAGTTCCAGCTGTCCAGCATCAGCTGTCAACAGACGATCCATTGATTGGGGTTTTATGGCTGGCCATTCAACAGTTAGGTCATATTGAGCAATACAGGATACAGGATATTTATTGAATTATCAACTGATTGATTAATTTGATTGAATAACGTTTACAGCTCAGAAGTTATATTTTTTTTCCAAGAATGACACATCATTTTTGCAAAAGATTTGATTTGATTTATTTGTGTTTAATGGCCTATCAGTAGCTACGGTCATTTAAGGCCGGGTTTTGTAGAAGAGACTAATTTGACACACCAACCCAAAATGGTAGAAAAAACACTGCAAAAGCCCAATTTATCCGGTCACCGCTGCATTTACCTTCCGGACAATGCTCTCCTCGCCCTGAGTCTTCTTCGTCATCGAGCTGCTGTGGGCCTTGCCAGACAGGGACGTCTCGAGCTGCATGAACGGCTTGGGCAGGTAGTCGCACTGTGTGAAGAACTTACCCCACTCCGCGATGTACGACTTCAACAATGCCGAGTCCTCCTGGTTATGGAGAACGCGCTGAAACAGACAGGGAAACTATTTTAAGTAATTTCGCAAAACTTGCTCTAAAAAAGTGGAAGTGAATGGGTTTAACGCCCCAGCAACAGCGAAGGTCATATAGAGACGGGACCACAATGTAAAGTCTCATCCGACACACCAGTGGGATGGAAATACTTTTTCATGCCTAGGGTGAGGATTGAACTCACAACCACCGGTATTCAAGTCCAATACCATATCCCATAGGCTACGGCCCATCCGTAGTGACACAGGGAAATAACTTGCCAGGAAAGAAAGACAAGTAATTTCCCTGTGTCTGTTTCAGATGGTAACAAGTACTTTTCCTGTGTTTGTTTCAGTCAATGATAAGTAATTTATCACTCATTGAAACTGACACAGGGAAAGTATTCACTCGCTTAAACAGACATGGGGAAATTATTTTAAGCAATTTCCATGTGTATGTTTCAGGCACATGGAAATACTTATGACTTGCTGAAAAAGACGGGGGTAATTTACCAATCACTTGATGAAACAGATGGTGAATTTACTCATCATTCGCTGAAACATTCACATGATTCATGTATCAACTCTTGCCATGTGTCCAGATGGGGCTATGTGTGGCCAATGAAAATATTTATTCAGAATCGTGCACATCATTCTGAGTTGGAATTATATGCAAATATGTAGCTGTGACTGGAGAAATGGGGGTAATGCCATTTGTCGATATTCATTCCTGAAGCCCAATAAGGATCAACGTTACCAGTATACGGGTTTTTCATTTTACTGAATGGCGAACAGTGTAGACCTTGATCAGACTGCTCGCATGCGCAGGCTGATCAAGGGCTACACTGATCGCATAGCCCATAAGCCCCAGTTCTCAAGTCACAGCTACATATGTGGCTGCGACTGGAGAAATGGGGCTTATGGGATTTGTGACCAGTGTAGCTCCTGATCAAATAGCACACTGCTGTAGCCTGATAACAACAGAGCTCCAGTTAAGGTGCGTAATTTGGAGGTAAATTTCTTATTTCTCCATCAAAAATGGCAAGTTGGGAGTGCTTTAGAATCGTCTCAATGAGACGATTCTGAAGGACTCACAACTTGCCATTTTTGATGAAGAAATAACCAAATTTCACCCCAAGTTGGTCAAATTACGCACCTTAACTGGAGCTCTGGATAACAATCTATATTACTTGTTAGAAACATGACGGCTGTTTCATTGATGGAATGACGAACAGTGAAGATCCTGACTGTGCGGATGCACAGGCTGATCTGGATCTACACTGGTCACAAAACCAGTAAGCCCCTTTATCTCCAGTCACGGCCACATATAGCCACCGTATCAATGACTTACAGTCTGAGCATGTCTGATGAATTCCAGAATGTCGTCCTGCAATGCCTGGTACACCTTCTGTGGCCCTTTGTCGTCCCATAGACATACTGAATGGACAGCCCTGCAAACCAGTGGATTTGATTTAATGGTGTTTAACGGCCTGTCAAGAGCTAAGGTCATTTTAGGCCAGGTTAATGGGATTGAATCCCATGCTACCTGTTGTGATGGGGGTGGGGGGTTGCTTCACGGGTACTTCATTGATGGAATGGTGACCTGTGCAGATCCTGATCAGACTGTGCAGTCTGGTCAGAGCATGCACTGTTCACCATTCAGTCAGTGAAACCACCATCATGCTTCTAACAATTGGTATATATCCATATCAGGCTGCAGGAGGGCACTAGAAGATCAGGATTTAGACCTAGGCTGACACTACTGTCTGTTTCACGAAAAATGCCCAAATTGTACGGCCATATAAACAATGCAAAAACAAAATTTTAATTTAATATTATCGAAAAATGTATTGTTTTTGTATGTAAAATTTGGGCAGGTTTCGTGAAACAGACAGTAGTGGTAGTCATAGTAACCAATTGGCAACTAATATTTCCGAAATTGACATTTTGGCTTCTAACAATTTCGGAAATTATTTGAATTTCCATTTATGTTTTCACAAATACATGTATTGGGGCAAATGCAATAATATCTTTTTTCACATTATTTGTTAATTTTAGATACTAATTTCAAAATCATATCGCCAACCTGAGTTAGACAGAAACAAATGCCATACGCCCCAGATAAGCTGCATACGGTATTTGCTTAAATACCCAATTAAAATTGCCAAAAACCCAATTGAAATCAGAAGTAGCGAGTAACAAAAAGCAATAACAATTTTGTGGTACCTTTATCATGCTGCAGAAAACAATACAGACCACAAATGCATATTTTTCTTATTTTCCATGAAAACACATCTTGGTATTTTATTAGAATTGTCTCCTTGGGAGACAATTCTAATGAAATGCCAAGACATGTTTTCTTTTCGAAGCAAACTATTCAATAATTGCTGTCTGTTGATGTGTAAACAGTAGTGTGATTTTATTTTACCCAATTAAAATTTTCAAATACCCAATTGCCTCAGAAATGATGGAGTGACAATACTCAATTACTAATTCCTTATCTGGAGCCCTGAGCCCCGTGATTTCTCAAGTCATGACCATATATGTGGTTGTTGTTGTTGTACAAATGAGATTTATGCTCTTTGCATCTGTGCTGTCTGATCAGAGTCTGCACTGTTCGTCATTCAGTCAGTGAAACAGTAGTGATGCTTATCAGATCAGGTGTCAGGCTGGCTAGAAACGCCATATCTCCATTCACGGCCACATATCATACCAGAATAAGTCGTGCCATTCGGAGCGTGTGACCGGTTCCTGTCGTAACAACTTGAGCACAGTGGGCCTCATGCATGGCCATTTCTCCTCAAACTGCGACTGGCCTTGCTGCAACACAAACAAACAAATGAACAGATTACTGGAAGTGACTGTCACATGATTAGGAAAAGTATCTGAGCAATGTACTCGGTTCTCATGCTCAAACACAGGAAGTTTGATTGGTTTCCGGTTATTACAGTTAAAGTTTTCCTTCTTACAAAAAACAAGAGCTCCGCGGAGCAAAATGTCCCGCCTGGCGCAGTTTGATAGTATATATGGAGCTTGTAATAACCTTGGGGTTAGTGAGCACCATGGGCTTTCTGTAGAATGATGCGGGATATTGTTACAAATGCATGTATAGAATATTAAAGCATAAACTGAGCGTTAACTTTTCCAAACACGTAAATTTCTAAGTCAGTGACCTTGACCTTTGGGGTTTGCGGGCACCATGGGCTTTCTGTAGAATGATGCGGGATGTTGCTACAAATGCATGTATGGAATATTAAAGCATAAACTGAGCGTTAATTTTTCCAAACACGTAAATTTCTAAGTCAGTGACCTTGACCTGTGGGGTTAGCGGGCACCATGGGCTTTCTGTAGAATGATGCGATGTGCTTATTGTTACAAATGCATGTATGGAATATTAAAGCATAAACTGAGCGTTAATTTGTAAGTCAGTGACCTTGACCTTGGGGTTAGCGGGCAATATGGAATGCATATATGGAATATTAAAGCATAAACTGAGCATTAACTTTTCCAAACACGGAAATTTCTAATTCAGTGACCTTGACCTTTGGGGTTAGCGGGCACCATGGGCTTTCTGTAGAATGATGCGGGATGTTGTTACAAATGCATATATGGCATATTAAAACATAAACTGAGCGTTAACTTTTCCAAACACGGAAATTTCTAAGTCAGCGACCTTGACCTTTGGGGTTTGCGGGCACCATGGGCTTTCTGTATAATGATGCGGGATGTTGTTACAAAAGCATGTATGGAATATTAAAGCATAAACTGAGCGCTAACTTTTGCAAACACGCAAATTTCTAATTCAGTGACCTTGACCTCTGGGGTTAGCAGGCACCATGGGATTTCTGTAGAATGATGCGGGATGTTGTTACAAATGCATGTATGGAATATTAAAGCATAAACTGAGCGTTAACTTTTGCAAACACGGAAATTTATAAGTCAGTGACCTTGACCTTTGGGGTTAGCGGGCACCATGGGCTTTCTGTAGAATGATGCAGAATGTTGTTACAAATGTATTTATGGAATATTAAAGCATAAACTGAGCGTTAACTTTTGCAAACACGCAAATTTCTAATTCAGTGACCTTGACCTTTGGCGTTAGCGGGCATCATGGGCTTTCTGTAGAATGATGCGAGATGTTGTTACAAATGCATGTATGGAATATCAAAGCATAAACTGAGCGTTAACTTTTCAAAACATGGAAATTTCTAAGTCAGTGACCTTGACCTTTGGGGTTAGCGGGCACCATGGGCTTTCTGTAGAATGATGCAGGATGTTGTTACAAATGCATGTATGGAATATTAAAGCATAAATTGAACATTAACTTTTCCAAACACGGAAAGTTCTAAGTCAGTGACCTTGACCTTTGGCGTTAGCGGGCATCATGGGCTTTCTGTAGAATGATGCGGGATGTTGTTACAAATGCATGTATGGAATATTAAAGCATAAACTGAGCGTTAACTTTTCCAAACGAATATTAAAGCATAAACTGAGCGTTAACTTTTCCAAACACGGAAATTTCTAAGTCAGTGACCTTGACCTTTGGCGTTAGCGGGCATCATGGGCTTTCTGTAGAATGATGCAGGATGTTGTTACAAATGCATGTATGGAATATTAAAGCATAAACTGAGCGTTAACTTTTGCAAACACGGAAATTTCTAAATCAGTGACCTCGACCTTTGGGGTTAGCGGGCACCATGGGCTTTCTCTAGAATGATGCAGGATGTTGTTACAAATGCATGTATGGAATATTAAAGCATAAACTGAGCGTTAACTTTTCCAAACACAGAAATTTGTAAGTCAGTGACCTTGACCTTTGGGGTTAGCGGGCAACATGGGCTTTCTGTAGAATGATGCAGGATGTTGTTACAAATGTATGTATGGAATATTAAAGCATAAACTGAGCATTAACTTTTGCAAACACGGAAATTTCTAAGTCAGCGACTTTGACCTTTGGGGTTAGCGGGCACCATGGGCTTTCTGGAGAATGATGCGGGATGTTGTTACAAATGCATGTATGGAATATTAAAGCATTCCAATGAGGGAAACAGAAGTTACAATGAATTAACCTGAGCGTTAAGTTTTAGAAACAGAGTTAAACGCAAAAACTTAACGTTGAATGCCTGTGAAAAGTAGGTCAATCAACCATGAAAACTAGGTCAAGGTCACATGGGCTCCCTCTGTGTGAGATGGTCACACCACAGTGTTGATGTATACCGAAGCATTCCATCAAGCGAAACAGAAGTTGTAATTACAATTTTCGGAAAAAAATAAAATAATTTTTCGAAAATTGTAATTTTTTAGCGCCAATTGTTTATTTTTATCCTATTGGTTATTCCTTCTCTTTTTTTTTTAAGTGGCGATTTTTTTATTTTCCCCAGCGGAATCCCTGTATCTCCAGCCAAAAACTATGGAAATATGCTAAATATGGGCCTGTATTTTCAGCCACACGGGCGATTTCTTTATCATTGGATTTGGTTTCTTTGGTTGTTGGTGAACTTAATAAGCTCTAAGCAGCTTGTTATCCCCCTCATCTTCTTCTTTATATTAATTACCATCTCCGGCTCCGGTCCGTGCATTCATGGCTTTATGATTTAATAGTAATGTTCGTAAAACTAAATTTTTTAATATACTTTTGATGTATCAAAATGGATATGGGACCACAGCTGGTCTACCGGTGTTTTGAAGGACATGATTGATTCCGAATTGTTCCAAGTGTTGATGATGCGATGAGAGAACGAGTTCAATCGAATTGCTTTCCTAGCTCTTGTTTTGTTCAATTTCCTGCCATGTCCCCTTAACTGATTATCCGAGTAGCTGAAGAATACACTGGCGTCTATATCATCTATATTATTAATTATTTTAAAAACTTGTATCATGTCAAATCGCTGTCGACGATACTCTAGTGGTGGAAGATTCAGTCGGGCAAGTCGTTGTTCATATGCTAATCCCTGAAGTTCGGGCAGAAGTCTGGTTGCTCTCATTTGGGCATTTTCCACTAATTGTTTATTCTTTTTAGTCATTGGGTAATAAATCAGATTTCCATAGTCCAAGTGGGAACGCAGTAACACGGACATAGGAAAAATACGGACATACATTGATGTAACGTGTTCCCTGCACAATTTAGCAGTTTTCATGTCATTTCCCGCTAATGTGACACATGTAGTGTTTCCCCTAGCAAGGTTTAGGAGGGCGTTGCGCCCTGCCCGGTTTACAGCCGGCAAAACCTCGCCCTGCTGCCCTAAAATCCAAATCTACCCGCCCCGCTACGCCCAAATTACAAAACCTGTGACCTAGTTTTGTCTGTATAAACTTACACGTAATCGCTAACAAATCCCAGAATATGAAAGTCAATTCCCACCTCACATGGCTCGCGCCCCGCGGAGAGATAAAACGAGATGGCACCTGGGCCCAGTATAGCGTGTATGATTTATATGAAACTGAATCAATACTGGTTTAGAGCGGCATGTTAATTTTGTCCTGTCATAAAGCTGGTCTGAACACGGTCAGGCTCAAGAGAAAACATGCGCTTGTCAAACCAACTGCTTTTGTGAGTGGATTTCACGACCATTGTAGATTAAGATCAGATCAAATGAGATTATGCATCCTCTTAGTTCGATCCGGATTTGCGAGGTTCACCAGTTAACTATTGAGACGACAACGGAAATGTATCCATTATTCACTGTAGATTTATGTGAATAATGCTGAAATGCTGTTGACTGGACTGGTGGGCAAATTGGGCAATGGACGTTTAGTCCCATTTTTCTCTGCGCAATTAGCGAATGAAAAGCGGTAACCAAGTGTGTGTTACTAGGCGCACTTGATGCTAAATTTTGTATCGGCCGAATGACCGATCATCGTGATCGACCCGTCAGCCGCTGTTTTTTGTTTTTTAATTCTCTAAATTGGGGTAATTTATATCTGAGACTTAGACATTTAATTGATCAAGATTTGTTTTGTCCAGCGTCGATTAGTGAACCTGAACTTGTTGGAGGCTATGATTACGATGGCACGTGCCTGGCATGTCCACTGACAAATAATTTTCACACATTTGTATCACGTCATACAGCGAATACCGTATTGGCATGTCCACCGAGCAATTTTTTTTTAATTCACTCAAATTTGTATCACGTTATGACGCGAGCACCGTCTTGTAAAAACAATACCCCGAATTAGTGGTTCACAAAGCACAATTGTCAGCCCATAATGTGTGAAACTCGTCGCCTCCGCATCGAAAATGCAGACGTGTGCCGCCGATATGCACGATGATCGTTATCTGTCAGTAATTGACATTTACTGAGTAATCCTCAAGGACGCTTTTAAATACGACTGCAAACTAGCCATTGTCATTATCCTGTAAATCTATTAGCGTGCCACCCACCCAATAATTATATAACTGTTGGTTATTTAATTAAAATATAGGACAAAATGAGAGTCATAGTATGTGCTCAGACTTTGCTGAGCATGCAGGAAATGGCGTTTCAGACCACTTTGATTTCAAAAATTTTCCGGGGGGGGGGGGGGGGGGGGGGCATGCTCCCGGACTCCCCCTAGCAAACTCCGGCCCCTCGAAAATTCTTCGCCCCCACCCCCCCCCCCCAATAATTATCGTCTTCCGCGCGCCTGAAGTGCCCTTTTTTCGGCTAGCACCCTGCCCCTTTTTCATCCTGGGGGAAACACTACACATGTGGCTATGAGGTACACACATATCAATGACATCATACACCTACTTTAGTGACGCTATACACACAACCTTTTCCAAATGACTTTGACTTTCAAATGGGCGGGGAAAATACAATCGAACTGTGTATACCTTTTGAATGTGTTTGGTGAATTTTATTCCTGCCAGTAAAACAATTATTCCTGAATCAATAACGCTATTCATTTACACAATTGTTAACAGAGATGGGGGGGGGGGTTTCACACCATTTATATTTCAAAAAATTACGGGGGGGGGGGGGCATGCCCCCGGGACCCCCCTAGCGCTATTGGGCCCTCACATGCATATGTTTCGCTTCCGCCGCCTATGTCAAGTATCTTCAATTATATGTAAAAGTCAGGGTTTGAACGACATGAAATACTGTATTTGAAATATGGACTAATTAGTTTGGACACCCTCGCAGATGACCATAGCGAGACGGTTATTATATTGGGACATACATCGTGATTATGAACACAACCATCAGCGTCTCCAGAAAAATTGTCCGTATTTTCCTGGATAGCCCCTACAGGGTTAGAAAATCTATATCCATAAATGTAAATTTCCTCTTAATAAGGCCGATAACACTGTTTGCTTTATTCACCAATGTACTAATGTGCTCATCAAACTTCAAATTTGACTTGAATAACACTCCCAAGTCACGTTCGGAGTCCTCATTCAGTAAAATATGTGCATTGTCGGTATCATCTATCATTTCATAGTAAAAATCGTATTGTTTGTTCCCATACCTAACCACTTTACACTGTTTAATGTTAAATCCGAGTACTGAGTAGCCAATCCTTACTCCACTTACAGAGTCTAGCTAAGTCTTCTTGAAATTCTCTGTTCATTTGGCGATCATGAAGTTAGGACTTAAAAATATCACGATTGAATATTCTCAGAATGAAATCATGACAAATGTAAAGTGAAAATTAAAAGGATCAGTGGAATAAGGGAGCTAACTCTCTCATGGAGTAGCTCCCGTCTTCCATTGGGTTCTTTCCACCAAGCCGATTATTTCAATTAATGAACAGATGAAATGATTTGTACCAACTACCGAGTAACGATTAATATTAATACAGTTCACCCCAGCTTACGCAAGACACATGGGGGCAATCGTTGAACAATCAATAATGAAACATAATTCCATCCATATGATCTGGAAACAACTGTTTTGGTGGAATTATGATTATTTATGTACTTGTATCAGGCTTTTACCTTCAACATTGTAGCCATTTTCGAGGTTTTCACAACTGACTAGTCTGACTCAATGTACGGATGATTCAGTTTTCATTCATGATCACTAAACGCTCGTAAAAAGTTTATATTTTTCATAAAGCCCCAAGTAACCCAGATTAATAGATGTCGGTACGGGTGAAATAGACTAACTTGACTGGTTTGCTAATAATAGAACTATATTCCTAAACTACGGCAATCTAATATAATGTCCTCGCATCGCATAGGGTGAGGAATAAAGAGGTTTGGTAATCATCGAACTATCAATAGCGCTGGCAGTTATACGTACAAACCAACAACATTGTAATGTATGTATTTATTATATTTGTATATATTATTGTGATAATCCTTGGCTGTATTGGGTATTGCATATTGTTTTTAGAGCTGCACCCTCTTATCTCTTGACATGGATACCAAGGCGGATTGAGTGATGATGTGGCATTCACTGTACTAACCCCCACGCATGGCCATACTAGTCAGTAAATTGATGGCGGGCATTTATTCTTCCGTGACTTGTTCAATGGTGTTGGTTTGGCAGATTCCTGAGGATAAGTTTCCAAAAAAAGTCCACTGAATACGCTGCTTTCACCGTCTTTCCTATGTTTGCGTCGGGAGCGCCATCCAGATTACTGGTAATTTTTCAATGAAATCTGTCCTCATCTTATTCCAGAATGCATAATATACAATTAAATCGTATCCGGTATAATCCATGGTACATTTTCCATGATCATATCCGGGGAAAAGACAATTTTATTTACAGCGGGGTTTTAGGAAAATACGCCATGTTACGCGCCAAGACTCGCTTCCAAACATTCGAAAATCAAAATCACCAGATTAATACCGCCTGTGTGCTCCTACAAACCTACAAACCTGTTCACGCGGCCTTCACCGACCTTACCAAGGCTCTCGACTTGGTCAGCAGGGACGGGCTCTTCAAAATTGTGTCCAAAATTGGCTGACTAAAAATACTGCATAGTATAGTAAATTCTTTACACGGCGACATGATGATCACAAAACAATATGACGGCACAGTATTCCATGTGACTGAGGTACGAAGTGGAGTAAAACAAGGCTGAGTCCTTGCACCACCCCCTTCGCATCTTCTGTGTACTCCTTCTGAAACAAACAATTTGTTCTGCAAACGAAAAAATATACATATACACAAGTTTAAGGTCAGGCAACAAGTTGTTCAACCTGGCGGGTCTAAAGACAAATACAAAGGCTCGCAATACCATAATAAGGGATATGCTTCTTGCAGTCGATGCAGCAATTGCCACCCACACACAGGAGGAACTGAAATCTCTGATGGACCGCTTCTCATCTGCATGTGTTGACTTCAGCCTAGCTAGCAGTCTGAAAAATACTAACATTATGGGACTATATAGGATATACATGCATATAGCAAGGTTCAGATTGAGACAGTGGAATCCCAGTCGAGCGGCAGCGATAATGTCTCCGACGAGCCTCTGCCTAGTATGAAACGATATTGCAACGCGAGACTATGATTCCCTGTCTCAGTATTAACTCCGCTATTGATTATTTTTCTCACAAATCGCATGGAATGCTTCAAAATGCGAAAAAAACAAGGTTTGCATTACCACGTCAACGTCATTGATGTGGGAAAACCAGTAAGTAAGTAAGTAAGTAAGTAAGTAAGTAAGTAAGTAAGTAAGTAAGTAAGTAAGTAAGTAAGTAAGTAAGTAAGTAAGTAAGTAAGTAAGTAAGTAAGTAAGTAAGTAAGTAAGTAATAAGTAAGTAAGTAAGTAAGTAAGTAATAAGTAAGTAAGTAAGTAAGTAAGTAAGTAAGTAAGTAATAGGTAAGTAGGTAGGTAGGTAGGAGGTAGGTAGGTAGGTAGGTAGGTAGGGGTAGGTGGTAGGGGTAGGTAGGTAGGTAGGTAGGTAGGTATAGGTAGGTAGGTAGGTAGGTAGGTAGGTAGGTAGGTAGGTAGGTAGGTAGGTAGGTAGGTAGGTGGTAGGTAGGTAGGTAGGTAGGTAGGTAGGTAGGTAGTAGGTAGGTAGGTAGGTAGGTAGGTAGGTAGGTAGGTAGGTAGGTAGGTAGGTAGGTAGGTAGGTAGGTAGGTAGGTAGGTAGTAGGTAAGTAGGTAGGTAAGTAAGAGTAAGTAAGTAAGTAAGTAAGGTAAGTGTAAGTAAGTAAGTAAGTAAGTAAGTAAGTAAGTAAGTAAGTAAGTAAGTAAGTAAGGTAGTAAGGTAGGTAAGGTAGTAATAATAAGTAGGTAGGTAGGTAGGTAGGTAGGTAGGTAGGTAGGTAGGTAGGTAGGTAGGTAGGTAGGTAGGTATAAGGTAGGTAGGTAGGTAGGTAGGTAGGTAGGTAGGTAGGTAGGTAGGTAGGTAGGTAGGTAGGAAGTAGGTATAGGTAGGTAGGTAGGTAGGTAGGTAGGTAGGTAGGTAGGTACCTAAGGTAGGTAGGTAGGTAGGTACCTAAGGTAGGTAGGTAGGTAGGTAGGTAGGTAGGTAGGTAGGTAGGTAAGTAAGTAAGTAAGTAAGTAAGTAATAAGTAAGTAAGTAAGTAAGTCAATTCTTTATTTAAGGAGGGTAACCCAGTTGGCGTGCACCAATCTTCCCTATAGGGCCCTGTCAAAGACAAAAATATTTACATATTTACAGTGAGCAGGTTAAGGCATGTATAAAATAAGTGATGCAACCCAACTGTTACCAGTACACGTAGCTGGCAAACGTAGGGTTGCTTGCAATACGTAATTATTTACATGATAAGTTATGACAAAACCCCGCTTATTGTCTGAGACACGAATAGGTTGCAGATGCTGACCGACATGAAACTCATGATCAAATACTAGTATTACGTTCGGTGTAGACATTAATGGTAAAATGTTAGTGACTTGATAACGAACAATAATGACCCAGACCAGACTGTGCGTATGGACAATGAGGTATATAGTACATTAACACAGGTCAGTAGGTTGTCGCTTTGAAACGGCCAGTAAGCAAAACAATCCACTGGGGCTGCTGAACCTTGTTCGCACAGAGCCGCAAACCTTCAGTTTACCTTACCATCATGCCTCAAAAGGACGGACACATACAATTTAAGGCAATCAAAATCAATTAATATAATGGACGAAAAAGACAAAACCATAAAAAAAAAACACCAAAGTATGCATGAAATGTAAGAAAATATTGTAAAATACATGTATAACTATAAGAAAAGAAGGAAATATGACGACGACACAAACCGGAGCCACAAACGGTGGGACGACAGCGCTAAATTATAATACTATAACCGACCCCGTCACCAGTTGTATGAGACAATACATAATACCGAATAGCTACTAAGACAATAATTTCCGGACGAATAAGAACTGCAATTAATAGAAAAATAAGCCAACATATGATATAATACTACTTCGAAGAAGCAAAGCTGCACTAAACAACAGTCATACAGCATTATCTTGAACAAAGGAAGTAACTG
Source organism: Conchocele bisecta (assembly GCA_029237695.1). Classification (NCBI taxonomy): domain Eukaryota; kingdom Metazoa; phylum Mollusca; class Bivalvia; order Lucinida; family Thyasiridae; genus Conchocele; species Conchocele bisecta. The sequence continues at coordinate 53,058,649 of CM055265.1, read as the reverse complement.
TCTATATAGTGAATAGTAATAGTGAATGACTGGTAATACAATGGCATGACCATCCAAATGAACATCCCGGCCGGAATTCTGAAACACTCTTCATTGAGAGCCATGGTTACCAGTCACCGTGCAACGAAAAGGTAGGAGTGGTAATTTGCAATATATCTGTCAGTGATAACCCGGCGGTACGGTACACAATTGAGTGGTCGTATCTTCTGTTGATATTTGTCCTAATACTTTTATGGAAATGGACAGGAAACAAACGACTACCCTTAATTTTACGAAGTTTGTAAATCACACCACCGTAAAATTATGGAGGGGTGATCCCTGATTACACCAGTGTCGTCATATTGCTATTATATTTTACAGCAATATCACTGTTATAGTCACCGTGGTAAAACTTTGAAAAAATATTATTACGGAGCTTGTGAAAACGGTAAGCATCGACATCGCTAGTAGCTCTAGCGTATCGTATGAGTTGGAAGCTGCATATATACCCCGTACGAAATAGCACGAGGAACAGCGTCATCCAACATGTGGATATAGTTAAAGATGTCGAAGTTAAAGTCTTTATTCTCTCTAGTATTTCCATTAACAACAGAGATAAGTAAATCGATAAATGAATTCTGAATCTGCAATATTCGCTTTAGTGAACGCAAGCTCGGAAGAATAATTTTGATTCACTCCCCGACTAAAGAAGTGATTATCTATGTCGAGTACCATCGATATACTGTGATGTATTATTGAAAGCCTCAATAACGTCTGATTGTGTATCTGATGATAGACCCAACATGAAATCCCTCTGATTGCAATACAGAAATAAATCTGCAATAAGTGGGGTGCAGTTGGTACCCATAGGAATATCCACAACTTGCTCATAAATATATATTTAATACTAGTAAACATATTATCAAGTAGAAACTCAAGTGATCTACAAACTTTGTCACAAGTCCATCCGGTGCAATACAACTCTTAGGCATGGTATCAGTAAAAATGCTCTGAAATTGTTACATGCCAAGAAAATACATATTTTTCCAGGGAAAAACTGTTTTTCAATAAAGAGAAATAAGTTTGTCCTTAATGAGATTATTTGGTATGGTAGGATACAAGGTAAAACACTTGTAAGTTTTGACCAAAGATCTAGACCAATGAAAATGTTTATTCTTCAACTTGTCGAGCACAGTATTGCAATTAGAAAAGAAATTACACCAGAATTCTCCGAAGCAGTACATGCATATGGTACAATACATTTTTTTTTATGTGACAGTTAATTTAAGACAAGTTCGGTATCTTTGTACATATCTGTCATCGCATATTCTCACAGTATTCATCAAATGCACGACTCTCCGCCCAACTGGTATATTGTGAATCTTGGGTATCCAATATACGTTAGGGAGCTTGTCTTGTTCGTCGCTAACTTGCGCATCGCATTTCTTGAAGAAAGCAGTATGTTGTTTAACGATATCTGCCCCCTGAAGTTGTGTAGCGACACAAACATTAGTGCTCGCTTGCTCTTTAATAAGAACATCTACATGTGTCGGCCTGAACTAGCACATACCTGGATACATTTCTTCAAATAATTAAAAGAGTATTTAGGGTTAGGTGACAACAGAGAACGATCGGCTTTGTTAAACAAACATGTTTCAATAATCTGGGAGAGCATGCATTGTCTTCCAAGCGGACAAGGCATGGTCATTCGTGCCTTCACGCTTAATCCACTTAATGAAAAAGGCATAAATGACGTCCAATATCTCATTATGACAAGCGCCAACAGTTTTATCTTCTGCAAGGCGAAACCCGGGGCGTTGAAATAACACATATTCTGAATACGTTTGCTTTTGATATGGTGGCATATATCTTGTCATCTACTTAACGTGATAACATGATTGCTAAATCGTTTTAATATACCTTATACGTCGTCTTAACCATATAATTATCGCGTTAAGACGACATACTAATTGGTCAGAACGAAACAAATTGAACTAGATAAATGAGACGAAAACGTGATACTGCCCACTATTATTACATTTTATCTCGTCTTGACGTGATACTTATTGAATCAAGACGTCTTACTAATTTGCCAAGACGGGATAAACTGTTCTAAGTCGTCTTATTGTCTTTATTCGACAATAAATTTATAGAAATTAAAATAAATATCGATGTCACTATAGTGGGCAGCATCACGTTTTTGACAATATTTCGTGATAGTTATCGCATCCAATTTAGTTCGTCCTGACCAGTTAGAAAGACGTCCCGATTGGCCCACATATATTAGTTGAGACCTGGTTAGGGAAAAACAAATCGACCATGTGCACCTGTGGCAGAAATCACCTAATTTTGCCCAGATGACCTTTCATATGTGCCCTGCAAGGACTGTTCGATTACAAGCTATCGATTTCGACTTCGTCAACAATCCTAGTATAAATACAAGATGACTGCCAAATTTCCATATTGTTACACAGTGCTGCTCTCATCTGATGTATTCATTTATTTAAATTACAACAGTCAAATATGTGGACACACGAAATGATTTGGGAAATTCAACGAGGTAAAAGGACATCTCCGAAATTGCACAAATCCAAGATTAATTGGCTTAAATGTTATGCTGTATTTGATGAACACGTGGAACCATTCGAGTAAATTTTACGATTTAACTGATTTTTTTTTAATACATTTGCACAAATTCAAGATGGCCACCAAATGTCTATATTCTCCTCCATACATGTATTCCACATTGTTATGCCAGGTTTTCACTTAAAGGTACATGCCCACTAAATAGGCACAAACTGTTCTTTATATGAATTAAATACGTGTATAAGTGTGTCACTATTCTACCAGTTGTACAAATGTACAAATTCCTGCTATGCAAATATATATTGGCATTACTTTAAAGGTACATGCCCACTCAGTAGTCACAAACTGTTCTTTATATCAGAGACATGATCTGAGACATTTTCTGGCAAAATAAACATTCATTCACCATTACACCACGTATTGATTGGCATTATTATACATTTGATATCGGATGTAAATTTTCATACTGATATCAGGGGCGATAACCGTGTTGCCTTAATATGTTAGCAGCCATTACTATTTATTATCTGTATCTATTTTTTGATGTGCAATGATCATACTTTATAATATGTAGAACATATTATTTTTTCATGTGACGCATTTAATTAGTATAAATAATTAAAAAGTACTATGCCTCATATGCATATGAAAATAGCCTGATACCGCCGCGCGTCATTATCAGTAAAATACATAATATGAAATGATTATATATATGTATAGCGGGCACTGGTAGTTTTTAGAACTGATGGAATAGTGACACAATTATACACAACAGTTTGTGCCTACTGAGTGGGTATGAACCTTTAATTAGTATAAATAGTTAATAAATATCATGCCTCATTTGCATATGAAAATAGCCTGATACCACTGCGAGTCACTATCAGAAAAATAAATCTGTATAGCGGGCATTTGTATTTTTTAGAACTGGTGGAATAGTGACACAATTATACACTATGTAATTCCTATAAAGAACAGTTTGTGCCTACTGAGTGGGCATGTACCATTAATGAGTTTACGTTATTTAAGATATTTATATTATAAGTATAAGTGTAATTAGTGATACCTAATGTGGCTATTTCAATTAGGTCCCCGTTTTTGTGTGCCTCATTGTGCACGAACACTTTATGCAGTTACCGATATACAGTTTTACAGCTAGCATGAATGTATATGTTGGTTCCATTGCTTCACGGTATGCAATTTCGCAACGGCCATATATTTCAAATGTCATTCGTTATTTAAACTAAAGACACGTACAGTTCTTTGTTTTGGTATTTAGCCGTTATAGCTACGGTTGCTTCGATGTATTAATTACTAGTATGTTCTCTTGCTATAATATCGACTCAAATCAACTTAAATATGACACAGTTCGTATTCAATGAACATGCACTATACTGTAATACGATCGAGCGAGCTGTCAATGTGGCAGCTTTGCCCGTATATTTGGTTTACGATGCAAACGCTGTGCTTGTTAGCACCACATGCTAATAGCTAGCTCTGACTGAAACGTCACAAGTACAATAAAGATGATGTTTCGAAATGCGTAGAAAATTACCTATCTGGCAATTTGACGCCTTCATTTTATAATGGGTTAGTCGTTTACCAAGCTACAGCTAATGAATATTCTAATCTTTTTCAGGAAAGAAGACTGAATGCATTTCACATGCGCAATCAGAGACGCGTTCTCGGGATCAGTGACAAAATCACCAACAACAATTTGCTCACCAGGGCAGGAATCTCCACCATATACACACTGGAAGGAGCTCGCCAGCCACAGTGGTCTGTGGAAGACGGATATAAAGGAAGGAGGAACGGACGGACCGATTGGCGGACGGACTATATACTTGATTGATTGGTTGGCTGGCTGGGTGGTTGTATGTGCGGGCGTGCGTACCCGTGCGCGCTAGTAAGCGTGTATACATGTGTGTGTGTCACGGTTTGTATATAGTTCACTATGGGTACGTGTGTAGATTGCCCAGTTAGTGCAGTTGGTAAAGCGACATAGGTAAACCAAAGGTCCCTGGTTTGAGTCACGGGCCGGTGCACATTCTTCTCGCCCTATTACATTTGGCGCCCAACGACGGAGCGTGACCGATACAAATACTCCGAGATCGTCCCACATATGATCACTGTCCCCAAACAATAATGAAATTCTGGGACAAATTTCAATTTGGCGTGGGAGTATGTCACGGTTGGTATGTAACTCACGATGGGGACGAAGTGTGTATCTGTGCCCTGTTAGCTCAGTCAGTGGAGTGATAGTACTGTAAACCAGAGGTCCCGGGTTGATTTACGGAGGTTTCGCGACCTCTGCATTCACACCTCATACATGTTCGCACCTCATACGTTTTCGCGGATAGAGGTTTCGCTACTCCAGGTTAATTACACCAATTAACAAGTCACCTCCAAGTTTGGACCCAGCTTCCACGGCTTCGAAGGTGCCAACGAGGGACAGTGACTGCTATAGATACTCCGAGATAATTCTACAGATGATCACTGTTCCAAAAATAAATGAATTTGGGGACGAATTTCAATTTGGAGGGGGAGTATGTCACGGTTGGTATATGTAACTGACTATGGGGAGCAATAGTGTATCTGTGACCGGTTAGCTCGATCAGTCAGTAGATCGATGGTATGGTAAACCAGAGGTCCCGGGTTCCAACCCTGGGTCGGGTGCTCATTTTTCTCGCCATGTTTGGACCCAGCTTCCATGACTTCGAAGGTGCGCATTTTCTCGCTCTATTACATTTGGCGCCCACGGTTGGTGTGTAACTCACTATGGGGAGGAAGTGTGTATCTGTACCCGGTTAGCTCAGTCGGTTGTGTGGTGGTACGGTCCGGATTCAAGCGATTATGTGCATATTGTGCTCGCCCTATTACGATGATTTCTCCACTACGCCATTTAGGCACACAGGAAGTCATGGACCCCGTCAATTTAGCATTTTCCAGTAAAATGGCGGACAACGAGACCAACGACGAACGTGCTGTGGAAGAAAAAAGCTATTCTGGAATCCCCAAAGCAGATTTTCTTGTATGCAATAAAAACTCAGTGTTTCAAGTCGTATATTTGAACGGGAATAAAATTTAAATCATGATATTTTCATTATAGAGCAATATTTTTCACCATCATCATGACGTTACAATTCGCCCACTGACCAACTCGTCCACTACAATTGACAATGTCGTCCTTGTCAACCATAATATATAGACAATTTTCCGGGGAATCCCCCTTTAAAAAATGGTCAATTTGTCCAGTATTTAGTTTTGGTCAGCCTGCCTTGTACACTGGAACCTGGTCGAGAACATCACTGAGCCAATCAAGTGGTCGTGATGGTAGTCGTGAATTCATGACTGTCTTGATATATTCACTGTTCCCATGGATTCGTCCCCCTAAGCACATATATTCATATTGTGTGTTATATTCTGATTAATTTCTGAAAATGTTTACATTCAACATAAAGTTCAAACACTTATTTTATAAATAACAACAAATAAATGTGATAAATTGTTATGATATCAGGGCTGTACAAATCGGCACGCCCGACGCCCGGGACAAGTCAGTTTTGGTCTCGGGCAAGTGGCTCTATGCTGAAAGTTAGTCCCGGGCAAGTCACTATTTTCCGTTGAAACGTCCCGCCACAAGCCTGTTTTCTTGGGTGTGCCTAATTGACGGGAAATGGCGCAATGACGGGAAATGGCGCAATGATGGGAGAATGACGCGCAATGACGGAGATAGGGGCGCAATGACCGAGAAAGTTGGCTAATGAACTCATTTATCAACGCAATTGTGGAGGGGTGTGTGATGCATAATCGTTATGTTGTTGCGTTATTTTTTGACAATCACAGGTAGACTGTTATCATTGTTGGAAAATGGCATGTGCAAGGATTTGGTGGGTGTTTGTTTTTTTTTTGGATACATGGGCACAATGACGGAAAAGCATGAATAATGACCAAATTTATCGACGCAATTGTGGAAGATGTGAGGAGAGTCGTGCATAATAGTTACATTTGGTCATTATCCATCTTTCTCGGCCATTGCGCCACATTCTCCGTCATCCTTCGTCATTCTCCGTCATTGTGCAATGACCGAGACAGTTGGCTAATGAACTAATTTATCGACGTAATTGTGGAAAATGAGGCGAGAGTGGTGTATATTGAATGGCATTAGCTGTTAATATGCCTTTAATAATCAATATTCAATCGATATATCTATCTTGTACACCCGATTTGTCTTGTGTAGTTGGTGTAATTGGTGCCTGATATATTGACAATCGGAAAGAATCGCAACATTCAATCCATATTTAGAGATTTGCCTTAGGCCCTATTTCTCCACTCACAATCACAATCTATTTGAGACACGCCATATCATTTTTCACCTTCGGGCATCAGCGTACTTCCATAAACAATATGTACAGAAAACGTGATATTTTTCACAAATGGCATCAGAACTTGTACTTGGCACAAATTGCATAGCACATGCGGAATATATTTAATTATTTACCCCATTTATGGAAAATAAGGTAACAGTTGTAAACGTAGTTTGTGAAATTACGCAGATGCCTGAATGTATAAAATCACATGGCGTGTCTCATTTTTAGCTCGACTGTTCGAAGAATAAGTAGAGCTTATGTTGTCACCCCGGCGTCGGCGTCACCGTCACGCCTTGGTTAAGGTTTTTAGTCAAGTTTGTATATGGAATACTACTGGCCCTACACCCACCATACTTGGACAACTTCATCTCCTAGTGATGCACATCAATAACCCCTCATCTATATTTTACCTTGACCTACATTTCCTCTTGAATTACTTACTTACTTAATTCCCCTTGGTTAAGGTTTTTAGTCAACCTTGTTTAAGGTTTTTTTTCAAGCTTGTACATTGAATACTATTGTGCATCCAGACACCATACTTCGACAACCTTTTCTCATAGGTATGTACATCAATAACCCCTGATCTATATTTGACCTTGACCTATATTTCCTCTTCAATTACTTACTTAATTCCTTTTGGTTAAGGTTTTTAGTCAACCTTCTATATGGAATACTACTGGCCCTACACCCACCGTACTTGGACAACTTCATCTCCTAGTGATGTACATCCACAACCCCTGATCTATATTTGACCTTGACCTACATTTCCTCTTGAATTACTTACTTAATTCCCCTTGGTTAACATTTTTAGTCAAGCATGTAGATGGAATACTCCTGGCCCTACACCAACCATACTTGGACAACTTCATCTCCTAGTGATGTACATCAACAACCCCTGACCTATATTTGACCTTGACCTACATTTAACCTTGAATTACTTACTTAATTCCCCTTGGTTAAGGTTTTTACTCGACCTTGGTTAAACTTTTTACTCAAGCTTGTACATGGAATACTATTGTGCATACAGACACCATACTTGGACAACCTTTTCTCATAGTGATGTACATCAATAACCCCTGATCTATATTTGACATTGACCTACATTTCCTCTTGAATTACTTACTTAATTCTCTTTGGTTAAGGTTTTTAGTCAAGCTTGTACATGGAATACTCATGGCCCTACACCAACCAATACTTGGACAACTTCATCTCCTAGTGATGTACATCAACAACCCCTGACCTATATTTGACCTTGACCTATATTTAACCTTAAATTACTTAATTCCCCTTGGTTAAGGTTTTTACTCAACCTTGGTTAAGGTTTTTAGTCAAGCTTGTAGATGGAATACTATTGTGCATACAGACACCATACTTGGATAACTTTTTCTCATAGGGATGTACATCAATAACCCCTGACCTTTATTTTACCTTCACCTACATTTAACCTTGAATTACTTGCTTAATGTTTATAGTCAAGCTTGTATATGGAATACTTCCGGGCCTACATCAACCATACTTGGACAACTTCATCTCCTAGTGATGTACATCAATAATCCCTGACCTATATTTGACCTTGACCTACTTTTATCCTTGGATTATTTAGTTATCTCCCCTTGGTTACCGTTTCTACTCAAGCTTGTATATGGAATACTCCTGGGCCTACAGCAACCATACTTGGAAAACTTTATCTCCTAGTGATGTACATCAATAACCCCTGACCTATATCTGACATTGACCTACATTTAACCTTGAATTACTTACTTAATTTCCCTTGGTTAATGTTTTTAGTCAACCTTGGTTAAGGTTTTTATGCAGGCCGCAGCCACCTTCTTTGTCAAGCTATGTGTACACCGACAACCCTCGTAGTCGAGCTATGCTGTTCTCCTACAGCTCTTGTTTTAATTGAGATATGAATTGTGGGGTGTATTTGGAACAAATCAAGAGAAAGACCACATAACAGATAATACTATGTTTATTGAATCTTGATTTGTTCCAAATACACCCCACAATTCATATCTCAATTTAAAAAAAACACGTTTTATGAGAAATATAAGTATCGTTCAAGTCTCTCTTTTTTAATAATAAAGGTAAGTTGTGCCAGTACTAAATGTATTGAACTGTATTGAAATGTACAAGATACATAATTATAAATAAAAAAACACACACAGACTTTATATGGTCCCTAACATATTTTCATGGGTATCTAGGAGATATGATTTTGTAAGTATGATGTGCGTAATTTAATGAAACAATTATTTATAGAAACTGATAAATTCTGTAAGTGGTTTTGGAAGTTGATGAAAGTCGAGTGCAATCTTCCGGCATAGAATTCCAGCAAATTTCGTCAACTTTCGATGTCATCTACAGAAATGATCTCGTCAAAAAAAATATTTCATTAAAGTATGCACATGTACGTTCGAATGTACGAAATCATATGGTGCGTGGCCTAAATACTCGTGAATATAATTTAAGGACCATAAAACGATTGATTGATTGTTTATAGGTGTTCAACGGCCTATAAACAGCCAGGGTCATGTAAGGCCGGGCCAACAGGATGGACTATCCTGCATTCAACCTGTCCATAATGAGGGAAATTCCCAAAATCAGAACTCAATATTTACAGAAGCTATATATTTATGGGTTTTTGCGACCAGTGTAGTAGATCCAGATCAGCCTGTGCTTCCGCAGGTTCTAATCCGGATCTGCACTGTTCGCCATTTCATCAATGAAACCCTGTCAAAACTTGAGCTTCTAACAAGCATTCTAGATTGTTATCAGGCTACAGTAGAGTGCTGTTTGGTCAGGAGCTACTGACCAGTGACAAATCCCAAAGCGCCATTTCTCCAGTCACAGCCACATGTGAGATAGCTGTTACGGGATGGGGTGTAATTGTTAATCCAATCACTCACTATCTTCTTGGGTATTGACTTCAGGAAGATGTTGATAGCTACATGAAGCGAGAGGATGAGTCGGCCGAGTCTGTGCTCAAGAAACTCGACGAACAACACAATAAATACAAGTTCATGGAGTATAACCTCAACACGAAGAAAAGCAGGTGGGTTGCAGCTTGCCTGGCCTTTTTATTGTTACCGCAATGTGTCCGTCGTCGTCCGTGAACATTTTCAAACGTCTTCTCCTCGGTAACCATTGGGCCTATAGTCACCAAACTTCATGGTCATGGTCCTTAGGTGGGGGGATTACAAAATTGGTAAAATGACGTCATTACGTAATCCAAGATGGCCGCCGTCTAAAAATAGCACAAATTCTTCAAAAATCTTCTCAAGAACCGCCAACCGGATTTAGACAAAACTTGGTAGGAATGATCGATGTACAATGCTCTTTCAAAGTTGTTAAAATGGTGACCCCCGGAGACATAAATGGGCGTGGCCCGTGGGGTCAAATTGGGGTCAAATTTTATTTTTGACCGAATATGGTCATGCCATATATCAAATTGAAGGTATCAATGAGGCGATCACTCTGGTGCATTTTTTCAAAAGGTCGTTCTTTTATTAGAGATTTCAAAATTCTTCTTCACATGAACCGCTTGGCCCATGGTAGCCAAACTTAAAAGTTATGGTCCAGCGATCACTCTGGTGCATTTTTTGTCGAAATTAGATGGTTATGTCATCCAAGATGGCCACCGAAAGGTCAAAAGGTTGTTCTTTTATTAGAGATTTCAAAATTCTTCTTCACATGAACCGCTTGGCCCATGGTAGCCAACCTTAAAAGTTATGGTCCATGGGTGAAGCCTTTTCAGATTTGTTAAAATAGAGGTCACCGCTAATCCAAGATGGCCGCCGTCTGAAAATAGCATAAATTCTTAAAACATCTTCTTCTCATGAAGCCCCGTGCAGGCACCGGGGCGGGATCAACTGATCCTGAGAATAGTGCTGCAGTAGCCATTGCTTGTCGTAAAAGGCGACTAAACTAGCTTAACGATTGGGTTCATACTTTCCGGAACCCACTATACCGGATTTGGCCCTCATGTACATTTTTGGCTTTCTTGTATGTGAGAGTTGAGTCGGGCTATGCCCCATATATAAAAGTAAGATTAGCGCTAATCCTATTACTTTTAGGGGATGGGATAAATGATGCTGGTGTGGCGAGGGCCTGGCACCAGATCAGGTTGTTCTAATTTCAGGACTGAATATATATTTTGATTGTAAATATTGAGTTCTGAAGTTGGGATTTACCCCCCTTGGACAGGTGGATATGGGACTCGACCCCGTTGACCCGTCTGCGTGTAGACTCCCTGAGGCTTGTACCTCTATGTCAGAAAAGCGGACGTTAAACCCTATTCACTCACTCACTCTTCTCATGAACCGCTAGCTGGATTTCGACGAAACTTGGTAGGAATGATCGATGTACAATGCTCTTTCAAAGTTGTTAAAATGGTGACCCGGGGTCAAAAATGGGCGTGGCCCGTGGGGTCAAATTGGTGTCAAATTTTATTTTTGACCGAATATGGTCATGTTATATATCAAATCGAAGGTATCAATGAGGCGATCACTCTGGTGCATTTTTTGTCGAAACCGGATGGTTATGTCATCCAACATGGCCGCCGAAAGGTCAAAAGGTTCTTTTATTAGAGATTTCAAAATTCTTCTTCACATGAACCGTTTGGCCCATGGTAGCCAAACTTAAAAAGATATGGTCCATGGGTGAAGCCTTTTCAGATTTGTTAAAATGTAGGTGATCGCTAATCCAAGATGGCCGCCGTCTAAAAATAGCATAAATGCTTAAAAAATCTTCTTCTCATGAACCGCTGGCCGGATTTCGACGAAACTTGGTAGGAATGATCGATGTACAATGCTCTTTCAAAGTTGTGAAAATGGTGACCCCGGTGTCAAAAATGATTATGTCATCCATGATGGCCGCCAATAGGTCCATTTATTCAAGATGTTGAATGTCTTTCTCAGGAACCACATGGCCGATGCTGGCCAAACTTCATAGTAAGTTAAGATCCTTGGGTGAAGCATTTTCAGATTTGGTAAAATGAGTCCTCGCTTAATCCAAGATGACCGCCATCTAAAAATAGCACAATTTATTTAAAACACATGAACTCAATGTCACATTCTCCTCTGGTGTTCATGGAGTCTGGTGAGCGAATTAGTGCCATCATGGCCCTCTTGTTTAGAGAATGGGAGGATATTAACCCATTTCAGTCTAAGGATACGATAATTTTTGTTGAAAAAATCTCACTATTTTGTTTATTTCTCCATAAAGGTAGGTATATGTTGTTACCACTCATTTGAATGAGTGGTAATAACATATGCTTTCGAGATGAAATAAAGGAAATAGGATTTTTTTCCTAAAAGTTTCATACTACTATAATTGTGTCACGTCTTTAATGGGTTAAACCTTACAATGTTGAATTCAATTTTGTCGTCTGCTGTTTATTTATTAACTTCCATTTTTCTCAACAAAAAACATGGTCTAGCAGCACTTTAGAATCATTTCCAATGGAGCTGTCAAACCATGTTTTCATTGAGATAAAAGGATGAAATATGAAACAACAGCAAATGACAATTTCAGGTTCCTGTGTAAGTACAGTCCAACTTGCATTAAGCGACCACCCAAGGGAGACACCAAAAATGGTCGCTAAGAATAATGGTCTCTTAACACAAAAACGAGAAAAAAAAAGTAAATCCGTGAACTGGTGTGTCCGGTTACATGTATATGGTTTAATATTCGGAATCAGGAAATCGTGAATATTGAACATTAACATAGAAATAAATACATTAGAATACTACCGGTAATGTTTTACTGTGCACTTTTCTGAATTATTCAGGCTTCATTTCATCAAAATAGATGAAAGAAAATGAATGTTATTGCGAAATAAAATCGCCCAGCTGAAATCGCAAATAGGCATGAGTTAAGTCCCTTTAGTAATCACTAAGTGTTAGTTCGAGCTTAAACTATGGTTACTATAGTTGAACTATAGTTCAACTAAACAACCGCGAATGCAAGACTGGTTCGACCAGAGTGACGTCATACATCTACTATAGTTCAACTAGCCAAAAGACACCTGTTCCTCCAGTTTCAAGATGGCGGCGAATAGGTAAAAAGTTCTAGAGAGCGGGAAATTTACATGGAAGTTCTCTACTAGACATGTGCAATGCATCTACTATAGTTTAACTACAGTACGAACCTGAACTCGCTCTAAGGAAACTAGCGAATTAGAACGAGGTTGCAGGTCAATAATCATAAACAATGCAACATTCACACTTTGACAGTGACAGGGGATTTGTTTCCTGCACACGCTTGAGGCTAATTTCACCTGGAGAAAGTGTCATTCTGTCAATTAATGGTCGTTTTTGATACAAACGACCATACAAAATATGTGACTGCTGGTCGCGTTAAGGAAAAATCGTTGAATACACTGTCATTATATAGGCCAAATGGTCGGTGGGAATTGAAAGTGGTCGCATAAGACAAAAGCCGCTTAATGCACGTGGTCACTTGTGCAAGTTTGACTGTATTACTGTAATAATGAATCCATCATTAAGGATTCATATATAGTGGGGAATTTTACTGTTTGATGATAAACAAATGTCATACTGCTTATATCCATCTCCATGAGGACACATGGCTCATTTCCAAATGAGCCAAGTATTGGGTCCTGGGTCCGAGTCTTCCACCTGTGACTCAGAAGGCACAAAATGTTCTTGAGATGAATTAAATAAGTGTATAATTGTGTCACTATTCCACCAGTTATAAAACTTTCGAGTGCCCGCTATACAGATATAATAATTTAGTAATATTTATTTTACTGATAGTGACGCGCGGTGGTATCAGGCTATTTTCATATATCATTTTTATATGCCTGTTTGAAAAAACAGGACGTATTATGTATCACGTATGACCTTAGCAGTTGATAGGCCGTTAAACACCAATAAACAAACAAAAACAAATATGTATTCACGTTGTACTGGCGGCTTACGGTGGGCGGGCACAGCTTGTCCACACAATAACTAGAGTTCTACTTGACGGATTGTAACCAAATCCGGTATACATGTTTATCACGGCAAGACGAAGAAGCCTATTGATTTTCATACATTTTCGATGACTTATCTCCCCTTGGCAGCTTTGTATCTTTGTCCACGCAATAACTCAAATTCTACTGGACTGATCGTAACCAAATTTGGTATACCGGTACATGTTTATCACGTCAAGATGAAGAACCCTATTGGTTTTCAGTGAGCTGTCTCCCCTTGTTGACTGGCCTTGCCTCGACGGGCGTATATTATGACCTTCGGCACTCTTGTTTTAATTATTTATACTAATTAAATTTGTCACCTGAAAAAATAATATTTTCGCACTCTGTCTCCTTGTCCACGCAATAACTCAAGTTCTACTTGACGGATCGTAACCAAATTTGGTATACATGTTATCACGGCAACATGAACAAGCCTATTGATTTTCAAAAATATCCGATGACTTATCTCCCCTTGTCGACCATTTCTTATTTTCGGACTGTATCTTTGTCCACGCAATAACTCGAATTCTACTGGACTGATCGTAACCAAATTTGGTATACATGTTTATCACGTCCAGATGAAGAAACCTATTGGTTTTCAGTGAGCTATCTCCCCTTTTTGACTGGCTTTGCCTCGACGGGCATATATTATGACCTTCAGCACTCTTGTTTAATTATTTATACTAATTAAATGCGTCGCCTGAAAAAATAATATTTTCGACAGATTATAAAGTATGATCATTGCACATCAAAAATAAATACAGAGAATAAATACAGATAATAAATAGTAATGTCCATTAACATTTTAAGGAAACACAATTATAGCCACTGATATCTGTGAAAATTTACGTCTGATATAAAATGTATAATAATGCCAATCAATATGTGGGGTAATGGTGAATGAATGTTTATTTTGCCTGAAAATGTCTCTGATGATGTATCTGATATAAAAAAAAACATGTTGTGCCTGAGTGGGCATGTACATGTACGTTTAACATGTCTGATTGAACAAGTGGGTGGTTGGTCAGGTGAACTCGACGGCGTAAATTGACGGTATGGGTTCCTCCTTATAGGAATCACGATTTGCCTGGTTTGGCCCTCAGGTACGTTTTTAGCTCGACTATTCGAAGAATAAGTAGAGCTTATGTTGTCACCCGGCGTCTTGACGGTGAACCTTGGTTAAGGTTTTTAGTCAATCTTGTATATGGAATACTACTGGCCCTACACCCACCATACTTGCACAACTTCATCTCCTAGTGATGTACATCAATAACCCCTGATCTATATTTGACCTTGACCTACATTTCCTCTTGAATTACTTAGTTAATTCCTCTTGGTTAAGGTTTTTAGTCAAGCTTGTACATGGAATACTATTGTGCATACAGACACCATACTTGGACAACCTTTTCTCATAGGAATGTACATCAATAACACCTGATCTATATTTGACCTTGACCTACATTTCCTCTTGAATTACTTACTTAATTCCCCTTGGTTAAGGTTTTTAGTCAACCTTGTACATGGAATACTATTGTGCATACAGACACCATACTTGGACAACCTTTTCTCATAGGGATGTACATCAATAACACCTGATCTATATTTGACCTTGACCTACATTTCCTCTTGAATTACTTACTTAATTCCCCTTGGTTAAGGTTTTTAGTCCAGCTTGTATATGGAATACTCCTGGCCCTACACCCACCATACTTGAACAACTTCATCTCCTAGTGATATACATCAACAACCCCTGACCTATATTTGACCTTGACCTACATTTAACCTTGAATTACATAGTTAATTCCCCTTGGTTAAGGTTTTTAGTTAACCTTGGTTATGGTTTTTAGTCAAGCTTGTACATGGAATACTATTGTGCATACAGACACCATACTTGGACAACCTTTCTCATAGCGATGTACATCAATAACCCCTGATCTATATTTGACCTTGACCTACATTTCCTCTTGAATTACTTACTTGGTTAAGGTTTTTAGTCAACCTTGGTTAAGGTTTTTAGTCAAGCTTATACATGGAATACTAGTGTGCATACAGACACCATACTTGGACAACCTTTTCTCATAGGGATGTACATCAATAACCCCTGATCTATATTTGACATTGACCTACATTTCCTCTTCAATTACTTAGTTAATTCCCCTTGTTTAAGGTTTTTAGTACAGCTTGTATATGGAATATTCCTGGCCCTACACCCACCATACTTGGGCAACTTCATCTCCTAGTGATGTACATCAACAATCACTGACCTATATTTGACCTTGACCTACATTTAACTTTGAATTACTTAGTTAATTCCCCTTGGTTAAGGTTTTTAGACAAGCTTGTACATGGAATACTATTGTGCATACTAACACCATACTTGGACAACCTTTTCTCATAGCGATGTACATCAATAACCCCTGATCTATATTTGACCTTGACCTACATTTCCTCTTGAATTACTTACTTAATTCTCCTTGGTTAAGGTTTTTAGTCAAGCTTGTAGATGCAATACTCCTGGCCCTACACCAACCATACTTAGACAACTTCATCTCCTAGTGATGTACATCAATAATCCCTGACCTATATTTGACCTTGACCTACTTTTATCCTTGGATTACTTTCTTATTTCCCCTTGGTTAAGGTTTTTAGTCAAGCTTGTATATGGAATATTCCTGGGCCTACAGCAACCATACTTGGAAAACTTCATCTCCTAGTGATGTACATCAATAACCCCTGACCTATATCTGACATTGACCTACATTTAACCTTGAATTACTTACATAATTTCCTTTCGTTAAGGTTTTTAGTCAAGCTTGGTTAAGGTTTTTATGCAGGCCGCGGCCACCTTGTTTGTCAGGCTATGTGTACATCGACAACCCTCGTAGTCGAGCTATGCTGTTCTCCTACAGCTCTTGTTATCTTTGGCTCTAGATACCTGGGAGTTAAATTGGGTTATTGCCCATTATAAAAATAGTAATATTATTACTGATCCTACTGCTTTTGGGAGGGGGCCAAGTGATTCTGGTGTGTGGAGGACCTGGCATTAGATCAGGATTATTCTGATTTCAGGGCTGAATATATAGTTTTTTTATTGTAAATGATTCAGTTCTGATTTTGGGATTCTCCCCCCCCCCCCCACCCCCATTTGTACATGTACTTGAACATGTACAGGTAATACATGTGATTTAGTACTAAACCCATTGACCCGGCCTTAAATGATCTTAGCTGTTGATAGGCTGCTAAACCCCAACAAACAAACAAACTGACTGAACAATCATTGTCATATGTAGCTGTGAATGGAGAAATGGGGCTTATGGGATTTGCACCAGTGTAGCTCCTGATCAAACAGCACACTACTGTAGCCTGATAACGAAATACCTGGGAGGTCCCCAGGGTGTCCGGTTTAGAGACATTTCACTGTAAATCAGGCATTTGATAATTCTGAGCCGTAGTTGTGTACTATGCGATCACGAACAGACATTATCACCCGAGATAAATGACCAAGAAACTCATCAAAAATAACATCACAGATGTTTTTGTGGTGTCCGATTTAGAGAGGTTCCACTGTATAGTGCATGACCAGTGTTTCATTGATGGAATGGCAACCTGTGCAGACCCTGATCAGTAGCCGATTTCATCAAAATTGCAAAGCATACTTATTGTCAAGGTCATTACCAAGGTCAGGAATGATCGAGACAAATTGTCTCCCCTATTATCATATGAACCAAGTATACTTCAATTGTTATGATGTTATGGCCAATATAGCTTGATCTGACGAACGAAAAGCGGTAACAATGCAGTTGAAGTGTAAGGGATAGGCTAGAGTAGATAAGTACACGTAGTCAATTAATCACTTATAATGTACACTATATTACATGGGGAACACACAGGAATACATGATACATTGATATGCGAACATCACTGTACAGTGCATGATACTATTCAATTACAAGGTTGTAAGCCAAGCCAATCGACTGTTATACTTTAACGCAACTTAAAAGCTATAGACGAATAAACTCAGTATGTGGTATCCCAATGGTCCCATAGTGGACAATAGTATGAATGCACAAGTACTTTGATGATCGCTAATCAAAGTGAAATAACATACAAGTACAACATGGCAGAACGAACATTGGAGGACAAATAACAATGGCAGAACGAACATTGGAGGACAAATGACAATCATCTGAGCTACCCCAGTGCTGGCGTATCTCGATAGATAGTGGTAACCTCTGAGTATCAAGGTCCCAAGGTCTGCCTCGCCCGCAGTATGAGGTCTAGTCAACAATATGGCTATAATCCAACTTCAAGTGGATTAATCCATAAACAATATATGTAGTCTTACTACAATCCCTTAGCCATGATATGCCATGATAGGAGTATTACCATACACTATCAAAGTATACATATGTATTGCCTATGCAATGTATTTCCAAAGTATGAATGTCAAAGTCAAAGCCGGATGTGGTTACATCACATGGTAGTCAATAACGATAATGTTCCGGAAGCTGGTACCGGAAGTAAAGTTCCAAAGGTAGTATTATTTCCGGAAATGGTGGACCAGATGTAATGTTCCTATGGTATCACTCGACTGTAGCAACCCGGATGTGGTGACCGGTATGTTGGTGGAACCGGATGTAAAGTTCCGATATAATACAAATGGCGATTATCACGTTGGCTAAGACGCCGGGAAAAGTTTCACTTAGGTGACATTCAACTCGGTGGTAGTATAATAATATGATATATGTGTATGGTGTTTCACTTCACTAATCTATGGCTGTGACTGTCTGCTGAACGCGATGTAGCAATCACACACTGCTCTATACAGGCCTGTACCCGGAGCTGCTACACACACTGCGCCAGACAGACGTACGGACACTCGGACGACCTGGTACTCTGCACTGACTGGGGTCTGCCCTCAACGAGTGGACCAAACGTCCAATGTGGCTCGCTGGAGCGATCTCAAGAGGCTACAAAATGAAATGAGCCTCCAATTACTGGACGAATACGCACAGACAGACAGACAGAATGCACAACGGACTAAAACGGGAATCGAACAACGGCAAATCACAGCTGAAATAAAATGTTGTAGGTACATACCAAAATCCTCCGTGTCACTGGTGAATACAGTACTATCCTTCTGCTACCAGAAATATGTATCCCAACAACACATTGCTTGACTTCGCTTATATACGCACCAGCGAAACCACGCACGGAATAATGAATATGCCTAAACCTCGTTCGACACTCAGCATAAATATTACAAAACCATGGCTTTTGCCATTTCACCCGTGGCTTATATTTGGCATAAATATATGTTCCTACGCCATAAATTCAACCAAACTAGTGTACAGCCCTCGCAGAATAAATACCATCCAACATGGTATATCCCACACTACCATAAATCTGCACACTATAGACCCAGATCTCATAATGCGAAATGGACTCGACTGGTCTCGACATACGAGGGTCGCTATTTGGCCCCGCCAAACCCATCCATATTGGTACTACGGGCTGTACACTCAGACTAAAATCAAATATCGTGGTCATTTACGGAAATATCACGACACAAAGCATCACCAGTATGGGATCTGATATATCCGTGTTGGCCAGTACAAGGCTATGCTGAAACACTAACCCGTAGCATACATAACAGGGCAGACCATGGTATGGTCTGCGCTATATACTGGCTTCACCTACAGAAGGTCCCTTATCTGGTGAACAACTGACACGCGGACAAACTCGGCAGGCACGGATAGTGGACGTCCGTAATACTAAAAGGGGTCTTTTCCCTAGCGAAACCAGCACACGCAGTCAACGAGTTCTCTACACACACATGCATATAGTCTGTGGCAAATATGGCGTGACATCAGTAAAACATTGCTCATAAAATGGACGTGTATTTAAATCCGCAAAAAGGACACGCCTAAACGTATTTCCACCAATACAACATAAACCCTGTTATTACACGCACATTGTACATGGCAAATGTACATGCTAAATCACAGGTATGTAAAAATCACAGGTGTGTGAAATCACACAGGTATGTGGAATCACAGGTATGTGAAATCAATAGTACGCACAGCAATACAACACAGTACCACACATCACTAATATACAATTATACGGAAATCCGGAATGTACAAGAATGCACGTGTCACGCGACACTTATCTAGCAAAGTATACTTTGAGGGAGTAATAATTTATTTTCCCCGAAATGCATTATTTCATATAGAACTAACGACTGCATATATTTGATGATTAAAAATATGTAGAATTATTATACTGAATTAATTACAATATCACAGCCATTCTGGCTGTGATAATGTAATAAATTCAGTATAATAAAAATTATTAAATTTATTCTTAAATTGAATATTTCTCCCTCAAAGTATTCTTTGCTAGAAAAGTATACTTGCAATGTTGATGAAATAGGCTACAGACTGTGTACAAGCTAGGCTGATCCGACATTTCCCCAGTCACAGCCACATGTAATTTACTTTCCAGGTTAAAGGGACAGATTCCAGACATTAGGAAATCACTAGATATCGTAAACCATTTACAATTAAAAAAGGTTAGTTACTGTATTCGTCTTTAAATGTCCGTTTGAAAAAAAAGCCCGGACAGATTATGTATTCACCCAGGGCTCCAGATAAGGAATTTGTAATTGAGTATTTTCACTGCCATCATTTCTGAAGCAATTGGGTATTTCAAAATTTGAATTGGGTAAAATCAAATCACTACTGTTTACACATCAACAGACAGCAATTATTGAATAGCTTGCTTCAAAATGAAAACGTGTCTTGGCATTCATTAGAACTGTCTCCAATATGTGTTTTCATCGAATATAAGAAATATATGCATTTGTGGTCTGTTTATTGTTTTCTGCAGCATGATAAAGGTACCACAAAATTGTTATTGCTTTTTGATACTCGCTACTTCTGATTTCAATAGCGTTTTTGTCAATTTTAATTGGGTATTTAAGCAAATACGCAGCTTATCTGGAGCTCTGATTCACCTTGTACGAGGAGGCATACCTTGTTCACGGAATATCTCAAATTCTGCGTACCAAATTTGCAGAAGATATAACAAATGACAAGAACTGGATTTTCAAAATTTCATGTTTAAATACCAGCTATTTTTATCACGCTTCTTCTACATGTACTTGATCGATTTTAACATTTTCTATTAGACATGTTTATAGTCGCAATAGGAAGAACCCGATTTTCAAAATTTCATAACAGTTATGTCCTTTCGTTCTACTTCACTAACAATGCCTTGACAGACATATATTGTGACCTTCGACGACACCCTTGCAGCGCTCAACACTAAGGCACGTCCGACCGACCTAGTCTATTTTCCCTGAAGCTATTAAACATTTATGTGACGTAACTCCTCAATCTGTACATTTCTCACTTCAGGATGCGACAGACGCCATGAAAACGAGGTTTTTGTTGTCAGACCAGGTGTATGCGAATGCTAAAATTCCACCAACCGATAAGGTCTGCTTATGGTTAGGGGTAAGTCGATATGTGCTTTACTGAGAAACGTCCCAGGTTTGATGGTTTGATCCCCAAACATGGTATTCTGTAAGGAGGATGTCAACAAGGATCTCAACGATGAATCTAATATCTATCCTTAACCCTTTCAACATTACAGACCTGGGGCCCGTTTCACTAAACTTTGTATGACTAAAATGTTCGTAAGTGCAAAAGTATGATAGTCTGTAAATTTCACATTAACAATGTTTTCTTGTAAACGATTGTTGGATTTACATCTATTGAGCATGTAGCCTATGCTCAATATATGTAAATCCATCAGTTGAAATTTGCAGGCAATCCTAAATTTACACTGACAAACATTTTAGTCGTACAAAGTTTAATGAAACGGGCCCCTGTACAGTGGTATTGGCCAACAATGTAGATCCAGATGAGCCGGCTCGTGACGAGCCATCGCATCAGGATATGCACTTTTTGCAAGTAATTTTCATATTTTTGAGAACAAGAGCAGCACCTGTCATAAATGGACTAGTCTGAAAATCATTTTGTGGCAATTGGACTGGTTGCAAATTTAACATAAAAATCCATTCCAGTTACTTAAGGGTGAAAGGGTTAACAGCGAATGTTATTTTATGAGTACTGAATTTGCAATTTCCCACTCAGGTGCAGATCTGTTACACCAAGTTACCCTTCTGTATATGTGGCTGTGACTGGAGAAATGGGGCTTATGGTATTTGTGACCAGTGTAGCTCCTGATCAAATAGCACACCTGTAACATGAAAACAATCTATATTGCTTGTTGGAAGTATGACGGGTGTTTCATTGATGGACTGGCGACCTGTGCAGATCCTGATCAGGGGGCCGTTTCACTAAACTTTGTACGACTAAAATGTTTGTAAGTGCAAAATTATGATAGTCTATAAATTGCACATGAACACTGTTTTCTTGTAAATAATTATTGGATTTACATTTATTGAGCATAGGCTGCATATGCAGCCTATGCTCAATAAATGTAAATCCATAAATTGAAATTTACAGACGATCATAAATTTACACTTACGAACATTTCAGTCGTAAGAAGTTTAGTGAAACGGGCCCCAGATGCACAGGCTGATCCGGATCTACACTCGTCGCAAAACTCATAGGCCCCATTTCTCCAGTTACAGCTACAAACATTATAACGAATCTGGATCTACACTGGTCGCAAACCCATAAGCCCGACTTCTCCAGTCACAGCCACATATTACTTGGTTGTTGAATGGACATGAAACCCTATTCAGTTGATCACTATTTATACTTTCAGGCAAATGTAATGTTGGAGTATAACTTAGACGATGCACAGTCACTACTCACGAAAAATCAGGATGCTGCCGTTAAAAGTTTAAAACAAGTTGAAGAAGAATTGAGTTATATAACGGAGCAAACAACCACATTAGAAGTCAGTATCCTTTGCAGTTGTCAATGTCCTACATATGTGACTGCACTGTTCACCATTCCACCAATGAAACACCTGTCATTGTCGCGCCCGCTTGCGGACAGGGCGGTATAGTCGGCACATTGGCGTACATGCGTACATTCGTACATGCGTTTGCGCTATTGGTTAAGTTTTTAGTTAAAGTATTTTGCTATACTATCAAAGCCTCGCCGGCGCGACATGTGGGCCGAGGCCATCGAGTCTTCAACAAGCAATATTATTGTGATTCTACACAGGCTATATGGTGTAATATTGCCCGTCTGGAGGTATGTTCACCCGAGGCGATAGTATAGCTGTGTCACGAAGCCTAGTGTGTTGAGATTTGAAAACACTAAGCGGCTGGGGTCGTAGGTGGTACAAGGACGTGATTTTCCAGCCTTTGCTGGTGATTGTGGAAGTCCACTTTAGTAGCCAGTGTTGTGACAGGGCACCACATCAGGGGCGGATCTAGCATTTGAGGAATGGCAGGCTGTCCTATTTTCGAGCTCCACAGAGTGTAGCGAGTATGCTATCCGTAAATGCACTTTCCTGTGTTTTACGGCATTTAAATTCAGACTCCAACTAGTGGTAAACTGTGATCTATGTAAACTCCGTGGCTGAACTGGGGTGTTGCAACCCCGGACCACTCCCCCCCCCCCTCCCCTCTAGATCCGCCCCTGCACATGACCTTGATGCTGGACAGGTAACAGCTGTTGAGTGGATACAGAGTTGGGAGGGCTCTCGTCTTCTTGATTAGCTCCAGCATTTTTGGAGAACAGCCGAATACTCACGTTTCTGGTTGTCCGAACAATCTCTATTGCATGACATTAAGGAACTTTCAGGGTGAAACGGCGCGTAGGAATACATCTAATTATGTAAATGTGATCACATGACATGTTTCCTACGTGTAAATCGTGGATTTACTTGCAGGTAATTGAGCGATCAGCCAATCATATTTCGACAATTTCATTAATGTGCATTAGAATATTGATTTTATTGCGAAAAAAACGATTTTAACATGGGGGCTAAAAATAGATTTTTTAAAATATTTTTTTTATTTGTGTACCGATTTTCAAAATCTAACTTGTTTTCTTAATTACATCATTTTCAAGCTATCTCGCCAGGTTTTGGAGTCCATTTCCAAATTTTTTCGTCAAAAAAACTAAAAAATTTGGAAATTGACTCCCCATGTTAAATTCCCATAGGAAAATCGTTTTTTCGCAATAAAATCAATATTTGATGGAATTTCATCAAATAACTTTTTTTTTGGGAGGGTGACTTTTTTGTTATTGATGAAAAAGTACTTACTTTTAAATATTTTTTAGATTTAATGTGTTTAATAGCCAAAAGTTCGTCGTCAGAAAAATGTGGAACAGACAGTATGCCCATTCACAACCCTCCATTCCCTGCTAATCATAAGGTCAAGGTCACAGACCATGCATTCTTTGTGCATTCATAAAACTTGACTTGACATAAAGGTAAATTTCTTATAATTTCTGTTTCATGGAATGTCTTGATCTTTCACACATGCATTCCTCTGATGGTCCTGTATCATGCTATTGACAAATCTATGATACTCTACTTCTGCTGATCCAAAGGTTAAGGTCACATACATATCTTATAATTTCTCAAATTCTCTTTAATTTCTTTGCATTCTTTCACATTTCACACATGCATTTGTCCGATGGTCCATCTTGAATGTTTCCATCTTTGTGCAGTTCATTTAAATTTATTTCTTTTGCTGTTTTTGTATTCGACTATGGTCCTTTCTGTAAATAGTAACTCTTTTCCCAGTTTAATAATTCATATAAAGATAGCTAATACTATGAATTGTCACATACTTTTCGTCAAAATTGAGGAAAATATCAGCCTGATATTTTCGTAAATTTTGACGAAAATTATGTGACAATTCTCAATTCCAATGGTATGTACGTGTCACATACCCAAAATGGCTATTTACAGGAAAAAATAAACCCTATTAGTCCTTAACCGTTTGCTCAGATATGGCGCGTGTTTATAACTGGGACGTGAAGCGGCGGCAAGCGGAGTCGTCGACGAAGTCCTAGCAGCCTGCCCCCTCCCCCCCACCCACGGCATCTTGAACAATGGTGTGTTCATTGTGTGGGACGCGTGGTCGCCCAAGCAAACTCCGGCCGCAATTAGTTTACGTAGACGAGCATTAGTCACTTGATAGTCTACCGTAATAACCCTAAATATTCGCAAGCTTTCCGCATTAGTACGACATCTTGAACAGTACTTCAGTAACCAAGAACCCACTCTTCCAACGTTTCGGTGACGAAACGTTGGAAGAGTGGGTTCTTGGTTACTGAAGTACTGTCCTAAATATTCGGACACGATATATTCTACACATATAAATATCTGGTTTCCCACATGAAAGAGTGTCCCAATGTTTATGGTTAGTATGGTTGTACTGGCTTATCACAATAACAATATAATTGGATACAACTTCGGGAAACCTGATAGGGGTGACTATTGCAGCAAACTAACAATTGCGATTGTCAAAAATACTATTGCGATACGGTTACTGTTGCAGGGTATACTATTGCGATACGGTTACTGTTGATGGTATACTATTGCGATACGGTTACTGTTGATGGTATACTATTGCGATACGGTTACTGTTGATGGTATACTATTGCGATACGGTTACTGTTGCAGGTATACTATTGTGATACGGTTACTGTTGCAGGTATACTATTGCGATACGGTTACTGTTGCAGGTACACTATTGCGATTCATTGCAACAATGCAGTGAGGTATTGTTATGTTTATGATTTTGTATCACAAAGACTACTTGACCCTTGATGTACAGAGCTACAGTTAATTGCTGTATGCAGTGTTTATGTAAACAAAATATATGTTCAGATTGTAGGAAGAAATGTCAATCCTGAAGGAAAAATCCAATTTTAATAACTTTATCTATTGGCGATATTTCAAGAACTATTAACGAACTATTGCAATAGTATTATGATTGAAATTTTACTATCATGATAGTACTATTGCTGCGATAGGCGATAGTATCGATGCATTGCTGCAGCCCTATTGCCTGAATATTTAGGGTTATTATGGTAATCAATATCTACACCGTCCACTGCCGACATTCACTGTAATTGATCACATTAACACCGCATTTGTTTGCTTATGACACTTTGCGAGCGCATACTCAATTCTCATGAATTTGAGTACGAATTTGGAAAACTTACTCAAAAGTTTTGAATGCAAGGATCCACATTTTCAGACTATTAGGTCTATGTTGGTTGGTTGGTTGGTTGGTTGGTTGGTTGCAAGTATCGTGTTCTTGTGCTGTGTATAACATAACAGTAGTTATTTCTGGAGAAATGGGGGTTATGGCTATTGTGACCAGTGCAGACCCTGATCAGCCTGCACTTTTGTGCAGTCTGATCAGGGTCAGCACTGTTCACAGGTAAGGCTTTGAAACATCCATCTAACAGAGAACATAGATTCTAATCAGCCGCCCAGAATGGTATATGGGTCCAAGATCTAGATTGGCCAGTAATGTGGCTGTGACTGAGAGATATGGGGCTTATAGGATTTGTGACCAGAGTAGCTCCTGATCAAATAGAAGTCCTGCAACCGGATAACAATATATATTGCTTGTTAGAAGCATAATGTTTCATTGATGGAATGGCAAACAGTGCAGATCCTGATCAGACTGTGCGAATGCACATGCTGATCTGGGTCTTTACTGATCGCAAACCCCATAATTCTTATTTCTCCAGTCGCAGCCACAAATACCGTAAGCCCCTATTCCTCGCCATAGCCACAAATAGAATATTCTGCTTAAGTAGTGTTCACCCTTTTAATGTGGGAACCAAATATAATCTGCTTTTTCAAGATTGTCTTATTCCTCTAGAAAAATATGTTTTCGCAGGACATAACAATCGTTTCCATTGGACAAGCGATTCTCATGTGCTGATCTCATGTTTTTATTGAGAGAAATATAGCAGCCAACAAAATTTATTTAAGCATTGTTAGGGCTTGTACCTTGAACAATATCAGCATACATGCTGTATACTGTCGGCACTTATTATAGCATTATACACACCCCAGTATATCGAGGGGTATCAGAGCTCCAGTTAAGGTGCATAATTTGACCAACTTTGGGTGAAATTTTGTTATTTCTTCATTCTTCATCAAAAATGGCAAGTTGGGTGTCCTTTAGAATCGTCTCATTGAGACGATTCTAAAGCACTCCCAACTTGCCATTTTTGATGGAGAAATAAGAAATTTACCTCCAAATTACGCACCTTAACTGGAGCTCTGGGGTATATAGTTTTCGTCATTTCGTCCATCCGTTCGTAATATTTGCGTTACAGTTTTCGGGTACAAATTATCTTTGACCAATCAAGCAGCCTGATTTCGAGCATGAGTACCAAGTATTTGCTCACACTGTTTAATAATCACAGAATCTGATGTCTATTCATCTCTCCATGTCACTGGCTGGGCACATTTGGGATGCGTGGTCCGTTTTCTTCAAATATTGAAAGATAGTTGAATTATCAAATTTACCACATAATTCGAAGTACATGTACATCTACAAGCGAGAATCATAATGCATTATTTGTGGTTGTGACTGGAGAAATTTGGCTTATGGGTTTCATTCCATCAATGAAACACTCGTCGTGCTTCTAACGAGCACTATAGATCATTATATCGGGTTACAGCAGTGTGCTATTTGATCAGGAGCTATACTGGTCACAAATCCTGTAAGCCCCATTTCTCCAGTCACAGCCACATTTAAGAACCAGTTGAGAGAATGGATGTAAGTCAATAACATATGATTTCCATGTGTGTGACAATATTGAGTTTGCAAATTTAGCGAAAACATAATCCGGTTCCTAGGTGATGCAGTAAAACTAACAATAAAACTCCGCAAATTTATTTTCAGTCTGCTGAAATAATAAATATGTAATAAAACTTGCACAAGTTTATTTTCAACTCTTTATTTTTATTTGCACGCAAATAAAAAGAGTGAAAATAAACTTGTGCGAGTTTTATTACATAGTTATTATTTCAGCCATGTGTTTGACCTACGATGCTATCACCATCCAACCATTTCAGTCCCACAAGGTCAATGGACGTTCATCCCACATGTCGGACTTTGACCACGTCTCCTACATCCTATTTATGTTATTGAAGCTTTTTGATAACACAACGTTTGTTTGCTTCAGTGCTGATAATAAAATATTTTCTACTAAATGTTTGGTTAGTTCTGTCTTTGGCCAGGTGCCTCTCCATCTCCCTGGCCCTACATATGAATATGCTGCTGACCATACAAGGCTCTTTTATAACGTTAGTCCATGTCTACGTTAGTAACACCTTTCATTTTTAGCTCGACTATTCAAAGAATAGTTAGAGCTTATGTAGTTGCGTCGGCGTCACCGTCACGCCTTGGTTAAGGTTTTTAGTCAAATTTGTATATGGAATACTCCTGGCCCTACACCAACCATACTTGGGACAACTTCATCTCCTAGTCAACAAGCCCTGACCTATATTTGACCTTGACCTACATTTAACCTTGAATTACTTAGTTAATTCCTCTTGGTTAAGGTTTTTAGTCAACCTTGGTTACGGTTTTTGTCGCGCCTGCTTTAGCAGAAGCGCGACTATAGTCGTCGTATTTTCCGTCGTCGTCCGCGTCGTCCGTTTTTTTTGTAAGGCAAATGCGTTAAAGTTATTGTTTTTTCACAATATCTCTTTAACCCCTTGCCAGACTTTGATAATATTTCACATCAATGTTTGTCTACGGATGATGCTTAATTACGCACACCCCCACATCCAAATTCTCAAGGTCAAGGTCATTTATTTACTAGTGATGTTCACCGGTTTTGTAACAGAAATGGTTTTGTAACAGAAATGCGTTAAAGTTATTGTTTTTTCACAATATCTCTTTAACCCCTTGCCAGACATTGATAATAGTTCACATCAATGTTTGTCTAGGAATGATGCTTCATTACGCACACCCCCACATCCAAATTTTGAAGGTCAAGGTCATTTATTTCCTTGTAATGTTCACCGGTTTTGTAACAGAAATGCGTTAAAAGTTATTGTTTTTTCACAATATCTCTAACCCATTGCCAGACTTTCATAATATTTCACATCAATGTTTGTCTACGGATGATGCTTCATTACGCACACCCCCATATCCAAATTTTGAAGGTCAAGGTCATTTATTTACTTGTAATGTTCACCGGATTTGTAACAGAAATGCGTTAAAAGTTATTGTTTTTTCACAATATCTCTAACCCCTTTCCAGACATTGATAATATTTCACTTCAATGTTTGTCTACGGATGATGCTTCATTACACACACCCCCAAATTCAAATTCTGAAGGTCAAGGTAATTTATTTACTTGTAATGTTCACGGTCAAATGCCTCGGTAGGCGCGACACCGCTTCTGTGGCGGAATTCTTGTTAGTCAAGCTTGTACATGGAATACTATTGTGCATACATACACCATACTTGGACAACCATTTCTCATAGGGATGTACATCAATAACCCCTTATCTATATTTGACCTTGACCTACATTTCCTCTTGAATTACTTAGTTAATTCCCCTTGGTTAAGGTTTTTAGTCCAGCTTGTTGATGGAATACTCCTGGCCCTACACCAACCATACCTGGACAACTTCATCTCTTAGTGATGTACATCAACAACCCCTGACCTATATTTGACCTTGACCTACATTTAACCTTGAATTACTTAGTTAATTCTCCTTGGTTAAGGCTTTTAGTCAACCTTAGTTAAGGTTTTTAGTCCAGCTTGTACATGGAATAGTATTGTGCATACAGACACCATACTTGGACAACCTTTTCTCATAGGGATGTACATCAATAACCTCTGATCTATATTTGACCCTGACCTGCATTTGCTCTTGAATTACTTAATTCCCCTTGGTTAAGGTTTTTAGTCCAGCTTGTAGATGGAATACTCCTGGCCCTACACCAACCATATTTGGACAACTTGATCTCCTAGTGATGTACATCAACAACCCCTGACCTATATTTGACCTTGACCTACATTTAACCTTGAATTACTTAGTTAATTCCCCTTGGTTAAGGTTTTTAGTCGACCTTGGTTAAGGTTTTTACTCAAGCTTGTACATGAAATACTATTGTGCATACATACACCATACTTGGACAACCTTTTCTCATAGGGATGTACATCAATAACACCTGATCTATATTTGACCTTGACCTACATTTCCTCTTGAATTACTTAGTTAATTCCCCTTGGTTAAGGTTTTTAGTCCAGCTTGTTGATGGAATACTCCTGGCCCTACACCAACCATACTTGGACAACTTCATCTCCTATTGATGTACATCAACAACCCCTGACCTATATTTGACATTGACCTACATTTAACCTTGAATTACTTAGTTAATTTCCCTTGGTTAAGGTGTTTAGTCAACCTTGGTTAAGGTTTTTAGTCCAGCTTGTACATGGAATAGTATTGTGCATACAGACACCATACTTGGACAACCTTTTCTCATAGGGATGTACATCAATAACCTCTGATCTATATTTGACCCTGACCTACATTTGCTCTTGAATTACTTGCTTAATTCCCTTTGGTTAAGGTTTTTAGTCCAGCTTGTAGATGGAATACTCATGGCCCTACACCAACCATACTTGGACAACTTCATCTCCTAGTAATGTACCAACAACCCCTGACCTATATTTGACCTTGACCTACATTTAACCTTCAATTACTTGTTCCCCATTGGTTAAGGTTTTTAGTCAATCTTGGTTAAGGTTTTTACTCGAGCTTGTACATGAAATACTATTGTGCATACAGACACCATACTTGGACAACCTTTTCTCATAGGGATGTACATCAAAAAACCCCGATCTATATTTGACCTTGACCTACATTTCCTCTTGAATTACTTGCTTAATTCCCCTTGGTTAAGGTTTTTAGTCCAGCTTGTAGATGGAATACTCATGGCCCTACACCAACCATACTTGGACAACTTCATCTCCTAGTAATGTACATCAACAACCCCTGACCTATATTTGACCTTGACCTACATTTAACCTTCAATTACTTAGTTAATTCCCCATTGGTTAAGGTTTTTAGTTAATCTTGGTTAAGGTTTTTACTCGAGCTTGTACATGAAATACTATTGTGCATACAGACACCATACATGGACAACCTTTTCTCATAGGGATGTACATCAATAACCCCGGATCTATATTTGACCTTGACCCACATTTCCTATTGAATTACTTAGTTAATTCTCCTTGGTTAAGGTTTTTAGTCAAGCTTGTAGATGGAATACTCCTGGCCCTACACCAACCGTACCTGGACAACCTCCTAGTGATGTACATCAACAACCCCTGACCTATATTTGACCTTGACCTACATTTAACATTAAAGTACTTAGTTAATTCCCTTTGGTTAAGGTTTTTAGTCAACCTTGGTTAAGGTTTTTAGTCAAGCTTGTACATAGAATACTATTGTGCATACAGACACCATACTTCGACAACCTTTTCTCATAGGGATGTACATCAATAACCCCTGATCTATATTTGACATTGACCTACATTTCCTCTTGAATTACTTACTTAAGTCCCCTTGGTTAAGGTTTTTAGTCAACCTTGGTTAAGGTTTTTAGTCACGCTTGTAGATGGAATACTATTGTGCATACAGACACCATACTTGGATAACTTTTTCTCATAGGGATGTACATCAATGACCCCTGACCTATATCTGACATTGACCTACATTTAACCTTGAAATACTTACTTAATTTCCCTTGGTTAAGGTTTTTAGTCAACCTTGGTTAAGGTTTTTATGCGGGCCGCGGCCACCTTGTTTGTCAAGCTATGTGTACATCGACAACCCTCGTAGTCGAACTATGCTGTTCATCTACAGCTCTTGTTAAATAACTTGTGAACCGCTTCACCGATTTTGATAATATTTGGCCACAATGTGTGCTGCTTTGTTTTGCACACGACCCACGTCCGACCGCCCAAGGTCAAGGTCAGGGTCACTAAGGACTTGATTGTTTTTATTAAGGCTGACAGCGAGGGGATTAGCTTCGTTTAACAATGCCAGTTCTTGTTTTAGTCTGTACTGACACAAATCATTCATCTACATAATCTACATCAAACTGGTTTACTATTTGTTACACCAAATCAAGTTAGCAAGCAAGCACATACAACTGTCTAGTACATGTACAGTGAAACCTCTCTAAACCGGACACCCTGTGAGGTACCCGTCTCCGTCTTAGAGAGGTTTCACTGTAAATCAGACATTTGATCATTGTGAGACATAGTTGTGTGCTATGCGATCACGAACAGACATCACCGGAGATAAATGACAAGAAACTCGTCATAAATAAGATCATGTGTATTATTGGTTCCCGTTTTAGAAACGTTCCATTGTAGTATTTTTTAAAAAAGCAAGACAAAAGTACATACATACCCTTCCTACCTACATGTACAGTGTAGTGTTTTGGAGACCGTTGCTGCCACCACAATCTTCTGTTCGGCCAGTACTTAGCCTATTTCACAAACATTGCAAAGTATACTTTGAGGGAGAAATTTTCAATTTTAGGATAAATTTATTAATTATTATTACACTGAATTTATTACATTATCACAGCCATTTTGGCTGTGATAATGTAATAAATTCAGTATAATAATTCGGCATACTTTTAATCTTCAAATACATGCAGTCGTTAGTTCTATGTGAAATAATGCATTTCAGGAAAAATAAATGATTACTCCCTCAAAGTATACTTTGCTACAAAAGTATACTTTGCCATATTGGTGAAATCGGCTACTGATCATAAAACGTGTACAGACACGTATGTAAGAAATTGAGGGTCTGTCCCACAACTGGGCCAATCCCAGAATGAGGGCTTACTCCACATGTTCTGAATATGCCGTTTTGATGTCACAGGCGTCCATACCAAAGATGGTGGCAACTGTTGAAGACCTCGGGGTTTTGTCATGAAGGCCGTACATTGCCCACCTTGAAGTGATTATTAATAATGTGGTTAACCCTTAGACAGCTACTCACAACAATTGTTGTCTGCTGTTGCTTTTATATCTTGCCTTATTTCTCAATAAAAACATGGTTTGACAGCACTTCAGAATTATTTCCAATGGAAATGATTCTGAAGTGCTGTCGAAGCATGTTGTAAATTATTCTAAAGTTCTGTCAAAGCATGTTTTTGATGATAACAATGGAAAATAAACAGCAGACGACAAACAAATAAGTTAGCGGTCTAAGGGTTAACCAACGTAGGCCTATGACTTTCTTGTTTCCATGACGGTCGTATCTTGCAACTTTCCCTGTGTGTGCAATTTTCTTGCCTTTTCCAGCCATTGTCAACCTGACCGTAGTTCTGTGATTGAGGTCACATATTGTGGCCCCGGGCCCGTTCTGGGATTAGCCCCCGTTCTTGGATTGTTCCCATTCTGGGACTGATCTCTGGGTATTAACATATACACGAAAACCACAGGTTGAGGTAACGGACCGAGGTCTATAAATACATTAAATATGCCTAAAAGCATCAATAAATGAAGAAAAAAAAGAAGCTAAATATTGTTTTTACCCCCTCCATATACTCCATTATAGAAGGTTGCTTACTTTTTAATAGGCCGAACCCGGACGGCCTCGAGACAACGGACTCTCGCGAAACGTTTACCGAGTTATATCATTGTCGCCTATTGCAGAAGTTGGGACAATGTTAGTATTCCGCAACGATATATTCCCCGATGCGCTATGTCAGCGCGTTTTCGAGCTATCGATTGTTTTGTTTTAACATTATCATTGTTAGGTCTGGAAAGAACCGCAACATTTCCGAGGCCGATACTGCTATATAACGGAGTAAACATCGGGTTCAAAATACACTTTTACGTCGTCCCGGCCCGGCCTATTATAAGTATATGTACTTGAACATGTACATTGTACAGGTAATATATGGGATTTAGTACGAAACCCATTGACCCGGCCTTAAATGACCTTAACTGTTGATAGGCCGTTAAACCCCAACAAACTAACAAACTACCAATTTACCAAATTACCAATATAATGTTTGACATTGCTCTTTATTGGCTTTTAAATTATTGACGCGATCATGAAGACCGATTGGTTATGCATTGAAGAATTATTAATGATGTTGTTGGTATAACACATTGTAACACACTGTAATTAGGTTGGGTCCTGTGGGAACAATCTATTGATGCTGACATTTCAAACTGCAAGGTATAATTTTAACATAATATCGTTACCGGCTATGCACATTCTGATGTCTAGATAAGGTAAGTTTTTACAACATATCCGTCACCCGGTAGTCGACGGTACGCGGTTTTCATTTCACTAACAGTAGTTATAACTATTTTCAACAATTCTGCAAACAACAGAAATCCACTCTTCCGACGTTTCGGCGAAACGTAGGAAAAGTGGGTTTCTGGTTTTTGCAGAATTGTTGAACATATTAATTGTATTATTGCGGAAAAACTGAATTATTCTGACGTAAACTGAAGTAAATTATTCTTTACATCATAGAAAGAAAATAATGTCCTCAGTTATGTTCTTAATATGTTTTTATCATCGAATTGTGGACTTCTTAAAAGCACGAACACCGGGTAGACCAGTATATAGAGAATACCAGACTAGTGTCTTTTGATATTAAGTTTATCAGGCAAGGCTAGGAAACGCGTAGGAATTCCGAGGCTAGCCGAGGAATTTCTACCGTTTCTGAGCCGAGTCTGATAAACTTGATATCAAAATACACTAGCCTGGTATTCTATTTATCAGGTAACGTTTTATGCTCGAAAATGACATTAGATGACGTCGTATTCTATGGACAGAACGCGGACTTGTTTACGTTGCGTCATTACACTGATGTCATTCGGTAACGTCACGTGACGTCATCCGACCAATGGAACGTCAGTTTTCATTTCGTTGTAACCCGGATGTTTATATCAGGGCAATGCCTGATACAACAATATGTTATCAGTCAGTACGTATTCGGTCAATGCAGGGCAGGTTACCTGATAAATATCAATTGAAGGAATCAGTGAAAGTTGACCCCCTTCTTCCACTAGCGCCTTCAATTGCTTTCATGGGCTATAATGCGATTTATCAGGTAACCTGCACTGTATTGGCCGAATACGTACTGACTAATAACATATTGTTGTATCAGGCATTGACCTGATACAAACATCCGGGTTACAATGATGTGAATATGGACGTTCCATTGGTCGGATGACGTCACATGACGTTACCGAATGACGTCAGTGTAATGACGCAATGTAAACAAGTCCGTGTTCTGTCATAGATAACGACGTCATGTGTGGTCATTTTCCAGCATAAAACGTTACCTGATAAACAGAATACCAAGCTAGTGTCTTTTGATATCAAGTTTATCAGGCTCGGCTCGGAAACGGTAGGAATTCCTCGGCAAGCCTTGAAATTCCTACGCGTTTCCTAGCCTTGCCTGATAAACTTGATATCAAAGACACTAGCCTGGTGTTCTTTATATGTCAACCATATGAGAAACTGTAGTGGAACCTCACCAAATTGGATACAATGTGAGGTCCAGTTTGAAGGGGTTCCATTGTAATGCAGGTATCTTAGCACGCCTTGACATACTTTCGATATTCATGCACGGTCAAAAGTAGTACGGTAAAGAAAGTACACCATATGTTTATACAATAGGCACCGTTTACGTGCAGAATCTGGTAAATTGAATTGATGTTCATGTATTAATTCAGATCACAAGTGTATCTCCCGGACAAAAGTCGAGGGATACTATGGATTTGACGCGGTTACGCCGCCACGTCCTGGCGTAGACACTTTTGTGTCCTGGCCATAACTCGAATATCCCTTGGTCTGCATTCATGAAATGTCACTTATGCATTGACCATAAACCGAAGAGGTGTGTCATGTCTTACTCATTTTCCAGTTATCTCCCTTTGTGTTTTTTTCGCGCACTTTATTTCGTGTCCGGAGCATAACTCGAATGCCCTTTGGAATATTTTCACGAAACTTCACACTTTCGTAGACCATAACCCAAAGGTGTGTCACACGTTTCAAGTTGCAAACTACAGCATTCTTAGCACGCCTTCCGAAGCATGGAGTGATTATGCCAACCCCCGGTGTCGTAATCAGTGTCTGTCCGTCAGTTCGTCCTGGCTAACGTCCGGGGGTATAAGGTTAGGCGCATGGCCTTACCAAAAATGAATCATTTTGATTTATTCAGTAAGCTCCTATACTCTATTGTTGTTTAGGGGATTTTACGTTGTTCTTCAAACAATGAAAATACCCCATAAACCCAAAATGTTGGAACGCCTGTCTGCCCGTCTTCAAAAACCTTAACACTTAACCGTGGGGGAAATTGATTATATTTCCTGTTTCCGTTCACCCCACTTCTTGATATTTCACACATGCCTTCCTCTCAAGATACTATATGATGCCATGCCAAATCCACGACCTTCAGACTCCCGCTAGCCCCGAGGTCAAGGTCACACTCTTAGTGCTTTCATAAACTTAACATTGGGGGAAATTCGTTATAGTTTCTGTTTCCTTTCACCCAACCAATTTATTGATATCCGCAGTCTGATGAGAATCTACACTGTTCGCCATTCCATCAATGAAACACCCGCCGTGCTTCTAACACGCATTATATATCGTTATCAGGCCACATGAGTGTGCTATTCGATCAGGAGCTACAGTGGTCAGAGATTACATAAGCCCCATTTTTCCAGTCACGGCCACATATATAGCTGTGACTTGAGAAATAGGGCTTATCGGCTATGCGATCAGCGTAGCCCTTGATCAGCCTGTGCATGCGCGCAGTCTGATCAAGGTATACACTGTTCGCCATTCAGTAAAATGAAAAACCCGTATTGCTCTTAATATATACCGGTAACGTTGATCCTTAGTGGGCTTCAGGAATGCACTAGAAGATCCGAAGTTTGAATATCGACAAATGCCACAATTATATTAAGTCAAACAATCTGCTTCTATGCTTAAACGTGTCATCAAAATCTCGTTCACCACACAGGTGGAAGACTCGGACATGTGACACACAAAAAATGCCCGTTAAAATTCATATTATTATGGGATTCGACTCCGTTAAACACCATTAAATAACTAACTTTTCGGGAGTTATACTGACCATTTAATTCATTTTGTACCTTCGGACATCTGCGTAATTTCATTAAATACGTTTACAAAATTTACAATATTTTTCATAAATAAAGTCCAAAGTTGACAACATTTTCAGAGTACATGTACTCTGAAAATATTGTCAACTTTTGACGCCATCTACGGAAAATATTGTAAATTTTGTAAACGTATTTCATGAAATTACGCAGATGTCCGAAGGTACAAACTCACATGACTTGTCTCAAATGTGGATGTGCCTGGAGAAATGGGACTTATGGTCTGAGACCAGTGTAGTAGTGAGACCAGTGAGACCAGTGTAGTTCAGCCTGCACATCAGCGCAGTCTCATCAGAGTATGCACTATTCTGTCAGTGCAACATGCATCAAGTTTACACATAACGTTACAGTATCAATATTTACTAATAATTGCAGCACAAAAATATTTACACAATTCCCGAACATTTGATTGGCCCGTAGCAAGTCTCTGTCCAAAATTTATATCCCAGTAAACTCCCACGCCGAACTACTTTCCGTAACCGTGAGGCGCAGTTAAAATAATTCTTAAGAAAACGGAAAATAAACACATTTTCTTGATGAATTTATTTCAAATGCTGGAATTATAAGGAATGAATGGCCTTTTTGTGGAATTTTTCGGGGATATAAACTTGGAAAAATCGCGAGAATACTGGACGGACGAGGCCTTCCGGCCTTCGTCCAGTATTCCCGCGACTTTTCCAAGTTTATACCCCGATAAATTCCACAAAAAGGCCATTCATTCCTATAACATACCCGGAGCAAGACTGGCCACAAAGGTCATAGGCCCCATTTCTCCAGTCACATCCACATATGAGACACGCCCTGTGAGTTTGTACCTTCGGACATCTGCGTAATTTCATGAAATACGTTTACAAAATTTACAATATTTTTCATAAATTAAGTAAAAAGTTGACAAAATGTTCATAGTACATGCGCATGTACTGTTGGTTTCCGATAAAGTGGCAAGGGCAAAGGTCACAGGAGATTCCATATTGAACCGCAATAGGTAAAGTAGGTGTGTAAAAAGTGCATAACGGACATTGGCTCCACGATGTAGCAAGTATGTGACCTATATTGGCCCGAAATATATTCAAACAAGAGGCAGGCATATTCTAAATCAACTTGTCACTTTTGTTGTCCCATATTTGTTCAATAGTGAGCACAGGCACTCGAATCGTATGTGTATCACACCAACATACGTCAAGCACTCCATGCGAAATACATGCATGATCAAGACGATATTACTCGATAACAATGCACCTGTGATTTCATTATTTAATTTTATAACATACAGTGTTATACATACGTGCACCTATCATGGGCGGATTCAGTGGGGGGGGGGGGGGGGGGGGGGGGCGGACCCGGCGCGCGCCCCCCACCCCCCTAAAATTCGCCGAGCAAAGATTTTTTACAAGTTACAAGGCACGTTACATGCCAAGTGCCATGTATTCCATGCATTTTTCGGTCGTTGTCTTATTGTTTCAAAATTTAAACGTTTTCAATCAAAAATCATGTCTAAACATACTGTGACAGTGTCAATATTTTTGCTCCAAAATGCGCCAGAACGCAGGAAATGCGATGTAGATTAAAAAAAAATCCAGGGGGGAATGCCCCCGGACCCCCCTAGCGCCATCGGTCGACTATTTTGCAATACTTGACTATATTATCGAACAAGCACAGCTCGTTCGATAAAATAGTCAAGTATTGTACAAAAGTTACGCCCCCCCCCCTAACCCGAAATCCTGGATCCGCGCCTGCCTATATCGACCTGTAACCAAGACATACATTTCGTATCTGATGCATGTAGCGTAGTGGTTACAGTTATCTATCTTGTTGTATTAATCTTTCGTTGAGGGTTACGGGTTCGACACCACCATTGTTGTATCGTTTTTATTGGAGCCCCCCACATTTCATACTCCCACATATCTGCCATTGTTAATACGTTTAGAAATCATTTTTACATACGTTCGAAAACTGATATATACATGTACGTATATTGCATAATGTGATTTGAATCGTCTTAGTTACATCCATATGTCTGTTTGGACAACACGTACATACACGCAACCGATATCTTCCCCGCTCTGGGGCGGTGGACATACGCCGTGTGGGGTGGGTTTAGCTAGCCAAACATTTCCAACCGCCAATAACCCCGAGGATGTGTATATTTGCTTATGCTTGCGTAAGACTGGGCAATCAAACTGAATCAACTATCGATACGTTGTACAAATTACAAATATGGCATGTATTGTTGTTTATCCCGTCAACACAGTGCGTATGTGCCGTGAAACACGGTGCCGTGAAACATTTTTGATATCCAGTCAATACTATTTTTGCATATTACAGCCATTTGTAGGTGTTGACGGGATAAATAGATGGTTATCTAAAAAAATATCTGGCGCGGCACGGAAACGGGATGTGCTCGGCAGAGCCTCGCCCATCCCGTTTCCTGAGCCTTACCAGATATTTTGTCCCATTCACGGCACTAACCTACTATTCTCTATCTATTTTCCTTATTTCTGAACCAAAGTATATGTTGTGACCACTCATTTGAACCGTCTCGACGGTTCAAATGGTGGTCACTACATATACTTCTGATGAGAAATAAAGAGATTATTGAGCCTTCCCAGATATTTTTTCCCATTCACGGCACTAACCTACTATTCTCTATTTACAATCACTTGGTTCAACAGTCAACCAGTGGGTAATTTAAATTATCTCCCAAGCTATCTGGAGCATACACTTTCAAGCTCTAAACTTCTCTAGATAAGGCGTGAATTCAACCACCTAAAATTACTGCAAACTGGCTACATCCATAAAAAGCTAAAATAGACATAGTCCGCTGACCCCGTGACGTCACGTACACTTGCCACTTTACCGGAAATCAACAGTACTCTGAAAATCTTGTCAACTTTTGACGCCATTTATGGAAAATATTGTAAATTTTGTAAACGTATTTCATGAAATTACGCAGATGTCCGAACGTACAAATTCACATGGTGTGTCTCAAATTGTGTGGCTGTAACTGGAGCAATGGCGCATGTTGCCTTTGCGGCCAATGTCAACCCGTATCAATCCTTATACCAGGCTACAGGAACCACAGGTGGAATACTCGGACCTGTGACAAAAAGAAAATGACCATTACAAAAAAAATCCATTACCCCACCCACTTGGTCTCATACAGTACCATCTTCTATTAACGTCATGTACAGTACGATACCAGTGGGTGGGGTAATGGGATTGTTTTAATAGGCATTGTTTTGGTGTCATAGGTCCGAGTCTTCCACCTGTGACAGTAACGTGCTAACAGATCAGGGGGCCGAGTGATTAAACTTCGTATGACTAATGTTCGTAAGTGCAACATTATGATAGTCTGTGAATTTCACATTAACAACGTTTTCTTGTAAACAATTATTGGATTTACATTTATCGAACATATGCTGCATAATACAGCCTATGTTCAATACATGTAAATCCATCAATTGAAATTTCCAGACATTCCTAAATTTTATTCGTACGAAGTTTAGTGAGTAATACTGGCCATTGAGGCCATTTCGCCAGTGACGACCACATATGTGGCTGTAACTGGAGATATGGGGCTTGTTACTATGATCAGTAGCCTATTTCACTAACATTGCAAAGTATACTTATCTAGCAAAGTATACATCGAGGGAGAAATTTACAATTTAAGGATAAATTTATTAATTTTTATTATACTGAATTTATTACATTATCACAGCCATTTTCTGCATACTTTTAATCATCAAATATATGCAACGGTTAGTTCTATATGAAATAATGCATTTCGGGGAAAATAAATGATTACTCCCTCAAAGTATACTTTGCAATTTTGATGAAATCGGCTACAAATCTTAACAGGCTGCAGTACCAGTAGCCAATTTCACCAACATTGCTAAGTACACTTATCGACCTTAAGTACACTTTGCGGAAGTAATTACTTATTTGTACTGAAATGCATTATTTCATATACAACCAATGACTGTTCATATTTAACAATATGCAGAATGATTATACACATATATAGAGAATAGTAGGTTAGTGCCGTGAATGGG
Organism: Conchocele bisecta; assembly: GCA_029237695.1. NCBI lineage: Eukaryota > Metazoa > Mollusca > Bivalvia > Lucinida > Thyasiridae > Conchocele > Conchocele bisecta. The sequence continues at coordinate 53,017,503 of CM055265.1, read as the reverse complement.
TAAACATATCTGGCAAGGCTCAGGAAACGGGATGGGCGAGGCTCTGCCGTGCCGCGCCATATATTTTCCCATTCACGGCACTAACCTACTATTCTATGCATCCCGTCAACACCTACAAATGGCAGGCCCCTAGCCAGACCTGTTTGAAGGGGGGGGGGGGGTCGTTTCGAAGGCCCAATGGGCCTGAGGTATATAGGGGGTCTAAAAAAGGGGGGGGGGGTCGACGACCGCTCCTGGCTACGGGCCTGAATGGCTGTTAAATGCAATACAAATAACCCCAGCCACTGTACATATTCATACGCAGTGATTAGGTCGTATTGACAGGATATCAAAAATGCTTCACGGCACCGTGTTTCACGGCACATACGCACTGTGTTGACGGGATAATTAAATGTAGGTTTAGAACATTATCACAGCCAGTGTTGGCGTTAGCAAAATATGTTATTTAAATGAAAACGTGGTTAAAACAACAACAACGTCGCCCACTCCAAAGTAAGTATTATTTGATATTTTCGTTAATATGCAACGGATTTTGATGAACTATGGCGCATCAAACGCGTCTTCATAAGCTGCATTTGGTGGCCTATGGAGTTTGGCACAGACTTATGTCGTTTTTGCGAAGAATCGATTTCCGTGTCGGAGAGACACGGACATCGATTCTTCGCAAAAACGACAGAAGTGTGGGCGAAAATACAGAGACCACCAAATGCAGCTTAACAAGACGCGTTTGATGCGCCATATTTCATCCGTTACGTAATAAGGACACTATTTAAAACAAGAATACGTACTTTGAATCGGTTAGTACCACGTGATCATACACCTTGATTATATTGGTGACCAGGCTGCAGGACCAGAACAGTAACAAGACTGGTCGCAAAGGTCATAAACCCCATTTTATCACGTTGATGACGAGATCGCGTTGTAGACACGCCCCCGTTGGAGAATGGCGTACAGCTCCGACCTCCGATCCTGGCTGCTGAGAAGGCGACAGGAAAAACTAACAAAAGAATACGCAAACAAACAAGAAAACGATGCACAGTCAGACAACGAGAGTGGTATCAAGAAACAGCCGCCTGAAAAAGATGCTCCTCCAAAATACCGGTACGCACATAGTAACCATGGTAACAGTTGATCATTTGTAACTGAATGAATACTTAAATGCACTGGGTGTCAGATATGCATTGAAAATGATGAAACAGACTAGGAGAAACTAGTTTATGCAAAAACAGTATTTGTTCGATAATATTAATCAAATATTGATTTTATTACGAAAAATTGATTTGTCTATGGGAATTTAACATGGGGAAAAAGGAAGTAGAGGAGTTGTGGGAGAAGTCAGAAATTGACTCCGAAACCTGGCTAGATAGCTTGGAAATGATCTAACTAAGAAAACAAAAGTTAAATTTAAAAAATCGTTTTAACATGGGGAAATTGTTTTCCCGAAATAAAAAGAGGGCTCATTCTTAAATTTTCCTTTAATTTAATATTATCGAAAACGATATCGTTTTTGAATTGTTTATATAGCCGTAAAATTGGGGCAGCTTTCGTGAAACAGACAGTAGTTTCCTTACTGGTATGGTACATGGAAAGGGAAACTACCAAATTATGCCAAGCCAAAATATCTCCACTGCTTATCACAGTTTCTTTCTGATATCATGTACTTGAACATAACGCATTTTGATTACACTGTTGCGAGTTATTTGCACGGGATTCGTTGTGAGAGAAAACCCGTAATCAACTCCTTACAAATAATACACCGTGAAGAGAACACCCGTAATTGCGCGCTTGCTTTCTTGGAAACCACGAGCTACCATGCAACATGTTTAATTTTTATTACAGTCAAAATAAAGTTATTTTAAAACTTGGAAAGGGTCTCGACTAATATAGAATGTTAATTTGACACATTCCAAGCATGCACTAAAATATATATAGTTCATAGAAACAACTGCGTAATTTGGATTTCAAAAAGTTTACATGACGTCACTTTTTATGTCACGTCGCACAGCGTGACGTCAAAACGCGGGAAACACATCATTGTGTAACTATTCATACGCACAGCACAATTATATTGCTTACATTCTCAAAAATATGCATATATATCCGCCGTGAAGTATAATAAATAGGATATTCCATTGTACATGTTTGAATAGCTGAAATAATACACTCGTGTCCGTCGGCGTCCGTGCAAGCAACTAGTTCCCGCTATGTACGATGGAATATCCTCTATGTATTTGTACCAATCCCCCGCCAAACCGACACAGAGAGCGGCCAGCCGACGTAGATGACCCGAACATCCGGGGTAGTTACAACCCCTGGCGGATGGATAATACTGTACAACTGGACGGCACTGTGACACAAAACGACGCGCGCACGCAACAGGTATGTGGCTTCTATCAACCATAGGTGAACAACGCATAGCGCAGAGATGGTAAAGTGTTTAAAATTGTCCTGCGCACAAACAATTTAACAAAAAGGCGTCATTAAATGTATATTTTATTATTAAGGTTAGCCACCTCCAAATAGTTTTACTATATAATTTAACCGATTGCCATCCAATAAGGCCAGTCTCTCCTACTTTCACTATTCGTATGGATGCTGTGGGATCCACTTGTACATGACCTGCAGCCAGTCTATACTGGTTCTGCATGAACTAAACAATAGGTTCACTTACTCCTAAGAAAGAAAAATCCAACCTTGTCATATCCTCCAATATTGTTTACATGTTTTGGCCACGGAAACTCTGTTTACATCACGTGACCAACAGGTTCAGTATTTTCTTTTAAATGCTACAAATATGCCGAAAACTGGTGCTAAAAGCACCCCAACATGTTCCTCAAGTGAAACTGGGTAGTAATGGATCAAGATGTGCAAGCAAACGGTGTCTGTGACCTCAAAACACCCGCACTATTTTTTTATACCGGACTATTTTTGCATACACCCTGGGCGAATTCGCACCATTTGGTATCCTCTAACCTTAATATAAGTATTCATATCAATATTTGACCGATATACAGAAACTAAAATCAAAATACTGAAAGTACTGAAATATGTTATCTCCACAAAAACTGATCAATCATCTAATATTAAACGCCCGCTTATTGTTTTCATGAAAATATGAGTCACAACGGCTTTCTTATGACTTGTTATATTACTTGTAATACCACACCATTTCATGAAAATGATTTCAAAGCGGGGTCTTAACCACCTAAATTTTCCGCTACAAATGCCCGAGAAATACCTTAAATTCAGACAGGAAACAGTACCGACGAGAGAGCATATCATGCCCAATTTTCCAAGATGTGAAAATCAACCAGAGCTAACATTGAGTTTCGTAGAATTGAACTACTCTAAGAAATACACCTAGTCAAGCCTCCGCACTGTCCCGTGATACATACAAATAGTAGCTGCTGTATTCATACGCACTACATGTCTTAATTCGTATTTTCCAGAATTTAACTGATACAGTGAGCCCAAAACTGTGAAAACTATAGACAAAAGTATATCTAGAGTTTTAGATAGAACGCAAGACAGGCCAAAACGCCATAGCATAAGTTGGCACACAGGGCACTATTTTCTTGGTCGTACTTGCCATTTAGGCGTAGCACGACAATGGCTGCTCCAATAGAAATGTCAGTGACATGAGATAACATATAAAAAGACGCGGTAACATTGTACTTTTTAGACACATTTACATTGCCTTAAATTTTGGGCATGATTCAGAGGAACTGACAAAACTAGAATAGCTATGCACAGACTTATGTCGTTTTAGCGAAGAATCGATTTCCGTGTCTACCGACACGGAAATCGATTCTTCGCAAAAACGACATAAGTCTGTGGCAATAAGCAATCGACCTTCAGTTCAGGCGCCAGGACAATACGACACAAATGCAAGCGAAGAGTATGTCTACGTGATCTCCATAAATGGATCGCTCAGCATTCAAGTCCGTATACACTGGCCAGGGGCGGGGCCAGGCTTTAGGTATCCAGGGGCGTGAATTCTTAATTGTATATAAGACATACATGAGCGTCAACTTTCTAAATATTTTTTCACTGCAATTTTTCTCATTTCTCATCATTGGTATATGTTGTTACCACTCATTTGAACCGTCTCGACGAGACGGTTCAACTGAGTGGTAATAACGTACACTTTATGTGAGAAATAAGGAACGTAATAATACCTTTCCAAACAAATCTCGGCAGATTTTAGAGGGGACGTGAGCCGGACACGTCCTCGCCCTGGATCGGCGCCTACTGGTTGCAACTGCAGGGCCAGTATAAGCCACAGGTGCATAACGCGTGGTAGGGATGGTAAAATGGTTAAACATATTCCTAAATATGTATTCCTAAATATGTTTAGAAACCAGTAGAACGTCATTGACCTTCATCTTCTCGTCCTGGAGAAATAATATTTGTCTCTGACTTTCAGCTGGTTTCTGAATATAATTATGGAACTTTTAACCGTTTTACCATCCCTGCCTTGCGTTATTTACCTATGTCAATTTTTATTTCTATTGACTCTCTGCTGGTTTCTAAACATAATTAACCCTTACACCGCTATCTTAATTTGTTTGTCGTCTGCTGTTTATTTTCTATTTTCCATTTTTATCCTAAAAACATGCTTTGACAGCACTTTAGAATAATTTACAACATGCTTTGACAGCACTTCAGAATCATTTCCATTGGAAATGATTAACCATGTTTTTATTGAGAAATAAGGCAAGATATAAAAGCAACAACAGACGACAATTGTGGTGTGTATCGGTCTAAGGGTTAAGGAATGTTTAACCAATATAACAATTCGTTCCCACGAATCAACAATTCGTTCACGTGGGAACGAATTGTTAATTCGTGGGAACGAATTCAGTTTACCATCCCTGCAACGTACGGAGCCCCGCAGTGGACGTTGAATTATTTTTATTACCACGAAATAACAATTCGTTCCCTCGATTCAACAATTCATTCCCACGAAATAACAATTCGTTCCCACGATATAACTAAATTGAGGGAACAAATTGTTATTTCGTGGAAAAGAATTGTCAAATCGTGGGAACGAATTGCCAAATCATGGGAACGAATTGCCAAATCGTGGGAACGAATTGCTATTTCGTGGGAACGAATTGCTAATTCGAGCGAACAACTTTTTAAATTGAGGGAACGAATTGTCATTTCGTAGGAACGAATTAATAAAACAAATTCATGTCCCCTGTGGGGCTCCGTAGCCACGCGTTATTCACCCGTGGTGTAAACGAGATCGATGGTCTATGAATGGTTGTTTACCATATCTGCCAATAATGGGTATACTGGGTACACAGTGCTTCCAAGTTAATGGGTATCCTGGGTACACAATGCTTCCAGCTCAGGAGACTTACAGGTTACTACGCAAATATTTGTATTAAGCCAGAAGAAGATGAACATGTTTGTGATACATTACCGACACACATGGATTAGACGCAAACCATATTCCACCTATTTCACCAACATTGCAAAGTATACGTTGAGGGAAAGCATACTTTGAGGGAGAAATTTTCAATTTTAGAATAAATTTATTAATTTTTATTATACTGAATTTATTACATTATCACAGCCATTTTGGCTGTGATAATGTAATACATTCAGTATAATAATTCTGCATGCTTTTAATCATCAAATATATGCAGTGGTTAGTTCTATATGACATAATGCATTTCGGCTAAAATAAATGATTACTCCCTCAAAGTATGCTTTGCTAGATAAGTATACTTTGCGATTTTGATGAAATAGGCTACGGATCAGTTTCAAAGTCAACCTGTAGCCGATTTCATCAACATTGCAAAGCATACTTATCTAGCAAAGTATACGTTGAGGGAGTAATCATTGATTTTTCCTGAAATGCATTATTTCATATATAACTATATAACAAACTGCATATATTTGATGATTAAAAGTATGCAGAATTATTATACTGAATTTATTCCATTATCACAGCCAAAATGGCTGTGATAATGTAATAATTCAGTATAATAAAAAATAATAAATGTATCCTCAACCCTTTGAACCCGAAACCGCGCTATATCAGTTTATGCAAACAGTGCAGATCCAGATGAGCCGGCTCGTAACGAGCCGTCTCATCAGGATCTGCACTGTTTGAAAGTAATTTTCATATTTTTGAGAACAACAAATACCCCCTTTTCATAAATGGACGAATCTAAAAATCATTTTGTGACCATTGGATTGGTCGGAACATTAGCATATCACAGTCCATTCCAGTTCCTTAGGGTTGAAAGGGTTAAATTAAAAATTTCTCCATCAAAGTATACTTTTCTATATAAGTATACTTTGCAATTTTGTTGAAATACGCTTATGATCAGATTCAAAGTCAACCTGCACTCACGCATACATAGTTCCGTCTAATTCCTAATCAAGTTTCAGGCTACTCGCAGGCAATCGGTCAGCAGCGTTTGCCGTGTAGCGTGTTCGAAACGTGGGACTGATTAAGTTTCAATTATACCTTTTCATGAATATCGGAGATACGTATCGACATTCCACTGTTCCGTCTGAAAGACCGGAGTAGAAATTCATCTATGTACTACTCACCATTGCTAGACAGAGTGATTACGTCAATTGGTGTGAACTCGGTGGAAACTACGGCAATACTATACATGGAACATATTATACAACTGGAAATGTGCTTGCGTTTACGTGTCATAACGAACTTAGACGTTACACAATCGCCTGCGTTAATCTTGCCCATATTTCAAAGGTTATGAGCATCTGTGGGCAGTCTCAACATCGCAATTGAGCAGTTTGATTGGGCTGAGCCTGAGCTGTAGCACAGCTCAGGCTCAGATAATCAGGCTGCTCGGTTTCAAGGACAATATTCAAGTATTTTGAAATAAAACAATTGACAAATATCTGTAAGATTAGCGTGGGCGGTAAGTGTATAACCACTTCATAACGTTAAGTAGCGTGGGTGTTATATATTCCGGTTGAATGATCACGTGTTCATTGTTGTCATTGGTGATCATGATACGGTTATTATGGGCACTTAATGATAAATTAGACGCTTCATGGTGTCCGATGCGTGGCTACTTACATAACCGCCTGCGCTAATCTTGCCAATATTTGTCAATTTCTTTATTTCAAAATACTTGAATATCGTACTTTAAATCACACAGTTTGATTGGCTGAGCCTGAACTACAGCTCAGAGTCTGAGCTGTAGTTCAGGCTCAGCCAATCAAACTGTGTGATTTAAAGTACAGATCAGACTCAACCAATCAAATTGCTTGATTGCGAGTTGGCATTGCCAAGAGATGTTCAGAAACGTTGATGATATTGGCAAAATTGACGCAGGCGGTTATGTATACCGGAAAGATTCACCCATAGTGGATGCGCCCAGTCAAAAAACAAACACTTGTAAACTATAATGAATGAGAAGAAAAGCAAAAATAATACATCCACTCGTGGATCATCTAATATTGCGGACAGGCACACAGACGGTAACAACTATGGTGATAATGACAGCTTTCGATCACGATCACTTTCCGACTATGAGCAGGAGGAGCATTCAAGTAACGCAGCAACACAACGTAGATCTGCCAGTAACGCAGCAACAGAAAGTAGATCTGCGAGTAACGCAGCAACGCAAAGTAAATCTGCCAGTAACGCAGCAACACAAAGTAGGTCGGCAAGTAACGCAGCAACACAAAGTAGACGCGGTACCGCGGAATACATCAATGCCATTTCACCCGATTCTTACGGTTCTTATAAAAGTAATCGGCGGTCGCCAGATCCGACTAACATGTCTGGCAAATTTCCTAAAGAAACTGATGGAAATAGGTCTAGAGACAGGGATGGAAACGAAGAGGAGATCTATGTGGAGACTCGGCTTTCAATGCGAAGTGAAACAACGCGGAACAACGCGACTATGAAGAGCAGTGGCAGTACTCCGCTAAAATTAGAATCGCCAACTAAACTGGTTATTGACATTTTCATTTTTAATTTTAGCGGAGTACTGCCACTTTTTGTTTAAACAAAAAGTGGCAGTACTCCGCTAAAATTAGAATCGCCAACTAAACTGGTTATTGACATTTTCATTTTTAATTTAGTATTAAATTGCTTTTCGAACTTGTTTTATTTCTCAATTCGGCGTGTTTTCCTTATGGTAAATGACATACGTTAACGCCATTGTACTTAATACTGTATACAACATAAATAGAGAATCTCAAACGAGTTCCCATTTGATATGATATTTATGAAATAAGTCACGCACATATCAAATGGAAAATAATTTGAGACTCTGTTTATCACATGCCTTCATCCTCCATGGAGCAGCCAACTTGGAGATATCCAATACGTTTTAGTGAGCCAAGGACATTGACTATTTTCGCATCTAAACATCTCCACAGAGAAAAATAGTTTTAATCCCTACAAGAAAATTATTATAAATATGCCATATAATAGGTTCCTGTTCTTTGTAAAAATTTAATGTTACCAAACGGGAGCACATTCGAACACTTTCAGTATGTTTAACGAGTCATCAACGCTTCTAATGACGTTTCAAACATGATGACGTCAACGTCAAAACACCATTGCTTTGTCGTGCCATTACGGAAGTCATTTGGAACATCTCCATTTTATTAATTTCGCATAACCAGGGTGTGAGTTCACGTGTTTCCGAACGGCGTGACGTCATTTTTTTTAGATGTGTTTACAGTAGATTTCCTACAATATCTTTCTAATGGAATGGCATATTTTTAGTTTTATGAAATATACCACATCAAATTAGGTACAGGTTGCCCTTTATTGCATATGCGGCTTTAATCTCATAAATAAACGGTACTCGATTATTTGTAAAAGTTATATGTTAGTGTAAATAATTTTCAGAGCACCCATAAAACACATATGCCATCGTATTTCAGGCGCGTCGGAAGCAAATTAGTATTGGGGAGGCGAATGTCGACCCGAGCGAAGCGAGTTAGTGCTAGCGGAACATTGTTAAATTCTAGATGCCTTTTCCTGCATTCTGAGACACCTTTTATTTTTGGCCCAAATATTGGGACGGCACTTGCCGCCCCTGCTGCCCTACTTTCGACGCCTCTGTATTTGGTGCGCTACATATTATCAAAATCCGTTTGTTAGGACGATCTTAAAGAAAATCTACTGTAAAAATGAAGATTACGTCACGTCGGAAAATCGGGTTCGGAAACCACGTGATCCAACACCTTGATAACGCTGGCGCAAAATACGAATATATAATTAGGGTGATGTGGCCAACCAATCAAATTCACCCAGGTGTACACGTGTTTCATATCACATTTATGAAATGGGTTACAGCACGAAATAACAATGTTTTCATGTGATAAGCGAAATTACGCAATTTGTATCTCATAGCATTATAGATCTTGATAATTCTATGTCATGCAGCGTGACATATTTGGTCACCATCAATCCTGTATATTAGTTCCTAGTTGTACTGCGCCACACAACATGCACTGGTGCTGCACTCCGCGCTGGCGTAAAGTGGTTCAAGTCGAAAAAATGCACCGGCTTCCTGACGGTATGCCACTCAGCTCTACTTAGAGATATCGCATAAACGCATTGTTGGTCTAGTAACCGGCGCAAAGTTTACCGGTTACTAGATGAATATGTGTTTATACAACTATCTTCTGCATTTAGCTAATTGTTAATTCTTCAGGAATCCGGCGCCTATTTCGACGTGAAATATGTTACGCTGGCACGGAGTGCAGCACCAATGACATGATTAATAATTCACTACAGGGCGATGGCGGCTGGCAAGAAGGGAAGACCCTCGCCGAATGCAATCGTCACATGTTGTCGCGCGGAATCGCATGTGACGTCACGTTTCTCGTTGGCGAAGGTCTGCAGGAATTCAAGGCGCACAAGTACATCCTGGTCTCGCGTAGCAGCGCCATCTACCGGCTTCTAGAAGAGCGTTTGCATGAGGCACACACGATGATCAGCGTTCCAGACGTGAAAGCAGACGTCTTCGAGGTCCTACTCACGTAAGCTACTAGAATAAGTTTGCGTCAGAGCTTCATAATGATATCTAATATCATTCTGACCACAGAGTCGTCATCCCGGGCGTCTTTCCGCCAAAACATCCCGCGAAGTTCAAAATCCAATATGGCATCGAAAATAAAATGGCGTCGATGATAGGGAAACTATTCTCGTTTTACGAAATGGTCCGAGTGTTCCCGAACGATGTATATATGAGATCTTCAACTCAGTGTTTCGTTCCCGATCCTGATACAACACAAAGATGTACTGGCTGTTTTAGCAGTAGTTATGTATTGCAAACACCGTGTCATAATATGTTTTCTGCGATAAGATGTGTTCCTGAATCTAAACATTTCTGTTCATGTACTCGAAACGCATGTCGTCGTAAATTAGTTTGTTTGCGTTGAAGATTGGGTCTCAAACAATTACCAAAGACTTTTATTTCAATGTCGCATAAACACATATAGAATGGCGGTAACATAACGATTGTGGCATGATATGGCGCAAAGTATCCATTGGTTTATGTGACAATTGACTTCCACATGCTCATTCCCATGGTGGAAACAGTTATGCGATATAATATAAGGGTTGTGACTGGAGAAATGGGGGTTGACGGAAGTCGTAGATATTCAAACTTCACATCTTCTAGCGCACTCCTGAAGCCTGATAAGAATCACAACTATAAATTAGACACATTACGGGTGTTTCATTGGCTGAATGGCGAACAGTGCAGGCCCTGACAGATTGCTGATGTGGAGCTACATTGGTCGCATTACCTATCCATTTCACTAGTCACAGTCACATTTTCAAGGCATGAGCTCTTCACGCTTCATTATGTCATTGAAAGATAGAACCGTGCTCATATGAGACACGCCATGCGATTTTGTACCTTCTGACAACTGCGTTATTTCATGAAATACATTTACTAAAGTTAACAAATTGTCCATAAGTGAAGTCAAAAGTTGACAATAAATTCAGTGTACATGCGCATGTACTGTGAAATTTGTGTCAACTTCTGAAGTCATTTACGGAGAATATCCCATTTTCTGCAAAAATATTTCATGAAATATCGCAGATGTCCGTAGGTACAAAATCTGATATATATTTACAGGTACCTATATACGGGTGAGATCGAATGGAGTCACCACGTTGCGACGGCGCTTCTTCATCCTGCTTCTAAGTTCGGCTTTAAGACGCTACAACGAGAATGTTTTGACTACTTAGTCTCCGAGATCAATTCAGACAACGTATGCACACTTTTGGAAAACGCACATAAATACAACGTCCACACAATATACGAGAAATGTCTTCACTTCGCTCATATTAATGGTGTAGACGTTCTAAATGCAGCAGCATTTAGACATCTGTGTAAAGAATGCGTTGAAGCAATTGCAAGATCGGATGATCTTAACGCAGACGAATTGTTGGTTTACAGCGGCTTGATGTTATGGGCAGACGAAGAATGCAGACGTCGTAAACTACCACCAAACGAAAGCAACCGACGAGATGTTCTCGGGTCTACTTTATACAGCGTTCGTTTTTCTCTCATCGACGTGGGCGTGTTTGCCAGCACGATATCACAGAACGACGTCCTCAGTCCGGATGAAAAGATAATCCTATTTCAACACTACCACGGCGAAATCAGTAAGCTTCCCGCCAAATTTAACAGGAGCCCGCGCCGACATTACGTTGTAAACGAGAGCCTCATCAACCGCGCCGTTTCACACTCTAACTCCATTGAGGTGTTCAAGCCGTACACAATACCGCGTCTTCAACTGACTGCGCCGCCAATCTCCAATCGCTCCTATGATGATGTCATACCTGTTCCCGACCACTTCGTCACTCAACGCAACAAAAACCAACCGATTCTGCGGGTAGTCCGGTTTAGGGGCATTGGCGAAATCTGGCAGCTGAATGGACCGGATGCAATTTCTTTCCGCTGTTCGGTTGACCTGCGACTGCGCGGGGTACAGATATTCGGACCGTCGAAATCGACCGATTACTATAACGTAACGCTATCCGTGTATGACGAACTGAAGCATGAAGTGCGTAACGAACAGATCAATGTCGTGACTGACAGGTCGAAGGTGTTTGACGTGGTCCTGAAGAACTCAGGTGTTCACGTGCCCTCCGGGCGCATGTATACGGTCCGGACCTTGATGAAGGGAAAGCCGACGATCCGCGGCACGGACGGCGTCACGGTTATAAGTACGGAAGGAGTAGAGTTCGAGTTTACAAACAGCAACATGAGCTCTAACGGCACGGACGTCTCGAGCGGACAGATTCCCGCGCTACTGTTTAGTAAGGCGTGACGGCATATGCACAGCTCACTACATGTGTCCCTCATCAGAAAGAGGTGCGGTTTGTGTGTATCTTTTTGGAATGCTATGCTCAATTCGGTTTATTGAAGTACAGAGGGTGTGGAGTTTGAATTTAAAAACTGCAACATGGGCTCCAACGGCACGGACATCTCGAGCGGACAGATTCCCTCGCTACTGTTTAGCAAGGCGTGACGGTGCATGGGCAGCTAGTTGTTGACAGTAGCTCTGCAAAACTCCCGTACCGTCAGGGCGGTATGGGAGTTTTGCAGAGTTACTGCCCGCAACTAATGGACAGCGCACTGCACGCGTCTCGCATCCGCAAGCGGTGTGGTCAGTGTGACTTGTTTGGACTGTTGTTTTCTCTGTTTTTCATTGGGGATTTCTCTTATCGGGCTTTCAATGCATTTGGTTTTTCTGTCTATTAACTGTTAAAAATGGAGCTGTTTTTTCTTTCTATTAACTATTAAATATGGTGTGGTGTCCTTTTGGGACCGTACACCGCTGGTCGTGGAGTGTTTGTTTGTGTCGCGTTGAAAGCTCATCGAACGCCACTTTTCACGTTCCATGTTGCGTGTTATATTTATGTCCCGCCACCGAATCACCGAATGATGAGGGGGTATATAGCGTTACCGGTGTCCGTCCGGGCTCGGTGTCTCCCACGGAAAATGTTTGAAATCTAGATGTCCGGAAATGCACTTCCCTGTGTTTTACCAGTCTGGACACCATATGACTTGTTATTTCGTGAAATGTGGTCAAATATTGATTTTGTTACGAAAAAGTAGTTCTCTATGTGATTTTAACATGGGAGAAAAAGAAGTGGAGATGTCGAAAAAAAAATGTGAAATTGACTCGGAAATGACGAAAATTTCCCCATGTTAAATCCCCATAGACATCTTCACTCTGCGGATGTAACATTGGGAAATTGGATTTTCGCAATAAAAGTATTGAACCAAAATTTTGTTTTTAATTTCCCAAAAGAAAAAAATAAGGCTCATTCTTAAATTTTGCTAACAATTAATATTATCGATACAAAAATAGTTTTTGCATTGTTTATATAACCATAATTCCAGCACAAAAATATTTACAAAATTCCCTAACATTTGATTGGTCCGTAGCAAGTCTCTGTCCAAAATTTATATACCAGTAAATTCCCATGCCGAACTACTTTCCGTAACCGTCAGGCGCAGTTAAAATCATTCTTAAGAAAACGGAAAATAAACACATTTTCTTGATTAATTTATTTAAAATGCTGGAATTATAAGGAATGAATGGCCTTTTTGTTGAATTTATCGGGGATATAAACTTGGAAAAGTCGCGGGAATACTGGACGAGGCCTTCCGGCCTTCGTCCAGTATTCCCGCGACTTTTCCAAGTTTATACCCCGATAAATTCCACAAAAAAGGCCATTCATTCCTATAATAACATTTGGACAGGTTTCGTGAAACAGTCTGTAGTCCGTAACCGCTTAAGCCTCTTGTGTCTTAGGTGGTGATTCCTTTTGTTTGAAACCAATGAATGTACCACCTATGGGGTGTCACGTAGGACAAGGTGTATGATCACGTGGTTACAGCAACAACGACAACAACAAGTACTGAAGATTCCAGAAGCCCTAATATTCAAAGTACGTATTCTTTTATTTTGTCCTTATTATGTAACTGATTTTGATGAAATATGGCGCATCAAACGCGTCTTGTTAAGCTGCATTTGGTGGTCTCGGTACTTCGGCCCAAACATCGGTTACTAGTATTCGCAAGAACGACATAAGTATGTGCCGAACTCACGGGACCACCAAATGCAGCCAATGAAGACGCGCCATATTTCATGAAAATCCGTTGCCTATTAAGGAAAATATCAAATAAGACTTACGTTGGAGTGGGAGCTCTTTCAATACTTTCAACTATTGCTCTTGTTGCTGTAACCACATGATCATGCACCTTGTAGGAACGACCGACCGTACATCCGTCCTCCCGTCCTCTAATGGTTCTCTCTCGCTGTGCAAACATGTGTGGTAGTGACTGGCGAAATGGATCTTGCGACCAGTACAGATCCTGATCAGCCTGTGCATTCGCACAGTCTGATCAGGATCTTCACTGTTCGCCATTCCATCAATGAAACGCCCGTCATGTTTCTAACAACCACTATACGTATATCGTTGTGTACAGGAGCCGGATGTTTGATCAGGAGATACACTTGTCACAGATGCCATGAGCCCTATTTCTCCAGTCACAGCCAAAACAATTATACAGCCGACACGGACTACATCAGTCACGCACATAACAATGGACGTTTTGAGAAAAGTATAACGTCATTATTATCCAATAATTTCGTACCGTGGGTCTGCCATACTAAATGGGAGTCGTCATGGCAAATGGGAATATTCGAAACAAGTGCGTGTGGGTCTTAGACATAATTATTGCTGTGGGCTTTAGCTGGTTGTGGATGGTTTCAGTGCATCTGTGCAAGTTCTCTATTTCAATACAAAACAAGTTCCGTATCTTAAAGGTACATGCCCACGCAGCAGGTTACACTGTACTACTACTTTTCATTTTCTGTCATGCCTTATATGAGCCATTTGTTTACCCACTAACGAGTTATTTTTTAATTACGGCGCGTGTTAATTGGTGTTAAATCGCATTTTATATGCCGCGACCAGAAAGGGTATTTTCCGACATCGTGCTATTTTTACCAACACGTGTCACGTGACACGGTCAATCATATCACATCTTTGACATGCGCAGTGAAGTATCGGAAGTTGAGAAGAAAAATTTCTGTTCGAGTCCAAATCTAAATCTCCACGTAACTCTTTCCATTTGGTGATCTGGTCACCAATATTAACCACTCTCTCTCTCTCTGTACTGCCTGTCACTCAGACATTTCGCTTTTTTTTTGGCCGACGCCTTTTCATACAATTTCCGTCCTGGATATTTAGACTTGTTGATATTCGTGTTCACATATTGGGAAGCCTACTGGCGTGCGTAGTATACTGCGCATGTGCACCGCAAGCCGTGATGTGAAAGTCGTCGTCCCCGCACATTATCAAAATAAACTGTTACCGCCGCGCGTCGCTAACAGTACATTGATAATTAATAAATGATTATATTTGTATAGCGGGCACTCGTAATTTTTAGAACTGGTGGAATAGTGATATAATTATACACTTATTTAATTCCTATAAAGAACATTTTGTGCCTACTGCGTGGGCATGTACCTTTAATCAACTCATTATCCAGCCAAGTGTTGTTTTAGACTTCTAACCACACACCACCAAACATAACTACGTAATTGGCTACTTGTAGTACTGGTATTATAGGAAACAGACAACCAATTTATTTCCCATAGACCCACATTCACACAAACATGACAATCGCAAACTACCTGCGACAAAATCAATTTTGTTACTTCCATTCCTGGAGTCAGTGACCTAAGCCGGTTCTAGATCCATGCCAAACCCGGGGTCATGCGGGTTGATTTCCATGAGTTATTTCCCCTTTTTTGACGGAACCGTCTACTTTCACTTTCGAAATCTCTATCTCACCCCCACATCAAGTCGCAAACAGAAAAAAATTAACCTGCATGTGTAGAGCATGCAAATAATATAATAAAATGTTTGGCACAGACATACCTTTCCTGCAGCATCTATTTTATTTATCTATCTGTCATAATAATAACAATCAATGCCGTTGTCTTGAGAATTTACTCCTTGTTGCTAAGCTGTACCAGGACTGGTTTACCGTCTATATTATTCATAAGTTGACTGTGTCCTATAGTGTTTGCATTACAGTTGCTTTATATCAGCTACGCAGTATAATTTTGTACTTAAGGACATGTGGGATATCTCATGAAAAATATTTACAAAATCTACGATATTTTCCATAAATGACGTCGTAAGATGACGGAAATAATCATAGCAAATGCGGAATAGACTTCCGCACTTGCCATGACAATTCCGTCGTCTTTCGACGTCATTTACAGAAAATATAGCAGTTTCTGTAACTATATTTCAAGAAAAATCGCACATGTTCTTGTGTACAAAATCACATAGCGTATCGCATATGTTCTGAACTGGAAACACAATGGAGTTTGGGATATTGGCACGTCTCTGGTGTCTTCTATTGTTTACTGCAGCCGCGGAGACATTTGGACAGGAACGGCATCTTCAGATGCGATCTACGCACCGGAAACGAGGTAGGCTATCACCAAATGTGTGTCTTTTCGTTTGTGTTGGATTAGTCGATGTATAGTTATGCCCGTCCGTACGTCCGTGGTAATTTGCATCGAACATATTGTAAGTCTCTCCATCATGCAATAACGTCAATATTACTCGATGGATTGGATTACTTTAATATTCACACACTTGGTATATCTGGACATATGCGACACACTTGTGCAAGAATTAACTTGACCTTGGCCAGTTTGACCTCCACAGGGTCGCTAAGACTATTAGCCATTTCTTTACGAATGCCAAGAGCGGGGGCGGGGGTGGGGGTGGGGGGGGGGAGCATGTCCATGCTTTACAAACATAATGTCTAGTCTTTTATTTTCCATGTACTGCTCAATAGTGGCTTTTCACTTCATACACAGCAAATGACATGTATCAACGTGTAATCAATTTCAATAAACGAAATTAGTAACCATTGATTGCAAAACATGTTTATAAACTTTAAAAAGAACTCGCTTGCAAACGCTAGTTATTTTGCAGTATTATAAACATAGTTTTTTTGCAAATCCCGAAGTTTTTCCAGGCGTCTTATAGTTACATTCGGGCTCAGAAATACAATAAAAATCTACAATTAACTGTTGTTTTTTCGAGTCTGTTTCATCACTTTCTATGCATATCTGCGACCCATTACCTTTATCATTTTCTACGCATATCTGGCACCCCGTACAAGCAATGGTTATTTTAATTGATTACACTAAATTCTACAATATATGGGTGGGGGCATGTCAGATTTGTAAATTTGGACGTCGTCGCCTAATCCAAGATGGCCGCTGTGGAAACGTGGGTCAAATTCTTCAAACTATTTTTCTCACGGTTTCTCACGAACGAGTGCAACGAAACTTGACAGGAATGATCGAAAGTCAATGCTCTTTCAGATTTGTAAAACTGGCGATCCAGGGGTCAAAAACGGGCGGGGCCCGGGGGGTCAACTATGGGTCAAATTTCACTCACATTTGACCGAATATGGTCATGCCATATATCAAATCGAAGGTATCTAGGAGACCATCACGGAGGATCATTTTTTCTGTTGAAATTGGGTGATTAGGTCATCCAAGATGGCCGCCAAATGGTAAAAATGTCATCCTTTAATTAGAGAATTAAAATGTCTTCTTCCACGTGAACCGCTTGGCCGATGCTGGTTAACCTTCACAGTTATGGTCCGTGGGTGAAGAATTTCGACAGATTTCGCCGAATCTTGGTAGAAAAGTTCGATAGTCAATGCTCTTTTAGATATATTAAAATGACGATCCCCGGGATCAAAAATTGGCGGGATCAAGTAGGATATGGTCATTTTATATATTAAATCGAAGGTATTGAATAGATGATCACTCAGGAGCATTTTTGTTTCGAAATTGGATGATTTCGTAAAATATGATCCGAAATGTTGAAAGGTCATCCTTTTATTATAGATTTCAAACGCCTTCCCCTCGTGAACCGCTAGGCCGACGCTGGTCAGACTTCACAGGTATGGTCCGTGGGTGAAGCCTTTTCATATTTGTTGAAATAGAGGTCGTCGCATAATACAAGATGGCCGCCATAGAAAATTAGGTGAAATTCTTAAAAAAATATTCTTCTCACGAACCGTCAGGCCGATTTCGACGAAACTTGGCAGGAATTATCGATAGTCAATGCCCTTTCAGATTTGTTAAAATGATCACTAGTACACCGGGATCAAAAATGGGCGGGGTCTGGGGGTCAAGTAGGGGTCAATTTTCACATTTGAACAAATATGGTCATGTCATATATGAAATCGAAGGTATCGAGGAGACGATCACTCTGGAGAATTTATTTGTCGAAATCGAATGATTATGTCATTTAAGAATTAGATGGCTCTCGAAAGGTCGACAAATCACTTTAGTAAGACGCTTAATTTCAAAATATTGGATTAGTTGCCTTCAGAGGTTCTAGATCTTATTATTTATGTTATTTATTATATTTTTTATGAATTGCTTATGGTTTCCATTTTGAGGTTTGAAATGAAGAACTAATCCGTTTTTCATTAACCCCCATAGACTGTACATAGTTTGAGATAACCTGAACAATTATTAAAATTACTTTTTATGAACTTGTAGACAAATTTGGATTGAACTTCGTATATATAATCGTCAGTCTGTGCTGTTTTTTATTTACTTTGTAATGGGTGTAATACTTTCAGGTGAAAGATACAGGCCCAATTGGGCCTCTTGTTTACGGAAGTGACGGAAATGTAGTAAAACCACTGTTTTGTTTCTTTTAAGCCATAGCTTATCCCATTAGCATGGAACAAAGAATGGACCGGCTAGACCAGAAACTATCGTTCGATATGGCGCTTTTGAAACAAGACCTGCTGACAGAAAAACAAAAGCGAATAGAACTGGAGATGAAACTTCTAGAACTTCAACGGACGAACATCGTCACTTCACAGTCGTCATCTAAGGACATTGATCAGTTTACACCAGTCGACAGTAACGACAGTGCACAACCTTGCGACAACAGTGATACTAATGAGGTTCAGAAACTTATGAGCGCTTTCGTCATCGGAAAAAATCGCCGTAAAATGACAGAACGAAGTGTTGATGAACTTA
This sequence comes from Conchocele bisecta, assembly GCA_029237695.1. Lineage (NCBI taxonomy): Eukaryota > Metazoa > Mollusca > Bivalvia > Lucinida > Thyasiridae > Conchocele > Conchocele bisecta. Next base: position 52,998,402 of record CM055265.1, on the reverse strand, counting down.
GATCGGCTGTTGGTGAGATTTCCACTCAGTTATCTGAGTTTAAGCAGACGGTTGACAATCAAACAATCTCATGTACAAGGTCGCCGTGTGACTTGCGTGTTCAACGTGATATTTCCCGTATCGATGATTCATTTGATGACCAGGCACGAACACTGGAATCTATTGGGAATGTATATCAGTCGCTTTCAGCTGCAGTGAAAAGTAATGCAGCGGCTGTAGAGCAAGTAACACAATTGAATAGTAGGACGCACAGAGTGGAATCTGATATACAAACAATTCACACAGACATAAAAGAAATCGGTCAACTACAACAAACTGTTGAAACTATTCATGGCCAACTGGCTGAGGTGAAACAGAAATATACGGAGCTGGAACAACACAACTCTAATGACAAAATTGCATTTTCCGCGAAAGTTAAGACTAAGTATGCTGACATCGCACCGTGGGAGACCGTACTGTTTGCTGGAGTTATATTCAACGACGGCGGGGCATACTCGCCAACGACCGGCGAGTTTGTGGCCCCCGTCGCCGGCGTATATGTGTTCTATGCCCACTTGACTACACTCTTCGACCGTGTGTTGGAGGCAGCTTTAATGGTGAATGGGAACACAAACATGCTGCTATACTCGAGGGTGACAGACGGCAACATGGTAATTGTCACTCTGAACGTTGGAGACGTAGTGAAAGTTGTGAAGCACGGCCCCTGGGGATCCAAGCCGTTTTATATACACCATGCATGGAGCACGTTTTCTGGGTTCCGACTGTATGGCAGCCAGTAACGAATCTCGACCTGTATATTGCTATCGACCACTTACCCTTATGAAATGAATATGTCGGCTGAAGAGTTGATAAAATAAAAATAATCGGTTTATGTCAGATGCAAATATTACATTTACATCGTCTCCCCTGAGGTCGATATTCAAAAATCGTACAAAAGTTGCACTGGTAATAGAAGAACCTACTGTCTGTTTCAAGAAACCTGTCCATTTTTCACGGCTACATAAATAATGCAAAAACAATATTAATTTCGATAATAATAAATTTTATCAAAATTTCTTTTTATTTCGTGAAATCTGGTCCAATATTGATTTTATTGCGAAAAAACAATTTCCCCATGTTAAATCCCCATAAACATATTCACAGAGTGTAGATGTCTATGGGGATTTAACATCCGGATATTTTAATTTGAGAAATTGCCGACCGATTTTCAAAAGTTGACTCTTATTTTCTTAGTTAGATCATTTCCAAACGATGTAGGCCGGTTCCAGAGTCAATTTCCATTTTGTTTTTCGGTTTTTCGACTCTTCCCCCAAATCCTCCAGCTCTTGTTCTCCCATGTTAAATGTCCATAGAGAAATCATCTTCCAAAATAAAATCAATATTCGACAAAATTTCATATTATATGACTAAGAATTGCAACCAATGAGATTGTCCAATTGTGGGTCACGTGATTGTGGACATATATGATATTCACCTGAATATCAGTCTCGGACTCGTCTCGTTGCGCGAGAAGAGTCCGAGAGTGTTATTCGAAATGTGATATTGACCTCCAGGTGAATATCACATTTCGAATATCATTCTCAGACTAGTCTATTTCTTTTAAAAAAATTAGCAAAACTTAGAGGCTGATTTTTTTGGGGGGGCCCTAAAATTTAAAAATCATATTTTTTAAATAATTATTGAAAATTGTGTGAAACCAAAACAAAAGTGAACAATATTTTTTTCGTCCGGATATTTTGAAAACGTGTATAATAAAACAATTACACTCTATAGTCTTTTGAGTCGGTGTACATGAGATTTACGGACCTGAGAAAAGTGATGTTCACCTCCGCCGAACCTGAGAAAAGTGATGTTCACCTCCGCCTTCGCGTCGGTGAACATCACTTTTCTCAGGTCCGTAAATCTCATGTACACCTCCTCAAAACACAATAATTGTATAGTATTATCTAAAAACAAGTGTGGTTTTGCATTGTTTATATAGCCGTAACATATGAGTAGGTTTCATGAAAACGTACGTATGTCTGTGTCTGGAGAAATGGGGCTTATGGGTTTTGCGGTCAGTGTAGATCCAGATCAACCCGGCTGTGAAACCGCCATTCGTCAGGAAACCGGTTTGTTTGTCGACGGGAAACATTTTACGCCGGTGCAGATTGCAGCACCAGTGACGTGACAATATTTTATTACATGTACATACAGTTGGCTTACGCAGTTTCGCAACACAATGTATTAAAACCATACATGCATGTATTAAATATGCACATTTGCTATCAAAGCCATGTTTAAATAGGTGATCGGTGCAATATGATGATGTGCTTATGCAATAAATATAATCATAAACAGAAACATGTATTGTTACATGGTTTCCGTTGTTTGCGCATGGCTTTAGGCAATGCTCATTCCGGGGCCGCGCGTTATGGAAGTGCATTCATGACGTCACTACGCGGAAGTGCCTTCATGACGTCACTTCTTCATGACGTTCATGACGTTCATGACGCAGCCCCGGAATATGCATACCGACAATTATTTACATGAATGGGGCGATTTATAAAAGTACTGAAAATACTGAATATAATGCTCAAATTACATCAGTTTTTTGTTGGTAATGTAACAATAAGGTTTGATCATGTCCAGCCGTGTGCAAACGTTTGCTGTGGCCCTCGGGAACTGTTTGAACCCGCGGCCTGCGGCCTTGGGGTTGAAACAGTTCCCTCGGGCCACAGCAAACGTTTGCACACGGCTGGACATGATCAAACCTTATATTGATTTAGTATCTTTATTAAACATACACTAACACTAAGCTGATAAGAACTCGACATGGCCCCGTTTTCTATGAAACAAGTAAACTCGCTTAATACATATATTAAATCATTACTCCTGTAAGATAATGACATTTTACATATATGAGACACGCCATGGGATTTTGTACCTTCGGACATCTGCGTAATTTCATGAACTACGTTTACATAATTGACAATATTTTCCGCAAATGGCGTCAAAAGTTGACAAAATCTTCAGAGTACATGCGTAATGTACGTTGAAAAATTGGTCAACTTTTGATTGTATTTGTAAAAAAATATTGTAAAGTTTGTAAACGTATTTAATGATTGCGTTTCCCGATGCTACAACATCGATCAGTGTAGGTTCTGGGGCCCGTTTCACTAAACTTCGTACGACTAAAATGTTCATAAGGGCAAATTTAGGATAGTCTGAAAATTTAAATTGATGGATTTACATTTATTGAGCATAGGCTGCATATACAGCCTATGCTCAATAAATGTAAATTGGATGCAGCTTATGCGCAATAAATGTAAATCCAATTAGTGTTACCAAGAAAACAGTGTAATGTGAAATTTACAGACTATCATAATTTTGCACATACGAACGTTTTAGTCGTACGAAGTTTAGTGAAACGGCCCCCTGATGCGCAGGCTGATTAGGGGCTACACTGGTCGCAAACTCAATTAGCCCCGTTTTTGTCGTGACGGGCCAGGGTACTACACGTTCAGTACATCTTGGCAACATTACAGTGATTACCGTGAAAGTATCTGGCTGTTAAATGCATCTGAAACACGTCCGTACTCAGCACGAGTTGGAATCTCCCCAAACATCACTTACTGCACAATATATAGACAGGGGTTTCGTGTGGGGTTATTCAAGGTGCATGGTCACGTGGTTACAACAACAACAGCAGTTCGCTCACTCCAAAGTAAGTATTATTTTATATTTTCCTTAATATGCAACTGATTTTGATGAAATATGGCGCAGCAAACGCGTCTTCATGAGCTGCACTTGGTGGTCTAGGGAGTTTGGCACAGACTTATGTCGTTTTTGCGTAGAATCGATTTCCGTTCGCAAAAACGACAGACGTTTGGGCGAAAATACAGAGACCACCAAATGCAGCTTAACAAGACGCGTTTGATGCGCTATATTTCATCAAAATCCGTTACGTAATAAGGACACTATACAAGAATACGTACTTTGAATCGGTACTTGTTGTTGTTGTTAGTACCACGTGATCATACACCTTGTTATTTGTATTTTCAAGTTTGTACACACTTATCTTATTCTAATATGAGACACGCCACGTGACTTTGTACCTGTGCGATATTTCATGAACAATATTTACAAAATTTACGATAGTTTCCGTCTATGACGGTGAAAGTTGATGAACTTTTCATAGCAAATGCGAAATTGAATTCCGCATTTGCTATGAAAATGTCGTCATCTTTCGACGTTATTTACAGAACATATCACAGTTTCTATAAATATATTTCAGGAAATATCGCACATGTTCCAAAGTACAAAATCGCATGGCTTGTCTCATATATTGGGGGTTCTAGTGTGAGTTCGAACGGGCGGACTGATATGACCATTATAGGAATGAATGGACTTTTTGTGGAATTATCGGGGTATAAACTTGGAAAAGTCGCGGGAATACTGGACGAAGGCCGGAAGGGCTCGTCCAGTATTCCCGCGACTTTTCCAAGTTTATATCCCCGATAAATTCAACAAAAAGGCCATTCATTCCTTATAATTCCAGCATTTGAAATAAATTCACCAAGAAAATGTGTTTATTTTCCGTTTTCTTAAGAATTATTTTAACTGCGCCTCACGGTTACGGAAAGTAGTTCGGCATGGGAGTTTACTGGGATATAAATTTTGGACAGAGACTTGCTACGGGCCAATCAAATGTTAGGGAATTGAGTAAATATTTTTGTGCTGGAATTATTCTGTGATAATTACTTACTTCCAATGAGGGATCGTAGTTACCTATCTATCTTTGAATCTATTAATACAAATCCGGTCCAAATTATAAAGTTTAGGACCTTATTGCTTGCAAGGGCGAATGTAGCAGGAATTGATTGGAAAAGGAAACATTTAGTGTTTTGACGAGTGTTGATCCATATCATGCTATGCATCTGTGTAATTAGATAAAGGACTGCATTATTTGCCGGAAAAATGAATGGGTTTAACGTCACATCAACATCATATATTTATATAATGTCACATACAGGCGGGGCCACAGTTTAACGTCTCATCCGAGATACCAGTGAGATGGAAATACATGTACTATGAAAGAATTTGTGGTGCCCAATGCAAGGTTTGAACCCACAACCTCCGGATTGGAAGTGTAGACGCAGATCAGACTGCACATATGTGCAGTCTGATCTGAGCCTACTCTGTTCGCAATAACAGTGGTTGTACTCAGAGTTCAGTAAGAAATAAACGTTATAAACAGATTTGCAAAGGAAAATAACTGTATATGATCCCCATTGCAGCGTACGTAGCTAAAATGAACTCTTCCATGTTATAGTTTAAACTATTCCGGTTTCGATTATCCGAAAATGTAAATTACAGGTAAAACACTGCACAAACTGCGCATTCTAATGAGATGAATCGTGGCGAGTTGGTCCATCTGGATCTCCACTGTTTGCTGCAAACATTGCGGTTGTGGTATATTTACAATCTCTTCGCTAGCTGCACGTTTTTCAATTTATATGCAACAGGTTGCACTATATGGCTACACCACCATCAACGGTATAGATTTGCGTAATAGCATTTAAATGTCGGGGACTAAAATATAGAAAAAAACTTGCAGGGCGTTCACGTTCATACTTCCCTATATTGTCTACACTACGAGACAAAACTATTATCATAAACTCACCTAATAAAGTGTGTGTTAGCAAAAGTCTTAGCTTACTTTCCACGAAGTTGAAAGTAAACAAACAACACTTCAAACGTACATTTGGAAAGACTTCTTCGTTGTAACCGTTATATAATGAAATGTAATTAGAGTTATGTACTCAGAACTATCTCTTCGCCAATGCATCGTTGCGAGGTGGTGATCAAATTGTGAATTGGGTGGGAATACGAAATCCTTATAACAGTGATCCTGCCTATACCGTGTGCGTTATTTTGTACTCGACATACAGGTCACTAGCTGGAAACAGACCTATGCAAGATGAAGTGGGGCATATTCATATTTTGTTTTCTTGTGACGTTGGGATTAGCGGTCTCGGCACCATTAAATGGGTTTTCGGGGCCTATTGGACGTCAGGGGCCACGGGGCTTGAACCAAGGTAAGTTAATTGCTGGATAGACGGGTCTTATCTATAGGAGTCGACTAATGTTCAGACTCCCTTTGATCGGACAAAAACATTAGTTACTGTGAGGGTAAAATTTCGTCATTGTGCCCCAAAATAAATTTTCGTCAGGGGTAAATTTCGTCATTATGGCCCTAAAATAAATTTTGATCCGGGTCATTTTTCGTCATTAAGCCCTAAAATAATTTTCTTCACGGTCACATTTTGTCATTATGGCCCTAAAGCAATTGTTTGTTATGACCTCATTTCTGACCTCGAGTACGTGTAACTCGACGTGACAAAACTGGGATTATGGAGTTGCGATCAGTGTAGCCCCAGATCTGAATGTGCGTCCACGTAGTCTGATCAGGGGCTATGTAGATCGCTATTTAGTTGAGGAAGCAATGAGGAATAATGGCGCATTTATTGCAAACGTCAGATCTGTAGCAGCCTGAATGAATATGGTTGCTGATCAGGAACTATACTGGGCAGAAATTCAATAAGTCCCCTTTGTTATAGCGGGTTACACTGTATGCTTGACCTCATTAACCCTTTCAACAATACAACCCTCTATAACAGGGTTTGCAAACAGTGTAGATCCAAATGAGTCGGTTCGTAACGAGCCGTCTCATCAGGATCTGCACTTTTTGCAAGTAATTTTCATATTTTTCAGGCAAAAAAAAACCCCACACCTTTTTTATAAATGGACAAGTCTGAACAACATTTTACAGCAAGTTGCAACAACGTATCACAGTCCATTCCAGTTATTTAGGGTTCAAAGGTTTAAAAAGCAAATTGTGATTTCGCAAAGCGGTTGGCAGAAGCATATTTGTGTAACCGGTACACGGGGCTTATGATATATCTGGTAAGTTTTGCACCTGATTCAGTCTCAAGATAATAATAGTTCTGCCAACCGACGCAGCATGACTCAACTCTTACACTGCTGAATTAATTTTTGTCGTCTGCTGTTTATTTTATATTTTCCATTTTTCTCATTTCCAATGGAAATGATTCTAAAGTGCTGTCAATCCATGTTTTATTGAGAAAGAAGACACAATGTAAAACAACAGCAGACGATAATGTTTGTTTCCGCATTCTAAGGGTTAAATCACGACTTGCTTGTTTAATGCGATGCAGGATATATCTGCATGTGCATTTACATAGCCTGAACATAACATACGTCCACTGATTCAATGAATGGTTCGCTGGTAGATTGGCGAACATTGTAATATAAGCCCTGGCCAGAGTACGCGAATGCGCCTGTTGGTCTATCTATACCCACAAAAGGAATAAGCCCGATTATAAATATAAAATTGTGGCCTATTTTATTTCTAGTGAAAATTGGCAATGTTTTTGATTTGTAATGACAAAAACAACAACTCGTAATTCCACCTCATTAATTAAGGAGGAATACGTTGAATTTAATGTTACATTGCATATAGATTCATGAGTAATAATACAACTATGTTTGATAATATAAACAAATTAAAATATATATTTCATTACACTTTTGTGTAATACTTATTGCAAGTAGTAAGTTTCGTTTGTTAATGAACAAGGCAAACAAGTGGAAAAAGGCAGCCGTCTCCTAGTTGAGGGAATTAACTTTGCGGAATACTTCCGTATCGTCCTTACGGACGATACGGTAGTATTCAGCCGAGTTACTTCCCGCAACTAGCCGTCTCCATGAGCCTGTTAGCCCACTTATTCAATTAATACTAAGTATAAGTTAAATGTAAATGTATTAATTATGCATGTCACGTATATTTCATTTCAGTTCAGACGGTGAAGACCATGAGGCAACAAATAATTCGAATGGACAAAACATTCACAATTGCGATGGATTCACTGAAGACTCAACTGGGAGCTGAGAAGGAGCAGCGGTTGAAGCTGGAATCGAGGCTTGTGGGTCTAGAACTGAGTATTGTAGGCGCACAGAATGACCAGCCTATTGGTCAGGTTAACATCAACAGCGGTATCATACTTGACGACGATGGAACGAACGGCACTGACGAGCCAAGTGTAGTTCTCGGAGCGTTCAAATCAGAGATGGGCATCGGTAAAGCAACGGACAGTCATGCGTGCGACGTTAAACGGGACATTAAGAATATTTTCACAGAGTTGGAGGGAATAAACAGGAAACTGGGCCGGCGCGGAACGGCCTGGGCCAGTTTAGTTTAGGCCTTCCAAAGTTAATGTAGAACGATCTATTCCCGAAATAACACACCAACAAAACGTAGAGAGAGAGAGATAACACCAACGTAGAGAGAGAGAGAGAGAGAAAGAGAGAGAGAGAGAGAGAGAGAGAGAGAGGAGAGAGAGGAGTGAGAGAGAGGAGAGAGAGAGAGAGAGACGGGGGGGGGGGGGGGTGGGGGGGGGGGGGGGGGCGGGGTGGTGGAGGTGGAGCGGTTGTTCGTGTTGTATTAAACCATTTCATCCCTAAGGCCATAAAGTCATCGGTAGTGATACAGTGTATATACTTACATGTAATACAATACGTTTAGAAACATTTGAATATTTCTACTACAAAGTTCAAGGTGCATGATCACGTGGTTACAACAACAACAACGTCGCCTACTCCAAAGTAAGTATTATTTGATATTTTCTTTAATATGCAACGGATTTTGATGAAATATGGCGCCGCAAATCGTCTTCATGAGATGCATTTGGTGGTCCAGGGAGTTTGGCACAGACTTATGTCGTTTTTGCAAAGAATCGATTTCCGTGTCGGAGACACGGAAATCGATTCTTCGCAAAAACGACAGAAGTTTGGGCGAAAATACAGAGACCACCAAATGCAGCTTAACAAGACACGTTTGATGGGCCATATTTCATCAAAATCCGTTACGTAATAAGGACAATATAAAACTATTACGTACTTTCAATCGGATGGATTCTGGAAGTTTCAGTACTTGTTGTTGCTTACTACCACGTGACCATACACCTTGAAGTTTCTTTTATCACAGACGTATCGTCAACGAAAT